>OY728147.1:699944316-702444316 GCA_963277665.1 Viscum album | reverse complement strand
GGTGATCTAGGTTACCATTATTAAATAGGTTCATCTATTAGTGGGTTATATAGGTGTTTAATTTCTCACTTTATATTTTGTTTTTAATGGAGATATTATCTTCAATCCCACAATGTTTGGAACTCACAGCTTTGAGTGATGAATGATCATCAACAAAGGTATCTATCTCTATCAGTTTGAGAAATAGATGAGAAAAATCAATTTATTGAGCACAAAACATACCCCCTCCTATACATTTTACATTGTTTGGGTTTGTCTTCTTCAAAAGGACCGAGCTAAAAAAATAATTGTTTCATCTCTTCTTTTAAAAAATTAACACAGTTTTGGACAGACTCCCCAAGGAATAATGAAAATCAATCATAGGGTTCATCCTTCTTAGGATCTTCATCATACTTGATTCATAATATCACAGGTCATCGAAAAGATTCAATTGGAAAGCTACACCTTGCTCTATAAACTCTGTGGTGAATCCCTCAAAGGCCTCGGTTTTACATTTCATTTTATAGTAAAAATACCAAATTGGTCAATGTGATCATTTTATTTGGATAATCCTCTCACAACAAGTTAGTTCCCCTTTTTTAGTTCAAGTTCCCATGATTGATGATAATTAAGGTGTGGTCGATTGGTGGTAGTGCATAGACAATCCTTTTTTACTTTGACATAGTTTTTGATTAGGAAAGGTAGGTTAGTAATACATGTGATTGATGAAAATGTTGTGTGGTTGCTTCTATTACACACACATTTGATCCTAAATAAGAAAAACACACTGAACCTGCAGTAGAAAAAAATTATAAAATTAAAACAATAATTTAAAATAAAATTCTAAAAATTAAAATATTTAAAATCAAATGTTTTAAAAACTAATTATGAACTTTTAAATTTAAAACACATTATTAATATACTATTATAAAATTTTAAAAAATATGATAAACCTAAATATTAAAAATTTAAATTCAAATTCTTACAAATAAATGAAAAATTAATTAATAAATTAATTAACATAATAAACAAATAAAAGGGAGATAAAAATAACAATTAATTAATTAATTTAAGAAATATGATTAAAAATAAAACATTAATTAATAAATTAATATATTAATAACAATAGAAATAATTATTTAATACAAATACCAGAGAGATGAAAAAGAATAAATATTAATTAGAAAAATCATAAAAAAATTAAATAAATAATTTATGGAATAATAATAAAATTATTTAAACATAAAAATAGACAAGCCTTTCATAATTACTAATAATTGTTGATTACACTATAAAATGAACAGTATAATACAAATTACCCATTAATTGTTAAATTAATCATAAAACATAGAAAATGTATAAAAAATGATATAGAAAAACACTAGAATTAAATTATATATCACTAATATATGCCTATATACAGACTTTGATATTGTACTTAATATTTTGAGTTCTTAGGGAATTGGTCACATGGTAATATTCAGTAAATATAAACATTATATATGAGTTATTTAACTGATTAATTTCAAAAAGTGATATTCTAATTTTTATGATGTCATCATGGAATGGGGATGGAGTTTTCAATCATGGAATGATTTCACTAGTGGTGTTTGATGGAACTTATTTAAAATATGAGAGGAATGATAGTTGTTTGATTTTCATGAGATTCATTGGTGATGTTCTTAATAACACACCTATAAAATCTGTGGATACCAGGGTTAAGGTCCCCCCATAGTGGACAGTGGATATTATGACTTTGGTTTTACCTAAGTGAGAATTAACTCAATTTTGAGATTCAATGTCTTGGGACCTATCTTAGGGTAAAATAATAAATTTTATCCAGTGAAATACCATTAAAAAATTATTTAATATTACCATTCATTATGTGGTATATAATTAATCCCTAGGATGAGTTGGTATATAAATACCGACATGGTAAATTCTTGATTAAAATATATAAATTTGAAAAATAATATTCTTTGAATGCACATGAATAGTTTTATAAATTAGGATTTTATGTCAAAATAGATACTTTGATGGTATATATGAAACCATTGTTACATATATAATGTGGTTTTTAACTTAGGTGAGGTGTGACTTTCATTCACATTAGGGTATTTGTGAATTTTTATCATAAAGTAAATAATTATTTTAAATGGGAAATTATGACTATAATTAAACAATCCACTAATTATGATCCAAACCTTAATCCTATATTTAATGTATGTATAAGAATATCTATATCAAAATGATATGGGGGGTAGTAGGAACCCTCTAATTTTAGTGTTCCAATATAAATGAGACTTTGAATAGAAATTAAAAACATCTTATTATACAACTAGTAAAGAAAATGACTTTAGAGAATGAAAATAGTTATTACTAAAGGATTATTGTGGCCACCCAGCACCTACCAAACAATATATTACATTAGCCCATCACTATTACCTATATCAACTGCCAATTGGTGGTCAGTATAAGTGTGAGTGGGGCTCCCAATACTTCCTTCAATTTTTTAGTTTCTATAAGTCATATCGAGAAACTCTATAGTGACTCCCATTTCACAATTGCTAAAGGGTAACACTATAGTGAATCAAAATTACCTATTGTTATAAGGATTACTAGTATGACCTATAGATACCACCATATAAATGTTCCTATTTTTTTTAAATCATAGAAATATATAAAATATCACCATAATTGAAAAATTCAATAAATATCTACATGATATGTAAAATCACTGGCACATCAATATATTTTTCTAATAATAATTTATGATCTTCAACCATAATCAAATAAGAAAAAATATGAAAGAAAAATTAATTAAATAATTAGTGTAGTAAAAAAACCCAAAAAAATTATCGAAATCTAGTAGAATATTTCAATTAAAAGTTGATACAACAGTCCAAGGTCTATTTATTTTAAATATATTAAATTTTTTCTAATAATTTTCTTAATTTAAAAATCCTTATTTGTTTTTAATTGAAAAAATTCATTCCCAAATGAGGTTTCATCTTCTCATATACACCAAAATTAATACTTTGAGAGTCCACCTATGATATGATGTTATTATAATGTTATTTACTATATTTATAATCACTGAACACATGTTTTTATGTTTTAATGTAGTAAATGTTTATTTGTGGTCATACTATGAAAAATAAACCTCATATTTATGTTCCATCTACTGAAACATTTCAAAAATAAGTATATAGTTGTTTTACTATGATTTAAGAGGATTTAGAGGCTTTTTTGATGGTTTTAACCCCTAGACACACAATTTTAAAGAGAATAAAACCTTTAAAAATAGATTATTCTATAGTAATGATCATAAAACATGACTGGTTGGTGTGACTTCAACTCATGAACATATATAACAACACTAATACGATTATCTTATGAGTTCACATTATTTTGAGGTCGTTTTATATGAATTTGATCATTTAATATGCCTTTTGTTTTTTTGAAACAATAAATGTGTTTTTTGGTCATCTTCAGAAAACAACCCCTCATATTGAAATTTCTTATACTATACCACTTCACAAATCACAATGTATTTTTTTCTGGTTTCTTATCATTATAAGGTAATTAGGTTACTTTTTACCCCCTCATTCACATTATTAATGGGTGTAAAAACATTAAAAATTGGTTATTCTATAATTTTGTATAGTTTAAATGTTTGATTGAGGTTTAATATTCTCAAACACATCACAAATAATAGTAATATATTTTTTCTTGGATTTCAAATCATTATGTGGGATTTTTCTATGGATCTAACCATTAAATGCTTGTTTTTATGTTACAAAGTAATTAATGTGTGTTCTTGTCATCATAAGAAAATAAAAACTCAAATTCAAGTTATTTATAATCTAACATTTCAAAAATAATTTTACGGTTTGTGTCCAATGATTTCATGTCATTCTGAGGTCATTTGTTTGGTTTTAACCCCGCGACATGTGTTTTTAAAGGGCATCAATCCTAAAAACTTCTTATTTGGTCATTTTAGGAATTACATATTTTTAATTGAAATGTTGTATACTCATACACATCCAAAATAATATTAATATTATTTGCCTATAATCTCACCTCATTTTGAGGTCTTCTACTATATATATTACTATAAAATGAATATTTTGGTTTTTTAAAATATTTATAGTGCCTTTTCAGTCATCATAGAAAATTATCACATGTTATTGATGTGTTTTATACTCCAAAATTTCCAAAAAAAATAGTTTTTTGTTATTACTTGATAGAATTCAGATGTCATTTTATTTGTTTGAACCAATAAGGCATGTTTCTAAGGGGTTTCAAACATTTAAAAACAACTTATTTAGTCATTCAGAGTAAAACATACATCAGATTGATGTTACATCTAGTATTACAAGTCTAAAATAATACTATGACGGATTTACTATGATTTTACATCATTTTGAGGTTTTCATATATGAACCTGATGGATAAATGCACATTTTGGTATTTCAAAACTATTAAATTTCATTTTCAGTCACCCTAGGAAAAGAGTACATCATATTGAAATTACAATTACTTAAACACTTCATAAATAGTTTTACAGTGGTTTACCTAATATTTAATCACATTTAGAGGTAATTTAGTTGGTTATGACCACAAAACTCAAGTTTTTATAGGGTTTCAAACCTTAGAAATATGATTATTCGGTCATTCTACACATAACACATGTCCCATTGATGTTTCGACTATATGTACACATTAAAGATTATAACAATACTAATTTTATTTTATTTAACATCATTTAAAGGTCATTATATATGAATTTAACCATTAAATGCACATTATCCTATATTAAAATAATAAAACCATCTTTTCGAAAATCCTAAGAAAATTGCACCTTAGATCCGAGTTCCACCTTATTGACCATTTTTCAAAGAACTATATTTTTTACTATTATTTTACTGTATTAAGAGGTTGTACTATTGGTTTTGACCCCCCAACCATGTATTTAAAAATTATCAAAGCTTTCATAACTACATATTTAGTCATTTCAAGCATAATTCTCATCCAATTAGAATGACGTCTACTTGTACACATAACAAATAAGACAAATATGGGTTTCTTATGATTTAACCTCATTATGAGGTATTTTTCCGTGGATATGACTCTTAAACATGCAAATTTGTATTTTAAAAATAGTACATTTTCATTCATCCTAGAAAAAAATACCTCAGATTAATGTTCCCTTTAATCCGCCAATTCAAAATTTATTCTACAGTTGTTTACGTCTGATTTCAAGGCATTCAGACATCATTTGGGTTGTTTTGAACCTATGAGGCATGTTTTTAAAGGAAATTAAAAAATTATAAATTGACTATTCAATCATTTCATGCACATTTCATGACTCAATTACATAATATATCATCATATACATCCAAAATAACTCGAATATGGATTAATTGTGATTTCAAATCATTCCAATTTTCTTTTTTAGGGATCTAATTGATAAATGATCATTTTTGGGTGTTTAAAACTATTAAAGTGTGTTTTCCTTCATCCTTGAAGATGGTTCATCAGATTGGTTTTCTGAAAAATTAATCATATAAAAAATTAATATATTATTTTCCAAGGAATTTAATGACATTCAGTGTGCATTTGGTTGGTTTGGACCCCCTAACACACTTTTTAATTTGATTCAAACCACTAAACACAATTAATTATGTCACTTCAGGAATACCACAAGTAGGTTTGATGTTTTTACTTCATGTAAACATAAAAAATAAAACTAATAATATTTTCCTTGGACTTATCATCTTTCTGAAGATGTTTATTTTGGTTCTAACCATTACATGCATGTTTTAGTGTTATAAAAAATAATTGTTTGTTGCAATTCATCCTAAAAAATTGTACCACATATTAATTTTTTGTATTCTCTTCCATTTCATTATTCATTGTATAGACATTTTCATATAATTTAATAGAATTTAGAGGTTTTACGATTGCTTTGAACCCTAGATGCACATTTTTAATGGGTTTCAAAACTTTAGAAACATCTTATTCAACCATTAAGATCATACTACCCATATTATTATCATTTCATATAATCATACATAAAAAAATTATACGGTGGGTTTCCTATGATTTGACCTGATTCTAGGGTCATTTTATTTGTATCTTCTAATTAAAAACATGTTTTGGTGTTTTAAGATAATAAAACTGCATTTTTGGTAAACCTTGGACAATGATACATCGAATTGAAATTACTTATACTCTTCAATTTCAATTATCACAATATGGTTGTTTTCATCTAATTTCATGAAATTCAGATGTCATTTGTATTTTTCCCCTGATAGATGTTTTTAAATGGTGTAAAACCTATAAAATTAATTATTCAATCATTCTGAGAAAACCAACTATTTTATTGATCTTTCATATACTCATTAACGTCACAGATAATACTAAGATGGTATTATTAAGATTTCATGTAATTATGAGTCTACTTTATATGGATTTGGATATTAAATTTATTTAATCATGTTTGAAATTTATAAATGTGTGTTTTTTGGTAATCCTAGGAATAAATATCCTTGGATTCAGGTTCCCTCTTCTCAACCATTTCATAAATAATTGTATAGTTGTTTTCCAATGATTTAATGTGTAACCCCTAGTATTTTAGAAAGAATATTATTTTCTAAAGTGTATATGATAGAAAACATCAATCCTAAATGAACTATTAAATATTAATAAATAATTATGATCATTATTAATGTAATGACCAAGTTGTTTCTTGGTTGTTTTTTTGTTTATAGTTAAAATATATAGAATTTTGAGAAGAAATAGAGACTTGATTCCTAGACAATCTATATCATAAAAACTGGGAAGATAAACTCGATGGATAAATTAAAAGAATCAAAGGTGAATATTACATTTATGGAAAACCCATTATGGAGGAAGAGGTCTGGACACAGGTTTCGATAAAAGTAAATCCGACAATGCTTTGTTGGTAATAAAATGTTAAAAAATAACGCCGAAGTATTATGATACCATTTGGATTTTATAAAATAGAATAAGTTGATATTTTGATACTGAATAGACATTATCCAATACACTGATTAATCTGAAGAATAAATACATCAAAATCAGAGGTTCATCATATGTAGCTCATCAGACCAAGGATCACTGGATGCAAAAGTGACTATAAATTCTCATTTTTTGAAGTTTGTATTAAATGATCGGATGCACCATCAGATGTATCATCATGTTTTTTAATAGATCCACCATCAAAATATCCACCAGCCTTAGAGAGGAAGAATGATCTAGATATGAAAAGTGTGATAATTCAAATTTATTGTTTTCACTCACACTAATAATGAATTAGAATTAGAGTTCCATAAAATGAACCAAATATTTTGATTGTGAAGGTAAAGAGTTGATAAAACATATTCATCAGATAGATATTTGTTTACAGACTCATAAAAATGTTCTAATTTTTTTTATGAACACTGTTTTCATATTGAGAAAGTAATAAAAAAATGTGAGAGGTGTTGAGTGATTACTTAAGTGGTTAAAGGAAACAGAGGTATTTATAAGTTTGATCAATTTAGTCTTCCATTTTCATTTGAAAAAATGAATCAGAGTGAGAATTAAAATTAAATTGTCTCAAGGATTCTAGAGAAAATGTATGCTTTTTTACAATTGGGCCAGGATTCATGAGAAAATATTTGACATTGATTTATCTGATAAATGGTTGAAACTAATCCATCATATGTAGAACATTCGTGATACACTTTTTTATAGAATGTAAACTGATGATTGAGTATGTTTCCAATGGTTTTTAATTTGGGAATAATTGGGAAGATTCAAAAAGTTTTGGGAAGTCATAATAAGAGTTTAGATGAGTTTAAAAGGTAAAATATGAAGCTTTAATAACCTGAAATTTTGATAAATTAAAATATAAGTGTGAAGTAAAAGAATTTATTTTCTCACCAAATGACCTCTAGGATGACCTAATAAATACAAGTACACACAAAATTTGTTCTAGTGAACTATTCACTTGTGTGGAAATTTGATTATATAACATTTTTTTATCAAATGAGACCAAAAACATAGTTTTCTTTTCATATTGAAGCTAATAGTATCAGAGGGAGATCTTTCATAGTGAGATCCATTAGAGTGAGATCAATCAGAGAAAGATCCATCAGATCAAGAGATATAAAATGGATATTCATCTAAGTGAGTTCAATCATAAGGAGTTACATTAGAAATAACTCTATCTATAATTGAAATTGTGACTTTTCAATTGAGTTTATATTCAGTTGAAGTTGGAGGGAAGAAGAATTACTGAATAGAGAAAATCATATAGAGACCATCAGATAGATGTTACCGGATTGAGGTCCTTCAACATATATTTTCTAAGTAAGCAATCTAGTCAAAAACTCTAAAATGGTTGTGCTTAAGAATATTCATATCTATTTAATATCTAGAATAAGTTTCATGACAAATAATTCTAATGATATTTTTTTATGTTATTGAATATTGTACATAGATGAAGTTGATCTAGAAAATAAATTATAAATATAAGATTGATCTCTAGTCTCTCCTATAGAATATTCCCCATACACCTCTAAATTTTCAAATTAACTCACCTGTTGGCTAGTGTCTTCCTACTCTGGATAGGATTGTTTCTCCTCCTCTATAATCTAATGTCTCTCTACCTCATGAACCTTCCCATTATTTCCATATTCTTTAACCATGTATTTATGTGATTCTTACTATAACACCCTGCCCCTACCTCACTGGCTTGAGGAGGCGGTGAGGGTCACTTAGCCTTAAGCGACGTTCCCAAGGTGACAAAGGCTGGCAATAAATGCCGAGGGCTTTAGAAGAAAAGTGGGGAACAATTTTCCCACAAGAGGATAACCCAACCAACCAAAAACCAACAACTATAATGCATGCATTTCAATTCAACCAACCCTATCAAAATAACCCAAGGTTTATACAACCGGATATTTCCAAAACATTAGAGTACAACGGAAACCAAAAGACACCCACAACAATCTGTGACACAACCACTGCTCCACCCCAGCTCCAAGATCCATGCACCACCAAGAATTATGAGGCACCGCTAAAAGATGGAGATACCTTACCTTTTCCCAAATCCCGGTATACTACATCTGCAAAGACACCAAAGTTCCAAAGCAGGGGGTGAGTACAACCACTCAGTAGGATTTCCCCATATGACTTCCCTACACATGCCACTAGGATAAACCGTTAGCACATTTATATAAAACATTTTATATAAAACAATTCCATTCACAAACTCATTACAAAATCCAAACGTGCCACACACAAAGGAAAACATCCACAATCAAGCCATATGCTAGTTACCATGTTCATATTTCACTCACAAGCCCCAACTACAACATCACATAATCAAGAAATCAACCAACAACGGGGGTAATTTCTCAGCCAACCCATTCACAACCCGAAAAGTGGTACTTTCTCGGCCACTTTCCCCGATGGTGGCCCTTCCGACCATTACCCATCCATCTCCCTGATTATAGTGGCACTTTCACGACCACTCCACAATATCACCACACATTGCAATAAAACATCCCATTCATATCCACACAAGCACAAACCACACAAAATCACCCATTATTGCAATCACCATCACATGCCATTATCACGCTCAAGTTCAATGTCATTTTAAAATCCACATTTTAAAATCATCCCATTGAATCCATTTCCAACAAAACCCATATTTCCCAAAATCACAATTTCATGCCAAAAACCCCCAATTTCATCTCCCATAAATTTTCCACAAATTTACCCCATGATTTACCAATAAAATTTCAAACAAATAATTTAATTGTAAATGCACCACACAATTCCACCAAGTGGAGTCGAGAGAGAAGCCACCTACCTTTTAGGGTTTGGCAAAATCGACCCTTTTCCCAAACACACTTCAATACGGTATAACGCCTCCTCGAAACCTCTCTAAATCCCCTTCCCTAACATACATAAGCCTTAAAAACATCATTCAAGGCAACCCCAACCTTAGATCTACACACAATAACTATATATCTAGAAAACCAAGAAAGAGGGAGAAGTGGATCTAGAGGAAAACCCAAAGAAACCATGGGAGAAGACTTACCTGGGTGAAATCGCCTTCAAACCACCTTGAATACTCTTAAAAACCCTTCCAAAATGAGTGGGAGATTCCTTATAGCCCCTGAGAACTGAAAATACCGAGTGAGGCTCGAGTGGGAGGAAGAGAGGAGTGTTTTAGGTCAAGCCCGAGGGAGACCAGATTTAAAAAACCTATATTTAAGTGGCTGCACGGTTTAGACTGCACGGTTTAGCAAACCATGCGCTAACCGTGAACACTCTACTGCCTCGAGATCCAGGGTCCGCACCATTTACTCACACCATTTGGAAAACCGTGCGCAGGTTGTGCGGAGCCTACTATCTCCCCCTACACGGTTCCTGGAGCATCCGCACGGTTTATACTAGCCGTGCTCAAACCCTGCACCCCTTTAAAAGCCTCCAAACTCATCCAAAACCGTTCCAAACTCTCCCAACCTATTCCCAACTCATCCCATGCGCTTTAAACACATACAAATGCATAAATAAAGGTTACATACCTCAAAATGGTGGTGAAATATTCTCCCCACCATTGGACTTTCCTTCCCCAGAAAGTAGTGCCCCCGCCCTTTACCGAAAGAGCTCGGGCCACTGCTCTGCAATTTCTTTCTCATATTCCCATGTTTCTTCCTAGATCTGGCCATTTTTCCACAAAACCCAAACTAGACTAATGATTTTACCACTCAAGACTTTCTATTGTCTATCCACAACCCGCACTGGCACGTGCACCAACGAAGCATCCGACTCTTTCTCAACATGATCCCATCGAATAACATGGCTCGGATCTGGCTGGTACTTTTTTAGATGCGACACATGGAATACATTGTTTACCGCACTGAACCTAGGTGGAAAATACAACCGATAAGCCACCTCACCAACCTACCCTGCAATCTCAAAAGGTCCAATGTACCTCGGAGATAACTTCCCTTGTTTCCCAAACAGACGATGTCCCAACCGAGGAGAAATCCTCAAGAAAACATGATCACTCAACTCGATGATCCACATACGATTTCTGACGAATCTGAGCCGTATCTATCCTTTTCCTGATCAACTTGATCTTTTCTGAAGTCTGCTGGACAAGACTCAGTCCAACCATCGAAGACTCACCCATTTCCACCCAACATAGTGGAGAACAACACGGTTGTCCATACAATGCTTCAAACAGAGCCATCTGTATGGATGCTTGATAACTTTTATTATACGAGAATTCAACCAAGTGTAGGTGCTCCTCCCATGAGCCACCAAAATCCATCACACAAGATTGAAACATATCTTACAAGGTTTGTATCGTCCTCTCAGATTGTCCATCCGTCTGAGTGTGATATGCCGTACTCATGGTCAACTTTGTTCCTAGGGCTTACTACAATGATTTCTAGAAACGATATGTAAACCTCGTATCTCTATCTGATACGATTGAAACTGGGATGCCATACCTCTTTACCACCTCCCAGATATATATCTTGGACAAATCCTCCAACGTATGAGATTCACGAATTGGGATGAAATGGGCCGACTTTGTTAGTCGATCCACTATCACCCAAATGGCATCGTGTTTTCTAACCGTTCTTGGGAGACCTGTGAAAAAATCCATCGCTATCTGCTCCCACTTCCAAACAGCGATAGGTAAAGACTGCAAAATTCCCACTGGCCTCTGGTGCTCTGCCTCGACCTGCTGGCAAGTCAAGCATCGTGAAACGAAATCAGCCAATCTTCTTTTTATTCCAACCCACCAAAACTATGCTTTTAACGCCTTATACATCTTATGAATTCCAGGGTGGACAACCCACCTGGAATGATGGTACGTCCTAAGAAGGTCCTCCTAACAAGCCGCTGGTACAACTATCCGATTTCGGAAACACAAAACGAATTCTTTATTCAATTGCCAACCCTCAATGGCCTCCCTACTATTGAGTCTTGACCCCATGGTCACACATTCAGGATCAGATATCTGTGCCTATCTAACCAGGACAACCAAGTCAGGAATCAACGTAACCAGAAAGAAGACCGCTCTATCACCCTGGTCCTCACATTAAAACCGCATATCGACTATAACCGACATCAACTGCCACTGGTCCGATTCCTATTTCACAACCTGAGCATATGATTTCCTACTTAATGCATCCGCCACCGAATTTCCCTTACCCGGTGTGTACATTAAGTCAAAATCAAACATATGGAGATATTCCATCCATCTCCTTTGCCTCAAGTTCAGATCCCTTTGTGAGAAAATGTGATTTAAACTCTTATTATCCGTTTAGACCGTGAATTTCTCACTGAAGAGATAATGGTGCCACATTTTCAAAGCATGGACCACTGCCGCCAACTCCAAATCATGAGTTGGGTAGTTCTTCTCATGCACCCTCAACTGCCATGAGCCATATGTAACCACATGATTTCTTTGCATGATAACGCACCCCAACCCTGATCCCGATGCATCACAATACACCACATACCCTTTTCCTGGTTCTGGAAGAACCAAAATTGGTACTGATGTAAGGCGACTTTTCAGCTCCTCGAAGCACTGCTGACACTGCTCGTTCCACTAGAATGGAACATTCTTTCTTGTCAAAGCTATCATTAGTGAAGCCAGACGTGAAAAATCACTAACAAAGCGGCATTAGTACCCAGCTATACCGAGAAAACTCCGTATCTCAAACACATTCTTTGGTGGTTTCCAAGAGATAACAACCTCTATCATTTCCGGGTCCACTGATTCACCCCTATCAGAAATCACATGGCCAAGAAAACAGACTTCCTATATCCAAAAGTCAAACTTTGACAATTTGGAATACAACTGATGATCTCACAAGATCCCTAGCACTATCGCCAAGTGATTCTCATGATCCTCCCTTGTCTTTGAATACACCAGAATATCATCTACAAACACCACCACAAATGAATCCAAATATGTCTGAAATATCCGATTCATCAATGCCATGAACACTACTGGCGCATTCATTAGACCAAAGGGCATGACAACATACTCATAATGGCCATATCGACTTATGAAAGCTATTTTAGGGATATCCTCCTTACTTACTCACAATTGATGATATCCCGACCTCAAGTCAATCTTGGAGAAGCATTGGGATCCCCTCAACTGGTTGAACAAATCATCGATTCATGGAAGTGTATATCTGTTCTTTATCGTCACTTGGTTAAGTCTATGATAATCCACACAGAGCCTCAAAATTCCATCCGCATTTTTCACGAACAACATTGGCGCTACCCATGGAGACGTGCTAGGCTAGATAAATCCTTTGTTTTCCAATTCTTCTAAATGGAATTTCAATTCTCGCAATTCAGTAGGTTCCATCCGGTAAGACGGAAGTGAGATAGGACTGGTCCCCGGAAGGAGATCAATCGTAAACTCCACTTATCTTACGGGAGGTAACCCAGAGAATTATTCAGGAAAAACATATATGAACTAATCCACCACTACTGGAAGAACACTCTGATCAACATCTTCTATTGATTCTAATGACAAGACTGCCAATTGATGCGATAACGTGCCAACTGCTGGTGCCAACAATCCTGCTGCAACCTGCTTCTCATGCCTCTCCCCTCTAAAGAGATGTCCAATGCCATCATGTGTCGTAAAACTCACTGTTCGCGCATCACAATTGATGTGGGACTTAAACGCTATTATCCAATCCATACCCAAGAGTGCATCATAGCCATCCATGTCAAGTACTGAGGAATCCCACACTATCTCAATTTTTCCCAAAACGATACAACATGCTCTACATAAGAAGGCTCGACACTCTTTTCTACCCAGAGGGGTTTGAAGTTTCAAAACTGAAGGCATCATCTCTACCTTTAAACCCAGCAACTCAACAACACGGGCAACAATAAAAGAGTGTGAAGCACCTGTATCAAACAACACTTTCATGTAGGTAGAATTTAAAAGAATAGTACCTCGTACTGTGGATGGACCCGACCGATCATCCACCACAACCTGGTCAGCTCCGAACAATGCCTTCGTTGCCACACTCTGTTCTTTACTACCTTGTTGAGGCATCATGGTATTATGAGAATCACCATGACTAACCTTACCTTGATGACGAGGGGTATGATGCTACCCCCGTCCTGTGGAAGCATAGGACGCTTGCGATCCTTGTGGAGTGTCACACACACCCTTCCTCAGAGCATTCCTACAATAGCACTGGAGATGCCCCATCTGCTTAAAACTGTAACATGCTCTGGGTTGTGCCGTGAAATCCCGTTTGATATGCGTCGATGAGCCACACTGAAAACTTCCCACTTTACTCTGGGGCTTCGGAGGAAGGTTCACCAATGCCGTCATCGCATTTTGTGCCATGCTCCCACTCTAGGAATATGTGTCCCTATTTTACTTGAACCCAACGTTAGAGTTCCCACTAATACATGTGGGTATCACCACGCTTCCCCCGCCCGGAGTTCCCAACAGATCTCGCTCAGCTACCGAGGCTCGATTTACCATTTCTGTGTAGTCCCTGATACACAACACCGCTATTTTAGAACGGATTTCCTACCTCAAGCCCGCCTCGAAAATCCTTGCTTTCAGTGACGTGATACCTGCCACCTCGGGTGAAAACCGCACTAATCTCATAAACTTAGCCACATACTCCATTACCAATATCTGTTCTTGCTTCAAACTGAAAAAGTCAGTTGTATGCTGAATCTTGAATGTGTGAGGGTAGAATTGTTTGTTAAACAATTACTCAAATGTTTCCCACGTCATACCCTGGTCCATCCCCGCTTGGACTACCACCTCCCACCATTTAAGGGAAAGATCCTCCATATTATATGTTGCTATCTTGACCTTCAGCTCGGCTGGGGTTCCCAAGAATTCAAAAATTCTATTTATTCGTGACAGCCACGCCTCTGCCCTTTCTGGGTCCGCATCACCCGTAAAACGGGTGGGTTATGCTTCTTAAACTGAGCCACATAGTCTACATGCTTGGTCTCTTCCACTCTATTTACGCTGCCCACCGTTTGGAAGGCTTGGACTATACTTTTCATTAGCTATTTGTTCACTTGAGGCTCAGGTGCAACAACATTCTCATCAGCCGCTTCCGGTTGGTCTCTACGATGCCTACCTAGTGCCATTTCTATAACATAAAACAAACAAGCATGAATCTCGATTCCATAGACATCACAAATCAACCACATCAAATACCATTTCATAACAATCAATCTCAACCAGGCTTTCCATTCTTGCACATTTCCCATGTTGCACCATTTTTGAAAATCAACCATTTTCAAAATACCATGTTTATTCACATTTCAAGTTCACACATTTGGAAAACCATTTTTCAATTCAACCCATAAATCATTAAACCCAATGAAATATCCATCCTATAGGGAATTCATTTCTATCATACATGTCATGCTCATCTCATTGGCTACACCCATGACAAAGAGATTTCCAATGCCTATAAGTTTCTCCAAAACACTTATGTACCCAACTCCCTGGTAACTTGAAGTTCATCATAAAAGGGTTAGCTACGTCCTTTTATGCTATACGTTCCAAGTTCCGACAGTCCTACACCTTGATACCATCCCTACTCAAAGAATAAACAAGAACAAATGTCAACTCCAAATCCGAGATTTAACTCCAAAGGACCGAACAAGCTGATACCACTTGTAACACCCCGTCCCTACCTCACTATCTTGAGGAGGTGGTGAGGGTCACTTGGCCTTAAGAGGCATTCCCAAGGCCCCAAAGGCTGTCAATAGATGCCGAGGGATTTAGAAGAAAAGTGGGGAATGATTTTACCTCAAGAGGATAACCCAACCAACCAACAACCAACAACTATAATGCATGAATTTCAATTCAACCAACCCTGTCAAAACAACCCAAGGTTTATAAAACCAGATATTTCCAAAACATCAGAGTACAACGGAAACCAAAAGACACCCACAACAATCTGTGACACAACCACAGCTCCACCCCAGCTCTAAGCTCCATGCACCACCAAGCATCATGAGGCACCGCTAAAATAAGGAGATGCCTTACCTTTTCCCACATCCCAGTATACTAAATCTGCAAAGAAACTAAAGTGCCAAAGCAGGGGGTGAGTACAACCACTCGGTAGGATTTCCCCAAATGACTTCCCTACAAACACCACTAGGATAAACCGTTAGCACATTTATATAAAACATTTTATATAAAACAATTCCATTCACAAACTCATTAAAAAAGCCAAATGTGCCACACACAAAGGAAAAACTCCACAATCAAGCCACACGCCTGTTACCATGTTCATATTTCACTCACAAGCCCCAACTACAACATCACATAATCAAGAAATCAACCAAAAGCGGGGGCACTTTCTTGGTCAACCCGTTCACAACCCGACAAGTGGTAATTTCTCAGCCACTTGCCCCGATGGTGGCCCTTCCGACCATTATCCATCCATCTCCCTGATTATAGTGGCACTTTCACGACCACTCCACAATATCACCCCACATTGCAATGAAACATCCCATTCATATCCACACAAGCACAAGCCACAGAAAATCACCCATTATTTCAATCACCATCACATGCCATTATCATGCTCAAGTTCAATGTAATTTTAAAATCCACATTTTAAAATCATCCCATTGAATCCATTTCCAACAAAACCCATTTTCCCAAAATCCTAATTTCATGCCGAAAACCCCCAATTTCATATCCCATAAATTTTCCAAAAATTTACCCCATGATTTACCAATTAAATTTCAAAAAAATAATTTAATTGTAAATGCACCACACAATTCCACCAAGTAGAGTCGAGAGAGAAGCCACCTACCTTTTAGGGTTTGGCAAAATAGACCCTTTGCCCAAACACACTTCAATCCGGTAGAATGCCTCCTCGAAACCTCTCTAAATCCCCTTCCCTAACATCCATACGCCTTAAAAAAATCATTCAGGGCAACCCCAACCTTATATCTACACACAATAAGTGTAGATCTAGAAAACCAATAAAGAGGGAGAAGTGGATCTAGAGGAAAACCCAAAGAAACCATGGGAGAAGACTTACCCGGATGAAATCGTCTTCAAAACACCTTGAATACTCTTAAAAAACCTTCCAAAATGAGTGGGAGAGCCCTTCTAGACCCTGAGAACTAAAAATCCCGAGTGAGGCTTAAGTGGGAGGAAGAGAGGAGTGTTTTATGTCAAGCTCGAGGGAACCCGGATTTAAAAACCCTATATTTAAGTGGTCACACGGTTTATCCCGCACGGTTTAGCAAACCGTGTGCTAACCGTGCACACTCTACTGCCTCGAGAGCCATGTTCCGCACCATTTACTCGCACCATTTGGCAAACCGTGCGCAGGTTGTGCAGAGCCTACTGTCTCCCCCTACACGGTTCCTGGAGCATCCGCCCGGTTTACACTAACCATGCTCAAACTGTGCACCCCTTTAAAAGCCTCCAAACTCATCCAAAACCGTTCCAAACTCTCCCAACCTCTTCCCAACTCATCCCATGCACTTTAAACACATAAAACTGCATAAATAAAGGTTACATACCTCAAACCGGGGGTGCTACACTTACCTTGGAGCATTAATCTTCTATCCTCTTAATAAAATACATCATCCTTCACATTCCTCATTCATCTCTCCTTCCAGATATCCCTAAAATATCTATGTTAGCATTGTGGTAGTTTTCATTGGTTGTTTCTTTTATGAATTCCTTTATAGATAATGGATTTGAAGTGGTGGTATGTTTCCATTGGAGGACACTGGTAGAATTCTTTAGGTTGGATCAACCATCTCGCTTATAATTTCAATCAACCATTAGCTTATAGGGTTTATCCTTGTTGGATAGAGTGTTAACCCTCACCTAAAATAAATTTTTGTTGTGCGAGGTTCTAGGGATTATTTTTCGAATTATTTTTCTTAGTCCCCTCATGTGATTGGCAATTAGAGATTCTCTCTCTCCATGTGGTTGTTGGATGTGCACTCTAGAAGGGACTCTACTCAAGCGAGTGTTTTGATTTGTCTCCTTGGGCTCCCTTGTCCTGACCCATCCTAGTGGCACCTATGCCGCAACTCCCCACGATCACCTTTAATAGGCTAGGGGATGAAGACTAGGATCTAGTAGGCATATATCTGACATGGGACGCCTTAAGCTATGTACTTGTACTTGAGAACATATCTCAATGCCCCCAACATTGTTGAAATTTAATACAATTGAAATAAACCAAGCATGCATACATACGATCCCAAAACAAAAGTACAAAATGATGTAATGAAAAGTAAAAAGGTCAAAAAACAACCCTACCTTAAAGAGTCTAAAAACAATTCCATCCTAAAAGTAAATGAGGGACTGCTTTCAAAAAACCCTAGGAACACACCTTAGTCAGTTTGTTCTCACTAAGAACCACCTGGTCCTGGTCCCTCTAGGAAATTATCAAAAGGTTGATTGTTTACAAAAGACATGAAATGTTTTTCGAAATTCTATTTTTGGGAGAGTATCACAATACACAGTAAGAAACCTTAAAACCAAAAAACATTAAAAAAGTAATAACATTCAACTCTACAAATGTAAATTTCTATAAAGTATATAACAAGAATATCCAAGTATAATAAAAAAAGACACAAAATCTAAAGGTAAAGTCACAAACTTGATATCATTATAAGTTTATAGCTTGAATATTCCATATAGCTCTCATTCGATAGAACACACTCTACAAGTGTAATAGAACTAATGACATCCATCCAAAAGGTACTAATCATCAGGTCTCGTCATTATAAGTATATGATGGAAGTATGAATTGATATGATATAAATATTAGGATAAGTCCCACGTCCATGGGGTATTCCAACAAATCAATATAGAATAACCTACTAAGTGGCAGATTAGTGCCTACATAGAGTTAGTCACAATGATACCAAGAACTCCACCTAGGAAAGAATATGGATAGATGATCTCACTCTAGTTCTCACGGAAGGACTCTAACAACTCTATCAAATTCTTTCTGCTAAAGGGATCATTTTCTTATGTGTATGAGGAAATTCCATAAAAACCCTTAGGGAATGGATATGAGGAATGTACCTTAACAAATCATATCAAAGATACATAGGAAAAGTGATCCATGCCAACTTTAAAGGAGTACATGGAATATAGTAGGGTTTCATATTACATATATTTGACCTTGTGTCCAACCCATATAAACGTACCATGTCTGTGTCCATTTCCATTTAATAGTACACGGTGTGCTAATGCATTGGTACTTCCACCCATGTTCCAGTACATGGATTAGAACCTATATACCCTGGAATAGCTTTCCATGTAGAAGTACCCAATATTCCCATGATCATGTACTCCATGTTCATGCTAGTGTACCCTATGAGGTAAACACCAAGACATAGGGGAGGGTTAACCTTATATTTGACATGTTTACACTTCGGGTGATACATATATTTCTTCAAGAACCCAATCTACTACTAAGAGGGTCTTAAACAACATATTCATTTGTTGTAGACGTTGTGTTCTATGAACATTTCTAGAAGTTCGATTCTAGAATCACAAGTATACTCCTTCACCTCCATCCTCTGATCCATCCATGACCCATGATGGAACAAAAGAGTATCATCATCTAGACCTATCTTCAATCAAGTCATATAAAACTATCCTTATAATACTTTTGAAATATGAATTAGATTTTTGTTCTTTTTTCGCTCCTAAGAACAAAAAAATCGAGTATCTACATTGTCTCATCCACTTCCAGTTCCATCATCATACCACTATCACTTCATGCTGATCTTAGATCTATCATTTTGAGCCATTGCACCAAAAAATGGTGCACAACATTAGATTTTATGGTATACATCGAACCGTAGGCCAATGAAGAACGTATGTGATAATAAAGAATTATGGGAGAAAATAACAAATAAAAATCATTTGGAAAATACCTCGATCAATTTTTTTTAACATTGATTCATTTCCATTAGAATTATTAGTGAATATAAAATCAAAAAATCACAATAGAAATTTTCCCAATTCCCAATAAATCTTTCCCATCAAATAATATGCACTGTCTCTAGATCAATCTGTTGGTTGATTGATTTTAGTTAAATGAATAAATCCAAGATTGGGAAGAAATACAATCAAAACAAACATTATACCTCATGATGGATCAATATTTGGTGAAGAATATATTTTTACCGTGAACCTTTGCGAGACCATCAAATTCTATCTCACACCGGTCATAAATATTTGATGTGGTCGTCATCTGCCAATGAAATATCCTTCAATTATCTCCAATTTCACCTAAAAAATATTCAGGGTTATGTGGATACCCCTAAAATATTCCATAAACATGTTTATAAATGAAAATAATCAGGTCACTGCATAAAAAGACAAAATAAAATAGTTTAATCAGTTATTTTATTCATTTGTGGAAACAACTACTTCTCCACGAACACCCTATGCTGACAATGGTTATGTCACACTGAGGGTAAAACTAGCATTCTGAACTCCAAGGTGACTATGAATTTCTAATTCAGTCCCCTTTTTATATTGTATTCCACTTTTTCCAGGAAAATGTGTGAGTGCAATATTTAATATATTTAATATATTTAAAAAATTTATTTTGGGCACACCGGGCCTCAAAATCAAATGTTTTCTAAGTGCCTAGCCTAAAAAATAGTCTATATAATATCAAAAACTAATATATGTAATATAAGATTTTTAAAATTCTACCCACCTTGGGGATTTATGTCATGAAAAGAAAAATCATGGCTATAAAAAGATATGTGGGTATTGACCATGAACCTGAGCATCCTACCCCCAGGTACTCACCTAAAGATTACTAAGAAACCACTAGACATAGACTAAAGGAAATTATTTCACTCAAAGTATCCTATCATATAAATCATTGATCTCTACCAGGTACTTAGCAAAGGTTTCTTCATCCTTGAGGTCAGGATCTCCCCATTTGATAACATGTGATGGGTCATGTACATGATTCCATAACTACAACAGGTGGAATATGTCATGTTCCCAATCTAAATGTTGTGGTAGATCTATGTGGTATTCCAAATTTCTAACTTTGCATAGTATTTGGAATGTACCAATGAATCTTAGATATATCATGTCTCCCTGACCAAACCTATGAAATCCACATAAAGGTGAAACCCATAAGAACACATGGTCTCCATCCTTGAACTCTAAAGGCATCATTAATATGTCAAAATAATATATATTAAGGCCTTTTGTAGTTTGTATCCTCTCCTACATGATCTTCAACTTATCATTAGTAGCTCTTGCTATCTTTGGGCCCATAAGTATTGAATCTCTTGGGTCAGTCCAGCAAAGTGGTGACCTGTAGGGTTTCTTGCACAAAGATTCAAATGGTTCTATGGAAATGGTGGAATGGTATCAATTAATGTATGAAACTCCACCAAGGATAGATGATCCTTCTATTTATGAAAATAGTCCAACATGTAGTCTTGCAGCTTGTCTTTTAGAACCTAAATGGTCTGCTCTATCTAGTCATTTATCTAGGGGTAAAACATAATTCTCAATCATAAATTATTCTCAAAACCCACATGAAATACCTTCCATAACTGATATGTGGAGAGGGAATCAAATTCAAAATAAATAATTGATGTAAAAACTTGGATTTGGACTATCTATTTCATGTAGACCCATTCCGAGAACTCTATTAACTTTTCTATCAAATATCTAGAAAGTGGGACGACTAGGTGGGTTGGTATACAATCAACAAGATGGAATCCTGTCCCCTGGATGTACACGGTAATCCCATCACAAATTCCATTGATATCACATAACACATAAACTCATTAACCTTAAAGGATTGAGCTAAGAACACAGTAACTTGATGCTCGGACTTCACTTTCTGAAAATTATGGCATCAAGAGGCATACTCTATAACTCCCTTCATCATCCCTCACCACCAAAACTGATGTCGGAGGTACTAGTACATATTTTCCACACCAATATGGATATCCAAATGAGGTGTATAAAACTCTCTCAAAACCTCATCCCATAACATATCTTGTACCATCATAAATCCTATTAAAATAATGACATGATCCCTATTTTGGAAAATCCATTAGGGGAATGTCATATGGATACAAGAGTATGTATGATCTAATAGTCAATATCCCCCAAAGTTTACTTCTAGACTAGTTGTAAATGTGGAGGGGAACAACCATTAACTGGAGGTAAGATTCTCTAACTCCATCAATAAAGGATTACTTTAACGAGGCCAACTACTTTGAGACATCATTATTCAACTACGAAAAAGATATCATGCTGAGAGAATCTACTACCATGTTCCCCTTCATATGAAGATATTAAAACTAGAATTCATAATTCTATAAATACTCTATCAATAACCTCTATCTCATGTTAATATACATATAAATGAAGATTTAATTTATAATATTGTGATCCTAATAAAAAATAAACCACTTGCCCTTTATGTAGTCCTTCCATGTATTCACTACGAAGAAAACCACTAATAAATCAAGATTGTGGGTCACATATTTCTACACTATTGGTCATAAATAATTTGAACCATAGGAAATCACCATCTTCCTCTATATCATAACATAACCAAGCCTGGTTCCTAATGCATCACATAACAATATGTTTGTGAAAAACTCCTCTAGAAATATCAAGATGGTACCACTAGTCAATATCTTCCAAAACTTCCTGAAAGCTTATTGGAAACTCCCTATCCACAATAAAACCATCCCATTTTAAGTCAAATATATCAATTATTCTTATATACTAGTGAGATCTAGAATGAATCTTCGTTAATAGACTTCAATCCCAAAGATGATCCACACCTCTGTCACCCTCTTATGTGGCTGCCAATATAACTCTACCTTTACCATGGCCAGGTCCATTACCACACAATATATATAGAAAACCTATCCTATATATTGGACTTACTAAATCTAGTACTGGTAGTTCGAGAGATTCCCATAATTTTGGTTCTATAAGAGTATGACTAGAACCATCCTAAAGTGTCTCTTGTTTTCCTCCTTGGACACCGAGTACAGAAGGTTATCATCGATAAAGACCAGCACAAACTGGGATAATAAATTCTGAAAGATCTGGTTCATGAGACCCATGAACACTTTTGCTGCATTCGGCCTTCCAAAGGAAATCCCAAAGTAATCATAGTGATAGTAATGAATTATGAATGTTATTATCAGTATATCATCCACATGTACTCACAACTAGTGATCTTTAGACCTATGGTTAACCATTGAGAACCATCACACCCCTTTCAATTGATAAAATAATTCATATATCCTAGGTAATGGATACCTGTTCTTCACATTCACCTTATTAAGAAAACATTACTCCACATATAACTCAAGATCCCATTCTCCTCCTTGGAGAACATAACTTGGGCTGCCTAGGGGGGAAGTTTGGTATAACAAATTCCTTCCTCTACAAGACCTCCAACTTCACCCTCATTTCTAGAGTCTCTAAAGGTCTCATATGATATGCTGGCATAGATATTATTGTTTTACTAGTGTGTATATCAATATAAAAATCTACCCCTTAGTTGGTAGGTAATATAAAAACATCCTATAAAAAGGCGTCCTCAAACTCTACCACTATTGTAGGGAACCAAAAACTCATAACATTCACTACACCAAGGGTAGTTCTATCAAGCCGAAGAGTAATTGTCTATACCCTATGTTGATGCTCCTTTTCATCATAGAGTCCAAAAGAATGTAAAGGGAAATACCTTGAAACCAAATTGATTCATCCTTTGAAGAAAACATAAAAAAATCGACAAAGGCATGAACAAAGATTCAAATGACCATGCGCTGCGCAAGTCCCCTCATGGCCGTGCAAGTACACTTGCATGCAAAATAATGGTCACCCAAGTGACTTGCGCGACCTCTTTGAAAACCGCACGGGGTCTTCTCTAGCCTATAAATACCCCCGATGGGCCCCCCATTAAAAGAGGATTTTTTCCAGAATTTAGATATAGAGCTCTGAACACCCAAGTCCCTTCTTCAGGTATTTTAAACACTTCTATGGTAAATCTTTGCCTAGAATGGAAGGTCTAAACAAGAGGAGTAAGGTATAAGTGTTAGAATTCACTAACACTTGCGTGCCTAAGGTGTTTTACCCTTAAGGGAAATGAACATACTTGCGCACCGCCCTACTTCTTCACCAAAACTTGCGCGCCTCTCTTGTGGAAGTACCTCAAGATAATTATAAAGGCTTTGGTCAAGGATCGCCCAAGTGTTACCATACTGGTTAACAATCGTGCAAGTAACCATGTGTCGCGCAGGTATACCTGCGTGACCAGGACTTGCGCGCCCACACAGTACCTGCACGCCTGCCAGGACATGCGCGCCCCTACCTTTTTGGGTGCCCTTATTGCCCATTTAACCCCTCTTATACCGTTCCACCTCTCCTATTCAAGATTCAGTCTTCAAGATATTCTTCAAAGACATTTATGGCATGTTTTCTTGATTGAAATCCTTATCTAAAAGGAATTATGTGGAGCATCTCTTAAAAACTTTGTGATTCACATAATCTTTATGTCACTAAAGACTGAGATTTCATTCATTCAACCTCATCCTTTAAGATGAGAGAACCCCTTAACCTGGGCCTCCTTTTCAGTAGTAAGTCCCAGTCATAATTCTCATTAATTATGGGCATCCTCCTTAGGAGTAAGCCCCCAGTCCCTTAATTTTTCAAGTCCCTTAACCTGGGCCTCCTTTTCACGAGTAAGACTCAGTCTTAATTTCTCTTAACTAGTCCTAATTTACTTTTGATCTGGATCTCCTTCTCAGGAGTAAAACACAATCATAAGTCCCCTTCTAATTTGGGCTTCATTTTCAGGAGTAAACCCCAAATTAGAGTATCCAAATCTCCATAAAGTACATATACCTTTATGGAACTTGTTCCTGGATTTCTTCCCTGAAGTAAATCCTGATCTTCATCTATTTGGGCAGTCATACATACATAATCCCCACATAATTTCTTATGATTTCATCTTTCATGGAACAACTGTCTGGTTTTACCAATACCTCTTGTTTCTCACACCGAGCATGACTCATGTGATCTTAGAGTGTAAAAGTAATTATGAAATCTTTCTTTGAGACATCAATCATAAACGTCATATTCCCTTACTCGAACTACGTGGGTTCTGATTCCTTTTCCAAAACAAAGGATACGTAGGTAGCCCATCTGCGGGTACAATCCCAACTCTGAAATAATCAATGTCCTTATGAATGACAATAAACTTCAAGTACCCCACTGAGTGGCTTTAAAACAAGTATGGTCATCATAATGAACAAGAGACTTTTATGTATCAAAGGATACAATTGACTAAGAATCTGTAACAAATATAGATGATTCTCTATCAATGAAGAACCTCGAATACATATAAAAGATTCTCTAAATTTCCTACATATTAATCATTGATTGTCAGATCTAAAGGAAAACTCATTTTATACTTGGTAATGTAATAAGGATTCACGAACATAACTTAAATCTATAGAGTCCCGGAGTAGACAATAATTCCCCTCAAAAAAGGTGTGATGAGTCCGACCTCCCATCCTATCGACCGACGAAAATTTCTAAGCCTCATCAGTCCACAACTGATGAGCGCCTACCTTTGGAAAGTAGGTTTAAATGGATATGGAATTATTGGATGTTTCCAGTTCTATAAACAAACCCGTTAGAAACTGCTTAGAATGTTTGAATCTTAAATCAATGAGATCATCCCCAATTCCAGAGGGAAACAAAAAATGGTGAACCCGACGTGAATCCTTAACCATGTTAAAATGATGTTTTACTTATTTGTTAGGCCCCTATTTAAAACTCAATGAGAGGGCCAACAAAAACAATCATTGACATATGTGTTCATCCAAAAGATGTAGTGGCTGAATTTATCTTGATTATGTATGTTATATCAAACATGAACTCTTCTCCAAGATCTTCTGCATTTCCAGAATGGCTTCTCTTAAGTTCACATCCGTGAATAAGTCTGCTGTGAAAACTTCTACTGCAAATTCCACTGCTGCTACTCCTGATGGATCATTGTCCACTCTGAGGATGATATCACCTAATCAGCGTCTTCAATACTGGCTATCAAACGTATTGGTTAAGGAGTATCGTCAAAATGGTACTGTTACAACTCTGGAGACTGCCCGACAAGACCTCCAAGTAAACAATTCACCCTGGTTGTCCGGACAGCGACGACCAGTGATCAAGAAGAAGGCGGTGCTAACCACCGTCTCCAACCATTTCGGGTCGTTATCCCCAGAACGCAATCACCATTCACTCCCATATTCTGAGTAGGTGAATGAGCAGGTCCATCAGGGCCTTAATTCAAGGAGATGTGAGTCCTTCCTGAGGGATCCCATCAATAATCGCCACCAGACTTGTGCGGTAGTGCGCCCTCAACATGATGAGAGTACCAACTCCAGGCGTTCGGCTCAGGTTCCTCGAACCCGAGCAGGCAAGACGAATCACCAGAGGCGAAATCCGGTTAACAGTGAGCAGGTTCTCATCTTTGCCATCTCCAGAGAAGTCCACCAACCTAACATTGTGGCAAGTAATGAGCGGGCACACACACCTACCCGTTTTAATTCCGCTGTCCAGCAGACTCGTCTGGCAGCTTCACGTCAATCCCCCCAGGCAATTCCGGTGGAGTATTATAGACAGGAACATACACCTGTTTTACGTCATCAGCTAGTCAGCAGGCTTGTCTGACTACATATGATGGATCTCATCCACCACATTCGGCGAAGTGCAATCAGCAGGCACATACACCTGCTAGTATTAATCAAGTCTGCCAACAGTCTCGCTTGGTAGCACACGAAGAAGTCAGTCGGAAAGCTCCGATGACAAACAGGAGGCATACTCAACTTTCTTCCCCCACACTTGAGTACTGTTAGGATTCACTGACCGGAAAAGGAGGACATGTGTAGGCACATTCACCTACTCCAAGCATGGAATGGACGTATATCCCCTTTCCGGTAGCTGAAGTCACCAAGCATATTCTATTAATGGTGAAGGTGCAGAAACAAATCCCTGCTCATATTCTGGATGCTTGCAAGGATATTATAACAGCTTTAGAAACATCTCAGGGAAAGACACATAAATCTATCCCTACCAGTGGAGTGACACATCAACAGTTCACTCCATAAAAGACACACACATCTGTTCCAGTCCAAGAGGGTTGTGGGGCGTACTCCCCCATATCATACGGACAACCAAGTTAGGAACATACACTTGATTTGAGTGGGGATCGTCAGCCTAACCTGACTATCTCTCCTGATCAGGCACATACACCTGCTCAGAGCATCCACTTTCGTCAAAAAGTGGTTTCCAAGGCGAGTAAGAAGGCGTCTAAGAAGAAGACCCACCCAACATAGTCAAGAAATCAAGATCCAATCTGTAACAAGGACTTTCTCGATGCTGGATTTCTTGAAGCCCTCAGACAGTTATCTATTGGAATGAAAGATTCTACTCCCTCATTTCCCAATAGTGGGAACATTAATTCTGAAGGTCTTCAACAGACACTTCCTCATGAAGGCTTGCTTCATGAAAATTCGGTCGATCTCGAAGTTTCATCTTTAGATGAGACCCACAGGAACCGTTTGTGTGGTCAGAAGACCAAGGAGAAAGAGATCTCATCTTTTGTTGTAACCCACCATGGTGGTCCTCCCCATGATGATAAATTTCACTGCGAAAGTCCTCTCTACAGTAGTGATTCAAATTGCCCAGAGAATGCTCTAGTGGATAATGTAGTGCCGAGGAAGCCGTCCTATCTTGAGGCACTTGAAAATGTGAAACCAGTCATGTCTGATGCTTTATCGCTAGGAGGTGAAATAATTTCTCAATCGGAAGATAGCCCCGGGTGCAGGTCATTCTCTGAACCACCCCTAAGTCATGCATCTTCTAGTTTGATCAGTGATTTCTCTACCAATCCTATTGAATCCAATAAAGCAACAAGGAAGCACCAGCTCTGGTCAAAACAGGTAGAAGAATCTTAATTGAATGATAAAGAGGAAATACTGAACATGAGAAAATAACTGGCAAAAGGTGAAGTGCCAGTCATGTTTTGTCCTCTGGCTGACTCTCAGTATTACATTCCAGAGATGTTGACGGAAGATGGAATTCATGATATTCATCTCAACATATGGAAAACTCTTTGTCAGTTGAAAAATAAATTATTATCTTATGGTGAATATGAAAATCATGTTAAGATAATATAAGGGTTACAACTCCAAATTGACTTGGCATCTCTATCAGTCTCTCGATATCCGAAGGCTGAAAAGTAGTAGAGAGCCCTTCAGCGTTCATGCCTTGGCGCACTAAGAAGATTGCTCCAGTTAATTTCCAATGCCCCATCTGGTATTCATGTCAGAGGATGGGGTGTTCATGGAGAACTAAATTTCACTGTTCTCTCCAGTCAACAAAGCCCGCCGAAAATGGTCTCATGCAATGTTATTGCCTATGGACGGCCACAGTCAATGGGTTTTATTTGTAATCAAAATCTTTCCCAAGAACAAGACTCAACTAGTTCTTCCCAAAATCAAGAATACATAGAACAAGTTATTGAATTACTCCTGCATCAAGCAAACGAGAATATTGAAAAGGCCTCTCATATGGAGCAAGAACATAATCAAGTGACAGAAGTGTCGTAAATTATCCAACGGTCTTTTGAACCGGGTGATAAAAGTAGATGTAGGTTGATGCATCCAGCAAATTTCAGGACTAAGGTCCACAAGATCAGGAGAGATTTTAAGAAAGTCTCAGTCATAGCATGTCAAGAGCTACCTCAGCTCGCCAGATTGGGGACTCTCTTAAACCAACCCTCAGAATCAACAAATAGGGTTCAAGGAGTTGAGCAAAGGGAGCAGGAACAACCCTAGTCCACCAGACTGGAGACTTTTTCAAATCATCAATCCCCTCCTCAGTGAAAGTCGGTCTTTTCTCGATTAGGGAAGAATCCTCAAGAGGAACAAAGAGCCAAATTATCAGGAGATTCTCTCCAAATTATGGTTCGTCAAAAAGTTCCTGAGGGATCTAATCAACAAAAGGCAATGTCTCATCAAAGACATGGAAGGAGACAATATTGCAGGAATGTCGATAAGAAGGATGCAATGTATTATGCATCAATCAATGTCATCAATTCCATTATTTCTGATCCACCAGATGAGGCTCACTCAGAGGGATCAAATGAAGAGGTTCTTGTTCAAGAAGTTGTATGCACAGACACAAATGAAGAAGGTGTACGTACACGAAATCAAAGGATTACTCAGAAATTAAGTAATTCTTCAAGTAACCCACTTCCCCCTCTCTGAAAGGGATCAAACAAGGGTAAGGGAAAGAATCAGGTTACATATCCTTCCTCTGGAGACGGCCAATCACTCTCACTAGAGCAAAGGTTTTCACAACAGGAGGAAGAGATGAAGGAATTGAGGAGGTTGAATGCAGAACTACTTCAGGGAAGTCTTCTTCCTAAACATGCTGGAGTCAGTCAGTCAAGGGAGTTTTTTGCAGCTACTGATATGGATCAAGAATATCCTCCTTTATCAGTACACCCTCACAGGTCTAATCCCACGGGTCAAGTGCAACAACAGTTGGCAGTGCTTCCATCAGTTGCAGTACCAGCTTCCATACCTGTTCAAACACTAGTCATTGCACCTGCCCAAGTCCAATTTCAACCAGATGTTTCTCAAAAGTTAATAACTACCATTGAGTCATTAACAGCTCGGTTAGAGACTATGGAAGGGAAGCATGCAAAGGTTCAACCAGAAAAGAGAGCTTACCCTAAATGGGTAGATTCAGTCTCTCCCCCATCAAGTTTTGGGAACCCTGTATTCCCTATTTTCAATGGATCAGGCGATCCTGAACAAAATTTGATGCATTACCTGTCTTATTGCGATCCTATGATGGGAACTCCGGAACAGCAAGAAGCAGTGAAACTCAGATGCTTCATGCGAACCTTGCAAGGACCAGCCTTTGTCTGGTACACAAGCTTGAAATCCCGGTCAATTACCGGATGGGAAGATCTTCGTTAATGATTTATTCTTCAATTCAGCTCAACTTTTCCAAAGACAATAGTTTTTTATCTTACAAACAGTAAGAAAAGGGATAATTAAAGGGTCTCAGATTTCATTGATCGCTGGAAGGGATTAATATATTCCCTAATCTTAGCACTCCCTCAGGAAGAATTATTGCTAATCTGTGTGGAAAATTTTTGTGATGAGTTGTGCACACCACTGATCCCTGTGAAATACACAGGAGGGTTTCGAGATCTTACTTCAATCGCTAAACAGATTGAAGATTCTCTTATACAGACTAAGGCTAAATCTTGTGTATTTCCATCAGATCTAGGAAGAAGAATGGGTAAAGCAGAGACAACTACATTTATGCTTAAACAAGCACCTGTACCTACTTCTACCTCAAAACCTTCATCTTCTCAAAGGGCTCCACCTCCTGAGCTCCAACAACAAAGGCTGTTTCGTCAAGACGATCAAAGAGATAAAAGACGAAAACAATTTGATGAGTTGAAGAGAAAAATTTACTCTTTCCAAAATGAACAAGTTCCTGGATACTTCATTTCAGCTCTGGAAAATAATCTAGTTCAATTTCCAAGGCCCAAGAGGCCAAACAAGGAAGGAGATGAAGACCGTCCCAATTATTTCCCATTTCATCAAATGTTGGGGCATCCCATCCTAGAGTGTTTTGCCTTCAAGGACCTCCTACAAATGATGGTTGACTCGGGACAAGTCAAACTGAAAGGTTCTTCAGCTCAGGTATCATGTGTTACTGCTACAGTTCCAGAGGAGGAAGGTGAGTGGAAAGAAGTCAAAAGCAAAAATGAACAAAAATATGATGATTGGATGGTTAGAAAGATGATCAACCGAACTCATGCTATTTTGTGAACACAATTGAAGAAACCAATTGTGCCTTCTGCCATGAATGCCGCAGCAAAACCCTCTTCATCAGAGGGAAAATCCTCAAAGAAACAGCACAATTCCAAGAAAGAGGAACAATAAGAAGAAGATGAGTATGTGTCAAAGCCTTAGTTTTCTTTGACTCTGGTAGATTTCATGCCATCTACTTCGAAGAAACGGGCACCGCCCCAACAAATGGCACAACCTAAACTGGTTATTCAGGCAGAGTCTTCATCGGATGAAGAGTTGATTTTTCGTTCTGTTAATATGATTCAATTAACATATCCATATGCCAGTTGCAGTTTCGATTATGATGAGCCCGAATTCCCTATATCAAATAGAAGAATCAGAGGAAGCTCTAGAGGCTCAAGATACAGGGGAAGATGTGGATATTTCAGAAGCCACTATTCTAATTCTACCACTGCTAGAACTGTGTATACAGTAGAAACTCGTGGTAGAGCCCTTCAACAATCTCAATAAGAACAAGAAATTTCTTCTTACCAATAGCAAATTTAGTCCTAGCACAGTTATTCTAGAAGACCGGTTGAAGGTTCCATCTTATTCCTCTCAGCAAGTAAATGGATCTAATCGGTCTAATCTTCCAAAACCAAGAATATTGCCAACTCCTATCCCGATACAAGATTCATCAACTTCCAAAGCATCTGCTTCCAAGTCACCTTCTAAACCACATGTTCCTATTGGGAAACACATACCTCTGGATCAAAATTATGATGTATTGAAACACCTGGCTCATGTACCGTCCAAGTTATCAATTCTAGATGCTTTGAATTTATCAAAGGATCTTCAGGAAGCACTCATCGAGGCTTTGTCAAGTCCTCAGGAGTTTGAAACTGAAATTGCTGCAGCTGAAGTCTATTACATAGAGAATAATCCTGCAGAATGCCATGCGGTAATATCTTTTACTGATGAAGATGAAGATGATGTCATTCATGGACATATTAGACCTTTTTACTTATCTGGAAAGGTCAATGGTGTAGACGTCCGAAGATCTTTCATTGATAATGGTTCAGGAGTCAACCTCATGCCCATTCGCACAATTCATCGATTGGGCCTCACGGAATCTGATTTATCTCCTTCTACCATGATGTTACAAGGATATGATAAAAATGAACAAGAACCACTGGGCGAAGTTACACTCAAAACTCAGTTTGGAGATCTTGTATCCAATTCAGATTTCATGGTTGTTGATCAAGACTCAGCCTTCAACATCTTTCTTGGAAGACCCCGGTTACATCAACATGCGGCTATCCCTTTATCATACCATCAATGTCTCAAATATTGTTTCAATGGTCAAGTTAGGAAATTATATGGTGATAAGACCCCGTTCAAGACATACGAGTCTCAATACATTGAGGTGGAATTATATCACATGATGGAAAAGGATAAATACATAACAAGGGAGCTTACCAAAGTTAATGATCCATATGGTTTGGAAAAGATTCCAGTAAATCCATTTGCGCATGTGAGTACAGATTATGTGTTTTCTATCAGTCAAATTGACAGAATAGACCCAAATCAAAATACTCTTATGGAAAGATCCATAATGTCAATTACAACAATCGAGCCAGACAACATGGGAGAAATTGGTAACCCACCAAGCAGTGATTAAAGCCCAAATGGTGACATATTAATTTCATCTACTGAAATCCAACAAGTCTATACTTCTCCAATCAGGCCAGAAGAAGTTATAGCAACGTCAGAGGTGAACGATGATGTCAATTCTCAATCCATCATCTCCTCTTTATTACCCACGGGAGACCCTTCATCATCAATCGGGTCAGAAGTGGAAGCTTCTTCTTCAAGATGTTCAAATTTTATCATCTCTTCTGATCATGGAAATTCTACTTCATCATCTACTATGCAAGTAAAAACGGAAGAATTAACACATGTTGAAGAGGAAGAGGAAGATCTCAGAGATTCTCCTCCAGCATTTGAAGAGGGTATCTCTACCACTGTGGATGAACTCAGAGAAATACGTCTAGGTACAAAAGAAGATCCACGCCCCACTTTAATCAGTGAGACCATGACTCTTAAAGAACAAGAGATGTATATTTCATTTTTAAAGAAAAATTGAGACATATTTGCTTAGAATTATACAGAGATGCCCGGACTTGATCCTGATGTTTCTACTCATCATTTGGGTTTACCAGAAGAACATCAAGGATTTAAGAAAGCCGTGAGAAGAACATACCCAACTTATGCTTCCAAAATTGAAGCTGAAGTGGATAAGATTATCAATACAACTTCGTCAGAGAAGTTCAATATCCCAAGTGGTTGTCTAATATTTTCCCTGTAAATAAGAAGAATGGAAAAATTAGAGTTTGCATCGATTTCAAAGATCTTAATCAGCATTGTCCTAAGGATGATTTCCCAGTTCCGATTACAGAACTTTTAATTGATACAACAGCTGGCTATGAAGAACTTTCCTTCATGAATGGATATTCCGGATATAATCAAATCCTAATGGCCCCATAAGATGAGGAATCCACAGCCTTCAGAGCCCCTCAGTGTGTGTTTTTCTACCAGGTAATGCACTTTGGCTTAAAGAATACAGGCACAACATATCAGCGTGTCATGCATCGTATCTTCAAACCCTTTTTAGGGAAGTTTGTTGAATGTTATGTGGATGATTTTGTGGTTAAATCCAAACAACATTCTAATCACTTGGATGATTTGGAAGTCATATTCCACAAACTTCAGCAACATAATTTGAAGATGAACCCCTTAAAATGTGATTTTGGGGTAACCTTAGGAAAATTTCTCAGCTTTGTTGTATGCCATTGTGGTATTGAAGTCGATCCTAAGAAGACAAAGTCAATCCTTGGAATGTCACCTCCTCAAAATTTGAAATAATTGAGAGGACTTCAAGTACACTTAGCCTATATTCGGCGTTTCATCGCCAATTTGGCAGGCAAAAGTTTACCCTTCACCAAATTGATGAAGAAGGGAGTCACTTACCAGTGGACTGAAGAATTTCAAGAAGCATTCAACATTCTCAAGAAATACCTCTTGAGTCCGCCAGTACTCATGCCACCTATTGAAGGAAGACCACTTATCCTTTACGTGATAGCTTTAGAGCGATCATTGGGCACCTTTATTTCTCAGAAGAATGATGCTGGGAATGAAAACATCCTATACTACCTCAGTCGGACTATACTTGAAGCAGAAACTCGGTATTCAAGTATTGATAAGTGCTTCCTGGATTTAATATTTGCAGTTCAGAAGTTGAGACACTACCTGCAACATCACGAGGTCCAATTGGTATCTTGCAATAACCCGCTCAAATTCATCCTTAGTCGTCCAATGCTTACAGGACGTTTGGAAAGGTGGGCAATTATTTTTCAGCAATTCGACATTCAGTATGTGTCTCAAAAGGAAATAAAGGGCCAAGCTTTGGCTGATTTCCTGGCTGAACACCCTTCAGTGGAAGACACATCTTCCAATATTGAACTCCCTGATGAGGAAGTCTTCTCTATTCAGGATAGTCCTCAAACATGGGAAATGTATTTTGATGGTTCTTCCAGAAGTCCAACATGGAGGAAAATGGAAAATCCTAAATTCAACAAAGATGGCTTAGGAATTGTGCTCATTTCTCTAGAAAAGGCAATATTACCTTATTCTTTATTATTATGGGAAGGTGGTACCAACAATGAAGTAGAATACCAAGCTATCATCGTAGGCTTGGAATTGACGCTTCAAGCACAAGTGAATCACTTAAAGGTGAAAGGTGATTCGGTCCTGGGAATCAAACAAGTCAATGGGGATTATGCCATCAGAAAAGAAGAATTAATCCTTTTGTATGATTACGTCAGAGAGTTAATGGCGGAATTCCCTTCGGAACCGACATTTTCTTATGTCCCGAGATCACAAAATGCTCAAGCTGATGCACTGGCTAATATAGCCACAGCTCTGGCAGATCTAAATCGGGACGAGACAACCATCAGTATTTCCCACTATCGTGCAATTTCACCTTATGTTCTATCCAGAACAGAGGAAATTAATGAAATTAGTCCCATTCCTGAACCGTATAGTCATAATACATGATGGATGTCACCTATCAGGTAATACCTTCAAAATGGAACACTTCCACTTGATAGAGCCGAGAAAGAACAAATCCGGCGACGTGTGGTCAATTTTACTCTTTATGATAGCCCAAATCACTTAGATAAAATTATCTACAAATATGGTTTTGATGGAATTCTCTTCAGATGCATTGATGGTGAAGAGACAATGGCTTTCATGAAAGAAGTGCATGCAGGAGTCTGTGGTGCCCACCAGTCTGGACATAGACTGTCTGATCAGATTCAAAGGCTTGGATAATTTTGGATTTCAATGATACAAGATTGTGTTGATTTCACAAAGAAGTGTCATTCATGCCAAGTACATTCCAACTTCATTCATCAACCTACAAAGTTGCTTCATACAGATAAATACTCGTGTCCATTTGCCACATGGGGAATGGATGTGGTGGGACCTTACCCTTCAGCTACGGCCAAGCAGTTTAAGTATATTCTTACTGCTACTAATTTCTTTTCCAAATGGATAGAGGAAATACCTCTCAAGAAAGTCAGTTCTAAATGCATTGTTAGCTTCATCAAGTCTAACATCATTACCAGATTTGGTGTCCCTCGTACCATATTGACGGACAACGGCACCAACCTCTGTTCATCCGAGGTGAAGAAGTTGTATCAAGAATACAACATCAAATCCAATCATTCATCTCAGTATCATGCAGTGGCCAATGGCTAGATAGAAGCCTTCAACAAGACTCTTTCTAATATATTATAAAATATGGTGGATAAAGATAATAAGTCATGGCCTGATAAACTCTTTCATGCTTTATGGGCTTATCAGACTACCACCCACAATGCAACGCGGTCAACTCCATATTCACTAGTATATGGAACGAAAGCCATCATTCCCATTGAAGTTCAACTACCCTCACTCAGAGTAGCTATTTGTGATAAGTCATCTATAGATGAACAATATCAAAAGCGATTGAATTAATTGGAACTGTTAGATGACAAAAGATTGTGCACTTTGCACCACTTGGAAGTCTATCAGAATCAAATAGCACGAGCTTTTAACAAAAAAGTTCATCTTCGTTCATTCACTCAGGGAGAATTGGTATTAGTTATTAGAACTCCAATGATACCAGGATAGAAACCTCCCAAGCTTGAGCCAAAATGGGAAGGACCTTACTCAATATATAGTGTCTACTCCAATAGAGCTTATTCATTAATATCGATGGATGGAGAACTCATCACTACTCCAATCAATGCCAGATTTTTAAAGAAGTATTTTGTATAAACACAAAATATATCATCAATGGTCTAGTATGACCTTAAACTGCACAATGGTCCAGTATGAACTTAAACTACACCATGGTCTAGTATGACCTTAAACTGCACAATGGTCCAGTATGACCTCAAACTGCACCATGGTCCAGTATGAACTTAAACTGTACCATGGTCCAGTATGACCTTAAAATGCACCATGGTCCAGTATGACCTTAAACTGCACCTTGGTCCAGTATGATCTTAAACTACACCTTGGTCCAGTATGAACTTAAACTTCACCTTGGTCCAGTATGACCTTAAACTTCACCTTGGTCCAGTATGACCTTAAACTGCACCTTGGTCTGGTATGACCTTAAACTGCACCACCATCCTGCATGACATTAAAACTTCTCATCATGTCCAGACAACATGACATTAAACTGTATCCCTTTCATTGTCCTTGCTATATGACGTTAAATTATACAGCAACGGTCTATGCATATGACCTTAAACTATTTTCACATCCCTTATGTCAAGCATGACGTTAAACTACATCATCCAGGGTCAATGCATATGATCTTAAAATATTCACACTTTCTTCCAACATGATGTTAAACTATGTCCCCTTCATCTTCCTTGCTATATGATGTTAAACTATATAGAAGTCCCTTAATTTAAGCAAGACGTTAAACTGCATAACCAACGGTCCATGCATACGACCTTAAACTATTGGCACTTATGTCCAACATGACGCTAAACTGTATCATCCCTTTTTCGTCTAACATGACGTTAAACTGTGAAAAAGATCCTAATATGTCTAACATGACTTTAAATGGTGTACTCTTTTTTCCTCACTACATGACATTAAACTACACAATCTTCTTTTTTTCCAACATGACATTAAACTAAATTATCCCCATTGTCCTGACTATATGATGCTAAACTGTACAGAAAATCTTTTAATACATCCAACATGACGTTAAACTGTATTTTTTCCTTTCTACATGACACTAAACAGTGCAGCACCAATAGTCCTAACTGCAAGACTTTAAACTGCATAGTCCCTTCATATATCCTACATGACATTAAACTGTGCATCGTTAAGGTTGTTGCTACCTCTTGTTTCTCACACCGGGTATGACTCACATGAACTTAGAGCAAACTTCAACCATAACACTCTCTCTGGGATACTAACCATGTGTAATCCACAACACTATTTTTCAGATCATTGTCCCCAGAAACAACTTGATCACTAATTCATTCTTTAATTGAACTATGTGGACTTTGATCCTTGCCTTCTAGGCTGGGTACATAGGCAACCTCCCAAGGTTCAAGCCCAAAACCAATCTCTTCACATCGGTTCACCTCCATCTCATATGATGTTTATTCGTGAAACCGCCTCTGGAATCAATATCTTTACATTGGTTCACTTTCTTCCTTTCTATACAACATTAAAATATACAAAAATTTTGTCCAATATGACAATAAACTACAATATTCTTTGATACCGTCACCTGAGAGGAAATCATTATTTACATTGATTTTCAATCATGATTCATTTCAAAGACTATGTGCATACATGGAAACGCCCGAATATTTTATCTTGGGTTAAACCATAATTGCACTAAAGTCCCCTTCCACCCTTCACATGTACGAACCAAATCTGTACAAAGGGTATTTCTAGAACTATGTGGGATTGATTCCCATCCTTATGGGATACGTAGGAACGTTCGAGTGTCCCTCGAATCCAGCCCCAAGTCTTTTTGGGCCTAACCCCAGATCCCTATTTCAGTCCCCTGGCTGAAAAGTCCCCATGAAAAAACACACTATGTATTTCTTATAATGGTCCAAGCTCTATGACCCTAAACTAAGATCTCCAATCCTTTTTTCCCACACGACATTAAACTGTAGTTCAAGAACTACGTATGGCTTGATTCCCATTTTTATGGGATACGTAGTGAAGTCCGACACTTACATTCAGGACGCAACCACAAAATGATTATGGTTAGTATTGATTTGTGTATCTCTGCATACATTGGAAAATACCCATCTTTATGTGTCATAATCCTAACCTTAAATATTTTCATATCTTCATAACCCTTTTCTTGACTTTTAGTCACAAAAAATGTCAAACTTCCGAGAGTTCTTTTTTTTGACTATGCAGCACGTGCCCTTAGGTGGCCTTGCATAAACAGTCTCTATAACAGATTTGTCAGCCAAAAGATACTATTATTTGACTATGCAGCCAATTTCCTTAGGTGTCCCTACATAATTCAACCCCCTAACGGGTTTTTCGGATACTGGTAACTTCATTCTTGGGAATAAAGCCTCTTTTGTCCTTATTTGTATTAAATGACAATATGTAGGGATCCGAAAAATAGACATCCTTAGCATATTTGTCCCATATCCTTTTTCATGATCTAAAAGTATTCATGTATATGGTTTATATTCTCCTTCCCTACGTTTGGGTCAGACCTTCATAGGAGAAATATCCATCCAGTTCTTCGATAATCTTATTTGGAAATATCTTCACCATATTCAAGTACCTCTTTCCATACAGCAAACTCTATACTTTGGAAAATTTCAATCTCTATAAACTTTCACTGGCTTTTAGCACTAGAAAAGTAAATTTCTGAGAGTTCTTTTTCCTGACTATGCAACATGTGCCCTTAGGTGTCCTTGCATAAGTAGTCTACATAACGGACCTGTCATCCAAAAGATGCTATTTATTTGACTATGCAGCCAATTCCCTTAGATGGCCCTACATAATTCAACCCCCTAACGGGTTTGTAAAATAATGGTAACTTCATTCTTGGGAACTACTTCTTCTAATGCCTTTTTATCTCTTTTTCATATCATTCCTCAGATTCAAATATTCTTAAGTCATAGTTTACATATTTTCCCTCATACTTGAGTATGGTAATATGTTTTCAGATGAATTGTCAAGGAATTGAGTCAATTTTTAATCCACTCAGTCAAAGCTATTTCGACCTTAAAAATTATCCTTTTTATGTCCGATGTGAATGAATTTAAACTACCCACAAAAGACAAAGGAAATATGAATAAAAGTCAAGTTCCAGCTCACTAAACATACATTTTTTATGATTTAGGTAATATTGAGCAATTAAGAGATTCAAAGTTTGTAGGGTTATTTAAATTAATCCTAGTAAAAATAAAACTATGCTCACTAGGCCCATTGGCTTAGGTAAAATTTAAATTAGGGATAAAAATAGAATGAAGGTACAAATGATTGAAAGTGAAAGTGTTTTTCATTGATGTACAAGAGTTAGAAGGACATCCACAGACTGGAGTCTGTTCTCTTTTTTTACAGGAATTACAAAAGACTTTCAACATAACTCTTCATTTGATTTACGACATCCCAAGCTTCATGAGAAGCCACCCGGAATTCGTTCATTCAATTGGATACCATAAGATATGCAGTGATACCTGCTCTTCTTGGAACAATTGTAAAACAATTTTCTTGAGTGCGGTTTGATAAAATTTTCTGCTGATCAAACAATGACTCTGTTTTGTCCAAGAGACTTGGAAGATGGATACATGGATTTGAGAATGAACCATTGGAAGTAAAGATCCATTTAAAGAGAGTAATATTTTTCAGATATTTTTCTAATAACATATTTTTCTTCTCCCAACCAACCGGCAGTGGAAAACATTTCAGCCCATGGGTTTTCCATTTTCATATCTGCAAGGAAATGGCATGCAGGAAAAATTTGAAAGTTCATGCCAATGTTGTTGCTCTTAATGCACAACATAAACGAAATAGAGGAGTAGCAGTGCAGTTGCATCTCAGGCATATAGTTCTTTGCATCTGGAACATTGAATCCTTACAGATGACCATGACCATACATGGGCAAATAGATGCTCTGTGGGAAGTTAAGATGATATTTATTCAAGTACTTAGCCAAATCTAGAAGAGTGCTGTCACAGATATCATAGTAATCATAGCGAATAATGTTCATTATGTCATAAATCCACTTTCTAGTCAGTTCATCAGCCATCCCAATTCTCTTGGGAGCCATTTAATCTCCACAAAAATTGAATAATTAACTCTTAAAGTAAGTTAATTTTTTATAAAATTTGTGAAGGAATTTGAAAAAAATGGCTAAGGCATTAAGGTGCGCAAGTCTAATTTTGGCACGCAAGTATAGATGTGCCGCGCAAGTTTTTGGCGCGCAAGTATCACCGCGCAAGTCCAAATATGTTGGGCAAAAATCCCTCAAGGTAACATTGCAGCATTTTTGGGTTGATTGTGTTTGTTGACAAAGCAGGTTTCCATGGAGAATTGTCGAGTTCCCGAGAAGTTGTTGACATTCCATGTTGACAAAGAACTTTGACAAAGGAAAGGACGATCTGGAGGCGGTACAAAAGAGCAGTACAAGGTGGCGCCGTTTTCCAGTGTTTGCCAAATTTTTGGGCCTGAAAATCGCCAATGGAGAATGGAGTGATATGTTGTTGGCGAAGGTTGAGGAAAGAGAAATGAAGGAGGTGTGCGGAAAAATTAAGCGTGGCGCGCAAAACTAGAGGGTTGCATGTAATATCAGCTGACTGTTTTTCAGGATACCAAGAAGCTGCGAAAAGTAGCTGAAAGAAATGAAGCCACTGAAAAATGAGTCAGTGAACAATTTCCTGACGAAAGTGTTGAGGAAGAAATCAACACAGGGGGAGAAGAAGTGGCTGAGGGTGACTCAGAATAAGATACTGATGATGAGTACAAGGATGTAAAATCCTTATCTGCACAAAATACAAAGAATCGAGCTGAAATTGATAGGCAGACTATCATCAGTGATCAGTGAGATCCAGTTCAGACAAAGAGAATGAAATCACTACAGCAGACATCATTACTATCTCAGGTTGAGTCGAAGTGCTTTGCTGATGTAGCTGAAGATGAAAACTGGGATCATGCCATGAATGAGGAGATATGTCAGAATTGAGAAGAATCAGACATGGGAAATTGTTTCAAGGCCAGATGATAAAAACATCATCAGGACAAAATGGGTCTATTTAGACAAGACGAATGAAGATGGCACAATGATTCGAAACAAAGCACGACTGGTGTGCAAAGCATACACCCCAAGAGAATGGTACTGAAGGCTATATCAGTATTTGAAGAAGATTGGTTTTCAGTGTGGGGGATTTGATTACAATCTTTATTTCAACAACAATAGTAATCAAAGGATAGTGAGGCTGGTCAAGGAAGAAGACATAATATTTGGAAGATCAGATGAAGCATAGTTACACAAGGCAGGAATAGAACATTAATTTCTGAATCCGAGTATGCCAAGGATGCTTTGGAATGATTTGGAATGGAAAATTCCAAGGAGATGAAGACTCCGGTTTCTACCTGGATGAAATCATCAAAAGATGACAGTGGCAGGGCAGTTAATATCACAGAATACAGGCAAATCATTGGAAGTCTGTTGTACTTAACCGCAACAAGTCCTGATATTGTTTTCGCCACATGCCAAGCAGTGAGATATCAGAGTAATCCCAAGGAAAGTCACATGCTTGCAGTGAAAAGAATACTTCGGTATATGAAGGGCACGGTGGACTTCGGCTTGACCTACAACGACAAATCTCAGAAAGAGTTATTGGGATATACTGATGCAGACAGGGCCGGTTCAGCAGATGATAGAAAATCAACGTCAGGTGGTGCATTTTATCTTGGCGGACTATGTATTGCTTGGTTAAGCAAGAAGAAGAATTGCATTTCATTAAGCACCGCAGAAGCTGAGTCTATTGCGGCCACTCAAGCATGCACACAGTTATTGTGGATGAAGCAGCAGCTTGAAGATATGGGAGTTGAAGTGAAGTCTCCGATCGGAATCCAGTGCGATAACTCAAGTGCTATAAATCTCAGCAAAAATCCCGTCCATCACTCAAGGACAAAGCACATTGAGATCAAGTATCATTTCATCAAGGAGTAGGTTGAGCAGGGAATCGTGAAGTTGGAGTATGTGCCTACAGAGCTACAGGTTGCAGACATTCTGACAAAGGCCTTACCCAAGGAAGCTTTTGAGAGGCATCGACTGGCTCTGAGAGTTCAGTCGATTCCCCACACTTGAAATAGAGTGGATGTGAGACACCACCCCCCTCTCCCCGAGGTATGGTGTGTTTTTCCCTAATGCGCTGATATGTGTTCTCTACTATGTTACAAACTACAAAGGCGTGACCTTTGGGTTCGTTGACAAAGGGGGAGAAAAGTGCTTGACAAGTGCTTGACAAAGGGGGAGAAAAGTGTTAGTTCAAGAGAGAAAATAGTGCGGAGATTTGATAAATCATAATTGATACGGGGAGAAGCTGACAGGTGGAGCATCCAGAAAGGGGGAGCAATGAGAAAGGGGGAGTGTATGAAATCTGACGATGCTAGAAGTGATCGATCAAATCATAGAAATCACGACAGCTGAGGATCGTGATAAAAGCAGAACAGTGGTGTTGGAATGGTGTGAGACGGTGTCCAGCTATCAACAATTGGTATCAACTTAAGAATTCACCAATTGGTATCAGTGTGGTTCAACAACTGGTTTTATTTTAAGAATTGGTATCAGGGTGGAATCGACAATTGGGGTCTGACATGAAGTGATTCATTGATGAACTTTTCATACTACTCTTGTTTCTCACGCCGAGCATTGCTCATGTGGGCTTAGAGTACATGTTAAGTGAATCCTTGAACGCTATCATAATCGCAAGAGGCGAATGGTGGTAGCAGCTGGAAGAAGACTCAGTGAGGTATCAAAGTGCAGAAAATATTTCTGAGCAGAGTTGTGAAGAGTTGTCAACAAACCCAAAGGGGGAGATTGTTGGGCAAAAATCCCTCAAGGTAACATTGCAGCATTTTTGGGTTGATTGTGTTTGTTGACAAAGCAGGTTTCCATGGAGAATTGTCGAGTTCCCGAGAAGTTGTTGACATTCCATGTTGACAAAGAACTTTGACAAAGGAAAGGACGATCTGGAGGCGGTACAAAAGAGCAGTACAAGGTGGCGCCGTTTTCCAGTGTTTGCCAAATTTTTGGGCCTGAAAATCGCCAATGGAGAATGGAGTGATATGTTGTTGGCGAAGGTTGAGGAAAGAGAAATGAAGGAGGTGTGCGGAAAAATTAAGCGTGGCGCGCAAAACTAGAGGGTTGCGCGAAATCTTGAAGTGTGGCGCGCAAAACAGCGGGTTGCGCGAAATTGTATTTCGCGCAAAAGATGTTTCAAGGCCGAAAGCTTGAAAATCGGTAAAGGCATGAGGCGCGCGCAATTTTGGAGGCGTGCGCGGAAAATCGAAGTGGCGCGCGAAATAGCAGATGAAGTATTTCGCGCAAGAGGTGTTACGAGGTCCGAAGCTCGTAAAATGGCAAAGGCATGAGGTGCGCGAAATTATGGAGCAGTGCGTGGAAAATGTTTGTGCGTGGAAGATCAAAGTGGATTACGCGCTCAAGGACGGTTTTTCGCGCGGGGTCGATTTTGCCTATAAATATGAAGTGACCCTCCTCCATTCAGAAGAGTTCAAGACATAGAAAATACCCGAGCTCTGGTGCGCGAAATTGAAGTTAGAAAGGGTGTTGCGCGTAAACTTAAAGTTTGCGCGTAAAGTCAGTAGTTGCGCGAAAAGTGAATATCGTGCAAAAAGCAGTGAATTGCGCGCAAGGCAGTTTCCAGGCTGCGCGTAAAAATTGAAGGTTGCGCGAAAAGTAGATTTCGCGCGAAAGCACTGAATTGCACGCAAGGCAGTTTCCAGGCTGCGCGTAATATTTGGAGGTTGCGCGAAAAAGGAATTTCGCGCAAACCATAGAAATTGCGCGCAAGACAACGTAAGGGTTGCGCGTAAAAATTGAGGTTGCCCGGTACATCCGGTGCAAAGTGAGATTCATCTGCGGGTGAAAGTTGGACTTCAACAGAGCATCTACATACAGAGAAAGATGCATTCCTTAATGGAAATGAAGAGACCTACAGGTCTATAAACTGTGAGTGAGTGAATCCCTTCTGGAGCAGTGAGCTTAGGAAGAGGAAGAAGGTGATCCTCTCCACCGGCAGTGAGCCAGAGAGAGAGAAACAGGGAGTGACCCTTGGGAAAGCAGTGAGCTGACCCTAAACATTGTATAGGCAGTCAGCCTGGGCATAGAAGTGATCTAGCCCGAACATTGTAAACCACAGCTAGTGAAGTTAGTGGATCTTGGTACGGACCGGCAACTTGTCGGCGTATGCTCCTTGGACGTAGCCCTTAGTGGTGAACCAAGTAAAAATCACTGTGTCTGCCTGGTCACTTCTCTGCATTGCACTCAAATCATTATCATCAGATAAACATGAAAAGAACTGAGCATAGTATACACACAAGAGCAAACAAAGTGACCCTTGTAACAAAGAGGTCAAGATCCAGTGGGGCAGGAAGTATTTTGAAAAGAATATCCATACCCTGATTCACCCCCCCTCTCAGGGTACATAGGCCCCTATTGGCCCTAACAAAATACCTATACAGTAGTGCGACAACAAAGAAACATTGGAAAACAGAGCAACTTGCGTGGTGAAGGAAACTTGCGCGACGAGAGCTCGAAAGTTTGAAATCTGGATGCTTTGTACGGAAATGGGGCCGCATATTTATAGGCCAGACCGTACCCTTGCACGCCGATTCCTGTATGCTCAACACTTGCGCGCCGCCCTATGCGCCCTCAACACTTACGCACCGACTTTCCTTTGGTTTTATTCTTTTCCTCAGAGTCACATCCTAATTTATTTCGGATCCAAATCTGAGGGGGGAATTTTGTTGATGCTCCTTTTAGTCACAAAGTCCAAAGGAATGTAAAGGGAAATACCTTGAAACCAAATTGATTCATCCTTTGAAGAAAACATAAAAAAATCAACAAAGGCATGAACAAAGCTTCAAATGACCATGCGTCGTGCAAGTCCCCTCATGACCGCGCAAGTACAATTGTGCGTCGAATAATGGTCACGCAAGTGACTTGCGTGCACTCTTTGAAAGCCACCCGGGGTCTTCTCTAGCTTATAAATACCCTGGTGGGCCCCCATTAAAAGAGGAATTTTTCCAGAATTTAGATATAGATCTCTGAACGACCAAGTGTCTTCTTCAGGTCTTCTAAACACTTCTAGGGCAATTCTTTACCTAGAATGGAAGGTCTAAACAAGAGGAGTAAGGTCTAAGTGTTATAATTCACTAACACTTGTGCGCTTAAGGTGTTTTACCCTTAAGGGAAATGAACATACTTGCGCGCCGCCATACTTCTTCACCAAAACTTGCGTGCCTCTCTTCTGGAAGTACCTCAGGATAATTTTAAAGGATTTGGTCAAGGATTTCCCAGGTGTTACCCTACTGGTTAACAATCGTGCAAGTACCCATGTGTCGCGCAGGTATACCTGTGCGACTAGGACTTGCGCGCCCACACAGTACCTGCCCGCCTGCTAGGACTTGTGCGACCCTGCCTTTTTGGGTGCCCTTATTGCCCATTTAACACCTCTTATACCATTCCACCTCTCCTATTCAAGATTCAGTCTTCAAGACATTATTTAAAGCAATTTATGGAATGTTTTCTTGATTGTATTCCTTATCTGAAAGGAATTATATGGAGCATCTCTTAAAAACTTAATGATTCACATAATCTTTATGTCACTAAAGATTGAGATTTCATTCATTCAACCTCATCCTTTAAGATGAGAGAACCCCTTAACCTGGGCCTCCTTTTCAGGAGTAAGTCCCAGTCATAATTCTCATTAATTATGGGCATCCTCCTTATAAGTAATCCCCAAGTCCCTTAATTTTTCATGTCCCTTAACCTTCGCCTCCTTCTTAGGAGTAAGCCTCAGTCTTAATTTCTCTTAACCAGTCCTAATTTACTTTTGATCTGGATCTCCTTCTCAAGAGTAAAACCCAATCATAAGTCCCCTCCTAATTTGGGCCTCCTTTTCAGGAGTAAACCCCAAATTAGAGTATCCAAATCTCCATAAAGTACATATACCTTTATGGACCATGTTCCTGGATTTCTTCCCTGAAGTAAATCCCGATATTCATCTATTTGGGCGGACATACATACATAAGCCCCACATCATTTCTTATGATTTCATCTTTCATGGCACAACTGTCTGATTTTACCAATACCTCTTATTTCTCACACCGAGCATGACTCACATGAACTTAGAGTGTAAAAGTAATTATGAAATCTTTCTTTGAGACATCAATCATAAACATCATATTCCCTTACTCGAATTACGTGGGTTCTGATTCCTTTTCCAAAACAAAGGATACGTAGGTAGCCCATCTGCGGGTATGACCCCAAATCTGAAATAATCAATGTCCTTCTGAATGAAAATAAACTTCAAGTGCCCCACTGAGTGGATTTAAAACCAGTATGGTCATCATAATGACCAAGATACTTTTATGTATCAAAGGATACCATTGAATGAGAATCTCTAACAAATACAGATGATTCTCTATCAATGAAGAACCTCGAATACATATAAAAGATTCTCTAAATTTCCTACATATCAATTATTGATTATCATATCTAAAGGAAAACTAATTTTATACTTGGTAATGTAATAAGGATTCAAGAACATAACTTAAATATATAAAGAGAGTCCCGGAGTAGACAATAATTCCCCTCAAAAAAGTTGTGATGAGTCCGACCTCCCATCCTCTCGACCAATGCAAATTCATAAGCCTCATCAATCCAAAACTAATGAGCACCTACCTTTGGAAAGAAGGTTCAAATAGATATGGAATCATTGGATGTTTCTGGTTCTACGAACAAACCCGTTAGAAACCACTTGGAATGTTTGAATCTTAAATCAATGAGATCATCCCCAATTCCAGAGGGAAACACCCTACAATGAATACATCTAACCTACTCTATTTAGATTTCCTTCACCCACAAAGGAAACCCTACTCCCATCACTGTAGACCACATCCTTTTCCTAAAATAGTCATTCTTGGTATGAACTATAGATAGCCATTCCATACCTATAATGATGCCATAAAGCATCATTTATAATAAAAATAAATTCTAGTAGAAAATATCACCTCTATGAGTAATTTCCCACTATCAGCACATCTTTTGGATCACTAAGTCATCTATTGTATGAGTATCTAAGTGCAAGGGTCGATCTAAGGGCTCAAACATTATTTCTATATCTCGAACCAGATCCGTGGAAATAAAAGAATGACTATAACTTGTGAATATCGTTACAGTAACTACAGTATAAATGATATAGATAAAACAACATATCATGCATGGAGCCTTTGAGAAGTAAGCCTCAAATACCTATAGCTTCCCTCTCCATTTTCCTCTAGCACTTTAAGCCTTGTGCAGAACACCTAGGGGTGGTGGTGGTAATAGGTCTAAAAGTACACAACCTCCATATTCTCTCCCATCTACCCTAAAATGAAAACTTCCTTTTGGACCAATCTTATCCTTCCGATTTCTCTACCTCGACGTCCCATTATTGATACATCTATCAGTTATATACTAGGTTAGACAATCCCATGAAATATTTCCCATGTCGCCTAATGAATATAACCATCTCCCTCTGGGATAGCTGGACCCGTATAGTGACTCTTGAATTGCAATCCCAAAATCCTAGGACCTCTTCCTAAAAAATCTCACACATTCAGGTCCTTGAGACAGATTTTTGTTCCCTACTTTTATGGTATCTATTCCTGCATGTCCACTATCAGAAACTACTATATGGGTCTTCTCATTCAAGAAACACTCAACCAAAAAATATCACTCTAGATCCCCATTATATAAAGGAATTCATAGAGTTTTAACACTAACACATATGTATCTACACATTACTCACTCGAAGGACTGATCCTAAAAGAACTAACCCCTAACCATATCCATCGAGTACCTAGAGAGGTTGGTTATCCTTGATGAATACTCATCTATTATCATGATACCCTACTGATGTTATAGAATCTCCATGATATGTACATATTTCTCAGTTGCTATAGGTACAACCTCTATAAAAAAGGACTCAAACTATGACCATGATAGAGTCACCTCATCATAAGAGTGGGTCACTAATTCCGACTATCTTCCTATTGATCTATGGAGAGGCATAACCGATATAACCACCATCTAATCTTCTGGAGTCCTAACAAGATGGAAAACTAATGTCACCACCTCATTCCAGTCCTCATCTACCCGTGGGTCAGGCTATCCTTCAAACTTGAGGGGTCTCTTCCATGGAAACTCATAAAGTTATCTCACCCTATGCATATCATACTCTAGTACTACATGTATCATATGTTTCTCTATAGGTGGTGGTATATCTAGTACACCACCTAGAGGCAACACATCTGAAACTTGTCCCTGTATAGATTCATCGTCACTGAGGGGATCATACCCGTGATCGTAATTATGAATTATATCTTGAATATGATGAAAAGGAATCTTGAAATAAAGAAGATGAACCGACTTTAATGTGTTTATATGGAGAGATGAATCTGGAAGAACATATAAATCAAAACCCATTCAAATATTATGCATGTACCATTATTTTCCCTGCTACTAGTGTTCTCATGTACCGAGTTGAAAATCTAGTGATCAGAGTTCTGGTGTATGTAAACATTGATTTTTGCAATAACATGGGAGTCCCAGTCCCGAAAGATTAACTAGAAATAATTAAAACTTTCAACCTGCACATGAGCCTTAGCCCGGTTGGTAAGGACTCCGTATGTGCATCCAAGCGACCATGGATCAAATCCAGGCAGAGGTAGAATTTCTGGGCTACTGTAGCAGGTACTGTAGTGGGAACTGTATAGTACTGTAGCGGGAACCATAGCGGGAAATGTGCAGTACTGTAGAAGGTATTGTAGCGGGTATTGTAGCAGACACTGTTTGGAACTATAGCAGCCAGGAATATGCCCCCTTTTGGGCCTTCGGGCTACCGATTTGGTCCCTGAGTCCTGTAAGGCCTTCGATCCATCAAGGCCTTCGGGTTAGTAAGGACTTTGGGCCACCTCAAGGCCTTCGGGCCACCTTAAGTGCAGATGCAAACCAGACAACCTACAAGGAACAAGCTCTACAAGGAGGATGAGCAAAGAGCTTTCACCATAGAAAAAGCTAAACGGATTGCAAGAATGAGAGGGTATGACACCTGCCACCAGGACAAGCCTGTGCATGAATGATAATTCCTAGCCGAACAACCATGAGAATGTGGAGAGTTGATTCCACGATGAAGATACTGGGGAGGAGTAGTTCCAAGTAGTTAGTCTGGGTTGTATGTAATGTTTGAAGCCTATGAGCAATGAATTCCTCTAAGGCCTACGGTCCATGTAATACTTACGCCTACGAGCCTTTTAAGGGTTCCAACTCCCCCCTTTAAAGGTGGATTATCAAAATCAATAAAAAAATGATGGCCTTCGGGCCATTGGAGGAGGAATTAAAACTTTCAACCTAAACTAATATCACAGACTCCATTCCTAAGGTAGAACTGACTACCTCTAATAAAACTCATTCATGACCCATCCTAGTCAGTCCTATTCCACAAATCCCAAACCCACCTCTTGTATTCCATTGGATGGAAACTAACATCGAGTAGAAATATCTCTAATAAGGTAGTCCTTATCATAATTAATTATATGCGTGAGCGCGCAAACACACACACACACACCTACAAGATGAGACAATGTGGAAATGTAAAACAACTGAAAGAAAATATGCATGCATACATCTAAACCCATAACCAGAGTAAGATAAGATGTAAATTAAAAATGGAAAAATAAAATCCCATCAAAAAGTGTTATAAAAAATTTCCAACCTGAAATTAAACTAGGGATTACTTCCAAGATACATTAGGAACACACCTCAGTATGTTTGGTCTCACTATGAACCACCTATTCATGGTCCCTCCAAAAATCTATTAAAATATTGATCATCTAAAAAATAAATAATATGTGTGGGAAAATCCCATATAGGGGTGAGTTAAACAATACCAAGTAGGACACCCTAAAACCTAAAAGCATAAAAAATGGAATAACAGACATCTATACACTGTTATACGACTATAATCTATATATTAAGAATATCAAGACATACTAAAAAAAGACACACAATCTAAAGGTAATGTTTAAATCATAATTCAATCTTAATATTCCATCACTAAAGTTCCACATAGCACTCATCCAGGAGAACACACTCCATGAGTCTAATAGCAATGATGATGTTTGTATGAGAGGTTGTGGTTTTGGGTCTGATTAGTATAATTATAAATAGGAATTGTGAAGAGATATGATACAAATAATAGGATCCATCACAAGTCCTTGGGGTATACCAATAAATCATTATGGAATAATCTGCTAAGTAGAGGATCGATGCCTGCATAGTGTTGGTCATGATGATACCAATAACTCCACCTAGGGACTGAAGATGAATAGAGGATCTCACTCTAAAACTCATAGAAATATTATAGTAACTATATCCAAGATATCTTGATGATGAAATCATTTTAATATGAGTATGAGGTGATTCCATACTAACCCTACGAGAATTGAAATGGGGAACTCACCCAAACAAAAAAATTCCATGATATATAGGAAAAAGACTCCAAATAAACATTGGTGGAGTTCTAAAAGTGTATTAGGGGTACATGTCGTATCCCATTAACCCCATGTCATGCCCATAAAAATTTCATGTGTCTATGTCTATGTATGTGTAATAGTATATGACATGATGCTACCCCTATTCTAGTATATGTCATAACCTTTCATGCTCAGTCTGGCTATCCTTGTAAGAGTACACTGTGTGCCCATGCCCATGTACTCCCTATTCATGTCCTTGTACCCTATGAGGTACACACTGATCCATTAGGGAGGATTCATAAGAATTTTTACATGGTCACACATCATGTGATATTTATCATTCTCTTGAAACCCTATCCAATACTGAGAGGGTCCCACATGACATGTAGCTCCATAATAGATTTCGTTTTCTTCAAATATTTCTATAAAATCATATTTTGAATCATTATTCTTCTCCCACATCTCCAACCATTGATATATCCATTCCATTTGATTAAATCAAAGAGTATCATCAACCGAGCCTTTACATCATCAAATCAATAAAAACCAGAAATCAAATCCATTTGAAAAATTCCTTCAAACTTCATTCATTTTTGTGAACTGAAGAACATGAAAATTGGGTATCTAGAACATATTATCCTCTACCTATTACATTGCTTCAGCCCCATCACATTTTCTTGAGTCTGTATCTATGATTTCAAACCATTTTCCATGAAATCAGTGTAAAACATTTGATTTTCCGATTTACATCAAATCACATGGTAATAAATAATGCTCATGATGAATATAGAAATATAGGAGAAAATAACAAGAAAAAATAATTTGTAAATCACCTCATTCGATGTTATTTTCAAACTTGATTAATTTATTTAAATTGAAGAATGAATAGATATTAAAATAATTGCAACAAAAATTCTCTCAATTCCTAAATAAATCTAACCCATCTGGTAATATGAATGATCTGAAGATAAATATATTGGTTTATTTTTTTTTTCTAATAGAAAAAATGAGGATGAAATCTAATAAACAAATGTCCTTCCTTAAGATGGATTGATCTATAAGGAATAACAGGGTTTCATTGTGCTCATTGGTGAGATCCTATTATTCCATCTCGCACTAGCCATCGATCATTGATCTGATTATCAGTCTCTAATGGAATCTCTATCAATGATTTCCTATGATTCTCTAATGATTTCAAGGGTAATTTTTCTACCACTGAATGTATTACTGAATATTGTTTAAAAAATAAAATATTTACATCACTATATAATTATATTAAATAAATAATTTAATCTATTATTTAATACATTTTATGCCTATGATGACTTTTATATTGATGACTTGTATTGATAAGGGTTTTGTTGTTCCTAGGGTAAACATTTTGTTCTAAACTCAAAGGTTCCCTTGGATTTCAAATTTCGACCCTGATTTAGAGGTCATTCCACTTTTTTAATAAACCTTTATGTGTGGGCTATTTAAAATATTTAATATATTTTAATCATTTATCATGAGAAAACTGGGCCTCAGAATCGCATGTCTTATTATCACTCGATCACGAAAATAAATCTTACCATATAAAAAAAATTCAAGGAAAATATGAATCACTACATCCCCCATAAAATTCTAAACCTATCTTTATTAAATGGTATCAACGATTCAATAGACTCCTTCATGTGTGATGATGAAGGTTCTCTTGGTCTACCAGATTCCCTTCTAGCAAAAATATGGGTAGATATGGTTTTATCAAATCCATTTCTATCCTGGATCATTTCTTTGTGTTGGTTTCTTGTAATCCATTTGGAAATGAATTCTTTATTATTATATGGATCAATTTATCTCAGTGTTACACCTCTAACGGAACCAACTCTCAGTTTGTAGGAGGTCCTAGTGTGTCTTCAGGGCTTCGTCTCTAGGTTTCTCATCTATCCTTACTATAGTGCCTTCAGATTTTGAGGGGTTATTTATAGGTTTCCTTTGTTTTGGTTTCTTTTCATATGCCTAATCTGGATTTCAGGTCAGTATTATCTCAGATCTCTCCCCAGATAGTTCTTCCTTCTCTTCCTTCACTTCCTTCTATAGTTCTATCTCTATCCTCCCTGGTGAGGGGATAATCATGAATGGTTTTGGAGGTTTTAAAACCACAGGGGGTTCTGATAATCTAGAAACATTGTTTTATCATCATTTTTCTTCCTCCCCTTTTTCAAGACCCTCTTTAAGGCATGTGAAGGCTGTGGTTTTGTAATTTCTTTCTCACACAAGCTCTAAGCCTCTTTATCCATGTTATTCTCACAACCCTCCCTTCCCCAACTCTAATGAATTTGAGTTTTCATCAGACTGAAAAACCCAAGTAGTGAATTCAGTGGGGCCTTTTATTCTATAATGTTCATGTGGTTCTCCCCTATCATGTTTTGTACACATTTGGAGACCAAGAAATGTTTTGTTGGCCCTTAGTCCCTGGTTTGAGGTTCCTCGATGTCAATCTCATCTTCTCAGAATCATATACTCTAATTATTTCATTCCTTATATGTAACTTGTAGGGATTAGGAGCTTAAGTGAAGATAGATTTTTCTTACATCATAGTTTATTTATAGTCACATTTCTCTTATTGTTATTTTGGAACAAATATAATATCCTTGCAGATTCTTAGAGTTTTACACTAGGATGGGGGTTTGTGATTTTATGAATGGGTCCTCTATGAATCATAAATTTTTTACTTTTTGGAGGAGTTTAATCTCTATGAATTTGGTTGTTGATTCATATCTATTTGAGTTCCTCAAGGTTAGGTATGGTTCCTCATGTAATCTATTTTATTTTATATATTCTAGTTTTAAGGCTTTATAAAGGGAGAGGTTGTGGCTTTATCTTGGATACTTTTATGGGGGTTCCTATTCATAGTTCATAGGAAGAGATTTAAATTCCATTTTAGATGTATTAAAATAGATATGAGGTGAAATCTATTCAAGGAAGTCTAAGGTGGACTCTTCCATCTTTATCTATCATGATGGACTTGTGGAATTGGGCTACATTGGTTATACCTTCACTATGTTTAATAATCATTGGGGGATAAGAGAGTGTGATGTCTCATATATAGGTGAATTTATAAACATAATGGTCTTTCTACATTTATGAACACTTTTTTTCATCTTTGGTTTGTTCTTTGTACGATCATTCACCATTTCCAGTCAACCTGGAAGTTTGAAATAATATGTGTCATCACTTCTTCTTATCCAGATGTTGTACTATCATACATCATTTTTTCAAGATGTAAGGGATTTATGGGATCATCCCATGAATGGCAGACCATGGTTTTGGTTTAAAAAAACATCTCCACTAGAAAGGATCTCTGTAGACAAAGAATAATAGGAAACCATCATATTGGAATTATATATAGTTGATCTCGAGTGACATTTATATTCTTGAGTCTCAACTTGAGGAATGTTGAGATGATGTTCTTGGTGAATCTTTAGTGCCCAAAAATATTGAACATTCATTGTTTTATTGGATATTAAAACTGGGGCTCAGGCTTGGTCTAGGGCCACATGGAATAATTATGGAGATCGTAATACAACATATTTCATGGTGTACATCCATCCTAAGATTTGAAACACTAGTCTAAATATCCACCTGGATAATGGATCATGTTCTAAATGATCGTTCAATTGTTACATGTATGGTTGAGAAATATTTTCATTCTCTTTTTGTTGATATTAACCCATTCTTGTAGAATGGATATTTGAGTGGTCATGCGGATATTTTCGATGTCATCCCATGCATGGTGTCTGACCTCAATAATGACATGCTTGGTGGTGAACCCATGAATGTGAGTTATGGGATGTTGTTATGTCTCTTAGCATAGAGAGCTATGCTAGGCTGGATATATTCACATCTACCTTCTATGTGGCTTCATGGGATTTCTTGAAGGAGTATCTCATTGAATTCTACCATGATTTCTTTTATGGAGGAGGTCTTCCCCTCATTTCATGCACACCCACCTTTGTTTCCATAAAAATGGAAAATTATTCTTCTAATCTCAATCATTTTAGGCCCAAAAATATGTTCAATTTCACTTAAAAAGTTAGGGCCATAATTGTCATAAAATGATTGTATTATCTTCTTCTCAACTAAATATTTGGTTAGAAACATTATTTTATTAATGGTCTTTCCATTCAGGGTTCCATTTGTATTGCTCAAGAAATGTTTAGGGAAATCAATGTGAAGAATCTAGGTTCCAACATTGTCATCAAAATTGATACAGAGAAAGTGTATGATAGGATAAAATGTAATTTATTTATCAAAGTCATTATTTCTATGGTATTTTATCATTTCATTTATGATCTCCACCTTTGGTGCTTTAGCTCCACATTAATAGCCATCTATTTCATGAATATAAAATATGATTTCATGAAAACAGTAAGGGGGTTGAGGTAGGGGGATCTTCTCTCCCCAAATATTTTTATTTTGGTTTAGGGATCCATTAATAATTATATAAATCATATCATAATTAATTCTATTATTAATATTTTTCAGAATTGGGGGTATATACTAGCATTTCACATATACTCTTTGATGACGATATTGGGTTTTTGGTCAATGTAAATAGGATATATATCATGGTATTTAAAAAACATATACAATAGTACTACAAATGGAATGTCCAAATGATTAACCATGAAAAAAAAGTGTCCACCTACCACCCTCTATCTCCCAACATTGTGCTACATTAATTGAATTCTTCCTGTCTATCCATAGAAGAAAATTTCCCACAGAGTGTCTTGGATCCCCAATCTCCCCTCGGGGGATTCAAATCCCTCACTTTGAGGGGTTAGTTGATAAAATTTCTAATTAAATTATTAATTGAAATAATATCTTTATTTCTTTTGGTGGGAGGATTACTTTGGTTTACCATGTTTTTTCCTCCATTACAATGCATGTACTCTCGACCTGAAAGGTGCACAAAGTGGTGATAATTTAAATTTAAAATATTATGTTGTCCTTCATCTATGATGATCACTTTAATGACCATTATCATTGGGCCTCATGGGGAATGTTTAACCAATACTAGGATAAAGGTGGTATTATCCTATGGGATGTTTCAATTATGATGCATAGTATGAAAGACAAGTTATCATGGGAATCTATTGAATGGAAGACACTTTTGGTAGTTTCATCAATAACAAATATGGGACAAATTTTAGGAACTTAGGGGGTAAGGTATCTGGGTTTCAAAACCATATTTCAGTTTATATTCCATTTTCCTTGGATAATTCTAATTGGATCATTCAATGTTGGGGATCGGTTTCTAGAGTCACATTTGGGATACGACCTCCCTTGGGTTTTCATGGTACCTAATTCTAGATGTTTCCTTCATCAAATCTAGAAACCATCCTTCATTTATTAATGTGGTTCTGAACCACCACTATAATTTCGTTTTTCAATTCCTTCATGTGAACTAGGATCCCAAAATCTATGTTTTCTCAGGCTCTTATTATAGTTTTTTATAATACTTATCATAGTGATGTGAATATAAACATTGTTACTAATGCATGGGGATATATACATTGGTGTAAAGATATTACACACATGTATAACTTCTTGGTGTGGTAGATTTAGAATTATTCTCTTCCCATGGATGAATAGATCAAGTTTAAGGGAATCCATATTGTTTGAAGGTACAACAATTGTAGGAACCCTCATGAGGAATTAAGTTATCACATCTTTTTTATGTAAATTAGATGTTTTATGTTCGAAATGAATTCATTTCTTCTAATATTATTTCACATCTTGATCTTAAGGGTAGTTATTTCATCCATAATTGGATTAATAAATATATAGGTGATAGTCTTGAAAGGAAGGCGATAGTTTTTATCCTAGTGGTTGTCTTTTGGAGTCATTGGTTTTCTAGGGAAAAAGAATTTTGTAAGGGGGTTTCTACTTATAACTGAATCCTTGTGGAAATAACAAGATTCTTAGTGATTGAGATGACTCTCCTACTTAAGTAGTGGTAGAATGACCCATCCCTTAGGATTATCATTCATGTTGGCATATCTTCTTTCCATGGGAAGCATGGTTTGTCTTAGGGTTATTGGATATACTAGATCCCTCCCTAAAGTAGACTCAAACATAATGTTGATGGGTCCATCTTCTCTGATTATAGGAATATAGGTAGTATTTTATATGACCTTATCGACTCTTCCTCTTCTCCTTTAGTGTTTCCTATAGTCCAAGTTATTCGCTTATGGAAGAGGAATGCACAATGTTGGAAGGAATAGAAATTTGATGCAATTGAAACATATTATTACCATTTTCCTAGTATAAGTTCATGTAAATTATTCAATCTCTATAAGGTCAGATCACGATTATTTAGTTTGTTATCTTTATAATTTGAATATGCATGACTCTTATTAATTATCACACTATCCCACAGCACACTTTGTGTGAGGTGAATCAGGATACATATTTTTGATCTTCTTGAGTAAGCTTAGAGAGTCCTAATATGTGGATTACTTTATTTCATTCAATTACAATAAAAATTTGAGGGGTGATTCCCCCATGAATAACTATTTTAGGCCCACTTGATCAAGTTTCACTTCTGTGTTTCCTACATTAAAAAATTCTTAATTTCAAGTCAATTTGATCCTACATATTTATGGATTAATTGAGTAACTTTCTAAATTAGATCATAAATGAAGAAATAACCTTATATTTATGGTGTATAACTACTTAATAAAGAGTCATTTTTTCTTTGGTTTATAACCAGATATGAAGAAAGTGGATAAAAAACGGAATGTTATGGTTTATAATAACTATATTAGAATAGTTGACAACTGGGTTATTAAACTGTTTGATATTTGTTCCAATTTATTTTGAAGAGATTTTATGGGAGGAAAAAAAATTTAGGGGACTAAACAACATGGAATGGAGTATTTATTTATACTAAACCATGTAAATATCATATTCCTCCCTTTCATTATCTTTATTTATTATGAAAGGTAATTCTAAGATTTATACCTAAGTAGATCATAACTTTAATAATTTTTCATAGAATAATAATGATTTTGTATGTAGAAGTTAAGAAACATTTTCATAAAAGAGCAAGTGATAAATGATTCACCCCCACACACTACCTCATCATAGTGATCTCAATCCATTTGGGTACTTTAATTAGTATTAGTTATAGGATCCATAAAATGGACCCATATCTATGAATGAAGAAATTTCAATTTAGTGAACAATAGGGGTATTCCTAATTTTGATGGAAAAAAATTCACAGTTGGAATAATTGAATATTAAACTATATTTTATCTATTGGTATTGATTTTAGAGACACATAAATAAGAGTTTTTACTCCCATTGGTGAAGTTTTTATAAGAACTGTTGACAATATAATTTTTAAATCCAATGGAAAATCTCAGAATTCCATTTCCATGGATCTTAATTATTACGTTCATGAAAATATTATGGGGTTTACAATAGCTAAGAAAACATAGGATAAGTTGAGAATTATATATCAAATAAATGATAAAGTTAAGAAAGCCATGTAATATATAAGGATTATTAGAATTAAAGTTAAAAAAATTTATTATGAATAAACAATTAATGATTTTTTTACAAGAGTAAATGAGTTTTTGAGAAATATCTAAGGTTTTTATGAGAAGATGAATGATTCTAATATTGTTAAGAAACTGATAATAATGTTTCTAGATATATTAGATACATATATTTTATCTTTATAAGATCATGATGATTTATCATTGGATGGACTTTAGAATATTCATGTGGAAAATGAAATGAGAAAAGCCACTATTTTCAAGAAAACTGTAGAGAAAGAAATTTCCATTAAATATTTGTTAAGGGGAATGAATAAAGATAAATAACTTGTAGAATAATTAAGTAATTAAAAAGAAATAGAATAATTATAAGATTTAAAAATATTTTTTCTCTTAATTCTGAAAGATACAACCTGGGAAATTGGAAGGGAAATTATACAAATTCTTTCAAGTATTGGAATTGTTTAGGGAAATGGAAATTTTCAAGAAAAATTAAAAGTAATAAACACAAAGATTATGATTTTAATGAAAATGATATGAAATATAGGAAAAAATGTGGAAGAAACGTAAAGAAAATTTTCCTTATGAAAACAAGAAGAAAATTTACCTACGAAGAAGAAAGAATGATGATTCCTCATCGATTAATGAATCTTTTTATCAAGTAAACAACATTAATCAACTTAGAAATGGAAGAATTTCATTATTTAGTGATCATTATTTAGAAGATTGAATAAAACATGAGTATATTATTAAAGAAAATTATAAAAAAAGATACTCATTAGAATACTAAACTAAAGAAAGAAAGAAGGAAGTTGATGAATTTTTTGAAGATATGACTATTGAGAATGGTGATCAGATCAAGAAAGAGGAAATAAATATCAATTTTATTAGATCTTGTAAAATTAAGATCTATGATATTGAGTTAAAACATAAATATTATGAATAAAAATAAACTAGTTATGATAACATCAACATGGAAGAAACAACACATGTTGAAGAAATTAAATAGAAAAAGTTAAAGATGGGTGAATTTTAGAAGGAGGTAAATGTTTTCAAAGATATTTTACTTGAAAATATTAATATTTTTTTAGAAACATTTTTTTTATTATGATAAAAATTCATTTAGGAAATAATATGGAATAATTCACTATATTGGTTGAGGTAAAGGGTGAATATTCTAAAGATAGGAAAAGAGAGATTTTACATAATACAGTTGACTATTTTACTAAACAAGAATAATGTATATATAATTCATCTAAAAGTTCCACCTCAAAAATGAATATTTTATAGAAATAATCATTTACTATTAATGAGTGTAATTATAAATAAAGTCATCCCTTTCATATAAATGGACCATTTTTTATGAAGAAGAAACTACAAATTATTTTTGACTATTTTTACTGTCAGTATAAAAGATCACAAATCATAGGTCACTATTACTATCATGGAATTTTTAGATTTAGATATTTGTAATGATGATACAATATGTCTCTAATAGAAAATAGTTATTAATAATGGGGGAATTATTATGATCATTTAATGTCTAATTTTTCTAAAAACTTTGCTGAATTAGAAAAAAAAATTTAAAAAGAAGTGAAAGTTGAGGCCTCAACAATGATAAATTAAAAATTGAATAAAGTTGGTTAATTTATAAATGTTGAGAAAATTAAAAATTATAAACAATTATTAGTTATTTGGAAAGATCATGTGACCATGGATATAAATTTAAAAACAAACACAAAAAAAACTTTGGAAAAGTGAAAGAAAAATATTTCTAAATATGAGAAAAAATTTGATAAAAAAATAAATAGATAAGGGTTTGTGGATTTATAAATAGTGAAAGATATGTGAGAAATAGTGGAATGTTACTAATATTTGTATAACAATCTTTCTGAACCAATAGGAAAACATGAAGAAGATGGTTCAATATCAATGTAAAAAACATGTTATGAGAGTTAAAGAATAGTTTTTAGCTTCATCTGAAGATTCATTAGATGATAATAAATCCATTACCAAGTATAAGAAGCCTAAAATGAAGGAATAAAGCTCATAAAATAGAAAATATAATAAAATTATGAAAATTTTAAGACTAATAGAATATTCTTATTCTGAATGATTCTTATGAGAAACTACGAGTGTTCCTCATTATTCCTATTATTTTATATATATACACATTTGTATAGAATTTAAAGAGTTGAAGTAATGAATATAGGTAAATTTTGTATATATTTTATAATTAGATATTTATAGTTATCCTTTAGGGGGAGAAAATATGAATTTGATAAATTGAATCTCTTAATTTTCTTGAAAAATAATGTAATGAGGTTAATAAAAAGATATTTTGGGAAATTTTGTATTTATACACATGAACTTTTATGATATATTTATTTGAGATGGGATTAGGTTTTTTATCTTAATTTTTTTTATATTTCCCTAGATATGATAATTTTGAATGTATCATATGAAAATTATTCCCTGAAAATTATGTTATGGTAAACATTGATCACTTTTATTATAAACTATTCTTTTCTATATAGAATTAACCTAGGTAGATAGAATGATGTTTAATTAAAGAATCTATTTTAATATTATCCCGTGATACCTCAATTATCTAAAGTAAAAGTTCACAGATTCATGAGTATCCCCTTTAAATTAGATTTTCAATAAAGGGGAGAAGAAAAATATGGGGTGTAAGAAAATTTTAACCTGAGAAAATTCAAAATTAAGAACACTATATTTAATAGAATGTGTTACACACAACACAATGGGTGAAAATAAATATAAGGTATCGAGTCTTTATGATATATTTAATATTTTAAATTAACCTATTATATAGATTTTAATCCACACAACACTGAGTAATTTTGTTTTACGCGTGAAAACAACTTTGATCGATAGTTTGCGCTACATGCAAGACTGAGTTTTACCCAACAAAAATTTATTTTTTAAATACTTTTAAATAATATAGAATTTAATTTGGTGGATTTTAATAGGATTAAATAATTTATAAAAAAATATATGGTTTAATTCATTAGTTACAAACTAATAAGAAATTAATATAAGAACCAAATTAATATAAAGGGATTGATATTATAAAAAACTATTTTTAGGGTCCAAAGGAGATTTATATTTATAAATTAAATTAATTACTATTAGTGAATGATATTAATGAAAGACATAAATTAAATAATAAAATATTTTTTATATTGGTATAATATATTTGATATGAAAAAAGTTGAGAATATATCTTGTTTTACCCATAAAAATAATATTTTTTTAGAAAAACAATTTTTCCAACTTTTAATGGCACAAGGTTTTTAAAATTAAATTGTGGAAATTGTATAAGTATTTTATGTAAAAATAAACATTATTTTTTTGAAATTGGAACCTAATAATTATGTTAGGTTTAAATTTTTTATTTTCCTGTGAAGTTTTATTTTTTATGAATAGTTGAAAACATTTAATTTTAATTGAGTACATCTTTTTCATAAAAACATTATATAGAAAATTTATATTTCAAAACGGTTTTAAAGTAAAATTCGATCTATTATACGTCAATAATTTAAATTTATTTCATTTTAATAAATTTACCATTGAAATTATATATACAAACATTTCAATTTTTTGAACATTTTTACTTTATAGAACTTTTTTGTTGTCCCATCAGCGAGATTAATTTTAAATTAATTTTCAAAAAATATGGGTGTTTAATTTAGAAAAAATGGATTAAATATTTTAAATCAACATAATTTATAATTTATAATAATATAAATTTATTTTTTACCAAAAATATTTGTAAATTTGATTAAAATTAATTACAGTAATAAAGAGAAAAAATAACATAACAATGGACTAAACCATAATCTTAAGGGCCACAATAGCCTATAAACTTATCCAAAAGCCATTTTATGAAGAAATTGAGACCATATCCTCCATTTTATCTAATATATACTATTATTGGATTCACTTTATGTAAAGTATACCTCACAATAGTTTTTACCTTTTCATATTAATAATGATTCCACTACTCCACTATAAAAAGGCACTCACCCCTCCCATTTATTAACACATATAAATCCATTTCTCTTTCCAAAAAAACCAAATTAAGAACCTAAAATCACAAAACTCATAAAATAATTCTCAATTTACTAATAATTAATGTAAATGAGTTCTTTTTATATAAAAAAAAGTGTTACCTGAATAAGAGGTAGCGTTTTTCAATGGTCAATTTTATTTCATTTACTTCTCTGCCACATCCATTATTTTTATATCATGAGTATATAATAACCTAAGTTTCTTCAATATACATATATTTTATATTATAATAATTCTACCTAAAATTACACACACATCCATCAAAATGGGATACACAATCATCATTTGCATGTATGGCAGACTACCGTCCCACGAGCTGATATCATTCGTTCTTACATTACCAATGTTCAAAGTAGAAATAATGATAGATTTATAGTTACAATATTATATATATTATATATATTATTAACTTATTCTTTTTTAAATTTTATATATCACATTCATTTATTCAATCCATTTTGTGGGAATATGATAACTTCATTTGTGGACGTATGGACTTCCACCTCCTCAAAGTGATGTGATTCATTCATGCTTTACATGGAATGTATTAAAAATTATTTTAATAAACATTTGTGGCATATATGAAATATATATGATACTAAAATTATAATACATATATAAATAATTTAATTTACATTATTTTAATATGACTAGAAAATTGAAGTGGCATCCATGTGTAACTACACCAACCGTCTCTATGAATAGTGCATTTCATTTCTTATCTCCCAATTTTATGTATTATTATAAATAAATATATAAGGAAAATATAGGTTTTTAAATCATGGTTTATAATATTTATATGATTAAATAATGTTCTAATTAATAAGAAAAAATAAAAAGTCAAGACATACTAAAAAAATAAGGCAATTAACACATTAAATGATGAAAATGATAAAAGATCACTAATGAACAGATTATAGTATCTTATAAAAGGAATATATATGATATAATAGATATTAATATGTTTATATTGTACGTTAATGATAGAATTAAAATATATATTATGGATTTTATAGATAAATCAACCGAAAGGATGTGTAAGTTAAGCGATTTTCATCTCACTTGTTACATTTGTGATATGAACGTCATATATAACTTTTACTTTTTTTTGTAGTGTTTATACTGGAAAATTTGATATATTATGTCATTAATAATTTTATATTAATGGTATTTAATTTTTTATTTTGAATTATCACATCCAAGGGGCTTGGACTTGAAATTTTCCTTGTAGTAAAAGTTATATTTGCAATCTCACTTTCTTTTTTGATTGTTAACATTCTCTTGAAACAATAACTTCCTTATGAAAATTATAAATTTTAAATCAAATTTATTTTATATATACATAATCTTATATATTTCCTAAACCATATAACATTTTAACATACGATGTGTACATGACATTTATTTGATTAACTAGAAAATATTAGTAAATCTGTAACTTTTACTCAATACAAATATTTGATAAGGCACTTTTTTTATTTATTTAAATAAATTATTTTATGTATAAGGAATTCGTTGGATTGGTATGAAATAGGTTGGTGTTCATTTTAATTAATACACTCAATGAATTGGTAGTCTCAAGAGACAAATCAGTTGGTCAAATCAGATGGGTTTCTACTCTATATGCTAAACCATCTTTTGAAAGGTCTTGATATTAAAGGTACCATGTACCTAGGAAACATGGAGACCAATAATTATGAATATAATTTATTGATAATTTAGATATTATTATTATTTATCAATTATATTGTTTATTATAAATTTTATATTTATATAGTTTGTTCTTAGTTTATTGATTAGATGTCATGTGTTTTAGTTACATACCTTTCCATATTGACTATGAATTATCCTAATGTTGAAATTAAAAAATGTTTTTAGTTATTTAGATTTTATATTGTTTATTATTATAGACTCACTTTCATTGTAAAACTACCATTAATAAAGAATCGAGCTCACTTTTATTTGTTTTTGTTCCCTCAGATATGAAGATTAATTCATGGAATGAGTTTCAAGGATGCAAAGCATTTTATTTTGTAATGTATTATGTTTTCTTATACCCAATAAAAAATGGATTCCTTGTATATATCAAATTTTCAAAAAAAAAACTGATCGGACCATTGGTATTTGGTTCCTTGTAATCATTCCAATTTAATAAATTAATGCACCGACTCTAGGATTCTGGGGTGGGGGTATTACTATTGGTATCATGGAAGGTGCAGTAGAATCCATAGACACTAGAGTTAGAAAAAAAAGATTAGGGAGCATAACACTATGATCAGATTTAAGAATAAATATAGAAGAACATCATAATGTTTTGGTAAGATAGAGATTATGTTGTCCTTCCAAAAAATACACCACAATCTGGATACTACAAGTGGATGCCATTTTGGTAGAGATGTGACTAGGGGTAACAACCCCAAAAATATGTGTTGGGAATGACTGAAGAATAACATGGTACATGAAAACCATCCTTACTACATACTTATTTTCACATTCTTGGAGGATATGATAAGGATAATTCACATTTTTCTTACATATCCTTATGTAGCATTTGAAAGTAACTATATCACAAAAGAAAACATGTTTATTATTATGACATTATATTTGCATAAAATTTTTCAATTTATGTTAATTGTTATTCCATATTTAGAAATATACAATGTTCATTATTTTATGAACAAGTTGAATATGTTCCATAGTTTTTAAATGGATCATAGAAGGAAGAATGTATCACTACTAATGGAAAATTTATAGATTTCTCTAACATAGAATCTAATATAGATATTATTAAAATGAAGAAAATTATGTCCTTATTATGGTAACATATTCAGGTTATGACGAATAACCTTTCTCGAATGGATGAACATGTTCCACAATGAGAATCTCCCATGTTGGATCACTTTATGGGATAGAGTCCACCTTCATTTAGTGGGACTACTAACCCAATGGTGTATGTTCATTGGATTAAGTATTCAGAGAAAATATTAATGGTATTGGGATGTGGTGAAAAGGAAATGGATACAACTATATTTTATTTTTATAATGGAGTCTTTGATTAGTGGTGGTCGTTGATCTAGAATACATAAAAGGAAGAGGAAATATAACTCAATGAATGTAATGTTTCTATGGAGACATTATTTGAAAAATATTTTACATCATGAGAAAAAATAGATGAAAATAAAAGTATTTAGTTTAAATAAAAAGAAGGAAGAAAGTGTTACAGAGTATGAATCTATAATTACCAGGTTATCAAGGTATTCAATGAATTTCATACGAACTCAGAAAATAAGATTGATCATTTCTTTTAAGGGATTAAGACAAACCATGGAAGGGAACTTGTGTCTCAAACCTTTTATGTATATGATAAAATAGTTTTATGTTCTACCATTATATAGAAATAATTATCCAAGTCTAATAGATTCAAAGGTAATCAAGAGAGGAAGAGTATATAAGTGAAAATAATTGATAAAAGGAAGAATGAAAAGAAATATTTTCTAACATGTGATAATTGTGGAAGGAATCGTCTTGGAAAATGATTGATAGGATAAAGAGTTTGTTATAAGTGAAGAAAAAAGGGTCAAATTGAAGCTCATGAAGAGATCTAGAAGCACATATAATCAAAACCATGAGACGGTCTAAGGTGCGGAAGATATGAGAGTTATAAGAAAGTTGAAAAAAGATCTCCAACTTCAAATGACCCTAACTTTCGCTTTGGGTGTCCATTTAGGCTCTACCACATATCAAATCGAAGCCAGCGAAGAGAGATATGCACCAGTTCAACATAAAAAAGCTTCTGTTATGTTTTTTGACCCCAGAAACCCTTCCGAAGGCCTCTGAAACCTCGTTTTCGTCACCAGTATCCCCTCGAACCTGTCTTCAAACAGGCCTAACTTTCGATCCGTGTGTCAGTTCGGACTCCTCCACCTGCCAGATCGTAAGTCATTCCATAAGCTTCTGTTTGACTAGTCGCGACACCCACATGGACTCCTGGATCATAAGTTATGGCCTTTTTAGTGGGTATTGGGTTTGTTGTGTTTTTCGATGCCTCGTTTCTAGCACCCGTTCCCTGTCATCTTTTTTTAAAACAGTCTTAACTTCCGATCCGTCGGTCCATTCGGTCTCTTTCACCTATCATCTCGAAGATCATTTTAGGATCATTGATTTGACTAGTCGTGGATCTGGAATGTACTCTCGAATCATAAGTTATCTTCGTTAATGTGATTCCAATGTTTTTGTCACTTTATGACTGTTTTGACGGGTTTTAGCGGTTGCTCCATTTATTACTGTTTATTTGGGTTTCCATGACTTGTTATCTTTATCAATTGTTTTTGTGGGTTATTATGATGATTATGTTGAATTCCTAAGGGGTTTTCCAGAGTTGTCATGAGTTTTCATGCGTTCTCATTCTTTCTAATGCCTCATTCTTCATGCTTCTCCATCCGTTTTCATGCGTTTTCATGATTTTTCATCCCTTATCACGTCGTTTCATACTTTTTCATGTGTTTCATTTATTATTTATTATTTATATTTATTATTTATTATTTATAATATACTTTAATTTATTTATTATCTATTATTTGTTACTGGTTATTTATTATTTATTATTTATTATTTATTATTTATTATTTATAATAATAAAATATTATTATTATTATTAATATATGTTACTGGTTATTTAATATTTAATATTTAATATTTAATATTTAATATTTAATATTTAATATCTAATATCTAATATTTATTATTTATTATTTATTTTTATTATTGGTTTATTATTATTTATTATTTGTTTATTATTATTTATTGTTTATTATTATTTATTATTTGTTTATTATTATTTATTGTTTATTATTATTTAATATTTATTATTATTTATTATTTATTATTTATTATTATTTATTATTATTATTTATTATTTATTATTATTTATTATTTATTATTATTTATTATTTATTATTATTTATTTATTTATTTATTTATTATTTATTATTTATTATTTATTATTTATTATTTATTATTAGTAATAAAATATTATTATTAATATAATATTTGTTACTGGTTATTTATTATTTATATTTATTTATTATTTATTATTTATTATTTATTATTTATATTTATTATTTGTTTATTATTATTTATTATTTATTTATTATTATTTATTATTTATTATTTATTATTATTTATTGTTTATTATTTATTATTATTTATTATTATTATTTATTATTTATTATTATTTATTATTCTTTATTCTTTATTATTTATGATTATTTATGATTTATTTATTATTTATTATTTATTATTTATTATTTATTATTTATTATTTATTATTTCTTGTTTTTTATTTATTATTCATTATTTATTATTTATTATTATTTATTGTTTATTATTTATTATAATTTATTTTTATAATTTATTCTTTATTATTATTTATTCTTTATTATTTATTATTTATTTATTTATTATTTATTTATTTATTTATTTATTTATTATTTATTATTTAATATTTAATATTTAATATTTAATATTTAATATTTAATATTTAATATATAATATCTAATATTTAATATTTAATATTTAATATTTAATATTTAATATTTAATATTTAATATTTAATATTTAATATTTAATATTTAATATTGAATATTGAATATTTAATATTTATTATATATTAATAATAATATTTTATTTATTATGAGTTATTTTTTATTTAATATTTATTAATAAATATTTAGTTTATTTCGTATTTATTATTTATTATTTATTATTATTTATTATTTATTATTTATTATTTATTATTGTTTATTGTTTATTATTTATTATTTATTATTATTTATTATTTATTATTTATTATTTATTTTTTATATTTTATATTTTATTTGTTATTATTTGTTATTTATTATTATTTATTATTATTATTATTTGTTTATTATTATTTATTATTATTTATTATTATTATTATTTATTATATCTATTAGTTATGTATTATTTGTTTTTTCAATTAATATATATAAGTATATTAAATTTTGTTTATTAACCACGTGACGAGCTTGCTGGAGTGGTAAAGTCTTTGGAAAATATGCAAGAGGTTAGGGGTTCAAATCTCACCAAACGCAGTATTTCTTTACATTGCATGTGCATGTGCAAGGGATGTGCATGTATGGATAAATAAAGTAAATAAAGTAGTACAAAATAAAGAAAATAAGAAAAAATAATTAAAAAAAAATAAAAAAATAAAAAAAATAACAAATAAAAAAAATAAAAAAAATAAAAAAACCGCTGCAAAATGTTCTGCGACGGTTTTGAAAATCACCGCGAATAGTTTCCCAACACACGATTTTGCGATGGTTTTTCAAAACTGCCGCGAAACGTAAATCCAAACCGCCGCTAAATGCCTATTTTGCCGTAGTGATACTACACATTTTACTGATTTTTTATCTCCTTATAAATTTCAAAAAATATTATAAAATCGTTTTACTATGATTTGACCCCATTATAATTTAATTTTTTTATGGATTTCAACATTATATGCATGTTTTGGTGTTTTAAAACATTAAAAGTGAATTTTGGGTCATACCACTAAAACAATATTGTGGTTGATGTTTCACTCACCCCACCATTTCATAATCATTATATAGTTGTTGGTGTCTAATTCTATGACCTTCAATGGTCATCTAGTTAGTTTTAACCCCTTGATGCACATTTTTAATGGGAATCAAACCATTAAAAACTACTTATTCAATTATTCTAGATATACAACATATTACATTAATGTGTCATCTTCTTGTACACATCAACTATAACTCTAAATTAGTTTTAGTATAATTTGACATCATTTAAATTTACTTTTTTATGAATCTGATTGATAAATGAATATTTTAGTGTTTTAAAATAATAAACGTGTGTTTGAGGATGTCCAGAGAAAAAGGATCCTTATATTGAAATTCATTCTACCAAACCATTTCAAAATTCACATTATGGTTGTTTTCCTATGATTTCATTATATACGGAGGAAGTTTAGTTGGTTGTTACCTCATAAATCATGTTCTTAAAGGGAATGAAATATTATAAAACTATATATTTGGTCATTCAAAGAAAAATAAATTTTTATTGATGCTTTATCTTCTCATACATGGAAAATATAATAAAAATATAGTTATCCAATGATTTATTTTTATTCTAAGGTCATTTTCTATGGATTTTACTGTAAAATACATGTTTTGGTGTTTTGAAAGAATAAATGTGTGTTTTCAGCCATCCCCAAAAAATGAAACCTCATATAGATGTTACTCAAGCTCATCCATTTCATAAATATTTGTAATTTTTCCTTCTACTATTATTGAATTTGGAGGTTGTTTAGTGGGTTTGGACACTCTAAGAAATATTTTTAAAGGGAACGAGACCTTTAAAAGTTACTTATTTGGTCATTTGGTACATATTGGAAGTTATATTGATTTTTGACATGCTTTTACATATAAAAAAAATTAATAACATAGTTTTCATTGGATTTCACCTCATTATAAGGATTCATAATTTGGATCGGACTGTTCAATGCATGTTTTAGTTCTTTAAAAAAATGAAAGTTTTTTTTCATGTCATCTTAGAGAAATGTCACTTAGGATTGAAATTTTTTAAAATCAATCATTTCACAATTCACTATATGGATATTTTCAAATTATTTTATATCATTTGTAGTTTTTTCAATAGGTTTTCACCCCAAGAACTACATTTTTAATGGACAAGAATCCATTAAAAATAATATATTTGATCATTCCGAGCACAGAGCACATCCAATTGATATGTCCTCTTCTCATACACGTTGGAAATATTAATTGACTATTTTCCTATGATTTTCAATTATTATGAGGTCATTTTATATGGATATGACCATTAAGAATATGTTGTCGAGTTTAATAAAAATAAATGTTTGTTTTCGGTCATCCTTGAAAATTTAAACATCAAATTGAAAATTTTTCTACAACTCCATTTCAAAAATAAATATATAGTTATTATTGAATGACTGTACTATATTTGGTGATCATCTAGTTATTCGTGACCCCATATTTTAAATTTTTAAATTCCTAAAAACCTTTAAAACAATTAATTTAGTCATTCCAGACAGACCGTAATCTATTGGGTTTGTCATTTACTAACATGAATTTACAATAATATTACGATGGTTGTATATGACTTAACCATATTTTAAGGTTTTTTTCTATAGATATAACCATTTCATGTTTGTTCCAATGTTTTACAATAGTAGAAGTTTTTTCTGATTCATTTTAAGGAAATGCATCCTTGGATTGAAATTCTGTTAACATGACCATTTCATAATTAACTATACCCTTGATTCCCTATGATTTCATGACATTTAGTGCTCATTTGGTTAGTTGTGACCTAATAATTCACATTTTTAAGGTTATTCAATCATTTTAAAATGTATTATTTGGTCATCCCAATCAGAACACACATCTTATTGATATGTCATATACTTGAACACTAAAAAAATAATATATTTTTTCTTATTATTTCCCCTTATTTCGAGATTTATTTTTATAGATCTAACTATTAGAATTTTTTTTTATGTTTTAAAACCATAAAAGGGTGTTTTGTGTCATTTAGGGAAAATGGTACCTCATATTGACATTTCATTAGTTCTAAAATTATAAAATTTACTCTAAAATTGATTTAATCTTATTTCACATAATTCTGATGTTGCTTGGTTGATTTTGACAAGGAGACACACATCTTTAAAGGGCTTAAATCCTTTAAAAATACTTATTAAGTCATTCTGGGATGATGACACATCTTATTGACGTGTAATATACTCATAAAAGTCACAAACAATATAAAAAATGGTTTTATATGATTTATCTTCATTATAAATTTGTTTTATATGGATATATCCATTAAATGCACATTTTAGTTTTTTTAAAATAATTATTGTTTGTTTGAGGTTATCCAAGAAAAAGGAAACCTCAGATTGACACTCTGTTTGATTGGGATTTTATTTGTTAAAAAATGTAAAAAAATGAATTGAATATCAATTATAAATTCCAAACATAAATATAAATAGGAAAAATAAATCATCATGTTTAGAATTAAAATACAAAACAATTGGACATTTATGCAATTAATTATCACAAGCACACTATAGTTTGGAAATTTGATTGGAATCAACTTAATAATTGAGATTTTATCATAAAAAAAATTTATATTCTATATTTAGTGAAATATATTGAATAAATACTATTAATTAATGTTATTTCTAAAAAAATGTATCTAATTAATTTCTATATTGGTGGTTTCATTATAAAATGTTTTCAGAATAAAATTTAAATTACCTTAGTATATTATAACAAAAATAGAAAATACATTCAAGAAAAATACTATTGATTCAAATTAAAGACCAGAAAGTAAAAACAAATATCCTTCCGTTTGTCATGAAATAGAAATAGAAAATAAAATACTACAATAGTTGCATCATTTTTCTTACAAATTGTTAAATAAAAACATATAAAAGTTACACCTTCACAATAAAACAAATATAATCACAAATACACCTCATTATTAAAAATAATACTATGTAAATCTATAATAAATAATTATTAGTTATTGGGTAATTTTAAAATTAATATACTTAAAAGCACAATATCTAGGTCATTACTTTGGGGGAATAAAAATAAGTCAAAAACTAAATTATCTAATGAAATTTAGTTATTTTAAATTTGGAAAATTTAACCTAATTTCTTTTTAAAAATATATAATTTTAAGCATTTCATATTCAACTATCAAAAGAAAAAAATAAATATAATTAATTTAATAATTCAGCATTAGTGAAGAAGCATAATAAAGGGAAAAAATAAATAAATAGATCACTTGAACCTCTTTAATAGTCTTCAAATACATTATTGAGTAAAATAAATATTTCACACAACAAAATGCCTCTCTATAATATATTATCATGTGATAAAATCTAGAAACAAGTAATTAGAAATTATCAAAAAAAGTCAGAATGTGTAGTTCTGTATAACCATTAAAATATAATAATGAAAAATTAAGGGGAAATACCAATTATCGTATGTTACGAATAAAAAAATTAAATGAAAAAATATTCAAAGACATGACTACAATTAAAATTGGGTAGAAAATAAAAAAAACATAAAATTCCAATGAACATTATCGATATGATGTGATAAAGGAAATTTTTTTCAGAATAAATATAGCTACATGAATTATTTTTTTACTTCACTAAAGGAACAATCACTTCATGGACCCAAAATGTTTTGATTAATATATTTCAGGTATTCAAGTTTATAAATACAAGATTTAAAGTATTGTTTTTTAATATAATATTATTATCCAATAGTTATTTATTTTTAATAATTAGATGAAAAAATATTTATAATTGAGAAAAAATAATCATTTTTATTCATGAAATGTAACAAAAAATAATGTGAAGAAAATGGTTTAGGTTTTAATGCTAAAATGTGTGGGTGAGTATAATGGGTTTCATTTGATCCTGTAATAATGAATGGATTTTTATTATCATCACATTATTTATATAAACCTAAAATAAATAAAAAATAGGGGTATGAAATTAATTAATTAATGTATTTGTAAACTAATTTGGAACCAATTGAGATACATATAATTTGTTACAACATTCTCAAACAACCTATTAATCACTATAGTATTTATAATATATAGACTTCAATCATGTCCTCTGGTGTGTAGATTACAATTTTTTTTGATTATGAAAAATAATAATATCATAATTATGAACATATTCAATAATTATTATGTTTTTTGAATGTATATCACTGGAATATTTTTAATTATATTCTCAAATAAAAGTGATGAGTTAGCATGGGCTAATAACGCATGGGAGGCTCAGTTTTGATGTAATAAAAATAATAAAAATATTTTATCAAGCTCCCACTATTTTTATGAGAAAATTTGAAAACTCAAAAATTATGTTCTAGATGAGAAATATGAGACCTTCATTAAATCTGGGACATGGGTTTTACCCAAGAAATGATAAAAACACTGAAAACATTGGTCATTTTATTAAAGAGAAGTCACATGAGAAAATGAAGAAAGTTATTTATTTATTTATTATTCAATAACCATAACCTAATATCTATATATAAAATCCAAACTATGGATAATACCTATGGTTTTCGATATAACCCAAGGTGTTGTGTGTGGAGACTTTAAAGGAGTTTCTCAAAAGATTGTCAACAAATTGATCCTTTTCTATTATTGTGATAATAGATCATGTGAATCTCTCATATAAAAATGATGCAGAACCATTATTTATTAGTGACCAATCCATTCTCAAGATACAGATTTCTTTTGGATTAATCCTTTTTTGTATTCCCAGGTCAAATTACAATGAATTAACCTATTTTTTTTGAATTAGTGGTTGATTATAGTTGTTTGATTACATTCATAGAAGTATGGATTGATGTTTCATTATGAATTCTTCCTTAGTTTATGTGTTTTTATTTTTCCCTATACTAAATGAAATTCAAACCCAAAAAATGGATGAAATTATATCCAGATTTTTTTATTTTTTTCTCCATATATCCCTTTAGTGACCAAATTCGGCCTCCCATTTGGTGGTTGTTCGAAAAATTACCTAGAAACCAATTATTTTGAATTATATATTTGACACATCGAAACATTTCTTAGTATACGTGATCTATATTGAAGGTAGTATCATGTTTTTAAGATAATAAATAAAAATTTTACTTTTTTTATTGAGGGTTATTGTTTATGTTTTTTGGTGTTTAAAGGATGTTGAGAAAAAAAATGAGCGTTTTGGGAGGATTGGGAGGACAAAATTTGGTCACCAACAAAGTAATGCTTTGGCCAAAATTAAATTTGGATTCTATAATAAGAATCATGGATTGGTCAATGGTTTTGGAGTTTTGGGCATAATTTTTTTGAAGAAGATATGATTATGAAAAAATATTGAATACATGATGTTCATTCTGAAGAACATGTCACATTGTACCCTGGATATGACGTCTAGGGTTTTTTTAGAAAAAAATATCACACCCCATGTGGCACCTATCATATTCCATGTGAACATTGACCAACAACTCAGCATATTCCTCTCGAGAACATCGGGACATTCATGACTAGGTATTTAGGTATGGCTAGAGTATAGGGGCACAACTCGGGTATAAGAAACCACCACATACATGAAAATGGATAAATATACTGGTACAACCAGAGTAAACGAGCATAGCTCGAAGTACATATCCATAGGCTAGAGCACAATAATAGACTTGCGGTAGGAATGACATAACATTTACTCTTAGTACACACCATGTACTTTCTCCAAGGATGTTGTAGGCCCTTCTTCTATTCATTTTGGACTATTTTTTCAGAGGTGTGTTCCCTAGGTCCATCCCTATTAGGTTAGAGTGAGGAATCATCACATGGGAATATGATTTGATCCCCTATGTGGGATTAGTGTTGGTTAGAGTTTCAAAATGTCTTTAGTGTATCTTGGAGGGGGGCCTTCTATTATCTTTTCCCCTAGTTCAGGTTTTCTAGGAATCAACATTACATACCTATCAATATGTCGATCCCATAATTTTTATTTTATTCCCTATAGGGTCTAGAATATCCCATAGACCCTAGAATATATCACATATCTATCGAATTGTTTCTTTTGAGTTCGAGTGAAGAATTATTTATAGTGGGGATTAATGAGAATGTCCTCTTATATGAGAATCATCATCATTATTAGGAACAAGGAGTAAGTTTCCATAGACAATCATTACTTTAAAACCTCATGAATAATCCATATCTGGTAATGTGACCAAGACCAAACATTGATATACAATGTCTATCATGATTATATCCTAGTTATTATTCTTATGTATCACATTCTAATTGATATGACTTTATAATGATGATATTACTACCCCCTTGAGGATATATTTTGGAGATTCTATGTTATTCTACTAGGTATTGTTATAATCACCCCTGTATGGGAACTACCCATACATTTAATGTCTTATGAAAATGATAGTCCATTTTACACGGTCATAGGTGGTCTAGGAGTACAAAGATAATAGTTGAGTTAGACAGACCATGGTAGATACCTCCTGTTTAATTTGACAACAATCCCCTCCTACATAAAGGTAAGACTTATTTTAGTATATTATTATCCCGATATTTATCAATTTATTCTTTCCAATACATTTATAATACTCTGATTATGGGTCATAGATGTATTAATACATTGGTAACCAGTTTTATTTTTTTTCATCATGGGGTTGGCGGATTGGATATGTGTGTGCACATTCAGTTACCTTAGTCTAAGACCTCTCATGTGTTTTACATGCCTACTCTATGATTGTCTCCTACCACTGGACTATTGGATGCGAGCATTGGGTGTCACACTTGGATAATCACCAGACCGGTGGGCCTTATTGAGTTGAGTCATGATAGTGTGGTATTTGATTAGGTTTTCACCCAAGGACCAGATTTTGGATATATACTTACTATGAGATTGGTCTTGGAAATTGGGAAACAATGATAAAGTATTTTTAGTTTGTCTCTTGTTATTTTTATTTAAACATTGGTGAATAAGTTTACAAATCCATTCACCATGATATTGATAACATGATATTTTAATCAATACATATATGCACTAGTTACAGGGAAAACATTGGTAAATATATCTTATAGGAATGGTTAGTGGTTTACATATTCTTATATAGTCATGTCCCCTGATATACTCTTGTTTTTTGTACATATTGTTCATTTATGGAATCATCTATGATGATTTTCAGAAAGTATTATGTAGCAGGATCATGAGTATGTTCCTCCTAGTGATGTGTCATCCATACATTCACATATTTAGGTGGTGTTACCTCAGGGTGGGTTTCTGGTCTTACTCCCACCCATCGAGAAGAAGTCTACACCGAAAGTACTGATAGATGAGGTGTGTAGGATAATGAAAATTACTAACATTCAAAGATAGGTTCCCCTCAGGTTTTAGAGAGAGTTTCCCCCCATGAATTTGAGGATAATCTTGAAGAAGATATAGGAGTTTTTCACCTTGTTATGATACCTCCGGGTCAGATGGGTGTCCTAGAATTAAACCTTATTCATGGATCCATTGGAGGATTGTGGATTCATGTAATGGTAATGTACGATGAGGTATCACTTTCATGGAATAAGTTTAAGAGTATTTTCATTAAGGTGTTCTCCCTATATGCATTGTGAGTAGAATATATCCATGAGAGTTTACAGTTTTTACGGTGAAGCATGATTGTGGCAGAGAATACATCAATGTTCAAAAAACTCTTTTGAAACTCCTTGGTCATGGTTTTATGTGTCTTTCTAAGCATGGAACATCAATAATTAAATCCTTAGAGATATCTTGTATTTTTTGATACATCCTAGAATTATTACTTCTACTAGTGTAAGAACCTAAACTTTTATAAAAAATACCCCCTTATTATTAGAAAAAAATGCACTATTATGTGTTAGGATTGTAGAAATCATATATTATTATTTGGAATATTTTTTCCTATAAAATTTAAAATACCTTTAAGAGTAAATACCATTGATAATATAGTCATTAAAAATTAATCATATGATAAGTATAAATATAGGGCTTTGATAAATTAAATTGAAATAGATAATGGAAGTGATGGCCTCAACCAGTAGAATTATAACATATGAATCCCATTTATTTGAGCTTTTGAGGGAGATCGAATACCTAGGATTTTTCTATGACCAAGATCAATTCATGATCCAAAAACTAAATCACAAGATTTTTTATAGGAGATGTTCAAGCTCATCAAGATCTTGGACCAAAACATGTACACCAAACCAGCCCATGAAAATCTCACCATCGGGAACCTTACCCATGTGAAATTTATTGATGTAATAAAGTGCTATGTAATAAGACCAAAAAAATATAAACATTTATATTGTATAGAATAATTAAAATATTTAATTCTTATTTTTATTATTTAGTAAATTAGTTTTATTTCAATATGATAAAATAAAAAAATTTATTTTTTTGTATTTGGAATTTCAAATAAGATATTCTTTTTTATGAATTAATGAAATTCAAAAATAATGCATATATCAATAAAATAATTCAATTAAATAATATTTGTTAAATATTAATAATTTTTTTACCCTTGTTTTAATAATCAACAAATATTTTTTTATGATTTTAATGATTTTCATGTTTTATGATATCATTTTACATTATAAGGATTATTGAAGAAATTTGGATAAGTATGGAAAAGACCCAATATTAAAGATGAGTCACCAATATAGATGATTCACCACCACTAATTAATCTCCATTAGATATGAATTACCATCAAGGGTGATAAATTTGGATATGTTTTGAAAACACCTACTAGTTGCTATGTATCACCACCATAATTGATTTTTTGAAATGTATAGAAAACATCAACCATTGGAGAGGACCTATAGAAATTTTATCTATATATAAAAAAATCCCTATCACCAAAATAGAGTTACCATTGAAGGTGAATTACCACCCATAAATAATTTTTCAATGTCATGGAATAACCTACCACTAAGATGAGTTACTGTTGGAATGAATCATTTCCATCCTAAGCCACAACTAGACTAAGTCACGACTAGATATTCTCTCTCTATTCAAATGATTCACATCCACTACTATTTTTATTTTTGAATTAAGTATTTACAATAGCTATATTATAAAACTTAATGTTCATAATTGTTTAAATGATTTTAAATAATTTTTTAGTATAGATGCATTAAAGTATATTCCAGTTGTCCAGTATGAGGAATAGATGATCTAGATGATTTTTCAGGCATGTTGTTGTTAATAGAATTATAATAATCCCTTGTGTAGATAGATATAGAGATCTAATAATCATGGGGATACACATAGATATTTTCACAATCATGTGAACAGTTTTACATGCTATGATCTTACTCAATGCATCTTTACTAGTGATCATCTGTAAAAGAAGGGAATCACAATGAACACCTAAGCTACTTTCTAAAGACTCACCAAAGAGTTTATGAAAATTTGTTTTATTGTAGTTTTTAGAAACACTACCCGAGCTTCAATTCAAGCTACATTAAAGGATTCAAAACCTATAGAGAATATCAGATAGAGAAACACAAAATTTCTACATATTTAATTTGATCAATCTGTCTATTTAATTTACATTATGAGTAGTGTGTTTTACTCTATTTATTTAAACCACACCGACTCCTTCATTATAACATGAATATAATATATATCTTCTCAAAATCTCTTTACCATCTTTCCAATGTGTTGTGGAAGAGGTCCCTACATGGCATGTGTATTTATTTTATTTTCCATAGGTATTGTGGAAGAGGTCCCCATGTTTCCTATATAGTTTTATTATTTTATGCCCAACCTTGGTTATGGATCATATATTATTAAATATAATCTTCTTGGTAGTTGGCAATTTGAATGAGGGGACGACTAGGTGTCTTCTTTATATTGAACATTTTGTTTTTATTCTATTGTTGGAATTGTTTGTTATATTTCTATATATAAAATTAATTTTCTAAACACCAAAATAAACCTCTACTTTGATAGTTAGTTTTAATTAGTGTTTATATAAAATATGTATAAGTAAATTTATTTGAAAATTTTAAGTATTTTTTCATATTTTTTTATTTAAGACATAATCATTATTTGAGAAATCTATTAAAATATAAAAATGTATATCAATATGATTTTTTTTAACTAACTTATTTTTTATTAACTGGGGGATTTTATTTAAACTTTATTTGCAAAAAAAATTAGGTACACAATTCACCCCTATTGAGATACTCACTCTGACCAATATTTTTTATTAGAAATTTTTCGTTAAAATTTTAACTATGGTTTTATTTATTTTAATGATCTTAAATTTATTATAATTAAAAATTAAATTATTTAGATTCATAATAGATAAGAAGGTTTTTCTACCAAAAAAAATCCCTTTTTTATTGGACACAACTGTGCTTAGTTGAAGATAAATATGAAAATGCATATAGAACTCATGATCTTTGAACTATGGTATGATTTAGAGGGTAAGTATGAGATGACTAATACTATTATAGATAATTTGGTTGATGATACTAATATTTCCTACAATAATAAATACAAATATATGAAACCACTATACTATTAATTAGGAGAAAAATAATTAAATAGAATACATGTTATTAAAACTGCCTATGAAATATGGGATACTATATCAATTTCACATGAAATAATCGCTAATGATAATGAAATGGGATTGAATACTTATAAAATAAAATATTTATAATTAAAAATCTATTTTAAGGAGATAATTTCAAATATGTATCTTAGGTTCAATGAAATAATTAGTACCATGATCTCCTTGGTAAATCCAGTGTCTGATAAAGACCAAAATATGAGACAGTTGAGATGCCTTATAGAGAGTTGGAGAGGGGAATCTATGTCAATAAGGTAATATTATGACATAATTAAACTTCATGGAAAGGTATTGATTAAGAAGTTGATTATTAATGAAAAAGATCTCAAAGTAAATACTTAAAATGATGATGAGTCAATGAAAAAATATGTAGCCTTCAAATCTACTGTTCTAAAATAGAATGACAAAGAAATAGTTCAGGTTGAAATCTTCAGTGATGAGGAATCACCAATGGATAGTGATGAGGAAATGACCTATTTAGACTTACGTTTTAAGAATTTTAAAAGGACGAAGAAATCCAATAGGATTTCATGTTACAAAGGAATGTATGATAGTAGAGGAACATGGAAAAATGATTGGAAAAGTGATGAAAAATAAAATGATATTACCAGTTAGGAATGTAAGAGAAAATAAAATGGTGATGGTGATGGTCTGAATCTGAAGTATAAGAAGAGGATTGAGGATAAGGATAGGATGTATAATAAATCCATGAAAGCCACCTGTAGTGCCTCTGAGGATAGCTCCAGTGACTCAGATTCTACTCATGATGAAAATCCAGATAGATCCAACATGTGTTTCACAAAAAATATTTTTAAGGTATAAAATGTACATACTGTATGTAGATATAATCATTTTGAAAATGAAAATGATGATGATATTTAAAAAGAAGAAACATTTTATTTTTTCAATATATATGAAGATACTTTCAATAAACTCAAAGTAAAGTAAATAAACTAAATCAAAAACATGCTTTAACAATTAATATTACATATAATCTCACTATAGAGAAGAAGAATTTAAAATTATTAAAATAAAATACCTAGCTAGAAATTTCAAATGGGAAACACAATAAATATTTATAAATTTTTTAAATAAATAGAGAAACTATAGCTAAAGTATTATTAATAAAATTTATCATAAATATATAACTTGTATATAATATCAATCTAGAAAATGAAGATTAGAAAAGGGATTTTTTTTTTCTAATTCCAATTATAAATTTTCTACTTATATTTTTTTTATCAAATCGACCAAAAATGTTTTTACTTCAAATTTTTTGTAATATGCTTATAGGACACCTATAAGGAATATATTGGTTCCTAAGGCTCTAATTACTAACATATATAATCCTAATAAAATCTAGGTACCAAAATAATTTCGAATATAATTTTTTTTATAGTAACTATGTTTGAAGAACTCCTGTTGAAATATATGGTACATGTAAAACGTTTGTTCTAGGAATGTGATAGAATATTCCTAGTGATTTAAAAAAATCAAAAAGGTTTATGGTGGTCATTTCACCTTTGGTGATAATTCTAAAGGAAATATCATCATATTTTTCCATATTGTTAACACAAACTCTATTTTAATTTCTAAAGTAATTTTTTATGGTTTGAAATAATTTTCTTAAGCATATTGTAGTTTTGTGATTATTGTTTTAATGTGATGTTTTAAATTAATTATTGAAATGTTTTTAATTATAAAAATGATTTATTATTTATTCATTTATGAAATAATAATGTTTATGTTGTTAATAGTGATTCATTATTTTCTCAAAATGTTTCTCTCTTAAGTTCCTTTTATAGTGAATCAGGGATTTGGCATTGGATACTAGGGAAATGTAATATTATTTCTCTTCGAAAGATTACTAGGAAAGGATTAGTCAGGGATTTACCAAAACATGAATTCCCAAATGACAAAGTTTGTAACCCCTATCAAAAAAGGGAAGCCTCAAAAGATTTATTTTATATTATAGAAAGAAGATTCATCTTCTCACCCTCACGAGTAAGATTACATGGACTAGTTTGGGCCATCCAAAGATTCTAGTCTAAATGCGAAACACTATGTTCATATACTTGTTGATGAATTCTCTAGGTATAATTGGGTATTCATTTTAAGTCACAAAAGTGAATATTTTTTATACATAACTATTTATTCCAAATCATTATAAAAACTAATTAGACTTAGAATTAATAGCTTAAGAAGTGAAAGTGGTCGTGATATTGAAAATCAAGACATTGAATCTTTTTTATCAATAATATATATAGTAAAAAAAATCTCTACTCCAAGGATTTTTTAGTGGAATATAGTTTCTATAAGAATAAATAAAACAAATTAAGAAAATTATTAGACTATGCTTTATGAGTATGACTTTCCTGACTACTTTTTGGAAGAGGTTGTGGACACAACCATCAATTTAATCAATAGAGTTTTAGTTACACCTATAAAGAAGAAATACCCTTATGAACATTGAAATAGTATAAATACTATGACTATTTACTGTATATTTTTTGTTTGAAATATAATTATTGTTTACACTAATGATAATATTGAAAACATTTGCTCCAAAATTGAAGAAAGAATTTTCCTAGGTTATTCAACCTCTACTAAATCCTAAATAGATTTTTAAATAAGATACATGATTTTAGAAGAGTTTGTTCTTGTAAAATTTGATGAGGTAGATCCACATGAGCCTTATTATTATTCATAAAACCTTGATGTTGATTTATATACTTTGAATATAAATTCCAAACCTTTTTATTTTTCTATAATGTAAGAAAAAAATCATCCAGTTTTGAGGAAAATCAAGAGCCAGAAGCTGAACCTGTAGAGGACCCTATGATGACCACATCTTATTTTTCTAAATCTCTTATGACTCTTAAATACCATTATTTAGATGATGTTTTTGGAGAAATATATTTATGTACACAAACTAGATCTTCTCTACGAAATGAGGTTGAACATCAAGCATTCATGTCACAACTTGAACCTAAGAACATCAATGATGAAATAAATGATTAATTTTGGGCAATGGAAATGTAAAAAATAACATAAACAATTTTAAATAAATAATGTAGAGGAACTTATTGATAGATCCATGGAAACATTGACTATAGGAACAAAATGGGTGTTTAGAATTTCGGCTGATGAATCAAGCATAATAGACTGGAAAAAAGATGGAATTATTGTACAAGGGTTTAATCATTAAAAGTCTATAGAATATGAAGATACCTTTTCACCTATATCTATACATGAATCCATTATAATATTAATTTCCTATATGGAACATCTACATTTCAGACAATTTCAAATGGATGTCAAAATTGCACTCTTGGATGGGTATATAGTTAAGGATATTTTGGTTAAAAATATCCTATATTTTAAAATTATCATTTTCCAAATCATGTTTCAATGTTATAAAACCTTTATATGGTTTAAAAAAACCTATATCATGGTCTAATAGGATCATCACTTTTCTAATTTCAATAGTATTTTCAAAAGGTATAACTTATCCAAACCTTTTTATAAAAATAATTTAAAAATATGTTTTAGATGTTCAAATTAATGTAAATGGTATTATTTCTGGATCATCTACAAATTATTTGAGTGATGAATTTTAAAAAATGATGAAAAATGAATTGAAATGATTTTAATGGGTGAACTAAAACTCTCTCTTGGTTTTTATATTTTTTCTTGATAAATAAGGAATAACTTTAAACCAAAGTAAATATACAATGGACTTTTTAAAATATTTTTATTTGAATTTTCTAAGAGAAGTGATACTCCTATGATAACCTATAGAAAATTATTTCTTGATGAAGCTAGAAAATTGGTGGATCATATAATTTAATGAGGTATGATTGGAAGTCAGCCTTACATAACTGCTAGACAACCTAACATATTGTTTAGTGTGTATTTGTGTGATCATTTTCAAGAAAACCCAAAATATTTTCATGTACCTTCTATAAAAAAAATTATAAACCTCATGTGTATGACTAATATAATACTGTTCTATTAGAGAGAACAAGAATTTTACTTATTTAGTTATTAAAATGATAATGTTTGTAGTTTAAATATATATAGAAAACGAACCTTAAAAAATGTCATCTTTTATAAAACTATCTTGTTTCTTGGTGTAGTATGAAACAAAAAAAATTCACTGTCTACAGTTAATGCTGAAAACATAGATGCAGGTAGTTATTGTGCTCAAAATTTGTGGATGAAATAAACATTAATAGACTATGGATATTAATACTAATTATGAAAATGAAATTACTAAAAAAATTCCAAAAACCATTTAACTCACCCTATTTCAAAACATATTTATGTAATACATCACTTTTTGAGAGACCATTTCAAATGGGTGATATAAATCTTGAATACATTGGCAGAGAAAAAATTATTACTGATATTTATACTAAGACATTGAATTTTGAGATAATGAACTACATAGTACATTAACTTGGAAAAATTAATTTCAGTTAATAATAATTTTCTAGGACTCACCATTGATTTTTACCCACCATTATGTTTTACCTGTCATTTAGTTTTACGAACCATTCTAATTAACCACAGTTGGAATTCCAAACCATCATGTTTTACCTACCATTGTTTTTACCTACAATTGGAAACATTTATTCCTTTTTCTATTTTTCTTCTTATTTGTTTTTAATCCATGTCTTTTAATTTATTTATATGATTTATATATTTATTTAGTTTTTAATTTTATTCAAATTATTTTTTGATTTTGATTTTATGAATCCCAAAATTCCCAAAATGATATAAATTTGGCATTTTTCCAATTCCAACAATCTCTCCCTCAATCCTTTTCTCTTGAGTGGGGTTCTAACCCTTTCTATCCAAATTCTCTACCTTACCTTTACTTCTCCCAAGCCGTCTAGGAAGATCACCATGGATTGAGTGAAGTGACATATAGTATCTTCTATGAATGAGTTGTTTCATTTAATGGAGTAGAAAGGTGGGATAATTCATCATGCTATAGTTAATCCAATGAATCCAGATCTTTCTAAGAGAGTCATGGTGCCTAAAAAATAAGTTCATTATTGATGGTCAATGATGATGAAGTCATCAAAGATGAATCTTCTAAAATACTAGGGATGTATGGAATGGTTTTCATCTAAAAAGAGGCATTTCTATTCAAGGATGATACATCAGTTTTACAAATTTTTGGAATTAAGATATGATAAAAATGAATACTGTGTGAGAAATAGAACAAATGGTTTTAAATGAGTCTCTCTTCAAGTAAATGGAAACGTTTTTAAGAGTTATTCATTAATAAGATGAGAATTATTATAATGGAACTATTCTAAAATTCTACTTATAATTTTTTTAAGATGCTTTATCTTAGTTAACTAGTGATGGTATTATAAGAATAATAGTTTCTACATAACTTCATTAATAATTTTACCTTCTTTTCAGGATTATCATGCATATGTTATGCAAGAGGAAATGCTACTTTCTCACGATGAGACATCATGATGTTAATCTTATCTGTCTTTGGAAAAGAGGATAGAATATCAACTTGTGTAGATATCTAATGATTCACATGATGGGGACATGAAATCCCTCTTCTAGATATAATTCCTTAAACTAATAAATATATATTTCTTCTATGATAAAATACAAATTTCTAATTGATGAAAGTGAATAATAAATAGTGGACTATTGAGGTTTCTGAATCATAAGGATTCTTTTTTAAAGAACAAAAATTAGTATGAATCCTTGGAAGAAAAAATGGGTTGATAATGGTGAAATGAAATATGATGAATTACACTAGGTTGGCCATCCTTATATACAGAAGGATATTATAGACCTTGGAAGGGAGCCATATGAGGTTGTTGAGTTTTCTTGTAAAGAGGAATAAGTGGTTTTCCCCTATAGTGATAGGGAAAAGAACTTCTCAGTAGATAAAGGTAGTGACCCAAATTTATCTATGAGCTCCCCTGGTATATCTATTATTTCTCATAGTCTACCAAGGTCTCTCCCAGTTAGAGATAAACATTTACAAGAAATAATTGATGAGGAAGGAACAAAAAATATGATGAGGAATAGTTAAAGAGTTCCTCTAAATCCTCTGAAAGTAATGGAAATGGTAATAATGATGATGAGGAAGATAGATGTGGATAAGAATAAGAAGATAAGGGAAATGAATATGAAATTAGAGATGGAAGTGATAGTGATGGAGGTTCTGATGGTCCTGGTGGTCAATTAGAGCTGAGGATATTGAGATGCTTCAGGATATTATCTCTTCTCCACACTTATCTATCTCAAGATCTTAATAGAGACCTATCCTTGATGAAGATGTCTACAAGTAAGCTATAGAAGATAAGGAAGAAACATTTGAGGGGAAGAAATCCCCATGTATGTAAATTCATCCAATATTTGGTGATATTGTTAAGAATACTTCTAATTTAAAGAACTAAGCATATAATTTTGGATTAATTGGTTATTGAGAAGATGGAAGATGAGCCTGTTGTTATTGAGAAAACAACTTATACGAGGAGTTCTATTTTAAAGATGAGTGTTTTACCTAATGTGGTGTTGTCTATGGTTTCTGGTTCTCAAGGTGTAAAATATCATATAAAATCTTCAACCATTTGGATGCATACAATGTTTTTGGAATGGGATAAGTTCACTAGAAGTCAACCAAAGCATGGTGGACTAGCATGTTGAGATCTGAGGGATCCTAAGGAATTGGAGGTATATCTAATTTATGCTTCTTTTGAGTTTCACTAGTTTTATTATGAGAGATTTTTAACACCAATCATTCAATAATTATAGTTTATATTTTCAGAAGAAGTGACTTAGATTCCTTTAGATAAAATCTTCAATCTAATTTTGATTTGATGCTGAAAAATCAACATATTTTGGTAACTAATTTCAGTGATAAGGATGCAAGGAATTAGATGGGGCTTTTAATTCATCATATCCATGATAATATGATTATTTATATTAGAGAAAACAAGTGAAAAAATAGAAGGATATAAAGTGAAATTGATGTTAAGAAATCCCCAGTAGAAAAAATGCGGTCTTTATTAATGGATTCCATAGATTTTTTTAAAGGTTGGGGCCGAAGCCTCATTTTTTATTATTAAATCAAAGCAAAGACCTCTTTTTAACTGGGTAGAGGGAAACCCATTACATATCCCAAAGGCCCAGTGGGCTTGTAGCCCATTACATAGCCCATAGGCCCAAATTATAGGGCCAATTCACATTCTGTGAATAGTAACCTGCCGCTACAGTACCGCACAGTATCGCCGCCGCTACAGTGCCCTGCCGCCGCTACAGTACCTGCTGATGAACAGTGCCGCCGCTGCTACAGTACCGCTACAGTACTGCTACAGTACCCTGCGCCCCATGGGTTTTGAACCCCCATTTTCCATGTAGTATTACGGGGTGCTTACCACTAAGCCAAACCCCAACTACAAATGGATTCCATAGATGATTTTATTGAAAGAATAAATAATCTTACTTATATGGGTTATTAATCATGTAAACATAATAATCCTTTTGTTTATGTTTAAATGACCAGGTCTGTTGTGAATGAAGATATTTGATTTAGTTCATGTTATTTTCATGACTTACCTTAGGAAAAAGTGTACAAAATATGGCATAATATTGACCATATGCATATTAGGGTAAGGGAGAATATGAAATATGTGAATTATAATTGAGAAACAATTATAAAATATATCCAGTATTATCTATCTTGGATATACACTAGGCATGATATTAATGATCATTTCAAGTACCTGGCTGAATATTTGAGACTTTCTGTTGTGACTCAAGCATTTAAAAAGGAAGTGAATTAAATTATTTTGATGAATCTAGTTCTTAAGTTGTTCTTGAAAGTTATGAGATATTTAATTAGTACTACAGAGAGATTTGGTAAAATAATTATAGATTTCATAAATATTGTGAACCCCTTTTTGCGTGTGTTTGGAACTGCTGTGGTGGCTCAGAATTCCATACTAGTTACTGCTCATATAACCCCTCTAGCTTATTCTATTGCGTTCTTCAGGCCCAAAGTAACCAGAGATATACATGCACCATTTCCATCTCATTTTCAACCTTCCCTCATATCTCCTAGAGATGAATTACAATACCAAAAACTTGTCATCATTAAAGAGCCTCCTTCTCAGATTGATGTTCCAGCAACCATTTCTATCGTTCCTTCAGGATTTACCATTCCATCCACAAAGCCTAAAAATCATTGATTATTATATTTTTGATGTTTTATGGGTATATTTTTTTATATTATTTTGGATGAACATTTTTTTTACTTTTCTTGACTTTATAAATGGAATTTTCTAGCTATTTATATTATATTCTTTGGAATTTCCAATTTTACTTCTACTTTTTGATAATCCCAAAAGTATAAAATATTATATGGATTGTATTTATATAGTAGTATTAATTTTATACCATAATAATTCACATTCATACTGATATTCATTATCATATTTGTGTATATACCATCTATTGACACTGTTATCATAAAATTACATGATTTGTGATCATCAAAAAGGGTGAGATTGTTGGTGTACTTATTTTAATGATCACCAAATCATGTTTACTATGATATTAATGAGTTTAATGTATTATGATTTCATTTTATTTTATAAGTAATATTAGATAAATTTGTTTAATTGTGGAAAAGAAACACCATTAATGATGAGTCACCGACAATCATCATCAAATATGGCTTGTAGTTGAGGATGAGAAAATTAGATAAATGTTAAAAACTCCTACCCCTACTTATGTATCACCAATAGAATGGAAGTTTTACAATGTATCCAAATAATCTACCATCAAAGATATCTGATGGAAATTTTTCTAAGTATCATAAAGTTCAACTACCAGACCTAAGTCACCATTGAATATGACTTACTGCCATAATAGAGATCTAGAAAAGTTTTGGAATAACCTACCATCGAGATGAGTCTCTATTGGAATGAATAACCACCAGCCAGATTAACTGCTAGAGATTCTCTCATCATTCATGAGTCACCACCACTATTCTATTTATTTGGAAACAATTATGTCTAATGGATATATGTTTTGAATTTAATGAAGTGACTTGTTCTAAAATGTTATTAATATTTTCTGTAGTCATGCATTAATGTTTGGTCCAGTTGTATAATACAAGTAGTAGAGGACATGAATGATTCATGATTCATGTTTTTGTTAAGATATGTATCAATCACCATCATTCATATAGATATAGAGAGCTGATAGTTGTGGACATACATGTAGATATATTGATGATCATGGGAAGAGTGCCACTTACAGAGAGCTTACAGGAACTATCTTTACCATTGAACAATTTTTGAAGAAGTGAATCACATTCAATATCCAAAAAAATTCTTATAGACTCACCAAAAGGAGTTTATGACACTCTTATCAAATATAAATTTCAGAAACATGACTCAATATTCATTTCAAGTTACATTCAAGGGGTCACAAGAGACATATCATATCATATATAACAACACAAAGTTTCTCCATATTTTATTATATCTTTATATCAATTTAATTAACATTATGAGTAATTTGGTTTGATCTATTATTTAACCCACACTAACTGTTGTGAATTAATTAGAATATACTAGATATCTTCTCAAACTCTGTTTACCCATTTTCCCATGTGGTGTATAAGAGATCCTTACTCGACATGTTCAATAGATTTATTTCCCAGGGGTATTTTAGAAGATTTCCATGCATGGCCTGAATAGAATTACTATTGTATACCTAATACAAGTTGTCAATCATATATTATTTTATATAATCTACTCAATAGTGGGTGATTTCCAAGTGGAGAGGAATAAGTCTCAACCTGAGACTGAACTTCAAGTTTTTATTTCATTGTGTGTTTTATTTTTTTTATTTCTATTCCTTAAAATTGAATTTATTTTTAACTCTATCTAAAACCACTTATTAGATAATTATTATTAATTAGTGTTTATATATGATTTTGATTATTTAAATTCATTTCAAAAAACAACATAGTTTTTGAAAGTTGTTTTAACTAAGAAATATTCAATATTTGAGAAATCTATCAAAATCTCAAAATTTATATCAATCTCCTATTTTGATTCACTTTGAAAATTTTAATTAACTAGGGGATTTTATTTATATTTGTTTTAAAATAAATTTTTATTGGGTACTTAATTCACACTCATCTTGAGATACTCACTCTAACCAGTAATGATAATATAATTTTGATGAAGTGAAATGTAATTGTTATAAGGGTTTGAAAATTGTTATTATGGAAAAAAACATAATTTATCAATAAATATCAATTATTTAAAAAAAATAATGTTCATATAAACATAAAATTATTTTTATAAAATAAATATTATTTTTCTAGTCATCATGTTGAAATTATGCAATAGTTAATTTCTAATAATTTTCAAAGACAATCAAATTTTAAAGTAAAATTTAACTATAATATAAATATATAGTTTATACTATGACATTAAACTGAACCAAATGTGATGTAATAAATTCTATAAAGTGTATCCATGAAAAAATATATTTTTCCCTTAAAATAAAATTTTAAGTTATTTTATCATTTTTATAATGATTTTATGAATCCCACAGTGCCTATATTATATTTTAAGGTTTTCAAATCAATTTTTTATAAACATGAATCACATACACTTCACCAAGGGTAATATTTTATTTATTTAATCCCTCTTCATTATAAATTAATTAAAACCCACTCGTATTTGGTAGAATTAATAGGATGAATAATGGTAACGATTATAGTTTTGATTATTTTATTATATAGAGTCTAAACATAGGGTTTCAAAAATAAAAAAAACTACCCACTCTTTCCTACATAAACACACCCATTATCCCCTTCATCTTCACTCAAAAACCCTAGATAACGTCCTTAATATTATTTTTCCTCCCTATATTACCCCATGTATCTTCCAAGCTCACAAGAATCTCCTCCCATGGATTTGATATCACCCTCTCAAGGTAAGGGACCTCTCTCTCTCTTCTTTTCAATTCAATAATCATCATTGTATTTTGCATTTTTGAATCTCAATTGTTTATGTTGTAATAACATTATAAACATCTATATGATATAAAAATTGTTTATTGATAATTATAGATCATTTATCACCCCCTAATTTAAGAATTTACCAAATCTATTACTATGCTAAAATTTAGTAAGGCGCCTATGTCCCTTCTTGTCAATTCAAGAAACTTCTTTGTTTTTAGAATTTTAATCTCAATTGGTCTTGTTGTAATGAATTTATAAATATCCCTAAACATTCTAATTTATATTCTTAATAATTAGATATCATTTATCCCCTCTTATTATATAATTTACATAAGTTTATATTATTCCTAAATTTATTAATGGATCTCTTCCTTCTCTTATTTATCCATCCATCTTCTCTATTTTTGGTCCTTTGATTTTACAATTCATAATGGAGGGATTTATTTTTACACATACCTATTAATTTATTTCTCATATCCAAATTATGATATACCATTTTCACTCACATTAAATAATTTTCGGAATTTTTATTTACTACCATTATTCTTTAGAAATTTCACAATGATTTTTCAGGCCAAACGATTGTGTCATAAATACACACCACCATTTAAACTCAAGGGTATTCACCTAGATGTAAAAATAATTAATTGACATAGGAATTACATGTATTTAACAAAAAATAATTGATCATTGGGTTAAAATAAATGGATTACATCCTTATGTTATATGATCTATGTGGCACACTTATTCATGTATTTGATTTGAAAGTGATGGGTATGCCTGGAACTATATCACTAAAATGTATTGGGTAGTATTTTGGTATCATGAGAAATATTTTATGGGATTAGGGAGTAAGCCTAATATATTATGGGTCTTTTTCCACCATGTTATTATCTCTTGGTGGTTATCCTTGACCCATGTTTTTGATGTTAAGTTTAATTTTTTTCCACTTTCACTTATTTATTTTATGTTATCATGTTATATCATTCCTCTTTATTTATGTTAATGATTATAAACCCTTTTATTTCCCTTTTAAATTATAATTTTATAACATGTAATAATCTCCTCAGGTTATTCTTTTCGTATTCCCTTACTGTGCTTTATAACTCACCCCTTTCTTATATTTATCACCGGTTAAACCCATATAATTTTAAAAATAATTATAAATAATGACCATGTTATGAAATTTCTGAATAATGTAGATGTACCCCTATTTTAAGTTGTTATGTGATGTAACTAATTACCTAATGACACTATAATTATCAATATTATGGGTTTTATAATGTGTATTCTTATATAATAAATCATTAATTATTGTGTAATAACGACTAGGGTTTTCCTAGATGGTGTTAAGGGAATGATTATTTATTAGTGTAATTAAGATTCTAAAACAATAGAGTAATACTTAGGGACAAGAGTAAACATACAAAACAACCCTAAATATAGGTAAAGTATATAGATTGAGTGGTTTCCATGAAAAAATTCATATTTTGAATAATGAATGTGGATTTTTCTCTGGCATAGAGGTACCTATGGGTGATAATACCAAAAAAATAGAAAATTTAAATAGAATCTATTGTCACTTAGTAAACAGGCCTTTTTGAACACTTATTTTGAAACTGTTTGGGAATATTATTTAGAAAATTCACAAGCTTTTTATAATCCATTATTAACAAGAAAAAAATAACATAAGAGTCGATGTTATCAGATAGTTCAAGCATAACATAGATTGAATCCTCAAATATAAATTAAAATTTTCATTTATAAATTATCCATTTAATTTTATTAAATTCAAGTTTTTAGGTTTAATATTTTAAAAGTACCCATCCATATTCATTCTTGTATTCTGGCTAATGGCAGGATATATGAGAATCCAAGTAAAGAACCCATGTAAAGGGTAATATGAAGACTTACCAAATTATATGCCTAAAATTAAAGGAACTCAAGTATGAAATCTTGTGGTTATTACAACATAACTATAAAAAAATAATGATTAACATCTAGAAAATACTTAAATCTCTAAACATGTTAAAGAATAGGAGGATGTTGTCTCAATGAAGTTCATCTGATAAAGGTGATGAAGGAATGAAGACCCAATTTCTTTTATGAAAACAATATGGAAAGTGGAACCAAGGAAACTGTCACAAGGAAACATAAAGATGATTTATGTGTGGAATAATAGGCAATAATTTTTACAATTTCCATGGAAATATTTATAACATGATGGGAGAAAATTAATTTTTATATAAGGTACCATATACAGTTCTAGGTATTAAAATTGTAGAAGTTTTTCATTATCCAAGACAATGATATATTCCAAAGGAAAACAAACATGATGATCATAAAAAACTTTGAGAATAAGTTAATGAGGAAATTTCTATGCTAATATAGAACATTATGACTGAAGTATATATAACCTATACTTTAGAATTTTTTATGCATTTTTTATTTCAATTAATTCTATATTAGCATATCATGTATTCCTTCTATGAACATAGTGTCACCAAATAAAATGATTTGATATCATTTGGGGAAACTTCTAGGATTATTGTATCACATGTTTAGCTTTATGGGAATTTCCTTCTGGAAAATATTACCAGTATCCCTTTAGGGAAAGTTGATGTTATCCTTGTTATCGAATCATCTTCCTTTTATAATTCCAAAAACAAAATCCAAGGCAATTAATTCACCCTTTGTACTATGAATCATCTTTCAATTATGTTCAATTTCATGTAGTAGGATGAATGTACATTAGCACCAATATTTCATATATGGATATTATTTCCCTATGAGAAGTCATATCTAGCTCAAATGATTGACTCTGAGGAAAAGATCATCCTTGAAGACATTACCATGGTGATGGAATATGATAATGTATTTATCAAATAATTTTTTGGTATTCCTCATATATGAGAGGTTTAATTTTCAATCAATCATATACCTGGGGATTTTCCAATATCCATGACTCCATATAGAATAGATGTTGTGGAAATTGAGTATCTAAAAAAGAAACTGTATGAGAATCTAGATGCAGGGTTCATACTCCTAAGTACATCACCTTAGCGTGCACTAATCCTCTTCATCAACAATGTGTATGGGTCAATGAACCTTTTCATTGGTTATCATGAGTTCAAAAAGATCATTATAAGAATAAGTATTATCTTCCATCGACTAGTGAATTATTTCATCATCTATATGGAGCCTGATACTTGTCCAAGGTGGATATTTGGTCAGGGTATTATCATGTAGGGGTGAAGAAGGAGGATATACTTAATACTTATTTCTATATAAGGTACAAGATCTATGAATTACTAGTAATTCCATTCAGACTCAATAAATCTCCATCATCCTTCATGGAATTCCTGAATATTTTATTTAGATATCACCTCAACATATTTTTGGTAGTATTTATAGATGAAATTCTAATATACTCCAAAATAAATGAGGATCATTAGGTGAATCTGATAATTGTGTTAAATAAATTATAAAAGGATAAAATTTATGAAAATTTTAGAAAATGGTAGTTTTTATTGAAGGGGGTCTAATTTGTAGTTTGCACTATCACAAGAAATGGGATATATTTGGACCCTTCAAAGACATGTGTAATTGAAAAATGTTAAAATCCAATATATGTGATAGATATATGTTATTTTATTGGACTACTAGGGTATTATAAATGTTTTTTTATTAAATTTACCCTGATTTTCAAACCCTCTAGAAAATATAACTCAAAAGGGATTCAATTTTTTCTTGAATAATGAGAGTGAAGAGAGATTCAAGGAGTTTAATAGAGGATTATAATGGTACCAATTCTTATTCTACCTACAAGTGGGGAGTTTTATGGATATAAATTATTTTTTGATTATTTTTTTAGTATGTGAAATAGTTTAGAATTAATAATTGATAGCCTATACCTAAAGGAAATTGATGTTCATGATCATAACTACCCAAGTCATAATCTAGATTTTTCTATAGTTATCCACACATTAAAAATATGTCATAATTATATATTTTGGGATGATTGTGAAATATATATATGTATCATAAGAGTCATATGTATATATTCCCATAGAAAAAGTTGAATATATTCCAAAAAAGATGGTTTGAGATGATTAAAGACTATAACTACTCAATCAACTCAAATCCAGGGAAACCAAATAATGTAGTAGATAATATAAGTAGAAATTATTCAGCAATTTTTTCATTGATGAGAATTTAGAAGGATATGATCTTATTATATATGAAATGTATGGGAATGAGAATCATAATGGAAAGAAAATCATCAATCATTTAACAAATTAATTATAAACAATAACATTTAGAGAAGATAAATGATTCTTAAAGAGACAATGGGAAAATCCATAAGAAGGTGGAGGATATATGAATAGTGAAATACTCATAGTTCAAAATTAATGAATAATGAGTTGTAATATTTGGGTCACAAATATGTGTACCATTAAATACTGAGTTAAAGAAGTAGTTGTTGGGTGATGCACATAGCTCAAACTTCTATATCAATCTAGGGAGCATGTAAAATTATTGATATCTCCAAAAGTTCTATGGGTTGGAAAATATGATAAAGGATATCACAAAATATACATCAAGTTTCCTTTTATGTTATTAATTGAAGGATGAAATGGAAAAAAAAAATCAATGTGATAATTCAACCATTACCCATACCTACATGAAAATAGTAAAACATTACCCTGGTATTTTCATTGGAATTCTGAAGAAATAAAGAGGTAATAACATTATATGGGTTTTACTGTATTTTATTTCAAATAATGCATAATTAATTTCAATCTAAGATGACTTCTAACTCAATAAACTTGAAAGGATATACATTATATAAGTGGTGAGGCTTCATGGAACACAACTATTGATTTTATCTATTTGAGAAAAAATATTTACCTCTATCTTATGGAAGAGTTCCCAACATTCTTTAAATACTATGTTGAACTTCAACACGACTTGTCCCCCTAAAACCGAGGGTCAATCTCAGTGGAGTATCTAGACACTCAATGAATTGTTGAGAGAATATTCAATGTAGTAAAATGGAGGTTTGAATCAATATCTTCCCCTGGATAAGTTCAAATCCAATAATAGTTTCCACTAAAGAATTTGAATTGATCCATATGAATCACATTATGGTATGATATGAAAAAAATTCAGGTTGGGATGAAGTTGGTAAATGAAAACTGTTATGTCCAGAAATGGTTGAGGAAATAGTGGGAAATTTCAAGACCATTCAGAAGCACATCAGGGATGATCAGAGTTAATATAAAAGATATGCTAAAAATCATCAACAAGAATTAGAGGATGTGGTTGGGATAAGGTTTTCTTGTAAATAAATCCATGGAATAAAGACATGAGACTTTGGAATAAGGGAAATCTTAGTCTAAGATATATTTCTTCCTTTGAAATATTTCAGCACATTAGAGTGGTTCCCTATCAACTATCACTCCTACCTAACCTATCTCAAGTACAGAATGTGTTCCATGTATCCATATACAAAAAAGTACATACCAAAAAACCAAAATATGATGAATCCATAGGAGGTACCATTATAAATTTTTCATTAATATGAGGAGTAGTTTGTGAATATCATGGATCATAGAGACGATGTTCTTTGAAATAAGACAATCCACCTGATCAATGTTCTATGAAGAAACTAAAAGTTTGAAGATGTTATGTGAATATAGGAGGAGGTGGTAAAATAGAATTATACTCAGATATTTTAGTGTATTAAATAGGAATTTTTAGGGAGGAATTTTTTAATGGGGCATGATTGTAACAACTTGAAATTTTATAAATAAAATTTTCTTTATGATTGGATTAAATATACTATGATATATTATGGTTTTAGAAAACATACGAACTTATTTTGAAAATTATATCATATATAATTTTAAATATAATTAAGAATAATAATAATTGATAATAGAGTAACTGAAAATTGATCATATTATTATTATAAATATAGAGTTTTGATAAATCCAATTGATACTACAAAGTAAGTCTTTGCCTCGGTAATAGGATCATACCCTATGAATCCCATTTATTAGATCATCCTAGGGAGAGAGAATCGCTATAATTTTTCCTTATCCAATCCTAGTCATGAATCCCTCAAAAAAAAATATCAAAATCATTTATAGGATAATTTCATTCTTATTGAGATCATGGTCCAAACCATGTATACTGAACCACCCCATGAAAATCTCACAAACACGCACCTTACCCTCAGGGAATTTTCTAGTTTAACAAAATGATATATTCCAGGACCCTAATAATATTAATATGTATATTTTATTTAGTAATGAATATATTTACTTTTTTGTTGTTGTTATATTTTAAATGATTTTGATTTCTATACAGTAAAACAAAAATTATATTTATTTTTATTAAGCAATTTAAATTAAAACATTTCTTTTTGATGAATTAATGAATTTTTTAAAAAATTATATAGTAATAAAATATTAAAATTAAATAATATTTATTAAATATAAATTATATATAATATTTATGAAGTCAAATATAATTTTTATATGGGTTCAAAAACTGTTATTTCTGAAAAAACCAACATTTTTCATTAAATCTCAATTATTATATTAAAAGTGAAAAATAACATATTTAAAAAATTATTTTGATCAAATAATTTTTATTTTTTGATTCATAAGGTCAAAATTATCCAAAAGTTATTTTTTATTATTTTTTAGACATTCGAATTTTGGGGTAAAAATTAAATATGTTATAAATATACAGTATGTATTATGAAATAATACATACCCAAAAGATATTTAGTAAATTCTACAAAGGGTATACATGACCAAATATATTTTTATACTTTAAAATAATAGTTTTACATAATTTGTTTAATTTGATTATTCCATTATGAATTCTCCGAAACCAAAATTAGATTTTATGGTTTTAAATAAAATCTTTATAAACATGACTCTCTTACACATCACTCAAGGCGTTATTTTATTAATTTATTATATATTCCTTATAAATAGTTAAAAACAAATCAATTTGGTAAAAACCATTTAAAACCCAATGGAATGTTTGTGATTTTGATTACTTTATTATATAGAGTCAAAAACCTATATTTGGGAGATAATAAATAACTCCCCTCTCATTTCCTATATCAAACTACACAATACCCCCTTAATATTCAATCAGAAACCATTTGTAACATAATTTATCTTCTATAACAAATCTATATTATTCATAAGGATATCATAAACTCTAAACATTATCATCTCAAGCTTTTAGATTCACCCTATATGGGTAAGGGACCTATCTCCCTCCTTTTAAATTCAATAGCCTTTTTTGTATTTATCCTTTTGAATCAAAATTTGTTATGTTTTAATGAATTTATAATGATCCCTCTATATTAAAATTAATTTCCTAAAAATTATATATCATTTATCACCTTCTATTATATCATTTGACTCATTAGTTACTATGTCAAAATTTATTAAGGGACCTATCTCTCTTCTTCTTAACAAAATAATCTTCTTTGTTTTTCTCCGTTTGAATCTCACTTATTTATGTTTTCATGAATTTATAAATATATATATATATATATATATATACATTAAAATTTGTGTGTTAATAAATGGATATCATTTATCTTCTCTCACTATAGAAATTACTGAAGTCGTTACTGTTTCAAAATTTATTAAGTGATCCTTTATTTTCCTCTTTATTCGAGAATCTTCTTTATTTGTTGTCTTTTATTTATAAATCCTATTATTGGGATATTTATTTCCAAACAACTATTACTATCCTTTTTAAATCCAAATAATGATACAACCCTTTCACTCTCATTTAACCATTTTTTGATTCTTTAATTACTATCGTTATGCTACCAAAATTTCACTCCAATTTATCATGCCAAACAATTGTGTTGTGAATATCCACCCAAATTTATGCTAAAGGGTATTCATCTAGATGTACCAATCATTCATTTATTGGGCACATACATGTATGTAACCCACACTCCTTGATCATGGGGTTAAAATTTATGTAATAAATCCTTATGTTATGTGATCTATGTGGAACACATATTCATGTACACTATATGAAAGTGAGAAGTGATATATGAATTATATAGTTCTCTAATGAATTGGGGAAGATTTTAGTCTCATGATATGTCATTATTGGAATTATGGAGTGAATATAATCTTTTATTTCACATTTTACTCTATTTTTTGATTTCTTACTGGATATCATTGAACCATGTATATGATTTCATGTTTAAATTTGTTTCCACTTTCCCATGTTAAATTTATATTATCATGTTATATAATGACTATTTGTTTATTTTTATTATTCTACCCCCTTTTAGGTCCCATTTAAATTCTTGTTATCTGACATGTAACACTTTTTCATGTTATTATTTTTTTATTTTTTTATTGGGATTTATAGTTCATCCTTTTCTAATTTATATCCCAAGGTTATCCCATCTATTTTTAAGAACTATGGAAGATTAATACCATGTTAAGGAAGTTTCAAAAAATTTTGATGTACCCCCCACCTATTTTAATTTGTTCTGTTATGTACCTAATTACCCAAATTCACTATAATTATTGAAATTTTGGGGTGTATTATGCGTATTATGATGTAATTAATCATGAAATAATATGTAATAAATAGTAGGGCTGTCATAACTGGAGTGATGATATGTAATTTTTTAGTGGAGAGTTTTCTGGCCGTGTAGCCACATACACATGGTATTAGTTTTGGGAACATGAAAGATAAGACTTCAGTAGTGGGTAGTCTATGGTTGATATAGGGATACTTTCATGTGATTTACATTAAGATACAGTCTCAGGATAGCGAGTATATATTTCAGGTCTATGAGTAGGGTTTTAGTCAGCATAGATAGATGTGATTGTACACTTCAAACAGTTAGGGACATATCACATGAGGTTGTATGATCCATCATACAAATAAAATAGATAAATTCAATGGGAAAATTAGTTAATGAAAGTGGTTCAATATGAGTGGTATGTATGGTGGCAGATGTAGAAAAGGATCAAGGAGAGTAATAAGAGGTGGAGAGTGAATTGATTTATTTTCAAAACCAACCATATGTGGCCTATGCTAAGTTCTGGGAGCTGGTTTTCAAGGATGATGGTATATTCTTATTGTGGAGGCATATAAAATGGAGTCTCCATGTATGATAAGAGCTAAAATCTATGTCTTTTATAACTTTTTTACTATATATATACATACAAACATGATCCACTCTTTTATTTCTACTTCCCGTATTTGAGACCTACAGGTTCTGACTAATCCATTGGCTCAAACCTTTCATTTGGAGAGTCCAATTGGATGATATCTAGTGATCACTAACTTATACTAATAGTGTTACTTTGATAATGGAAGAACAATCTTACTCTAGTATCTCCTTTTAGTATAAATAAGGCCTTATGAATTTATACTAGATACAAATTGGCTGTAAATACATCATGTGTAGAAAAACCATTTCATGTTGGGGGTGTGGTGTCTCTGCATAGATGGGATGAGGTTTTCCTTCATCGATGAGAAGGAAACTGAGAATGATCAATATTAGCTCATACGTAGGATTATACAATTTATTTCGTTCAAATTATCATGTATGATCCTTGGAGTATTTGATAATATAAGATATCAGTTTTTTATATTGGTGGTTTTGTTTGAGGACAAATTCCTTGAAAATTCGTTGGTATTACCTCACCACTAGGAACTCGAATTATGTATAGACTTATACCAAGTTACTTCCCCAATATCTGCACCAACATATCAGATGTATCTCTTAGAAATTCTTGAGTTGGAGTTTCAGTTTTAGGATTTGAAGAAGAAGGGCCTTGTTAAACCCAGTGTTTCCACACAGGTATCCCCAATTATTTTCTCAAAAAATTTAAATGGGATCGTGAGGTCATGTGTGCATTTATATTAACTGAACTAGGAAAATATGAAGATTATTATTCCTTACCATGGATCAATGAACTCTTTGACCAACTGATGTGGGTGTGGTGGTTCTAGAAGAATGACATCAGGTTGGGATATTACCGAATTCAGGTTCATTTTGAGTATATACCAAAGATGGAATTTCAATGTCTCTATAGTCACTATGAGTACATGGTGATTCCTTTTGGAATGAAAAACTTTATAGTGGTGTTCATGGGACTCATGAAAAATATCCTTCATGACTTCTTATATTGGTTTTTGGTGGACTTTATTGAAGGCATGTGGGTGTACTCATCATCTAATGTTAAGTACGTGAGACAATTGAGGATGTTCATGGACATACTCTAAGAGCACCGACTTTATAGGAATCTCTCAAATAGTTAGTTATGGATTTGATAGGTTCATGTCTTAGGACATGCCATATCAAAAGATTTATTATCAGTGGACTCAGTGATGGTTGAGGAAATTCCTTCTATAGAGATACCCAAAATAGTGAATGAGGTATGAATATTCCTCAGGTTAGAATTCTAATATCAGATATTCATATATTATTTATCTAGGATTTTGGAACAATTAATGGGTTTAACCTAAAATGGTTAAACTATTATGTGGACAAATATGAGTCATTAGTGTAACGCCCCGACCCTAATTACCTAGAGTCGGTGCATTATTACATAACATTGGCATGATCACGAGAAAGATCAAGTCTCGAAAGACCGATTAGTTTAGTAGCCTTGGAATAACTAGATACATCCATAAATTTTTACATTACATCATAAAAAAAACATCTTGTCTTCATATCCCCTCATACTATCCCTGCAGGTCATTCATAAATTACTTCTTCATAATCTTGGGAAAAATAAAACATTGAAAGGGGTGAGCTCAGATGCTCAGTAAGGATAACATTATAGAAGAAGCTTTCATAAATAAGCATAAACACTTAAGGCAATTTATAACTAAAACAAAAGCCTTTTAAACTTGAACTTCAGCATAAAATGGCAAAGGTAAAATGAAATAATGCCATTTACTTACTCACATGGATATTCTACTAGTCGAATGATCACATGCAATATCAATATCCACTTTCATAATGATGGAATGCATAATGCCAGACTATCATAACCACATAGCCAAGGCCTCGTGCCAAGACTACAAATAAGATTTTGCCAAGGCCTTATGCCAAGACACTAGTTTGTCTCATGAGACCTACCGATGCATCGAGGAGCTATAGCGGGCTCCACCCGTCACTTATTAAGTCCAATTCATTCCTCATATGAACATGTTTAAACATAACATAAACATTCGTATTAAAACTAGCATACGAAATGTCAATACTTTTAACACAAACCATGAATGGTATAAAAACAGCACATCCACAGTCAAACATAACTCATTCGATACAATATGGAAGATTGTATTGTATCACATTAACCTCAATCAAGAATAATGAAGGATGTTGACATAGATGAAAATAATCATCAAAACTATTTGAGAGAAATATCCCCCTTTTCTTGAAAACATTTAAAAGTCACACTATTTGTCAAGAAGCCATTTAAAAGTAGATTTTTGAATCAAAGTGTCCAATACCACTTTGAAACTTTTTAAAAGGAGTTTTGATTTCTAAACTTTAATTTCCATATAAATAAATCCTTAAAACCATTTTTAAAACATGGACATTAATGAGAAAGGTTTAGATGAATAAGTCTTTAAAACATTTAAAAATGGTATTTTAGTTAGAGATTCTAACCAAAAGAGACACTTGAATACAAATAATTTAGGTAATCAAAACTTTGTAATATCATGAGAATAAAGGGAATCATGATATACTATGTCAAAGTACATTATATACACCATATAAAAGTGATTTGGTGTATATCATCAAAGAAGTCTCAATGGAATGTAAATTGAGATGAAATCTCTCATAAAGGTTGTATCCTTAGGTTAAGGATAAATCAATGACATAGTTATGTGTGAAAAATATAAATACACTAAATATGATTGAATATTCAGTGTAAAACAATCAAAGTACATTCACACATATTCTTGTAAAAACAATACCAACGAATTGGATGTTTAACTCAACAAATGGAGAATGAGTTAAAATTACTCTTATCAAATTCATATCAATGACTTGAGAATTATAAATGGAGTGATTATGTGTATCAAACTTATATACACAGGAATGGGAGTGGAAATTATGACATAATCAAATGAATAGTGATTCCACACATAATCTTGGAGTAATATAATCAATGAAATATGCGTAAAGCCGAATGAGTGGAAATTGAAATGTCAAATTCCCTTATCGATTTGGTAACTTACGAAACATAAAACTATGAAAGAAGGATCATACCATGACTATGTAAGTACCCATAAATTAATGTATATTACACAATGAATACAATCATGGGCAGTACACATACACCACATGTAATAATTAAGTGGCGAACAATGGAATTCTCACGAAATTAAGAGTGAGATAAGAAACTCCTTACCACGTTAATCAACTCAGTCGTATGGCCAAAAGTTAATAACCACCAAAATGATTTACAGAATAACATGAATATAAAGAGAATCATGATAATATATATCAAATGGCTGTACACAATACACCACTTTCAATAATTTAGTGGCGAACAATGGAAATCTCACGGTGTTGAAAGTGAGATAAGAAAATCCATTACCTTGAACTTTCCCTTAGTAGATGGTATTTTAACCTCCTATATAATAATTAAAACATTTATTAAATTATAAAATAATCATATACATCAATATGATATCATATATGATCTTTTAACATTGCTTTATTAATAATATCTTAGTATTATCGTCGTTTCGGGTGATAATCGATTCGTTCTTCTTAAATGTTTGGTTACGTAAGACATGTTTGTAATGGATATATTATATTTTATTCATAATCATAATGATATTAACATTATTTTTATCCCTAAAATGAGAATAATACTTGAATGGATACGATTGAGGATGGATCTCATCGTGTTCGTGGAGACGGTAGTCCGTACATACGCACGAACACTACTTCCATTTAATTTTTCATTTTAAAAGAATTGAATCCAAATGATACATAGGTATATTATTATTCCAGTATAGTATAATATTTTATATATGTTACTTATGTTCATTAACACCATTCTTTATACGTTCCATGTGTGGTATGAACGAGTCATATCATTTTAAGGGGGCGGTAGTCCGCACTTCCTCAAATGAAATTATCGTACGTATATACAACATGAAACGAATAATGGCATGAAATAAAATGGAATTACAGAAGGTTATATATAAAATATGTATCATTAATATCACACTTAATTACAGTTCCATCATAATGTCCACCATGAGAGGCGGTAAGATGTATTTGAACAATCATCGTTTCGTGAGGCGTTAGTTTTCCATTCACAGAAACATTATGTTCATCATCCATTAGATGGAGGTGTGTGATGTGTAGTTCGAATCCTTCTTATAAAAACATCCTAGTATATTGAGGATACTTTTTTTGTTACAAAAGAAAGGAAATAAAAAGAGTTTGGGGGTTGGAGAAGCAAAATAAATGAAAATAATTTAAGAGAAAACGTTACCTTTAATTTAGGTAACTCACTTTGGTTGGAACCAAAGGACTTCTTCAAATGCTTTCTGCCTAAGGGGAAGCTTCAAGGAGGAGGAGAGGGATGTGGGGAGCTTATTTGGTCAGGGTTTGGACGAGCCAAGTGTCTTGAGAGGTGTGAGGAATGAGTAGAAGTGGTCTCCTTTTATAAGGGAGAGGAGGGGCTCTTTAGGAAAGAGTGAAAGTATTACTTTATAATATAATTATATTCGGTTTATAATGGTCCAAAAATCATTGAGGTAGAATATAAGATGACTAATATTCTAAATAACATCAACCAATAATAATTGGACAGGTTTTAGATAATATTTTAATCATTATAATCTTATTTATTTAAAAGATTTATTAATGAGGTAAACATTGCATCATTATTGTGTCATTAATAATTTAAATTATTTGATGTCTAAAAATTATAAATAAAATATCATTATGTAGTAAATCTTTTTATCTTTCTAATGAATATTTATAATCGAAAATCCAACATGTATAACCCTATGTAAAAATTGTTCTTCTAAAAGATGTAAGCTTATGCCATTTTTATTTTTATTTTAACTTTATTAATATAATGTGTCCCTACCACATACAAGTGGCTCCAAGGGGTCCCCAAATCGACCCAAGGATGCCCATGGTCGGGTATGTGTCCACCAATAAGGTTAGGACACGTTTTAGGGTAATTTTTTATTATTATAATATTATTTTTTAACCCTTATTTACCGGATTTACCCTTAACCATGGTAAATAAAATATTTACCACAGTAATTATTCAAAATGTCTAAAAATAAAAGTTACCTATTTACACAATTTGGACATCCTGATTCCAAATATTGAATCCATTTTTCTAAATTCAAAACACAGAAGTGGCAGAAATTAATTTAAAATTAATTCCCGCTGTCAAAACAAAAAGCGTGTTTTTAAGAGGTAATAACTATCAAAAGATTGACACTTGTTTATGTTCGGTTTAATTGTAAAATTATGTCCGATTAACAACATTATATTAAATGGTAAAAATATATTCTAAATATACTTTAAAACCACTCAAATTCACAATTTATCACTATTAATTATTTTGATTAAAAAAGTTGTTTTTAATTAAAATTTAGTAATTTTCACTATTCATCAAAATATGAAAGTTATCCGAAAAGTACCAAAATTTCACCTTAGGCTAAATTCGATATTCCGAATCCAAAAATGAAGTCCATTTTAAAATATAAAATATATATAATTTCAAAATTTAGGTATTACTATTCATAACAGCTAGTTTGATTGGTTGTGGCGTGTGTTAAAACTCAAGGTTGCGTACAACACACGCTACTATTTTATTCAAAGGAAAGCGTACCGTGGAAGCTTGGGATGTTTCATTTTAAATTTTTTGATATCCCAATTTATTCAGATAGTTTAAAATATTTTATTTAAAAAGGTTTCACTATTAAAAGTGGATAAAAGTGCAATACTGAAAATGAATCTGTTCTTGCATTATGACTAAGAAACTCATAATAGGGATTCTAAAATTATAAGGATTATATAAAGTTCAAAATGTAGTTAATACTATTCATGACCCCTTTTAATGGATTTTTTTTGTACTTCATGGTGTGATTGATCTTGGTGTTGCGTGTAGTGCAAGTTATTGACTTATGTTTAAGAAATAACACACTATGAAATCCTAGGGTGTTACATTCTCCCCTCCTTCAATAAATTGCGTCCTCACAATTTGAAATTGTTCTTCGAAAATAAAAGGTTGAAAGTAGAAAATATATTTGTGGGAAAACCCACATCGGAAATTGGGTTACTAAAATTTAGTCTTAATATAAGGAAAAGAGAAATGAAAGGGTCACCACCAAATTATGATCTCGATTAGGAGAACATTGGTGGAAATTAGAGACATATAATTGGAGGAAAAACGTAAATATTTATAGGTAGTGATTGAGGTTATCAATCACAAACAAGTATAAAATTGAGGTCCTTAAACTCATCAATCTATGATGATTTGAAATACCATCGGTCCAAGAAAACATAGGGTATTGGGATAACACATTTTTGACGTTTCAAAATATCTTAGTTGAAATCCCACATCGAAAAATGAATTAATGAGGCCTCTATTTAAAATAAAGAGTGGAAAGTATGAAGATTACCGAAAATAACACATACTAGGGTTCCATGTAGGAAAATATGGATATGGAAGAGAAATCTAACCATCAATTATCTGATGGAGAGTGGTAGAGAACATGGCTATGAAAAGGCCAACAATCCCAAGGCCATAAATTAGTGATGATTTAATGTACCATCTAGGACAACATTTTTTTTTAAAGTTACATTACATAAGGAAGAGGAATTCATTTATGATATTGACTAAGAAAATTATGAGATATACTTAAATTTTAAGTAGATTTTCATTCTTTAATAAATTTCCACCACTAACTCAATTTTTTATTTAAACAATGAGTATTCAAGAAGACTTGGTCACACTGGAAGAACTAGAATAAACTTCTATAGAATCACTTGATCCATGTAGGATAAACCATATATTTACATTGTCTTTGAAGATTAATCAAAACCAAAATGGTTAGTGAATGATCTAATAATCCCCCAAAAGGATATTCATTGAGATAAATATGCACTAATCTTAATTTCTAAAATTAAACCAACAATACCCCAAAGTTAAATAGATACCATTCAATAACGAATTGTCCTTACAATCCTTTTATATAATCCAAACTAATATTGAAACCCAAAACATAGAAGAATTTTATTATGTAGTCTCCCATGTTACATTGTATCTTCAAATGACATCAAATACTCTTAAAGTCACATACTTAAAAGTGATTAACATCATCACATATTCTCTGTTATAGGTTAATCATTTCCATAAATAACCCAAATCACTATAAATCAACAATAAAAACGTAGATAAAAATCCACCATTACTCTACAAATGAAACCTCATTGTATTCTATTTTCCTTGGGAATATAGTGTTCCTAACAAAACGAACATCTTCCAAAATAACATTTATCACTTAATCACCAAATCATTTTCCTATACCAAGGGTATTCATTTGATAAGACATAGGAACCCAAATCATCTTATTATTGATCAATAAAATCATTTAACAAAAAAAATAGTCACACTAACCAGGGACTTCACGTAGTCCAGTGGTAGGCGATAAATCCCAATCGCACTTTGGTTGTGGGTTCGATTCCCACAGCTTTGTCCGACGCGATGGGTTGTCACATGGTCTACGTGTTGTCCTTTTTCAAAAACTATATTTTATAATATTACCAAAATGAGATAAATTCCTCAAAATAACATAATTTAACCACAAATGTTATATCATACATTGCATTTTCATCCCACATTATAATAACTCATCATTTTCTCAAACCCCAATGATCATATAAAACCAAATGGTTATTTATAACTATATCCACAAGAGAAGAGACAATTCTTCATCAAATATCATTCTCACATGGAAAACTGCGGGGTTACAAATACAAGAGAAAATTATTCCAAAGTAAACCCATCAACAAGGAGTGCTAATACTTTTTAAATTTTTCTCCAACCATTTATTTCCACATAGCTTCTTCTTTGACCAAGAAAATATCCTATAGAATAGGACATTCACTCGGGTAATGGTCAGGTCCCCTATATTTACGGAAAATAACTGTAAATGGACTCTTGGGACCATTTTTATCTTCTTCCATAGTACTCTTAATTTTTCTTCAGCAATTCTTCACTTTATGTCCTTCCTTCCCGCACGTAAAACATTTCGTTGTCCCATTGAGACACTTTCCTGGGTGTCTCTTTCCACATTTCCTGCATGATGAAAATTGAGGTTTCTTTTCTCCATGGTCTCCATTGCTGGAGATCTTATCATTTATCACCTTTCTCTTCCTTGTTGAGTCTGGGAGTTGGTTAATATATATGTTGTTGATCATATTTTTGGAAAACTGATTTGGCATAAAGACGATATCTTTTACGCCTATCAACATTCCATTTTGTTGCTCATCGCCACCACCATTCCCACCTTGTACATCATTCTCAAAGTCACTATGACTTCCTTGGAATCCATCCATTGACTAAAACTAGAAAGCATTGTGTGAGTAATAGTAGTCGTAAAATCATTTAGAGATTAAAATGTCACCATATTCTAAATTTGAAACATATTAGGATTAACCAAGGTCATTTACTCTCATATTATGTATATATTACTTAAATCGGTTTGTAAAGAAAATGTAAATTAGCCTAAGCATATCCCCCGGGAGTGTCGTAACCAAGAGTGCAGCAAGGCCCGTTGTCGTGCACCAGTTCCCGTTCGAGTCTAGCTCAAAGCGGTGTTTTCGGGTTTTACCCCTAGGTACATCTGTGCCAGAGCCGCCTCTACCTGCTCGTATCCAGATAGGGATGTATTGCTTGGAAAACTCACAAAATCTCTACAATACCAAAATTCTAGGAAGTTCTTTTATACTAATCTTCAAAGTTCATCTTAGGTCTACGTGCTCTAATCAGAGTTTATCTAAATCTAGCTACCAAGGTTTGTACTAAACTTCCTCTGATACCAACTGTAACGCCCCGACCCTAATTACCTAGAGTCGGTGCATTATTACATAACATTGGCATGATCACGAGAAAGATCAAGTCTCGAAAGATCGATTAGTTTAGTAGCCTTGGAATAACTAGATACATCCATAAATTTTTACATTACATCATAAAAAAAACATCTTGTCTTCATATCCCCTCATACTATCCCTGCAGGTCATTCATAAATTACTTCTTCATAATCCTGGGAAAAATAAAACATTGAAAGGGGTGAGCTCAGATGCTCAGTAAGGATAACATTATAGAAGAAGCTTTCATAAATAAGCATAAACACTTAAGGCAATTTATAACTAAAACAAAAGCCTTTTAAACTTGAACTTCAACATAAAATGGAAAAGTTAAAATGAAATAATGCCATTTACTTACTCACATGGATATTCTACTAGTCGAATGATCACATGCAATATCAATATCCACTTTCATAATGATGGAATGCATAATGCCAGACTATCATAACCACATAGCCAAGGCCTCGTGCCAAGACTACAAATAAGATTTTGCCAAGGCCTTGTGCCAAGACACTAGTTTGTCTCATGAGACCTACCGATGCATCGAGGAGCTATAGCGGGCTCCACCCGTCACTTATTAAGTCCAATGAATTCCTCATATGAACATGTTTAAACATAACATAAACATTCGTATTAAAACTAGCATACGAAATGTCAATACTTTTACCACAAACCATGAATGGTATAAAAACTGCACATCCACAGTCAAACATAACTCATTCGATACAATATGGAAGATTGTATTGTATCACATTAACCTCAATCAAGAATAATGAAGGATTTTGACATAGATGAAAATAATCATCAAAACTATTTGAGAGAAATATCCCCCTTTTCTTGAAAACATTTAAAAGTCACACTATTTGTCTAGAAGCCATTTAAAAGTAGATTTTTGAATCAAAGTGTCCCATACCACTTTGAAACTTTTTAAAAGGAGTTTTGATTTCTAAACTTTAATGTCCATATAAATAAATCCTTAAAACCATTTTTAAAACATGGACATTAATGAGAAAGGTTTAGATGAATAAGTCTTTAAAACATTTAAAAATGGTATTTTAGTTAGAGATTCTAACCAAAAGAGACACTTGAATACAAATAATTGAGGTAATCAAAACTTTGTAATATCATGAGAATAAAGGGAATCATGATATACTATGTCAAAGTACATTATATACACCATATAAAAGTGATTTGGTGTATATCATCAAAGAAGTCTCAATGGAATGTAAATTGAGATGAAATCTCTCATAAAGGTTGTATCCTTAGGTTAAGGATAAATCAATGACATAGTTATGTGTGAAAAATATAAATACACTAAATATGATTTAATATTCAGTGTAAAACAATCAAAGTACATTCACACATATTCTTGTAAAAACAATACCAACGAATTGGATGTTTAACTCAACAAATGGAGAATGAGTTAAAATTACTCTTATCAAATTCATATCAATGACTTGAGAATTATCAATGGAGTGATTATGTGTATCAAACTTATATACACAGGAATGGGAGTGGAAATTATGACATAATCAAATGAATAGTGATTCCACACATAATCTTGGAGTAATATAATCAATGAAATATGCGTAAAGCCGAATGAGTGGAAATTGAAATGTCAAATTCCCTTATCGATTTGGTAACTTACGAAACATAAAACTATGAAAGAAGGATCATACCATGACTATGTAAGTACCCATAAATTAATGTATATTACACAATGAATACAATCATGGGCAGTACACATACACCACATGTAATAATTAAGTGGCGAACAATGGAATTCTCACGAAATTAAGAGTGAGATAAGAAACTCCTTACCACGTTAATCAACTGAGTCGTATGGCCAAAATTTAATAACCACCAAAATGATTTATAGAATAACATGAATATAAAGAGAATCATGATAATATATATCAAATGGCCGTACACAATACACCACTTTCAATAATTTAGTGGCGAACAATGGAAATCTCACGGTGTTGAAAGTGAGATAAGAAAATCCCTTACCTTGAACTTTCCCTTAGTAGATGGTATGTTAACCTCCTGTATAATAATTAAAACATTTATTAAATTATACAATAATCATATACATCAATATTATATCATATATGATCTTTTAACATTGCTTTATTAATAATATCTTAGTATTATCGTCGTTTCGGGTGATAATCGATTCGTTCTTCTTAAATGTTTGGTTACGTAAGACATGTTTGTAATGGATATATTATATCTTATTCATAATCATAATGATATTAACATTATTTTTATCCCTAAAATGAGAATAAGACTTGAATGGATACGATTGAGGATGGATCTCATCGTGTTCGTGGAGACGGTAGTCCGTACGTACGCACGAACGCTACTTCCATTTAATTTTTCATTTTAAAAGAATTGAATCCAAATCATACATAGGTATATTATTATTCCAGTATAGTATAATATTTTATATATGTTACTTATGTTAATTAACACCATTCTTTATACGTTCCATGTGTGGTATGAACGAGTCATATCATTTTAAGGGGGCGGTAGTCCGCACTTCCTCAAATGAAATTATCGTACGTATATACAACATGAAACGAATAATGGCATGAAATAAAATGGAATTACAGAAGGTTATATATAAAATATGTATCATTAATATCACACTTAATTACAGTTCCATCATAATGGCCACCATGAGAGGCGGTAAGATGTATTTGAACAATCATCGTTTCGTGAGGCGTTAGTTTGCCATTCACAGAAACATTATGTTCATCATCCATTAGATGGAGGTGTGTGATGTGTAGTTCGAATCCTTCTTATAAAAACATCCTAGTATATTGAGGATACTTTTTTTGTTACAAAAGAAAGGAAATAAAAAGAGTTTGGGGGTTGGAGAAGCAAAATAAATGAAAATAATTTAAGAGAAAACGTTACCTTTAATTTAGGTAACTCACTTTGGTTGGAACCAAAGGACTTCTTCAAATGCTTTCTGCCTAAGGGGAAGCTTCAAGGAGGAGTAGAGGGATGTGGGGAGCTTATTTGGGTAGGGTTTGGACGAGCCAAGTGGCTTGAGAGGTGTGAGGAATGAGTAGAAGTGGTCTCCTTTTATAAGGGAGAGGAGGGGCTCTTTAGGAAAGAGTGAAAGTATTACTTTATAATATAATTATATTCGGTTTATAATGGTCCAAAAATCATTGAGGTCGACGATAAGATTACTAATATTCTAAATAACATCAACCAATAAGAATTGGACAGGTTTTAGATAATATTTTAATCATTATAATCTTATTTATTTAAATGATTTATTAATGAGGTAAACATTGCATCATTATTGTGTCATTAATAATTTAAATTATTTGATGTCTAAAAATTATAAATAAAATATCATTATGTAGGAAATCTTTTTATCTTTCTAATGAATATTTATAATCAAAAATACAACATTTATAACCCTATGTAAAAATTTGTCTTCTAAAAGATGTAAGCTTATGCCATTTTTATTTTAATTTTAACTTTATTAATATAATGTGTCCCTACCACATACAAGTGGCTCCAAGGGGTCCCCAAATCGACACAAGGATGCCCATGGTCGGGTATGTGTCCACCAATAAGTTTAGGACATGTTTTAGGGTAATTTTTTATTATTATAATATTATTTTTTAACCCTTATTTACCGGATTTACCCTTAACCATGGTAAATAAAATATTTACCACAGTAATTATTCAAAATGTCTAAAAATAAAAGTTACCTATTAACACAATTTGGACATCCTGATTCCAAATATGGAATCCATTTTTCTAAATTCAAAACACAGAAGTGGCAGAAATTAATTTAAAATTAATTCCCGCTGTCAAAACAAAAAGCGTGTTTTTAAGAGGTAATAACTATCAAAAGATTGACACTTGTTTATGTTCGGTTTAATTGTAAAATTATGTCCGATTAACAACATTATATTAAATGGTAAAAATATATTCTAAATATACTTTAAAACCACTCAAATTCACAATTTATCACTATTAATTATTTTGATTAAAAAAGTTGTTTTTAATTAAAATTTAGTAATTTTCACTATTCATCAAAATATGAAAGTTATCCGAAAAGTACCAAAATTTCACCTTAGGCTAAATTCGATATTCCGAATCCAAAAATGAAGTCCATATTAAAATATAAAATATATATAATTTCAAAATTTAGGTATTACTATTCATAACAGCTAGTTTGATTGGTTGTGGCGTGTGTTAAAACTCAAGGTTGCGTACAACACACGCTACTATTTTATTCAAAGGAAAGCGTACCGTGGAAGCTTGGGATGTTTCATTTTAAATTTTTTGATATCCCAATTTATTCAGATAGTTTAAAATATTTTATTTAAAAAGGTTTCACTATTAAAAGTTGATAAAAGTGCAATACTGAAAATGAATCTGTTCTTGCATTATGACTAAGAAACTCATAATAGGGATTCTAAAATTATAAGGATTATATAAAGTTCAAAATGTAGTTAATACTATTCATGACCTCTTTTAATGGCTTTTTTTTTACGTCATGGTGTGATTGATCTTGGTGTTGCGTGTAGTGCAAGTTATTGAATTATGTTTAAGAAATAACACACTATGAAATCCTAGGGTGTTACAATTAGGCTTTCTAGAAGCTGGGACATAGGTTGATGGGTGCCCCCATGTTGAGACTGCCAGAGGAAGGTGTTGAGTATGTACTATTCTAGGAAGAATTGAAATCTAGCCTTTGATGTGTTCTGATATAGTGGAAGGAATTGATCAGTAATGGGTCCTTCTAGTTTCTACCGCATGAGTTAAACTTCACGACCCATGATTTAGAGAGTGTAGTAGTGGTCTAAACCCTAAATATATGCCGATACTACCTTATGGGCAAACTATTTATCATCTATTACTTCCAAAAGAGTCTCAATTATATCATTTCCTATAATTATATTCACCTGAGAAGGAGTAGGTGGAAATAATTCATCTAGTATTATGACTTCTAAATAGTCAATACTCTTGGGATGAGGAACATGATGGTAGATTCTCTTATAAGGAGATATTGTTCACAGTTTCTGAGTGATGAATTGAAGTAGTTGGCCTAATTATATTTTTATTTAGTTGATAAAGATGGTGTAACTAACCTTCAGTTGATGGTTGTTACACCTCATCTTCTACAATGAGTTAGCGAGTCTCTCTTTGGAGATATCTACTCTGAAATCTTGTATGTTCAGATATCTGCTCGATGTAATCCAAATGGATTTTTTGAATGATGTATCATGTGACCCAATTTTCATGATGGAACATGATGCTATAAATATTGATGTTCTAGTCTAGAAATGGGATGGTATCACTATGGACATCATGATGGTACTCCCATTATTTTATAAAGGACATGATTCCATCTGGGTGATCATAGACTGACTCACCATGTCAGCCCACTTCTTTTCCATCAAAGGGTAATGTTATGTTGATAGCTTAAGATTCCTTTACATATAAAATAGTTCTTACATTCATATATTTACTTGTATGATCATTTCAGATAATGATTCTCACTTCACATTGTGATTATGGAGATAATTGAAGGTGGTCTATGTGTCTCAGTTACGTTTGAGCATGGCCTTTCACCCACATAATGATAACCAGATAGAGAATACTCTTCATGTTTCGGAGAACATTATATGAGCTTGTATGTTGAAATTTTTAGATAGTTTAGAGGATCAAATAACCTTGGTTATGTCTTCATATAACAAACCTATCATTCCATCATTTGTATGGAACCATTAGAGGCATTGTGTAAAAGACCCTCTAGGTCACCAATGTGTTAAACGTACCCAAAAGAGTCTACACTCATAGCCCTATAGTTAGTTTGTGCAGAAAACGAGTAGGTATTTAGTATAAAAAATTGGTTGAAGACTACCTAGATCAATCAAAAATATTATATTAACCAATGACGGTGGCCTTTGGAGTTTGACGAGGGGGTCATGTGTTCATGAATGGCTCACCTCAGTGATGACTATACAGATTTGGAAAGGGTAGAAAGTTATCTCTAAGAATCATCATTCCTTTTTTGATACAACGTATGGTTAGGGAGGTTGTGTACTACTTCGACCTACCACCACTATTAGAATGGGTACACGATGTCTTCCATGAGTCATAATTGAGAAGGCATGAGCACAACCATTGCATTTTATCTTCTTGGGTTAGCTATACATCAAGGATGTATCTACTTTTACAGACAATCTGGTAGAGATATAGGGTTTGAAATACAAGATCCTTCATAGTTGAGTGATTCCCATGGTGCATGTCTAGTAGTAGAATATGAATATTCCAGAAAGCACCTCAGAGTGAGAGGACTAGATAAGAATCCAATACCATTATCTTTTTTAGTAGGATTATTTATTTTTTGTAAAAAATCAATGTCGTGCAGAGAATTTAGCAACAATTTTCCCCTATAATTATTTCAAATACATGGATGTAAATTCTTACATATAGTGTTGAGTCATCATAGAATATTGTGGGCTAGGGGGCTTGGTTTTGATCTAATGAAGATATTAAAAATATTATATCATGCATGCATATTTTTTCATAGTAAATGGAATAATTAAAAAATGGAGTCTTGGATGGAAAATTTGGGACTAACAATAAATCTATAACACAGATTTCACCTTAGGTACAAAATAACCTTTGTCAGTATCAGGTGTTTTCTAAATGAGGAGTTGTGGATGCCAATTATAATATAAATAATTTTTTTATTTATTTGTTAATCATTGTGACCTAATATCTCTCTATAAAATCATTTTATGTAGTCCCATGTCATTAATGAATCAATTAACCTAAACAGATTATATTTCTGACCGATGGATAATTATGGTTTTTTGATCATATTCCTATAAATTGGAATTTATTTAACATCATGGATTCTTCCTTATTTAATACATTCATCACTTTCCCTAAAATAAAATTATGACCAACCAGACAATTAGTGATGTTCGATCCTAAATTTTTTATTGTGATTTTATCTCTTCTTTATTCATGTGACTATCATCGACATCCCATTTGATTGGTAGTTTGAAAAAATATCATGAAAATGATGATTTTACATTTGATATTCGGTGTAATAGATCATATTTATGGGTATGGGATTTAGATTGATGGAACATTCAAGGTGCAATGAAAAAAACCTAGATATTTGGGGGTGGAATCAGGTTTTCATGTTCATATTTTTGGGTATTTTGACATTAAAATATAACACCGTGTGTTTTTTGATCAGATTGGGTAGATAAAATCTAGCCACATAAAATGGGATGGCTCCATATATTTTATAAATATATTTTATGGATAGAATCATAATCAGATCAACAATTTTGGAAGTAAAATATAAAGACGCATAAAGAACCAACACATTCTATAAAATTTCTAACTACATGGTATATAGTTTAAAAAACACACACTATTTAGTCCCCTGGATATTGTAGATAGGATTATGAGGAAAATAAAATATCACACACCAAGTGGAAACAACTAAATTCTGTGTGACCCATGACCAAAGAATCAATTTGTACTCCTAGGGTACATTGTTACCGACACATCTAGGAACAAAGGCATGACTAGAGTGAATAATCATGGAAAAATACTAGGACATGGACAAGTACTTAGACATGGCAAGGTACATGAGAAACGATACAGTTCACGAGCATGGACCAATGTACATGGTCAAAGGATATAGAACAAAATAATACCTGAGATATGAACAAAACAATGTTTACTCATAGTACATTCCATTTAATTTCTCCAAAGTAGTTTGAGGCCCTTGTTCTCTTCAGTGTGGACTTATTTTTAATGGGTATGTTTCCTCAATCCAACCTCATGAGGGTAGAGTGATGCATTACTTTTTGAGAATAGGATGTGATCCCCTCTATCAGATTAGTCATGGGGATACTTTCAGGAATTTACCTATGGGTTCCTGGGTGGGATCCAACATAATCATCTTCTTACATAGGTGGAGATTTATAGTAATTAGTGTGACCAAAATACCATATCATCAATACCCAATGTAGCGGGTAATTCCAAATAGGGTCTAGTATACCACACAAGCCTTGAGGGAGATCACATATCTATGCATCAATATCTTTTGATTTCTAGTCTATAATCCTTCATTATAGGGCCCGACAATCATGCCCTTTCTATGAGCATAATCAATGATATCAGGATCTTTTACTAAGTACTTCTATATTAGTGTTTCATTGAATCCTAAAGAAAAATCCTAGTATTGAAATACAATTGTGACCTTACATTTATAATTTGTTTCTATCATGAGTATATATGGTTTTTATTATCATTTACCATATTCTTATTATCATTATATTTTAATGGTGAGCTGACTACTCTCTTTATTATTTATGTTTTTTGATTTTGAGGTGTCCTACTAAATATCTTTGCAATTAGAAAGTTATTGGTTCTACTTACAGATGTCAGGACTTATCCAGAAGAGAGGTCATTTGATGGGGTTCTTGGTAGACTACGAGCACAAGAATAAATGTTTATCAAGACAGACCATTGTTAATCCAATGTGTTTCATTTGAAAAATGTCCCCACCATCTAGAATGTTGGACTTATTTCACCATTTTTTGGGCCTTGTATTTGTCCCTTTTTCCTTCTATTACTTTTTTGTACTCTGACTTTAGGATATAGATGTATGTAAGAATTGGGTATTTTTTGTTTTTTTATATTTCAATATAAGGTTCGCAGATTGGAGATGTGTGTGTACATGTGTGTGTTTGTATATAGATACATTTGGATATTTTCCCCATATTTATGGTTTCCTACCAAGTTCATGAAATCATCCAAATTCCTATTGGAGGCGGGCTTGGGGTTTTACACTTAGATCATAACCTTACAAGGATACCATAGTGGGTTGGGTCATGACATATTCAAGAAAAAAAAACAATTAAAAAAAATTAAACAGGTCAATTATGCATGGTTACACATTATTTCATAAATGTTTGAATGAAACTAAATAACTAGTTTAACTATTACTACTAATAATAAAGATATTATATTCACTTTTTTAAATAAACAACACTAATTTTTAATGAGACAACTGAGATAATATTTGTATTAAATATCATTAATGTTGAACTCAATAATGTATTGAGAATAAAAGAAACTATAATGATGTTAATTTAAGTAATATTGGGATGTTTACTAAGGTATTTAAGTACTAATAGTGAAATAATGTTAATTGGAATGGATTTCCATTTAGTCATTTTTCTCATTCATGTTTATTCACTGATATATTTTTATTCAAAAAACATTATTAAAAGAAATAAATATACCATATGTAACATAGATAGGGGTTAAAGATACATTCTTGTCCATAAAAATAGTTAATTATAAAATAAAAAATATTTATCATGATAAAATAATAAATTATCCAAAATTATTTAGAACACTTTTTTCTATTAAATAGAAGAATAAAATTATGAAAAATAAAAACTAATAGTTTTAGACATTGAATTTTACATGTCCATTATAATTTGAAATAAGATGTTCCTAAATTTGAAAATTAATAAATAAAAAAATAATATAATATGACAAAAGTGTAAATATATTTTTATAAATATAATCAACAAATTTACTGAAAAATCATGTAGTGACCAAGAATTTAGTAGAGATAGGAAACACTTAATTATTTTAACCATCTACATATTAATGCAGCAAACAAGATAGATTAGTAAATCTACTAAACTTAGTTGTGAATACAACTAAAACTACTCATTATTATACATGTCAATCCAAAAATAAAAGAATCTGTAAATTCAATGGCATTTAGAAAATACCTTCCCTTTTAATGGTGAAATTGATTCACCTAGTGATAATAATAGTCTTTTGGAATCATAATTAAAATTATATGTGATGAAAATATTTCATCAAACTGGAGTGTCATTAGACATTCATTTGATTCAAAATAAAAAACATTTATTATTTTAAAAAATATTAATAAAATTATTTATAAAATTAAGTGGAATATTTAAAAACATACATACCATTATATGGTAACAATTGCGGGATCCATGGTTCTCTGAATGGTGAAAACAAATGTAGAATCATAGAAATAAAACCTAATAAGGTGAGAAAGAGGCAACACAAGTGATGATTGGGGTTTCTATGAATCAAAGTAAATAATGAAAAACATATTCAACCTATTAAGATCAGTAAAATTTTAAAATAATATCAAGTATTTCAAGATGATTTTTATTCTGATTTACAAATTTTTACTACCCAATGTTTATAACAATTTAGGGAATCATGGACGTAAAGTATGGGGAACCAGTTTCACCTCATGGGGGGAGAGTTTGTGACCATGGAGATGGTATATGACTAGGGGGATCTACGGAGGGAGTGGTTAAATTAACCTCAAGGGTTCTCTATGGTGGGTGAGGGTTGAAACATTATGGGACTCAATAGGGGGTCTTGATTCCAAAGTGGGATGAGGGGCTCGACGAGGGGGGGGGGATCGATGATTGGGGTTGGGGTGGGGTGGTGTAGGGATAAGGTTGGGGAGGGGGATCAAGATGGGGATGGGGAATAAAAAAAAGGTAGTATGGGGATTGGATGGTAAGTGTGGGATGTGGGCTAGATGGAAAGGGATCGATGGTCATATTTGGGGAAATGTGGCATAACACAGTGGTGGGGGTGGGGGAATCTATGGGGGAGGGGAAGGGGATTTGATAGGGGAGGTGTAATACTAGTATACTTCCATTTTTGGTCACCAATGGGTTCAATAGAGACTTCCAACGGTAGTCTCCCAAATATCCCATCCTCAAAATCCCAAAATTCTACTAGTGGGTCATTGTTGTCAATATTCAGTAATGTAAACATAATCAACAAGAAATATATATTTGAAGTTGTGTTTTTTTAATTACACCATTCTTTGTTAATTATGTTTTGAAGTTAATGGTTGGATTACCCATTATTCATTGATTATTTATTGTGTTAATAGTTCATGATTAGACTCCCATTATCCTGAAACCCACCACTTTTATTATCAGATTCTAGAAAATAAATAATTTCTAGAATATCATGGAAATTTTAGTGTGAAAGGGATTTACCTAGATCATTATTATTGATTAATCATGATAAAATTTATTTATCAAGAAGAAAATGAGAGAGAGCGAGATAAATGGGGAGAGATGGGTGGATGAGTATTCTCTCTCTTTGTCTCTTTCTCTCTCTATCTTGGGTAAAAATGTGCATCCATAGCATTAGCCGACAATAGTGACGTGGGGAAATGACCAATACAGAACTAACATGGTTGAGTAATTAAACCCCACACCTTATTTTAATTAATAATTAAATTTGATATTAACTATAATATATGGTAATGAGTCATTTCATAAAATTGGTCAATAAATGTCACTGTTGGGGAACCATATATCAGAAGAAATGGTATACAAATGCAAGCTTAATATGTTATAATAGAAATAAAAAAATATATGGTATCATAAGATATTTTTTTACAGTTAGTAAAAAATAAAAAATTTGAAAAAGTGATAGGGTATTATTTAATAAGAATAGGGTCTATAGATGTGTGATTCTGATTCCCTCTTTACTTTCCAAAATATAGGATGAAAGAAATTTATGCTTCCAAGTGCATGAAAAGAGGCAGGAACCACATTCACAACTCCTATAAAGAATGTATACAAGAGGTATGAAGGTAGTTCACGTCTCCCATTTATTTTTTTACTTTTTATAATATTAGTAGAGAGTTAATCTTAATAATAAATAATAAATATATAAAAAAATTATTCAATATAATAAATATTTAATATCTTTTATTAATATAATTATTGAATTAATAAGTAATAATTTGCAAAAAATATAATATACTACTACTTATTAATTAAGTAGAGTAATAAATATATTTAAAATTGTTTTGTAAAATTTTGGAGGGTGTATCATTATTAAATTATTAATAAGTAACATGTTTATTAATTTTCAATTTTATTATGTATTACTAATTAATAAAAAATTATTATGTTACATAAATAATTAAAATTATAATAACTAAAATTTATAAATATCATGAAATTTTAGTTGATATAATTATTTTAAATTTATTAATAGGTAATATATTTATTAATTATTAATATATTTAATATTTAATAATTATATTATTTTTGATTTATTATGGTATGAATTATTAATTAATTAATTATATAAATAATGATATAATATCAAATGTTAATATTAATATTATGTATATAATTCATAATAAATATTATTATTAATATTTAGTAATATAATTAAAATGAATATTTATTATACAAAATATAGATAATAATAATTTGAATTATTAATATAATTGAAAAAGAGAAATTATAATTATTAATAATGTAATTATTAATATTAATGTTTTTCAATCTTTCATAAAATTTTAAATTAATTTATAATTACATAAATTTCTTTGTTTTATGTAACAAAATATAATAGGTTATTGGGATTTTAAAAAAATGTACTACTAATTATTTAAAAAACGTATAACAGGTTTCATCCAATCTAGGTCACTATCATGTGTTCTCCTCTATTCCAAATCTAGAAGTATATATAATGCGTCTATGATGTGACCGTCAATGTATATACTCTAGTGTACACACCTCTTATATAGAATCCTTGGTGCATGCCTCCACATTATTCTGTGTGATGAGTGATGGATCTATAGTCACCTCACACATACCATATTCTAGCTTTAAGGAAAGTTACTATTGAATGGAACTATCTCCAACATGTGAAGAATATGAATTTTATCTAGTGAATATATGTATATTAGAGGTAAATAAATACTACAACACAGACCAGTAGATCTTTATATCTATAGAAAAATCATACACACAAACATACTATATATAAGAATCCATAGAATATTCATCGAGTCCCTCTGGATGAATAACGTGTGCATGTTAAAATACCTCTAGTTGTAGATATGAATTATAATAAAAGGAAGTGGAGATGAATCTAACTAGTCCTAATTAACATCCTCCACCCATGAAACATCACATTTCTTCTATCCATAAAAATATCATCATCCTTTGGAACATCAATATTAGGCTCATCACCCCAAACATCAGCTATCACATCAAATAAAATAACATGAAAAATATCATCCATGGATAGAAGAAACTCTATCACTACTCTGTGAAAAGAATCATCTTCAAATGTGTCTCCCTCTATGTGATCAATGATGTGAATGGGGTGTTCAATATGAACATCTAGTAAAAAAATTATGAAATTCATGAAATTTAATAAAAAACTATTTAAATTTTTTAGGAATAATTATTACTAACTGATGATAGCCGTTTATATGTCACCTAATATATATAAATGTGGCTATGTAGTACAAATTACCATAATCAAACTGATCTTATATATTCACATGTATTGTGCCAACCCCTTATAATTGGGACTCATGATGTATACCCCACATATCAAAATATAGGCATGATATATCCTCAATCTAATTCTGACTTCCTACATATCTTTAGGGACTGATGTTAAGGAAACTAACTAGGTAGTGTGAGAATGGGATGATAGAATCTGAGCATCCTCATAACTTTATCAGCTTGAATCCACTTGATAATTTGAAAATAAATCATATATATAATGCAAGATTTAGATGAAAGCATCATTGTATAGTAAAGTTGGAGTCTTTGGATGATATAATGAAAATATCAAATCCAAGAAAAGTGACATATTAAAAAATAAAAAATAAATGATTAAATAATTCATGTACTATGAAAAATAAAAATTCAACTATATAATTATTAGTCACATACATCATCTAGTCCAAGATTATCCAACAAAATTATATAACCATTGACATCATGTCCAGAGGTATCTTATTATTAATATTCCTGAATACACAATTATATAACATTTTCGTACATAAATTTCATAATATAAATTTTCAATTTTTATATTCTCATAATAATGAATGAAAAACAATTCATCATTTATGCGGGGTATCCCAGAAAATATCGACATGCAATAACATACAATCTTGTGTAGCTGAGTGAGGGATGTGCTCCCATATACACACATGGATTAGAATAAAACATCATATAAACTAAATTTTTTATATAAAACATGTTCTATATAGTTCTATACATGTATAATAAAGACATGTAGAACCCAAACTATACCTTTATACCAAGTCCAAGTCTTCAGGTAATGGTAAATACATCATGTGGAAAAATATAGTGGAATTATTGACAAAGAACATTCTACCTATAAGTCTCTGAATGTATGCATGTGAAAATATCAAAACAGGGATATAATTAGCACCATTAACTAGATGTGTATATTGATTGTCTATTCGTTCCTAGTGTAATTGACTCCTACCAGAAGACCTTTCCTCATTTGGGACATCAATTCATAGAAGTATGTTAATTAAATCATAATAATATGCACCGATTATGCCCACCATATCCACACCCTCATTGGTAAGACCCAAAATAATAGATACATACTCAAGAGTAATAATTATCCCTCCATTTTGAAAATGATATGTATATTTATATTCCCTCTATCTCACTACTATGGAATCAAAGATTTGATGATCGATGAATGTGAAGTCAAAAATTTATACCCCATATAACCAATCATAACAAAGACGATGAACAATGAAAGATGGTGGTGAAACATGATAGATATGATGATACCAATATATAATCAGAGTATGAACTGGATGTCCCACTACTACATGACATAAAACATGAATGTATTACAATGTGAGAAATGGAAGACTCACCATATATAAATTTTATATAACTGATAGTTTTATAGTTAATCAACTAAAATTTGTAAAATATATTTTAAAAATGTAAAAGATAAAATATTATATAGATAATTATGATTATTAATTTTTTGCTATGAAGAAAAATGTGGTTAAAATTATATTTGACTAGGCTTATTGTCTTTTTTTGGGGATTTATTATTTGAATGTTTTGTAATCATGTTTCTTTAATTTCTAAATAATCCAACATATATCGAACATGATGAAAATTACACATAGTATAGGAAACTGCATGATATATTCAAATGATCCTGTCATAATGGAGGAAGATATTCACTATGATTAGAATTTGTTTTGAAGAAAAAAATGATAATTTTTTCCCTCATAAAATATCAACCTTCTATGAAATCATTGGAAGGATGCTTTATGTGATTTCATGGACTGATATTAAGATATTTCTTTTAGAGTTTGACCCCCTTTTTATTTATTTCAACTATGTGTTTAATTTCATAATAGTTGAAATATAAAATAATTATTTCTTATTCAAATAAAAAAATGAAACAATCTATAAATTAAAAATAACATAAAATGAAATAATCCTTAATGAAAATTTCTAAAACTTAAAAAAATACACTATAATTATTTAATACATAAACTTTATTGAAGATTTTGTGAATTGGGGAAAGTTCTTTCAACATTGGTATATTTTTTATGAGTATCCCATTCTATATGAATATTGTTTCATCTAAGTCCAACTCCCCATTCATGAGGCTATCCTATCTCATTTTCTATATGAGTATTATTTTTTCATCCTCGAGATTGAAACCTTGTAATATCATGCAACATAGTTTACTGATGATCATGAATTAAAAATATATGAAATAACACAAAGTTATTTCTTATTCAAACAAAAAAAATGAAACAATCCATAAATGAAAAAAAATCAAAAGATGAGAAATACCTTAATATTAAAGAATCCATAAATAAAAAATTCGGAATATGTAACCTGGTAATATCAAGGAACCAAGTTATTTGATCAATATGAAAGGTAAAAGTAAGAAAATTATTAACAAGAATCCAAGGTTCACAATAATTGTCAACTAGAGTGCTTGTACAATACACCAGGTCAATATAGGCTTCCCATAATAAGTTCACTAATAATAATTTTGTAATTGAATTTTCATAGAGAAATCTAAATGCCTATAAATAACAAAAAACATAGTAACTATGTTCTAGTAAGAAAAAAAGAATTCCAAACTCATTTCCTATTCTCATTTCAGGTAAATCTATTTTTGAAAAGTGGATCCATACCTTGTCAAAGGTTCCAACACGAAATAATGATGCATCTTAAAACATCTTATCATTTTGTATTTTGAAATATTGAAAAATTTAATTACATCTTACATTCTATGATAGACCTGATTAGTCCATTCAACAATGTAATTCACACATCTATAAAATTTCCCATGTACTACTCATGGGATCGATAGTTTATGAACTCTATTAAATACTCTCATTTATTCACTCCAAAATATTACTGGAAATACAGACATATCTCATGCCACTGTCATATAATAATGATCATTCTTTCTTCAAAATCCACATCACATAAAAATATACATATTATTATATCTTTTAATTTCTAAAATTATTGATCATCCAATCCATGTTGGGGATAAAATTATGAAACAAGAGGAAAAAATGTATTTAAAAGGACATTTTTTTTAAATATATATGTTTATGAATATATACCAAACATGAATACAACCTTATTTATTTATATATCTATAAAATTATTATTCATATGACTGTAAATTTGTATGATGCAATATTGATTATCATCATTCAGTTTACTCTATGAAACACCATCACTATTAATAGAATCTATAATCGATCAATCATAATAATATATTAGATATGATCCTTGAATTTTTATAACATTAATGGGTATATAGGATAAAAATCAACTCCTTGATTCTAATTTTTCCTTTAAAAAAAATAAAATAAAGGTGGTATAGGAGAACAATTACAATCATGTATAGAAGTAGTAAGTATAACACATGTATACTTACTTTAAAGAAATGTTTCGTCACTTGAATTATTCTTTTGAAATAATTAAAACTTGTGATACATTTCTATAATGCCAAAAATATACTTCGGAACTTAAACTTTGTTTGATCAATTCAAAATTTTGGGAAGATATACTCAATGGTGTTCTGATAATATATAACCTGATTATTGAGATATAAAAATCCTATTAGTTGTAGAAACAGTTCTTACGATTCATCCCAATCATTGTAGACTTCCACAATTTTCATTTTTGGATTAAATTTTTTTCATAGGATATCTTTTATCTAAAAAGCTATTTTATTTGTTCTTGGATAAGTGAAAGTGAACCATCATCACAAGTTCAAATCTTCTTTACAATAATTGTTCATATAAACTCTGCTTCAAAGGAAAAGTTATTCTATGAAAATAATGGATGTAAAAAATTATATAATCCATCCAAAATAGTTATCATCCATCCTGGAAAAAGAATTAACATTTAATTTCCACATTTAAAATTTATATTTTTCATTTAATTTTCACTCTGAATATAGAATTTTACCTACATTGACTCATCAACCATAAATGAAAAGTGATAATCTATATTGTATTTCTTTAGAAAAAATTTGCAATATATATTTATATTGAAACTTATTTCTTTAAAATATATTTTTATCGATGGAGAAAGATGTTTTTCCTAAAATTATGGTGATTTAGTAATTGTGATAATGACACCCAAATCAAAAGGTAATTCATGCCATATTACCTCATCCTAGTGTGTAAATAATGTAGGCTGATTACCACACACTAGTTATTTACTATATATCAAAAAAACCTCAGAAGGTTTATTCCCCACATTATTCTCATCTATATAATCTTATAATTCATCATTTAAAACTTCCTCATCAGATAATTTTTCGTTCATTAATTTAGTGGTTTCAATGGGGAACCCCATATAGTTCATTCAATATTTTAAACATCTTCTTCATAATTGCTTTCAATTACCAGATTCTTATGTGAAGACAAATAATTACACTATTGTGATGAAAAAATATCAACAAATCTCTTCTAAAATAGTTCTTTAGTAGTAGTTCATACATAATCCACAACAGAAATAGCCATATATAATTCCAATAAACCATTATTACTTTATTTCATGAATAAAGATAATCCCTCAACCCAATGATAATCATTGAGAAGATGATACTCAATGTTCCATAGATGATCTATATATTGAAGATGTTTATATGTAATTAAAGTAATTATTTTATCTACACTTAGTTTTATGTTACTTTGAATCTTCCTACTAACTTCATCTAATGTCATATATTCATCAACATTTTCCACTCTTGTAGGTGGAAAATTATTGATAAAATCTTGATCAGTATAAATTACCTCTCTATCTTAGTGTATTGATGCATATATGATTACATACTTTTTATTTAAATATTATATATATTTATAAAACCTCATAAAATTTTAATGATGTTATAATTAGTTATGATTAAATAACTATAACATGATCTTGATACAATTTCTAGGTATTGGTTTATTGTTATTTGATAAACCAACCATAACCTATGGGAAACACATTTAGCCTTTATTAACCAAAATATCCTCATAAACTTGTCTTATTTTTTGTCATTTAGTAAAAATATAGAATCAAATAGTAACTCCTCTTATCAAATTACCATTTATAACAATGTTACTCACATGAAAGTGAGGGGGTCTAGGGTTTGGGATATATAAAATTTTTACATAGGCATGGAGATTCTTAAATACTTAGAGAGAGGGATGACATGTAGGTCATCACTGAGGAAAATAAAAAGAAATTATTACAAATTATATAACCATTTACCAAAAAATACTATATTAAATATCAATAATACATTGGTTTCGGAGGCGTGCTGGAGTTCAGCGGTGGTCAGCGGCTCCATTCAAGTCAAGATCTACAGATCTGGTAGGATCCGTGGGACACGTCGTCGATGGAATCCATAGTAGGCGGCGGGCTCTTCCAGCAGTCATGGAAGATCGAACAGGTGTGGAGGCGTCATGACAGTCGGTTGAAGGTGGCAGCGGGATCGACGTGGGTCTCCAGCTCAGGTGGTCGAGTGGATACGGAGGCGCATCGTGGCAGGTGGATCCACCATCCAGGATTGGCGGTGGAGATGATTCGGTCGGATGGTGGTGGATGGCGTCACGGCGGTTCCGATGACATTGGTGGTTCTGATTCGTTGTGTTGGACCTTGTTTGTTGGGCCTTCGGGTTGTGTTTCCTCTTTTCTGGTGATGCGTTTCACTAGTAATGGGTTTTCCCACTGGGATCTTCTGTCGTCTGATGCTTTGGGTGCGTGTCTCTGAATGGGATTTGTCCCTCTGGGCCTACGAGCTTGTAATGGGTTTTACCTTACCCAACCCAAAAGGAATTTCTATCTTTTTTCTTTTTCTTTAATAAAGGGGCTTGACCCCAAACCTTTCTGGTATAATATATAATAAACATTTATATATATACATCTATTTATCCTCATATATTCGGAAATATTTCTCACTCATGTAGGTGGAAATCTATAGATAAACCCCTAATATATATAAATGACCTCACAACTGATGTATATTGTTGCAGAAATCATTACCTAGAAAAAATTATTAATAAAATGTTATATATTTTTATAATAAATCATAAATTTTTTAACATTTTTTAATTAGTTATGTTTAAATAAAGGTGACGTGATCTTAAATCTTTTTATATAGATTTGATTATCATTATTTGATAAACCAACCAAAACATGGGGGGATTATGGATACTACACTATCACGACCCGTCCTAGTGGGGCCCGTGCCGTGACTCCCCAAGCCCGCCTCCAATAGGCCAGAGGCTGATGACTAGAACCGAGTAGGCATATCACTAACATGGGAGGCATTGCTTAAGTACCTGTACACACACACACATCTCCAAACCCACAAATGCTGGAATGTAAAACACTAAGGAAAAAAATTGATGCATACAACTAAACCCCAACCAAAAAAGTACGACGAAAGGTAGAGTACTAAAAGTAAACTGGGCCAGAATACAATCCCACCAAAAACAAACAAACAAGAGTCTGAAAAACTGAAAAGTCCAACCTATAAGCACAAAAGGCACTGGGACTGCTACTCATAGCCGTAGAAACACCTCGGCCTATAGGGAACTCAGAAATCTTGGTCCTATCCTAGTTCTCCCTGGACTCTGTTAAAAGGATGCTTATCTGCACAAGACACCAAACAATACTTAGTAGAGGACCCCGAAAACCACAAAGAAGTACACAAAGTAAAGTTATAGTTAGCTATTCACAGTGTATGTCTATAGAACATATAGAACAAACTAGATATACTCAAAACACAGACCTGTGGTATAGAGACAAGTCACACAACCACACACCCCCGTTAGGGATTCCGTTCGGAGATTCCGTGATGCACTCATTCCAAGAGAACACACTCTACGAGTCTTATAGCTCTGATGACATCCGTCCGAGAAGTGATGTTCATCGGTAACCATCACAAGAAGTAGCCACACTCATTACGGGAGACACACTTCTGAGTGGAAAGGTTACAGTAGGTAGAAGCACTCATTACAGGAGACACACTCCTGAGTGGAAAGATCATGACACACAGATGAGGATCATTGTTGGGGCCATGGAGGATACTGCGACTCATCCGGATTCACCAGTTAGGTGATAAAATAGCTAGGTAGAGTATCAACTCCCTGTAGATTTGTTCACGTCGATGCCTGACTCTACATAGGGCCAGGAATGGATAAAGGATCTCGATCCAGGCCTCTCAGATGGATGCCTGACTCTATCACAGAAAGTCCGGCTGAAGGGATCATACTCTTTCGTGAGGAAATGATGCCTGACCTTTAGGCGAACAAGAAGAAGGGTCACTAACCCAAACGAAAGATGTCCAAGGTACGGTGAATGAAAGGACCATGTTGTTTTCCAAAAAAGTACATGGCGTGTAAAAAAGATACTTTCTGTGTTGTCTGACCCTGAGTTTTGCCCGTGTACAATGGCCCGTGTCATAGGCTGGTCGTGTAGAAAAAACTAAGTACACAGCAAGTAGTATGGTGTACACGCCGTGTCTGGGTAACTGGGGTTGGCTCCGTGTACTCTGTCCAGGTGCCCGTACACGGACATCACCCCGTGTACTCCAACCCGTGTAGTCGCCACACGGGGTGACCCGCATTACTGGCCTTGCCTGTCCGTTTGACGGAGTACACGGTCATGTACTCCATCCCGTGCCCGTGTATCCCCAAGATACACACTGAGCTCCGCGTAGATGCCTCTGCCATGCTGTACACACCGTTCCTCGGAAGCCGTATAGCTCATCCCGTGTCCTTGTACTACCCAAAGTACACGCCAAGCTTCGGGGGAAGTCCAACACGCCGTGTGACTTGGGTCACACATAGTGTGATTCTTCTCTAACCCCGAAACCCTATCCTCCGCCGCCAGTAATACACATCGTGTTCTTTTTAAGTACACAACGTGTATTCTGGAAATTTACAGAAACAAGGACCCCCACCGTCGTGCCTCCAGTGATGATCCGTTCGTCAATCCGGCCGCCCGATCGCCAGGAATCCTTCAGGTTTTGGTCACCCCATCACCACGATGCTGCTTCCAGTGTTTTCGGACCTCCGATCGGCTCCAAAAATGTGCTTTGATCTTCCTGAACGAAGAACACTTGAAGAACACCCTTTTCCGATCCGGTCCGATTCATCATCCACCATCGTTGCCGCACCTCCACAAGGTCGTTACGGTGTTGAAACTTCTATTTGGGATCGTTGTGTCAAGGAATGGATGCGCACCAATCCGTTGTTCGTCGCCCCATGAAGAACATGCGAGAAAAGAATGGGGGAAGAAATCCAATAAACAAATTGAGGAACGAACCTCCACCTTCATTCGTCACGACGTTGATCCGCTCTCGATAATAGGTTAAAATTTATTAGAGATCAACATAAATAAAAATCATGGATTATTTCCCCAAAAACCATCCCAATGAAAACCCTCCCACAAGAACGTATGAATCCGTGGATCAACTTGTTCATGGTCGATCCACATTCGTCGTTTAAACTCAAAAACAGGGAAAAGAAAATTGAAATAACAAACCCTTAACTTTCGAAAGGACCGATCGTTGATGAAGGCGCCACACTGCCGTTGTCGTTGAGATCCTTCAACATCGGCACAACGATTCTCGATTTCAATCCGTCATCGTTAGTTGCCGAGAATTCTCCCCAACACCTCACAGATTCTGGAGAGGTTCCTCTCAAACGTTCCCCATGATCGTCACTTGATTATCCCAATAAAAATGGAAACGTGATGGCATTGAATTACACGACAGTATTAATTACGCCAACTTGCCTTTTTTGAGTCATTATGACACATCATTAATTGAGGAAACCATTGCGCCGTTGCTGCGCTACAACGAATGTTTCCTTAAAAATAAAACAAACATTGTGGATTTATTTTATTTTATTTTACTTGAAATGTCTGAAAATTAATTTTTTCCCTTGACCCACACCGATCGAGGTTAGGCTAATTCTTAGGAAAATTCATCATCCCGGACGCAACGGTGTGCTCATATTTTTAATCCGGGCATCCGTTTGGAAACTGCCACAACCGCACACAAGTGTCGACTCACTTAACTTAGAAAAAGTTCAAACCACCATTCTAGGATCAATAGACCTCGGAATGACGTGCCATCTTCGTGCCTGGTCTCGAAATAATTCCATATAATATTTAAAAATAATAAACAGAAAATTCAAGACATTACATTCTCCCCACCTTGGGGCTTTACGTCCCCAAAAAGCCAAAACATGGGCTACTAAAAAAGTTGTGGGTACTGGGCACGAATCTGGGCCTCCCTCTCCCACGTTCTCTTCTGAAGATTCCCGTGCTGCCACCAGACACACACCAAGGGAATTGATCGCCCACAAAGGATCCTCTCCTGCCAATCCTCAATCATCATCGGGTACTCAGAAAAGGTCACTCCATACTCAATTTCCATCTCTCCCTAGTCAATGACATGTGATGGGTCATGCACGTACCTACTCAGCTACGACACATGGAAGACATCATATACCCGATGCAACTGAGGCGGTAGAGCTAGGCGGTACGCCACCTCGCCAACTCGGCACAGAATCTGGAATGGTCTGATGAACCTCTGAGATAGCTTGCCGCGTCAGCCAAATCTCCGCAACCCTCGTCAAAGTGAGACCCAAAGGAAGAAATGGTCTCCCTCTTAGAACTCTAGAGGTCTCTGTCGTCAGTCAACATAAGACTTCTGTCGGCTCTGTACAGTCTTCATCCGCTCCGGGATGATCTGCACCTTCTTTGTGGTGGCTCACACTAACTATGGACCCATGAGTGCTGACTCTCTGGGGTCATTCCAGCAAAGTGGTGACTGGTAGGGTCCCCCATACAAGGCCTCGAACGACACCATACCGATGGTGGAGTGGTATCTTCTGTTGTACACAAACTCCACCAGTGGTAGGTGGTCCTCCAAGCTGCAACCAAAGTCCAAGACGCAGGCTGGTAACATATCCTCAGAACCTGAATGGTCCTCTCCGTCTGAACATATGTCTGGGGATGAAACGATGTGCTCAAACGTAGCTGAGTCCCAAAAGCCTCTTGAAATCCCTTCCACAACCGAGATATGAAGCGGGCATCTCGATGCAAGAATATATTCGAGGGGACGCCATGAAGCCGAACTATCTCCTGGATGAAGAGGCGTCCCAAGCTCTCTACGGAACTCTGCTCTCTGATATCTAAGAAGTGGGATGACTTGGTGAGTCAGTCAACAATCACCCAGATGGAATCATGCCCCTTGGACATCCGTGGTAAGCCTGTCACGAAGTACATAGATATTCCATCCCACTTCCACTCTAGAACTCCGAGGGGGTGAGCTAATCCCACTGAATCCTGGTGCTGAGCCTTGACCTGCTGGCATGTGAGGCATCGAGAAATGAACTCTGCTACTGCCTTCTTCATGCCTGACCACCAGAACTGTCGTCAGAGATCCTGGTACCTCTTTTCCACTCCAAGATTTACCGCCAAGGAGGATGTATGAAACTCCCTCAGGACCTCCTCATGCAATGCCACTGGTACAACCATGCATCCTCTGAAAATAAGTATGTGCTCCCCACCTTGTGAATATCCATCAGGATTATGTCATGTGGATAACTGAGCATGAAAAGCCACAAAGTCGACATCCCCAAGCTGTGCCTCCCTAACTCGCTGTAAGAGTGGAGGGGTGACAACCATCGACTGTAGGTAAGATATATCCTCCCCATCCACAAAGGATAACTGTAACGCAACTAACTGAGGTGTCACCTCACTCAAAAACTATGAGCTCGACCTTCTACTAAGGGAATCTGCCACCTTGTTCCCCTTTCCAAGATTATAGATGATCTCTAAATCATAGTCCTAGAGGAAATCTATCCAACGCCTCTGCCTCAGATTCAGATATTTTTTCGAAAAGATGTAATTGAGGCTATTTTGGTCAGAGTAGACGATAAACCACTCGCCCATAAGGTAGTGTCGCCACATCTTCAATGTGAAGACTACCGCTGCCAACTTGAGATCATGGGTCGCATAGTTATGCTCATGTGGCCTAAGATGGAACGAACCATAAGCAATCACTGCATGTCGCTGCATCAGGACACAGTGGAGCCCATTCCTTGATGCTTCATAGAAAACTACGTACTCGACACCCTCCTCCGGCAATCTAAAGACTAGGGCGCTCATTAAACTCTGCCTCAACTGCTCAAAAGCCTGCTGGAACTTCTCTATCCACATGAAGGGTTTCCCCTTTCTAGTCAAGACCATCATCGGTGCTGATATCCGGGAGAAATTAGGAATGAATCTCCGGTAATATCCTGCCAACCCAAGGAAGCTCCGCACCTCCGTCACGCTCCAAGGTGGCTCCCATGATAGCACATCCTCCACCTTGGCTGGGTCCACAGCTACTCCATCTTCTAAGATGACTTGTCCCAGAAAGTGGATGTCCTAAATCTAGAACTGGCACTTTGAGAGCATTCCATAAAGCTGGTGCTCCTGAAGTACGTCTAGAACCATATTTAGGTGTCTCGCAAGCTCCTATTTTGATCCCGAGTACACGAGGATGTCGCCGATGAAGACCACTACGAACCGGTCCAAGTACGACTGGAAGATCCGGTTCATCAGTCCCATGAACACTGCAGGGGCGTTCGTCATGCCAAAAGGCATCACCAAGTACTCATAGTGACGATAACGAAATCTGAAAGCCATCTTCAGTATATCCTCGTCCCGTACTCTTAGCTGGTGATAGCCTGATCGAAGGTCAACCTTCGAGAACCAATGTGCCCCTATTAGATGATCGAAGAGGTCATTTATTCTCGGCAGTGGATACTTGTTCTTCATCGTCACCTGGTTCAGGCATAGGTAATCCAAGCACAACCTCAGACTCCGGTCTTCCTTCTTGGAAAATAAGATTGGGGTCGCCCAGGGTGAGACCCTGAGTCTTACGAAACCCTTTCTCTAAAAATCCTCCAACTGCACCCTCAACTCGCGAAGCTCTGTGGGCACCATCCGATATGATGATGAAGAAATCGGTGTCGTCCTGAGGTGTAAGTCGATGCAGAAGTCAATTTCCCGGTGGGGAGGTAATCCTGGAACATCATCGGGAAAGACTTCCTCATACTCCTCCACCACTACTGGGAACTGAGAGCTCAAAACATCTACTGATCGAAGGGTAAGGCTAGCCAACTCATGAGTGATCGGCTACACCCTCTTATGCACGAGCACACTTTTTTCTTTCTGGGTTTCCTTTTCTCCGACAATGGAAAACATCCTTCCATCATGACGGACACACCACACCCTTCGCCTAAAATAGTCAATCTGGGCATGGACCGAAGATAACCAATCCCTACCGAGAATGACGTCGTAAGGCCTCGACGCTACCACCAAGAGGTTCCAACCAAAACTCTCGCCTCCAAGGGTAAGATTACACTATCTGAAAAGGTGAGTGATCATCGAGTCCCCTCCCGTAGGTGTCTCCAAGCATAAGGATCAAGTCAACGGTTCTATCAGAATCTAGAGGTTTGGCATAGGACATGTGGCTATAAGGGAATGAATGGAACCTGTGTTTATGAGTATTATAGATAAGGTAGAAAAGACACAGATCGTACCTCGAATCATCCCTGGAGCCCCTAGGTCATATTCCTTGACCGCATGCAGCTGTCCCCGTCCCTATCCCCTAGCTCCCTGAGCCTGGTGCGGACCTCCTGGGGGTGGTGGTGGAAGTAAGTCGAAGCGTCAGCCACCGCCAGCAGCCCTCCCTTCTCCTCTACCATGTCTTAAACCTGGTGAGTCTTCCTGTTCTGTTATCTGCCTCTGCCTCAGTGGTCCATCCACCGCTTCCCTGTCAACAGATCGACAGGTTGGGAAATATCTAGAGAGATGTCCCCTACCGTCATACGCGTATCATCGCTTCTCCCTAGATGAACTGGATCTAGTCTAAGAGCCCTGGATGGTCGATCCCCTGTCCTAGGTCATCCTATAATGTTTCCACGTCCAGATCCCTATGCCTGACGTCGGCTTAGTACTGCCGGGGTCTCTGCACCTGTCTTCCTGCTGCTGACTGCCGTCAGATGCCTCTGCTTCGCCAAGAAAATCTAGATCACCAAGGCCTGCTCGAGCACTCCAGCATAAGTCGATATGAATAGAGGCACGACACTAGCTCGGATGTCTTATTGTAGACCTCACTAAAAGGTCCGAGCTCTGAAGTAATGATCCCTGACCATATCCATCGAGTACCTGGAAAGGTTGGTGAACCGTGATGAATAGGTAGCTACTGTCATACTGCCCTACTAGAGCTGAAGAAGCTCCTGGATGCGCACAACTCTCAACGTAACCAGAGAGAACTCGACCCTGAAGAGTCGCTCAAACTCCGTATACGAAAGAGTATCCTCGTCGTGAGTCTGCGTGGTCAGACTCCACCATCGTCTCGCTGAACCCTGATGAAGGCTCGCTCCTAGGACCACCATCTGGTATGCTGGTGTCCTCCCTAGACAGAAAATTCTGGTAACTGCCTCAAGCCAGTCCTCAACCACCTGGGGGTCAGGGTCACCTCAGAACCTAAGGGGTATCTGTCTCTGGAACTCATGGAGCGTGCTAAGCCTGCGCTCCTCGCCGATCGGTACTGCAGGTACCACGGGCTGGTCCACTGGTGGTGGTATAGCGGGTGCACCACCTGGTGGAAATGCTAGGGGAACTGGTCCCTGTATCGAACCCTCATCCCTGAGGGGGTCATCCTCGTGATTGTGCTGCTGAATCCTAGCGGGTATGCATCGCGGAGGCATCATATAAAGAAACAAGATGTACCATGGTCAATGAGTATATCTGGAAAGATGACACAAAGGACATGGAAAACACGACCCATTCTTATATGATGCTTGTACATTTTATTTCCCCGCAACAAGTGTTTTCATGTACTGAGTTGAAAAGTAGGTTATCAGAGTCCTGGTGTATGGATACATCGGTCGCCGCATTAACACTGGAGTCTCTGGCCTGAAAGCCGAACCGGAAATGCTTAACACTGTTTCCCCAAACCAAACTCACAGACTCTTGGTCCTAAGGTAGAACCGACCACCTCTAATACCACTCTGTCATGAACTGTCCTAGTGGGGCCCGTGTCGTGACTTCCCAAGACCACCTCCAATAGGCCAGGGGCTGGTGACTAGCACCGAGTAGGCATATCACTAACATGGGAGGCATTGACTAAGTACCTGTACACACACACATATCTCCAAGCCCACAAATGTTGAAATTTAAAACACTAAGGAACAAAATGCATGCATACAACTAAACCCCAACCAATAGAGTACGACGAAAGGTAGAGTACTAAAAGTAAACTGGGCCAGAATACAAGCCCACCAAAAACAAACAAATAAGAGTTTGAAAAACTGCAAAGTCCAAACTATAAGCACAAAAGGTACTGGGACTGCTGCTCGTAGCCGTAGGAACACCTCGGCCTGTAGGGAACTTAGAAAGCTCAGTCCTATCCTGGTCCACCCTGGACTCTTTCAAAATACTTCTCATCTTCACAAGACACCAGACGTGCGGGCAAAGCCCATGCAAGGGTGAGTAAAACAATACTCAGTAGAGGACCCCAAAAACCAAAAAGCAATACACAAAGTAAAGGTACAATCATCTATACATAGTGTATGTCTAGAGAACATATAGAACAAACCAGATATACTCAAAACCCAGAACCGTGGTCTAGAGACAAGTCACACAACCACATACCCCTGTTAGGGATTTCGTGAAGCACTTGTTCCGGGATAATACACTCCATGAGTCTTATAGCTCTGATGATGTCCGTCTGAGAAGTTTTGTTCATCGGGAAACATCACGAGAAGTAGGAAAACTCATTATGGGAGACACACTCTTGAGTGGAAAGGTTACAGTAGGAAGAAGCACTCATTACGAGAGACACACTCCTGAGTGGAAAGATCACGAGACACAGATGAGGATCACTGCCAGGGCCATGGAGGATACTGGGACTCATCCAGATTCACCAGTTAGGTGATAAACTAGCAAGTTAAAGGATCAACACCCGGTAGAGTTGGTCACATTGATTCCTGACTCTACCTAGAGTCAAGAATGGATAGAGGATCTCGATCTGGGCCTCTCGGATGGATGCCTGACTCTATCACAGAAAGTACTGCTGAAGGGATCATACTCTTTCATGAAGAAATGATTCCTGAACTTCAGGGGAATGATAATAAGGGGCACTAACCAAAATGAAAGATGTCCAAGGTACGGTGAATGAAAGGACCATGCCGTTTTCCAAAAAGTACACGGCGTGTAAAAAAGATACACGCCGTGTTGTCTGACCCCAGGTACTGCCCTTGTACAACGACGCGTGTCATAGGCTAGTCGTGTAGAAAAAACTAAGTACACGACGTGTAGTATAGTGTACATGCTGTGTCTGGGTAACGGGGGTTGGCTCCGTGTACTTTGGCCAGGTACCCGTACACGGACATCAACACGTGTAATCCAACTCGTGTAGTCACCACACGGGGTGACCCACATTACTGGCCTCGCCTGACTGTGTGACGGAGTACACGGTCGTGTACTCCATCCCGTGCTCGTGTATCCCTGAGATACACGCCGAGCTCCACATAGCTTCCTCTGCCATGCTATACACGCCGTGCCGCCTGAATCCGTGTAGCTCATCCTATGTCCGTGTATTACCCAAAGTACACGCCGAGCTTCGGGGGAAGCCCAACACACCATGTGACCTGGGTTACACGCTGTGTGATTCTTCTCTAACCCCGAAACCCTTGTCGCTGCCGCCAGTACTACACAACATGTTCTTTGGAAGTACACGCCGTGTATTCTGGAAATTTCCAGAAATGCGGACCCCCGCCATCGCGCCTCCGGTGATGATCCGTTCATCGATCCAGCCGCCCGATCGCCATGAAACCTTCAGGTTTTGGTCTCCCCATCACCACAAAGCCACTTCCGGTGTTTTCGGACCTCTGATCGGCTCCGAAAATGTGCTTTGATATTCCCGCACGAAGAACGCTCGAAGAACGCCCTTTCCCGATCCGGTCCGATTCGTCGTCCGCCATCATCGCCACACCTCTAAAAGGTCGTTGTGACATCGAACCTTTGATTTGGGATCGTTGCATCGTGGAATGGATGCGTAATGATCCGTTTTTCATCGCCTTGTGAAGAACACGAAGAACACATGAGAAAATAATGGGGGAGGAAATCCAATAAACGAATCGAGGAACAAACCTCCGCCGTCGTTCATCACGGCATTGATCCACTCCCATTAATAGGTTTAAACGGAGCAGAGATCAAGATAAATAAAAATCATGGATTATTTCCCCAAAAATCATCCCAAAGAAAACCCTCCCGCAAGAACGTACGAATCCACGGATCAACTTGTTCGTGGTTGATCTACGTTCGTCGTTTATACTCAAAAACGGGGAAAAGAAAATTGAAATAACAAACCCCTACCTTTTGAAAGGATCAATCGTTGAAGAAGGCGTCACGCTGCTATTGTCATCAAGATCCTTCAACGTCGGCGCAACGATTCTCGATTTTGATCCTTCGTTGTTCGTCACCGAGAATTCTCCCCAATGCCTTGTGGAGTCTGCAGAGGTTTCTCTCAAACTTTCTCCATGATCATCACTTGATTATCCCAATAAAAAGGGAAACATGATGGAATTGAATTACGCGGTAGTATTAATGAAGACAACTTGCATTTTTTGAGTCATTATGATACATCATTAATTGAGGAAACCATTGTGTCGTTGCCATACTGCAGCGGATGTTTCCTTAAAAACAAAACAAACATTGTGGATTTATTTTATTTTATTTTACTTGAAACGTATGAAAATTAACTTTTTCCCTCAACCCATGCCGGTTGAGGTTAGGCTCGTTCTTAGGAAAATTCGTCGTCCCAGACACAACAGTGCGCTCAGATTTTTAATCCAGACATCCGTTTGTAAACTGCCACAACCGCGCACAAGCGTCGACTCACTTAACTTAAAAAAAGTTCAAACTGCCATTTCAGGCGCACTGGACCTCGGAATGATGTGTCGTCTTCGCGCCCGGTCTCAAAATAATTCTATATAATATCTAAAAATAATAAATAGAAAATCTGGGACATTACACTATACTATCTCGTCTTTCATTAATGGATTGTCTCTTTATAGTCATATTGTAATAATCAAGCATCAAATAGAAACACATATTTTCAAACACTCTTTTATTTCAACCTTGCTCACATTCAAGTTAGGGGGTCTAGGGGTTTAGGATACATAATATTTTTATGAGAAAACAAAGGTCCATACATACTTAGATGGTGGGATGACATGCAAGTCATCAATAGGGGAAAAATGGAATTGTTACAAATTAAATAACTATATAAAAAAAATACAAGACACATTTTCAAGAAAACATCGGTCGATCATCTTAGGGTTAGTCATCACACAATACACATAACATGTTTTTTTAAGATACATATTATGATCTACATATTGAATTTTTTATAACTATATCTAAGTAAAAAAATATATATATTTTTATATTACCTTTTTTAAAATATTAATCTCTCTATATATATATCTCTATGTGTGTGTGTGAATTTTTATATTTAATGATGTCATTTTAATAAGCTGAAAATTAAATTTCAAATATTATATTGGAATATTACATTCAAATAATATAATGTATATTTTATAAGTAACGATATGAACTTTTTCATTAAATTTATGAAAAATATGTTTTTATATAATAATTATTACTAATATAATATTAAAAAAATAATTAACTAGAACATTTTAATTTATCTACGCATCCAATAATATATTCTACATTTATCAAATTTTCAATATACTATACATTTAAATATATTCACCTATATTTATTATAATTAAAAAATATAATTATATTTATTTTCTATAATCAACCATTGTTTCCTAAATAAAATATTTTTATTTTATACATAACTACAAAAAATAATATTTATAGTATGTTTTCTAAAATTTATTTCAAAAAATAAAAAATATATACATAAATATCAAAAAATATTGTTAGCTTATGTTACACTCAATATAATAAAATAAAGTAAGTATATATATATATATTTCATGAAGTCATTAAACATTAAAAAATTTAAATAATTATATTTTATACATAATTAATAATAATAAAGATTTTTTATAATTGATAAAATTTAAAATTTATTATTTGTAGTAAAATAATTGTTTTCCGTAAAAAAATAATATTCTATATATATGGAATAATAAATTGTATATTTAAATAAATTTAAATATGATAAATATTATAACATATATATATGATTATATTTACAGAAAGTTAATAATATATTTAATAAATAAATAAGAATAATGTAATTTTTATCAAATAATTAGGTAGATTCACTTTTATATCAATGTCTATAATTTTGTAATTTAAATTTATTTTACTTTAAAAATAATAAATAATATAATATATAAATTTAAATTTATTCAAATATAATTATTCCAAATTTTAATTAAAAATATTAATATTTTTCAAAATAATGAAATTTCTAAAAAGATAAATTTTTATATTTTATATATAAAATTTAAATTATTCAAAAAATATATTAATATTTTCAAAATTTTTGAATATAAATTAAATCAGATAAATAAAAATAATTCATACATAAATTACATCATAAAAAATAACACTAATTCTTACATTCATACAACCAAACAATTTAAATAAATAAACCATAAAAACAAAATAAATAAGGAAATTCTAAAAAAAATTAAATATATATTTTATCTTTTTTAAATCCAGAAAATAATATAATAACCAAGAGATCTGATAGAGCTTTTCTAGAAAATATCAATCCAGAATATGATAAATAGATATGTGGAGCATCCATTTTTTATTATTGTTGTAGCAAAAGGCGTGAACCTCATTCACGGATGTGATGAATTTATTAAAAAGGAATTATGAACCACATTAATGCTTTTTGTCTAATGAGGGAAGCGTGAATGGGGTTCATGCATCCCTTGAATCGCTTTTTCAAATATGTAAAATCCTATCACATTTTTTATGAAAATAAAACCTACTAAACACTATATGGTAGCATTTAAATGGTGATTCAATAACATGAAACACCCCTTTACCATTTATTATATTAATTTTAAAAAAACTATAGTAATAATAATAATAATAATATTATTATTTTTGTTGTTGTTATTTCTTTTATTAAACATATTGCTTCTAATGTAACTTTTCTCTAAGATTTCCGATTGAGAATGTGTCTATAACAATGTAACCCAGTCCATAAGAAAGACCATGGAAGACTAATATATGATACTCAATTATAAATTTAATCATTATCCCATGTTTTATCATATAACACTGCTCACTTTTGTTTCTATGAAAATCATATTTCTTTCTAAGTGTCTATTTTTTGTAGAAGAACTATCCATCCTAAGTTTTTTTTCTATATATATCGTGAAGATTCCATTTTTTTCATTTGATGAAACTTGTGAAGTGATATAGGTATAATTTTAGAATTAAATTAATAGGCTAAAAAATGGGGTTCAATAATTAATATCATGAGTTTGGGTTTACTTAATAATCTATTTTAAGTTGTCTAGTAAAGTGTAAAAACCCGTATTTAGAATTTATTTAAATTCATTTTTTCATTCCTGTTGTCTGCTACCCCTAATGTGGTTTTCTTATCATGAGTTTATTGAAGCATGGTTCCCACACTATGTTTAGCTTTGTAGTGACATGGTTTTTTCTTTTATTGGGTGGTTATAGTGGGGGTTTTATTTCCCCTTTGTACGACATAATTCATTAGTATAGGTGACATAACCCGAGACCCCAACACCCAAAAATAGTGTTAAAAACACACTCTTTATAATTATTATTTTGATACCAATAAATGTGAATTAATTTTAATCATGCATAATTATAATATCAATATATAAAATTGATTTACTTACACACCCAAGAAATTTTAGAGTTATAGTTTTATAGAAATTAGAAGAAACCCATTATGTAAAAAAAATTTATCCTTCTCATCAATAGATCATTTTTTCCAATATACCTATTTTTTCTTTCTCCATAATAATAATTCAGCATCTCCCACAAAGTTCCCCACACATTACACCCTTATATATATATCTTACATAAAAACATTCTTCATAAAATGGTTATATTTAAAAATAATAAAGGGTGATCTAATATGATTAGTATTAGTTAACATTAGAAATATCAATCAATGATCATAGGTAAGAATAATATATAATGAAGGGTATGATATCCAAATAAAATTTATTGAGCATAACCCAAGATAATTCCTACCCATAAAAATATGTATCATAAAAAATGATTCATTGGGTAATGATTTAACATAATATAAAATTCATATGTGTTAATAATCATGAACCATGTGAAATCATTATTGTTTAAATGGATCATTAAAACTCATAAAATCATACAGAAACTATTTTGGTATTTTGGGACATTATAATTTCATCATGTGAAAACCTAAAAGGATAATTACAATTTTTTATTAGGAGTAACTTCCTTCCAATTAACTATTTAATCTCCCATGAGTTATATATATTCAGTAAACATTATCATCTCTTAGGTGTAACAAATATCTATTTAACTCCATTATATTACCCAACTCATTAGATAGTTATATTATTCTAACTTATCATTATGAGAGATATTAGGATCACCCACTATCATTAACTATTCGGGATCCTCAGTCATCATGAGCGGTATTGGTCTCACTAGTCATCATGATGAATGTTGGGATCCCCTGTCATCATCAACAAATTCCAAAAATTGTAACATAAATAATGTATATCATGATATAATTTCAATTTAAAAATAATATAAATAAACATCATTCACTCCATCACTTAATTAACACATTGAAATTGTTTCTTAACAATTTTCTTTAAAACACCATCATATACCATCCAATGAAATTTTGTGGGTGGAATCATTAGATAATAACCCTAGTGAATCATTTGAAACGTCAATAATAATAATATAGATGAAAAATGTTTTAATGAAGTATTTTAACATTTCTATGAAAACAAGTAAAATATAATTTTACTTTTTTGTTATTAAAAACTAAAAAAACAATATAATATTGAATAAATTCATTTAATTGAAAATAACACTGGAAACATTGAAAGAAATTTTCAAATAAATGACAGTTAATAATGGTGTAAAAATCCATCTATATGGTAAACATTTAAAAATGTACTCAATTCAATTTTTTTATAATAATTAACAAATAATAATTTTGGAGAACATTGTAAAAATTATTTGTTAAACCTTTTAAAATAATGCCATATATGGTGGAAAATAACATGAAATATATAATAGACTTTGTTTTTGTTGGTTCTTTATGAATTAATTTATCCTTCAATCTTTTTTTGAACTATGAGTTTTTTGGGCTATGTTATGGGGGTTTCTATTTGGGTTCATACATTTTTTAGGCCTTTTTAAGGGTGTATTATTGGTGCATGGTTAGGGGAAACTTTATGGTTCTACCATGAAAATAATGAAACATGTTTGAAGAATAATAGTGGAGGTGGATAGTTGGAATACAGATAGAGATAACCATGTTAATTTCCACAGAAACCATGTCTTTGAATATAGATGCACTTGGGGTGGAACATTATTTACTCTCCTTAGAAAATTAGAAACTCTATTCAATTTTAAAACCTTGTTTTCTAGGTATTAACAACCCATGTGACCAAACTATGTCAGTTTATTTAGAAGATAGTTTCCTTGCATGGTTGGAAAACTTTTTTTAACCAAGTGACTAAACCATATATGTGTGAATTAATGATCTAATATTCAAATATAATGTCTAAAACACACCCAACTCGATGCATTATTATCTCCTCTACCATGTATCTAAAACCTAGATACTCTATTAAACTTTTTCATTTAATTACTACCCTTATAAGATCAATTTGTATTGATCCAAGCATGTTGGTGATTGGGTAATTATGTTATGTGATATAAAGACCTCTATTCATTAGGTTTCTTTAAGATCTACCTTTCTCCCCTTGAGAAGAATCATTGATCTGACATGTCAGGCCCAGATTAATGGATGTTAATTCCAACTAATGATGAATTCTCAGATCATCTCTAGATCAGGTATGGATCTAGCATTTTGGTAGCCTTAATTTTATTAATCCATGATGTAAAAACTTTAGCAGATACCATGAAGCATGTAGGTGTAGATCCAATCATTTTTCCCTATAAAATTCTGGAATCTCTTTTTGATAATGTTGATGTGGATGAGTTGGGATTAGTTCTAGGGTTCCTTGGCATATGAGATTGAACTATTTTGTGTATTGGCATAAATCAAGTATCTACTACTAATATTTACTCCATAGTTTCATCAAAAAGTTAAATTTTGAATGTCTATATCATTTATGTCCTTGATCATGAGTTGATTTCCAAGTATATTTTTACGTGAGAGCATTTCCTTAGGTTTTTTGTGTGACATGACATGTTGACCTATGTGAAGACATAATATAGACAACCATTGTGCGATATAATATGTATGTGTGTTCATATACCATGAAACATATATATTTTCTATTATCCCTATGAATGCTTTTGAATGATAATTTATCATTATTTCGATTCAATGTATTTGGTATATGCTATATTATTGTTGTTATTTTAATGGTATCAAAGTGATAGGTGGACCCATCATGAATCGGTATCCCTAGAGGGGGAAAATTGTCAAAAGTTACATGCAACATGATTAAGGGATAGAGTTAGATGAAGGGGAATGAATGACTTATGTGGCCTCACCTCAGAGAATGATGGTCTTATGTGATATTACTCAAGAGGAAATAGTAGATCATGATGGTCTTATATGATTTTAAATGAGATATCCAAATAAAGGGTGATGGAATTATATTGTATGGACTAGAGTCCTTTTTCTTGAACTACTACTTAGTGGCCTATTGGATGGTTCCTCCACTTGTGAAATTTCCATGACCAATCAGATAATCTTCTCACATATAGCCAAATTGGGTATGGTCAGGGGTTTTGTTGGCTTAGTTAGTTCACAAATGATCAGTATAGTTTTGTTGTATTATGTGTTAATTTTCATTATATTAATTCCATAAACCTCTATATACTTGTGAACATCTATTAAGGACAAATTGGTGTTGTCTTATAGGGTAATACTCACACCCTACACATGCACCTTGATGATTGTGTATATTTTGTGTCCTGGGATTTAATAAAGGGAAAGGTCCCAATGATAAAGAGCTGAGGAGGTGGTGGTTCATAGTATGAGGATATTTCAAGACATTATATATACTATATCTTAATTATTTATTTTGTTCATTATAATTCTTGATAAATGGACTTCCCCCAGGGTCCGGCTTAGTTGGCAGTGGCTCTGTGAGGTCTCAGCGGGGTCTCATGTTCAAGTCTCACCAAGTTATTTCCTATTATAGAAGAGTAATATTTTCATTGTCTGTATCCACCTTTAGAAAAATATTATAATTCTTGATACATGTATTGACCGACTACATTGGGTGTCTATATAATTATCCTTGTATGAAATGTGATGCAATTTTTTTATGGAATTTGTTTCAGTTAATTCTACTATGATATTTATTTGGTTTATAATAATTATTTGTATAACCAAAGAAGGTTATGATTAAAAATTATATTTTCTCCCCATGTAATGTTTGACCCTCATTATTAGTTGATATCCTTTTCTATATATATAGTCATGCATTAGTTCTTGTTGTGTCTCCACTCATGTGATATTGAAGAAAATATGGGTTGGGGAACTATGAAATGTTATAAGAACCAATTTTTTATGTGTTTTCATTTTGGTTTATAGTATAAATGATTTAGGATATTTTTAACTTAGGTATAGGTTTCCATTATTTTTATTTAGGGTAATGGTAAGAAGGAGTTAATCTATGTGGAACTTGGGTAGGGGTGTTACCATATGTCTTACTATCCCATGCATAATAGATATTTGAGTTACCAACTATGGTTTTTTTGTTATCGTATTATGGTCATTGGGTGTATTCTTAAGCCATGAGTATATTTATAGGATAAAATTTCATATATATTCCTATTTATTTTTATGGTAGTTTTTTAATTTATTTCTTTAATTTTTCAAATGTCATGGTGATATATTTGTATTTTCTAATACGAGGTTATATTTTTTGGAATTATTTAGTTGAAATTAATCATGTTTTTATGTTATGTATATGATTGTAACTAGTTTGATAGTTATTAGACCTTGGTTTTAGTCACTTGTTCAGTGTATGATTCTGCTATAAAAATTATATGTTATTATTGAAATTAATAGTATCATCTTGTATGATTTCCACAAATAGTTACATTTATGATATTATTAACTTCAAAAAAATACTTTTGAATTGGTTTATTTTGAAATGGGTTTCATGATAAAAATTAAATATTAGGGGAATGTATGGAAAATTATTGTTTGGGGTGAATATTGTGTTTATGGAAAATGGTTCTAAAATGAGTTTGACTCGGTTTTTTGGGTAAACCTGAGGGGTTATTCCTGAAATATTATTTTATTTTTCTATTAAACCTTGTGTTGTGGATTCCATTTCCCAAACTGTATGTGTTAATTTTTACCCTTATATGATCATTTGATGCCTGATTGACTACATTATTCCATGATATAATCACTTACTAATATGAATGATTTTGAACTTTATTTTTTTTATATGACTCTATAGTCACTTAGTGTTTATCCTGATTATTGAATGTTGTTATCATTTTTTTATAATGATGTACTTACTTAGATATAGGGTGTGAGATAGTTTCTTATTGTTGTGATATGAACCATTTGAATTGGGAACAAGATCTATGTGTAGTTTTGGAGTTACCATAGAAGAATTGCATTAGGATTCCAATAATGTTAGGATAGTTTTAGACAATAAAATATGGAAATAATTAGATATAGCCTTGGTTTGGGATGTGACCTAGGTTGAATAAATCCGTAAGTATTTTTATTAGTATATTTTTTAGTTGAGAGCTTCAGAGGTATGAAATGTTCTTGTGATATTCAAGATGAGTAGTGTTCCTTGATGTTTATTTATGTGAATAAATAATTATAATCACCTTGAAATAGTGTTGATGGTTTGGTGTGCTGATATGATCTCTTTTCACCTTCTGTGGGAATCTATGTCTTGTTAAATTACTACACATGGTTGAGATAGTTTCATCGAAAGCTCAAGGTATGGTATTGATTGTATCTATATTCATTTTATAATAGTATTATTTTGAATTACACTTGGGAAAAAGGTAGTTCATACTAAATTATTCCTAGATAAATCTGTTTCGATCACAAGATAAGAAAATATTTTGGATTTTCTAATTCATGATACCACCAGTTTAATGTCATATTCCGAATCAATTGATGGAAAGGCTCTCAATATCATATCAGGTGTTAATGAATATAGGTTTCCTTAATCTTAATCAAAGTGGGAAGTATGTTTTTATCATGAAAAGGGGTCTATGAATGGGGGACCAGAACTACTCCAGATTAGAGGGATCACTGTTCATGTAGTGGGAATGTCTCTTTTAGTAGAATTGACAATATTTTACACTATACTTCCTCTAGTTGTGGATTGTTATCAGGAAGAATTCCTAGAATACTAATCAATCCGTCTTCAAGATATAGGAATGAATTTTGATAATAATCTTATATATGTGGAACAACCAATATCAATTCCTCTTTATCATATGGAACTAATTCAATTAAGATTGTTGAAGGTACAAATAAAGGATTCTAAGGTGAAGGGATTTTTCAGACTCAACATATTTCTTATGGGTGATTCAGTGTGGTTTTTTGAGAATTCATATATCAATCTGTGGTTATGTGCGGAATATAGAAAGATTAATTAGGATACAGTGATGAACAAGCATCCTTTATATAGGATTATAAGTCTTCGTGATCAGTTATACGGATCCAGGTGCTTTATGAAGATCATCCTTCATTTAAGATAACATCATCTTTGGGTTAAAGAGAAGAATATACATAAGATGAAATTTATGAGTATATATATATTATTTTAGTACATCATCATTCCATTTGGTTTGATTAATTCCCCATCAATGTTCAAGGATCTCATGAACAAGATATTCTATCCATATCACAACTCTTCCTATGTGGTCTTTATTTAAAACATCTTTTTATATTCATGGACATGTTAGTAACATTCTATATACCATAAGAAACTTTTGATTACACTAAAAGAGAATTGGATTTATTCCATGCTTTGAAATTTTAAAATTTGGGTCTGAGAGGTTGATTTTATTATCTTTTTGATATGTTCGTCAGGAATTTTTATTGACATAGAGAAGGTGGAAAAAGTCATGTCTTGGGATCACCCTCAGAATGTTTTGAGGATAAATATTTTCCTTATTTTTTGTTGATATTACCCACTATAAATCTAGGATATATACAACTTATAATCATTGGTGGAAGGGCTCTATAAGAAGCAGGTTAATTTTGACTGGTTTGATTTGTGTGGGGAGTTTTTTCTTGAGATGAATAATAGAATAAATACATCTCTAGTTTTGATTGTTTAAGAGATTGGGATTAGATATTTGTTTACATTCATTCCTTACATGTTGGGTTGAATTATTTTCTATTGTCATGGGATAAGGTAGTTTCTTATGGTTCATGCTAGTTTTGACCACAGGAGCAGAACTACCTCACACTTGAAATAGAGTAAGAAGTTGGGGTCCACACCCGGATGTATTAATGACATTATCTCATCATAGAAAATATGTTTTTTAAATGTAATACGATATTATATAATATATATTCACTCGTTGGGATATTAACATGAGGTAGATGTGTTTTTTAGAGTATCTGTATACATTCAATTTTGAGACAACCAATGCTCCATGAAAAGGTAAATGTCATTGAATATTCCCATAAAAGGACAATGACAGAGTTACAGAATCTTGGGGATAATTCAACCCTGAAGTAATGGGGTTTGATGAGTTTTATTGTTGAATGGATTAATGATTCATTTATGGATCATGGATTCATGATATGTGTGACTTTGGTAATCATGCCTCTATTAGTGGATTGTGAAAAGGCTATCCCAAAGTTCGATACCAAGTGATTGGTGATGCAAGAATGATTTGTAAGAAGTGAACTAGTCCAAGGATGGTCAATAGTGGATAATGGCATGAATATAGTCAATGGGTGGATTGTAGTGTCATCATAGGTGAGAGAATAGTTGATGAGATACTCTCAAGCTTCAAAATGGGAAATTCATGTAGAGACCCGTATCTTGACGTACATGGACATTACATTACATTTGCGGAATACTTAGTACATAACAAAAACACACACACAAGGATCGTAATAGTTTAGTGTCTTTGGAAACTCGGAACATAATCTTCTAATCGTGGTGAAAGATCTTCAATATCTCCCATAAAGATCTTCCCTTTTTTTTACCTAAAACCTTTCTTTATATCTTGGGGAAAAGTAAACATAAAAGGGTGAGCTCAAAGGCTCAGTAAGGGTAAACAAAAGAAATATCAATCACATCATATACATAAGAACATAGCTTTTGGAAATCTTAACCTGCAAAAGAGCTCATAATATCATAACATGGGATAAATCATAGAAGTGAAAATGAGATCCCCATAATCATAACATGAAACTTGAAACTTTGTGTCATGCACACATAATCATATAAAATAATTTCTTGTTAGTCATGACTCATTGCCAAGACTATCTTAGTGGACAAAGTCCCTTTCTGAATCGAGTAACCCTCGTTTCAGTCCTGTTTCACTGAACCGGTATAACCTACCATTTTAGCCATGTCTATCTCATGAGATATAAAATCTTTACCCAATGCATTGGAGGGAGATATAGGTCCCACCCATCTTATAATTAATCCTTTTTTTATGTGTGCCACGTAATCATAAATCATACATCATCGCATAACCCATGTAATACATATGGGATTCTTAAACAACATGACATCATAAAACAATTAATATAAGATAAAGGAATTCATAAAAATGTTTCCATCACAACATAATCAAATCCATGTAATAATAGGGATAAAAACAGAACCCTTTTATTATCTTAGATGGAAAATAATTTTGATAAAATACTTGAACTTCATTCTTGAGGAAAATATCCTTTCTACTTCAAAAAACACTTTTCCTTTCTTAACATGTCATACAATTTTAAAATAAAAGAAGTTGATTAAAAATAAACTTGAATACTTGTAAAGGAAGATTCTTGGAAATAATTTTTAGAAATCCATTCATGCCGTATAAGTTAAAAAAAACATTCTTCGTACTTTTGTCAGAAAAGTCAAAAAATACCTCGTACGAAAAACGACAAAAGATTCCTTTCATACATATTACTAAAAACTCACCGAAGGGTAAAAATGGATTTAAAAAAGTGTAGGTGGATGGAAATAATATTACATATTGATGAAACATGGATGTGGATGATAAAATACACCCCAGTAAATACTAACGAATAAACAATCTCGGATAAAAATGAGATTGTGATATTTCCCTTACCTTAGGTCCGATTTGGTTCGTAAGTGCCCGAACCTCCTGTATAATGATTTAAATAATGTCATTGACTTATTATAGAATAATATTCATTGTTATGATATCATATATGGTTCACTTATGACATTATATTACCCATTCTTTTGTAAATTCCATGTTAAAGAAGCGTTTTGGGTAAAATCGTTTCATTTATCGTAGGTGTTCTGACTTGTTGTTCTTGACATTATTATTACTTATATCATGATTTACTTACTTCCAGAATATAAAATATGATTTATATATCATATATATTCAGTATATATATATATAAAATAGATAGATAAATGAAATGAAAAACACCGTTCATGGAGACAGTAGTCCGTACGTACACATGAACGCTGTTTTCCTTTCCTTATTGTCTTGAATGGAAGTAAGTAGATGACATACATACATATATATATATATACATAAATCCAGTAGCTTTATAATGTCATATATTTCATTATTATTTATTATATATACTTTATAATCATTCTTAAATGGTTAACATGGAGAATGAATCTCATCGTGTCGTGGAGACGGTAGTCCGTACGTACGCACGAGCGATGATATCATTTCCATAAATATTGAATTGAATTGGAGTGGATTATACAATATATCAGAATCAATATGATGTTTTAATAACTATTTATAGTTATTCTTTACACCATTATACCCATCCATGTAAGGTGGTGGTGGAAAATAGATTACACCACGGCGTGGAGACGGTATTCCGTACGTACGCACACGCGGTGATTTCTTTTTCCGTAGGATGGATAGATGGTGAAATAGGGTTGTTTCATACTTATAATAGCATATCAGTATATGAGTGATACTGATGTTATTACTTCATAATGAAACAACCTAAGAAGAAGAAGTGGAAGAAGAAATAAAGATGAAAGATTTGGTAACGGTAATTACCTCTTCTTTGAAGCGCCTCTTTGAGACCTCCTCTTAGGGCACTAAAATTGGTCTTTGAGGAAGACCAGAACCTTTAGGATGTTGCTAGGGAAGTGGAGAAGAGATTTTGTCAGGGGTTGGCCGAGCTTGAGTGCTCAAATTGGTGTGAGGAGGAGGGGGAGGAGGTGTCCTTTTATAAGGGAGGAGAGGGGCACCTTAGGAATATCTCAAAATATTATTTTATATTAAAGTAAAAATCGGTTTATAATGGTTCCAAAGGGTCTTATTTCGAAGCTAAAGTGGGGATGGGTCGAAATCCTATCAACCAATAAGATTTAGAAAAGTTTAGGGTATTATTTTAACCTTATCAATTAGATTTAACTCTAAGTTAAATAATTTAACTTTTACCGTGTCTTTTTGTTTTCTTACACTATATGGTTAATACACTTACTATAACATGCCAAACGAACCCCAAATTGTTTATTATTAATATATATATCCTTATCTAAGTCATTTGGCCGAACCTTAGATTTTTAGGAATAAAATAACAATTAATAATATAATATTTTATTTAAAAACTATTTTGTGTCAATTTTGACACTATTTGATATATGATTTTTGTGGAAGTCATAACAGAATTATATGATCGCACCATGTTGATTAAATCAACACTAATATATCATAGTAACCTAGAAAATTAGTGTAATTCATAAAAAGTCTCAAATTATATTTAGTTTGGTGTTTATAACATCAATTATGTCAATATTTCATTAATAAGATAATTACTGCATCATCTTTGTGTCATAAATAAATTAACTTATTTGATGTCTAAAAATTACAAATAAAATACCATTATGTGGGAAATAGTTTTAGCTTTCTAATGAATATTTACAATAGAATTTATCTTATGTATAACCCTATATTAAAAATGTTTTAGTAAATAAACTTTGATTTTAACTCTTTTAACTCTTCTTTGAATTAAATAATAATAAATGTCCTAATCTAATCCAAGTGGGCCTAAATGATAATATTTTACACTTAAGGTTGTTTTTGGTCGAGATACACTTGTCCAATAGAATTAGGACATGTGTTAGGGTAATATTAATATCATTCTTACCCTTAATTACCCTATTTACTTTTAACCGTGGTAAATAAAAGTAAAAAGTTACTATTCACCAAAAATTATTTTCATCTCATTGAACCACATTTTACTTACTGACATCAACCGTGTCTCTCGGATTTTTGAAATTCCATTCACAGAAGCGGTAAAATTAAGTTTTATGAAAAATTCAGTTTTTTAACTACCACTTAGTAGTTTCACTATTCATCAAAAATTGATGTTTTTCAGAACAATGCCAAAATTTCATCCTAAGCTATATTTCATATTCCGAATTCAAAAATGAAGTCTATTTTACCAAATTCATAACATAAAAGTTGCATTAATTAATTTTATAATTAAATCCCGCTGTTAAAACAAATAGCGTGTTTTTAAGAAACAATATCTATCAAAAGATTGACACTTGATTATGTCTGGTTTAAATGTGAAATTACATCCAATGAACAACATTGTATTAAATTGTAAAAATATATTCTAAATATACTTTAAAACCACTCAAATTAATGATTTATCACTATTAATTATTTTGATTAAAAAAGTTGTTTTTAATTATAATTTAGTAATTTTCACTATTCATCAGAATATGAAAGTTATCCGAAAAGTACCAAAATTTCACCTTAGGCTAAATTCGATACTCCGAATCCAAAAATGAAGTCCATTTTGAGATCTAAAATTTTTAAAATTTAAAAAGTGGTTATTACTATTCATAACGGCTAGTTTTAATAATATTTTAATAGCATATCATTGTTTCGTGAAACTCAGTATTACGTACTACACACGCTATCGAGGAAGGTTGTGATTGCGTGTAATGCAAGGCAAGTCAAGGATGCGTGTTGTGAAAGCTCCTTTTGGTTTAGCGTACAACACAAGACATTAGTGAAATAAAAAAGAATATTTTTCATAAAATCTCGGGCTGTTACAATTCATCTTTGGTCAATGAAGATGTAGATTGAAATTTGAGGTCATTGTTTTGTGTCCATATATGAAAATAGATACCACTAGTTTTTTTCATGATTATTTAACTTCTATTGGTTAATTTTAGATAATTAGAGTCCTAGGGGTTTGTTTCATCTAGTTCTAGTGTTCATGTGTTAGTGTGATAATGTGTAAATATACTTCATTGTGGGGTTACCCCAAACCCTGAGGAGTCATGATATGGTTTGGTTTATAATTGATCAGTTGATCAAAGATGCTCATTTCGTACTAATATAGGAGTCTCAGTCCATAGATTAGTTAGGGAAGTTTAATGTAAGAGATATTTACACTTTTATAGAGTCCCCATGATCTTTTTACCTAAAACATATGGGCATTCCACATCTCATTTTAAGTATGAAATTGTTTATGGCCTTCAGTTTTTGTCTGAAATATAGTGCAACATATCATCCATAGATCAATTTTCGATCAAATAAAGTTATATAGATATTATAGGATATGGTACATGCATATGTCCTATATTTTTTATATCTAGGGATAATATCCTAACCTTGGTTAAATTCATGTATGATAAAAACTTCCAAAATTCAATTTCAGTTTGAACCTTTTAAAAATATTTATCGTCAATCATGTCTTTCAGGGCTATATTAGCATGAGGTTAGTGAGCTAGATATTGTGGGGTCGGGCATTGTATAGAATACCTCTGATAATGTTAAGTTGATTAGAAAGTGTTTGAAAACCACTCATAGTAATAAATGATAATATTTGGACTAAAAGAGGAGGCATTTGGATTTTTTTTGGAAATAGGATTTTTAGTGGCTAACTCCTCAGTTATGGCATCGATGGTTTTAGAATAAAAGAAATATAATTTCATGATTTTTTGGATCATTTAATAATTTTGGGCACATTGAGATAGTGTATTACCATCAACACCTTCCTCATTTCTAATGAGGTGTGCACAATGTTTCTATGTTTCTGATCCTTAGAGGTGTATGTCAGATCCTATGCATGAAATTGATTGTGATGATGTTGAGTAGAGCACAATGAATCATTTTTATAATTCTTGGAGTGGATCATAGAATTCAACTAAAAGGTGTTTTTGGGGAATATATTTTCACTTTTATAGATTATATGGTGGAATAAATGGACTATGGATGAATCATGAGAGTATGAGTAAGATATTCAGGTTTTGTGGCCTGAGTTGTTATAGAAGGATACCTTGAAATTATTCTCGGGGATAAGAAATATTTTCGGGGATATTATAAAGGCCTTAGAAATCGTAGATTCATTATGAGAAAATTTTATCCTTTATTCATGTGTTTTTTACTCTGAATTAATTAGGATAAGTTACATGGTATTTTGGCTGGTTTTGGAGATTTTTTAGTCCCATTTTATGGTGCATAGTTGGAACATGGCTAGGGGAAACCATACTATTATCACCATGACATAGGGATTCTTTTTTGAAGAAGGAAATTGATTGTGTGGGGTTGGATCGCCATTAGAGATAACCATGCGACTTTCCCTAGAAACCATGTGGATGGTTTTAGAGGAACCTAGAGTAGAGAATGGTTATGGAATGTGGTTTGACAATTTTTGAAAACTATCCTTATAAAATAGGTGACAAATTATTGTGCAAAAATGAATGGTCATTGCATTGTTTTATAAGCATTGTGACCAAGTTGTGTGGGAGACTTGAGAATGATGTAGCCTCACACATTTGATAAATTATTTTACTATTCATGCAACAATATTATGTGCATGTGAATTAAAAATATAAAAACACATTTTAAGGTGCTTAAATAAACTTATTTAACCCATTATTATACCCTCTCTCATTTCACTTAATTTTAGAGTCTCCAAAAGCCTTTCTTGGATAATTATTTTATACCTATGATTGATTCACATGGATCCAAGCATGTTGTTTCCCAGGAAATTAAAATATGTGACCTATGAACCTCTTTTATTCGTGTTTATTCAATATCTACCATAAATCCATTGAGATTAATAAAAAATCTTACATTTTATAGAAAAATATATGGATTTTTATTCCATATAATGATGAATTATTTTATAATTAATATATATTTGATGGAACTAATATGTTCAAATAAATTCTTTGATCAATCCCAGATCAAGAAACATTGTATGATCTTGAGTGGTATCTTATTATATAAAAAACAATTTAGGTCTACAATATTCTTGAATCTCATTTAAGAACCTCAATATGGTTGAGTTAGGATCATTTCCAGGGTTTATCAGTGTGTGATCTGGATTTTGATGGTTTATGCTCTTGACTTGGGTAAAATATCTTGAAATGTCTTAGAGATTGTCATCAATAAACCAAATGTGGGAAGTCATTCATATATATGTCCTTGATCTTGATTTGATTTCCATGTTTTGTTATATTAATTTTTATAGTTGCATGTGACTTGAATGACATGACATATTAGCCCATTTTGGATGTATTATAGGGATTCATTATGTGATATGGTATTCTAGTGTGTGTGTAACCAATGAAACCCATATAGGTTTTATTATGCTTCTAGAAGCTTCTGATTGATATGTTTGAACTATTTCCATGTAATGTATTTGGTATATGTTATACTGTTGTTGTTTTATGAATGTTACCAAGGTGGAAAGTGTAACCATTGTGTCTCAGTATCCCTATAGGGTGGGTATGCCTAGATGTTATGTTTGACACAATGATAAGACAGAGTTAGATAATAAGGCATGATGTCCTTGTGCCTCCTCGCCTAGGAGAATTATAGTTTTATGTGATTTGAACCAAGAAGAAAAGTGTGGCATAATGGTATTTTAAGAATATCAAAACCTTTAGAATATGTATACTTAAGTTTGAAAGAATTTTTATAGGGTTTTATCAAGATAAGGGGACCAAGAATGATTGTAAAACATAAGAGAGGTTTTTTCTTTTTATAAGTTAGGGGGTTGTAATCTTGTAAATTTATGAAATATTAATATATGATATGTTTCTCAATCAATTAAAATGAATACAAAGTTCCATATAATTGATTATTATGAGGCTAAGGTTGAAATATTTTTAACTAATAATATTAAAAAAATATTTAGTGTAATTTTAACCTCATCCCTTAGTTTAACCCTCTCCTAACCCCTTTTAACGTTAACCATGGTAACAAAATATATAGTCTTTAAGGTAAATCAATACCATTATAAAAGTAAAAGGGGATAATTAGTGTAACATATATGATATTACTTACTATTTAACTTTAAATTTAAAAAATATAAGAATTTTATGATGTTTAAAATAAATAATTAAATAATTTTTCACATACAATATTCATAATTCCATTTACAAGACTATTAACATTATATGACTTTAAAAACACCAATATTACCCTTAATTTAAAATTTAAATATTTATGATCATAATTACCATTCATTTTAATCTATAAAAATCTTATATTACTTTAAATTATCCAAAACACATCACATTTAATATTTTAAAACACTATTATTTTATTTTCACCTGCTTGCACAAGAGTCAAATCACTGATATATAAGTATTTTATGTAATAATATCATTACCAAAATGCAAAAAACTATAATAAAAATAATCTAATAAAATTAAAAATGACCATTTATAACTGCCACATGCCTATAGTGGGGTGTTAAAAAAATATTATTTCTTCTAATGAAACATAATAGCTGGCCAAGGTTGTCTCACTTGAGGAGCCATTTAGTGTGGTTTGCTTACTTTATCTAAATCACCTAAACTAATTCTTTTTTGTGGTCATTGACTAATTTAAAAAAATAATTAAAACCATTTTTTGATTTTAATTTTAATTTTATGACATTAAAAATGAGAATTTAATCTACCATGAAAAAATAAACTGAAAGGTTTTATGAAAGAGAGAACTTGGATTTGGTGTTTGGTTTTAGGATCAATCATTATTATTCTTTATATGTTTGATTTCTATTTCATAATCCAAACATGAAATCTCATATATGGACAGCTATTATTTATTTTGAAATTTTGTAATGTCATTAAATAATTAATCATGCTTAATTACACCTCATCATTTAATCCAGGTTCATGAAACTCATTAGCCTAGAAGATGTCATATTCTAGGCCTCACCTAAATCAATTTTGTTTCATCCATTTATTTTTTTAAATCCTATTATATGAATAATTAACCAATGAATAGAGGTAAACATGATTTAATTAGTATAATAGAAATAAATCAAGTTTCATTTCATTAGTTGGAATTCATCAAATCATATATATTCACCTCACCTTGCACGCTACTAAATTTTTTCACAAATAAAATGTTAAATTTCTTGAAAATTTATGAACACCTCAACCTCCCCATGCCATGCCTCATGGACAACCACTCATTTCCAAGAGTAAGAGATCACAATGGTGTAAATGGTATGAAGATAAAAAGAAGAGAAAGTGAAAGAATAAAATATAAATAATGGTGGATAAAAGAAACAAAATTAAAAAAAGTAAGAATGGGGATGAGAAGAGAGATTGTGTGAACTAAAATAGAAGAAATTAATAAAAAAATAAAATATTTTATTTTTAATTAATTTTAAAATAATAATAATAATAATAATAATATTAATTATTATTCTTATTTGGAGAATAATTTTTAAAAAGAAAAATTTAGAAAAATAAAATAATGTTTAGAGTAAAAGTGTTGTATTAATAATTATAATTTAATTAAATAGTAAAAATATTAAAAATATTATATATATTATTACTATTAACTAAACAAAGAAAATTAAATGAAGTAGAACATAGATGGATTTGGGTGGAAAAAATGAATGAGTTGTTTATTTGAGATTAAATTAAAATTTATTTACAATTTGAAATAAAACAAAACATAAAAAAAATGAAGATAAAAATAAACAAAACAAAGAAGAAATGAAGGGAAGAAGGAAGTGCAATGTTAGTGTCCCTTGGTTCAGATATCCCCTCGGTGTTGGGCTGATTCATTAGAAGGAGGGGCTCGCCTCCTTTTATAGGCAGTGGAGGAGTCCCTCAGGCTATCTTTATCAAGGAACCCCTATGAATGGGGATGTTTTTATTCCATAGTGATCACAACCATGATCCATTGGTGTAAACATAATTCATTAATCGATTCCACGCAGTTGACACGAGGTTTGGTTTGAAATGTGTCTGAGAGGGTGAAGTGGATCAGCAGTAGGCACGAGTAATAGCGGGTTCAACACCAGTGTCCATGGAAGAGGGAAGATCTTTATTCTCTTCCCGCCTTCAATGTTAATGTAGGATCTCAAAGAGTGGTCGGCCGGTGATGAAAGAGGTAAATAGTTCATCCTTGGTGAGGTAGCAGAAACATGAACGGTAGTAGAAGCTTGAAGGTGGAGTCCTCTGGTGAGTAGTAGTTGTGATGGAGGCCTCAGTGTAATTTCACAGTGACTCCCTGTCTATGGTAGTGGGTTATGATAGAAGGTGGTGAATCCTTAAAAATGTGTGAAGATTAGGGCTGCCATAGTATTCACTAGATGTTTTTAACTGAGGTGGAGAGTGAAGGAAGATGCAGAAGTGGTGATGGGGGAGTGTGGGTGAAGGTGGCATGTGTATATGTGAGGTGGATGGATGAGGAGGATAGAGGAGGACGGTGGAGCACAACAGTGTGCGAAGGAGTGCAGTGATGCTTCTTTTCCCACATATAAATGCCCATTGGATGGATGAGGCTTTATAATTTTCGATGTGGCTTTGATTGACTAGAATCCCACACCATGGTGGGCTCTTGGATTTACTCCACACATGATATATGTGGTCTACACATACACGTGGACCACAATCAAAGCATTGGGCACACTCTCCTCCCATAGGGATGGAACACCTGTGGACTGCACATGGGTCTTATCCCCCATTCCCCCAGCTTCGCTACTAGCTCTTTTAAGGACTACATGGCTGTGTGGCCCCCTGCAGGTTTTTTTATTAGGTGTGTGTGCCTCGGTTGAGGGCGAACAAGTTCGGAAATTTTTTTCCCATCCATCATTTAGATAGTTAGTAACAATACTAAAATATTACCATGATGTTCAACAAATTTTTTTAACATAAATTCCGATTTAAAAAACAACATATGTTTTTATTTTTAATAAAAATTCTGTTATACTTTCTAATTTAACCATAAATTACTAAAACATTTATAATCATGGGGTTTTACATTGAAAAAAATAAAAATATAATTAGAAATTAGAATTAAAATTTCATATAATTTTGATATGTCAAATACCCTAACACCTAAACCATTCTTTTCCTCAAGCATAAAACCTCAAAATTAAATTTAAGAGGAAACCAGTGTAATAAATATTTAAATTTCAATGTATTAAAATAAAATTACTATCAATTTAAAATAAAACTCTAAAAATTCATAAAAATATCAATTGAATTATTCATTTTTCAAGTAAACAATCAATTCATGTATTTTACTTTCCCCCCTTGAAAAAGTGAAGTATGTTTTCACATCATTCATTCAAGATCCTAAATTCCTTATTATTAAACATTACCTATCCTAATATAACTCACTTATTAATATTTTCTCTCATAAATCAAGATAAAATTAGAGTATAGTCATGCTCATATCATGATAACATTCTCTTTATACATTGGCAATTAATGGTAGTAATTTCTCCACTTTGTAAAGAAAAAAATTAAATCACGAGGACATGAAATTAAGGTTCAAATGTCTCTGATGATTAGGTTTGGTAGAAATTGATGTCTAAAAGTTATGTCTCATAGACGGTGCATATCTCTTATATAATAAATCAAGATATTAAAATTAAAATTGTCCTAAAAGTATCCTCCTAAATTTTTTATAACTCCTAAATTTCCCAAAAATCAAAGTCAATATCATGACCAAATTAACCATAATGATTTATTTGTGCACCCTCTTGAATTTTTTTATTCTTTAAAAAAATTCATTTTCAAAGAACCTTTTCATTTTTTATCTTTTTATAAAGTCTTAATTAGAATAAACCTCACATCTAACACCAAACAATATATGATAGAAATCATAGGTCTATAAATAGTGATTTTTGGTTTCCCCAAATCACAACCCATTTTTATAATTTTTTTGTTCTTTTTTTGATTTTTCATTTTATTATATTAAAGAGGGGAAAACAATGAATTATTATGAATGAATCAACAAACATGCTTTATTCCTAAATTAATAAACCCCAAACTTCTTCCGTAACATAAAAAACATCCCTTTAACCATGATTGCCTTCACCACCACACATCAAATTAAAAATATCGAACAAATACTAATAGGATGATAAGAATTGATAAAATGGATTAAAACATGGAAAATCCCTAACAAGGTCATTCATGGTATCTATGAGATAAATAAGGATTGGTGTAACGGTGTGATTTTAATGAAAATTGGTTTATTAAAAGTTTCCTCAATCATTTTAAGTGTTTTTTATATAGTCATAGATTACTCAAGTTCAAATGTATGTTCTCATTGGTGTCATGTCCAATGTTCAATCAAGAAATATGCTCAATAAAAAATATGACATAATTTTTCTAGAAATAAAATCCTGCATAGACATATGATATAGAAAGATAAGTCAAGGAATGTTTAATAATAATATATAAATTAACATCAATTTTTAAAATTCAAATCATGAAAATTGGTTGGGATATTTTATTTACCTGATTCAATTTAATTACATTAATAATGAGTCCTTAGTTTAATATCCATGATTCACTTTAATCATCAAATTATCCATTTTTCTCATTTAATATCATTAAAAATGAATTCTAAAACATTTCATAATAATATTTATAAAAAACACAAGTCTCATAGATTCATCATGTAAAGCATACTTCATCTATGGGCATGCATTTTACCTTTAAAGATAAAAACATCATTTGGAAAATAAAGGTAGAGAATTTTATAAGATAAAACACTAAAAGTGAACTCCCATGCCTATGAATCTTAGTTATTCTACTTTATTGTTCATAGATTCCTTCTACCATTATCATATTATAAAATAGAATTACACAATTAAGAAAAAATATCATTTTATTAAAGCTCAAAAGGATAGGAGGGAGTGGGATGCATGCTGGATTACATTTTAAGAAAATTATATTTGACATCTAAATTCCTAAAGAGAAAATTAAAGGGACATGTCTTTGTATGGACCACTAATTGGGCCCAAATATTTTACAAACTTCATAGGGTTGTACCAGTTGTTATCCATAATCATATGGTGGATGAAGAATCCTTGAATTGAACTTCCACATGTGGATTTTCCCAACATGTGATTCAGCCTTCTTATTGAATAATAAACCATTGATATAGTACAACCAATCATTTCCCTTTCTAATTATGTATATATTTCATAGAGGGGGTAGGATGAAGTATGAATTATCCTTATACTTGGAGGATACTTTTGAAACCTCTATATCTTCAAGTGATAGCTTCATATAGACTACATGACTTGAATAATCAATGGAATTTTTACTTGAATAAAATAAAAAAAATTTAATATGTAATTTCAAACCTTCAAAAATATCAGCCTATTTTATTGTTTCGTCTTTCTTATCTATCTAGATCTCTTTATGGGTATCCTTAGGTGTGTGTTCATTAAAATCAGGTACCTCCCTATTTTCCTCAATAGGTCCATGCCCTGGTTCTTCATCATCCTATATTGTCATAGTAAATATTTTCTGAATCTAAAAGTTACAGATAATAAGAATTGATCCACAATTAAGTTCAAATATTATCAGAAGATATATAGTATAAGAAAATATAAAATCCCTAGATTGTTTCAAATTTAATCAATGACTCAGAAGTAAGTGTCTCTTGAAGTATATTCTTAATAGATAGAGGAAGGTATTTAGGCTCCCCTATATTGAATTAAAACTCCACCACTTTGGTGTTGTATTCCTTTAATAAATCTATCTATTATACTTTTTAAGGGGCGGGGAGATCAATCAGTTCCTCACATTAGTAACATAATTCATCTAAATCATGTTGATCTCCTACGTGTAGATTTGCATGAAATTATTCTTCCTTTTCCTCCTCATGTATGACAAGTGGATTATATTCTTAAAAATGTTAAATTCAGGTTTAGGTTCTTCTAATGATTCTTGGAAGTATGAAGTCATCTAATTCATTAGAGAACCTGAAATTTTTTTTCAATCTATTGAATATCATTATTTAGTTTGTGTTTTTTCACTTACTCCTAGATGTAAAAACTTTAGCAGATACCATGAAGCATGTAGGTGTAGATCCAATCATTTTTCCCTATAAAATTCTGGAATCTCTTTTTGATAATGTTGATGTGGATGAGTTGGGATTAGTTCTAGGGTTCCTTGGCATATGAGATTGAACTATTTTGTGTATTGGCATAAATCAAGTATCTACTACTAATATTTACTCTATAGTTTCATCAAAAAGTTAAATTTTGAATGTCTATATCATTTATGTCCTTGATCATGAGTTGATTTCCAAGTATATTTTTACGTGAGAGCATTTCCTTAGGTTTTTTGTGTGACATGACATGTTGACCTATGTGAAGACATAATATAGACAACCATTGTGCGATATAATATGTATGTGTGTTCATATACCATGAAACATATATATTTTCTATTATCCCTATGAATGCTTTTGAATGATAATTTATCATTATTTCGATTCAATGTATCTGGTATATGCTATATTATTGTTGTTATTTTAATGGTATCAAAGTGATAGGTGGACCCATCATGAATCGGTATCCCTAGAGGGGGAAAATTGTCAAAAGTTACATGCAACATGATTAAGGGATAGAGTTAGATGAAGGGGAATGAATGACTTATGTGGCCTCACCTCAGAGAATGATGGTCTTATGTGATATTACTCAAGAGGAAATAGTAGATCATGATGGTCTTATATGATTTTAAATGAGATATCCAAATAAAGGGTGATGGAATTATTTTGTATGGACTAGAGTCCTTTTTCTTGAACTACTACTTAGTGGCCTATTGGATGGTTCCTCCACTTGTGAAATTTCCATGACCAATCAGATAATCTTCTGACATATAGCCAAATTGGGTATGGTCAGGGGTTTTGTTGGCTTAGTTAGTTCACAAATGATCAGTATAGTTTTGTTGTATTATGTGTTAATTTTCATTATATTAATTCCATAAACCTCTATATACTTGTGAACATCTATTAAGGACAAATTGGTGTTGTCTTATAGGGTAATACTCACACCCTACACATGCACCTTGATGATTGTGTATATTTTGTGTCCTGGGATTTAATAAAGGGAAAGGTCCCAATGATAAAGAGCTGAGGAGGTGGTGGTTCATAGTATGAGGATATTTCAAGACATTATATATACTATATCTTAATTATTTATTTTGTTAATTATAATTCTTGATAAATGGACTTCCCCCAGGGTCCGGCTTAGTTGGCAGTGGCTCTGTGAGGTCTCAGCGGGGTCTCATGTTCAAGTCTCACCAAGTTATTTCCTATTATAGAAGAGTAATATTTTCATTGTCTGTATCCACCTTTAGAAAAATATTATAATTCTTGAGACATGTATTGACCGACTACATTGGGTGTCTATATAATTATCCTTGTATGAAATGGGATGCAATTTTTTTATGGAATTTGTTTCAGTTAATTCTACTATGATATTTATTTGGTTTATAATAATTATTTGTATAACCAAAGAAGGTTATGATTAAAAATTATATTTTCTCCCCATGTAACGTTTGACCCTCATTATTAGTTGATATCCTTTTCTATATATATAGTCATGCATTAGTTCTTGTTGTGTCTCCACTCATGTGATATTGAAGAAAATATGGGTTGGGGAACTATGAAATGTTATAAGAACCAATTTTTTATGTGTTTTCATTTTGGTTTATAGTATAAATGATTTAGGATATTTTTAACTTAGGTATAGGTTTCCATTATTTTTATTTAGGGTAATGGTAAGAAGGAGTTAATCTATGTGGAACTTGGGTAGGGGTGTTACCATATGTCTTACTATCCCATGCATAATAGATATTTGAGTTACCAACTATGGTTTTTTTGTTATCGTATTATGGTCATTGGGTGTATTCTTAAGTCATGAGTATATTCATAGGATAAAATTTCATATATATTCCTATTTATTTTTATGGTAGTTTTTTAATTTATTTCTTTAATTTTTCAAATGTCATGGTGATATATTTGTATTTTCTAATACGAGGTTATATTTTTTGGAATTATTTAGTTGAAATTAATCATGTTTTTATGTTATGTATATGATTGTAACTAGTTTGATAGTTATTAGACCTTGGTTTTAGTCACTTGGTCAGTGTATGATTCTGCTATAAAAATTATATGTTATTATTGAAATTAATAGTATCATCTTGTATGATTTCCACAAATAGTTACATTTATGATATTATTAACTTTAAAAAAATACTTTTGAATTGGTTTATTTTGAAATGGGTTTCATGATAAAAATTAAATATTAGGGGAATGTATGGAAAATTATTGTTTGGGGTGAATATTGTGTTTATGGAAAATGGTTCTAAAATGAGTTTGACTCGGTTTTTTGGGTAAACCTGAGGGGTTATTCCTGAAATATTATTTTATTTTTCTATTAAACCTTGTGTTGTGGATTCCATTTCCCAAACTGTATGTGTTAATTTTTACCCTTATATGATCATTTGATGCCTGATTGACTACATTATTCCATGATATAATCACTTACTAATATGAATGATTTTGAACTTTATTTTTTTTATATGACTCTATAGTCACTTAGTGTTTATCCTGATTATTGAATGTTGTTATCATTTTTTTATAATGATGTACTTACTTAGATATAGGGTGTGGGATAGTTTCTTATTGTTGTGATATGAACCATTTGAATTGGGAACAAGATCTATGTGTAGTTTTGGAGTTACCATAGAAGAATTGCATTAGGATTCCAATAATGTTAGGATAGTTTTAGACAATAAAATATGGAAATAATTAGATATAGCCTTGGTTTGGGATGTGACCTAGGTTGAATAAATCTGTAAGTATTTTTATTAGTATATTTTTTAGTTGAGAGCTTCAGAGGTATGAAATGTTCTTGTGATATTCAAGATGAGTAGTGTTCCTTGATGTTTATTTATGTGAATAAATAATTGTAATCACCTTGAAATAGTGTTGATGGTTTGGTGTGCTGATATGATATCTTTTCACCTTCTGTGGGAATCTATGTCTTGTTAAATTACTACACATGGTTGAGATAGTTTCATCGACAACTCAAGGTATGGTATTGATTGTATCTATATTCATTTTATAATAGTATTATTTTGAATTACACTTGGGAAAAAGGTAGTTCATACTAAATTATTCCTAGATAAATCTGTTTTGATCACAAGATAAGAAAATATTTTGGATTTTCTAATTCATGATACCACCAGTTTAATGTCATATTCCGAATCAATTGATGGAAAGGCTCTCAATATCATATCAGGTGTTAATGAATATAGGTTTCCTTAATCTTAATCAAAGTGGGAAGTATGTTTTTATCATGAAAAGGGGTCTATGAATGGGGGACCAGAACTACTCCAGATTAGAGGGATCACTGTTCATGTAGTGGGAATGTCTCTTTTAGTAGAATTGACAATATTTTACACTATACTTCCTCTAGTTGTGGATTGTTATCAGGAAGAATTCCTAGAATACTAATCAATCCGTCTTCAAGATATAGGAATGAATTTTGAGAATAATCTTATATATGTGGAACAACCAATATCAATTCCTCTTTATCATATGGAACTAATTCAATTAAGATTGTTGAAGGTACAAATAAAGGATTCTAAGGTGAAGGGATTTTTCAGACTCAGCATATTGCTTATGGGTGATTCAGTGTGGTTTTTTGAGAATTCATATATCAATCTGTGGTTATGTGTGAAATATAGAAAGATTAATTAGGATACAGTGATGAACAAGCATCCTTTATATAGGATTAGAAGTCTTCGTGATCAGTTATACGGATCCAGGTGCTTTATGAAGATCATCCTTCATTTAAGATAACATCATCTTTGGGTTAAAGAGAATAATATACATAAGATGAAATTTATGAGTATATATATATTATTTTAGTACAACATCATTCCATTTGGTTTGATTAATTCCCCATCAATGTTCAAGGATCTCATGAACAAGATATTCTATCCATATCACAACTCTTCCTATGTGGTCTTTATTTAAAACATCTTTTTATATTCATGGACATGTTAGTAACATTCTATATACCATAAGAAACTTTTGATTACACTAAAAGAGAATTGGATTTATTCCATGCTTTGAAATTTTAAAATTTGGGTCTGAGAGGTTGATTTTATTATCTTTTTGATATGTTCGTCAGGAATTTTTATTGACATAGAGAAGGTGGAAAAAGTCATGTCTTGGGATCACCCTCAGAATGTTTTGAGGATAAATATTTTCCTTATTTTTTGTTGATATTACCCACTATAAATCTAGGATATATACAACTTATAATCATTGGTGGAAGGGCTCTATAAGAAGTAGGTTAATTTTGACTGGTTTGATTTGTGTGGGGAGTTTTTTCTTGAGATGAATAATAGAATAAATACATCTCTAGTTTTGATTGTTTAAGAGATTGGGATTAGATATTTGTTTACATTCATTCCTTAAATGTTGGGTTGAATTATTTTCTATTGTCATGGGATAAGGTAGTTTCTTATGGTACATGCTAGTTTTGACCACAGGAGCAGAACTACCTCACACTTGAAATAGAGTAAGAAGTTGGGGTCCACACCCGGATGTATTAATGAAATTATCTCATCATAGAAAATATGTTTTTTAAATGTAATACGATATTATATAATATATATTCACTCGTTGGGATATTAACATGAGGTAGATGTGTTTTTTAGAGTATCTGTATACATTCAATTTTGAGACAACCAATGCTCCATGAAAAGGTAAATGTCATTGAATATTCCCATAAAAGGACAATGACAGAGTTAGAGAATCTTGGGGATAATTCATCCCTGAAGTAATGGGGTTTGATGAGTTTTATTGTTGAATGGATTAATGATTCATTTATGGATCATGGATTCATGATATGTGTGACTTTGGTAATCATGCCTCTATTAGTGGATTGTGAAAAGGCTATCCCAAAGTTCGATACCAAGTGATTGGTGATGCAAGAATGATTTGTAAGAAGTGAACTAGTCCAAGGATGGTCAATAGTGTATAATGTCATGAATATAGTCAATGGGTGGATTGTAGTGTCATCATAGGTGATAGAATAGTTGATGAGATACTCTCAAGCTTCAAAATGGGAAATTCATGTAGAGACCCGTATCTTGACGTACATGGACATTACATTACATTTGCGGAATACTTAGTACATAACAAAAACACACACACAAGGATCGTAATAGTTTAGTGTCTTTGGAAACTCAGAACATAATCTTCTAATCGTGGTGAAAGATCTTCAATATCTCCCATAAAGATCTTCCCTTTTTTTTACCTAAAACCTTTCTTTATATCCTGGGGAAAAGAAAACATAAAAGGGTGAGCTCAAAGGCTCAGTAAGGGTAAACAAAAGAAATATCAATCACATCATATACATAAGAACATAGCTTTTGGAAATCTTAACCTGCAAAAGATCTCATAATATCATAACATGGGATAAATCATAGAAGTGAAAATGAGATCCCCATAATCATAACATGAAACTTGAAACTTTGGGTCATGCACACATAATCATATAAAATAATTTCTTGTTAGTCATGACTCATTGCCAAGACTATCTTAGTGGACAAAGTCCCTTTCTGAATCGAGTAACCCTCGTTTCAGTCCTGTTTCACTGAACCGGTATAACCTACCATTTTAGCCATGTCTATCTCATGAGATATAAAATCTTTACCAAATGCATTGGAGGGAGATATAGGTCCCACCCATCTTATAATTAATCCTTTTTTTATGTGTGCCACGTAATCATAAATCATACATCATCGCATAACCCATGTAATACATATGGGATTCTTAAACAACATGACATCATAAAACAATTCATATAAGATAAAGGAATTCATAAAAATGTTTCCATCACAACATAATCAAATCCATGTAATAATAGGGATAAAAACAGAACCCTTTTATTATCTTAGATGGAAAATAATTTTGATAAAATACTTGAACTTCATTCTTGAGGAAAATATCCTTTCTACTTCAAAAAACACTTTTCCTTTCTTAACATGTCATACAATTTTAAAATAAAAGAAGTTGATTAAAAATAAACTTGAATACTTGTAAAGGAAGCTTCTTGGAAATAATTTTTAGAAATCCATTCATGCCGTATAAGTTAAAAAAAACATTCTTCGTACTTTTGTCAGAAAAGTCAAAAAATACCTCGTACGAAAAACGACAAAAGATTCCTTTCATACATATTACTAAAAACTCACCGAAGGGTAAAAATGGATTTAAAAAAGTGTAGGTGGATGTAAATAATATTACATATTGATGAAACATGGATGTGGATGATAAAATACACCCCAGTAAATACTAACGAATAAACAATCTCGGATAAAAATGAGATTGTGATATTTCCCTTACCTTAGGTCCGATTTGCTTCGTAAGTGTCCGAACCTCCTGTATAATGATTTAAATAATGTCATTGACTTATTACAGAATCATATTCATTGTTATGATATCATATATGGTTCACTTATGACATTATATTACCCGTTCTTTTGTAAATTCCATGTTAAAGAAGCGTTTTGGGTAAAATCGTTTCATTTATCGTAGGTGTTCTGACTTGTTGTTCTTGACATTATTATTACTTATATCATGATTTACTTACTTCCAGAATATAAAATATGATTTATATATCATATATATTCAGTATATATATATATAATAGATAGATAAATGAAATGAAAAACACCGTTAATGGAGACAGTAGTCCGTACATACGCATGAACGCTGTTTTCCTTTCCTTATTGTCTTGAATGGAAGTAAGTAGATGACATACATACATATATATATATATATATACATAAATCCAGTAGCTTTATAATGTCATATATTTCATTATTATTTATTATATATACTTTATAATCATTCTTAAATGGTTAACATGGAGAATGAATCTCATCGTGTCGTGGAGACGGTAGTCCGTACGTACGCACGAGCGATGATATCATTTCCATAAATATTGAATTGAATTGGAGTGGATTATACAATATATCAGAATCAATATGATGTTTTAATAACTATTTATAGTTATTCCTTACACCATTATACCCATCCATGTAAGGTGGTGGTGGAAAATAGATTACACCACGGCGTGGAGACGGTATTCCGTATGTACGCACACGCGGTGATTTCTTTTTCCGTAGGATGGATAGATGGTGAAATAGGGTTTTTTCATACTTATAATAGCATATCAGTATATGAGTGATACTGATGTTATTACTTCATAATGAAACAACCTAAGAAGAAGAAGTGGAAGAAGAAATAAAGATGAAAGATTTGGTAACGGTAATTACCTCTTCTTTGAAGCGCCTCTTTGAGACCTCCACTTAGGGCACTAAAATTGGTCTTTGAGGAAGACCAGAACCTTTAGGATGTTGCTAGGGAAGTGGAGAAGAGATTTTGGCAGGGGTTGGCCGAGCTTGAGTGCTCAAATTGGTGTGAGGAGGAGGGGGAGGAGGTGTCCTTTTATAAGGGAGGAGAGGGGCACCTTAGGAATATCTCAAAATATTATTTTATATTAAAGTCAAAATCGGTTTATAATGGTTCCAAAGGGTCTTATTTCGAAGCTAAAGTGGGGATGGGTCGAAATCCTATCAACCAATAAGATTTAGAAAAGTTTAGGGTATTATTTTAACCTTATCAATTAGATTTAACTCTAAGTTAAATAATTTAACTTTTACCGTGTCTTTTTGTTTTCTTACACTATATGGTTAATACACTTACTATAACATGCCAAGCGAACCCAAAATTGTTTATTATTAATATATATATCCTTATCTAAGTCATTTGGCCGAACCTTAGATTTTTAGGAATAAAATAACAATTAATAATATAATATTTGATTTAAAAACTATTTTGTGTCAATTTTGACACTATTTGATATATGATTTTTTTGAAAGTCATAACAGAATTATATGATCGCACCATGTTGATTAAATCAACACTAATATATCATAGTAACCTAGAAAATTAGTGTAATTCATAAAAAGTCTCAAATTATATTTAGTTTGGTGTTTATAACATCAATTATGTCAATATTTCATTAATAAGATAATTACTGCATCATCTTTGTGTCATAAATAAATTAACTTATTTGATGTCTAAAAATTACAAATAAAATACCATTATGTGGGAAATATATTTAGCTTTCTAATGAATATTTACAATAGAATTTATCTTATGTATAACCCTATATTAAAAATGTTTTAGTAAATAAACTTTGATTTTAACTCTTTTAACTCTTCTTTGAATTAAATAATAATAAATGTCCTAATCTAATCCAAGTGGGCCTAAATGATAATATTTTACACTTAAGGTTGTTTTTGGTCGAGATACACTTGTCCAATAGAATTAGGATATGTGTTAGGGTAATATTAATATCATTCTTACCCTTAATTACCCTATTTACTTTTAACCGTGGTAAATAAAAGTAAAAAGTTACTATTCACCAAAAATTATTTTCATCTCATTGAACCACATTTTACTTACTGACATCAACCGTGTCTCTCGGATTTTTGAAATTCCATTCACAGAAGCGGTAAAATTAAGTTTTATGAAAAATTCAGTTTTTTAACTACCACTTAGTAGTTTCACTATTCATCAAAAATTGATGTTTTTCAGAACAATGCCAAAATTTCATCCTAAGCTATATTTCATATTCCGAATTCAAAAATGAAGTCTATTTTACCAAATTCATAACATAAAAGTTGCATTAATTAATTTTATAATTAAATCCCGCTGTTAAAACAAATAGCGTGTTTTTAAGAAACAATATCTATCAAAAGATTGACAGTTGATTATGTCTGGTTTAAATGTGAAATTACATCCAATGAACAAAATTTTATTAAATTGTAAAAATATATTCTAAATATACTTTAAAACCACTCAAATTAATGATTTATCACTATTAATTATTTTGATTAAAAAGGTTGTTTTTAATTATAATTTAGTAATTTTCACTATTCATCAGAATATGAAAGTTATCCGAAAAGTACCAAAATTTCACCTTAGGCTAAATTCGATACTCCGAATCCAAAAATGAAGTCCATTTTGAGAGCTAAAATTTCTAAAATTTAAAAAGTGGTTATTACTATTCATAACGGCTAGTTTTAATAATATTTTAATAGCATATCATTGTTTCGTGAAACTCAGTATTACGTACTACACACGCTATCGAGGAAGGTTGTGATTGCGTGTAATGCAAGGCAAGTCAAGGATGCGTGTTGTGCAAGCTCCTTTTGGTGTAGCGTACAACACAAGACATTAGTGAAATAAAAAAGAATATTTTTCATAAAATCTCGGGCTGTTACAATTCATCTTTGGTCAATGAAGATGTAGATTGAAATTTGAGGTCATTGTTTTGTGTCCATATATGAAAATAGATACCACTAGTTTTTTTCATGATTATTTAACTTCTATTGGTTAATTTTAGATAATTAGAGTCCTAGGGGTTTGTTTCATCTAGTTCTAGTGTTCATGTGTTAGTGTGATAATGTGTAAATATACTTCATAGTGGGGTTACCCCAAACCCTGAGGAGTCATGATATGGTTTGGTTTATAATTGATCAGTTGATCAAAGATGCTCATTTCGTACTAATATAGGAGTCTCAGTCCATAGATTAGTTAGGAAAGTTTAATGTAAGAGATATTTACACTTTTATAGAGTCCCCATGATCTTTTTACCTAAAACATATGGGCATTCCACATCTCATTTTAAGTAGGAATTGTTTATGGCCTTCAGTTTTTGTCTGAAATATAGTGAAACATATCATCCATAGATCAATTTTCGATCAAATAAAGTTATATAGATATTATAGGATATGGTACATGCATATGTCCTATATTTTTTATATCTAGGGATAATATCCTAACCTTGTTTAAATTCATGTATGATAAAAACTTCCAAAATTCAATTTCAGTTTGAACCTTTTAAAAATATTTATCGTCAATCATGTCTTTCAGGGCTATATTAGCATGAGGTTAGTGAGGTAGATATTGTGGGGTCGGGCATTGTATAGAATACCTCTGATAATGTTAAGTTGATTAGAAAGTGTTTGAAAACCACTCATAGTAATAAATGATAATATTTGGACTAAAAGAGGAGGCATTTGGATTTTTTTTGGAAATAGGATTTTTAGTGGCTAACTCCTCAGTTATGGCATCGATGGTTTTAGAATAAAAGAAATATAATTTCATGATTTTTTGGATCATTTAATAATTTTGGGCACATTGAGATAGTGTATTACCATCAACACCTTCCTCATTTCTAATGAGGTGTGCACAATGTTTCTATGTTTCTGATCCTTAGAGGTGTATGTCAGATCCTATGCATGAAATTGATTGCGATGATGTTGAGTAGAGCACAATGAATCATTTTTATAATTCTTGGAGTGGATCATAGAATTCAACTAAAAGGTGTTTTTGGGGAATATATTTTCACTTTTATAGATTATATGGTGGAATAAATGGACTATGGATGAATCATGAGAGTATGAGTAAGATATTCAGGTTTTGTGGCCTGAGTTGTTATAGAAGGATACCTTGAAATTATTCTCGGGGATAAGAAATATTTTCGGGGATATTATAAAGGCCTTAGAAATCGTAGGTTCATTATGAGAAAATTTTATCCTTTATTCATGTGTTTTTTACTCTGAATTAATTAGGATAAGTTACATGGTATTTTGGCTGGTTTTGGAGATTTTTTAGTCCCATTTTATGGTGCATAGTTGGAACATGGCTAGGGGAAACCATACTATTATCACCATGACATAGGGATTCTTTTTTGAAGAAGGAAATTGATTGTGTGGGGTTGGATCGCCATTAGAGATAACCATGCGACTTTCCCTAGAAACCATGTGGATGGTTTTAGAGGAACCTAGAGTAGAGAATGGTTATGGAATGTGGTTTGACAATTTTTGAAAACTATCCTTATAAAATAGGTGACAAATTATTGTGCAAAAATGAATGGTCATTGCATTGTTTTATAAGCATTGTGACCAAGTTGTGTGGGAGACTTGAGAATGATGTAGCCTCACACATTTGATAAATTATTTTACTATTCATGCAACAATATTATGTGCATGTGAATTAAAAATATAAAAACATATTTTAAGGTGCTTAAATAAACTTATTTAACCCATTATTATACCCTCTCTCATTTCACTTAATTTTAGAGTCTCCAAAATCCTTTCTTGGATAATTATTTTATACCTATGATTGATTCACATGGATCCAAGCATGTTGTTTCCCAGGAAATTAAAATATGTGACCTATGAACCTCTTTTATTCGTGTTTCTTCAATATCTACCATAAATCCATTGAGATTAATAAAAAATATTACATTTTATAGAAAAATATATGGATTTTTATTCCATATAATGATGAATTATTTTATAATTAATATATATTTGATGGAACTAATATGTTCAAATAAATTCTTTGATCAATCCCAGATCAAGAAACATTGTATGATCTTGAGTGGTATCTTATTATATAAAAAACAATTTAGGTCTACAATATTCTTGAATCTCATTTAAGAACCTCAATATGGTTGAGTTAGGATCATTTCCAGGGTTTATCAGTGTGTGATCTGGATTTTGATGGTTTATGCTCTTGACTTGGGTAAAATATCTTGAAATGTCTTAGAGATTGTCATCAATAAACCAAATGTGGGAAGTCATTCATATATATGTCCTTGATCTTGAGTTGATTTCCATGTTTTGTTATATTAATTTTTATAGTTGCATGTGACTTGAATGACATGACATATTAGCCCATTTTGGATGTATTATAGGGATCCATTATGTGATATGGTATTCTAGTGTGTGTGTAACCAATGAAACCCATATAGGTTTTATTATGCTTCTAGAAGCTTCTGATTGATATGTTTGAACTATTTCCATGTAATGTATTTGGTATATGTTATACTGTTGTTGTTTTATGAATGTTACCAAGGTGGAAAGTGTAACCATTGTGTCTCAGTATCCCTATAGGGTGGGTATGCCTAGATGTTATGTTTGACACAATGATAAGACAGAGTTAGAGAATAAGGCATGATGTCCTTGTGCCTCCTCGCCTAGGAGAATTATAGTTTTATGTGATTTGATCCAAGAAGAAAAGTGTGGAATAATGGTATTTTAAGAATATCAAAACCTTTAGAATATGTATACTTAAGTTTGAAAGAATTTTTATAGGGTTTTATCAAGATAAGGGGACCAAGAATGATTGTAAAACATAAGAGAGGTTTTTTCTTTTTATAAGTTAGGGGGTTGTAATCTTGTAAATTTATGAAATATTAATATATGATATGTTTCTCAATCAATTAAAATGAATACAAAGTTCCATATAATTGATTATTATGAGGCTAAGGTTGAAATATTTTTAACTAATAATATTAAAAAAATATTTAGTGTAATTTTAACCTCATCCCTTAGTTTAACCCTCTCCTAACCCCTTTTAACTTTAACCATGGTAACAAAATATATAGTCTTTAAGGTAAATCAATACCATTATAAAAGTAAAAGGGGATAATTAGTGTAACATATATGATATTACTTACTATTTAACTTTAAATTTAAAAAATATAAGAATTTTATGATGTTTAAAATAAATAATTAAATAATTTTTCACATACAATATTCATAATTCCATTTACAAGACTATTAACATTATATGACTTTAAAAACACCAATATTACCCTTACTTTAAAATTTAAATATTTATGATCATAATTACCATTCATTTTAATCTATAAAAATCTTATATTACTTTAAATTATCCAAAACACATCACATTTAATATTTTAAAACACTATTATTTTATTTTCACCTGCTTGCACAAGAGTCAAATCACTGATATATAAGTATTTTATGTAATAATATCATTACCAAAATGCAAAAAACTATAATAAAAATAATCTAATAAAATTAAAAATGACCATTTATAACTGCCACATGCCTATAGTGGGGTGTTAAAAAAATATTATTTCTTCTAATGAAACATAATAGCTGGCCAAGGTTGTCTCACTTGAGGAGCCATTTAGTGTGGTTTGCTTACTTTATCTAAATCACCTAAACTAATTCTTTTTTGTGGTCATTGACTAATTTAAAAAAATAATTAAAACCATTTTTTGATTTTAATTTTAATTTTATGACATTAAAAATGAGAATTTAATCTATCATGAAAAAATAAACTGAAAGGTTTTATGAAAGAGAGAACTTGGATTTGGTGTTTGGTTTTAGGATCAATCATCATTATTCTTTATATGTTTGATTTCTATTTCATAATCCAAACATGAAATCTCATATATGGATAGCTATTATTTATTTTGAAATTTTGTAATGTCATTAAATAATTAATCATGCTTAATTACACCTCATCATTTAATCCAGGTTCATGAAACTCATTAGCCTAGAAGATGTCATATTCTAGGCCTCACCTAAATCAATGTTGTTTCATCCATTTATTTTTTTAAATCCTATTATATGAATAATTAACCAATGAATAGAGGTAAACATGATTTAATTAGTATAATAGAAATAAATCAAGTTTCATTTCATTAGTTGGAATTCATCGAATCATATATATTCACCTCACCTTGCACGCTACTAAATTTTTTCACAAATACAATGTTAAATTTCTTGAAAATTTATGAACACCTCAACCTCCCCATGCCACGCCTCATGGACAACCACTCATTTCCAAGAGTAAGAGATCACAATGGTGTAAATGGTATGAAGATAAGAAGAAGAGAAAGTGAAAGAATAAAATATAAATAATGGTGGATAAAAGAAACAAAATTAAAAAAAGTAAGAATGGGGATGAGAAGAGAGATTGTGTGAACTAAAATAGAAGAAATTAATAAAAAAATAAAATATTTTATTTTTAATTAATTTTAAAATAATAATAATAATAATAATAATATTAATTATTATTCTTATTTGGAGAATAATTTTTAAAAAGAAAAATTTATAAAAATAAAATAATGTTTAGAGTAAAAGTGTTGTATTAATAATTATAATTTAATTAAATAGTAAAAATATTAAAAATATTATATATATTATTACTATTAACTAAACAAAGAAAATTAAATGAAGTAGAACATAGATGGATTTGGGTGGAAAAAATGAATGAGTTGTTTATTTGAAATTAAATTAAAATTTATTTACAATTTGAAATAAAACAAAACATAAAAAAAATGAAGATAAAAATAAACAAAACAAAGAAGAAATGAAGGGAAGAAGGAAGTGCAATGTTAGTGTCCCTTGGTTCAGATATCCCCTCGGTGTTGGGCTGATTCATTAGAAGGAGGGGCTCGCCTCCTTTTATAGGCAGTGGAGGAGTCCCTCAGGCTATCTTTATCAAGGAACCCCTATGAATGGGGATGTTTTTATTCCATAGTTATCACAACCATGATCCATTGGTGTAAACATAATTCATTAATCGATTCCACGCAGTTGACACGAGGTTTGGTTTGAAATGTGTCTGAGAGGGTGAAGTGGATCAGCAGTAGGCACGAGTAATAGCGGGTTCAACACCAGTGTCCATGGAAGAGGGCAGATCTTTATTCTCTTCCCGCCTTCAATGTTAATGTAGGATCTCAAAGAGTGGTCGGCCGGTGATGAAAGAGGTAAATAATTCATCCTTGGTGAGGTAGCAGAAACATGAACGGTAGTAGAAACTTGAAGGTGGAGTCCTCTGGTGAGTAGTAGTTGTGATGGAGGCCTCAGTGTAATTTCACAGTGACTCCCTGTCTATGGTAGTGGGTTATGATAGAAGGTGGTGAATCCTTAAAAATGTGTGAAGATTAGGGCTGCCATAGTATTCACTAGATGTTTTTAACTGAGGTGGAGAGTGAAGGAAGATGCAGAAGTGGTGATGGGGGAGTGTGGGTGAAGGTGGCATGTGTGTATGTGAGGTGGATGGATGAGGAGGATAGAGGAGGACGGTGGAGCACAACAGTGTGCGAAGGAGTGTAGTGATTCTTCTTTTCCCACATATAAATGCCCATTGGATGGATGAGGCTTTATAATTTTCGATGTGGCTTTAATTGACTAGAATCCCACACCATGGTGGGCTCTTGGATTTACTCCACACATGATATATGTGGTCTACACATACACGTGGACCACAATCAAAGCATTGGGCACACTCTCCTCCCATAGGGATGGAACACCCGTGGACTGCACATGGGTCTTATCCCCCATTCCCCCAGCTTCGCTACTAGCTCTTTTAAGGACTACATGGCTGTGTGGCCCCCTGCAGGTTTTTTTATTAGGTGTGTGTGCCTCGGTTGAGGGCGAACAAGTTCGGAAATTTTTTTCCCATCCATCATTTAGATAGTTAGTAACAATACTAAAATATTACCATGATGTTCAACAAATTTTTTTAACATAAATTCCGATTTAAAAAACAACATATGTTTTTATTTTTAATAAAAATTCTGTTATACTTTCTAATTTAACCATAAATTACTAAAACATTTATAATCATGGGGTTTTACATTGAAAAAAATAAAAATATAATTAGAAATTAGAATTAAAATTTCATATAATTTTGATATGTCAAATACCCTAACACCTAAACCATTCTTTTCCTCAAGCATAAAACCTCAAAATTAAATTTAAGAGGAAACCAGTGTAATAAATATTTAAATTTCAATGTATTAAAATAAAATTACTATCAATTTAAAATAAAACTCTAAAAAATCATAAAAATATCAATTGAATTATTCATTTTTCAAGTAAACAATCAATTCATGTATTTTACTTTCCCCCCTTGAAAAAGTGAAGTATGTTTTCACATCATTCATTCAAGATCCTAAATTCCTTATTATTAAACATTACCTATCCTAATATAACTCACTTATAAATATTTTCTCTCATAAATCAAGATAAAATTAGAGTATAGTCATGCTCATATCATGATAACATTCTCTTTATACATTTGCAATTAATGGTAGTAATTTCTCCACTTTGTAAAGAAAAAAATTAAATCACGAGGACATGAAATTAAGGTTCAAATGTCTCTGATGATTAGGTTTGGTAGAAATTGATGTCTAAAAGTTATGTCTCATAGACAGTGCATATCTCTTATATAATAAATCAAGATATTAAAATTAAAATTGTCCTAAAAGTATCCTCCTAAATTTTTTATAACTCCTAAATTTCCCAAAAATCAAAGTCAATATCATGACCAAATTAACCATAATGATTTATTTGTGCACCCTCTTGAATTTTTTTATTCTTTAAAAAAATTCATTTTCAAAGAACCTTTTCATTTTTTATCTTTTTATAAAGTCTTACTTAGAATAAACCTCACATCTAACACCAAACAATATATGATAGAAATCATAGGTCTATAAATAGTGATTTTTGGTTTCCCCAAATCACAACCCATTTTTATAATTTTTTTGTTCTTTTTTTGATTTTTCATTTTATTATATTAAAGAGGGGAAACAATGAATTATTATGAATGAATCAACAAACATGCTTTATTCCTAAATTAATAAACCCCAAACTTCTTCCATAACATAAAAAACATCCCTTTAACCATGATTTCCTTCACCACCACACATCAAATTAAAAATATCGAACAAATACTAATAGGATGATAAGAATTGATAAAATGGATTAAAACATGGAAAATCCCTAACAAGGTCATTCATGTTATCTATGAGATAAATAAGGATTGGTGTAACGGTGTGATTTTAATGAAAATTGGTTTATTAAAAGTTTTCTCAATCATTTTAAGTGTTTTTTATATAGTCATAGATTACTCAAGTTCAAATGTATGTTCTCATTGGTGTCATGTCCAATGTTCAATCAAGAAATATGCTCAATAAAAAATATGACATAATTTTTCTAGAAATAAAATCCTGCATAGACATATGATATAGAAAGATAAGTCAAGGAATGTTTAATAATAATATATAAATTAACATCAATTTTTAAAATTCAAATCATGAAAATTGGTTGGGATATTTTATTTACCTGATTCAATTTAATTACATTAATAATGAGTCCTTAGTTTAATATCCATGATTCACATTAATCATCAAATTATCCATTTTTCTCATTTAATATCATTAAAAATGAATTCTAAAACATTTCATAATAATATTTATAAAAAACACAAGTCTCATAGATTCATCATGTAAAGCATACTTCATCTATGGGCATGCATTTTACCTTTAAAGATAAAAACATCATTTGGAAAATAAAGGTAGAGAATTTTATAAGATAAAACACTAAAAGTGAACTCCCATGCCTATGAATCATAGTTATTCTACTTTATTGTTCATAGATTCCTTCTACCATTATCATATTATAAAATAGAATTACACAATTAAGAAAAAATATCATTTTATTAAAGCTCAAAAGGATAGGAGGGAGTGGGATGCATGCTGGATTACATTTTAAGAAAATTATATTTGACATCTAAATTCCTAAAGAGAAAATTAAAGGGACATGTCTTTGTATGGACCACTAATTGGGCCCAAATATTTTACAAACTTCATAGGGTTGTACCAGTTGTTATCCATAATCATATGGTGGATGAAGAATCCTTGAATTGAACTGCCACATGTGGATTTTCCCAACATGTGATTCAGCCTTCTTATTGAATAATAAACCATTGATATAGTACAACCAATCATTTGCCTTTCTAATTATGTATATATTTCATAGAGGGGGTAGGATGAAGTATGAATTATCCTTATACTTGGAGGATACTTTTGAAACCTCTATATCTTCAAGTGATAGCTTCATATAGACTACATGACTTGAATAATCAATGGAATTTTTACTTGAATAAAATAAAAAAAATTTAATATGTAATTTCAAACCTTCAAAAATATCAGCCTATTTTATTGTTTCCTCTTTCTTATCTATCTAGATCTCTTTATGGGTATCCTTAGGTGTGTGTTCATTAAAATCAGGTACCTCCCTATTTTCCTCAATAGGTCCATGCCCTGGTTCTTCATCATCCTATATTGTCATAGTAAATATTTTCTGAATCTAAAAGTTACAGATAATAAGAATTGATCCACAATTAAGTTCAAATATTATCAGAAGATATATAGTATAAGAAAATATAAAATCCCTAGATTGTTTCAAATTTAATCAATGACTCAGAATTAAGTGTCTCTTGAAGTATATTCTTAATAGATAGAGGAAGGTATTTAGGCTCCCCTATATTGAATTAAAACTCCACCACTTTGGTGTTGTATTCCTTTAATAAAGCTATCTATTATACTTTTTAAGGGGCGGGGAGATCAATCAGTTCCTCACATTAGTAACATAATTCATCTAAATCATGTTGATCTCCTACGTGTAGATTTGCATGAAATTATTCTTCCTTTTCCTCCACATGTATGACAAGTGGATTATATTCTTAAAAATGTTAAATTTAGGTTTAGGTTCTTCTAATGATTCTTGGAAGTATGAAGTCATCTAATTCATTAGAGAACCTGAAACTTTTTGTCAATCTATTGAATATCATTATTTAGTTTGTGTTTTTTCACTTACTCCTAGAAATCACTGGGTAGAGACTATTCAAAAAGGTTTGGAGGGAATGATGATCACTATTCTAGTTTCTTTTCATCATCTTGATTGAATACTGGGAAGTATTCATATAATTCACTTAATTATTTAGACAATACATCTACCACAATTTTCTTAACAGTCTACTTGAGATCCTAGTTGAGGTCCTTGAATTCCTCATCTTTTGAAATCTGTTTCCAGGCCCCTCTGATCTATCTAGCCCATAAAAAAACACCATATTTTTCATACTAGGGTTCTTGAACTTCTGGATCTTTCATCTGAGAGTAATTCTTCCATGAATTGAAGATATTATCATTAGAAAACATCATGGATATATATTTCTTTATTTTTTTCATAAAAGAGATTAAATCACTTTAAATGTGAAATAGAAAAAGATAAGATAAAATATGATTGGATACATAGAAACAATAGTAATCTTGATTCATTCCTATCATGGGTACTGGTCAAAAGAAATAATATTTTTTCTAATGCATCATAGTGGCAGATGAAGATTTTCTCACTTGAGGATCCTTTTTGTGTAATTCACTTAATTTATTGAAATTGTCCAAACTAATTAATCTTTTTGATATGATTAATTTAATACTACAATTAAAATATTTTTGAGTTTTCAATTAATTTGTTATTAAATAATAATAAGAATTTAAACTACCATGAAAATATAAACAGAATGAGTGATGTAAAGAAAACACTAGGTTTTGGGGTTTGGTTTAAAATTCAGTCATTATTATACTTTATATGTTTGATTTTAGTTTGATAATACAGGCATCAAATCTCATATTTGGACTACTATTATTTATATATAAATTGTGTAATATCATTGAATTCCTATGAACTCTTAATTCGACCTAGTCCTTTAATAAAGGTTAATGAAAGTACTTTGTCTAGAAGGTGTCATATTCTAGAAACTATCTCATTCTATGTTTTTTAATCCATTTATTAAATGAACTCCTATATTATAAATAATTAACCAATGGAGAGAGGTAAAATTATTTAAATAAAAGAATAAAAAAATTAGTTTCATATAATTGGTGGGAAATCATCTAATAAAATACATTCTACCTACCAGGAATGCTTCTCAAATATATCAAAAACATAAAATTAATATGTAAGGAATGTTCAAGAATACCTTAACCATCACCCGATCCAAGCATCGAGGTCAACCTCTCATTTTTTAGAGTAAGCAGTCAAATTTTTTGAAAATGGAAAGAAGTGAGGAATAAGAGAAAAATAAAGAATAAAATAAAAATAATGGTGGATAAAACAAATAAAAAAATATAAAATAATAATGGGGATGATATGAGAGAGGGAGAATGAGATAAAGAGGGATAAATAGAAGAAAATAAAATAAAATAAACTATGAAAAGAAAAAAAATATAATTTATAAATAATTTTAAAATATTAATATTTATTATTATTATTATTATTATTATTATTGTACTTTTGGAGAAATAAGAATAGGAAAAAATAAAAAAATTTAAAATAATAATGTTGTATTAATAATTATAATTTGAATAAATAATAAAAATAATAAAATAATAATAATAATAATAATAATAATAAAATATTGGATATGAGCCATTATCAAGGAAGCTTGAGTGAAGGTGATAAGCGGTTTGGTGAGGTAGTTGGCCGAGGAAGATATCACAGGACAACGAAGCACGATGATGTGTGGTGGAGCACATCAGTTTGCAATAGAGCACGGTAGCACTTATTTTTGCACATCGAAACTCCTATGTGATGGTCGGGGGTTTATAATCCTTGATGCAGCTTCAATCAGCCATAAGACTACATTGCGGTGGGCTCTCAAATTAACTGAAAACATGAAATATGAGGGCCGCACAAACACACTGTCTGCGCTCGAGACTTCGAGCATACTATCCACCCACGGGACATGACCACTCATGGGTCACGCATGGGTCTAACACCCCATTTCCCCAGATTGGCTTCTGGATCTATTGAGGCATGTCTGGTCGAGTGGCCCCTTATGGGCTGCATATGAGGCATGTGAGACTTGGTTGAGGGCTGGCTCAATTAGGTTATTTTTTTAACACAAAATCATTTAAAAAGTGAGGAAAAATATTCAAATATTAGAAACAAGTTCATCAAAATTTCTTAAAATAAGTTCCAAATTCAAAATAAAACTCTATTATTATTTTTAACACAATTTCCATTATACATTCCAATATACCCATAAATTACTAAAACATTGATAATAAAGGGTTTTTTCATTGAAAACAACAAAAAATATAAATTTTAATTAAAATTACACATAATTTTGGTATGTCACTAACCATAATTAATGTATTTGTATTCCTATGAAAAAATATAGTAGCTATTAAAATAAAGAGTGTGACATTTTGTACTTTTTTGTTACTTAAAATAATATAAATATCATAATACAATGAAAATGGGAAATAACTGAAATATTTTATATTTTATAACGATTTTAGATGGAATTGACACCTCAAAATATATCATGATTGGTTTTAAGTGATTTTTATGACAACCCTGCTTTTTATTACAACTTAAACATGCTTTATTACATAAAACTTCACTTGATACAACAAAGAAGATCGAGAGGTTTAGTGTCTTTGGGGCTTAGGATAATTACATAAAAACTTTAAACTTGCAATACAACATCCTTATTGAAAACTTCCTTTACATGACCACTACATTCCTTCGTACTTAGCATTGCATGGGATAACCTGAGGACATGCATAAGAAAAGGGTGAGCTATAAAGCCCAGTAATGGAGTACACAATGAATAACATGAGGAGTAAAATACATGTTAGGCAATAGGCATATCAATAGAGCATAAGAGAGACATGAACATAAAGGCATGATAAAGCATGATAATCATAACATGGAAATGTGGCAACAACACTTAACATTGAATTAGCATGAGCCAAGGCTCATTGCACATGGAGCATGAGTAAACCCTCATTTCACTTGAAGCATGAGTAAACCCTCGTTGCACTTGAATTAGCATGAGTCAACACTCATTGCACATGACGTATCATGATACTATACTTTACCCAATGCATTGGAGCGCTATCAGGGCGCACCCTTCTTAAACATTTCATTTCATGCATAAGTGTGCCACATGGATCATAAAACATGGATTCATAAAACATAATCATTTATTCCACGATAAAGGAATGTGGAATTCATACATGAAACTTTACAATCAATAAGTAAATGTGCATAAAGGTGAATACCCTTGATGGAGAAATGAGCATGGTATTCACTACACAATGATATTGGCTTAGAAAATCGGTGTGATTTCGGCAGCGTAACAGCGTGACATAAGAATTCATAAAAAAGGCTGATGAGAGAGAAAGGGGTTCCTCATCATATTTACATGTAATGGACAGTAAGAAGTTCATATAGATAGATGTCCCAACAATTGAAAAGGAATTTAGATTCATGATACAAAAGTATTGCTTGAATATAGAAGAGGAGAAAAAGGTTCCTTTCGGAATTTCAGCATAGTAACGGGTGTACATGGGAGGCATTTAATGAGAGAGAAAGGGGTCTCCCATCATTCAAACAATAAGAGGGCAGTATGGGAGAGGTGTGAAACCATACCCCAACATTCATAAATGAAATTAAAAGGGCAATACAACTTAAAGAAAATTGACAAAAATGAGAAAGGAAGAAAAACCCTTACTTGGAAGTGTGCTTCCAAAGCCTAGAGAGAGGCTTGTGAGAGGCTTCTTGGGAGCTTGGGGCACCTTGGGAGGATTCTAGAGAGAGTAGGGCAGAGGTTGGACGAACTTCAAGGGCTTTGAGTGAGGAGGAAGTGGGAGCTTGGGTGGGTTTATATAGGAAAGGTGAGAGAATTCTTTATTATTTAGGTTTGGGACCCCTTATATTAAAATAATCCTAACCACAAACCATCCCATGGTATTTGCCCATGGTTTCTGGAAAAGGAAAGAGGAAAACAATATTTTACAAGGCCAAGGTCAGAACTTATTAAAAAAATTAGGGTTGCTTATGTGGAGGTGAGTCACACTCCCATGGAAATTAATTTAAAAAGGCAAAGTGTTGAATAAGTCTTGAGGGCTCCATTAATGCTTTGAAAATTGAGTCAAACAAACCCAAAACCTCATTATTTTAATGATAAAACACATATTGGCCGAACATAAGGATTATGGTATTTTATTACATCACCATTGGGTCATTATGATGTCATAAAACACATTATATATTTAAATGGTATTTAATTTTTACCCAAAAATTTGACTGTCTCAGAAAATTATGAAAAATTCACCGCTAGATAATTTCGACGTCCTGATTCCAAAAATAATATTTATTTTATCTAAATAATTTTCTAAATATGTGAATTTTCACTTTTAAAATAAAAACCGACATTTATAAAAAATTCACGGGTTTTGACAGAAATGGCTTTCAAACCTTAATAAAAATTTTAATTGCATTCATAAAATTATAAGATCATTTATATTTAATAAAAATTAATTTGATATTAATAATAATATTTTATTAAAATATTATTTAATTCAAAAATCCTTTAATTTAATAAAATATAATTCTTAATTAAATAATAACTAAAAACATCATTTGTACTTTAAAAACTAATTACAATGCATCAAAAATGACTAGAAATTATATTCATTATTATATACAAAAATAATGTACATGAACATGGTGCTACTTATTTGTTACATAACCACTTAAAATAGCCACATAAGACCTAAGGGTAAGGTGTGCGATGGTGACAGACTCTTGGGGTTGCTCGGATAACATCGCTCGAGTGGTGATCTCTATCAACTTCCATTTTTCCCGTAGACGATCACGTTCGAGCTTGACTTGATGAAGCTCAGGTTGGGCTTGGTCAAGGGCAAAACCCAAAGACGCCACCTCCTTTCCGATCTCCGACAAATGGGCTTCGTAAGGGGCAATTCTACTGGATGAGGCCATCGCTTCCTTTGTCTGAGTAGAAAATTGGTTCGTTAAAGCCTTATATTTAAACTACCCAGATGATCACTGTTCAACGGCTATAAAAGTAACGGTCACAAATCTTAACGTAAAACTTAAAGAAGTTGACATCTTATAAAAACATTTTTCATAAAGAAACATTTAACTGGATCAAGAGGGATTTTCCATTAATGAAACTTTGGGTCGTTACAACATTCCCCCCTTAAGAAATTTCGCCCTCGAAATTTTCCTTTTCCCACTCTAAAACAAATGTGGGTAACTTAGCTTCATCATATCCTCCGACTCCCAAGTTGCTTCTTCAAACTTGTGGTTTCTCCACAACACCTTGACGAGGGGCATTGTCTTATTTCGTAGAACTTTTTCTCTACGATCTAAGATCTTCACTGGTTGCTCCTCATAAGAAAGATCGTCTTCTAATTGTACCACCTCGGAAGAGAGTACATGTGAAGGGTCTGGTATGTACTTCCTTAAGAGGGATACATGGAAGACATCATGCACCTTGGCCATAGTAGGTGGAAGTGCTAGTCGATAGGCCACAGCCCCAACACGATCAAGAATCTCGAATGGGCCGATGTACCTTGGACTTAACTTCCCTTTCTTTCCAAACCTCATGACCTTCTTCCACGGAGATATGCGTAAAAACACCATGTCTCCGACTTTAAACTCAAGGTCTCATCGACGATTATCTGCATAACTCTTCTGTCGACTTTGGGCTGCCTTGATATGTTGCTGAATGGTTTTCACCTTCTCCACCATTTCTTCGACCATTTCTGGTCCAAGCAGCTTACGTTCACCGACCTCATCCCAACATTCTGGTGTTCTACACCTTTTCCCATACAGGGCTTCATATGGTGCCATTTGGATGCTCGAGTGGAAACTATTATTATAAGAGAACTCAACTAGAGGAAGATGTTGATCCCATCCTCCTTTAAAGTCCATTGAGCACGCTCTCAACATATCCTCAAGTGTTTGGATAGTTCGCTCGGATTGGCCATCAGTTTGAGGATGATAGGCCGTACTGAAGTTCAGTTCAGTATTCAGAGCATGTTGAAGACTCTTCCAAAACTTAGAGGTAAATCTTGGATCTCGGTCAGACAGAATAGATAGTGGTACTCCATGCAACCGTACCACTTCCCTGATATATATCCGTGCCAGTTGATCCAAAGAGAAATCCTCTCGAATAGCAATGAAGTGTGCAGTCTTTGTAAGACGATCCACAATAACCCAGATTGCATTGTTGCTTTTGGATGTCCTTGGAAGTCCAGTGACGAAGTCCATGGTGATGTTCTCCCATTTCCATTCTGGTATGGGCAATGGTTGCATCATCCCCTTAGACTTCTGCCTCTCTGCCTTCACTTGCTGACACACAAGGCACTTTGATGTATATTCGGCGATCTCCTTCTTCATATTATCCCACCAAAAGTTTTCTCGGAGATCTCGATACATCTTTGTGCTCCCTTGGTGAATAGAGAAATTTGAACTATGTGCATCATCCAAAAGTTCCTTCTTCAGCTCCGAACTTGATGGGACACATAGTCTTTTCCCAAACCGCACAATTCCTTCTTCATTAACATTAAACTCTGAGGATTTTCCCTTTTTGATAGCTTCCACTTTTTCTTGGATTCTCGCATCATCCTTTTGAGCATCCTTTAACCTTTCCAAAAGAGATGGTTGAGCAATCATTTGTGAAAGGATTGATGATGTTCCCTTCTTTATGATTCCCACGTCCATCTTCATCAAGTCTAAGAAGATTGGATCCTTCTCAATTCTCATCATTGATAGAATTGCTGGATCCTTTCTACTTAGGGCATCCGCTACCTTGTTCGCCTTCCCAGGGTGGTAATGTATTGAACAGTCATAATCCTTTATGAGCTCTATCCATCTTCTCTGGCGCATATTAAGCTCTTTCTGTGTGAATATATATTTAAGACTCTTGTGGTCAGTATATATCTCATATTTCTCTCCATAGAGATAATGCCGCCAGATTTTCAAGGCAAAGATCACCGCCGCCAACTCCAGATCATGCGTTGGATAGTTTCGCTCATGGATTTTCAACTGTCTTGAGGCATAGGATATCACTTTATCATTCTGCATCAACACACATCCTAATCCCTTCTTCGAAGCATCACTGAATACCACAAAAAGCTCCCCACTTGTGGGTAAAGTGAGCACAGGTGCAGTGATAAGCCTCCTTTTCAACTCCTTGAAGCTTTATTCGCATTCATCACTCCAAGCAAACTTTACTCCCTTTCGAGTTAGTTTGGTAAGAGGGTTGGACAATCGTGAGAAGTTTCTCACAAATCGTCGATAATATCCAGCTAACCCCAAGAAGCTACGGATATCAGTTACCGATGTTGGCCTCGGCCATCCCTCAATTGCATCTGTTTTGGAGGGGTCCACAGATATCCCATTGCTTGTGATGATATGGCCCAAGAATGAGACCTCCTTCAACCAGAACTCACACTTGCTGTACTTGGCATAGAGCTTCTCCTTGCGCAAAGTCTCCAGTACAGTTCTTAAATGCTCCTCATGGTCCTCCTTGGTTTTGGAGTATATTAGAATATCATCTATAAAGACTACCACAAATTTATCTAGGTAATCTCTAAAGACTCTATTCATCAAGTCCATGAATATTGCTGGAGCATTGGTGAGTCCAAAAGGCATTACTATGAATTCATAGTGCCCGTACCTTGTACGAAAAGCAGTCTTGGGGATATCTTCCTTCTTCACCCTTACTTGATAATATCCCGACCGAAAGTCGACCTTGGAGAAGTATTGTGCTCCACGCAGCTGATCAAACAAGTCATCGATTCTTGGGAGAGGATACTTGTTCTTTATCGTGATTTTGTTACGTTCACGATAATCGATGCAAAGCCGCATTGACCCATCCTTCTTCTTGACGAAGAGGACTGGTGCACCCCATGGTGATGCACTTGGGCGTATAAACCCTTTATGCAGATTCTCCTGTAGTTGTTTCTTCAGTTCTTCAAGCTCAACCACAGCCATTCTATATGGAGTCTTGGATATTGGTAGCGCCCCAGGTATAAGTTCAATTGAGAACTCAACATCTCTTCTTGGAGGAAGACCAGGAAGTTCCTCGGGAAATACTTCAGCGAATTCCCTCACAATAGGCATTTCTTCAAGGGTGGTTTCTTCCTTGGACTCAATCATCTGAGCCAGATATGCGTGCTCATAAGGCAGTAATATCCATGCTTGAGATGATGGAGCTAAAGGAGATTCATCTTCCTCCTGACACTTGTAAAGAATCGGGGGTCGATTCTCCATATGGAGTGTGATTTCCCTCCCCCGACAATTTATGTTGGCTCTATATAAGGAAAGCCAATCCATGCCAAGAGTTGCATCAAATTCCACCAAAGGGAGTATGACGAGGTTCGCCGGGAAATTCAATCCACAGATTATAACAGGGGAGGACTTATACTCATGGGATGCAATGATTTCCCCATTTGCCGTACTCACCGACATCTTTACTTCCATGATTTGTGGTGGTGCAGGGATTGTTATACTAAACTTTTGAGATATAAAAGAATGCGTAGAACCTGAATCAAAAAGTACGTTCGCTATTCTTGAATGAATAACTAGCGTACCTGTCACCACTTCGTTGTCGGGGTTCACTTCGGCAGAAGTGATGGCAAAAGCTCTTCCTTGCTGTCTTGGAGGTTGTTGATTGCCTCCGATAACCCTTGGATTAGGGCACTGATTCGCAAAATGACCCGGTTCTTTGCATTTGAAGCATTGAACAACGCGTTGAGGTTCGAACGGAGCGTTCCTCTCCTACGTCGCAGCTGCGGGTCCTTCTTGCTGACAGTTAACAGTTAGGTGCCCTTCTCTTCCACACTTGAAGCATTTTCTTGTCCCCCTAAGGCAATTTCCAGGGTGCTTTTTTCCACACTTTTGGCAAGTGGGGTGCTGGAATTTCTTAGCGCCGTTGGATTTATCCATCAGACCACCAGCATTGAAGTCCACCTTCCGCTTCTTGTCCCCATGATACCCCTGTGATTCTCCGATCTCCATTTCAACCTTGAGGGCACATCAGACAATTTCCTCATAGCTGTCGAAGTCACGGATCGCTAATGCTTTCCGCAAGCTAGGCTTCAGCCCACCAAAGAAGCGGTCAACCTTGCATTCGGGGGTAACGACAAAGCCGGAAGCGTATCGTGCAAGCCTTGTGAAGTTTGCCTCGTACGCTCCCACAGATTCCTCATCTTTCTGCTTGAGGGAAAGGAAGTCCCTTTCCATCTTAAGACGGAGGGTGCGTGGAAAATATTTATCGAAAAACATCTTCCGGAATACCTTCCATTCCAAAGCCTCGATCTCCTCCTCAGGCTTCGTATTTTTGATCAACGTCCACCATTGATCAGCTTCACCCTCCATACGATAAGCCGCCAGGAGAACCTTCTCTTTTTCAGAGCATTGGAGGATGGAGAATATCTTTTCAATGGATTTGATCCATTGTTCAGCAATCGTGGGATCAGATGATCCACTAAAAGTAGGAGGCCTTTGTCTCATGAAGATTTCAATAGCGACTTGTTCTTTCTTAGGGGGGGTTGAACGTTCCTCTTGACCAGTGTTTCTATTCAAAACTTGAGTTAGCTGAGAGAGAAGCGTGACAAAGTTCGCGATTCCCGCTCCCATTGGATTGGGCATCTCATAAGTACAATCATCACACTGATCTTCACAACGGTTGTTAGCCCGAGTTCTCCTATTACCGGCCATTGGATGGGATAAAAGGAAAGTTAGGGGTAACACATAAAGGGTAATCCAAAGACAAAAGTTGATGACTTATAAATAAACTTTAATCTCTTTAACTCATGAGTCTATAGGGTTCAATCCAGGCTTTTCATGATCTTCCTTCTAACATATATTCTTAGGGGAATTTTTCCCTTAATAAGGGTTCATACTAAGATTGTGAATTTATCAAAACATATCCCCCGGGAGTGTCGTAACCAAGAGTGCAGCAAGGCCCGTTGTCGTGCACCAGTTCCCATTCGAGTCTAGCTCAAAGCGGTGTTTTCGGGTTTTACCCCTAGGATACATCTGTGCCAGAGCCGCCTCTACCTGCTCGTATCCAGACAGGGATGTATTTGTTTAATAAAACACTTACTTAGTATTTACCAAAACTTAGGGATGTTTTTATTATGCTTAGTCTTGTATCTAAGGCTTTACTAGGGTTTCCTAATCCCAAAAATAACTAAAACTATCCTCTGATACCAACTATGACAACCCTGCTTTTTATTACAACTTAAACATGCTTTATTACATAAAACTTCACTTGATACAACAAAGAAGATCGAGAGGTTTAGTGTCTTTGGGGCTTAGGATCATTACATAAAAACTTTAAACTTGCAATACAACATCCTTATTGAAAACTTCCTTTACATGACCACTACATTCCTTCGTACTTAGCATTGCATGGGATAACCTGAGGACATGCATAAGAAAAGGGTGAGCTATAAAGCCCAGTAAGGGAGTACACAATGAATAACATGAGGAGTACAATAAATGTTAGGAAATAGGCATATCAATAGAGCATAAGAGAGACATGAACATAAAGGCATGATAAAGCATGATAATCATAACATGGAAATGTGGCAACAACACTTAACATTGAATTAGCATGAGCCAAGGCTCATTGCACATGGAGCATGAGTAAACCCTCATTGCACTTGAAGCACGAGTAAACCCTCGTTGCACTTGAATTAGCATGAGTCAACACTCATTACACATGACGTATCATGATACTATACTTTACCCAATGCATTGGAGCGCTATCAGGGCGCACCCTTCTTAAACATTTCATTTCATGCATAAGTGTGCCACATGGATCATAAAACATGGATTCATAAAACATAATCATTTATTCCACGATAAAGGAATGTGGAATTCATACATGAAACTTTACAATCAATAAGTAAATGTGCATAAAGGTGAATACCCTTGATGGAGAAATGGGCATGGTATTCACTACACAATGATATTGGCTTAGAAAATCGGTGTGATTTCGGCAGCGTAACGGCGTGACATAAGAATTCATAAAAAAGGCTGATGAGAGAGAAAGGGGTTCCTCATAATATTTAAATGTAATGGACAGTAAGAAGGTCATATAGATACATGTCCCAACAATTGAAAAGGAATTTAGATTCATGATACAAAAGTATTGCTTGAATATAGAAGAGGAGAAAAAGGTTCCTTTCGGAATTTCGGCATAGTAACGGGTGTACATGGGAGGCATTTAATGAGAGAGAAAGGGGTCTCCAATCATTCAAACAATAAGAGGGAAGTATGGGAGAGGTGCAAAACCATACCCCAACATTCATAAATGAAATTAAAAGGGCAATACAACTTAAAGAAAATTGACAAAAATGAGAAAGGAAGAAAAACCCTTACTTGGAAGTGTGCTTCCAAAGCCTAGAGAGAGGCTTGTGAGAGGCTTCTTGGGAGCTTGGGGCACCATGGGAGGATTCTAGAGAGAGTAGGGCAGAGGTTGGACGAACTTCAAGGGCTTTGAGTGAGGAGGAAGTGGGAGCTTGGGTGGGTTTATATAGGAAAGGTGAGAGAATTCTTTATTATTTAGGTTTGGGACCCCTTATATTAAAATAATCCAAACCACAAACCATCCCATGGTATTTGCCCATGGTTTCTGGAAAAGGAAAGAGGAAAACAATATTTTACAAGGCCAAGGTCCGAACTTATTAAAAAAATTAGGGTTGCTTATGTGGAGGTGAGTCACACTCCCATGGAAATTAATTTAAAAAGGCAAAGTGTTGAATAAGTCTTGAGGGCTCCATTAATGCTTTGAAAAGTGAGTCAAACAAACCCAAAACCTCATTATTTTAATGATAAAACACATATTGGCCGAACATAACATCACCATTGGGTCATTATGATGTCATAAAACACATTATATATTTAAATGGTATTTAATTTTTACCCAAAAATTTGACTGTCTCAGAAAATTATGAAAAATTCACCGTTGGATAATTTCGATGTCCTGATTCCAAAAATAATATTTATTTTATCTAAATAATTTTCTAAATATGTGAATTTTCACTTTTAAAATAAAAACCGACATTTATAAAAAATTCACGGGTTTTGACAGAAATGGCTTTCAAACCTTAATAAAAATTTTAATTGCATTCATAAAATTATAAGATCATTTATATTTAATAAAAATTAATTTAATATTAATAATAATATTTTATTAAAATATTATTTAATTCAAAAATCCTTTAATTTAATAAAATATAATTCTTAATTAAATAATAACTAAAAACATCATTTGTACTTTAAAAACTAATTACAATGCATCAAAAATGACTAGAAATTATATTCATTATTATATACAAAAATAATGTACATGAACATGGTGCTACTTATTTGTTACATAACCCCTTAAAATAGCCGCATAATACCTAAGGGTAAGGTGTTCGATGGTGACAGACTCTTGGGGTTGCTCGGATAACATCGCTCGAGTGGTGATCTCTATCAACTTCCATTTTTCCCGTAGACGATCACGTTCGAGCTTTACTTGATGAAGCTCAGCTTGGGCTTGGTCAAGGGAAAAGCCCAAAGACACCACCTCCTTTCCGAGCTCTGACAAATGGGCTTCGTAAGGGGCAATTCTACTGGATGAGGCCATCTCTTCCTTTATCTGAGTAGAAAATTGGTTCGTTAAAGCCTTATATTTAAACTACCCAGATGATCACTGTTCAACGGCTATAAAAGTAACGGTCACAAATCTTAACGTAAAACTTAAAGAAGTTGACATCTTATAAAAACATTTTTCATAAAGAAACATTTAATTGGATCAAGAGGGATTTTCCATTAATGAAACTTTGGGTTGTTACAATTTTTATGCCTTATCCCATAATATAAACCATGTTTAACCCTATTTTAACCCATTTACCCTATTTGACGTTGATGATGAGGTGTTAATATTTCTCCAGGGTTACTATTAATTATGATAAAAAAATTAGATAAAGTTATTGAATAATATTAATTATGATTATTCAAAAAATGGAATCCATTTTAAAATATTCAATTCCTATAATTGGAAGAAATTAATTTTAATATTCACATGCAAAATAGATGAAACCCATTTTTAGAGAAAACATATTCTTGATCATAGAAATGATATTATTAACCTACTATTTTTATTAACATCCATTGAATGAATATTAATATATTGTTTGGAATAAATAATATAAAAATTATATTAATATCATTAATTAATAGTGATTAATTTGAATTACTAAGACAAAAATAAATTTTGTACATAAAAATTAGTTTATTTGAAAAATTACACATTTTACCTTCAAATGGTGTTTTCATAATTTATAACCGATTGATAATATATGTATAAATAATTATTAAAAAAATTATTTTAAAATGAAATATATTTCATCAAAATAATAGTTCATTATTTTTCAAGATAAATAATATATAACAATTTAAAAATGTAAAATGTGGATATTTTAACTTAAAATTATATTATTTTTATAATTTAAATTTGACAACATATTTCATAAGAATTAATCAATAAATTTTCACTCAGGAATAATTTTTACATATTTATATGATTTATTTTTTTCACATTCATACTCACTAATACATTGGCTAGGAAATAGTATTTACATTTAAAAAATAATATTTCCATAGTATATCATGCATGATTTAATCTTGGTGTTGTGTGGGGTACACAAAATTTAATAGAGTATTTATTTTAAATAAAATACACGCTAAAATAGTAGGCTGTTACAATATACCACCTAAAAGAAATTAAATCCTTATAATTTTATCACATTTCATATAAAAAGGTTTTAAAATATTTTTATAATCAGCTCTAAGGAGAGTATGATTAATATACCTAAAATGAAATAAATTCAATTTATCTGCCTATATAAAATTTCCTTTTGAAAAGGACATGAATTTATATATTAAGAATATAACAGTTTTCATTTATTAAATATTTCTTAAACTATGAATTTACCATTTTAAGTCGCACATGTGTGAATTAGTTTCATAAATCATACTTCTTAAATAATAAATATTTTCCACATTTGACTTGATTGATTTATCATCCTTTTGATTGTGTTTCTGAAGTTATTTTACCATCAATATAGAGAATGTGAGAGAATATAATTACTTAATTTAATCACACAACATCATCTTTTTTTGTCTTTGTATTAGTTTAAAACCTCTAATTCTTATTATAAGATAAATAAACATGATCAATTTTTCATGTCTGGAGTATTAACATTATCTTTTAATTTATCACAAGATCAAAAAAAGGATAAAGAATTATTCCCCAATTATACCCTTTAACCAAAACTTTAATGTTTATCACATGTTAATATAATATCCAATATGAATAAAAAATTATAAATCAATCTCCAAACAGTCTATAATAACCCCCAAAGATCAACATAAGTTATTTTATAAATAATTAGGCATTAAAATCTTCCAAAATATTCATTACCAAATTCAAAACCTAAAATTAAAAATATTTGATCACGTATCTTTCCACGGTTAAGTTAACATATATCCTTAAATAAAATTAATCACTTCTAAATTCACATACAAAAAATGTATTTATCATATTGATATATTATTTTAGTATACAATTCATTTCATAATATAACTTAAATTACCATAAAACTGTAAAAAACATATGTTCTTCCACAAGTATACATAATATTTATTCATAAAAAATTTCATCTAATAAAATAGTACTCTACTTAACTTAATTATAAAATGTTCCTAAAATAGGGTAATTCCTAAAATAAAAATTTAATCACTAATTCAAAAAATCAATTTTCAAACTCATATATTCCTAGAATCTTGTAACCCCTTTATTTTCATCAATCATAATTACCTATTCAGCAAATAATATACTAAACATAAAGGTTATATGTTTTTTTCAATGTCTACCTCCAATAATTTTTTACCAAATAACATCATGATAAATAGAATGTTAAACCAAAGGGTTACATTTACCTCAGTGATATATTAATCTCTAACTATATTTTCTAAAATTCCTTTATTCACTTTTAAATTTTGTAATATAAAACCTCAAAAATGTTATTAATGCCTTTAAACATATGATCCTAATTAAACATAGAAACCCATAATTTTTACCTCTACTTTGAAACTATCTTCATATAAAAACTTCTTAATCTCTAATTTTGTATAATCAATGTTTAAATATCCACTGGAATAGGCCAATAACAGTACACCTAGATCTGATGTTAAAATAATACAATACCATTCTGGTTTTAAGGAAAACAAATGAGACTCAATTTTAATTATCCATAATTATTACATTAATATCCTTCATTTAATAACTAATATATCTAAGACACTTTGGATTCATAGTTTTATAGAATTATGAAAAAAAACATTATGTAACAAAATTTGTGGATTTTCGATAAAATGGGTATTTTTTCCATTATACCCAAACTTTCATTCTCCATAATACAACATTAACATCTACAAATTTTTTTTCCATATTTGATACCATTGTAAACATATATTACATAATACAATTCTTTATAAATAGTGAAAATTGAAATAGAATAAATGGTGAGCTTAGAGTCTCAGTAAGGGAAAACATAATAGATTTCAATCGATGATTACATGTAAGTATAAAATGTGAGTCTTGGAATAATACTCTAAATATTAGAGTTATATGGGCCAACAATCATGAACCACATGAAATAAATTTTATTAAAAGGAACCACTAAAACTCAATGAAATCAATAGAAAACCATGTTGGAATATTTGGACATCATACTTTAATAATGGAATCACCTAAACAACAATATTTGGATATTCACATGTGAGTGACTTCTATTTAGTTTACTCTATTGTATCTTAATAGTAACTTATAATATGTATAATTTTTCAACTCTTAGGATTACCTTCCATCCAAATAATTCTTTAACATTATCCAAAGAATTGTAGTGTTATATCGGGCTCACCATTCACCACGAGATATATCAATATCACCCATCATTATGACCCATATCAATATTAGAAATCATCATGAGTTATATTAGGCTAATCCATAAACTTAAACAATATAAAATAATCATAAAAAATTTAAATAACATAGAACATGTTGGAGTTGGTCTTTGAGAACCAACATCTTTAGTAATTTATAATAATTTATATTTATAGTTATTAATATTAATAAATTTCTTATCACATCATGATTGTTCTTATACGTAGCATTGTATATGATAATATCCCAAGAGTAACTGTTGCACTAAAAGGTCATAGCGGATCCCTGCTATGATGATAACCTGGAAGTGCTATGACACTATTCTTGAATATATGTTCTATATCCATATGATATCATTTTAGGGACAAAAATGATACATGATATTATGGTGGAGGCTCATAGGAATTTGAGGGTCCTTATTATAGTTTACACCCTGGTGATATCATGTAAGATATTATGAGAATGATACCAAATGGTAGGAAACCAACATTTATACATTCCATTGGATGTTCCTAACTATAGACATGTGTATTTTTCCTTAAACATGAAAATTGTTATTAAAGGGTATTATGAGTCACGCCGTTAGATGTATTGATGAAAAACATGACAACAGATGTTCATAGTGAGGTAGAATATATTGGGTGCATCATGAGTAAAATTGCATTAATTAATAATGCGAGAAAAGAGTTATCCCAAATTTTATTTAACGGATGATAATATATCCGGACATTTTATGGAAATGATATAGCCTAAATAAATCCATGGCCATGGTGTTATATATCCAATTTTTATTTCTTAAGGACAAAGAAAGAGATATCGATCATTTAGGTTGATAGAGCTAGCATGAAACCTACTCGATTAGAGATATTGTGATAAAGGGATTATATTACATGGTAATAATTCATATTAGGTGACCTGTCATTATAGAATTAACTTCTCTCTCTATTGGTTCCTTTGTGTGTTCCACGATTCTAACCTTGGATTTTAGGTTGGTTCCCCTAATTCCACTAAGAAAGAATCCTAGAGGGTTACACACTAAGTGTATCCAATATCTTTGTTAAATAATTTATTATCTAACAAGTTGAATAAATATTATTCCTGATCATGGTTTAATAATTATTCATCTATTCCATGTCACATTTATTTTGTCCCTAGTTATTTGAGAGAATATATTGTGAGCGGGATAATTAATAAATATTGAGGAGGATTGGTGGACTGAGTTTTATGGTCCAGTGAGAAATAATATTATTGAATATTATTTGATTAAATAATATATAATTATAAATTGCAAGTTAAGCACATGTCAAGAAATAATAATGTTTATATTAATCTTTTAAATGAGGGTTTCTCTAGGATTAATAAAATAATTAAGGCACTTATGAATATTATATATTATTACCCTATTAAACTAAATGCCTTGTTATATTATTCTCTTATTATCCAAGCACTACCTAAGGGACTCCTATGGAGTCGTGCACAATGAATTAGGGAAAATATATCAAAACTATAGTGTTCTTTATTATCCAATAACACTCTTAAGAATGAGATATATCCTCCTCCACCTGATCAAGTAGAACTCTTTGGAATATTTTCTCAAGGAAATCGATGGCGGGCATCACAAGAGCAAGGATCTTTCATGCTAACACTCAAGGAATCCTTTGACAATATAAGGATATATGTGGAACATGTGTGGATCAACACTAAAGGAGATATAAAATTGATATCTACAACACAATGAAGGCACACTGTAGATATTTGGTCAGATGCATCAAAAAATAAAAAATAACCTTATAGGTATTCATATTTAATTAAATTAATTATAAACAAAATATAATTATTCTCCCTATTGATTCTAGGTTTCTATTCATTTTTTCTGTTTCATTTATTCAATTATGGTGATCATGACATTCATCATCTCATAGATCCTGGATTTTTCATTGAATATGAAAAAATTTAAAGTTTTACATTTTCCATCTTGTGCTTCTGCTGCATACAGAACCTACTAGTGGTATTAAAGATAGGTTGTTATTGTTCATTGTTATTGAATAATTATTGGTGATTTGAAAATTTATATTTTAGTTTTTTAATTGATGTTTAATCATTATTTTTATTCTGAATGATGATATCTATTTCTTTAAATATCATTTCTCAAAAATCTAACCAAAATGATTCATTTTATGATTAAAATTATATAGATGATCACATACGGATGTTCCATGTATTTTGTCCATGTAACATAGTTGTACATGCCACATAATCACAATTACAGGTCGTGTAGCTATGTTAAATACATCATGAGTAGTTTGGAAATTAGTAAACCCATGTGCATTAATGACACGTGGTGTAGTTAATGATTACACAACACGTTGACTAGGATATATTGGCACATTTTCAGTCAGACAACATGCTATTTCACCCACTCAACATGGCGTGTTGTCCTTTTCGGGTCAGGGCTAGGCTATGTATTCCATACATAGCCTACATGACTGGTGACCATGTCACACAGACTCAACATAGTGTCTGGACCACTAGATGTGTTGTGTACTCCAAGATCTCCAAAGTATACCTCACACACCGAGTCTCTAGGCATGTACTTCAGACACATGATGAAGAATGTACATGCCATGTAGATTGGATCTACAAGACATGTACTTTTACTAGTTACACCGATTTAAAATTTATTATATTATGTAACCCTTGAGACATGTAATTTTGTGTGATAGTAATTCTAGAACACACCATGTGATAGGATTTAATATATGTGTCTGTGTGTTTTTGTTTGTTTGTTTGTTTGTATATGTGTATGTTTTATTAACATCCACGTAATATTCATGATCTACACATCCTCTATGAGTTGTATTATAGTAATTATTTTATGTGCAAGTTATATGTCACAATTAATAATGTGTATAAATGTATAATACGTGTTGGGTAGTTTTGGATGGGTATTCACTGGGTTACCTAAAAGGTAAAATTTATGTATATATTTAATTTTAATTGAATTTATTAATTTCTTTAAAATTATACTAGATGTGAATCTCAAGGAAATTCAGAAAAGGTTTAAGATAAAAGGATTTATTAATTACAAATATTAATTTATCGATTCGAGTGTGATTTATCTAAAATATGAACTATTGAAGAATTGAATACTAGTTTTATTAAATTTAAATAAGGTTCTTGAATGTGGATGATCATGGGATCTATGAGACCTTTGTATGTGATTTGTTCCCATTTAATTTATTATTACATTAAATTGTTGGAATGTGTGTCTTCTCACCTCATTAATATGTAGGGAATGTGTTCTTATGGTTTCTTTTATGTAAACCCCAATTTATCCCTCACCTACATGTGAGTAAAAGAATATGTAATGGATGGAGATCACAATGTAGTAGAGGCGGTTAAATTTAGGTGCTGATATAAAACCAATGCAAGAAGATACAATGGTGGACATGTGGAAGGCTGTAAACATGATCCTTAAATGGGTTGATGTGTTTCTCCCCAAGGTCGGAGGTTAGTTTATCAAATGCTATATAAACATACCATTAGAACAAGCTCATGATCATACCCTCTATTTTCATTCTTTCACTTTCATTGATATTTCATTGTGGATGTTTTTTCAGGATCACATAATTAATAAATTAATTAGAATGAAAATATTGAACTAAAATAAACTAGGTTGGGCATAAATATTATCTATAGACCTGGTTAATTACTTAAGAAAACCCACTTAATATTAAGAGGCATGTGAAAAAATAATAATTATCAATTTACACATAGAATATAAAATCCCTCAATAAAATATTATGTTGTTAAATACTTCTATTACATCAGTTAGAATCGAACCATAGTTCAAAGTTCTTAACAAACCAAAGTTGGGGTACTTTCAATTATCGAGGAATTATAATTTTAGCATTTAGGTATACTTGAATTGGTTGAGATCAAGGGTTGACTTACAAAGAATGACCTGGTGTAACTGAGAGGAAAAGGTTTATGAGATCTATATTAACAATTTCGGGATTGTGGAGTCCACTCAACAGATCAAGGAACTATGAGTTACTATAGTTAGAATTTGGAATGCCACCATAAAACCATTCGAGTAGCTTGACCAACCATTATTGGGGTAAAGCGAATGGGATATAGATCCTTTCCACTAAAATATCAAAGAATCAAGATATTCCGAAGTGAATGGTGAGGGCTATTGGGTTTTGATAAAATAGTTGGAGAATAATGAATATAATATTTTTTTGTAAATATATCAAATAAATACTAATTATTTTCCTATATTATATTTAGAATCATCATTAAAAATGAAATCTAACATATCGTTGTGATCCATACTTGAAAAGGAAATACATCTCACCATCACGATTTTATAGTAGTGGCAAAGGCACATATGGGTCATCCTTCTCATTGACTGTAAATTATATGTGGTGGAAGAACCTTTAAAAGTTCCACCTAAAAATGAGGTTAGTGATGAAGAGATCTATATCTACAAGAAACATCTAAATGTTGCTACATATGTTTAGTGGTTCATGCTATCATCCATTTCCAATGATATCTTGAAGTAACTTGAGCAAATAGATTCTTATAACATGATGTCTCACCTTCAGAATCAGTATCAAGAGAAGGTGAGACAAGAGAGGTATGAGATATTGAACCCTTTGTTCATGACAATTTTTGGAGAGTCTTTACCAGCATAGCCTCATGTATTCAAGCATATCGGTTACATTGGGAACCTGGACATCTTTGGGATTAAATTCCAAGATGAGATGCATACAGATCTCATATTTTCATCACTACACAAGTGATTCTCTAGTTTTTTTGTGAATTATATTATGATAAATAATGATAAGTGTCTATCATAACTTCTGAACCTAATTCACCATGTTGATCAGGACATGGGGCATGAAAAACCCATATTTCTTATAGTGAATAAGAATATGAAGGAAACGGAAAAGGGTCCTAGGACCTATAAATATTCCTAAGACCCCAAGCACCGTCCAACCAAGAAGAAGAAGATCCAAAGGCAGGGAAAGGAAAATGAGGCAGTATATTTTGCATGTGGAAAGTTAGGCCATTAAAAGAGGAAATGCACCCAAAGGAAAGGGGAAGCCAAAGGTGAGTTCATTGTCAAGTGAAATATTTCCATATCTAAACATTTGGTATTAGATATAGATTTTAACACTCATATCTATATTAAAATGTAGAAACCAAGTAGATTTTTGAAATTTTATAGAGGAGAGGTATATCTGCGATCTGCCAATGGTGTGAGGTTGGATGCTCTAGCTATTAGGGACTACCACCTTTCGATTCCATTGAGAATGACATTGAGTTTTCATGATTGTTATTATGTACCTATTATTACCCAAAAAATAATTTATTTATCATGTTTAGATATATATTATTTTATTTTAATGTTCAGAAATAAAAGTTGTTTCTTTTATAAGGACAACAAATGTCCTAGTGTGGAACATTTAATGAATGGTATGTATGTATTAAATTACGAAAACCAAGTGTTAGAAATCAATAAAGAATCATGTTCACATGACTCATATAACACCCAATTGTGGTATCACTGTATTATTTAGGAAAACGAGAAGCATTTGACAAAGCATTTTTAAGATGGATATTTTGACTCTTTTGAGATAAAACAACTTGATATCTATTACACTTGTTTATAAGGGAAATTACCAAACCACCATTGGGTGGATAGTGTGAAAGGTCCATAGATCATCTTGGATTGGAACTCACTAGTGTGTATAGACCATTTCTAGTAGATTATATAGGTGTATATTTTTACTTTATAACTTTTACTCATGACATGAGTATATATTTATATTTTTACATGATGAGGTATAAGTAATAGAACTTTGAGATGTTAAAGGAATTAAAGAATGAAGTATAGAACCAGCTTGGTAAAAAGACAAATAATATTCAATTAGATCGAGGGGAATATTAAATTAACCAAGAATTCATTTAATTTCTATGGGATTTTGGGACTCTATCTCATATCACACCACCTTATACACCACCGTGAAATTTTGTTAGTGAAAGGATTAACAATAAATTGTTAGACATGGTATGGTCAATGATGAGTCAGAAAAATATTTCGTTATCCTTTTATGGATATATATAATAAACTACGACATACACATTAAAATGAGTGCCAACTAAAGTATAAAATATATTTCACTTTGAGATATATAGTGGAAATAAATGTATTTTATTTCATAAACGTGTATGAAGATGTGATGAATTTGTTAAGGCTTTATTAGAAAATAAACTAGCACCCCTAGGCATGAATTGAATCTCTATAGGTTATCTAAAGGAAACAAACATATATTACATATAAAACCCCACAGATAAGAAAGTGACTGTTTCCCAAGAAACTGTTATTCTTGAGAGGGATCATATCTACCAAATGGATAGTGGGTGGAAGATTAAATTTGATTAGTTTATACTTATGATATATAAGAGTTGGTACATTAATATGTTCTATAGGTCCCCATGGAAGAAGTATTTCTAGAAACACAAGTACTGCGTAGGAGCACAAGAGAGGTAAGGGGACTGGAGAGGGATGATTTTCTAGTCACTTAGGATGGCGACTCATCATTGTTGGAAAATTATTAACATCTCCCATATAAAGAGGTAGTAGGGAGCTTAGAAGAATAAAGATAAATAGGTGGTATGAATTCTGATATGGATTCCATATATCAGAACTAAGTTTGGGTTCGGGTCGCTATGCTGGTTGATCTAAATCTTGTTGGGTGTAAATGGGTATTCAAGAAGAAAGTGTAAATTGAATATAAATTAAGTACCTATAACGAAAGGATATATGTTGAAATTTTTAAATAGCATCAAGGAATTGACTATAATGAAACATTTTCACAAGTGTGCATGTTTAAATCCATAAAAATTATAATTTCCATAGAAGCTTACCATGACTAGGAGATTTTGCATATGGATGTCAAACCTACATTCCTTAATGGGAACCTTCAGGAATATGTTTATATGACATAACCAGAAGGGTTTTTAAAACTAGGTGATTCCTATAGTATTTTCAAGTTTTATATATCCTTTTATTGTTTGAATCAAGAATCTAGATCATAGATCATTCAATTTTATGAATCTATAAAATAATTTACATTCATTAAAAAGGAATGTGATCCATGTGTTTACAAAAGGTTTAGTGGAAATGTGGTCATTTTTCTAGTAGTATATTTTGAGGAAATATTACTTGTTGGAAATAACATACTAGTCTTACAATCTGTTAAGGACTAGTTGAACAAGTTATTTTCCATGAAAGGCTTCATCGAAGCAGTCTACATTCTAGTGATCTAGATCATTCATGATAGATCTCATATGCTTCTTGGACTAAGACAATGTAAAATTTTTTAACCAAATACTAAAGGGATTTATTATTGAACCATTCAATAGGGTATTGCTTCTAGTGTCACATGGTTTACATATTTTTTAGAAAATGTGTCCCCAAACACAAAAGAAGAAAGATAGAATGAGTAATATCCCATACACTTCGGTAATAGGATCAATCATGTGTTCCATGTTATGTACTAGACAAGATGTTTCCTATGCATTGAACATGGTAGAAAGATATCAAGAATATCTCAGAGAAAAACATTTTATTGTTGTTAATAATATACTTATATATCTAAAAAGAACTAAGGATATGTTTCAGGTGTATGGAGGAGACTAGGATCTTGTCAACATAAGGTATGATGATGCTAGTTTTCAGAAAGATCAGAATGATCTGAAGTCCCAATTAGGATATGTTTTCCGTCTCAACGGAGGAGATGTGAGCTGGAAGAGTTCAAAGGAGCCTCTTATAGTTGATTATACCATAGAGTCTGATTACATAGTGTGTTTTGATATAGCCAAGTTATCCATATAGATTCATAACTTCTTCATGGATCTTGATGTGGAACCTAGAATCAAAGACCATGTCACATTGTATTTTGATAATACTGATGTGGTGGCTCTTTAAAAAGATCTATGGTCACATCAATAAAAAAATCATATACTCTAAAAGTATCACCTCTTGAGGGATTTGTGTCAAAGGGGTGTATTTGATGTGAGTATAGTATCCATGTAAGAGAATATGGATGGCCCCCTGATAAAAGACCTATCTTAGCAGAAGCATGATTATCTTGTGAGAGCTAGTGGATAGAAGGTCGTTAGTAGTTGGTTTTAGTTCAAGTGGGAGTCTATGGGAGTTGGTTCCATAGAAAAAACTTATTTTATACTTTATGGTAACTTATATTCATAGTTTTAAATATTAATAAATTCATGATCACATCATGACTTTATTCTGCATAACATTGTATGTGATAATATTTTAAGAGAAACTACTGCACTAAAATGTCATAGAAAATACTTGCAGTGATGAGAACTGAGAATTGATATTAAAATATTTGTGAATATATGTTATATATATATAATATAATTTTAGGGATGAAAATGATACATGATATTAGGTGTGGCTACTCATAGGAAATTTTTGCACCTTCTCATGGTGTATTACCTTGGTTATATCTAGTAGGATGTTATGTGGACGAGACCCAATAGTGGGAAATCAACATTTATAAGCGTAATTGGATGTTCCAATATATGGATATATGTATTGTTCCTTAGAAATTATTATTATTATTAATGGATATTATGATGCACACATGTATATTTATTGATGAAAACCGTGATGACATATCTTCATTGTGTGGTAGGATATGTTGGGAGCATCCTGAGTAATATTGCATTAATGAATAATGAAATAAATGATTTATCCCTTATATTATTTAACTGAATATAAAATCTTAGGCCTCTTTATTGAAATGATATAGACTAAATAAATCAATGGCCATGGTGTTTTATAGGTAAGTTCTACATCTGCAAATTCAATGAAAGAGATATATTACTGGAAATACAGGATTGCCCAATGATTTAGAACCATTGGTATGTGTTATACCAACGGTTCTGCAAACCGTAGGGAAGTAAGCCGTTGGGAAAAACTTTCCCAATGGTTTACAGTGAACTGTTGGGATAGGGTGGAGAAAAATTACCTTATCCCAACAGTTCTGGAAAACCATTGGGAAATATTTTTCCCAATGGTTTACAACCATTGGGATAAAGTGCTGAAAATTACCATGTTTTTCCCAACGATTTTCAAAACCGTTAGGAAAAACCCAAAATGTCCTCTTTCCCAACGGTTTAGAACCCTTGGGAAAAGTGTTTTACCAATGGTTTTATGAACCGTTGGTAAAATAAAACCTAGACATTCTATGCCAATGGTTTTGAACCATTGGCATAGCCTCTACTGGGAAAATTGCACAGCAGCTCTGCAATTTTCCCAGCAGCTCCCCAATTTGCAACCAGCTCTCCAATTTTCCCACCAGTTCAATATAATTATTGTACCTAAAATAAAATAACACATACATATACAATTATTGTACCTGCAATAACCAACTAACACTTACATATATAGAACAAATTCATACACATTTAACATATAATGGTGGAACTATACACATCCATAATTAAATTAGAATTCATAATGTAATTATAAACATACATAATTCATTTAGAATTCAATTTAAAATTTAGATGACAATTATATGTGGAATCCAGAAGTCAATTCATAATTTGATCGGTTTTTTGTATACTATATATTTTTACCTGAAATAATGTCCATTTTAAACATAATACATACACCTAGAGTGCTTCCGGCCACACCGTGCCTCAGATTGAGGAGGGGTTGACTCTTACTCGTCACATATGACCCATGGATCATTGTTCTAATGTATCGACACAATCCAAATGCGTTTGGTCAGTTTTCCGTATGCCAGTTGATGTTTTTCAATTAAAATGACGTACTTTTGAAACAAAAGGCAGACACTTTGAGTGGTGCCGGAAACACCGTGCCTCGTATTGAGGCGGCGTTGAATCGTACACGTCACATATGACCCATGTATCATTCTCCTAAAGTTTCAATGGAAACCGAATGCGTTTGGTCGGTTTTCCGTATGTACATAAATTGTTATCCATTTTAAGAAAAAGAGTGCCACTTAGCATGATTCCAGCCACACTGTGCCTTATATTAAGGCGGGGTTGACTCGTACACATTACATATGACCCATGGATCATTGTTCTAAAGTATCGACACAATCCGAATGCTTTTGGTCAGTTTTCCGTATGCCAGTTGATGTTTTTCACTTCAAATTATGTCCTTTTGAAAGAAAATAAAGACACTTTGAGTGGTGACGGCCACACCGCACCTATTATTGAGGCGGATTTGACTCGTACACGTCACATATGACCCATGGATCATTGTACTAATGTATCAACACAATCCAAATGCGCTTGGTCTGTTTTCCGTATGCCAGTTGATGTTTTTCAATAAAAATGACGTACTTTTGAAACAAAAGGCAGACACTTTGAGTGGTGTCGGCCACACCATGCCTTGGATTTAGGAGAAGTTGACTCGTACAAGTCACATATGACCCATGGATCGTTCTCCTAAAGTTTCAATGGAAACCGAATGCGTTTCCTCGGTTTTCCGTATGTACTTAAATTGTTGTCCATTTTAAGCAAAAGAGAGACACTTAGAGTGATTCCGGCCACACCGTGCCTCAAATTAAGGTAGGGTTGAATCTTATACGTCACATATGACCCATGGATCATTGTTCTAAAGTATCGACAAAATACGAATGTGTTTGGTCGCTTTTCCGTATGTCAGTTGATGTTTTTCAGTTCAAATGATGTCATTTTGAAACAAAAGATAGACACTTTGAGTGGTGGCGGCCACACCACGCCTTGGATTGAGGCGGGGTTGACTCATAAACGTCACATATGACCCATGGATCGTTGTACTAATGTATCGACACAATCCGAATGCATTTGGTCCGTTTTCCGTATGGCAGTTGATGTTTTTCAATTAAAATGATTTACTTTTGAAACAAAAGGCAGACACTTTGAGTGGTTTCGGCCACACCACGCCACGGATTTAGGCGGAGTTAACTCGTACACGTCACATATGACCCATGGATCGTTCTCCAAAAGTTTCAATGGAAACCGAATGCGTTTGTTCGGTTTTCTGTATGTACTTAAATTGTTGTCCATTTTAAGAAAAAGAGAGCCACTTAGAGTGATTCCGGCCACACCATGCCTCAGATTAAGGAGGGGTTGACTCGTACACGTCACATATGACCCATGGATCTTTGTGATAAAGTATCAAAACAATATGAATGCATTTGGTCAGACTTTCGTATGGCAGTTGATGTTTTTCACTTCAAATGATGTCGTTTTGAAACAAAAGACAGAAACATTGAGTGGTGGCGGCCACACCGCGCCTCAGATTGAGGTGGGGTTGACTAGTACACGTCACATATGACCCATGGATCGTTTTGCTAATGTATCGACATAATCCGAATCCGTTTGGTCAGTTTTCCGTATGCCAGTTGATGTTTTTCAATTAAAATGACGTCCTTTTGAAACAGAAGGCAAACACTTTGAGTGGTGGTGACCACACCATGCCTTGGATTGAGGAAGGGTTGACTTGTACACGTCACATATGACCCATGGATTGTTGTGCTAATGTATCAACACAATCCGAAGGCGTTTGGTCTGTTTTTCGTATGCCAGTTGATGTTTTTCAATTAAAATGACATACTTTTGAAACAAAAGGCAGACACTTTGAGTGGTGCAGGCCACACCGCTCCTCAGATTGAGGAGGCGTTGACTCGTACACGTCACATATGACCCATGTATCATTCTCCTAAAGTTTCAATGTAAACCGAATGCGTTTAGTCGATTTTACGTATATACTTAAATTGCTGTCCATTTTAAGCAAAAGAGAGACACTTAGAGTGATTCCGACCACAATGTGTCTCAGATTAAGGCAAGGTTGACTCGTACACATCACATATGACTCATGGATCGTTTTTCTAATGTATCGACACAATCCGAATGCATTTGGTAGGTTTTCCGTAGGACAGTTGATGTTTTTAACTTCAAATTATGTCCTTTTGAAACAAAAGACAGACACTTTGAGTGGTGGTGGCCACACTGCGCCTCATATTGAGGTTGGGTTGACTCGTAAATGTCATATATGACCCACGGATCATTGTTCTAATGTATCGACACAATCCAAATGCGTTTGGTCGGTTTTCCGTATGCCAGTTGATGTTTTTCAATTAAAATGAAGTACTTTTGAAATAAAAGGCAGAAACTTTGAGTGGTGACGGCCACACCGCACCTCGGATTAAGGCGGAGTTGACTTGTACACGTCACATATGACCCATGGATCTTTCTCCTAATGTTTCAATGAAAACCTAATGCGTTTGGTCGGTTTTCCATATGTACTTAAATTGTTGTCCATTTTAATCAAAAGAGAGCCACTTAGAGTGATTCTGACCACACCGTGCCTCAGATTAAGGCGGGTTTGAATCGTAAACATCACATATGACCCATGTATCGTTGTTATAAAGTATTAACCCAATCCGAATGCGTTTGGTTGGTTTTCCGTATGCCAGTTGATGTTTATCATTTCAAATGATGTCCTTTTGAAACAAAAGACAGACACTTTGAGTGGTGGCCGCCACACTGTGCCTCAGATTGAGGCGGGGTTGACTCGTACATGTCACATATGACCCATGGATCGTTGTACTAATGTATCGACACAATACGAATGCGTTTAGTCGGTTTTTTGTATGCCAGTTGATGTTTTCCAATTAAAATGACGTCCTATTGAAACAAAAGGCAGACACTTTGAGTGGTGCCAGCCACACCGCGCCTCGGATTGAGGAGGAGTTGACTCATACATGTCACATATGACCCATGGATCGTTCTCCTAACGTTTCAATGGAAACCAAATTCGTTTGGTCGGTTTTCCATATGTACTTAAATTGTTGTCCATTTTAAGAAAAAGAGAGCCACTTAGAGTGATTCTGGCCACAACGTGCCTCAGATTAAGGATGGGTTGACTCGTACACATCACATATGACCCATGGATCGTTGTGCTAATGTATCGATACAATCCGAATGCGTTTGGTCGGTTTTCCGTATGCCAGTTTATGTTTATCAATTAAAATGACATCCTTTTGAAACAAAAGGCAGACACTTTGAGTGGTGGCGGCCACACCGCGCCTTGGATTGAGGCAGGGTTAACTCTTACACGTCACATATGACCCATGGATTGTTGTGCCATTGTATCGACAAAATCCGAATTTGTTTGGATGGTTTTCCGTATGCGAGTTGATGTTTTTCAATTAAAATGACGTACTTTTGAAACAAAAGGCCAACAATTAGAGTTGTTCCGACCACACCGTGCCTCGGATTGAGGCGGCATTGACTCGTACATGTCACATATGACCCATGGATCGTTCTCCTAAAGTTCCAATGGAAACCGAATGCGTTTGGTCGGTTTTCCGTATGTACTTAATTTGTTGTCCATTTTAAGAAAAAGAGATCCACTTAGAGTGTTTCTGGCCACAAAGTGCCTCATATTAAGACGGGGCTGACTCGTACACGTCACATATGACCCATGGATCATTGTGCTATAGTATTGACACAATCCGAATGCGTTTGGTTGGTTTTCCGTATGCCAGTTGATGTTTTTCACTTCAAATTATGTCCTTTTGAAACAGAAGACAGACACTTTGAGTGGTGGCGGCTACACCGTGCCTTGGATTGAGGTGGAGTTGACTCTTACACGTCACATATGACCCATGGATCGTTGTGCTAATGTATAGACACAATCCAAATGCATTTGGTCGGTTTTCCGTATGCCAGTTGATGTTTTTCAATTAAAATGACATACTTTTGAAACAAAAGGCAGACACTTTGAGTGGTGCCGGCCACACCATGCCTCAGATTGAGGCGAAGTTGACTCGTACATGTCACATATGACCCATGGATCGTTCTCCTAATGTTTCAGAGGAAACCAAATACATTTGGTCTTTTTCCGTCTGTACTTAAATTGTTGTCCATTTTAAGAAAAAGAGATCCCCTTAGAGTGATTCTGACCACACCGTGCCTCAGATTAAGGCGGTTTTGACTCGTACACGTCACATATGACCCATGGATCTTTTTTCTAAAGTATCGAAACATTCCGAATGCGTTTGGTCAGTTTTCCATATGCCAGTTGATGTTTTCACTTCAAATTATATTCTTTTGAAACAAAAGACAGACACTTTGAGTGGTGGCGGCCACACTGCGCCTCAGATTGAGGTGGGGTTTACTCGTACACGTCAAATATGACCCATGGATCGTTGTGCTAATGTATCGACACAATCCGAATGCATTTGGTCGGTTTTCCGTATGCCATTTAATGTTTTTCAATTAAAATGACGTCCTTTTGAAACAAAAGTTAGAAACTTTGAGTGGTTCCGGCCACACCACACCTCATATTGAGGCAGAGTTGACTTGTACACGTCACATATGATCCATGGATCGTTCTCCTAATGTTTCAATGGAAACCGAATGCGTTTGGTCAGTTTTCCATATGTACTTAAATTTTTGTTCATTTTAACAAAAAGAGAGCCACTTAGAGTGATTCCGGCCACACCATGCCTCAGATTAAGGTGGGGTTGACTCGTACACGTGACATATGACCCATGTATCATTGTGCTAAAGTATAGACACAATCCGAATGCGTTTGGTCAGTTTTATGTATGTACTTAAAATGTTGTCCATTTTATGAGAATCCTCTGTGCGGGGGGTTGTTCGGGGTCCAAGGAAGAGGGTGGGGGGGGGGGCTGTCCGGGGGTCTGTCCGGGGGGTGTTCAGGGGGTTGTCTGGGGTCCAAGGAGGAGGGTGAGGGGGGGGGGGGGGGTTGTCTGAGGGGATATCTAGGGGGCTGTTCGGGGGGCTGTTCGGGGGGATGTCTGGGGTCCAGGGAGGAGGGTGGGGGGGGGGGGGCTGTTTGGGGGGCTGTTCGGGGGGCTGTCCGGGGGATGTCCGGGGCTGTTTGGGGGGTTGTCCGGGGTCCCAGGAAGAGGGTGGGGGGCTGTCCAGGGGGCTGCCTGAGGGGCTGTCCGGGGGGTTGTCCGGGGTCCAAGGAGGAGGGTGGGGGGTTGTCCAGGGTCCAGGAAGGAGGGGGGTTCCCAAATACACAACCACTAAAAGACAACAACATCCATACAAACAGATAATATATAAAAATAACTCAACTCCAATACTATGCTACAAGTCTAGATAAAACCAACAACTAGAATAGATTAAATATAAAATCTTAGTAATATCAGTCAAAAATGTAATGGATCAACTTGTTCCACATCACCATCACCATAATCACCCTCGTCCTTATCCTCATCATCGTCCTCGCCCTCACCCTCCTCCTCGTCCTCGCCCTCCTCCTCGCCCTCGCCACCCGCCTGGCCCTCCTCCTCTCCCTCCTCTTCCGCATCAGACTCCTCGCCATCATCATTGTCAAGATGGACATCGTTATGACCACCATTAGAACAATCATCCACCACTGGTACCGTCTCTAACTCAGTGCCAACTCTAGAAACCCAGCCAATATACAACTCATACTTGTAGGCTCTACAAAGCTCACCTAAATCCTTTATACATTCCGATCGTGCACCCTCACCATCGGGAAAATTAAATCAAAGCTGAAATCAAAATATTAATTCATATAAATACAAAAATAATTCATGACATTAAATAGAACAGATTTTTTTACCCTTATCTCTGCCCAAGCACTATCCTTGACCTCATGTGGCAAATGTCTCCACGATAGCAGGCTGATGGGAATGATTTCAGAGTATTTGGCAAGCGTCGCCAAAAAACTCCGACATTGCTTCCCTGTTTTCTAAACCATTTGGTTGTCATCATTATAATCCACCATAACCTGTGTGCGGCAGTTCGACACCGAACGCATGCGTGTACGCCCCCGCCCACGCCTCCTGTCAGTAGATGTATCTGTCATGAAATAAAAAAAATATTTTATCAAAACATGTTATAATGAAAATAAATATTTCTATAAATTTTTTTTAGGGTTATATAAATATACTTGTGCCGGTCTGATCGCTGAGTGCCGTTGGGTCCATAGAAACTGATGGAACACCCTGTGGTGGAACAGGAGTCGAAGACGATGGAATATAGAAGCTCGGAGAGACAGAAGTAGAAGGAAAAGAAGATGGGACAGCTGTCTGACCAGATGCTAACTGAGGAGTGGGAATCATCATGGGATGTGAAAATGATGGGCCAGAGGATGCAGAAGGTAGCAAAAACATGGGAGGCCTAAATATCCCGTGTGTCCCTAACGACACACCGGGATCAGAATGTGGGAAGGATGACATGTCAGTGGGAGGGGCAGGGTCTAGTCGGGTATGCGTAGCTGCTCATCCACCTCTGGTATGAATCCTCCTCGTACCACCAGCCTGAGTACTAGGACCAGTACTAGGCTCCTCGTCGAATAACTGTCGACGTGTAGGTGGATCCTATAAAAATGTTTACAAAAAAATTAATCACATGACATTATATATTCTTTAAATATATCAATTTGAAATAAAGTACTCACTACAGGCACTAATGATGGAATTCCCAACTCCGTCAATCAATGATTGTTATCCATCATTTTTTTCCTTTGTCTCTCTTCAATTGGCTTCATTTCCTGCATTTTGAAAATAAATATGTAATTAATTAGAAAAAGAAAACTAACGTGTAACCCAAAAAACTAAATATATGAGGGAATAGGGGGATTCCTTGGTAATTTAGATATCAATTGTTTTAGAAGATCTTGAATGGATTTAATAAATCATACAAGTTGTAATGTTCACCAAGTTAGAAATATTGTTTGACTATGTTTGAATACAGTTCAATTCCAAATTATAAAATTCAATTCAAATAAAACTGCAACCAATAAACATTGAAAATTCACATAATGGTCAATTAAGCTATCAATTTTTTTAGAAGAGCTTGAATGGATTTAATAAATCATAAAAGTTGTAATGTTCACCAGGTTAGAAATATTGTTTGACTATGTTTGAATACAATTCAATTCCAAATTAGAAAATGAAATTCAAATAAAACATGCAACCAATAAACATTGAAAATTCACATAACGGTCAAGTCAGCTATAAATTGTTTTAGAAGAGATTGAATGGATTTAATAAATCATACAAGTTGTAATTTTCACCAAGTTAGAAATATTGTTTTACTATGTTTGAATATAGTTCAATTCCAAATTAGAAAATGCAATTCAAATAAAACTGCAACCAATAAACATTGAAAATTCACATAATGTTCAATTTAGCTAAAACATATTTGTGATCAATACTAAATCAATTTGAATATTACCAACCTTAACAACCCAACTCGAGGTAAACCAAAAGAATTGAGAACATGGATGGATGATTCTATATATTTTCAACCACAACTTCAGGTTCACAATCAACTCTGACAATTGATCTTTTTGAGTCAACAAAAGAAATAAATGGATTTGTTCCAATGGAACTAGGGACAATGTTAATTCTATCATCACCATCATCAAAAATATGTCTTGTAATTACATCAACTATGACACCAAATTCAGGTCGAAGTTGGTCTTTGACATAAAAAACTTGTTTAGCCATTGATGCCAACACATATGGTTCTTCGATAGTAAGAGTGCAAGTCATATTAATTACTCGAAATCCAAAATCATCAATAAATGTGCCATGTCTCGTCATCGAATCAAAATAATGGAATTTAATCATTGTAACTCCTCCATGAGAGTAATAATCCAATATTATTATTTTATAAACAACTCCATAATGACCCACATTTTCAAATCACGGTCTACTATCTGATGCACTGGCATAACAATCTGTTGTGGCAGTAACCATACCACTATCTTGTTGTGTTCTCATGTTCTTTGCTCATTCAGTGAAAATAAATTTGTACCCATTGATAACAATTGATTTACAGTCACGAAACACGGTATTAGGACCAAAATCCAAAGATATTATTTCCTCAGAGACAGAGTCATCAGAAAAACTCAATACCTGCAATATAAATGACTATTAAATTTAATTAAATATTGATATAATTATTTTAAACATTAATTTTTTATACCTTCAATTTTAACCAAGCAGAAAACTCTTTGCTATGAAAAGTATCTCTCCTTCTCAAATATAAAGAACGATGCTTCCTATTTATCATTGTTTTATGTTCCCTTTAGATAAAAAATATTAATATTTTAACAGATATATATGTAAGATATACATAATCAATTTAGTTACTTGATATAGTCATCGAACAAATCACAGTTGAACAAAATTGTGCAATGTGCCATCTCCCGCTATTCATGGCTTAATGTCTTCAATGTATATGATCCAGGAATTCCTCCTGTTTGAGGAAGTGATGGAAAACTGGGTTCAATTTGCTCATACTGTTCTTCTTTATTTCTAATTGGTCTGTTCAATCTTGTAGTAAGATCAGAAAAATACATCGAGCAGAAATCCATACATTCTTGAGCTAAGTAACCGTTCATGATAGAACCTTCGAGATGATTTCTGTTTCGGACATAAGACTTTAATGTGAATATATTTATTTTAGTTGGATACATACAATGAAAAGAAATAGGTCCTCCGAGAAGTATTTCAGTGGGAATATGGATAGTCAGATGCAGCATGCATGTGAAAATGATGGAGGAAATATTTTCTCCAACTCACACAAAATTAATGGGGCATCTTTCAACATTTTTTGCAAGAAAGACTTGTACAACTTCTTAGCACAAATATCTCTAAAAAATGGCACAAGTGAATAACATCCACCCTTATATTATTGGAAAAAAGATGACGGATTGCTATTGGAAGCAACTCATGCAGTAGAACGTGATAATCACGAGTCTTCAATGATTTTAGCTTCAACTCTCTTCTGTTGACCCGTTTAGATATGTTGCTTGAATAGCCATCAGGAACTCTAATAGTCTCTAATACTTCCAGAAATTATTTTTTTTGTAGGTGTCATCACATAAGAAGCACATGGAAGTTTCCATTTATTTTCACTGATATGCACATGATTCAATTCTGGTCTGATTCCCCAATCCACCAAGTCACGCTGAGATTGTAAATCATCTTTTGTATTCCCCTTGACATTTAGAAGAACCGAAAGAAACATTTCACATATATTATTTTCAATATGCATTATGTCTAAGAAATGACATAACAAATTGGTTGACCAATAAGGAAAATCAAAAAAGATACTCTTATTCCTCCAATTGTAACAGTTTTCAGTGGAAACATTATTTCTCTTTCCAGATTTCATTTGACCCTTCCTGAACAAAAAACTGAAATCTTTCAATTCATTAAGCATGCCAGTTCCATACATACACTGAGGTGGATCATCAGTCTCTATGGTATTATCAAATCTTCGACGATTCATTCTATATGGATGATCCTTTGGCAATAATCGTCGATGTCCCATAAAACTGAAACTACAACGATGTTTCAGTCTTCTGGATCATGTATTCTTCATACAAACTGGACATGATAGTTTTCCCTTCATGCTCCTTCCAGACATCATTGCATAAGACAAAAAATCATTGATCGTCCACATAAGCGCAACACACATCTGAAATATATCTTTCGAACATGCATCGTATGTGCACACATCCACATCCCAAATAAGTTTCAACTCTTTTATTAAAGGTTGCATGTATATATCAATATCAATGACGGGATCAGAAGGAACAGATATGAGTATACTCATGAAAGTGAAAGGTTTTTTCATACATAACTATGGGGGAAGATTATAAATGTGTATAAAAAATGGCCATGTGCTGTGTGAAGTAAGCATCTGCCCAAATGGATTAAAACCATTGCATGAAAGACCCAGCCTCACATTACGCACATCAGCTGCAAAATCAGGATGTCGAGCATCAAATCTCTACCATGAAAATCAATCTGCAGGATGAACCAACACATCATTAGTCTTCTTTCTCTCGGTATCGTGCCATCTCATTTTTATTGATATGTCATCAGAAATAAAAAGATTCCTAAGTCTGGGGATCAATGGAAAGTTCCACATTACTTTCTATGGAATGCGGGATGGTGTTCCATCAGATTTTGAATTCCAGCGGGATGTGCCACATTTTATATAATCATTTCGTTCAACGGTTTCCTCCTAGAATAAACTGCAATCTTTCGGGCAAGCATGAATTTTTTTTCATGAAAATCTAAGCTCCTCAACTAACTTCCACGCCATATAGTGGTTTGAGGGAATATCTGAATCATCTGGAAGTAAATCCTTCAAGAGGGTAAGAATGTAATCGATTGCTGTATTAGAAATTACATACATAGTTTTCCCATGAAACAATCGGATTAAAAATTACAGCTTTTTCATTTTATCACATTGTCGATATACTGGAGTCGTGGAAACATCATTCAATTTTTTCACCCTATCAATATCATCATTTTCACTAGATGCATCATCTGTCCTTATATCTATGTATTCTTGAGTCGAAATCCTTTATTTTTCATGATGATGAATAAACGGAAACTGATCATCTAACAAATTCTCCATTCCAGTCCTTTATTTTCGATCATCACCAATTTGAGATTTCATTTTCTCCCCATTGTGATACCACAAAAATTAGTTTTCTTGAAAACCATTTTTGGTTAGGTGGTAGATGACTTCTTCACGGCTCAACCAAGGTCTACCAACACAATTGGAACATGGGCAGTGTATGCGACCACTATCTGAAGCATTGTGAAATGAAAAATCTATAAAGCTCTCAAATGTTTTTTGAAAATTGCTTGAGATCCAATCTGTTTCATACATCAAACTTCTGTCCATTCTGTAAAAAGAATTTATATAAGTCATTTTTTCATAAAAAATTCAATAAGATTGAACTTTAATAAGAAATAGATTTAAGTAAATGATAAAGGAAGAAGTTTGTAGTCGATGTAGTGAAAATCACCCCACCCTCATAAAAGTGAGTATTGGCCAAGAAGGATACTTAATATACAATGTACAATAAGAACCATATTTAGTTGACCCTAAAGTTATATTAGTACAGTCATCTTGGGGGAAATGGAATATATGATCCTGGTTAAATGATGAATTCAAAAGCTCATATTCCATATGTTGGACACTATCTAAGGTAAGAAATCATGTGAGGATGAGTTGACATCACTCAATTTATTACATGCCAGTGAGAATGAGGGATTAAATTAATGAATTGAGTTCACTGATACCATGTCAACCGTTATACACACCACATGAACCCTTATACACACCATATGAACCCTTATACCATATCGTCATTGTTACAACCATTAATAACAACTTATTAAATAACATCACTAGTTAAAGATAATCAAATTGAACATAAATCAATAATAATATTGGATATATCAAGTAAAATGAAGTCATACAATCTTACATCATAAATGACCACCCACAACCATGATTAATGACCACAAAGATCCCCTTTCAGCCAAATCAAAAGTGAAAACAAAAACACATAGTTGTAGAAAAAAACTTCATTTGTGTGAAGAATAATAATCTCATGGTCCTCATGATATTTGAACCATGCAGTCATGATTTTCGAGATGAACTAGTATCCATGAAACCATATGAGAAAAACGATTCAATACATGCATGTTTATGATTTTCCCAAGCATTTTGAGGAGCCCGAAATCAGTGAAAATGTTCATTGTGTTTTAAAAAGGTGATTGAATAACACATGTACGATGTTGAAGGCAGAATGATTAATGGTTATATTAGAAAAACTAATATTCACTAATATTGAGAATTTGAAATTCTGTGAATTAGTTTCATGAATAAGGAAGAAGTACTAATTAGGGACCACATACTATTTGGCAAAGTTCATGAAGATAGTCTATATGTTCTATTATGCAAAGGATAAGTGAACAGTGTGTCATTTTATATATATATATAGATTTTGATAGAAACATGATACATACTTTTTATGTAATACACATAGTGTACAAAAATCAATATGAACAAGATCTTCATGTTTGGCATGATCTTAATGAAAGGAGTGATTTTCATGAAATAATATATAAATATTACAAACAATTTCTTATTAGTTCCTATACATGAAGCTATAATATTTGAAGCAGATTAAGAAACTATGAATCATCAAAATTAGAACACAATAAAGAGACACCATGCCCTTATAAATGTAAATGTGTAATGAAAAAATTAATTAGACATACACCAATATAGGTATTTGAGTACAAAATTTGTGGAACAATCATAAAATTTTACAAAAAACCTAAAAATTGGGAATAACGAAATCGAGAATAGAAGGATATGATTTATAAGAGGTGGAAATATATCCTTGATAAAATATAGAAGGATTCTAACATGGTAGGTGTTGATCCGATGGAAGATGTGGGGATTAGGAAGTCCTTCTACCAAAAAATCTCTCCTGGAGACGAGCGGAAGGCTTCTGGAATCGTGGGGAGGGCGATGCCTGCATTTTGGTATTTAGGGATTTTTTCCCAACGGTTCTTAAAAACCATTGGGAAAAACCAATCTTTCCCAATGGTTTTATAAAACTGTTGGGAAAACTAAGGAAAACCCAATCTTTCCCAATGGTTTTATGAAACCATTAGGAAAACTATGTTTCCCCCCCACTTTTCCAAATGTTTTTCTGAAACTGTTGGGAAAATTAAGTTCTTCAAGGTCTTTCCCAATAGTTTATATAAACCGTTGGGAAAGACAACATATGCAAAGGGTTCAAGGAACCGTTGGTAAATAAGTGTTGGGAAAACTCCCCTTTCCAGTAGTGATATCAAGCATATAGGTTGATGGAATGATAATGTAACCTCCTTGATTAGAGATACTGTGATAAAGGGATTATATTACATGGTATGTGTTCATATGGGGTTACATGTCATTGTGGCATTAACTTATTTCTGTATGGGTTCTATGGTGTGTTGCTAGATGTTAACCTTGGACTTTAGGCAGGTTTGCCTAACGCCAATGAGAAAGAGGCTTAGAGGGTCAAACAATAAGTTTATCTAGTATCTCATTTAAATAATTAACTATTTAACAAGTTGAATAAATATTATTCTTGGTCTTGGTTTAATAATTATTCATGTATGCTATACCAAATTTATTCTTCCACAAGTTATTCGAGAGAATATCTTGTGTGTGGAATAATTAGTAAATATTTACGAGGATTGGAAAACCATGTTTTATGATCTAGTGAGAAATAATAATATTGAATATTATTTGATTGAATAATATTTAATTATAACTCTCATGTTATGTGCATGTCAGGAAATAATAATGTTTCTATTTTTATTTGACATGGGGGTTTCTCTAGGATTAATAATATAATTAAGGAACCTTTTCAAATTATTTTTTGTTAACCAAGTAAATTAAATGACCAATTATATTATTCTCTTATTAGCCAAGTTCAACCCAAGGCATGCATATAGTGTTCTTCATAATGAAATGGAGAAAAGCTCTCAATCCTAGAGAATTATTTCTTCTATAATAATGCTGTCATGAATGAGAGTGATCCTCCTCTAGCAGATCAAGTAGAATGCTTTGGAAGCGGTTCTCGAGGAAATCAATGTTGGATTTCGCAAGTGCAAGGATCTTCCAAACTAGCACCCCGAGTGTCATTAGGAGACAGCTAGAGATATGTGGAATACATGTGGATCACCGCTAGAGGACATATACCCTTGATCCCTAAATTGAAATAAATACAAAATTATGATAGGTGGTCAGATGCATCAATGATGAAAGAATAACTTTAGAGGTAATTCAATTTAATTAAATTAATTATATACAAAATATGTTAATTCTCTCTCCTGGATCCATGTTCTTACTCGTTTATCATGTTTCTTTGATTCATTTTTTTTGGATAATGGAATTCATTGTCAAATAAATCTCATATTATTAATTGAATAAGGAAAAATTAATGCTGGGAACCATCCCTTATGAACTTCTGTTATGCTCGTAACCCATAAAACATTTATTTCATCAAAAAAAAAATCAATCAAAATACCATTATTCCTTTAAAAACATGATTAAGCTTCAAAAAGGTTTTTTTTGAAAAAAAGACATAATCAAAATCCATCGTGAGGAAATAAGTGGATGGTATAATTATAACATATTACCAATGAATTATTAGAGGTATCAATTATTTTGAAACAAATGAAAACTAATTCTAAATGAGTATTTTAATATTTTTTTGAAAATAGGGAAAATATAATATTATTTTTTGTATCATTAAATACTAAAAAATACATAGAATAACAAAAAAAATAATTTATTTCAAAAATAAATGTGAAGAAATGGAATATTATTGTAAAATAATAGTTTTTATCAAAATAAAATCCATTAATGTGTTTTTTTAAAAAAATATTCTTTTCACAGTTTTTGTAAACATTCATAAATATCGTGTGCATGATTTTAAAAAAAAAATAGTTTTAATAAATTTGGAAATAATGACAAAAATTGTTTAAATAAATTTAAATAACCACTATATCATCATAAATAATATTCTTGAAAAAATTTTATAGACACATACAAAGAAGGAAAAGTCCACTGCCCAAACAGGAAATAAGGTCAAGTTTTTTCAAAAATGGATACTTGATCATTTTAAGTACCAATGATAAGATAATGAAATTAAAAAATGAAAACACTTTAAATGAATAGAGGATAATAATATATATTGGGTTTAGAAGATAAGTATCATATAATTTACCATAATTATAATTTAACAAAGTAAATTAGAAAATGAAATTAGAATATATAAAAATTCTTAAAGAATTTGTAATCTACGAATCAAAACATAAGTAATTTGAGAACACTAGATGGGTTATCAAATCCCAATTATTATCAAGAAAACAATAATAAAATACATTTATTGGTAGTATATACACAACACAAAAGAAACAAATTGTTAATGTGGAATATGTCTCCTATAAATAAAACTAAAATAGAAAAACCTTACCTAAAGTCCAGAGTTGCATCCTAAATTCTCTTAATCACTTATATAATAAACTTAGATTTATTATATTTCCATACCAAAACCATATACATACATACCTTTAAATATATGATTCACTCTTACAAAATTATCATGTAACTGCCTAAAAAGTATTTTATGTTATTAATAGAATAAATCTTTTTAAAAATTTGATTATTTTATTATGATAACATAGAAATTATTTTATATTTAATAATAAAATCACACATAATGTGTGGATATGGATGAATACCACTAGGAACAATAAATGTATATACACATTGAACAATAGTAATTTCATTAAAGGAAACTCCATTGTCTTTAATTCCCTAATAAATATTCATCATTCTATAATTAGTATAAAAAGAATGATAATCATTATAAAAATAGTATAAATTAAGAAAGGATGTGTAAGAACCATTTTACATATTAAATGATGAAGTGACAATGATGGGGAATTTATATAAAAATTTGGTCTTTCAGAATTATGAACATTGGAAAATAAATTTTGTGGAAATGTTGACTATTAATTAATAAGATAGTTGGTCGTTATTATTTTTTATGATGAATATTTAACAAAGAGATCGTTTGGATTATGAAGGAAGAAACCAAAAATTTATTTTTAAAAACTATATATATTTATAATTTAGTAAAAATATATTTTATGATAAATTTATAGATTTTAAATACCTTTTCATTTCACGAAATACTTTCATAAAATAATTTTTAAATATTAAGAAAAAAGTCATATGTAATTTTTATAATAGTCAAAAAGTTTTCAATGTCCAAAAATCTATTAATATTCAATATATAAGAATTTTTATAAAAATTTTAAATTATCATGTTTATAAAATTATTTTGTAAAAATAAATATTAATTTTTGACTCAACAAATCATAATTAACATAGATTTAATTTTTTAGAATTTTCTTGCAATGATTATTTTTTGTGAAAAGGAGATAAATAAAAAATTTATATGTATCATGATTGTTTGTCATAATTATAATGTGAGTACAAATAAAAAGTTTTTTAAACATTTTATTTAATAAAAATTGAATTTATTAAATATAAAAAAAATTAAATTATTATTTTGAATTTATAATTTTATACATTACATTTTACAACAAAAAATTGGATTCTTGATACATGTTTGTTTATTTGGTACATTAAATTGGTTGTTTAGAAGGTGAATTTTTAGTTTGGATGGATTTAAACTTAAAAAATCTCACCCAATCATTAATAATCCATAGAATTATCCACCCGAGGTGGACATATATAATAACATAACTAATATTTTAACATGTAAAACCACTGCTCTGTAATTATAAATAGCCAAAATTTATTCAATTACTCTCCAATAAAACCCCATTGGGCAAGAATTTATTCTACATATACCCCTCTAAATCCCTCTAAAGGTGTTCTTAGCCCTCAAATGAGCCTTTTCGTAACTCTAAAAATCATAAACTCAGGGAAAAAGTTCTTTTAATCATCTTTTTAACTCAAGTGATTATTTTTTTATGGATTTTCATTATTAATTTAATATTTTTTAATGTATTTATAAACACTCCCATTGATTTTCATATTATCTCCTATTAATGAGAGATTTCATTTTTCTCTCATTAAACCCATTTGATGTTTCATTTTATTTCTTATTATGGTGACGAAATCAACCCTTTATTTACCATGATATATTTTCATATCATTAATACCAAACCCTATATTCCATAAATGGTGTTTAATTTGATGTATCATTTATCTTATTAATATATAATTCATTTATCAAACACGAATTATCTAATCATAGGTTTGAAATGATTTGTATTTATGATTCTTGATCGATGTGGTACACATAATGATATATATATAAATATATGTTTGTGTGTGTGTGTGTGAAGGGTGTGCCCTAATAGTACTTCAATTCATTGGTGAAATAAGTAATCACAAGATATGACATGTTCATGATACCTTGGAAACATGATTTGGAATTTTTTTATGATAAAATGGTAAAAATACTTGGTAATATGTTTCATGGAAACTTAGTGATGAGATTTGCTTATCTTTTTATGAATTTATTTTTTTTATATTATAGTAACCTTTATATGTCATTAATCATGTTATTATATACATGTACTTATGTTATACTTAAATTTATTATATAATTATTTTAATTATATTTTATGCTCACATATGATGTTCTCTTACATATGTAATACCTTACTAGAAATTATTATCACTCCTTTCGTTTGATAAATTTTCCCATGGAATCCTATGTAATGAGATGTTATATTATGGGTTAAGAGAATTGAACTTTTTGTGTTTAATTTTATTTACCATATATTTATTTTACTATGAATATATTTTCCATGAAACTAAACCTAAAAAAGTTCCTTTATATTTATTTTTATAATATTTTTTTCATGGAATTTTGTTTAAAATTATGTAATTAAAAAGAGGGTCTCCATTGTTGGTATCAAAGTATGGTTTAACTATTTTTTAAAATTATGAATAAAATTAAATATTTGGGATAATACTAAATATATAAAAACTACCTAAAATTTTGGTGAAGTGTAATTTTTTTCAAGAATTAAATATGTGTTTGGATACTACAACTAGATGTGGAACTGGAACAATTTTTCAAAGATATAATAACCCTAAAAAGGATTCATTGTGTATTAGCTGTATCATCACCTACTGCATGAAATGGTGGCATTTCTAGACACCTTTATTAAAACTCATCGGATGCATTATTTAGTTATCATATTATTTTTATGAACACACATTACTGTATATATATAAAGTGTAACTGTTTTCTCTTAAAATAAATAAATTATTAAATTTATTGGTCTTAGAAGCCATATCTTATAACACATTTGGATTAAACCCCCCTTTGGATTTTATGATTCTAAAATGTATGATCCTTATTATTTAAGTTTTTATTTATAATAAATTGTTGGAAAATATATGTAATTAAACATGTCAAAATTTGTGTATAGATAATTAATTTCATGACATTACCATTTCAACATATCAAGGATATTTTATCATATATAAGGAATGTGATCCTATTAAACATTATTATCTCTTATAGATAATTTAATTATCATTATTTTTTCAAAATCTAGTTTAAATTATTTTTAAGGTATTTCAAATATTCAACTCACCTATAAAAAACTACTTTATTCATCGAATACCATTTCATTTCTAAAAAAATTCTATGGATCATAGTTACTTTTTAATTGATTTTGAAAATATCAATTCTATCCTACATTTGAAAAGTAAAACAACACAAAGTACTTATGAACTTTTAAATTGTAGTTACAGACTTCATAGTGATGAATAGAGGAAATAAAAATAAACATAAGGAAGACCATGATTATTGGAATTAAAGCTATGAATTGAAACTTATCATTCAACAATATAAAATTATGAGTATGAATTTTTTAGTGGGGAGAATATAAATAAATTAAATTCCCTTTATGTTATTGAAATAAGAACATTTATTTAAATGATTTAAATATTATGAGCACATAGAAATACATTTTCATTTCATAAGAACATTACATGTCATGTTCTGAAATGGACTAATAAATAAATGAAAATTTAATGCATATAGACATAAAATAATTTTAAATTCACTAAAATAAACTATATGGGCTTGAATTTCCCCATAAATATCACTCATTCTGTAATGAGTGTAAAAAAGAAAGATAATCATTAGGAAAATAGCCGACATAATGAATATATGTGTAATAAACCTTGTAAGTGTTTAATGATAAATTTATAATTATTGTTTATTTATAGAGAAATATGGTTTTTCAACATTACTAAAATTGGCCAATATGGATTATATACATTTTTATAGTTAAAATTTATGAAAAAATTTCATTATTTTTTTTGATAGGAAGATGCAATAAAGAGACCATTGTGATAGTGAAGTAAGAAACCAAAATTTTATTTTATAAAATATAAATATATTTAAATTATATTAAAAGTATATTTATAATAATTTTTTAAGTTTTAGATAAATTTTACTTTCATAAAATAATATTATAAAATATTTTTTGAATGATAATATAAATTTACGAAGTCGTAAGTAATTTTTATAATGGGGAGATGGTTTACATTGTCATAAAACTATTGTCTTTCATAAAATTAACATTTTTATTTAAAACATAAAATTATAATATTTAGAGAATAATTTTGATAAAATAAATATCATTTTTTGAATCATTAAATAATAATTAACATAGGGATAATATTTTCTAATTTTTTGAGGAAGTTGGTTTTTTTGATGAAATGGTGAAAATGACCCATTTAGGAGTTTTGTGCATTTTTTATGGCATTATGATATGTGAATGACTAAAAAATAATGAAATATTTTATTAAATAACATTTTAATTCAATAAGTGTAAAAAATAAAAAATAAATTATTATTTTAAATTTTAAAATTTATACTTTACATTTTGAAACAAACAATTGGATTTATTATGTTAAATATATTTTTTGGATTCGGTGTATAAAATGGGTTGGTGGAAGGTTAATTCATAATTCAGAATTATTTAAATTTAAATAAACTCTCATGGGATATTTTTTAAGACAAAAAATACTTATAATTTATTTCACACATAATTGGTTGTCTTATATTATACAATAAACACTATTTTATCCCTTAAGACCTCCCCTCCACTAGTATAAATAACAGCTGTTTCTTCCATTCCTCTCCTTTAACAACCCATTGATCATGAATTTAATCTTACTATACCTCTATAAATACCTCCCAATGTTTTACTATGACAATAAAAAGAGTCTCTAAATATCTTTATGAATCATCCTCTCAATGTATGGGTTCTCTTCCTTCAGTTTTTAAATTCATGGGATTTGTTTGAATAATACATTTGATTATAAATTTATCATGTTGTAAAGTGTTTATGAGACCCCCATTTTTGTCAATTTTATTTCTTATTAATGATAGTTTTCATTTATCTCTTATTAAACTACTTAAATGTTTCATTTTTCATACCCATTATGCTGCTGAAATCAACAATTGGTTTTTCATGAAATATTTTTTTCTCATGAATACCAAACCCTATTTTTATTAAAGGATATTCATTTAGATGTGCAATTTAACTATTTATATGGGAATTAAATTTTTGAATCATAAAATCCCTACTTGTGGGATATAAATAATACATACTTATATATCTTGATCAACATGTCCCATATAACATTATACATATGAAGGGTGTTCCATGATAGTGCTCAAATGCATTGGTTAAGAAGTATTCTCTTATGATGAAATGTTCATGATACCTTTAATGAATAACAAGATAATTGTTTATGATAACATGTTAAAAATACTTGTTAATATGTTTTATGAGACCTTAGTGATGAGATTTTATGATATTTTTATTAATGTTTGATATTTATGTTGTATCCTCATTTTCATTGAATGCCCCATGCTGTTATGAAAATGAAATTATTATATACCTGAATTTATTAGGTCCTTGTTATTATGTATGGTTCATGTATCACTAATGATGTTTTATTAAACTATTTATCCCTTAATGGGAAATATTCTCATACATTTAATTTGAGAAATGTCCCTTGGAAAGATTTTTCACAGACACAATCTGGTATGGGATAGTGAAGAAGAATTTCAAGGGAGTTGAAAATTTATTAAATTTTAATTTTGTGTACCATATATTTCTTTTAATATATACCTAGATTCAAAGAAAAATAATAATAAGATTTTGCATATTTATTTATGTAATATTTTATCAAATAATTATGGTTAAAATATTTTATTTAACATTTAGATCTCTATATATTACCCCTTTAATAATAGATCTTTAGTAAACTTATAGCTTTGAGTGTTAAACATTTTATTTTTCATAAAAGTTTTGGGTAAATTTATTCTATTTGTTATACCTTGGTTAGTTTTAAATCATATAAAAAATATTAATCATTCATAAATTACATATTTATTAATTATATACATTTTTTCAATCATTCCTATAAGGTAGTGATGAGAAATGAATTGCATTACTTCATGGAGATAATTATCTATATGTACACACGATGAAGTTTTTATTTTCCATTGGGAGGATGAAAAATTGATAATGGTTATTATATTAACATAATTAAATGTTAGTAAATAAATTTTAATAATTTAACTATGTTATTATAGTTAATTAATATTTGGATTAGGTAGATGAAGAAATAAATATAAAAGGATTCAATGAAGTTGACTACCTATTCTTTGAGAAACCTCCTTTAAATATCATATTAATGAATGAAGGGTTAATCATTTATAAATGTTAGAACCTCTAGAATTTTTCTATTAAATTTGATAGATTTTTTCCAAGTTTTTTTGGATATAAGTGGATAAATAATGTGTTTCTAAGATAATAGAGGATATTCCCTTTTACAATAGATATGGGCGAAATGATTGTAAATATTTAAAATGTTAATATATGATTTGTTTCCAACTCATTTTAAATTATTTTAAAGTTCCATATATGAAATAATAATGATTATAAGGTTGAATAAATTCAACTAATATTATTTATACATGTTTAAGTATCATTTTAACCCTATATCTTAGATTAACCATCTCATTAACCCTTCTAACCTTAACAGTGGTAACAAAATACATAGTATTTAAGGTTATATGATGTCATTTTAAAGGAAAAGTAGATCATAAGTGTAAAATTCTTGATGTCATCTTTCATTTTTTACTTAAAATAAAAAAATATAATATTTTTATAGTTTTTAAAATAATTAACTAAATATTGTTTACCATAAAATATCCTTAAATTATTTTTTAAGAAAATTCACATAGATTGACATAAAAAACCACAATATTTCCATGGAGTTATAAAATTAATATTAATACTAAAACATAAAATAATTTTTTTATTATAAAAATCATTCAATGCTTTAAATTGTCCAAAACACATCACTTTTAATATTTTCAAACAGATCACTTTGATTTTTGACTATCTTTCACAATCATTGCATATGCAATGTGTATTTATTCTACATAAGTATAAGATTAAGGGAAATTAAAAAATATATAATAAATTAGAAAAAAAATTATTCATTTATAAAATATCCACTTTTAATAATGCATATCTTCTTTTATTCTTATGAAAACATATTAGAGTAATTAAAAGAAAAAGTGTGGCATTTTGTACTTATTCAATACTGAAAATAATATAAAGGTAACAATTACTATAAAATGAAAAATAATTTCCCTATTTTCTAATTAATGATGATGATGGATTAAATAAACACCAATAAAGAGGTTCAGTAATGTTTTTGAGTGATTTTGATTCCTTGTCCCAAAAATATAACCAAGTTTATCCCATTTTAGCCTTTTCGGATGTCTTAAACAATCAGTATAGCTAATATTAATCATGATAAAAAAATTAAGTGTAAAATTTTAACTATTATTAATTATTGTATTTAAAAATATATATTCCTTTATATAATTTTATATCCATATATTTTATGGAACTTAATATTAATATTCATTCAAGGAATACCTAAAAACATTATTATAGAAAATGTATTCTTTACAATAAAAATAATTTTGAACCTAAATAAATCAATAGTATCAACAATTAGATAAATATAAATATACTTAATTGAATATATTATAAAAAAATGAAATTAAAATCATTCATCAGTAGTGATTAGTTTAATTTACTAAAAAAAATTTACACATAAATACCATTTTCTAAAAAATAAAACATTTTATCTGAAAATTATATTATCTTCACTTATAAAAAACTTATAATAATTATATGAATTGTTATTTTTTTAATAACAATATATTTAATCAAGATACTATTTCAATAGTGATCAAGATACATAATATAGATAAATATAATATTTGGAAAGTGTTTCTTTTAACATTTAAAATTGAGTATTTATTTCCTAAAAATTATTCATTAATTTTTATTATAAAAATAATCAATAATTATTTTTAATAATTTCTTTATGCATATTTATACTCTTTACTCTAATTCCTAGGTGATAATAGTCACAATTAAATAATAATATTTATATAGAATATCATGGTTCATTTAAGTTTAGTGTTTCATGTGGTACAAATTATCGAACATAATATTTATTTAAAATAATGTAAATACAAAAATAATGTAGTTTTATGGAAGGTTTCCCTATGGATCTCTACAATAATGATGATATTGAGAGTAGTGGAAAATAGTATGAGGTAATCCCCTTGAATACACTCATTCTTCTACCATGAGTAGTTCCTCCTTTGAGGATTCTATTGGTTATAAGGAATTAAGGCTTAGAGGATAATATAATTTCGAACCATTAGTTCCTAGATATTCCCATGGATTTATTTTGAGATGTGATATAAATTTGGGTTACCTTATTCACTTGATGTAGAACTTTTTGGAACTTCGTCCATTCTCCCTTATTAATGGGATAAAACCTTGGATGATTAGAGATGGGCTCATTAAAACTATAATGGATCAAAATTGAGATGACCAGGACCACATTAGGACCCTGTGAATTTAAATGTAGAGTTTATCTAGATTTTACTTTCTTACCCATGGTTATGCACCTCTTCTAAGACATAGTAGATAATCATTTCCTCCAGTTTCCTTTAAAATATTTGGGGAATCCTACTAGGTATATTTATAATAAAACCTATATAGGCTCTATGCCAACAAGTTTTGAGTTTATGTAGTGAGTACACATGTTGAAAATGGTCAAGTTGGGGGTGAATATGGTGTAGATTGTTTAGAGATGATGTATAATGGTGTCCTTGGTGGAAATAATATTGGTGGGGATAATTTATTATAGGAGTTGGTGGCAATGGGAAATGTTTGATCATAGATATATCTTTCTATGATAATCTCGTCATCTTTTTTTTATCAGTTTTACTTTATAGTATATAGGGTAGGTATTTTCTTCTTCTTATTTGTGGACTGTTATCAGTTTTACCATTATGTATCCTATAGATTATCAATCACATTATATATGTCATAGTCACTTTTAATTATCCTTATTGTATTATTATATCCTCTATGGAGATGTGTATTGTATCGAGGTGAATTGGTCTAAGTCCTCTCATCATGTATGATATTCCAAGTTAGTTATAGTCATTAACCTTTGGTCTTTTCGAGGTAATATTGTGGTGGTAGTCCTGGCCTATTACCATCCCATTCAGAATACCATTGGGTCAATTCATGTTAGAGTGGTATCAAATAATGTTTTCTTGTATTATGGTTTTTAGATATAATTTCTATTTAAAGTTATATAGTGATTTAATTTAATATTATTAATGTGTACTTAGTTTGACATACTAGCTATGGAACCCAATGATTGTTTGTTGGATGACATATTCATTCACCGGGACATTGATAACCTATATAATAACTCGGTACACTGAGACTTTGGTTGATGGAAATAATAATGGTATATTCTTAATATAGTAATGGGTCATTTAGTTCTATGTCCTTATTAAGTCAGATCTATAGATATTATTTTTTAGTTGTGGTTCACCTTGATAATTTGGGCATCCCACCATATGGGTAGCCATATAAGATTCCTCGGCAGGGTTAAAACATAATCGTAACTATGGTTGAGCCACTTCTCATTGACCACCTGAGTGTTGAGGCTACTATAATAAGGGTAGGTACCACTCCCCCATTATTTTGTGTGTTACGATCATTAGTTGTGTGTGATTTGATGCATAGTGCGATATTCTTAATACACATAATTATTACGTGCTACCCCATAAACTGTGTACAATTCGATGGGGAGTGGGATCTTATTTATACTCCCAATTTCTATGTGTGACCCTGATAAAATATGTGTTATACAATTATGGATGAGTTCATCTATATATACCTTATTTTTACATACTACCCAAATATTTTGTGTGTGAAATGATAAGGCTTGAGATATCATTCAGGTTTAAGAGGGGTGATGAGGTATTTTTTAAAATTAATTGATAGATATCATTACCCTATGATTTTTTGAATTTTATATTCCTTTATTGATTAGTTAATTCTTATTTATAAAGTGACTATTTGTCTATACTAAGTGAGAAAAATTACCCATGGTTGAATATGTTGGATTCATTTTGATAACCAATGTGAGCATGACCCTTAGGTGATTGGGGGTCAACTACAATATGTGACTCATGATTCCATCTAGTTTGGAATTCCATTGACCATATGGGGATTCATACATCAAGGATATTTTCAAACATAGTGATATGATATTGAATTATGTTTATCTCAAACTCATGGTGTTATGGCTCCACTATGGCTTGAGTTGGAGATCATATCTAGGATGGAGTCTTACTTAAGGATGTTGTGACCTTTATAGGGTGGTGTTTTTATGTTCTAGTATGAATTGATTCACACTAAAACATTTGTGGCATCATCTATACATTCTTTTTTGGTAAGATTGTTTGACCATAGTAATTTCATCATAGACTCTGGTGGGGGTAGTAATCAAGTGTTGTTGTAGATGTACCATTCCATGGTGGAAAAAATGGTGAAACAATACCACTATATTATATACCAAGATTCATTACAAGAATATCATTAGTGGAAGACCAAGTGTTATGAGATCAGTTGGATATAGATGACGCATCAATATACTATTATAGGTACCACCTTTGGTTATTTTCTATTATAAAGTTGTGAAATATGTGTGTGGTGAATATTTGTGGTCCGGTATTATCTAGTGTTTTTTAGGGTATATTGTGTTTCCATTCTCTATGGACCCTCATAATAGTGGTAAATGACATGTGTTATTCATTCCATATAATATTTTCAACAATTGATAATTACACTATATCCTTAGTTAAACCATTATCAACTAAAAAATTTCCTCTACTATTGAATCTTTCAAATTCTAATTCATGTGATGTGAGATTATCATATCTGATGATATGGTTAACGATTCATAGTTTAGTCATGTTTTAAATATATAACATGATCATACCATGGAGACTTGTGAGTTCCATAATTAAATGTTATCACTAATGTATTTATTGATAAATTCACTCATTATGGGTGTGGTGTGGTGAGGAAAACCTTTAATGGATCAAGTCACCAACCCATTGTAAGGTATAGATGACTTTAAATGTTCTATTTGTGGATGATAAACTCACTTCTTGTTAATTTGGATGATTTTATGGGGGATTGAAAAGGGAACCATCGGGTTATTCCTTGGTGATATATATATATATACACACACACACACTCACACGTAATCATACATTCCATATGTGGAATTTGGGTGTTTATGAGTGGAATAATGAAAAAAATTCTAGTGTTTATAATGATTTTGAAGTAAATCAACGCTTTTTCAGTTCATACAGAGCATATTGGTCATTCATGAAATTTTACTTAGTCCTGCAATGAGAGTATTTTCTATATATAATCCTCAATTAGTTTTAGATTTTGATTTAAAGTGTTATATTGGTCAATGTAATATTTTTTTCATGGAAAATAATGATATCTAATTGAATAATATAATCATGTGATTTATTAATTCTATAAAATACTTGGTGCTTTGGTTATATTGTTAGGGAATGGGCCACTAGCTTTAGGGAAAATAAAATTTCGTGGTGAGAGAGATGTTTATCACTATTGAACGATGTTTATAGACCAAAAAATTTCACTTTTTATGAGATTCTCACTAAGGTGATGTAAACATAGTGGTTTTATGAGGCCATCCATTCTATGATATCATTAATGTAGTATACCTAGGGGTCATTTTAGGAAATAATATCATATAAAAATTCTATCTATACAGTGGAGGTATAATTTTTCTTCTGAGGTTGTTAATTTTAGTTACTCTAGAATATGCTTATCTTGGGGTCTTGAGATGATGGAGTAGGTTCATTTTGATAATTAAGACCATCCAATGGAAAAGGGTTTAGCATTTGGAATATTTATGTACTTGACGCTGATATTTGTGTTCACATCATAATCATTCATGAAATAGTGATTAAAATACAACATGGAAATACTGGATAATGTATTTGTACGAATTAGATATCGGGATTTAGATAGATTATTTATGTGGATATTAAATATTGGTAAAGAGGCCTAAGTCACTTTTGTGTATTTTAATTACAACCTAAGTTCATGTGCCTTATGGGTAAGTGGGGGTAGAGAAATTGGTAAGGGACCCATGAGAGATTTCTTATTTTCATCACTGCTTGTGTTAGTGTGAAAATTTAAATATCACATAGTAATGGATGTCACATAGATGAGTTTACCTCACACAAAGGCCATCTACAACAATATTAATAGTTGGGGAGTGAAGTACTCCCACTAGTGATAACCTTGTTGAAAGACCATTTTGACATGGGTGTTGATAGTTCATGATTTATCATCATCTCATGTGGTGAAATGGCCTTAATATAAATTTTTTGGGTTAGGAGTCATAATAAACCTCATCTAAAGTGGATTAGTATTTCTAAAATGGTTTGGATTAAATATCTTAGTGGAAGAAAGACCATATTTCATTCTTGGTCAACTGTGTACCCAACTCATTTATAGATAGAACCCTGAATAAAAAGAAAGTGTTTATTAGGGGTTATTGTTTTCTACATTAGGATTCACGAGTTCTCTTGTTTAGCAGCTTCAATTGTTTTCTTTTTTATGGATTGAAAAGTTAAATGGTGTAGTTGATGTGGTGACTTGGGTTTTACCCAATTGAAACTTAGTTCAATTTTTAATATCAGAATCTCAAGACCACTCCATGGGTGAAATAGTATGTTTCCATTAATATAAATTCTCAAACAAATCATATGATAGTCTCACTGATTCAGGGTGTAGTTTTTACTCCCATACTTATCTATCATGAAATTGTGGGTGCGGTGGATCCTTGAAAAAAAATTACATAAGAATTAAATTTCTTGTTGGTGCATGTGAATTTTAAGAAATTACTATTTTCTATCTTAATTAAGGCTTGAATGAAAAAATATAAGGTCATGTCGGTGTCTAGAATGTGCGATTTATATTAGAGTTAGCTTGAACTTCATTCTAATCAAGGTCCATTGGAATATATTATTGTAGGAAGATTAATTATTTTAAATGGAAAATTTAATTATAATTAAAATATTCCGTAATACTGATTCAAAACCTTTAACTATAATTATTATCTATATTTTCATATCTATCTCTAAATTCTTGGGTGAGTCATATGAACCCTATTATTTTATAGAACCAATGGGGGGGGGGGAGATTTAGAAGGAAACAAAGAACTCCATTCAGGATCATTTTTGTGAAGGATCATGAATTCACCCTTTTTGATTAAGCAATATATATCTAGGGTTGGGCCTTATTATTTTTATGTTTTCTATTATTCATTAATTCAGTATTGAAATTAATTGTTGGATTACCTATTCTTCATGGATTATTTAGGTTGTCTATATTTTATGACTATCCATCCATTATCCTATATCCCCTTATTATGAAGATATGATTCTTGTAAATAAATAATTTCATGAACATCATGGATATTTTAGAAGGTAAAAATTTACTCCTAAAATTATTATTGGGGATTGTATGATCTCATTAGTGTGAAAATGAAAAATGAAAGTGAGAGACACTATAGGAGGTGGATGGATTATTATCATATCTATATCTCTCTTATCTCAACTCTCTCTCTCTCTTTATTGATTAAAAATGAATCACCAGAGGCACTGACATTAGAATAAGTTGGTTATAGTGATTTGGTGATTCGACCAGTGTAGCTCTATTGAAAAAGTAGGTAATTGTGATGTAACGCCCCGACCCCAGCTACCCAGAGTCGGTGCATTACTTCGTAACATTGGCATGATCACAAAAGATCAAGTCTCGAAAGACCGTTTAGTTTAGTAGACTTGGAAACACTAGATACATTCATAAATGTTACATTACATCATAAAGTGAAAAAAATAATAACAAATTCTTCATAGTCCACACTCATATCCTCTTCAGACTATCCCTGCAGGTCATTCATAAAATACTTCTTCACATCCTGGAAAATATTAAAACATTGAAAGGGGTGAGCTCAGATTCTCAGTAAGGATAAAAATATTGCGGAAGCTTTCATAAATAAACATAAACATTTAAGGTAATGTATAACTAAAACAAAATCCTTTTAAACTTGAACATCAATATAATATGGCAAAAGTAAAATGAGATAATTCCATTTACTTCTTCACATGGATATTCTACTGGTCGAATAATCACATGTAATATCAATAACCACTTTCATAATGATGGAATGCATAATGCCAGACTATCATAACCACGTAGTGAAGGCCTCGTTCCAAGACCACAAATAAGATTTTGTCAAGGCCTCGTGCCAAGACACTAGTTTGTCTCATGAGACCTGCCGATGCATCGAGGAGCTATAGCGGGCTCCACCCGTCACTTATTAAGTCAAATGCATTCCTCATATGAATAGGTTTAAACATATCATAAACCATAACATAATCGTATCACACGAAACATGCATAAATGAAACATAAACTTTCCACATTTCAATCACAAGATTTCAATACAACACATTGATATAAAAAAAATGCTTTCAATACCATTTTCAATACCAAAATAAAATAAAGTTAAAACTTTGTATTTATTTTTCATTAAAAAAAGTGATGGCTTGTAGAGGAAGCCGAAACTCAAATAATGGTCATGGCGGCGGAGAAGTCGTTGTCGCCGCATATGTACGGAAAGAAAAACATTCCCTTTTTTCGTTTAGTAAAACGCTTCGTATAAGAAGATTCCTTTTGAATAAACTTAAAAGTCAAAGGGGTTTATACACCGTATAAAAGAAAGTTGTGTATAAAACCAAATATGCCTCAATGAAAGGAGATTGAGACGAAGTCCTTAAAAAGATAATTTTTAAAATAAAATAGATCTATTATGTGTATTCACTATAGGTACACATAAAGAAAGTAAAAATACAAAATAGGACATAATAACATCATGACATAATTTGAAAGTAGGAGATTAACCCAAAGAATGGAAGTTTGGTTAAGAAGTTCCCTTACAAAGATCATTTTTTTAAATAAAATATATATATTATGTGTATTAACTATAGTTACACATAATTTAAGTACAAATATAATATATACCATAATAATATCACGACATAATTTGAAAGTAGGAGATTAACCCAAAGAATGGAAGTTGGGTTAAGAAATTCCATTACCTTGTGTCCTGTCCGGACTCGACCGTTCTTTAACCTCCTGAATAATAAACTAGAGTTAATTTATATTTACTTAAGAACCTTTTTCATGTTCATTATCCCATTTATATCACTTATTACCATGTTATGAACATTATTTAATTATTTAAGTTAATAACGGTCGTTTTGTCGATCTTTGGTACTTGAGTAAACAATAAACTTCTTATAATTACAAGTTGTTCATGTGGTGAAATATCCATTATATCCAGAATTATATTCATGATGTAGATATCATATATATGATATATATCCAGTATATACATTCATTCATAATGTCACGTAACATTTAGAGGTAAGAAATGAAATGCACCGTTCATGGAGACGGTAAGCCGTACGTACGCATGAACGCTACTTTCATTTCTATTTCATATTTAATGGAACGGAATCATAATGATATAAATTTATAATATAATTACTGTATAATATAGTGTATAATACCATTTAATCCATCCTTTATACATCCCACATATGGCATTAACGATTCAAATCACTTTGAGGGTGCGGTAGTCCGCACTTCCTAAAATGAAATTATCGCGTTTTACCCATAATGGAAATCATAAAGTATGACATAAATGAGAAATACAAAAGCATAAGTAAAACATAAACACATTATATATCATATATAAATATAGTGACATCTTAATGGCCACCTTTGAAGGTGTTATATGAGTGTTGAACAATCATCGTTTCGTGAGGCAGAAATTCGCCATCCACAGAAACCGTATGTTCTTTAACCATTAGATGTAGGTGTGTGTAAGTGTAGCTCGAATCCTTCTTATAACAACATCCTAGTATATTTAGGATACTGGTGTTGTTACAAAATAAATGAATAAAAAGAGTTTAGGGGGTTGTAGAAGAAAAATAAAACAAAACAACATTAGAGAAGACATTACCTCAAAATCGGGTAACTCTTTTTGATTTGAGCCAAAGGCTTCCTTGGGAAGCGTTCTGCCCAAAGTGAGCCTTCTAGGAGTAATAGGGGGAAGTTGGGAGAGTATTTGGGCAGAGTTTGGCCGAGCCAAATGGCTTGAAGGTGTGAATAAGGTGGGAGTGGTGGGAGCCTTTTATAAGTGGAGAGGAGGGGCACTTTTGGAAATTAATGAAAAGTCACTTTATTATAAAATGCGTTTCGGATTTTAAATGTCCCACGCTTATATAATTCGAGGATAAGGTGATAAGGGTTCGAAATCTCCTCATCCAATAGGCTTTGGACAAGTGTAAGCCTTGGATTTTGCATTATCTTTTCATTTTATTTGAATCGTTAAATAATGAGGTCATCGTTGCATCATCATGATGTCATAAATAATTTAATTTATTGAATGTCTAAAAATTATAAAAAAAATACTATGATGTAGGAAATCTTTTTATATTTCTAATGAATATTTATAATCAAAATTTGGACTTGTGTAACCCCACTTAAAAACTGTTTTAGTAAAACAACTCATGTTTGTGTCAATTTAATTTTAACATTAAATATATATATATTAATGTCATTTTCCAACCAAAGTGGCTCCATGGGGTCCCCAAGTTGACCCATGGGTTGTATTCGTCGGCCATGACTCATCCAATAGGAGTTGGACAAGTGTCAAGCTCATCTCATATTATTAAAACATTATTTTTACCTTAAACTACACTAATTACCTCTAATCGCGATTAAGAACTTAAAAGTTACTATTCACCAAAAAATTATTTTGATCTCATTGAACCACATTTTACTTCTTAATGACAACCATGTATGTCTTATTTTTGAAAATCAAATCACAGAAGTGGTAATATTTCATTTAAACGAAAAATCAGTTATTTAACTACCACTTAGTGGTTTCACTATTCATCAAAAATTGAAGTTTTTCAGAACAATGACAAAATTTTACCCTAAGCTATAATTGATATTCCAAATTCAAAAATGATGTCTATTTTACAAAATTCCAAAAATATAAGTTGCATTAATTAATTTTATAATTAATTCCCGCTGTTACAACAAATAGCGTGTTTTTAAGAAACAATTTATATCAAAAGATTGACAATTGTTTATGTCCATTTTCAATGTTAAATTAATTCTAATGACCACCATTGGATAAAATGGTAAAAATATATTATAATTATACTTTAAAACCACTCAAAAGTATAACTTATCACTATAAATTATTTTGATTAAAAAAGTTGTTTTATGTATTTTTCACTTTTCATAAAAATTTGGAAGTTCTCAGAAAATTACAAAAAATTCAACATAGGCTAATTTCAATATTAGGAATACAAAAATGAAGTCCATTTTGAAATATAAAATTTCTATAAATTTAAAAGGTGGTTATTACTATTCATAACGGCTACTTTGATTAGTTGCGGTGTGTTAGAACTCAAAGTTGCGTACAATGCAAGCTATTGCATTATTGAATGAGATGCGTATCGTGGAAGCTCGGGGTGTTACATTCTCCCCTCCTTCAATAAATTGCGCCCTCGCAATTTGATATTTTTCTTTGAAAATAAAAGGTTGAAAAGAGAAATTACCTTTGAGGAAAACCCACATCGGAAATAAGATTAATAAAATTTAGCCTTAATAAGAGGGAAAGGGAAATGAAAAAGTCACCACCCAATTATGATCTCGATTAGGAGAACATTGGTGGCAATTAGAGACATATAATTGGAGGAAAAATGTAAATATTTGTAGGGAGTGATTGAGGTCATCAATCAAAATCAACTGTCAAATTGAGGTCCTCAAAGCCTTCAATCTATGTTGATTTAAAATATCATCAGTTCAACAAGACATAAGGTATTAGGATAACACATTTTTTGTTTTAATATCCCTTTACTAAAGTTTAAGAATTAATTTATTCATTGAATAAGAGATAGGTATATATATATTTATGCTTGACAATTAGAGTTTCAACCATCAACTCATCTTTCACTCAAAAAGATAATAGAACTCAAAAATATTATACTTATCCTAATTGTATAAGGTTCCAAATGTTAACACATACCATTTAGATTAGTAAAATTATTTTGTAATAACCAGGGACTTCCTGTAAGCTAGGGGTAGGAAATAAAGGCCTGTCGCACTATGGTTGTGAGTTCGATTCCTGCAGCTTTGTCCGACGTGACGAGTTATTCCCCACCCTGCAGGTTGTCCTTTTCTTAAAACTATAGTATTATAATATTCCAAAAATAATCTTCATAATTTTTTTAACCTTAAACAATACTATCCAAAGATCAACTTAATCCACTCCAACCTTTATAGTTACCCAAAATACCTCTGTCTAGACTTTCTCTAAAAGGTCTCTTAATTCCAAAATCAATTTATCAGATTCCCCAAACAAAGTAAAATTTCTCTTATTGTCACATACTAAAAATATGATTACCTTCATCATATTAAAACCTTACTGAAATCAACAAGTACTGCAGTACAATCCTTATATATATATCACATTATTCTTATAACCAGAGTATAATCCTTGAGTCCAAAAGCACCAATACATTAATTATTCCGCTTCAACTGTAGTCACAGCCTAAGATTGGCCTTGATCACTTGGCATTTTCTGAGGTAAGTTTCCTTGACGCTTAGGACATTCATTTGCATAATGCCCCATTTACCTACAATTGTAGCATTCAACTTTGACAGCCTCTTTCTTTCCCTTGCAATCATGAGCCTGGTGACCCTTTTCTCCACATTTATAACAAACTCCCATTCCTTTTAGGCACGTACCAGGGTGATTCTTCCCACAATTATCACATAATGGAAAATCCTTCTTTCCCTTTTTCCCTTTATCTGTCTCTTGTTCCCCCGTTCTCTTCTTCTCTTGCTTTACTTTGTTGTCATAAGACTTAGAGAATTCATTTTCTGTCTTGATAGCACATGAGACAATATCTTCGTATGATGAGAAGGATTGTGATACTAAAGCTCGATGGAGAAATGGTTTTAACCCATCAAAGAAACGATCAATCTTACTCCTTGGGTTACGTATATAATCGGAAGCATGCCTCGCTAACCTTGTAAAGTTAGCCTCATACTTTGCGACATTCTTATCCTCCTTCTGCCTCAGACTCAGAAATTGCCTTTCCATATCTGCTCGATGGTCACGAGGAAAGTATTTTTCTAAGAAAATCTATTTGAACTCCCTCCATTCCATATTAGATACGTCATCATCTTCCTTTGTGTTTTGAATCAACGACCACCACTGATCGGCATCTCCAGTGAGGCGGTAAACTGTCATGACAACCTTCTCCCTTTCACTACTCCCCAAGGCATGGAATATTTTCTCTAAGGAGTGTATCCATTGCTCAGCTACTAATGGATTTGTACCCCCATCAAATGTTGGTGGTTGTTGCCTCATGAAGCGGTCTAACATTGATCCTCCACGTTGCGGATCAGGGTGCTCCATACGAGTAAGGTTATTATTCATAACCTGAGTGAGTTGTCCCAGTATGGTATTAAGTTGATCATCACCCGTTGTATCTCCAGATCTACAATAATTATCTTGAGCAGGACGATAATCCCTACACGGAGTTCGTGCATTGATACAGTTTCCATTTCTTCAACTAGGCACCATTTCTAAACAATTTCATAAACTAGATTAGTTTATGAATCAAAATACATAATTCCATACTTGTAAAATACTTAACATAAATTGAACTATTTATGGATATAATCCATAATCATAAAAAAAATTTCTTTGAGGAAGTATATACTCATAAAAGCTTCATAATGATTTGTAAAGAAAATGAGAGTTATCCTAAGAATATCCCCCGAGAGTGTCGTAACCAAGAGTGCAGCAAGGCCCGTTGTCGTGCACCAGTTCCCGTTCGAGTCTAGCTCAAAGCGGTGTTTTCGGGTTTTACCCCTAGGTACATCTGTGCCAGAGCCGCCTCTACTTTCTCGTATCCAGACAGGGATGTATTGCTCGGAAAACTCACAAAATCTCTATAATACCAAAATTCTAGGAAGTTCTTCTATACTAATCCTCAAAGTACATCTTAGGTCTACGTGCTCTAATCAGAGTTTATCTAAATCTAGCTTCCAAGGATAGTACTAAACTGCCTCTGATACCAACTGTAACGCCCCGACCCCAGCTACCTAGAGTCGGTGCATTACTTCGTAACATTGGCATGATCACAAAAGATCAAGTCTCGAAAGACCGTTTAGTTTAGTAGACTTGGAAACACTAGATACATTCATAAATGTTACATTACATCATAAAGTGAAAAAACTAATAACAAAGTCTTCATAGTCCACACTCATATTCTCTTCTGACTATCCCTGCAGGTCATTCATAAAATACTTCTTCACATCCTGGAAAATATTAAAATATTGAAAGGGGTGAGCTCAGATGCTCAGTAAGGATAAAAATATTGCGGAAGCTTTGATAAATAAACATAAACATTTAAGGCAATGTATAAATAAAACAAAAGCTTTTTAAACTTGAACATCAACATAATATGGCAAAAGTAAAATGAGATAATGCCATTTACTTCTTCACATGGATATTCTACTAGTCGAATAATCACATGCAATATCAATAACCACTTTCATAATGATGGAATGAATAATGCCAGACTATCATAACCACGTAGTCAAGGCCTCGTGCCAAGACCACAAATAAGATTTTGTCAAGGCCTCGTGCCAAGACACTAGTTTGTCTCATGAGACCTGCCGATGCATCGAGGAGCAATAGCGGGCTCCACCCGTCACTTATTAAGTCCAATGCATTCCTCATATGAATAGGTTTAAACATATCATAAACAATAACATAATCGTATCACATGAAACATGCATAAATGAAACATAAACTTTCCACATTTCAATCACAAGATTTCAATACAACACATTGATATAAAAAAATGCTTTTAATACCATTTTCAATACCAAAATAAAATAAATTTAAAACTTTGTATTTATTTTTCATTAAAAAAAGTGATGGCTTGTAGAGGAAGCCGAAACTCAAATAATGGTCATGGCGGAAGAGAAGTCGTTGTCGCCGCATATATACGGAAAGAAAAACATTCCCTTTTTGTCGTTTAGTAAAACGCTTCGTATAAAAAGATTCCTTTTGAATAAACTTAAAAGTCAAAGGGGTTTATACACCGTATAAAAGAAAGTTGTGTATAAAACCAAATATGCCTCAATGAAAGGAGATTGAGAAGAAGTCCTTAAAAAGATCATTTTTAAAATAAAATAGATCTATTATGTGTATTCACTATAGGTACACATAAAGAAAGTAAAAATACAAAATAGGACATAATAACATCATGACATAATTTGAAAGTAGGAGATTAACCCAAAGAATGGAAGTTGGGTTAAGAAGTTCCCTTACAAAGATCATTTTTTTAAATAAAATATATATATTATGTGTATTAACTATAGGTACACATAATGTAAGTACAAATATAATATAGACCATAATAATATCACGACATAATTTGAAAGTAAGAGATTAACCCAAAGAATGGAAGTTGGGTTAAGAAATTCCCTTACCTTGCGTCCTGTCCTGACTCGACCGTTCTTTAACCTCCTGAATAATAAACTAGAGTTAATTTATATTTACTTAAGAAACTTTTTCATGTTCATTATCCCATTTATATCACTTATTACCATGTTATGAATATTATTTAATTATTTAAGTTAATAACGGTCGTTTTGTCGATCTTTGGTACTTGAGTCAACAATAAACTTCTTATAATTACAAGTTGTTCATGTGGTGAAATATCCATTATATCCAGAATTATATTCATGATGTAGATATCATATATATGATATATATCCATTATATACATTCATTCATAATGTCACGTAACATTTAGAGGTAAGAAATGAAATGCACCGTTCATGGAGACGGTAAGCCGTACGTACACATGAACGCTACTTTCATTTCTATTTCGTATTTAATGGAACGGAATCATAATGATATAAATTTATAATATAATTACAGTATAATATAGTGTATAATACCATTTAATCCATCCTTTCTACATCCCACATATGGCATTAACGATTCAAATCACTTTGAGGGGGCGGTAGTCCGCACTTCCTAAAATGAAATTATCGCGTTTTACCCATAATGGAAATCATAAAGTATGCCATAAATGAGAAATACAGAAGCATAAGTAAAACATAAACACATTATATATCATATATAAATATAGTGACATATTAATGGCCACCTTTGAAGGTGTTATATGAGTGTTGAACAATCATCATTTCGTGAGGCAGAAATTCGCCATCCACAGAAACCGTATGTTCTTTAACCATTATATGTAGGTGTGTGTAAGTGTACCTAGAATCCTTCTTATAAAAACATACTAGTATATTTAGGATACTGGTGTTGTTACAAAATAAATGAATAAAAAGAGTTTAGGGGGTTGGAGAAGAAAAATAAAACAAAACAACATTAGAGAAGACATTACCTCAAAATCGGGTAACTCTTTTTGATTTGAGCCAAAGGCTTCCTTGGGAAGAGTTCTGCCCAAAGTGAGCCTTCTAGGAGTAAGAGGGGGAAGTTGGGAGAGTATTTGGGCAGAGGTTGGCCGATCCAAATGGCTTGAAGGTGTGAATAAGGTGGGAGTGGTGGGGGACTTTTATAAGTGGAGAGGAGGGGCACTTTTGGAAAGTAATGAAAAGTCACTTTATTATAAAATGAGTTTCGGATTTTAAAGGTCCCACACTTATATAATTCGAGGATAAGGTGATAAGGGTTCGAAATATTCTAATCCAATAGGCTTTGGAAAAGTGTAAGCCTTGGATTTTGCATTATCTTCCCATTTTATTTAAATCGTTAAATAATAAGGTCATCGCTGCATCATCATGATGTCATAAATAATTTAATTTATTTAATGTCTAAAAATTATAAAAAAAATACTATGATGTAGGAAATCGTTTTAGATTTATAATGAATATTTATAATAAAAATTTGGACTTGTCTAACCCCACTTAAAAACTGTTTTAGTAAAACAACTCATGTTTGTGTCAATTTAATTTTAACATTAAATATATATATATATTAATGTCATTTTCAAACCAAAGTGGCTCCATGGGGTCCCCAAGTTGACCCATGGGTTGTCTTGGTCGGCCATGACTCATCCAATAGGAGTAGGACAAGTGTCAAGCTCATCTCATATTATTAAAACATTATTTTTACCTTAAACTACACTAATTACCTCTAATCGCGATTAAGAACTTAAAAGTTACTATTCACCAAAAAATTATTTTGATCTCATTGAACCAAATTTTACTTCTTAATGACAACCATGTATGTCTTATTTTTGAAAATCAAATCACAGAAGTGGTAATATTTCATTTAAACGAAAAATCAGTTATTTAACTACCACTTAGTGGTTTCACTATTAATCAAAAATTGAAGTTTTACAGAACAATGCCAAAATTTCACCCTAAGCTATAATTGATATTCCGAAATCAAAAATGATGTATATTTTAAAAAATTCCAAACATATAAGTTGCATTAATTAATTTTATAATTAATTCCTGCTGTTACAACAAATAGCGTGTTTTTAAGAAACAATTTATATCAAAAGATTGGCAATTGTTTATGTCCATTTTCAATGTTAAATTAATTCTAATGACCACCATTGGATAAAATGGTAAAAATATATTCTAATTATACTTTAAAACCACTCAATAGTATAACTTATCACTATAAATTATTTTTATTAAAAAATTTGTTTTATGTATTTTTCACTTTTCATAAAAATTTGGAAGTTCTCAGAAAATTACAAAAAATTCAACATAGGCTAATTTAAATATTAGGAATACAAAAATGAAGTTCATTTTGAAATATAAAATTTCTATAAATTTAAAAAGTGGTTATTACTATTCATAATGGCTACTTTGATTAGTTGCGGTGTGTTAGAACTCAAAGTTGCGTACAATGCAAGCTATTGCATTATTGAATGAGATGCGTATCGTGGAAGCTCGGGGTGTTACATGTGACGTGCGATTTTCTATGGGGTGGAGACCCATAGGAAATAGTCCCATAAAAATACTTATTTTCAATGGAAAACCTATTCCATCACAAATAAATACTTCTTCAGTATTATTTGAGATTGGAAATCTAACCCATTGCAAATACCATTGGTTTAAAAGAATGGCATTTCCTGGAAATTACTATTTTTGATGACTAATAGATATGAACTCTTATATTCATAACTATTAATCATTAAGGATATAAATTTAGTGAAGGACTTCAATATATATTAGAAATAGTTCCCTGAAAATTACATTGATTAATATTATAAAATGTATTTATAGTTACATATCAAAAATAAAAAATAATAAAATCACATGACAACTTCTCTCTACCCCTCCTCTCCGATTTCATTTTGGCATGCACTCCCATCTGGAAGTAGCACCCTTGGATGACACACACTTGAAATAGTTCAACACATAAAATTTATTAAATATTTATGTTTGAATCCTCTAATATGGACTCATTTTATCTCATCTTTCATTCTTTTTATTCAATGATTTTATATGTATATTTTTTTGAAAGAACAGGTAAAATTATGTAGGTTCAAAAATATTTGGAGCATTTTTTGTTAATGTATACTCTTTGTTGGTCTTCATTAGAATGAAAAAGATAGTAATAATAAATACATTTTGATAAATTTTATTTATAATTAATAAAAAAATTATTATTATATAATAAATATATGAAATAATCAGCAAAAAAATTAGTAATTACTAGTAGGAAAATAAAAAAAATACCCATAAATTTTAAAAATTTACTATAATTAGTAAAAATATTGTAATAATTTTAAAAAAGTATTAATTATTAATTTTTTTACTATTTAATAAAAAATTAGTAAAAAATATTAATATTTAGTATATATTAAAAAATGACGATAATTTTTAATATATAAATACAATATTTTAAAAAAGGTTACATTTCTATGTGATGTTACCAAACACCTGATGTGGAAAAATATTATATTATGTCTAGGTTAAACCCCACATCTCAGACCTTATAGTTGTCATGTATTTCTCATAAGATATATTCTACTGATATACAACAATTTTTGTGGAAAAATTATAATTATAATATTAAATGAATTACCCTCACATATGTTGTTACTAAACACCCAATGCTCACAAATGTCAAGTAAAATTGAGTGTAAATCCCATATCTCTAATCTGACTATGGTTTTGTATTTCTTATACAATACACTATTTGGAATGTACATCAATTTTATTCACAAATTTATAATAAAATTTTTAAAGGAATTACCCTCTCTTGAGATGTTACCAAAAACTTAATGCTAACAAATGTTATGTCACACCTAGGGTAAACCTGGTTTCTCATACCTAATGGTGGTCTCATATTTTTCAGTTCGATACAATGATTTTATATTACTTCATGTTTTAATAAGAACATATAATAAAAATATATAAGGGAATACCCTCACTGTGTTGTTACCAAACACCCAATGCATGAAAATGGTATGTAATGCCTAGGGAAAACCCTGAATCTTGGATCTAATGGTGGTATAATATTTCTTATACAATACACCATTCATGAGATGCATCAATTTTTTGTAAATAGATATAGTAAAAATAATAAATGAATTACCCTTCCATGAAATGATACCAAACACCTGATAAACACAAATATCATGTAATGCCTAAGGTAAACCATGCATCCTAGATAAAATGGTGGTCTCAAATTTCTCAAACAATACACCATTATATGGATACATAAATAATTTGTAAAAAATTATAATAATTTTTTTATTGAATTAACCCCATCTATGATATTTCCAAAAATTTGATGGGCACAAATGTTATGCCTCACCAAGGGTAAAACCCATAACTTGGACATAAAAGTTGTCTTAGATGCCCCATATGAGTCACTATTTGAGAGATATTCCATTATTTTCTGAAAATAGCCCATGCATGATATAATATGTTTAATATTTTTATTCAATATGTTTTGATTCTCAATGGGCTCCATAATTCATTGCAAACATAGAAACTCACTCAAAAAATAATTCATAGAATATTCTAAGGTGTTAGTAATAATTTATAATTAATCAACATAACTAATAATAATAATTATTTTTTACTTCTTTATAGATAATTATATACTCCAAAAGTAGATACCGTTTTCTATTATGTGATCTTGATCAGATAAATCAATAAAAATTTCTCAACAGATTCAGTATAAATAATGTCTTTATTGAGGGTGTATGAACATTTATATCATTTTCATCTCAAGTTCAGAATTTTTTATGGAATAATTAAATGTAAATGTAATAAATGTGATTTTAATAGATTTAAAAAATATGACACTGTTGGACTTCATATTCTAAATCTTGGTTTTCTAAAAGGTTATATTTTTTTTGGAATTTAAATAGTGAATGGAATTCAATATAAACTATAATTTTTCCAAAATCCTTCATTTCAAAATTTAGTATATTAGGATGTTGGCCAATATTTTTTTGAAATAACAAATCAGAATTATATTCTAAATCTTGAATCAAAATATTGTCAATTTTAAATATTTTTTAAATCTATTATGGTGGCATTATATATGAGATAACAGATGTGAAAATATGAATTTGATACAAAATATATAGCTATTAAATTAAATTTTAAAATGTAAAATGGATTCTTTGATCAAACATTATATTTTATTAAATCATTTTTTCTTGATGGTAATTTAATACCTATATGTTTTTGTTAATGTAAGAGGTTGGTCCATAATATGGGCCTTAATTATCATAAGATCCATGTATTTTCAAATTACTATATGTTATATTATGGTGATTATGAATCATTAGATAATTTTACCACATGTGGGGCATTGATGTACAATGAGAAAAAACAAGTAATGTCAATATTTTCTATGAAACAGTTGATGTATTTTCCAATTACACCACATATAAAGCATTTATTTATGTCTTGTAACACATATGTATGTATAAAATAGATTAAATTAAATATTTATATTAGTTAAATAATAAGTCATCCAGGTGATGGTGATTATTTCAAACCCAATGATCATTAGCATCTTTATATTTCCTCAAATCCTCAGAATGTATGGTTGAGTCTTGTTATTGAATATTGTGGTCCATTTAGTTCTTATAAAAGTAAATATTTTGGTTTGATGATTTTTATTACTCTGTAAAACTTACATACTTTAATTCTAGTTAAGGAACCATATATATATATTCTAATATTAATTCTAGTAAATTCAAATAATAATATAATTGTTTATTTGGAACAGTAATTGATGAGTTAATTTAATTATAAAACAATGGTGTAACTATAATTAATATAGTTTCATATCATAATTTTACACTGAAGGCTGCCTTAAAAAGGATGATCAAGGGATTTCTGGTATTTGGTATGTTATCTTGATGGATTACACATGGTATAAAATAATATATTCACTAAAAAATTGAGAGAAAAACATATATTCCTGTAAATGGGATAAATAATAGTCATTTTTACATTCATTGTAGATTTCTCCTTAAAAATTACCCTTTTGAAAGAACTAACAAAAATTCAAAAGGTAGAGTTGAAAGTGATGAGACCCTAGAACTATGCTCTGGTATTCTAGAAAAATTTATCATCTCTTAATTATGTATTGATACTTTTAGACCAACCATAAATTAATAAAAAATAAATGGATCTGGGATAGATCATAATTGGATAAAGAGGAGTATTTTTTTGAGAACATTTGTATTGGTCTAATTTTTTGGTTTGTCACATGATAGATGTAATGAATACTAAGAATAATTTTTTTAGGTAATATTTTAAACCATATTGGAAACAATAGGTAAGACCAAAGATAATTTAAATTCATGGTTAGATTATAACCATATTTTCAGATATCATGCACTTGAATTATTTGATAATGAAAAATCACAAAATTTAATGAAGCCCAAATCATCTTTCACACTTTCTAAAGAAATTAATTTATAATTCTTTTAATGGATTATAGATATGAGTTTTCATGATGGTTATGATTCTAATATGTCGCTATGTGTTAGAAATGGATGTATTACCGGGTTAAAAAGTCACGATTTTCATGTCATAATGGAAAAATTACTTCTTGTTAGCCTTAGTGGGATGTTGGATTGATGAATATGGGATTTTTGGACCACAATAACCTATTTAATTTGAGATATTAGTTCATTAGCATAGAAATACGATTAATTGGGTATGACGTAAAAAGATATTTTTTAAATTTTATATAAATTGGATAAAATATTCTCATCTGCATTCTTTGACTCAATCGAACATTTAATATTGCATTTTTTGTATAAAGATAAATGTGGAAGGCTGGTACAAGTCTGATGGATGTACCCATTTAAGAGATATATGCATGAAATTTAAGAATAAATTTTTTAACAAAGCCTATGTTTAAGGGTGAGTAGCAAAATCATAAATATAGGATTATGTATCAAATATTTTCACTTTTTATTTTCAATTTGAATATATTTCAAAACATAATTTCACGGGTCACAATGTGGAAAATGTTGACAATGTCTCATACCAGAAATTATTAGTTTTTAATAATCCCAATCTCAGTTTTAGTGGCTATCCTGAAAACGGGATTTCATAAAAGGAACTACACAAATATCATTTATATATTATTTTTAATTATGATAGAATGGCTTGATTTAAGCAGTATGTACTAATTTTAATTATTATTTTAAAATTTTAATATATATATTAAATTAAATTATTTTTTTGATTGTATTATGACTATATCAAAAAATAATTTACAAAAATTACCTATAACACACCATTATTTTTTTGAATTTTTTTCTTTCCATATAATTTAATCCTTTCAACATTATGCATTTCATGAAACACTTAAGGTAGCTTTTATTATGAGAAAGCACAATCTTTGGATTTCATTTCAGGCAACACCAATTTAATATTACACTATTCATAAAATGTAGATTATCTTGTGGTACAAGAAACATAATTTTTTGTCTTTTATTAAACACAATATCTATTTCCTTCGATGTCTTGCATTAAACACAATGATGATTTTTACCAATGTACAATATATGGTTAATATTGTTATTAAAATATTATTATATTTATGACCAATTTGTTAGGATGGAAGTTATGAATAATATTAACTAAATTGTAATAATACTATTTCACATATATATAAAATGAACCCCTTGCTTATCAATTAGTATAAATTAATGTAATAACTTTCTGATAACAATGAAATTACTTTTCTAATAATAAAAGTTTTCATATGTACAAACACAATTTCATAACAATAAATTAAAAAACTACTTTTCATAAATATTTTAAATAAAATTTATATATTTTTTATCCAATCAATATATTTTATACCTATCCAATATATTTTATAGGTATAAGATAAGAATAAATCCAATGTTATGAATAAAAGATGTTTTTTACTAAAATTTAATTTTACCACCTTTTAATTTCAAACCCATTTCAAATTTATTTTTTACACTTTTATAATTATTATTTTAAAAAATAAACATCAATTTGTAAATCATAAAATAAAAATTTACTTTGTGTGAATTTTTGATATTTTTCGGAGAAGTTTTATTTTTTGATGAATAGTAAATAAATTGAATTTTAATTAAAAACTGCTTTTTTTCATAAAATTTATTTATATATTTAAATTATATTATAATCTATTAATGTATTTTTATATAATATATAAATATATTAATAAAATTTAGGTCATTTTAATAAATTTATCATTGAAATTTGATATAAAAACAATTCTAATGTTTGAACATTTTTATATTAGAAACTCTTTATTTCATCCCGTTTGCAGGATTATTTTTTAATTAAATTCTTCAAATTATGTGTTTGAAAATTATAAAAATCAATTCCATATTTAGATTAATCATAATTTATAATTTATAATAATTTCATCTTAATTTTTTTACTAAAAAAATTAGTGAATGTAATTAAAATTTATTAAATAAATTAAGGTAAAAAATGAGTTTATAAAGTGGATAAACATTATTTTAAATATCCAAATACCCTATAAACGTTTCCAAAATTAATTTTTGTGACATATTTCCACCATATGCTCTATTTTATTGAAGAATGAAAATTATTGGAGGCACATAGTGTAATGAAGATCGCTCAATAGTGTTTACTTTTTTATATTTACAAAAATTATACTCCTCCCCCACTATAAAATGGGTACTCACCCCACAAACTTATTCACCCCTATCAATAAAATTTCAAAGAAAATACCTACCCAAATATCCATCCAATTTCCCTCCCTTCATCCTAGATTCCTTTTTATGGGATGAAATCCAGTCAAAGAATTCATTTGGTTCAAACCAAAAAAAGGTACCCAAAGAAGATGTAACATCCTTCCATAAACACTTTTGTTTTATTTATTTATCCACCCACTCAATTATTACTATTACTTGATTATATAATAACATCAGTATAATCAATATACTAATATGTTTTTATATATGTTTTTTATCATACGCTCACACACACTTCCATCAATTAGGATACACAATCATTGTTCTTGTTTACAACGGATGACCACCTCTCAAAACGATGTCATTTTTTCTTCCATTTACACCTTTAATGGTTGGGAATAATGATTTAAATTATATTTTATATAATATTTATGATATTTAAGATTTATTCATGATCATTTAATTATTAAATTAGACAAACCATGATTCTTTAATTTTCTTGGAAATATGATAACTTCATGCGTGGACGTGTGGACTATTGTATCCTCAAAACTACGTTATTCGTTCACACATTTCCTATAAGGTATTAAGGGTGGGTTTAGTGAAAGTATAGGTTATTTTATGTATGGACTACCCTCACCATGAACAATGTATTTTATTTATTTTTTATATATTTTATAGATTATAATATATACATATATACTGAATATATATGAAATTTATACCATGATTTAAATTAGTTCAATACATAAATCATGATCTAAGTAAGTGAACCAAGAATTAAAAATCAAGTCTCATATGAAAAACAAAGTGTTTTTTTACTATAAACATAACCTAAACATGGAATTTTAAATAAAAGGATACTATAATTTCATAATAAAATCATATATGGTATTATATATAATAATATAATTCTATTATAGATTTATAATAATAAAATATTTATTATATATTAGGTTTTAACTTGTACAAATAATTTTAAAAATTACGGTAAGGTTTTTCCCATCTAAATTTTATTTCTAGGAGATTTGTGACTTATTTACTACTTGTTTCTTTTGTGTGGTGTATATAGTGACCATGAATGTATCTATGATCATTATAATAAAATTTATGGTTATTTATTAATCCATTTATGATCTCTATTTCATGGGGTTTGTGTTTCAAAAATTACCAAATTAGTAATTTTATTTTGTCTCAATTTTTCTTCTTTGTGACACATACCACGTTAGGACATATATTCTTTTACAGGGTGTATACAATACCATTTGAAATGTTATATCATAAACATCCTTAATCTAATTATATTTTAATATTAATTAAATATTATTATTTCTTAGAGATTATAATTCAATGTTACCGATGTGGTAACAATTTATTGAAACAGTCTCATCATTTATCAATATTGTTTATGATTATTCTTCCATTGAAGAAATATATTGATCAATATCTTAATAAATATCAATTATTTTCTATCCCTTTGTTATTAATGATATATTAATGTAATGTTACAATTTTTCTACTCTTTGTTACTTATGATAATTAAGAATTTGTTTTTAGAAAAATACAAAATTATCCCTCTCTTCTATTGGAAATATATGTTCTTTCAAAACCATGTTTTCAAAAAATATTTTAAACAATTTTCTAGTATTATCCTATGATCCTTAAAATAAATTTTTACCCTTTTTTCTTTAATTTTTTTTAAAACATAATCTTCATAACATTTTCTGATTGAGGAACTTTTCTAAAATTTTTATGACGCAAAAGTAATGTTCTTAATGTAAATATTTATCTTCATTTATGTCCATGATTTATTTTCAGGTTCCTTTTTAAGTTTACAAGATTAATTTTTTAATTAATTTTTTTCTTAATATTATATAATTTCATTTTTTATTGTGGTTTTCAAAGAAAAAGGCTTCTAAAATTATTTATGTTAAATAATTGTTTTGAATTATTATAAAAGATTAAATTAAATTCCATTAAAATATATTTTCAAATAAAAATGATTTCAAAATTTTTTCAACAATCATTTTTATGTTTTTATGTAAAAATGCTTTCCAAATGTCTTAAATCATCCTCAATAAGATTTCAAGGAAAAAAGTTTTAATTTTTTTTCAAACTTCTTATATATTTATTAAAGTATAAATTTTTTTAAAATATTTTCAATGTTAATTTTTAATTTCTCAAGGTTATTTTCAAATAAAAATGTTTTCAAAAGATAAAATTATATAAAATGTAACTTTTTCAAAACATTAAGCATAATATTATCATGAAATTATTTTAAAATATTTGTCAAAAATTATGTTCCATCTAAGATGACATTAATTGGAGTTACTAATGTCTTACTCTTATATGAACCAAGGGTTCCATTTAAATTATTTCTATGAATGGATTTCTTTTTTGATTACATGATATTTTTTATACCCATTTTTATTTAACAATTTATATTTTTGTGAAACCTGTTTCGCTTTCATGGGTTATATGTTTATGAAACCCATACTCTTACACATTTTATATTTTTATGAAACTCATTTGTCTTTCACAATTTATATTCTTCTAAAACCCTCTTATTTAAATTGGTTAATATTTATAGAAATGATTATGAATCCTACCAATTTTCCATAGGTTATGATATGATTACATCTTTATAAAAACTATTTCATTTACTGGGTTACAATATGGTGAATGTTTACAATATTTTTTGACACATATGTATGATTTAATTAGGATATGTATGTGAACTATTTTTACCTCCAATTCATTGGGTAAAGATTTATCTCATGAGATAGACAAGTCTGGAACAGAAAGTGAACATAGTTCAGCAAAGTATGCTTTCCACTAAGATGGTATCAGGAGTGATCCTTTACTACTAAGATAGTCATGGGAGTGAACCATGAATACCAAGATGGTTTAGAGATTCAACCCATTCCACTAATATGACCTTTTTATTAAGACATGACTACTGTGGAAATAATTTTTTATAATCGTTTTTTTCTAAGAGAAATTCTATCTTTTCATGAAATGTTATGTTATCTGGACTTATTATCTTGATTTCCTTATGATTATTGTCTTATGGACTACCAAAATTTATTCATTGAATAATTTATATGATATTTGACATGTAGGGTATGGTCTTCAATTGTTATTTCCTTGTTCTTATGTCTTTATTCTCATGTTATGCTTACACATATCATTTATTTACCCTTACTGAGCATCTAAGATCACCGGTTCCTATATTTCATTTCTCTAGGTTATGAAGAAATGTTTTAGGTTGAATTAATAATGGGAAAGATCTGTGCGGGAAATATTTAAGATATTTCAAGATGTTATAATATTTTAATCCACATTTCAAAATACACTAATTTATTATGTTCTTGAGGCTTGTAATTTTTTAACGTGGAAAATATTCATTAAAAATGACGTAATATCCATTTTTGTTAAGGATGGGTCTCTATTATTGGTATAGGATAACATTTTTACTAAAACATTGGAAAATATGATGAGAAAACTTTAATGAGGCCCCTAGTGATATTTCTAATGTTATTTGTAGGGATGTCTCTAAAGTTAAGCCAAAGGTGTGATGTATTTAAAAGAATGTGTCATAATTAGATATAGAATAAGTGATTTGACATGATTATGTCATTTTATACTATGAAAGTCTGACTCACACTATGATTTTTAGTTTTATTCAATATTGGGTACTAAATGGATCTAGGATAATGTTGAATATGATAGATAATTTGATGATATGCAGTGAAATGGGATTGTTACTAGATTGAAGGATGTTGTGATCATGTATAATTAGTTTTCACAAAACATGATTAACAATTTGTATGTTAAGAAAGTCTTATACTCGCAAAATATGATATGAAAAGAGTTCGCTAAGCGTTCGGGTAATAAAGACCATCGAGGAAAGAAGATTTAGTTTTTTTTGTGAATGTAGAAAGAAGCACCCATGTGAATAACCAAGACAAAAATCAAGATATTTTGACTATGGAAAAATTGGACACAATAAAAGTGACTACAATGGTAAAATGAAGAGTTAGTTTAACAAAATTGATTAGAATGTTGGTCTAATTAAGATTTCATCGACAGTTTAATGCTTTATATGTGGAATGAAAGGGAATTGGGGAAATCAATGTCCTAAGTGGAAAGCTCACATAGAGAATCAAGAAGGTTGTACGAGTAATGGTTATATTGCTGATGATGATGAGACAATAGGTGAAATGTGAATGGAAATATGTATAAATAATAGGATGAGGTACCCCTGTTATTGTATTAATGATAAAGTAATTTAAGTGTTTATGTAATTAGAATCAAGAATTATGAATTGTGAAGTATATAAGGATTGCGTAGTTTATGTTTTTAAAACTATGAATTTATAAGATTATGTTAAATCACTATGCCAATATTTGAATTTAGTGGCAGTTTAAACCACCGCTAAATCATTATGCAGTGGTTTTTGAAAACCACCGCTAAATCGTCTGTTAGGAAATAATTAGAAGCAGTTTTTTTAAAACTATAGGAGAACTATTTATCAGCTGTTTAAACCGTTGTTAAATAATTTTTAATTTTTTTACATTTTTTTAATTTTTTTTAGTTTTTTTTAATTTTTATTTTTTTATATTAGACTTTTATGTATTATTTTTTATTATATTTTCATAATTTATTTGTTTATTTATTCATTCATTTATTTATTTATTTATTTATTTATTTTATTTTATTTATTGTTACCATGCTCATGCCCATCTCCATGCATAAGTCTATGTCCATGCACACACCCATGTCATATATAGAAATTTTGTGTGGGGTGAGATTTCAACCTATTACCTCTTATTTATTCTCCAAAGACTTTATTACTCCAACACGCTCTTCATTTGGTCATCAAATCGAATTTAATATACTTATACAAATTTATATTTATTGGAAAAAACAAGTAATACGTAACAAATAAAAAAACACTAAATAATTATTAATCAATAATTATTAATCAATAATGATTAATAAATAATAAACAATAAATAATAAATAGTAAATAATAAATAATAAATAATAAATAATATATAATATATAATATACAATATATAACATATAATATATAACATATAATATATAAGACATAATATATAATACATAATATATAATACATAATATATAATACATAATATTTAGTACATAATATGTAATATATATTATCTATTATGTATTATATATTATATATTATAAATTATATATTTCATAATATATAATATATAATATATAATATATAATACATAATATATAATATATAATACACAATATATAATATATAATATATAATATATAATATATAATATATAATATATAATATATAATTCATAATACAAAATACAAAATACAAATTACAAAATATATAATATATAATATATAATATATAACATATCACACATAATATATAACTAATATATAAATAACAAATAAATTAAAAAATAATTTAATATATGATACCCCCTGAATGGCCCAAAGGCCTTCATTTTTATTAATTTTAGATAACCCCCCTTTCAAGGGATGAGGGGAGCCCTTACAAGGCCCGTAGGCTCAGAGATTACATGGCCCGTAGGCTTAAGAGATTACATAACCCAAAGGTCTTAGGGAATTCAACTAGACTATCTACAAGGGACTGCCCCTCCCCAGCATCTGCATCATGATAGTAGATCTCCACCTTTGCATGGCCGTCTGGCTAGGCTACCTATGCAAGCATAGGCTGGTTTCGATGGCATTGCCATACCCTCTCATTCCGATTAATCCATTTGGCTCTACTCTGGTGAGTGCACCTGCTCTGAATCCTTTTCTAGGGATGCACTTTTTTAGTAGAGTTTGTCTGGGGCAATTGCATGTGGCCCAGAGGCCTTGAGGAGGCCTGAAGGCCTTAAGGGTGGCCTGAAAGCCCTACTGACCCGAAGGCCTGGGTGGCCCAAAATCCTTAAGGACTCCAAGCCCAAACCAGTGGCCCAAGGTGAATAGTTCCATCTTTTACAGTACCGAACAGTACCCACTACATCAACTACTAATGTGCCTGGAACAGTACCCGCACTGTGTACAGTTCTGCTACATTACCTGTATAGTGTATAGTTCTTCTACAATACCCGCACAATGTATAGTTCTGCTATAGTTTTTCTACAGTACCAGCTATAGTACTGCTACAATACCCCAGAAATATGCCTCTACCTGGTTTGAACCAGGGTCTCATGGATGCACTTAAGGATACCTCACAAACTAGGTTGAGGCTCATGTGCAATTTAATATATGATAAATACATAACAAATTAATAAAAAATTAATAAAAAATATTAAATAAATAACTAATTAATAATTAATAATTAATAATTAATAATTAATAATTAATAATAGCTAATACTTAATAATTTATCATTACTAATTAATAATTAATAATTAATATTTAATATTTAAAAAAATTAGAAATAATTAATAATTAAAAATAAAAATTAATAAATAATGAATATTGAATGAATAAATAAATAAAAAATTAATAATAAACTGATAATAAATTAATATTTACTAAATTAAAAATAAATTAATAAATAATAAATAATAAATAACAAATAATAAATAATAAATAATAAATAATAAAGATCAAAGATTAAATATGTAAATAAATAAATAAATTGATAGATAAATAAATAAAAAATTCATAATTTATTAATAATTAATAATCAATAATAACCATTAATTAATAGTTGATAATTATAAAATTAATAATTATTAATTAATATTTGATATTTAATTTAAAATATTTAATATTCAATATTAAATATTTAATAATTTATAAATAATAAATATTTAATTAATAAAAAATCAATAAACAATCAATAAATAGAAAATAATTATTTAATTAATGACTAACAAACTAATAATAAATTAATATCTAGTAAATTAATAATCAATTAATAAATAATAACGAATACAGAATAAATAATAAAGAATAAAGAGTAAATAATAAATATTGAATAATGAATAATGAATAATGAATAATGAATAATAAATACATAAATACACAAATACACAAATAAAAAAATAAATAAATAAAAATAATAAATAAATAATAATAACTAATAACTAATAATTAATAATTTAATATTAATAATTCTTAATTCTTAATTAATAATTAAAAATGAATATCTAATATTTTACATTCATTATTTAATATTTAATAAAAAATTAATAAATAGATAAACATTTAATTAATTAATTTATTATTAATTCATAAATAATAAATAACGAATAAATAAATAAATAATAAATAATAAATAAATAAATGAATAATAAACTAATAATAACAAATTAATTAATAAATTAATAATCAATGTGTACATAATAACTAAGTAAAAAATAAATAAATATTTAATATTAAATAAATAAATATATAATAAATAATAGTTAATAAATAATAATTAATAATCAATTAATAAAAAATATAAAAATAAATAAATAAATAAATAATAAAATGTTAAGAACCTGTGAAAACCCTAAAAACACTAATATGACCAAAAATTATGATACGAAACTCCTTTTTCAGTGCCCCAACTAGTCAAATCGAAGACCAAAAAATGATATTCAATATGATATGTGGTCCAGTTCAAATGGGCACCTGGATAGAAGGTTATAACCGTTTGAATTTTAAGAAATCAGTGTCTTCAACTAAAGCCTCTATTTTAGAGGCCTTATATGCCTTTCTGGTAGAATAATTTGTGGACCAATACTTGTATAGTTTGTACTATACCTAAGAGTCATATCTCTCATCGTAGGATTCGATTTGATATGTTGTAGAGCCTAAACAGACACCCGGATTAAAAGTTATGGCTGTTTGAATTTCGAGTTTGATTTTTGACTTTTGAATTTTGAATATATTTTTTCCATTGATTATCACATGATTTAAATCTCACTCGGTTTTTTCTCATTTGAAAAAATTTGATTTGACTGGTTGGGGAGTTGAAATAGACTCTCAGATAAGAAGTTATAGTCTTTTGATGCCAAAGTCTGTTCTTCTACTTATTGAAGATTTCTTTTCAGTTTAAAAATAATATTATTAAAAATTATAAATATTAATTAATTGACACATTAAAAATATTTAAAATTATAAATAATAAAATATATTTGGTTGTTAAATAATAAATAAATAAATTTTTAAAATTTTTATAAATTTTGCGACGGTTTTGAAATAACCGCCACTATTTTGCTAAGATTTATTAAAAAAACTGCCGATTAAAAATTGAATTTTTTACAAGATATTTTAAAAAATTTATAAAAACTATTTTTTAAAAAAATGCATCGTTTTTTTGAGGTTGTTTTAAAAATCGTTGATAAATTTATAATTGAAACATAATTAGTGGTGGTTTTTAAAACCGCCACTAAAACACTGTTTTCTTATAGTGAATGGTTATGATGGACTATAAAATTGATTTAAAAAAAGGTGATATTTATAGAAAACACAATATTAAGGGAAAGATAACCCTTAATAGGTTCTTGATGTTGAGATAATGATTTATGGATAAAGATATGTTAGATATGAATGAGTAAACTAGACAGTTTTTATTACCTTGGAAATGATTTAGGATTTGCTGATAATGTGATATATGTTATCATGGATGGATTTTACATCTTCTTGTATTTAAGGAATAAATCCAAAAATCATTTCAATAAGAAAGCATTCATGTATTCAATATGGTATTATGGTAATTTAAATTATTACCATGATTGATGAAAATACATGATAACGATATTAACATGTTTGAAATGTAACAACCAGAAGCTACCTTATGATATATATAAGGTGTCAATGTTAAGCTTATTTTATGAACATCTTTCTGACATTTTGGATTTTTATATTTAGGAATGGTTACAAGGTTAAACATTTATAGACTGGTTTAAGTTAAACATTGAATGTGGGTTTATAAATTAAAGTAATATCACTCCATATAAGGATTTTGGCATATTTTATAACTTGTGGTAACCATTTCTATATGATGATAACTAACGATAGGTGGAATGACTTATAATCCTACCTCAGAATTTGGTACTACTTCAAGAATGAAAAATTCACCTTCTTTTCTTAGAGTAAGATATAAAGTGAAAATTGATCAAGGAATAATAAAGGGTGTGGTTTTCCTGAAACCATGTAAGTATATTATTTCATGAAATTTTTTAAAATCTATGTAAAATGGTCTTGAAATACAATATTATTCTATTAACATCATTTTTAATGATATCAATGACCTTTTTTATTCCACATTGGGTTATGGTTTTGTGATCATTAACTTTTTCATAACCATGTTCTCTATCAATCTCTGTCAGAAATTGATAATTAGATTTCTCTTACCAGTCAATGTCTTCACTAGCCACCTATATTCTCTTTTATGGAAACAAAGTTATGAGATACTTGAATAACTATTATGTTCATAAAATTCTAGATGAGGATTCAAAGAATGTACAATCACCATGGAAGAAGTTGATGGATTTGGAAGTAAGAGAGTGTATAACTTTTCCATCGGGACTAGCACGTGCATACATAGTAGCCTAGCCTAACTTTCTTGTAAAAGAGGAGAGATGACCTAACGATGTAGAAGTTGGGGGGGAGTAGTTTCAATGTAGTTATTATCTGGATAAATTCCACAAAGACCTATGGTTCATGTAATTTCCATAACCTTCAGATCGTGTAATCCCTAAACCTATTGGCCTTGTAAGGGTTCCCCCTCATCCCTCAAAATGGGGACTATAAAAAATAGGCCTTCGGGCCATTTGGGTTTCTATGATGGGAATATTAAAGTAATAAAATATTTATAATCGAGTTTAATTTTGATTGAAAAATTCATTTTATGAGGGGTATAATATAACAACTCGATATTTTAAAAAAAAAATCGAATTAATTTATTCTTTTCAATATTTTTCGTTTCATGCAACATTGAATGTAGCTTTTGTTATGTGGAAGAACTATGTTTTTATTGTGTCTCCCATAACACCAAGTTATTATTTCACTATGCACAACACTTAGATTATCTTTTGATACATGAAATACTTTTTTTCTTGTGTTATAGAGTTGTTGAGTTCCATTGATAACATCTGTTACACAGAGGCTACGTTTTACTAAAATACAATATATTATTAATAATGTTATTAAAATATTATTATAGTTACCTCCCAGCCATAGGACTGAAAGCTACAAAAAATATCATATAAAATTTTAAAATATTATTTATGCGTATATATAAAAGTAATCATTTGGTTAACAATTATTAGAAATTAATGTAAGAACTACTTCTAAATAACAGAATTTCTTTTCTAAAAAATATTTTTCTATGTAAAAACACAATTTTATCTAAATAAATTAATAAAACCACTTTTTATTAACATTATAAATAAAATTTATATATTATATATTCAATATTTTTTTATTCTCATATAATATATTTTATAGGTATAAGATAAGAATAATTATAATTTTATGAATACAAAAGTTGCATTTTTCGAAAAAGGTAAGTTCACCTCCTTTTAATGGAAATATAATTTTAAATATAATTATTAAAACTTTTTAATTTTTATTTGAAAAAATAAATTTCATTTTTGATAACCTAATATAAAAATTTACTTGGGTGTTTTTTTTCATTTTTCTGAAAAGTTTTATTTTTTATAAATACTAAAAAACATTGAATTTTAATTGAAAAATGCCTTTTCATATAAATTATTTATATTTTTGAATAAATTTATAAATTATCTTTAAATTATATTCACATAAAAAATATATATAATAATAACATTTAGGTAATTTTAATCAGTTTATCATTGAAAATGGATATAAAAACAATTCAAACTTTTGAACATTATTACATTAAAAAGTCTTTTTCATACTACAATGAGTTTAAAGTGGATAAAAATTAACATAAGGGTAAAAATACCATATAATAATGTAAAAAATCCATTTTATTGACATATTTATACCATATACTCCCTTTTATCTAAAATGTACAATTTTTGGAAGCACATGATGTATTGAACACCTCTCAATTGTGTTTACATTTTTATATTTACAAGAATGTAACTTCTCTTCCTCTATGAAAAGGGAACTCACCATCTCAATAATTCATGTATATAAATCCATTTTTATAAGAAACAACTATATTAAATATCTTCACAACATCCCTCTAGAGTCCTCACTTCGGGAAAAATCCATCAAGGAAACCCTTTGGGGAAAACCAAAAGGAGTTACACAAAGAAGAGGTAACATTATTCCACAAGAAAATTTGTTTTATTTCTTGATACACTTCATAAATTATTATTATTACATTCTTATATTAAAACCTCAGTATCCTAAATATATTTATATGTTTTATGTAAATTGTTTTACCTATACTAAATCACACATCCATCAAATTGGATACGCAATCATCGTTCGTTTGTACGACAGACTAGAACCTCACAAACTAAAGTTGTTAGTTCTTCAATTATCATATTTAATGGTTAAAAATAATTATATAAATTATTTTTTTATATTATATATATTATTTTTAATATATATTTATGATTTTTTTATTAAATAACACATACCATCAAACATTTCATTTTTGGAAATATAATAACTTCATTTGTGGACGTATTGACTACCACATCCTCAAAGAGATGTGATTTATTCACACTTTACATGGAATTTATTAAGGATTGGTTTTTTATTGAATCATATTTTATAGGTTTTGTCTTTAGAAAATGTCTGGGAAAATTCTGAGACCATGTGCTATGATGGTGTGAAATTTCGAGGCCTAGTGTGCCTGGAATGGTCCGTCGAGAAATGTTTTGTCTTTAAATAGTGAGCATGAGAAGTTTTCCTAAAGAATTGGATTAACTCTTAAATTGGTTCTGGGATAAAAAATCTGAGGGCACCATTGTGTTTTGGATTGTGGGTTTATAGTAGGCACGACTTAACATTAGTCAGCACAGGCCTACACTGAGAAAACCCAGAAATGATTTAACTGTAAATAAAATTATTAAATAAAATTATTCAATTTTTAAAATCCTTATAACTCATAAATGGTAAATCAGATTAAAAATTTAAGAGTACCATTGAGCATGTGAGGGTGTTCTTTTCTTATGCGGGGCCTAACCTTGAACGGCGTGGGATGAGTGTAAAAGTTAATTTTTTGGGTGTCTTAAAGAGAAATTTAATAAACTTAAGAAAGTTTATTTTTTCAAAAAATGTTTTACTACAATGCAGTGATGAGGAAACTATTTATATTCATAAATGAAATGGTGTAATGAAATGGTGACTCAGTGTAACATAAATTCATTTCATCAATTAATAGCCTAATGTGGTGGCAGGATAGTTCTCATGATCTAGAATTGTTTCTTAGAGGCTTTAGAAAATTTGTTCTAGAGAACGATGATTGATGAAAAACAATCTTATTCCATTCCCCCTCCTTCAAAGGATTTCCAATGATAATGGAGGATCAAAGGATCACCAATGATAACGACAGACTGCATATCAAGGATATATGAACAACTATGTGTGGCTCCGTTCATCATCGATGAACGATCTAATCCCAGGTAGGGGTTTATTTATATCTAATCCCAGGTTGGGGTTTATTTATAATCCCAGGTAGGGGTTTATCTAATCCCAGTTTCTGTCTAGCTAGGAATCCTAGCGTGGGACTGGTGGGAGGAAGGGGACCAGGCTGTTGGGTGGCCCGAAAGGCTGGACCCAGGGCCAAACTGGCCAAGCCTGTGTGCCAAGCCCAAACCCAACTGGCTCCATTTCACTAAAAAGATCATAACATTAAAAATGTATCTCCAATTGACAAGTGGTTTGCGGAATTGGGACCCTCATGATGAGATGTTACTCTTGGTATAAACCATGTCGTCTTTCGTGGATGTTAGTATAAGACAGATGGCTTGAGGAATACATTATTCCTGAATCAAGAGAGCTTCGAGCGGGAATTATACGGCAGGCTATGATGAGATGGAAGTGATGAGAGGCCCTCGGTGTCCAAGAAGACCTCAGTGATAGGAAGACCTCAGTGGCCTAGAATACCTTATAGGTGTGTGGACCTCAGCGGCCCAACAGATGAGCAGACCACAATGGCCCAACATATGACTAGATCTCATTGGCCCAGAATATGAGTAGACCTCAATGGCCCATCAGACCTCTGTGATGAGTGGAGTACAACTAGACCAAGAGATGAGGGGTTATAAGTGATCTAGCTGGCGCACGAGACGATCAAGTCTAAGTGACCCCGCTGGCCTAAGTGAAAATTGGGTCTATGTGATCTAGCAGGGCCAATAGACAAGAGGGTCTAACCGATCCAGTTGGCCTAAGAGATGGTCATTTCTACATGATCCAATTGGACCATGTGAAGAGCAGTTCTAGGTGATCCGTTATCCCTAAGCAAACATCAAGGTTTTTTTGTTACAAGAGTACAAGGTGTTATGTGTAACAAATATTATTCTTGTTTTCCTTTCATTAGATTATACATTAAAGAGATGACTCTAGTGACTCTCCAGACTGTACTTCTTTAAGGCTACACTTCGTGTACATCTTCGGTATTCTTATTTACGTATTACTTTGTGTTATACCTTTTTTGGTTTGGGTCCCTACTAAGTATTGTTGTAATCACCCCTGCACAGGCTTCATCTGCACGTGTTGTGTCTTGTTCATATGATCAATGCATTGATAGAGTCCGTGGTGGACCATGTCTAAGTGGTTCTTAGAGTAACTCGAAAGACGATATGTTCTTCTACAGCTTCCGACATCTATTTCAATACTTACCATTCAAGTAGGGTTTTATTTGGAGCAGTTCCAATGACTTGTAATTTTACTTTTCTGTTTCATTTGGGCTTGTATTTTTTCCCTGTGTCACTTCAATTTTCTACTTTCATACCTTCTATTTGTTTACTTATTGTAGTAACATTCTAGTATATATGGATTGAAGTTTTTTGCATGTGTATAGATATGTATGAAAATTCCTCCCATTTGATTGGGATATTACTACTCCGTGCTAGTCACTAGCCCCAAGCCTATGGGAGGTGGGCTTTGGGTAGTCACAGAAAAGGCCCCAGGGGATGAGTCGTGATAGAGTTTTATTAGAGGAGGTCTATTTCACCTTAGGAACCTAAAATCTATGTGTTCATTTTGGGGAAACATTGTTAAGTGTTTTGAGTTTATATTTTAGGCAAGGGAACCCAGTGTTGCTGTGGAAGCCGATGTATCCATACACCATGAACCTAAATTTTTCTTTCGATTCGGTGCATGAAAACACTAAATTCATAGAAACAAAATTTTGGTACGTGCATAGTATATGAATGGGTTGATTTTTCCATGACCTTCTTGAGTCAGCACAACATGTGTACTCTTTTGACCATGGTACATCTTGTTTTAAGATGCTTTCATGTATAAAACCATCCAGGATTCCACCAAGTGATCATGAGGATGATCTATGGGGATAATGAGATGTGTAATGGTGTTCATTCTTGTGGAAGAACCACTGGGTGGTGTACCAGTTATACCACCATATGTGTAGTATCACATAGTACTCATAGTACCAGTGGATAAGATACGCAGGCTAAGATCACTTAATGAGTTTCAGTATAAAAGTCCTATAATGTTCCATGGCCAGTTCGACTCATGGTCAGCTATATACTGGCTTGAGGTGGTGGTCGAGTCTTTAGTCTAGTAAGGTTATCATTAGATATGATGGTGGTCCTAGTAGTGAGCCTTCTTCATGACTTAGTATAGTGATGGTAGGGTTTATATTACCCAATCTTATGATGAGGTGACTATTTCGTGGATAGAGCTTGATAACCTTTCTTAGATAAGGGTCTCTCACCATAAATTTTAAGGGATATTCCTGCCAAATAGCTTCTATAACTTTGACAGGATGACATGTCATTTGCTGAGCATTCATCGTGGTGTACCGACCATTACAGGTAATAAATGAATATAATACGACAAGTTCACTAGGGCTCAGACCTTTAAGAAAAGTGTGTCTATGAACATCTGATCCAACACAATTACTCTATGCACTCTTAGTTATGCTACAATGTTATAGCTATCATTTTTTGTTGAAATTACCTTGGTTAAGCGGATACATCCATTAGATGTCAGCGGTGGGGAAGCAAGAGTAGAGACCTCGGAAGTAGGATGCCGATGTTAGTATCAAATACTTGGACATGTGAGATGTTCCGAGAGGAGGTCCAATGATAGAGGGTCCATATCTCATGGCTCATAGGGTGAGTCCCATCAACCTAGAGAGAGGTAATTTTTTCATGAGATGACATGTGACATATTAATAAATATTTTCTATCCTGTTGTTCTACAGATAGAGAAATGGTGTATGGGCCACTGAGGTAGAGGAAGTGACAAGAATAGTTGGGTCTATTGGGTGGAATATGTGGAAGAAGATCTGGCAGGGTAGAAGGAGGTGGTATACATTTCAACATGTTACCACCACCAACCCCACAAGATCCACACCAGGCTCAAGTACCTAGAGGACAAGAGGAGGGGTAGCTATATACAGTCAAGGCATATGACCAAAGGGATCTAGGAATGATTCATGTTATAGTCTATGTCTATTACTTACTGTCGTATTAATAGAAACAGGTGCTAATCATTATCATGAATCTTGTTCAAGACCTTGAGTTTTTTATTATACCGTTAACATAAACCTTATGTCTAGAGACACCGATGGGAGGGGACTCTATAATCAAACATTTTCTGATGGTTTGATTTAACCCTTGAAGTGAGAGTTTTGGTTGGGTCCTATTGGTGGTAGGTTTGAGGCCTAATGATGTTAGTTTGGGTGTGGACTGGTTATCCACAATTCATACTTAGATTGAAAGTTTTAGGAAAAAGGATTTTCTATGTCTGTATCCATTAAATTGGGGGATCCATGGTCGGTTAAAAAGGAAACCCAGGAAAAATGGGATAGACTCATGCATATGAAGGTGAAACCAATCAATCTTCAGTTTTCTATCATGATACTTGGTTTAGTGTATGAGATGAGTCCTTAGTTTTCTACAGTGGTGGATGAGTATGAGGACATCCTTCCCGTAGATGCTCTAGGACTACCTCCTCATAGGGAGTAAAACTTCTACTTTTACCTATACCTCAGGATGACACTGATATCTACACTACCATATCGGATTCCTTCAATAAATCTTCATGAATTGAAGATATAATTGGAGGACTTGCAAAGGAAGGGCTTCGTAAGACCCAATGTTTTGCCATAGACAACCCCAATTTTGTTTTACAAGAAGGAATATGGGATCTTAAGTTTATGTGGGGACTTCATGATTTCTGGATTATGTGATAGTGAAGAATAAGTATCTACTAACTTGGATAGATGATCTCTTTGATCAGACTAAGGGAGTGTGATGGTTCACAGAAGTTGAGACCACATTAGCCGAACCATGCGACCTGAGACCTTGAGTTGGCAGCAGTAATATATACATTTAAGATGTGGAAACACTATCTTATAGTAAAGTGGAATATTGACTACTCTAACCAAAAGGGTATCAATTATATCTTCTCTCTTAATGATTTTAAATTGAGACAGAGATGTTGGGTGGTGTTTGTAGCTTTCGGTCGCAGCGGAAGTGCATTGGTGGGTGTACCAAACTTTATTTTTTTCTGTTAACAATGATCAATCTGAGATCTATCACGATAATAAACAATGGATATTTGGAATACAATGAATAATGAAATAAAGGAAGTTAGTCTCATAACCATAGATAGGATCATCATATGTTTGTTATACTTAATTTAATTAAAATACGAGAATTACCGTGATGGTATTCTCACTTCATTGATGTTTCTAGTCACGATCCTATGTGACCTGTCATTAAATCATCGAATTCAAGTGTCTTCTTTCTCTATTAGTGACCCAAACTTGCTCCATGTCTCTCTGGATGTCACCAAAGGGATCTCCAGGTGCTATCATGGAAGATCTTTCTCTTGTGATGTCTTCCATCGATCACCCTGAGATCCGCTTCCAAAGAACTCACCTTGATCCGATAGAAGAGGATCTATCTCGTAACATGAGATCATTATTTGTGGAAAAAAAGAGTTATCTCTTGGATTGAGAGATTTTTAGATCCGTTGTGCACAACCACAAAAATGGATAGGCTAATGAGAATTATATAATGGGATTTTAACTACTAAGAATAATAAAATGAATTAATTACCCAAAAGAATTTTTTCATTTCATTTAACTCTTAGTAAGACCCCATGTCTAATAATAATAGTTGACTATTATTATTACTTAACATGTGGCCAGTTAATTAAACCTAATATTATTTAATTAAATAAATAATATTATTTCTCACAAATCCACAGAAAAACTACAGGGCGTGTAAATTAAAATACAATTCATGTACTTTTTTTCATTTTCTTTATTTCCTCCACCCCATTTATTAGACCTTGAATAATGTTTATTTATTTCACAAATAAATATAACTTTATTACTCGCAAATAAATATATTATTTCTAAAAAAATATATTCTCTTGAATAACTAGTGTTGAAAAAAATTCGATCAGGCGTCCTCAAATAATTATAAAACCACAATCCGGAATAATCTTTATTCAACTAGTTAAATGAATATTTAACTGAGATACTTGAAAAAACTTAGTGTGTGACCCTCTAGGCCTCTTTCTTAGTGAAATTAGTCATAGCCTTCATAAATTCCAATGTTAGCATCTTGAAACAAGCCAATGCACCCATAAAGAAAGAAGTTAATGTTGTAATGACGTGTAACCTCCTACTAATTCTTACCATGTAATGCAATCCCTTTGTCTCAATATATCGAATCAAGTGGGTTGCATGATAGTTCCATCAACCCATGTGCTCGATTATTATTTCTGAGAATTTCCGGAATTAAAATTCCCCATTCCTTACCATGGACATGGATTTATTTAGGCTATATCAATTCCATCAAAAGGCCATAGATATCTACTTTTGTTATGGAACAGAAGAGACAAATCCTTTCTCATGTGATATATTAATGTAGTATTACTCATGACACACCCATCATATCCTACTTCGCTATGAATAGTGTGTCATCTGAGTTTTTGTCAATACAACTAAGTGTATGAGTTTTAATACCCAGTAATATTAATCATAATGTCTAAGGACAAAAACACATGTCCGTAGATAGGAACATCCAATGACACTATGAAAGGTGGATTTCTTACTGATGGGTTGTGTTCTCATAATATCCTCCGAGAAATTACCAAGGTGAAAACCATGAGAATGTAACATAAAGTTTTATGAGTCCTCAAACCTAATGGCCTGTATTATTTGTGTCCATAAAATTACATCATCCAGATATAGAACAAATATTCAAGAACAGTGTTTATGAACTTCCAGGTTCTCATCAAAGTAGGGATCTGCTATGACCCTTTAATGCAACAACTATAATAAGGACATTATCACATGAATTATCACGTAGATGAATAATCAAGATGTGATAAGGTATTTATTAATGAATAAAGTACAAAGTAGTTGGTTCCAGGCCACCAACTCCAACACACTCCCACTTGGACTAGAGCCAACTTCTAACAACCTTTAACCTGCTAGATCTCACATGATATTCATGCTTATACTGAGAAAGGATTTAGTAATGGGGTCCTCTAAATTTTATTTTATGGACATTATTCCCACTAAAACTTCACCCTTTGATAGAAATTACTCAAGAGGTGACACATTTTGAGAATGTGCTTTGTCAGTTGATCTGATCTTGGTTTTTTTTGCAAGATCTATAGTTTTGGTATTATAACAATACAATGTGATATGATATTTACTACTAGGAACCACATAAAGATCTTATAAAAAATTATGAATCCAGATGGATTGAAAGGCTGCATCATAAGCCTTTATATATTCAGACTGCACTGTAGAATTGGAAAAAATTAGCTGCATTGAACTCTTCTAGCTGACAGCTCCCCTGTTGAGACATATAACATATCCTAATTGCAACTTCAGATTATTCTGATCTTTATAAAAACTAGCATCAACATACCCTATGATGACAATCTCCTCATATCCTCCATACTCTATAAACATATCTTAATTCTTCTTGGATTATTAAGGATAGCCTTAACAACAGTTCAATGTTGTTCTCCTGGATCTGCTTGATATCTGCCTACCATGCTCAGTGTATAGGTAACATCAAGCCGGGTACATAACATGACATACATGATAGATCCTATATCAGAAGCATATGGGATCTTACTCATCATATCATTATCTTATTGTGTCTGAGGACACATTCTCTTAGAAATTTGTATGTTATGTGACACTAGAACTAATCCTCTCTTGTATTATTCCATATTAAATCTCTTTAGTATCTCGTTAATGTTTGTATCTATACTTAGTCCATGAAACCTCATTGATCTACCATGAATGATCTTGATCCCTAGAATTTAGGCTGTTTCACCTATGTCCTTCACGGAGAAACACTTTTTTAAACTGGTCTTTAACTGATAGTAAGACCGATACATCCTTTCCAATAAGTAATATGTCGTCAACATATAATACTAGGATAATAACCGTATTTCCATTAAACATAATATAAACACATGGATCATATTTGTTCTGAATGAATCCAAATTCTATTATGGCCTCATCAAATCAAGTTTTCCATGACCTCGAAGATTGCTTTAATCCATAAATGGATTTCTGCACCTTGAAAACCTATTTGGCTTAACCTGGTGTCACAAACCCTTCTTGTTGTGTCATATAGACATCTTCTTGAAGGTTACTATTACGAAATTATATTTGGAAATCCATATGATAAATATCTTAGTCATGGTAAGATTCTATGGAATGTACTATTTTTATGGATTTAAACATGGAAACTGGTGAGAAGGTTTCATCATAGTCAATTACTTGATGCTGTTTGAATCCTTTAACCACTAGCCTTGATTTATAGGTTCTAACTGGACCTTCCGTGTCCAAATTTCTTTTGAATAACCATTTTCATCCAATAGGCTTTATATCAACTGGCTCATCAACCAGAACCCAATCTTGGTTATGATACATGGAAGCTATCTTTGATTTTATAGATTCTAGCCATCTTGTTGCTTCTGAGCTCTCTACTACTTCTTTGTAGGAGATAAATTTCATCATTTTCCAACAATAATGATTTAACCATCCTAGATGACTAGGAAACCAAATCTCTCTAGTTCTCTTACCTCTCTTGAGATCCCATGTAGTACTTGTGTTTCTAGAACCTCTTCTACGGGGACCTGTAGAACTTGTTTTTATACCAACTCCTATGTATCTTGATCATTAACTTCATCAAAGTCAATCTTTCTCCCAATATCATTTTTGTGGATTTTCTCCCTCTCAATAAGGACGACTTGTCTGGAAATAGTGAATTTCTTGTATAAAGGGTTATAGAGGTAATATCCTTTCATTTCGTTGGGATATCCTATAAATATATGCATTGTGCCTAGGGGTGGTAGTTTGTTTCCCTAGAAGACCTTTACAAATGCCTCACACCATCATACACATGTGCACGATAGAATGGGTTTTTTACCATTCCCTATCTTAGAGGGAATTCCATTTTCCACCTTATTTGATACTCATTTTAATGTATATGCAACAATTTGTAATACATATCCCCAAAAGGACAGTGGAAGATCGACATGACTCATCATCAACCTCACAGTATACAATATGGTGGAGTTTATCCTTTCACTAACACAATTTCACTGTGGTGTATAAGGATGGGTGAGTTGACATAGAATCCCAGAATCCTATAAAATGTCAATGAACTCTTAGTTCAGATATTCCCCACCTCGATCCAATCAAATTTTCTTTATCTTTTTACCAAGATAATTTTCTACTACATTCATGAATTCCTTAAATTTATCTAAGGACTCTGAATTATACCTCATTAAGTAGACATATACACATATACTCAGATTATATGTAAAAGTAATGATGTATGAATATTCGCCTCTAGCTTCTACTCAAAATGGTCCACACACATCCTTGTGCACCAATCCAAGAGGCTTTGGGGACCTTTCACCATGTCCACCGAAAGGCAGCTTGTTCATTTTACATTGTAAAAAATCATCACATCTATTTAGTGGTTTTAGCTAATAGAGTCTAAATAACCATCATGGTAAAGATTTTCCAAGTGCTTCTCATTTACATGACTGAGATGGTTCTTGTACAACTTGGTGATGTATGAATCATGTGAGTTTGTTTCGTTATCGATTTCCAACACTTGATTTTCATAATTTAATGCATTCAAACCATAATTTAAAATGCGCCACTCCATAACATACATTTTTTTATAAAAGAAACAACCCATATTTCCAAACATGAAAATAAATCCATTCATATCCAAACATGATACAAAAATTATGTTCTTTGTAACAATAGACACATAATAACATTTATGTAAAACCAAAAGCATCCCAGTTGGCAATGAGAGTTGGTAATCGCTTGTGGCCAATGCAGCCAGCCTCACGCCATTGGCATTTACAAGATCCACATTTCCTATAGAAATCATTATAAATGTACTTGGTTCCTATATTTTAACAAAGATGTGATCCCAACAAGCTTTATCTAATACCCAATGTGTAGAAATGGAAATATTGAATTCGATAATGAATACACTTTAAGTGTCCTAATGCTTCTGGGTGCAGTTTCTCTTCTAGTGGCCTGGATTTCAACAAGAAAAACATATCCCCTCCCATTCATTTCCCAAACTCTAGATATTCCCCTTCTTAGAGTGAAATTTCTTATAAGATTTAGTACATTTATGAATCATTGGCCCCTTTTCCTTGTCCTTCCATTTCTTATTCACCATAAGGACTGTAGGATTGTCATGCCTCATGTCCTTATCTACCTGGATAATTATGGTCATAAGTTCTGATAGACTCTTCTCATTGTTTATCATGTTGTAGTTGACAATAAATCTTGAGGAGGTCTTGGGAAGTGATGATAGAATGAGATTTGAATGCAACTCATCTACGAACATAATCCCTAAGATGTTCAGGAATTCAATGTATCTAATCAGCTTGACTACATGATGCCCATCTATCACAGACTCTCAATTCAAAGTTATAAAAAAAGCATTGGAGATCTTATATCTCACCTGTCTCACCTTTAATTGATAGATATCCTTAATCTGAGACATCATGATATAGACGTCCATGTTTTCATGTTTCTTCAAGAGCTCATTAGATATGGCCGATAGCATAAAATATTGGATATTTGTGGAATCATACATATATTTCATATATATAGTTAGTTCCTCATCACTAACCTATTTTCTAGGCACAACTAGAATAGGCACCTCCATCACGTACAATTTCCTCTCGTGGCGAAGGATGATGCATAAATGCGTCTTCCATTCCTGGAAATTGGTGCCGGTGAGAAGGTTTCCTTCTCGAGTATAGTTCGAAATGATATGTTTGAAGTCATTTTTCTTATATTATCTACAAATTAAGATGAGAAATGATTTTAGTACTTTATAATGATAAAACTGAGATAAATAAATAAATTAATACTTATTAGTCTCCCACTATTTTATTGAAATAAAATAGTCTTCACCATAGACATCTGAATTTTATATTGCCTTAATATTTTAGTGGAAAGGATACATATTTCCCATCAAATTACCCCATATAGGGTTGGTTAATCAATTTTAATGGTTTTAGGTAGGAATTCCAAATTCCAACTGCATTAACTCATAGTTCCTTGATCTACTGAGTGGACACCCCAATCCTAAAATGATTTTATTTTGGATTTCTTCAAACATTGACTCTTGGTCACACTAAGTCCTACTATGGTAGTAAACTTTTGATGTGAAACAAGTCATGTCAACCCAAAAACTAGAATTATAATTCCACAATAATTGAAAGCCCCCAAACTCGGTTCGGTCAACCACTTTGAACAATGGTTCGATTCTCACCAATATTAGGGAAGGCTATATCATCTTAATATTTCATTGAAGGATTTTATTTTTATACATAAATTTAAATTTTATTATCTTTTCTTACATGCTTGTTAATATTAAGAGGGATATAATTAAGTGATTAACCATATCTAAAATAATATTTACGCATAAACCGGTCTTGTTTTAGTTCTATATTGCATGATTATTTAATTCATTAATTGGGTGATCGTGACAATACACCCACAATAAATTAACCATGTAACTAATATAAATAAAATAAATAGTGTTATAATGATATTTTTCTACTGGTTATTTTATCTTGCAATTTATAAAATATCCCAAGAAATAGGGGAGAAATTCCTTTAACCTTTTGGGTTTATGTTTATAGCTTTCCACATGTACACCTTTGTATTGATTTGGATTGGTTTAACCTTGGCTCCTAACTTGAGCTGCCTCCACTATATTGGGAGATCCATCCATTACATATGATTTTATCTCACTCATATGTGAGGAGTAAAATAGGGTTTTACATAAAATAAATCATGGGCATGTAGGCCCTACATATTAATGAGGAGAAGGCTCGCAGGCTAATAAATTTCATTTAAATAAATATATTAAAAGAATCCATTTACATACAGAGGTCTTGTACTAACTCATGATCATCCATACATGCAATAATATTTAATTATAAATAAAACTATCATTCAATTATTTATGTTAAATCCTCCTCAAATCAATTCATTATCTTTAACTAATCAATACTTTTATCTTAAACCATTTTCTGAATTTTCTTTGAGATTCTAATCCATCATAATTTTAAACAAATAAATTCATTTAAAATTATCTTTGTATGTGACTTGTTCCTTAGAGGAAAACTGGTGAATTCTCATTCATAACTATCCAATGAGTAGAAATTAACATTATGAAAATGTTAAATTAAATACATATATATAAAACACCAATCACGTGTTGTGACTCAGATTTATACCCACACTATGCTACACGTCTCAAGAGAACATGATGTGTAGTTATGACTATACAACGTGTAATATCATTCATAGTCCATCCGAAGTACACACCAGGGGACATATCATGTAGATTTACTTCATAAATCTTTATAGTACATGGCATGTTCAGTGGGCTGCGCATCATGTTGTATCTTCTTTACTCAGTTTTCAGCTGGGAAAACAGTGTATGGGGTACACTGTCCAACCCTAACCAGAAGGGACTGCACGTTGTGTCCAGTAGACCACATGGTGTGAAATTTGGATACCATGTGACACATGTTCTTGGTCAACATGGGGAGTTATTTAAGACTTATAAAGACTCCAACACATGGCCTAGTTTGGCAGACTGTCCCAGTGCATGGAACCTAGACTACAGGGTGTGTACAGATGAACAAACGCTATGTGTTCTGGTGTTGTATGGCTAGGAATATTTGGCTCCTCCGAATGATATCCTTTATTTTATTTTAATCAAAATTAAAAGAAAAAACCATTTCTATAAGGTGAACAAGAAATTAAAGAAGAGGAACAAATCTTGATATTCAGATTTGTAGAACGATTAACTTTAATTGAAATAATAGAATTATTAAATGCGTAAATCATCAATGAAAAACTAAACAATTATAATCAATGATATGAACCCTTTGATACCACTTTTAGGTTTCGGGCACAGAGGAAGTCCGTAGGTGGGTGTGCCCAACTTTTATTTTTACCATTAAAAATGGTCAATTCGAGATCTGTCACGATAATAAAATGCCAGATCATTGGAATAGAACAAATAATGAAAGAAAGTAAGGGAGTCATGAAACCATAGAAGGGATCATCATATATTAGTTATAATTAATTTAATTAAAATACAATAATTACCTTGATGGAATTCTCTCTTCATAGATGTTTTTGGTCACGATCTGATGTGATCCGTCATTACGTCATAGAAGCCTAGTGTAAAATTCCTCTAGCAGTGATCCACATGTTCTCCACGTATCTCTAGATATCGCCAAAGAGATCCATATGTACTAGCATGGAAGTGCATTTTCTTGCGATGTCTGCCTTCGATCGCACTAGGAGCCTCTTCCAATGTTATCTCCTTGATCCGGTGGATGAAGATCTTTCTCGTAACTTGAGATCATTCTTGGTGGGGAAAAAGAATTCTCTCTTGGTCTGAGAGTTTTTTTAGATCTCTTGTGACCAAACAAACAAATGGCTAGGATAATGAGAATTATATCATTGGTATTTTAGTTAAATATAATAATAAAATGAATTAATTACTTGAAATCATTTATTTATTTCATCAAATTATTAGTTAGACCACATGTCTAATAATAACAGTTGACTATTATTAGTTTTTTACATGTGCCCAGCGAATTACACCTAATATTATTTAATATAATAAATAATATTATTTCTCACAAATGCCCTCAAAACTAAATGACGTGTATATTAATATACATTTTGTGTGCTTTTGTTTTTACATTTTCATTATTTCCTCAACCACATTTATTAGACCTTGAATAATGGCCATTTATTTCTAAGATAAATATCACTGCATTACTCACTAATAAATATATTATTTCTCCCATAATATATTATCTCGAATAACTAGTGTCAAAAAAATACAATCAGGCATCCTTGAGTAATTATTAAAAAGCAATCAGGAATAATCTTCATTCATCTTTTTAAATTAATATTTAACTGTGATAGTTGGACACACTTAGTGTGTGACCCTGTAGGTCTCTTTTTTAGAGGCATTAGGCATAGCCTACCTAAATTCCAAGATTAGTGTCTAGAAACACGCCAAGGCCCACATAGAGAAAGAAGTTAATGCTGAAATGATGTGTCACCTCCTTTGAATGCTTACAGTGTATTGAAATCTATTTGTCTCGATATCTCAAATCAAGCAGGTTGCATGATAGTTTCATCAACCCATGTGCTCGATTATTCATTCTTTGGAATTCCAAAATTGAACTCGCCCATTAATTACCATGGCCATTGATTTATTTAGGCTATACTAATTCCATGAAAGGGACTGAGATATGTACTTTTATTATGGAACAGAAATGAAAAATCCTTTTTCGCATAATATATTAATTCAGTATTACTCATGAATCACCCAACATATCCTACATCATTGCAAACAATTTTTCATCATAGTTTTCATCAGTACATCTATGTGCATGAGTTGTAATACCCATTAATAATAATATTAAATTCTAAGGACCAATACACACGTATGAAAATAGGAATATCCAATGACACTATGAAATGTAATTTCATACTGGCGGGTCTCGTTCTCAAAATATCCCCCTTGATATTACCAAGGATGCACACCATGAGAAGGTGCCTCAAAGTTTTATGAGTACTCACCCCAATAGCCTTTATTATTTGTGTGTCTCAAATTACATCATCTATCTATAGAACATATATTCAAGAACAGTGTTATGACACTTCCAGGTTCCCATCATAGCAGGGATCTATTATAACCCTTTAACGAAACAACTATCCTTAGGACATTATCACATGCATTGTAATGCATAAGAAAAATCAATATGTGATAAGGTATTTAATGATGAATAAAGTATAAAGTTGTTGGTTCTAGTCCACCAACTCTAACTGACTCCCACTTGGACTAGAGCATACTACTAACAACCTTTAACCTGCTATCTCTCACATGATATTTGTACTTTTACTGGGATAGTCTTTTAGTCATGTGGTCTGCCATGTTCTCTACTGTGGACACTAGGCTCACTACAAATTCACCCCTTTGATTGAAATCCATCAAGAGGTGATACTTTTGGAGAATGATCTTTGTTCGTTGATGTGACCTTGGTTCTTCTGTAAGAGGAACCACTACATTATTTTCACAGTACAATGTGATTGGATCTTCACTACTAGGCACCACACCAATCTCTTGGAAAAAGTTACAAATCCTTACAGATTCCTTGGTTACATCAGAAGAAACTATATATTCGGACTCTACTGTAAAATTGGAGACAACTGGATGCTTTGAACTATTCAAACTCACAACTCCTCCTTTGAGATAGAAAACGTATTCTAATTGTGACTTTAGATCATTTTGATGTGTCTAAAAACTACCATCAGCATACCCTCCAATTACAAGCTCCTCATCTCCTCCATACATGAGGAACATATCTTTAGTTTTTATCAGATTCATAAGGATAGTATTAACATCAGTCTAATTTTATTCTGTTGTATATTCTTGATATTTTACTACCATGATCATTGCATAGGATACATCAAGCCTGGTACAAAACAAGGAATACATGATAGATCCTATAGCTAAATCATATGGGATCTTACTCATCCTATCTTTCTCCTGTTGTGTTTGAGGACACATTATCTTAGAAAGATTTAGGCCATGTGACACTGGAATTAATCCCCTCATGGATTGTTCTATTCTAAATCTCTTTAGTATATGGTCAATGTATGTACCCTAACATAGTCCATGAAACCTCTTAGATCTATCACGAATAATCATTATCCCAAGAATGTAGGATACTTTACCTAAGACCTACCTAGATAAACACTTTTTCAACCAGTCCTTAACTAACTATAAGACTAATACCTCATTTCCAATAAGTAATATGTCATCAACATATGATACTAGGATAACGATCGCATTCCCATTAAACCGTTTATAAACACATAGATCACATTCATTCTTAATGAATTTAAATTACTTTATGGATTTATCGAATAGAATGTTCCATGACCTGGATGCTTTATTTAATCTAGAAATGGATTTCTACAACTTGAAAACCTGGTTGGCTTTACATGGTGTCATAAACCCTTCTGGTTGTGTCTTATATACTTCTTCCTAAAGGTTTATATTTAGGAATATTGTTTTGACATCAATCTGCCAAATATCATTGTCATGGTAAGATGTTATGGAATATATGATTCTCATGGATTTAAACATGGAAACTAGTTAGAAGGATTGATCATAGTCAATAACTTGATGATTTCTGAATCCTTTAGTCACTAGCCTTGTTTTATAGGTTCTAACTTGACCTTACATGTCCAAATTTCTCTTGGATAGCCATTTTCATCCAACATACTTTACATCAACTAGATCATCAACTAGAACCCAGACTTTGTTCTCATATATGAAATCTATCTTAGATTTCATAGCTTCTAGACATCTTTTAAATTTTGATATCTCTATTGATTCTTTAGAGGAGAGAGGTTCATCATTGTCCAAAAATAATGATTCACCATTCTCAGTGACTAGGAAACCAAATCTATCTTGTTCTCTTACCTCTATTGAGCTCATACATGGTACTTGTGTTTTTTGAACCACTTACATGGGGTCCTGTGGAACTCGTTCCTGTTCTAACTCCTACGTATCTTGAGAATTATCTTGGTCTAAGTCAATCTTTCTCCCCTACCATTATTGAGGATGTTCTCCCTCTCAAGAAAGGCATCTTGTCTAGCCATGGTGAATTTATTATCTAAACTATAATATATGTAATACCCTTTCATTTCCTTGGGATGTACTATAAAGATACACTTCATTCCCCGAGGAGCTAGTTTTTTTCATGAGAAGTCCTTAACAAATGCCTCACATCCCCGTACATGTGTGTGTGACAGAATGTGTTTCTTTCGATTCCATATCTTAGAGGGAATTCCATTTTCCGCCTTAGTTGGTACTCAGTTTAATGTGTATGTTGTAGCTTGAAATACATACCCACAAAAGGATAATGGAAGATCTACATGAATCATAATCGACCTCACCTTGTCTAAAAAGGTGTGGTTTCTCCTTTCACCAACACCATTCACAATGGTTTATAAGGAGGGGTGAGTTGAGATATAATCCTAGGTTCCCGTAAGAGTTTGATGAACCCTTTGTTCAGATATTCTCCACCTCGATCTAATCAATGTTTCTTTATCTACATTATAAGGTGATTAATTAACTTCATTCTTGAATTACAAAAATTTCTCTAAGAACTCTGACTTATACCTCATTTAGTAGACATAGAAATATCTACAAAAATCATCTGTAAATGTAATGAAGTAATAATATCCACCTATATATTCTACTTGAAATGGTCCATAAAAATCGGTATGAACCAATCCTAGAAGCTATATGACCCTTTCACCCTATCTATCCAAATAAGGGTTGGTAATTTTACCTTGAAAATAAGTGTGACATCTATAAAGTGGTTTTAGATCAGTAGTGTCTAAATAACCATCTCAGAAGAGCTTGGTCAAGCGCTTCTCATTTACATAACCGAGACAATGATTCCATAATTAGGTGATTTGTTAGTCATGTGAGTTTTTTTCATTATCTATTAAAAACACTTAGTTTTTGTAATTTAATACATACAAACTATTATTTAAATGAACCATACCATAACATACATTTTTTATAAAATAAACAACCCTTATTTCCAAAAGTGAAAATAAATCCGTTCATATCCAAACATGATAAAGAAAATATGTTCTTGGTAACACTGGGAACATAATAACAATTATGTAAAACCAAATGTATCCTAGTTGGCAATGAGAGATTGTAATCACCAATGGAAAATGCAGCCAGCCTCACGCCATTGGAAACTCTAAGATCCACCTATCCTCTAGAAATCATTCTAAATCTACTTGGTTCCAGCATTTGAATACATACGTGAGCCCCATATGACGTATCTAAAACCCATTGTTTAGGAATGGAAAGATTGCATTCAATAACAAACACACCTTTAGCATCCCCATGATTTTGGGTGCAGTTCCTCTTCTAGTGGCATGTCATGTCACATGCAAAACATACCACCTCCCATTCCTTGCCCTACCTCTGGATCTTCCCCTTCTTAGATAGATGCTGCTTAGGGGATTCAGACTGTTTATGAATCCTTGCCCCATTTTCCTTGTCCTTCATTTTCTTATTCACTATAAGGACTATGGGTTTGTCACGCCCAATGTCCTTATCTACCTTGAGAAATAAGTTCAGATGTTCTGATAGACTCTTCTAATTTTTTATCATGTTGTAGTTGATAATAAAGCTAGATAAGGCCTTGGGCAGTGATGATAGGATGAGATCTGTATGCAACTCATACAAGAACATAATCCATAAGATATCCAGGCATTCAATGTATCTAATAAGCATGACTACATGGGGCTCATCTGGTTTAGACTCTCCATGATTTTTTCTAAAAATGGTTTGGAGATATTATATCTCTTCTATCCCACCTTTCCTTGATAAATATCCTTAAGGTGAGACATCATGCTATACACATCCATGTTTTCATGTTAGTTCAAGATCTCATTATACATAACTGATAGCATAAAACATTGAAAATATATAGAATCATACATATGTTTCATGTATAGAGATAGTTCCTCATCACTAGCCTCTTTTCCATGCGCAATTTGAATAGGCTCCTCCAGCATGTACAATTTCCTCTTGTGGTGAAGGATGACGTGTAAACCCCTCTTCCATTACTAGAAATTGGTACCAGTGAGCAGGTTTTCCTTATCAAGTATTGTTCACAATGATATGTTTGAAGTCATTTTTCTTTTCATTTCTAAAAATTAAGATGAGAAAATATTTTATTACTTTATCATGATAAAATTGAGACAAATAAATAAATTAATACATATTAGTATCCCACTATTTTATCAAAATCCAATATCCCTCACCATTAACTTTGGAATTTTTTGTTGCCTAAATATTCAAGTGGAAAGGATCCATATTTCCCTTCGTATTACCCCAAATAGGGTTGTTCAAGAATCTTGAAGGGTTTTAGTTTGGCATTACAAATTCCAACTGCATTAACTCGTAGTTCCTTGATCTGCTGAGTGGACTTCCCAATCCTAAAACACTTTTATTTTGGATTTCCTTAACCTTTGCCACTTGGTCACACCATGTCCTACTATGGTAGTCAACCCTTGCTGTGAACCAATTCATGTCAACCCAAAAACATGAATTATAATTCCATGATAATTGAAAGCACCCCAACTAGGGATGGTCAAGCACTTTGAACTATGGTTCGATTCTAACCAAGATTATGGAAGGCTATACTGACTTAGTATTTCTTTTGGGGATTTTATCCTTATATATAAATTTTCATTTTATTATATTTTATTATATTCTTGTTAATATTAAGTGGGATATAATTAATTGATAAACAATGTCTAAAATTATATTTATGCATAATCCGGTATTATTTTGGTTTTATCTTGAATGCTTGTTTAATTCATTAATTGTGTGATCGTGAAAACACACCCACAATAAATAAACCATGCAGCTAACAGAGATAAAATAAATGGAATGATCATGAGATTGTTCTATTGGTTAGTTTATCTAGTGGTTGATAAACTAACAAAAGACCTTGGGGAGAAACACCTTGAACTTTTTGGGTTCGTGTTTACAGCTTTCCACCTTTCCACCTTTGTATCTCCTTGGATTAGTTTCACCTTGGCTCGTAACATGATCCCCCTCCACTATCATGGGATGTCCATCCATTATATATGCCTTTATCTCACTCATAGATGAGGGGTAAAATGGGGTTTTACATAAAAGAAACTGTGGGCGCATATGCCCTACATAATAATGAGGAGTAGGCTCAAAAGCCAACAAATTTGATTTAAATAAATAAATTTAAAGAAACCATTCACATTAAAATGTATGGTCCTAACTCATACTTATCCATACATGAAATGATATTTATGAATAAATAAAACTAGCATTAAATTCTTTAATCATTATTGTTTAATATAAATCACACTCAAATCAATTAATTATATTTAATTAATCAATTCTTTTATCTTAAAACCTTTTCTAAATTTCCTTAATATTCTCATCCATCATAATTTTTTTAAAAATAGATTCATCTAAAATTATCTTTTTACATTACATGCACCATGGAGGTAACCCAGTAAATTCTTATTCATAACTACACAATGAGTAGAAATGAACATTATGCAAATGTTAAAATAAAAAAATATATAAAACACTAATCACATGTTGTGTCTCAACTTTACACCCGTAGTACGACACAAATATCATGGTTTTGTATAATATAATAATAAATTTTAATAAATCTACATAATTTTGATAAGTACCCGGTGTGTAGTTTTGATTATAGGGAATGTACTATCATTCACCGTCGATCCTAAGTACACACCCAGGGACATGGTTAATAATTTTATATTAGAAATCATTATAGTACATGTCATGTTCAGTGGTCCACACTCCTTGTAGTATTCACGTTACACAGTTTCCAGCCGTAAAATATGTGTATGGGGTACATGGTCTACCCCTAACATAAAGAGACTACATACTGTGTCTAGTGGACCACACAACATGTCTTCTAGAAACCACGTGCCACCTATTCTTGGTCAACACACGAAGTTATTTAAGACTAAAAAATATTCCAACACATGGCCTGTTTTGGCGGACCATCCTAGTGCATGGAACCTATACAACACGACATGTACTGTCGAATACACACTGTGTGTTCTAGTGTTTTACTTATTGGATGCTTTGGAACCTCTGGATGATATCCTATGTTTTATTTTAATCACAATTAAACGGAAAAAATTGTTTCTTTAAGGTGAACTAGAAATGACAGAGGAGGAACAAATCTTGAGATTCAGATTTTTAGAAAGATTAACATTAATTGAAACAACAGAATTATTAAATGTGTAAATCATAAACAAAAAACTAAATAATTATAATCAACTGTATGACCCCACTGATACCACTTAGTGGTTTTGGGCGTAGTGGAAGTGTGTTGTTGTGTGTACCCAACAATAAATTTTTCCTTTAACAACGATCAATCCGAGATCCATCACGATAATAAAATGACAGATCATTGGAATAGAAAAACGAACAAAATAAATTATGGGAGTTTCAAATCCATATAGAGAATAATCATATGTTTTTTATAATTAATTTAATTAAAATATGACAATTACCTTGATTGAATTCTTTCTTCGTTGGTGTTTCTGGTCAAGATCTGATGTGATCCATCATTTCATCGTTGAAGCCAAGTGTATTATTCCTCTAGCAGTGATCCAAATGTGATCCACATATCTTTTCATGTCGCCAATGGGATTTCCAGGTGCTAGTACGAAAGATCCTTCATTTTCAATGTCTGCATTCAATCACCCTAAGGTCCTCTTCCAGTGCAGTCCCTTTGATCTAGTGGAGGAGGATCTCTCTCAAAACATGATGAATTTCTTCATGAAAAAATAATAATTATCTCTTTCCATGAGAGTTTTTTAGATCCATTGTTCACAACCACAAAAATGGATAGGATAATGAGAATTATATAATTGGGATTCTAATTACTTATGATAATAAAATGAATTAATTAACCAAAATAATTTATTCATTTCATTTAATTTTTAGGTATACCACATGTCTAATAATAATAGTTGACTATTATTATACTTAACATGCACTATTCAAATTAAACCTAATATTATTTAATTAAATAAATAATATTACTTCTCATAAATCCCCAAAAAAACTACATGGTGTGTATATTAATATACATGGCATGTAATTTTGTTTTTCAATTTTATTTACTTCCTCCACCACATTTATCAGACCATGAATAATGGCTATTTATTTATCATATAAATATCAATGGATTACTCACTAATAAAAATATTATTTCTCCAAAAATATATTCTATTGAATAAATAGTATCGAAATAAATGTGATCAGGTATCCTTGAATAATTATTAAACCAAATTTGGAAATAATATTTAATCAAAATGTTAAATTAATATTTAACTGAGATAATTGGACACTCTTAGTATGTCACCAATGCTTAACATGTAATGCAATCACATTGTATCGATACATCGAATCAAGTGGGTTGCATGAAAGTGCCATCAACCCATGTGCTCAATTATTCTTTATTTGAATTTTCATAATTGAACTCGCCAATTCCATACCATGTCCATGGATTTATTTAAGCTATTTCAATTCCATAAAAGGTTCTAAGATATCTACTTTTGTTATGGAACAGAAGGGACAAATCCTTTCTCGCATTATCCATTAATAAAATATTACTCATGACACACCCAACATATCCTACCTCACTATGAATAGTGTGTCATTATAGTTTTAATCAATACATCTAAGTGAGTGAGTTATAATACCCATTAATAATAATCTTAAAGTCTAAGTACCAATACACATGTCTGGACATAGCAACATCCATTGACAATATGAAATGTGGATTTCCTGCTGACATGTCTTGTTCTCATAATATCATACTAGAAATTACGAAGGGCACACACCATGAGAAGGGGAATCAAAGTATTATGAGACCTCACCCTTAATTGTATGTATTATTTGTGTCCCTCTAATAAAATAATCTGGCCATAAAATATATATTCAAGAATAATGTTATGGAACTTACAAGTTCTCATCATTGTAGGGATAAACTATGACCCTTTAATGCAATAGCTATCCTTAAAAATTTATCTCATGAATTGTCACTTAGAAGAACAATAAAGATGTGATAAGGTATTCATTAATGAATAAAGTACAAAGTAGTTGGTTTTAGGCCACCAAATCTAACAGAGTTCCCCCGAAGCTATGACTTTGAACTAGTCTATAATCTTGGTAAGGGGGATGTGGTAGCAGATTCTCTTAAAAGGATTTATAGTTCTTAGTTAATAAACAAGGAAATAATGCTGTTGGCCTCATTGTAGTTATCCTTCATGTATAGAGATGATGAATCTTACCCCCAATGGGTGGATGTTACCCATCTACTCTTAAAGTATGTCAAGGAGTCACTACTTGATGATACAGACTGTGAGTATATAAGTGGCCAGTTTTCCACATTAAATATCCCAGATGGATATTCTAAATGTGGGTAACATGTTGTTCCTTTTAGAGGATGAACATTAGTACAATTGGACACTTAGAGTGAGAAGATGAATCAAGATATGTAGGTGGGTTTCAAGGAAGACACTGAGGATGACGGAACAGGTTGAACCTAAACATTCCTATTGATATGAATGTTGAGAACTTGTTTCATTAGTTTCATGGTTTCTCAACACTCCATGTTGATCCCATATGCTCAGAGAGGGGTTCACTTTTATTTCTTGGGGTTACAATAAGGGAGTGATAAAGGACATCGATGGAAATCGTGATGTGTTTATCACCTATTTCCAGGGGACACTATACCATCTAGGTGATCATTGACCAACTCTCCATATCTTTCACTTATTATTTTTTAGAAACAGAGACCCATAGAGAGTATGGGATGCCTTTGCATGCAATATATAGTTTGACTCCATGGAGTCCCATTAATGATATTCTCGGATTGGGGTGCATGGTTTTCATCCTAGTTGTGGAAGGGATTGCATGAGGAATTTGGGACTCAGTTTTGCTTGGGAAAATCATTCCACCTATAGGAAGAAGACCAGATGGAGAAATCCATTCTTGTCTAATAATACATGACACATTATTAAATCCTAGATTTTGGTTGTAGTTAGGAGGATCACCGACCTCTAGTGGAGTTTGTGTACAACAACAGTTACCACCCAACCATCAGTATGGTACTATTCAAGGACTTGTGCACGAAACATGTTGGTATCCACATTGTTGAACTGAAATCAGATAGTCAACGCTCATGGATTTGGAGTTAATGTAGGATACTATTGAGAATATTCAGGTCATTCAGGGTCATATGAGGAATGTATAAGGGCATCAGAAGTTGTATACTGATAGGAGAAAAAGACACTTGGAGTTTGAGGAGGGAGAACATTTGTTTCTTTGGGTCTCTCCTCGATGTGGGATATGGATATTTGGTTGGGTAGAAATATTATCTCTAAGTTTCATCAGACCTTTTCTGATACTATTTAGAGTGGGTGAGGAGGCATACTTATTATCTCTACCTACATAGTTAGATCGGGTTCACAGTGCCTTCCATGTATCCCAACCAAAGAAATTATTGGTCGGAGTGCAAACTCAAGATGGAGTGAATTGATTTCCTACTTAAAATTTCTATTAAAAACTTTATGATAAAGGTCCCCCAATTTTTAAATATCCCAATTAATTAAGGCAGTATGGATATAAATGTTTTTTTTCAGTAAATAGGTTTCTCAAAGCATGATTAGTCCTCAGTTAAATTAGTGTAAAACACTTCTTCAACTTTTGAAACATGTTTACAGAATTAAACACATACACATACTAGTAAGAACTAACAATCAGAGTCAATGTAAAATAGTTTTTTGTTTTGTAAATTATAAGAAGTTGAACATAGAAAAACAGAGTATCACTAAATATAGTACACAATAGATTTAAACATGAGGTTCCGTCTCAAGTTGAGACTTAATCCTCTCCACTTGGTGATCACCTGCCTCCAAGTAGTTTATATTAACAATAAGAATGATATACAACCTATATCAGGCTTTAACACACACAAATTTTACAGGGCTCGCACCCTCTACCATAGTTCTTCATGGAAAAAACAAACAAACCAGACTAGATATGGCCCTTTTCATAGTTCTACATGTGAAACAAGGTGTAAGTGATGTTTGATGTGGAGATTTTCAATATCCTCTAGTTCAAGAACATGAGACAGTGTGTGTAATAGATGAACACACACTTCTCAAAAATGTAAAATAAAATAATACAATATATCTAATATTATAATATTGAATTTAGAAATATCTATGTGTTTGTAGTTCAGCTCTTGATTCCTTGGAGTGAAGAAATTGTTGTTCGAGTATTTCTCTAAATGTTTTCCTCAAAACAGAGTGTCACAACCCCAGGTTATAGCTTCCAAGTATTGAGGTGTTTTGTATATTGGTTTGACAGAGAATTGAAGAAGCACAGAAGAAAGACGTGAATTTTTTCTCCCATATAATCTTCTTGACGCTATTGGGTTCACAATGTAAGTGTTGGATGGTTGTTCCTTGTTCTCTTTGATCTAGCAAGTAATCTATTTCTCATGCATTACTCTCTTATTATTGTCTTCATAGGTTTTCTATTTTATAGTTGAGGTCTGAGAATAGGAATAAGTAAACCACGTGTAGTCTTCCTTGTTCCTCGTACTTTCCCCGGATACTGTCTCTTGATATGTCTACAATCAACATTAATTAATGTCAGAAGTATTAAATTTACCACATATTAATGTTCGAATAATCTTAATAATTTGACAAAGTATAGAGTAGAAGAGTGATCCTCGGTAGACTAGAATTGGTAGCCTTCCTAATAGTAGACTTCAATAGTAGGCTTCATCGGTAGACTACATCTGTAACCTTCTATCAGTGACCTTCATCAGTAACCTTCCATCGGTGACCTTCATCGGTAACCTTCTATCTATGACCATCATTGGCAAAATTATATTTGTGACCTTCATCGGTAACCTTCTATCAGGGAACTTCATTGGTAACCTTCTATCGGTGACCTTCTATCGGTGACCTTGTATAGGAGACCTTCTACTTAGATAAATTTTTCACTATAAGCTTAAACAATAGAACAGTGAGATTAAAGATACATAATTATCACTTGATAGAATCTATAAATATTAATGAAATATGATTATCATGAAAAAGAATCATTATTTGGTGTTATCAAAACAGGTGAGTCCAACAATCTCTCCCTTTTTTATAATCTCAAATAACGTTAGTGAAAATTTAGATTTAAGTATTATAGAATCAGGGTTAAGAAAATTTGCTAATTTATTTAGAGGTGTTACATATATATATTATATATAATTAAAATTGAACCGTGTCTATTGTGGAAAATTTAGATAGCGTATATATGCAAGGACTCCAGTCAACTTAAAACATCTCCCCCTTTATGATTAACAAAAAGAATGTAAGTGAAATAAAGAGAAAATGGAATTTTTTATTAATGAAACAAGAGTACAATATATAAAAAGAGTAAAAATATCCTTATCAACTAATACAGCAAACATTAAATCCACATCAGATATGTCCAAGGGAGATTTGTCTTTGGAAGCTGAGGAGGTAGGTCTAGAATATGGAGGGATAGGCCAAGGTATGGTAGTGAGATGGGTAGGAGAAGCTACTAAAAAGGCATCAGTAGACAAATATTGAGTAGATCTTTAAGGAATCATAGGGGTCAGGATTCTAATGGAATGTTCTGAAGTCATCTAAGGGGAATTAATGGTGGAGCCTGAGGCAACTGAGGAAGAAGGCAAAGCTAGTAGAACAAGAATTGGAGTGCAGTCCACATGGGTGAAGGGTAAAAGGATATTTCTGAAATCCATAATAATGCTTCCTCCTATTTCCATTGATAAGATAAAATCATCCTTATTCTCCATGAGTTTTTCTAACGAAGGAGTCAAATCTCTATTCCTTCTAACTTGATCCTTAAAATCCTATGTGATAGGTGGGATCCTCTAGTTTTCCAACAATAGCTTTAATTGAACATCAATCTGATGCTTTGTGTACACCCTTTTGTAATCAAAATAAACATGATCTTTGATGGCCTTATGATCTTGAGGAGACTCCATTATGTAATCTACCACTATCTTATGAATGTATATGGTATTAAAAATTACACGAGTCATAGACTGAGGTTCTGAGGAACTTGAACCAGAGAGATTTTCCATTTCTTCTCTAACAACTCACCTAAAAGCATCTAGAACAACAAGAGGAGAGGCTGAAGAGAAATAATATGCACACAGAGGTGCCACTATAAAATCCACTGTCTCCTTAAAGTACAAGGTCAGATCCCTGATCAACGTCATCACAAACATCATTTTGTCCACTCACATGTGCCTCCATAGACTTCTTAAAGTCATCAAACACAGTGACCATCTGATGAACAACACTCTCAAAAAACATAATATCTTTTTCTATATGAACCCTTGAAGCCATATAGAAGTTTAAAATAACAATTTATTATTTCACCGATTCCATAGACTCTACCAAGGTTCATACCTGTCTCTAACATTCCTTCACTTCATGTAGAATGTTTGAGTGAGAGGTAGAAATTACTATTTCTAAGGAAGATTCCACCACCTCTTGATTAAGAGACACTATTCTCTCTATCTTAATAGATCTCTCATCAAAGTGTCTCTTCAAATCTGATTTTAGTGATTCTAAATCATTTTTCGTCACATAGTCTCAAGGTAAAAGAACTACTGGCTGTACAATAGTGGCCTCTGAAATAGAAGGAATTGGAGGGCTTCTGTTAGGATTGTCATATTCAGAGTCTCCATAGCCTAATTACAAGACCACAAATCTAGTATCTACTGACCAATCTTCTATTCCATGAGAAACAACAACTGAACCTATGGAAACAAGTTCCTCCCCCTCACTTGGAGAATTCCATTGATCAACTACATCCATATCTGCTTTTCCTCCTTGATCAACTACATCAACAGGAGAGTCCACTTCCACTTCTTCTATAGAATCTACAACTACTTCCATTTCTATTCCAACATCAACTGATTCAACATACTCTTCATCGAAACTCTCTACCATTTTTGTATAACCTATCAGAGGAATGAGACTTAGACATTACCCTTCAATTTCATTAGCACCTGTCTCAAAATCTTCATGACTAGATTCAGTTCCATCCTCCTCCTCTGAGGTCTCTCTGTTGCCTCTTAAGACATTTTCTTCTTCTTCTTCTTCACTGGTTTCCTCATCATCACTTTCCCGTAGTACAATCTCTCTTATAGGAAATATTTTTTGTGGGATTGAATCACCAAAGGATACAACTTTGGCATAAGGACTTGAGGGAAGGTTAGGATCAATCCTGTTATCTATTAGAGAATCCTCTCTTTCTTGCACAACAAAAACTTCCTCTTCTTAATATGAATATATTGGCTTCACATCACCAGGCATTAAACCCAAATCTCTATTTTTTTGTCCTAGTAGGATAGGTGAAAAGGTTAAATTATTCATATAGTTTTTCCTCATCATTCACCCATATTCTTTGACAAGGGTTCCAACTTATCTTTATAAACTTGAAAATCATCTTGGTAATGTAGAAGTTGTCCCTTACAACTACTGATTCCTCCTTATTTCTACCAAATCCTTTCAATTTCAAAATGAACTATATCAACATTGAATGAAACATATCATTTGAATTGGTACATGGCTTTGTCATATCCTCTAACTAAATCATTATCATCCTAAAAATATTTATCTTCTATCCATGATTCAACAGATTCAAAATAAACATATCCTGATACATCAACATAGAAAATTCACCTCTCCTAGGAATCAAAAAATGCTGAAGAAACATAAAAAGAAACCTCTATTCTCCTTCCATTTCAGAAGAAATCACTTTCCAAGGAATTAAATTCCCTGTCAGTTCAGCCAAATCTTCTTTATAATAGAATAAATCACTAGTGTGAGGCACCACTCCAGAGTAGTAATAAAAAATACCTTCATGTGGGACTCTTAAGCATTCATGCCATTCAACATAGTAGAAGCTCACACTTAATCAATTTACCTCTAAATACTTTTAGTTCTCATTCTCAGACTGCTTGAACTTTAAATACTCATAAAATTCCTTCACTATCTCTAGGTAATAAGTAACATTGTTATTTCTAAATCATTCTACCCAATATTGAGCTTCAATTGGCTTTAGCACTAGAGACCTTCTCGACAACATCCATTCCAAAATTTATTACTTTTATACCATGATTTTCCTCTTCAAAAAATGTGGATTGATTAGCTTTTCCACTACCATGCTTCTACTACTAGACCCAGTTCAAGGTTTCTTAGGGTTCAACTCATCTCCTTTATCACCAACCATTGGTCTCTTCAATCTTTCCATTGCAATCTGGAGTGATTTGAGGGTTTTAGCATAATGTTTGGTTCCAAGGATAGGGACAAAAAGGTTTAGAAGTATATTGATGTGGATTGAAATTTGGTTTGTACGTTTTTTATCATTTAGGGATCGAAAAAAAAATCAAGTAAAATAAATAAATAAGGCTAAAAATCTTTCGAATTAAAACAGAAAATGCAATGTCCCAAAAAGATTGACTATCGGTAAGGTGCCAATGGTGAGGTCGAATGAAGAGGTACAAAAATTGAGGTCCAACAGTGAGGTCCTAATGGTGAGGTCCAACGGTGAGGTCCTAATGGTGAGGTCCAATGGTGTGGTCCTAACAGTGAGGTCCAACAGTGATGTCCAACGTTGAGGTCTTAACGGTGTGATATAACCTCAACAGTTTATCATACCTATCTCATGTTTGATGTAATTTATAATCTTAGATCTCAAAGGCTTTATGAATATGTCATCCAGTTGGTGTTCAGTTCCAATGAATTCAAGAGTGATATCACCTCTTTGATAATGATCTCCCAGTATGTGATATCTCAAATTAATGTGATTTGTCCTATCATGAGATACTGGATTTTTAGAGGTGTTAATAACACTTTTATTATCACAGTTTATAGAGACATATTTGAATTGATATCCATAGTTTAGTACACTGTGTTTCATCCACATAATTTCATAAAAACAATTACCAGCATCTATATATTCATCTTCGACTGTAGATAATGAAAAAGAATTTTGTTTCTTACTAAACCATGATACTAGTTACTTTCCCAAAATGTGACATGTTTTAGAGGTTCTTTTTCTATCTATCTTGAAACCAAAAAAGTCATCATCAGAATAGCTTATTAAATCAAATGGTTTTAAACTTTAATAAAATAGTCATAAGTTTGTAGTATACTTAAGATTTTTAAAAATCTTTTGAATAGTAGTTAAATGAGACTCTTTGGGTTTGGCTTCAAAACTATCACACATGCATACACTGAACTTGATATCAGGCCTGATAGTAGTAAGGTAGAGAAGACTCCCAATCATACCTCTATAATTGGTTTGATCCAGTGATTTAACAATTTCATTAGCATCAAACTTACAAGTGGTACTCTTAGGGGTATCACTACCTTTATTTATATCCAAACCAAAAAGTTTCAAAAGATACTTAGTATATTTACTATGATTTAAAACAATACAATTTTTATTTTGAAAAATTTTAAATCCATGGAAAATTTTAAGTTCCCCCATTAAACTCATTTCAAATTCATCTTGCATCATTTTTGAAAAATTAGTACATAATGAATTTTTAAAGGATTCAAAAATAATGTCATTTAAATAAATTTATACTATTAAGAAATATTTGGAAGTACTTTTAATAAAAATAGTATGATCAGCTATTCCATTAGTAACACCATTTAAAATAATAAAAGAACTATATCTATCATATCAAGCTCTTGGATCTTATTACATACCATATAGAGATTAAGAAAGTTTAAAGACATGATTTGAAAAATAGGGACTTGAAAAACCAATTGTTGTTTAAAAAATACACAATCAACTATATAACCATTTTGAAATGCACTTTTTACAACCATTTGATTAATTTTGAAATTCAGATGAGCTGCATAAGAAAGTAGTATCCAAATGGATTCTAGTCTAGCTATAGGTGAAAAGGTTTCCTCATAGTCTATTCCTTATTCTCGACAATATCCTTATGCAACTTGTCTATCCATGTTTCTAACTATGGTTCCAAATTCATCAACTTTATTTCTAAACCCCCATTCAGTGCCTATGGTCAAAGTGTCTTTAGGTCTTTCTACTAATTACCAAACATTGTTTCTTTCAAACTGATTTAATTTTTCATGCATAACTATCACCCAAAATTCATCACTGATAGCATCATTAATATTTTTGGGGTCAAAATGTGAAAGAAATGCTTGATGTTCAACTTGGTTTCTCAAAGAATCTCTAGTTTGTCTTCCTCTATTTATATAACCTATTACAACATATAAAAGATGATTTTTGACAGTTTTAATACCTCTATAAAGAGTTTAAATAGACTCCTTATGGTCTCCTATAGGTTCAAATTCACCATGATTTGATTCTGGAAAATTTTCTGAACTAGTAGTTTTCACAAAGGGTTTACTGTACTTATCATTAAGGTATAGAATTGACATATCTTCCTCAATATGTTCAATGGAGGTTTTGGGTTCATGTGGATCAATCTCATCAAATTTTACAAGAACATAATTTTCTACACATTTGGTTCTCTTATTGAATACTCTTTATGATATACTAGAGATTGAGTAACCTAGGAAAATTAATTTATCAATATTAGAAGAAAAATTGTCAATATTATCCCTAGTGTTAAAAATAAAAACATTGCAACCAAACACTCTAAAGTAATTAACCATAGTCTTCCTATTCTTCAATAGCTCATAGGGGGTTTTATTATGAATGGGTCAAATTTAGACTCTATTGATGATGTAACAAGCTGTATTAAAAACTTCATCCCAAAAATATATTGGTAGGTTATACTCATTTAGAATTTTCTGTGCAATCTATTAAAGTGTCCTATTTCATCTTTAAACTATTCCATTCGGTTGAGGTGTTCTAGTAGCAGAGAAATTGTGATTATAGTCATTTTGATAGAAAAAATATTCAAACATACGATTTTCAAACTCATTATTTTCAAACTCATGACCATGATCACTTCTCAAGGCCTTAATTATAAGTCAACTATAATTTTATACAGACTTGGAATATTTAGTGAAGTAAGAACATGATTCACTTTTGTGAGCTAGAAAGTATACTAAAGTATATCTATAAAAATCATCTAAAATAACATCAACATAGTGCTTCCCATTTAAACTTTAAAGTCTATATGATCCAAAAAAAATCCATGTGAACCAACTCAAGTGGTTGAGAAGTGCAAACATATTTCTTTGGATTGAAAGAAACATTGTGTTGTTTTCCTTTTTGACAAAGATTCCAAATATTGTTATGTGGGAATTCCAATTTAGATACGTCTCTAACTAAAACTTTCCTAGTTAGTTTCTTGAGTGAGTTCACATTGAAGTGTGCTAATATTCTCTACCATAACCATGATTCCTTATGAAAAGAATTTAAGCAGGAACATTTTGGTTTTCTAAAGAGTTTAAATCAACAACATATACAATTTTTTTTCTAAGAGAAGTGCATATTAAATCATTTTTATAATTAAAAACATTTCTTGCATCATTTTCAAATTTTACATTGAAACAATCATCACACAACTAAGATATTCTAGTTATATTTTATTTTAACCCATCAACAAAATGTACATTTGAAATTAATATAGTATTAGGGTAACCAATTTGGCATAAGCCGATGATCTTACCTTTAGCATTATCAACAAATGTAACACGTCCACCATCAACTTTAATTAGGCTCTTGAAGCATGAATATTCTCCTATCATATGTCTTAAAAATACACAGCCCAAGTTCCACAGGGTCTTACAATAGCTCTTTAGACAATTTTCCTGCAAAATAGATTAAGTGTAGAGAAACTCTGGTACCCAAATTTTCTTGGGTCCTGAGAGGTTAGCAAGTAAAGATTTAGAAACCCATACCTTTCTCATGGGTTTCTTATAATAAACAGATATGTTTTGAGATATGAATACATTTTTTGGTGATTTAGAGAATTTTTTTTTTCAAAATATTTTCCTGAACTTGAACTAGAAATATACTATCTAAATTTTGGAATAAATTTATTTTTAATAAACCTTCTATGTCGTGGTTGATATCCTAGGCCTTTTTTGTATTTTGGAGTAATCTCTTTCTCTAGAAACTGAGTCAAGGTATCTCTACCTGCAGTAAACTTCTCAATATCCCTTTTTAATTTCTCATTTAATAATTTCATTTCATTATATTATTTTAACATGTGAGAACATTTTTCTTTCTCAATATACAGATCAGACTTATAATTAGCATTTAAAGCATGTTGTCTTTTCAAATATTTATATTTATCCTTCAGTTCATTAATGGTATCCTCCAGTATTCCAAAATATTCCCATAGTTCATCCTTAGTCATATTTTCATCATTATTTGTTTCACTTTCATTACGATAATAGTAATCATTATGTATTGGAGAATTGAGTGTTACCTCAGATGTTTCTGTCATGAATCATAGATTTTCATGTTTGTTCTTTTCAATATAAGAAGTAGCAGATCCACTAGAGCTATCTTCTAAAGTACTCTAAGTAGATTTCATAGCCTTTTTATATTCATTTCCCTTGTATTTATACTTTTTCCTAAATTTCATCTTGGGGAAATCAGCCTTCACATGGCATCTTTGTTTATACTCATGGCAGACTATATCATTTTTGTTTTCATTCCATTTTCTATTCTTTTTTCTACTATCGTCTACTAGAATACCTTTATTTATAGTTTGATTTTCTAAATAACTTCTTCTTACAATAGAACTTCTTAAATCTCCAAGAAAAATGATCCATCTCATTATCACTATCAGAAGTTGAATCTTCACTGGTGGAAGTGTTTACATGAGATTGAAAATTTTCTTTATCTTTGCTCTTTGAGGTAGAAGTCTTGAATGCTATTGATTTATTTCTTGTTTCTTCATCTGCTTCTTGATTTACCATATTATCTTCTTCATACATCATAAGTTTTCCAATAATTTCCTTCACTTTTAGTTTGCCTATGTCACATGATTCTTAAATAGAAATAGAAGTTTCTATCCATCTATCTGGCAGGCATCAAAGAAACCTCATAATCAGAAGACTCTAGGTATTTACTGTTTCATTGAACATGAGATATATTTCAGATATAAGTTCATCAGGCTTCATTTTAAAATTACCATATTTAATAGTATAAGTATTTAATCTCAATTATTTGACATTGGTGGTTCTCTCAGAGGAAACAACAAAAGTATCCCAAATTTCATATACAGTTTCACAGAAATATATTCTATTGAATTATTAATCACCTAGAGAATAGTACAATGCATTTCATTTCATTACAATTATTATTATATGTATATTTGGTCAACTGAAACCATGTGTCCATAGCAGTAACAAGAAAGGCATGTTGTTCTTCTATTGTGTCCCAGATTTACAGAACCATGCTCTCTAGATACATTTTCATTTTTAGATTCTACTGAGAAAAATTATTACCATTAATGAAAGGTGTCATGTTAGTAGTAGCACCCTAAAATCTATAATCCATTGTTAATTAGAATTTTAAAAAACTAAAAATTTAGATATGATAGAAATTTAAAGATTTTTTAGATACAACTAAAATAACAGTAGAAAAGAATTTGAAAAAAACTTGTATAACAGTTCAGATGGTATCAAGAAAAATTTTAATCATATGATACCAAATGTTGGTCAGGGTGTAAACTCAAGAGAGGGTGAATTGAGTTCCTAACTAAAATTTTAGTTAAAAACATTTTGATAAAGATCCACTAATTTTGAAATAGCCCAATTAATTAAGAAAGTAGAGATATAGATGTTTAGTTGATCAATATGTTTCTTAAAGGGTGATTAGTCCTTAGTTGAATTGGTGTAAAACACTTCTTAAAATTTTGAAATAGTTTTATTGAAATAAATAGATAAAAACACTAGCCCGAACTTACTATTCGAGTCAATGTAAAAATGCTTTATTTTTTTTTTGAAATTATAAGTAAAAGTAAATAGAAGAATAAAGTATTACTAAATATATTACATAGTAGAGTTAAATAAGATGTTCAGTATCAAGATGAGACTTAATTTTATCCACTTGGTGATCACCTGCCACCAAGCAGTTTATATTAACAATAAACATGATACACATCTTGTATCAGGCATTACCACAGTTTTCCCAAATAGTCTAGGGCTCACAAACTCTACCATATTTCATTATGTAAAAAACAAACAAACCAAACTAGATATGGCCTCTTAAATAGTTATATGTGGGAAACAAGGTGTAAGTGAAGTTTGATGTGAGGATTTTCAGTATCCTCTAGTCCAATCATAGGAGACTGTGTGTGTAATTGACAAACAAAAACTTCTCAAAAATGTGAAATAAAATAACACAATAGATATAATATTATATGACTGAGTTTTGAACGCTCTATGTGTTTTTAGTTCAGCTCTTGACTCCTTGGAGTGAAGAAATTGAAGTTCAAGTCTTTCTCTAGAACTTGTCTTCAAAACAGTGTGTCGTAACTCCAGATTCTAGATTCCACAGACTAAAGTGTTATACATCTTGGATTGATTTAGAATTGAATAAGAATAGAAAGAAGACGTGAATTTATTCTCCCAAATTATATTCATGATTCTCTTGGGTTCCCATTATAAGTGCTGGATGATTCTTCCTTATTCACTTTGATCTAGCAAGTCTGCTCTTTATCATGCATTCCTATCTTATTCTTTTTTCCTTAGTCTTCTATTTTATATTTATGGTCCGACAATTGGGATAAGTAAACAACATGTGGTATTCCCCGTACCTTATACCGTACCTATATATTGTCTCTTGATATGTCTATAATCAACATTAATTAATGTTAGAAGCATTAAATTTACCAAATATGAACGTTAGAATTATATTATGCATTTGAAAAATTATGGAGTAGAAGAGTGAGAAGAAGTGGACTGGTAGTGGTAGCCTTCTCTACAATAGGCTTCAATAGTAGGCTTCATTGGTAGACTACATTGGTAACCTTCTATCGGTGACCTTTTTTGGTAACCTTCCATTGGTGACCTTCATCGATAACCTTCTATTGGGGACCTTCATCCAAAACCTTCTATCGATGAACTTCATTGGTAACCTTCTATTGGGGACCTTCATCGGTAACCTTCTATTGGTGACCTTCATTGGTAACCTTCTATTGGTGACCTTTTATCGGTGACCTTCTACTTAGATAAATTTTTCACTGTAAGCTTAAATGATAGAATAATGAGATTAAAGATACATAATAATCACTTGATAGTATCTATAAATATTAATGAAATAAGATTATCATGAAAATGACTCAAGTTTTGGGATTCTCAAAATAGGTGAGTCCAACTTACTTACGTACACAACCCATCACACATCATTGAATGGGGTGAGATGAATGTCAATGACAGGGTCACTTTTAAAGATATTCTGGTGGAGATCGAGGATCGATGGGAGAGGCCACTCCATCGGCAATTGATTCCTCTATTGTGTATTCTGTGGTAGCACAAGAATCTCTAGGAGAGCACGTGGGATATGGAGGCCCAATTTTGTGCTCTTACCATCATCTATTTGGGAATCCCTTGGTTTGTATTTCAAGGATGTAAAACCTTATGGTGGGGAGAATGTAATGACTCTTATCTTAGAACTTTTATTTTTAGAAAATTTCGGTGAAAATTACAAGAGAAGACACTGATAAGGCATGTAATTCCAAGGCCCAGTGTTCCCTGAATGGTCCATAGAAAAATGCTATGTTTTTAAATATCATGTGTCAGATGTTTTCAAAATAAAGGTATTAACACTTAAAGGGTTTCCCAGTTTAGAAGTTTGAGAGAACCATTGCATTCCGTGTTGCTAGTTTACCCTAAGAGTGACTTAACTTTAGTTGGTGCGGTCCACCAGTGAGAAAACCTAAAAATATATTAACTGTAAATAAAATTATTAAATAAAATTATTTTATTTTTAAAATCCATACAACTCATAAATGGTAACTCATATTGGAAATCTGAGAGTATCGTTGAGCTTGAGAGGGTGTGACTTCTATAGGCGAGCCCTAACCTCGACCGACACAGATTGAGCGTAAAATTAATTTTTGGGTGTTTTAAAGAAAAATAAAATTAACATTAGAATTTTAATTTTATCCAAAACAATTCTACAATTCAATGATGAGGAAACTATTTTAATTTCATAAATGAAACATCATAACGACATGGCCACTCAGAGTAATTGAAACACTAAAACATGTTTCATTAGTTAATCACCTAACATAGATGCGAGATAGTTGTCACAATCATGGAATTTTTTTATGGAGGATTTGGAGGATTTTCACGATTAAAAGAAAAATTCTAATGAACAATCTTCATCCCTTCCTCCTCTTTCAAAGGATCGCGAATGATAACGATGGATCAAAGGATCACCAATGAAAATGGCATACTGCATATTAAGGATCGAAAAATGATGGCGTGCGACTCCGTTCTTCAACAAGGAATGATCTAATCCCAGGTAGGGGTTTATTTATATGTGCTTACCATTCTCCCATTATTCATTTCTAGATGAAGAATGAAGGTCAATTCACTAACAAATTGACCAGTGGTTGATCGTCTATGCAGGAATGGGTTTTTTCATGCGGGGTGTTATGGGAAGTTGGATTCACATTTTATTTATCCTTCACTAAACTCTTAACAAGGACGAATCACGCCGAAATGAACAATGGTCTTTTTCCATCTTTGTGTGTTCCTTGTGAATCCTATACTCTTCCATTTTCTTCAGTTCTTCGTGACATGATGACAACCATCATCCATGCTGGAGGGCAGCGGAGGATAAACCTAGGCATGTGGCCGAGGGAGACGGTGGTGTCGGGCGATCAACCGCTGGAATGGGAGCTAGTAGTTGTGGAGGGAGAGACATGTACAGGTGAGTCGCGATGGAAATGGAAGGCTAAAGTGGTGGAACATGGTAGCACAAACCACAGTAGCTGAGGAGGCCTGCAGTAGATCTGCATGCCGTAGTAGCAAGTCATGGCTAGGGGGGCGATGGCACGTGGTCAGCGGACCACATGCGGGGAGGCAGCCAACTATGTAATCTGTGTGTTGAAGAGAGGACGCGACACCTACCACATCAAGGATGGACCAAACTAGACTGCCAGATTGGGATGGGCCTAAGAGGGGAACCAGGCCATTGGATGGCCCATCTGGATAGATACTGACCCGCCAACGTGGGTCGGGCCAGAGGAAGGAGACCATGCTGCTGGGCCGCCAGTCGGGCTAAACCCATGACCCAATGGGTTATTTCCATTAGGTCAAATGGGCCTGGCCAATGAGGCATGCTGGAACGGGTCGGCCCAGACTCGACCTTGTTGGGTCAGCCCAACCAAGGCCACACCCAACCAATGCCTTTTCACTAGAACACACATAACTTTGAAACTATACTTCTGATAGATGAGCCAATTATGGAATTTAGACCCTCGGGAGGTGGAGGTAATTTTAGTATACACTAAGTGGTCCTTAATAGAATTTGGTATATGACCCATGGCTTGATGAATAGATTCTCCTGTAATCAAGTGTGCTTCAAGCAGGAATCCTATGATGGTTTATGGCGAGAAGGAAGTGACGAGCGGACCTCATTAGACCATCAGACCTCAGTGATGAGGAGAACTTATTGTTCTAGAAGACCTTAATTATGAGATGAACTTAGTGGTCTAGTGGACAAGTGGACCTTAGTGCCCCAGCAGATGACCAAACCTCATTGGCGCATCAGACGAGATGACCTCAGTGGACCAGCAGACCCGAGTGACGAGCGTACTACATTTGGCCCCAAAGATGAGTGAGTCTAAGTGATATAGTTGGCCCATGATAGGATATGATCTTATTGTTCTAGCTAGTCTAAGAGGTGTGAAGGTCCAAGTGATCTAGCTATCCCAAGAGACGAGTAGGTTTAAGTTATCCAGCTGGCCCAAGAGATGAGCAGGTCTAATTGATCCAGCTGTCCCTTGTGAAGAGTAGGTCTAGGTGATCTACCTTCCTTAAAGACTCATCAGGGATGATTTCTTTAGTAGTAAAATGTGTTAATCATTACGACTATTAGTCTTTATTTCTGTTATTTAGATTATACCTGTATGATATAACACTAGTAACTCTCTTGATTGTACTTATTAGAGGCCACACATTGTGTACATATTTGGTAGTCTTCTTTTTTATTTCTTTGTGGTTTACCTTTGTGGTTTTGGGTCCCTAATGGAAATTGTTTTACTCACCTCTACGTGATCTTCATCTACACATGTCTTATCATGTGTAGAAGATCGACACATTCATGAATTTCTTAGTGGACCGGGTCCAAGTGGTTTTTAGAGTGACCCAACAGACGATATGTGCTTCTAAAGCTTCAGACAGTTATTTCGTTACCTACCCTTCAGGTAGGGTTTTATGAGTAGGATTTATAGAGACTTGTACTTGTACATTTTTGTTTTATTTTTTCTTGTATTCTTGCCCCATTTGCCTTCAGTTTTCTAGTTTCATACCTTGTGTTTGTTTAGATACTGTATTCTACTTCCATCATCTATGTCTTGGAGTTGTGTGATTGATTATAGGTACTTAGGAAAATTCCTCCCATTTTCTTGGCATATGCCTACTTGGCGCTAGTCACCAACCCCTAGCCTATGGGAGGCGAGCTTGGGGTAGTCACGACATGGGCCTCGAAGGATGAGTCACGACAGATTTAGTAAATGTATATGATATATATGAAATAATAATTTTACTATAAAGAAAATATAAAAATAAAAATAAATATAACTTACATTTCTTTTTTAGAAATATGAACATAAATTGGAAACAATGTTCATGCGTACGTACGACCTACCATCTCGATGAACGATGCATTTTATTTATTTTTTCAAAAATTTATAGATTATTATAAATAAATATATAATGAACATATATTATATTTATATCATTTTTTACATCCTTGAAATAAAGAAATCTGAATCTCAATAAGAGGACCAATAAAAACAAGTCAAATAAAGTATGAAAAACAAATTATTTATTACCCGAAACATCAGCTAAACATGGAATTAAAAAAAACGATTAATATTGAGTCACAAAATAATAATATATGATGTGATAAATAATAATATGTTTCTGTGGTTGATTTATATTTATTTTATAGGGGGGTTGAATGTGTACAAAAAATCAAAAAACCAAATTGTAATAATAAATGCTAAACCCACATGGGTGATGTCAAAACACTGAGACCACAAGTAATGTGGTCCAATTAACCAATTTTACTTGAAATCACCAAAAACCATAATGAAAATCATATGGAGCCATACCTTGTGAAAATTTTTGAACAATGTATTAAATATATCATCAAATTACCACATCTACGTGACACAAATGAGATGCCAACAATCATGATGATTTCAGATGATCTGGTGAATTTTTTCCACAAAATCCCTTAGAGAAGAACCAAAATCAAAGGATAGATAATAGAAGGGAACATTATAGAATTGATGAAGAACCTACCATGAATGCACAAAAATAATAATACTTTCATATAAAATGTAATCATAGGAATGGAGGAATAGACACAATGAGGGCTCATCCGCCACCTTTAATCAACCAAAATAAGAGGAGACTCGATGGGGTTCTTAAAATGGAGCACCTAAAATATTTTTAGTAATCCCCTAAAAAAATAGGTTGCATAACACCGTTTCAAGGAATATAAATGGGGTTAATGTTGTGAATCCCCTTTTAGGAAGAGGGGAGTAAGCCTTTCACTTGACTATTTTATGTATGGGCTAAAAGGACCTCATGAGTTATATTCCTATTGAGCATGAAACCTATCACACTGTGAATGGTTGGAAGATATATGTTTCAGCCGCCTGGCCACCCAACCACTACTTTGATATCATTATGATCCCCAAAGTAATCCACCAAGCCATGACACACATCTAAAAACATCTTATATGGATATACAAAAATTTTTAATCCCACTCTAAATCTGGGTTTTAAAAAATAACCCCTCTCTATACCAAAAATTAAAAGTCCCTCAGTAATTCACAAATCGTAAAGATGTGGGTCCTTACAAACTCCCCACTATAAATCTTTTCATCCTAGAGAATCCATGAGGTATCTCTTAACACAATCCTTTTCCTACCTATTTTATGTTCACTAAAATGAACATTCATGAAGACAATGAAATGCATAATTCTTCAATGTAAAAAAAGTGGCATATAGGAAAGATTTGGTGCTACTAAAGATACTAAGGGTTCTATTGTGATATCAATAAAACTTACTAATATCTCTATATGAACATGTCCACTAAACAATATATCATATATAACTTATTTATACCAATATAATCAATTTTTAAATAATATAATGAATCCACTAGGAATGGAATGTTTCAATATATTATACGGCTCTCAACATTTCATGATTATCTGAATAAAGACTCATTATGTTGATTAAGACTTCACATGAATTTTATTTTTCTATTAAGTATATCACATGTCACATACCCAAGTTGATGAAAACATCATATTTGAAACAGCTAAAAAGGAACATGAATCTCCTTAATATAATTCAATCAGGCTACAATTTTATTTAACATTTCATACAAATGAAATAATCATATCTTGGATGTTCTTCAATCGACGACGATATCATAAACCTAACTGACCACCCCCATTTTATATAAGTCAACATATTGAATTGTGTAAGTATGTTATCAAATAATTAAGGTTCTCATTCCTAATTTCATTCTAACCTCATGTAAAAAGGTTGATAATAATCATGTTACCTAATTATATTGACGACTTTATGATATTCCATGAGATATACTTCTATAGGTAAATCAAAGTAATAAGTCTCTACTTATTACCTTGTGAATATATTCATTTTATCAAATATAAAATGCTTTTAAATGAATATAATATTATATTTATACTCATGATATTGTATCCTTACAACCCTTATTACTTTACAATGATGATCAATTATTAAAAAATTAATGTTGGAATTTGAGGGGATATTATCAGTTGATCATTCAGGTAAATAAAATCATAATACACATGAAAGGATGATGATTGTAGATCCCCTTTATTATAATAACATGTTATATTTATAACCATTATATAAAATATCTCACATTTTTAGCACCTATAGATTCTATATGACCCTCATGTTGTATTTGGAGTAATAATTTTACTAATGGACCTATTGCATTATCCTATGTAGCCACCCAACTGATATATACATCTCCTCTCTCAACAATCTCCTATTTGAGATGGTATTTTTAAATGATAATTTTGGTCCTTTGATGTGTTGGGGTTTCATATTATGAGAAACAACACCATTGTTTTTATAATATATCTCAATTGTTACATTGGTTATAGAAAACACTCCATGTTTAAGAAAATCCATTCTTGATCTAAATAGATCCCTTCACAACGTCTAATACAGTGATGTATTTTTCCTCATTTGTTGTGTATTCAATGGTGGATTATTTAAAACACTTACATCTAATTAATTAACTATTTAGCTAAAACATGAATCTATTTTGAGATTTCATATCATCTTTGTCAGTTTATAAATTAGATCTATGTAACCCTTTACACATAGCTCATCCTCTTCTGTAAACATGAAGAACATATCTTTATTACTTATTAATTATTTAATGATATTCTTAATAGAAATGTAGTGACACTTACTAGGATTGGATTTTTATATATATATTATGATCAAATCCTATGAGACATCAAGAAGATTTTTTAACAAGTAATATAAGATAGATCATATAGTGAATACAGAAGGAATTATGTCTATCCATTATAAATATTTTTAAGGATATTGAAACCACTTAATGATTACGCAATTAAACATTAGTAATGACCCATTTTTGGATTTCTCCATGCTAATCCCCTACAATAATTTGCCAGTATACATTTTTTAACATAGTCCAAGAAAACTTATATATATCTTTCTCGATTCTAATATTGACTATGTATGATGCTTCACCCATGTCTTTCATTAAGAAACATTTAACCATCCACATCTTCACTAAGTGAAGTGTTGATACATCATTTCTAATTAGTAGTTTGAAATATACATATAGTGTCATAAACACTAATATACATCCAATAAATGTCATGTATACAAATGAATCAACCATATTCTTAATGGAAAAAAACTCTTTGATCACATCATCAAAACAAATATTCCACTTAATTAATTTCATAAAAAGACCATTGCAACATGGAAACCTTGTCATTATCGTTTGGAACATAAAATACCTCTAGATGTATTGTTTAAATATCCCATACTAAACTTCTATTAAGGAATTTAATTTTGAAAACCATATTATATATCTCATAATCAAAAAGAGCCTCTATGGATAAAAAAATACAATTATAAATTATCATCATAATTGTTGAAAAGGTCTAGTTATAGCAAATACCATGAATTTTTTTAACCCTTCACCACTAGTCATTTATTATGGTTATAAACTCTATCAACCATGATAGTTATCTTATGAAAAACCACTTACACCTTATGGGTAACACCCCTTCAGGTGCATCCTCAAAGATCCAGAATTATTAGTTGACATGGATTCTCAGATTTTATATATTTTAACAGTTTCTCAGAATTATAACTATTGATGGAAACCCAATATTAAGTAGTTTCATATCCTTTGAAATTAATTTCATTAGAAATACATATCTCTTGTGTTCGTAATGAATCCTACTAGACCTTTGAGGTTCTATTCAATCTTGAGACAATTCATTTTCTAAAACTCATTGTGAATTAGGATCAACCCCTATATTAGGAAAACATATTATTCATTTTTCATGAACATCTCCATGTTCAAATTTCCTCCCACGAACACCTTGATAAATTAGTTCCATTTCAAGGAACGTATCAAGTTATAGAGAAAAATTTTGCACTCTGTGGTATAACCAACAGATTTTAGGTCAAGTTTATCAGAAAATATTCATCGAACAATTACTTCACTACCCTCATACCATTATAAAAAACATACAGGGATGTTTCCCATACCATATTTCATATTTTTTCCTTATGACTAAATTATATGGAACATGACATTTTAATAATGCAATAACATCCAGATCGTAACCCAAAAATGAAATATAAAGGTCACATAGACTCATCATTGATTAAACTATGTCTAATATGGTATGATTCCTCCTTTCAGATACACCATTCCATTGTTGTGTTTTGGGTGGAGTGAGTTTTGAAATAATTCCACAATCTCTCAAATGAGGCATAAATTTCTTTCTTAAGTACTCACCATAGCGATCTAATGAAAGGACTTGAGTACATTTTCCTGATTGAGTATATACTTATTTTTGAAACACTCTAAAACTTTAAATATTTTAATTCCTTTTTCATCATAAATGCATAACCATGTTCGAGAAATCATCGATAAAAGTAAATTAGTACCTGAAACCACAATTTTTTTGTACTCATTAGTCCACATAAATCATTATGTATAAGATCCAGTAGTCCACTAGCCCTCTCATCGTTTATCCCAATAGCTGACTTTTTCATTTTTGTAATAAATAAAATTCACATGTATCAAAACAATAATAATCAAATGACTCCAACAATACATATCAATGAATATTTTGAATGGGTTTCTCATTAATATTTACAAGGTGATAATTCCAAAGGTGGGTGGGATTAGAATTAATTTTGACCTTTTTATTTTGAATGTTATAAATAGTTTTATTCGTATCCAGAATATATAAACCATTTATTATATTCCCAAATACATAAAAAAATATCATTCTTATGTATATTAAAACTCATGTTATTAAAAATGAATGAAAGACAAATATTTTCTAAATTAAATTCAAAAATCAAATTCATCTTTATGGATAGAACATAATAATAGTATTTCAAATCAAGGATAAATCTACTTGGTAAAATTAGATCATAGGTGTTGATCTATTATGTTGTAACACTTACTCCATTACCAACATGAAGATATACTTCAACCTTCATGAATTCCCTAATATCTATGATTCTATGTTATAAAGAAAGAAATTTCATGCACCCTAGATATCTAATACCCATGTGTATGAATTGGAGAAGTTAATTTTAATAATAATCGTATTTGGATACTCTGAATATTTCACCTTTAGAACACTTCCCAGTCCTATATACCAATATTTAATTATTACATATGTCATACAAATTAATGGTCACCATATAATTAGTATTAAGTATTCCATAATCTTAAATAATGAAATATTCGTAGGTGAGTATCATGTATTATATCTTTTAATTAAGGTATTTAAAAGAATATTTTCCCACTAAAAATTATGACCTCGTACATCATATCCATTTAGTGATCCAAGATCCATATTTTATTAATAAATAGGTAATCTAGGGTGTTCCTATAACACCCCGAGAATTTATGAAAAAAATTCTTTTTAATTTCATTAATGTCTTGTGTTGTACACTACACCAAAAGGATCTTGCACAACACGCATCCTTGACTTGCCTTGCATTACACGCAATCGCGACCTTCCTCAATAGCGTGTGTAGTACGCAATACCGAGTTTCACTAAACAACGATATGCTATTAAAATATTATTAAAACTAGCCGTTATGAATAGTAATAACCACTTTTTGAAATTTTGTAAATTTTATTTTTCAAAATAGACTTCATTTTTGGATTCAGAATATCGAAATTATCTTAGGGTGAAATTTTGGTACTTTTCGGATAACTTTCATTTTCTAATGAATTGTGAAAATTACTAAATTTTAATTAAAAACAACCTTTTTAATAGAAATAATTAATAGTGATAAATTATTAATTTTAGTGGTTTTAAAGTATATTTAGAATATATTCCTACAATTTAATATAATGTTGGTTATTGGATGCAATTTCACATTTAAACCAGACATAAACAACTGTCAATCTTTTGATAGTTATTATCTCTTAAGAACATGCTATTTGTTTTGACGACGGGAATTAATTTTTAAATTAATTAATGAAACTGATATTTTTTTAATTTGGTAAAATAGACATCAATTTTTAATTCATAATATCAAATATATCTTAGGCCTAATTTTTGGTATTTTTCTGGAAACTTTCATTTTTTGATGAATAGTGAAACCACTAAGTGGTAGTTAAAAAAAATGAATTTTTCATAAAACTTAATTTTACCGCTTCTGTGAGTGGAATTTTAAAAATCCGAGAGACACGGTTGATGTCAGTAAGTAAAATGTGGTTCAATGAGATGAAAATAATTTTTGGTGAATAGTAACTTTTTACTTTTTTTTACCACGGTTAAAAGTAAATAGGGTAATTAAGGGTAAAAATGATATTATTATTACCCTAACACATGTCCTATTTCTATTGGATAAGTGTAATTAGACCAAAAAAAACCTTTGGAATAAAATATGACCATTTAGGCCCACTTGGATTAGATTAGGACATTTATTATTAATTTATTTAAAGAATGGTTAAAATAGTTAAAATCAGAGTTTAATAACTAAATCATTTTTAATATAGGGTTATACATAAGATAAATTCGACTATAAATATTCACTAGAAAGCTAAATATATTTCCTACATAATTATATTTTATTTGTAATTTTTAGACATTAAAAAAGTTAATTTATTTATGACACAAAGATGATGCAGTAATTATCTTATTAATGAAATATTGACATAATTGATGTTATAAATACCCAAATAAATTTAATTTGAGACTTTTTATGAATTAAAATAATTTTCTAGGTTAATATGACATGTTATACTTTATTTAATTAACTTTGTTAGAACTAATCATTCTATTATGAGTTTCACAAAAATCAATTACAAAATAGTGTCAAAATTGACATAAAATAGTTTTTAAAACAAATATTATATTATTAATTGTTATTTTATTCCTAAAAATCTAAGGTTCAGACAAATGACTTAGATAAGGCTATATATATTAATTATAAAAAACTTTGGGTTCTTTTGGCTGCTTATAGTAAGTTTATTAACCTTATAGTATAAGAACACAAGAAGACACAGTAAAAGTAAAATTATTTAACTTAATGTTAAATCTAAATGATAAGGTTAAAATAAGAACCTAAACTTTTCTAAATTCTATTGGATGATAGGATTTCTACCCATCCCCACCTTAGCTTTGAAATATATCAATTTGAAGATATTTAAAACCAAATTTGGCTTTATAATAAAATAATATTTTTAGTTTTTCCAAAGGAGCCCCTCTCCTCCCTTATAAAAGGGCACCTCCTCCCTCTCTTCCTCACACCAATTTGAGCCTTTAAGCTTGGAAAACCCCTGAAAAATTCTCTTCTCCACTTCCCTAGAAACATCCTAGAGGTTCTGGTCTTCTTCAAAGAACAATTTTATTGCCCTAAGAGGAGGACTCAAAGAGGTGCTTCAAAGAAGAGGAGGTTCAGACACTTACGAAGCAAATCAGACCTAAGGTAAGGGAAAATATCACAATCTCATTTTTATCCGAGATTGCTTATACTTTGGTATTTACTGGGGTTTACTTTATCATCAAAATCCATGTTTTCTCAATATGTAATTTTATTTCTATACTCCTACAATTGTTTAAATCCAATTTTACCCTTCGGTGAGTTTTTAGTAAAATATATGAAAGGAATCTTTTGTCGTTTTTCGTACGAGGTACTTTTTGAATTTTCTGACAAAAGTACGAGAAGAATGTTTTTTAACTTATATGTCATGAATGGATTTTTAAAACATTATTTCCAAGAAGCTTCCTTTATAAGTTTTCATGTTTATTTTTAATCAACTTCTTTTAGTTTATAATTGTATGACATGTTAAGAAAGGAAAAGTGTTTTTGAAGTAGAAAGGATATTTTCCTCAAGAATGGAGTTCAAGTGTTTTATCAAAATTATTTTCCATCTAAGATAATATAAGGTTATGTTTTTATCCCTATTATTACATGTATTTGATTATGTTGTGATGGAAATATTTTTATGAATTCCTTTATCTTATATGAATTGTTTTATGATGTCACGATGTTAAAGATTCCCATTTTTATTACATGGGTTATGCTATGATGTATGGTTCATGATTTTCTGGCCCACATAAGAATGGTATCATTATGAGATGGGTGAGACCTATATCTCCCTCCAATTAATTGGGTAAAGATTTTATATCTCATGAGATAGACATGGCTGGAACGGCAGGTTAAACCAGTTCAGTGAAACAGGACTGAAATGAGGAGTGAACTCGGTTAAGAAATGGACTTTGTACACTAAGATAGTCTTGGCAATGAGTCTTGACTAATAAGAAATGATCCTTTATTATTATGTGTTAATGCCAAAAAGTTTCATGTTTTATGTTATGATTATTGGGATTACATTTCACTACTATGATTTATCCCATGTTATGATATTATGATCTCTTTTGCAGGTTAAGATTTCCAAAATGTTATGTCCTTATGAATATGATGTGATTGATATTTCTTTTGTTTACCCTTACTGTGCATTTGATCTTACCCTTTTATATTTTCTTTTCCCCAGGATATAAAGAAAGGTTTTAGGTAAAAAAAGAAAGATCTTTATGGGAGATGTTGAAGATCTTTCACCATGATTAGAAGATTATATTCTAAGTTTCCAAAGACACTAAACTATTACGGTCCTTGTGTGTGTGTTTTTGTTATGTACAAAGTATTTCACAAAATTAATGTAATGTCCTTGTACGTCAAGCTTCGGGTCACTACATTTGGTATCAGAGGAAAGGTTTAGTCAACCTTTGGAAACTAGGATGCGATAACTTTAGTGAGATCCCTAGAGATATTTCTAAGGTAGTCTAGGGATGTCCCTAAGGTTAAGTATAAGTATAGGTTATAGTACTAGAATTACGGTAACCTAAGATACTATATATTGAAGGTACTCCCCCTTTATTATGTTGTTTTCCCTAGCATGATTTTATCGTCTCACACTATTATTTTTGGGTTTTAGACGATGGCTGGAACCCGAAGGAACCGTGTTGATCAATGAAATGGACAATGCAATGATTGTCCTCCTGAACAAAAAAAATGTTATGGGAGATGGAGTGAAAAATATTATTCCTATACTTACACAAGATATGAATCATTCTGAACTTCCAAATGAGCAGAGAAGGGAAAAATATTCTATTGATTCCTTAATGAGGCAACGTCCGCCTTCTTTCAGTGGGTCTTCTGATCCACTTGTTCCTGAAAAATGGATCAGTACTACTAAAAAGATATTTTTAGTTCTTCAATGTTCTGAACATGATAAAGTCATCTTAGCAGTGTATCTCTTGGAAGGTGATGCTGATCAATGGTGGAATCTTATCAAGAATATGAGGCCAAGAGATGAAATTGAGTCCATGGAATGGGATGAGTTCAAGAACTTATTTTTCAATAAGTACTTCCCTCGTATTCTTCGAACAAAGATGGAGAAGGAGTTTTGTGAACTAAAGAAAAAGGATGATGAATCTGTTGGTATATACGAAGCGAATGTTACAAGGCTTGCAAGGTATGCATCTGGATTTATCATCAAACCTGAAAGTAAAGTTGATCGATTCTTCAGTGGCTTAAAACCAAATCTTTGAAGGGAATTAGCTATAAGAGACATCAGTAGCTATGAAGAAATTGTTCATTTTTCTATCAAGGTATAAATGGAAGTTGGTGTTACTTATCCATCTCATAGTTTTGACAAGAAACGAAAGATGGAGTTCAAGGAGAAATCTCAGAATAATGGTGAAAAGAAGATGAATGTTTCCTTAAACTCAAAGTGTGGAAAGAAGCATGGTGGAGATTGTCTTAAAGGGACAAGTAAATGTTTCAAATGTGGAAAGGAAGGTCATCGGGAATTTGAATGCCGCAATGATGGGAAGAAGATGTCTAATGTTACAAACAAAGGAAGTGATACATATAATGAACCTACTACACTTCAATGCTTCAAGTGTAAGGAAATGGGGCATTAGGCTAATAAATTCCCTAATCCAAGGGTTAGTGATGATCGACATGAGCAACCACTTAATGCAAAGGACAAAGGGAAGTCACATGCGATAACTATTGGTGATGTTGAATATGACAACAATGTGGTGGAATAATTAAGTTTTTATGTAATGGGATTCCAAAATAATGTTGTATATAGTATCGTAGAATATTGGAATATTTGTGTATTGGTATATTGTGGTTTTCAATAATTTTATGGTACCGGTAACCATTGAATGTGATTGAGATATTTTTGGAAAAAAGATGATATACGCATAATGAAGGGATAAGGAAAAAATGAAATTTTTGACAGTATACATGAGCTCATGATTGATATAAGGACTAAGTGATATCATGGTTTGAGTATATAGAATTTCTAGTATTTTGGTATATGGAAAGAGTTAACTTTTAACAGCATTCATGTTTTCAATAAGGTTCAATGGGTATTCATTTTTTATTCAAGACAATACATGATTAAGGCCATTGAATGTTTGGAATGTGACCAACAAGACATATCTCATGATATATGGGGATCAACAATAGTATTAACATGCTAGTTGTATGATCTCTTTGGTAACCATTTTCACTATAATATGAGATTATACAACATTATTTTGGATAAGCCTAAAGATTGAAATGGATTATGTTGGACATAAGTTAGTATTCTATAAGGATAGAAGTTGTTTTTCGATATTATTTATGGGATGTTATAGTAATGTAGTTTTAGAAAAAGGACAACCTGCAGGATGGGCGACAACCCATCGCGTTGGACAAGGCTGTGGGAATCGAACCCACAACCGAAGTGCGACTGGCCTTTATCACCTACCACTGGCCTACAGGAAGTCCATGTTTAGTAGAAACTAGTTTTATTATATTAAGAATTATGATATATGAAGTATAAGTCCATTTTAGGAACCATATATGATTAATCTCACTATATATGGACTTATGTATTTTTTGATAACTTTTCTAACCTTTTGTTTGAGACAGATGGAATGACCCATCATTCTATCACATGATCTGCTAACACATCACGAATGAAAAATTAAACTACATATCTTTAAGTGATGAAGTGGAAATTTTACAAAGAGCTACCAACGGTGAGACTATACCAAAATAAAAAAAGTATTTCTTCTAATTCCAATTTCATCAACTTTAGGGAAATGATCTTGAAAACCAAAAATGTTGTCCTAGTGCTCTTATATCTGATGAATCAGGTGGTACCTTAGATCGTCACAAATTTATGGCTTTGGGATTGTTGGATTTTCCATATCCATGTTCTCTACCACTCTCCATCAGAACATGATGGTTAGATTTCTCTTACATATCCATATTTTCACCTATGTGGAAACCCAATGATTAGTTTATTTGGGTAACTATTACGTTTCATACTTTTGTTTTTAAAGATTGGTTTTGGTATTACTTTTTACGATGTGGGTTTCTATTAATGAAACTTCTGAATAGTAAACCATTTATAACCCCGACGAATTTCGAGGGCGAAATTCATTTTAAGGGGGGTAGAATGTAACACCCCGAGATTTTATGAAAAATATTATTTTTAATTTCATTAATGTCTTGTATTGTATGCTACACCAAAAGGAGCTTACACAACATGCATCCTTGACTTTCCTTGCATTACACGCAATCACGACCTTCCTCGATAGTGTGTGTAGTACGCAATACCGAGTTTCACTAAACAATGATATGCTATTAAAATATTATTAAAACTAGCCGTTATGAACAGTAATAACCACTTTTTGAAATTTTGTAAATTTTATTTTTCAAAATAGACCTCATTTTTGGATTCAGAATATCGAAATTTTCTTAGGGTGAAATTTTAGTACTTTTCGGATAACTTTCATTTTCTGATGAATAGTGAAAATTACTAAATTTTAATTAAAAACAACCTTTTTAATAGAAATAATTAATAGCAATAAATTATTAATTTTAACGGTTTTAAAGTATATTCAGAATATATTTTTACAATTTAATACAATGTTGGTTATTGGATGTATTTTCACATTTAATCCAGACATAAACAACTGTCAATCTTTTGATAGTTATTATCTTTTAAGAACACGCTATTTGTTTTGACGACGGGAATTAATTTTTAAATTAATTAATGCAACTGATATGTTTTGAATTTTGTAAAATAGACATCATTTTTTAATTCATAATATCAAATATATCTTAGGCCTAATTTTTGGTATTTTTCTGGAAACTTTCATTTTTTGATGAATAGTGAAACCACTAAGTGGTAGTTAAAAAAATGAATTTTTCATAAAACTTAATTTTACCGCTTTTTTGAGTGGAATTTCAAAAATCCGAGAGACACGGTTGATGTCAGTAAGTAAAATGTGGTTCAATGAGATGAAAATAATTTTTGGTGAATAGTAACTTTTAACTTTTTTACCACAGTTAAAAGTAAATAGTGTAATTAAGGGTAAAAATGATATTATTATTACCCTAACACATGTCCTAATTCTATTGGATAAGTGTAATTCAACCAAAAACAACCTCAGGAATAAAATATGACCATTTAGTCCCACTTGGATTAGATTAGGATATTTATTATTAATTTATTTAAAGAAGGGTTAAAATAGTTAAAATCAAAGTTTAATAACTAAATCATTTTTAATATATGGTTATACATTAGATAAATTAGACTATAAATATTCATTAGAAAGATAAAAATATTTCCTACATAATGATATTTTATTTGTAATTTTTAGACATTAAAAAAGTTAATTTATTTATGACACAAAGATGATACAGTAATTATCTGATTAATGAAATATTGACATAATTGATGTTATAAATACCCAAATAAATGAAATTTGAGACTTTTTATAAATTCCACTAATTTCTAGGTTAATATGACATTTTATTATTAATTTAATTAACATTTATTGAACTAATCATTCTGTTATGAGTTTCACAAAAATCAATTACAAAATAGTGTCAAAATTGATATAAAATAGTTTTTAAAACAAATAATATATTATTAATTGTTATTTTAATCCTAAAAATCTAATGTTCGGCCAAATGACTTAGATAAGGATATATATATATTAATAATAAAAAACTTGGGGTTCTTTTGGCTGCTTATAGTAAGTTTATTAACCTTATAGTATAAGAACACAAGAAGACACAGTAAAAGTAAAATTATTTAACTTAATGTTAAATCTAAATGATAAGGTTAAAATAGGAACCTAAACTTGTCTAAATTCTATTAGATGAGATTATTTCGACCCATACCAACCTTAGCTTATAAATAGATAAATTTGGATCTATTTAAAACCGAATTTGGCTTTATAATAAAATAATATTTTTAGTTTTTCCAAAGAAGCCCCTCTCCTCCCTTATAAAAGGGCACCTCCTCCCTCTCTTCCTCACACCAATTTGACCCTTTAAGCTCGGCCAACCCCTACCAAATTCTCTTCTCCACTTCTCTAGAAACATCCTAGAGGTTTTGGTCTTCTTTAAATACCAATTTTAGTACCCTAAGAGGAGGACTCAAAGAGGCGCTTGAAAGAAGAGGAGGTTCTGACACTTACGAAGAAAATCATACCTAAGGTAAGGGAAAATATCACAATCTCATTTTTATCCGAGATTGTTTATACTTTGTTATTTACTGGGGTGTATTTTATCATCCACATCCCTGTTTTCTCAATATGTAATTTTATTTCCATACACCTACAATTGTTTAAATCCAATTTTACCCTTCAGTGAGTTTTTAGTAAAATATATGAAAGGAATCTTTTGTCGTTTTTCGTACGAGGTACTTTTTGACTTTTTCGACAAAAGTACGAGAAGAATATTTTTTAACTTATATTGAATGAATGGATTTTTAAAACATTATTTGCAAGAAGCTTCCTTTATAAGTTTTCAAGTTTATTTTTAATCAACTTTTTTTAGTTTATAATTGTATGACATGTTAAGAAAGGAAAAGTGTTTTTGAAGTAGAAAGGATATTTTCCTCAAGAATGGAGTTCAAGTGTTTTGTCAAAATCATTTTCCATGTAAGATAATATAGGGTTATGTTTTTATGCCTATTATTACATGGATTTGATTATGTTGTGATGGAAATATTTTTATGAATTCCTTTATCTTATATGAATTGTTTTATGATGTCACGATGTTTAAGATTCCCATTTTTATTACATGGGTTATGCTATTATGTATGGTTTATGATTTTGTGGCACACATAAGAATGGTATCATTATGAGATGGGTGGGACCTATATCCCCCTCCAATGCATTGGGTAAAGATTTTATATCTCATGAGATAGACATGGCTGGAACGGCAGGTTAAACCGGTTCAGTGAAACATGACTGAAACGAGGAGTGAACTCGGTTCAGAAATGGACTTTGTCCACTAAGATAGTCTTGGAAATGAGTCTTGACTAATAATAAATGATCCTCTATGATTATTTGTGTATGCCATAAAGTTTCATGTTTTAAGTTATGATTATTGGTATTACATTTCACTACTATGATTTATCCCATGTTATGATATTATGATCTCTTTTGCAGGTTAAGATTTCTAAAATGTTATGTCTTTATGAATATGATGTGATTGATATTTCTTTTGTTTACCCTTACTAAGCATTTGAGCTAACCCTTTTATGTTTTCTTTTCCCCAGGATATAAAGAAAGGTTTTAGGAAAAAAAAGAAATATCTTTATGGGAGATGTTGAAGATATTTCACCATGATTAGAAGAATATATTCTAAGTTTCCAAAGACACTAAACTATTACGGTCCTTGTGTGTATGTTTTTGTTATGTACTAAGTATTCCGAAAAAGTAATGTAATGTCCTTGTAAGTCAAGCTTCGGGTCACTATAGTTACTCCCATCAATTAATTATTTAGGATGGGAATCATACAAATCAAAATATTTTTCACTCTTGGATAGTTGAGTTAATAACTCTTTATTCAAATTCCTTATATGAATTTATTAAAAAAAATTCCTCTGGTATCCTACCTATGAATTTCCCAGGTAACTATAACCTAATTAAAGAACAAATAACAGACTAAAAAAATACAATTTAGAGGCACCCATCTAGGTGCAACCTATACAAGGATGATCCACTTTTATATATCACTCTCTTTTCTTAAACAAGATAATTCAGAGGTGCCTTTCTGGGAAAAAAATCTACCTCGTTGAATGATCAAGGTCTTGAAAAGTGTCACTTTGGAAGGAATCTCACACACAGTTTTTAGAGGGTTTTATTTTAAGGAATCACTAATATAATATAAAATATATATTTATTAAATTAATAACTATTATATTTAATGTAATATTTTTCATTTCATTTTTTATTTCCTTTTGGGTATGCATTATTATAATAATTTAGTTTGGTAAATCCATATTCTATCCACAATTTTCTTATATTCACTCTAAATTAATGTGTAACTATTTGTGAAACACACAAGTCGATTTTATGCACCCAAAAACAAAACAATTTTATAATAATAAAAATGAAAATGAATCTATGAATAATGTATGTGAATTCTTCATGTAAAAGAATAGAGCTACATGATATTGAAAAATTCCACATGAGTAATTATAAAGAAAAAAATATCCAACCCCATTCACTTTATTTACCAAGGAATAATCTTCTAGGAATGTAGGTATCCTAAGACCAAGTCCCTATACATTAGAAGACATTACTCAATAGGTAATTAGATTTATGAAAACTGTCACACCAAATATGTACCAACTATATCCCAACAACTATTCTCATACACATAAATATAATTACAAACTAAGGCCTACGGAGATTCCAAAAAAAAATATGATGATAAACATATAATGACTTGCAATGAACTGTATAAGAAAAAAAATTACTATATAAATGGAAATACACGATATTCATGTTTCATAAAATATTTACATTAAATTTTTTTTTATGGTAACTTGGCCTAAATGGTTGAGGAATTTATTAATGAAAATTAAATTTACAAGAGTTTTAAAAGTAGTATTTTAATATCAATCTCTATCATAATGTGTATCCAGATTAGTCAAAATAGTTTCCAACCAATTGATAACCCTACCTACTCTTTTTTTGAAAATCCCATCATCCATAATGTTTACCTCTCGAAAAAAAGCGTGGAAATGAAATTGTGGCTCATGGGGAAATACATAATTTCCATCCATCAGGTCATGATTCTCCCAGAAAGGTGTAGCGTATGATTATGGATTGATTTATCAATAGTAATTAAGAGACTCTCTAAATATGAATTATTCCAACATTTTTTTTGGAAAAGGAAATAGCATAAATGACTCAGTAATTATCCGATTCAAGTAAAGATTGCACACCCCATGATCCATAAAATCATCCCATAATTTTTTCATTATGATAAAAAAATACTCCCACACCTTGAGGGTCCTGGTATTATTTTTGATGAACTATAAAAGTTTACTTTATCCAATTATTAATAGAAGGTTTCCAAAATATTTCTAACATTACCACTACCAGTTTAAAATTTCTAGAGATTCAAAATCTTATCAAAATCATGAATTCATGTATACTATTTTCACAATAACCTTTATCCACCAAATTTTACTCCTTGGATGCTAGAAATATCTTAATAAGTGCTGGCCAAGGAAAGGAATCATATCCAACATTAAATAATGAATTCCATCCAAACCATAATGTATGTAGTTTTTCTATAATATTTTCCTAAAATAGTTTTTCCCATATGTTAGAAAGGAATATGTTAGTGAAGTCTAGAAATAGTGAGTGAAGAATACTCATGATTGTTCCTTATATATCGAACATATAAAAAAAATCCTTCCATAACATATATGGAGTCCAACATTTGAGGAATATATTCTCTAAATATTCCCTATTTTTGTTTCACATATAAAAACTACAATAAAGAGTAACAAAAAATAATTGAAAATAATAATCAGTGTATAATTTATTATATAGGAGTCCCCATATTAGATTTAGTTGATGATTTCTATTTAATAATTTTTGAAATTTTTTATCTAATTAAAATCACTATTTTGTTCATGGGTAATATAGAGGTAGTATAATCGACTACTCAAAATACCATTCTAGTCAAATTACCATTATATTCCATCGGGGAAAGATGAAAATATGTATCCACATATGTTATTTTTAAAGTCATCTAATAGATACAATTGAGAGATATCAAAGAATTATCTGATAGATATTTTAGAATCAAGAAAGGATTCAGGAGGCTATAATTATTCAATAAGAGAATATCTAGACCAATTATCAAGACAAATATTTATAGAATTCCACTTATTATAAATCCATATTGAACAATCCATTATGTTATAGTAAGAGTCCCTATCATTTTACCAAATGAAAAAAAATCCATTTTGGAAACATTATACAATTTCAACCTTTATAAAATAATGTCTCTAAGGATCCCAGTGTAGTTTAAATTATAATAATGAGGTTCCAGATTAATTGATTTTGTAGAGACTCATTGAAATTAAAAATACTCTTGATTCCTAAACACCCATTGGTTAATTATTAACAACATTCTTTCCAAGGGATAGTTTCCATATTCTATTCTGAAATTATTCCTCTCTAGATGTAATTTTTAATTCTTATATTTTGGAGCTTTATTAACTCTATGGGAAATTTATATATCTTGATTGAAAAAACATGTTTGGGGACAATTTTTAATTTTACTAGACTTATTATTCAATACATTGATATATTTTCTCCTTTCCAAGATGAAAGTTTAATTTTGATATGATCAAAAAGTATGTGTAAAGTAACAACATTTCCCTTCCCTATAAAAAAGGAAATCCAAGGTAGTTGAAGAAAATTAACATTTATATGATGGAAATCTATAATAGGATATTATATTTTCTGATAATATCTAATATCATCCCCAAATAGATGAATTGATTATCCAAAATTATATTTTCCCATAAGATATCAAAATGAAGTAAATCTTGCTTAAGGGTTTGAAAATTACCTTTAGTACGATTTAGAAAAGGATTATATCATTAGTATTAAATTGATGAGTTGGAACATCGATGAACCTAGAATATTGGATTGGTTTTAGGTTTCCTTGGGAAACCAAGTGAGAGAGAACCTTGCTAAGACAATCATCATCAATAGTGAAGATAATTACAAAGATTTGATCACCTTATCTAACCCATCTAGATCACTTAATGTATCCCTTAAGAGAGCTATTTATGATCACCAAGATATGAGATGATCCAAAAAGGTAAATTACCCAGTCGATGATAGTACTACTTAATTCAATTCTTACAAGAACATTATATAACAAATTCCAATCCATTATGTCAAAGAAAATTTTAATATCAAGGTTGATATCAATTATACCTCCTCTTATTGGTTTTTTGAGAATATTGATACACTCAGATGAATTTATAACGAAATTTTATATAAATATACCTTTGATTAATCCAAAATGATTTCATTAGATTATTTTATTAGAAATTCTGAAATTATATTTTCAAGAATCTAGATAATCACTTTATAGAAAGTTTTGACAAGGGAAATGTTCCTAAAACTATGAGAATCATATGTATATTCTATATTTTAAATCATAGTGAGAAATTTATCATTGATGACATGAGGAATATTTCTCTTAATAAATATATAATTAACTAACTTTAAAAAACAAAACATTATCAAATCCCAATGTTTCCTGAAAAAGAAATTTTTGAAGGCATATAGGATAGGGAAGCAACTTGTATTGAGTCTAAAAAAAACATCTTTTATCTAAACATAAATATGAATAATGGTAATGAATATATTATCTTCATGATTGAAAATTTTGAGGATAGAACCTTCAATCTAAAACCCCATAATTCCATGTCTATCTCAGTGATTAGAGTAAAATGAAACAAAATGATCAGATATACTCTCTGTGTTATTTATTACATGATCACCCTCTTTTAAGAGGTATATAAGTATACTAGCATTCCGAACACTCTAAATATATTTAGATAAATTTTTATTCATATCCACAACTTTGAATGTTTTTATTTTGAAGGATTATTTTTTAACCATTTCATTTATTGTAAGAAGAAAATTCAACTTGGAATAAATGAAAACCTCATTAGAAATATTCTGATTAATGCCAGCCATGAATGATTCCTCCAAAATATATTAATGTGATGTATCAGGAGATTAAATTTAACTATCATTTCGAAAATATGAATCTATACTCTAACTCTTTAGTTTATAATTTAAAACATCCAACATTAATGTGGAAGTAGTATCCTCATTTCCAAAATATACATTACTCTAAAATTACCTCTTGAGACAATAAAATTAACTATGTTGAGACCATACATTGTTGAGTATAAATGGGAGGGGAATTTTCAACTCTCTATTAAAGAAATTGAAAATTATTTAGTGGTGATGAAAAAGGATCTTGGGAAGGGTTATTTTTTATATTAGGCCCCATTTATCTTGATCCCCCTCGTTGGGGAAGACATGAACAAAATTTCTAGACACCATTCTATTTATATTCCTCCTATACCAAGTTTATTTTTCACCAACCAAATTAACTTCAATAAAATAATTACAATAATTATATTCCATGAATTACTTGAAATAAATTGAAGAGTTAATTGAAACAATTTTCTCACTAGGGAATAAAATTATGTTGAAGTCACCACGGAGAAACCAGGGAACATAAATGCCTCCATTAAACCTCCCAATGACTTTCTATAAGCTCCTCCTCTCCAAGTATCTATTCCTAGAATAGATAAAAGAGAAAACCATTTGAACATAATTGTGTTGGACCTTTCATGTTACCATCAACTCATCACGGTTGATAACAACAACATTACTTAAAGAAGTATAAGCAAAGACACACAATGTTTTCACATAGGTTGAATAATTGTTAAAATAAAAGAAAATGGTAACTAAATTTATTAATACCAGAAAAAACAATAATTAATTAATACTTTGGTTCATAAATTATCCAAATTTTGGGTTTTTAAATCTAAATGTGTCTTTGGAAGGAGTTTTCTATTGCAGTATTTTCCAAACCTTAATAATTCCAAAAGGGTATTCATTTGGAACATGATTTTGAGTTGAAATTTCAATTATTTTTTCTTAATATTGATGTATTATTTATTTATGATTTCATTGCACCACCTACAAGTTTAGATTGTATTCTAGATTTTATTATTCTTAAATCACCCATAATAGTCTTATCTTTATCGAATAATGGAGTGAAAATGTTGGGATCCTTGTTGTCCATTTAATTATCCTCTGGTCTAAGATCACTTGGAGGGGAACTCTATGAATTAGGAGAGGGAATATAAGATTTCAAATCCTATTATTACTCAACCAAATCACTCCAAATATTATTTTTATATTAACATTTCATGGAAAAAATAATTATCATAGAACGTAGCAGAATACCTTTGTTCTAGTAGAGTTTGAACATTATTTTAATTTCTTACACCCTTCAATGACATTGTTCTGCTTACATTTGTAGATAGGGTTGTTGGGAATCCTCTACCAACTCCATGATTCCCTTAAATCCTTACAGGGTTCATGATAATCATGTATTTATTTTCCATGTCACATGGAATCATCCATATTATCTTCCTTAGGTAGATAGGGAGACCAAATAGTTTTAGTCTCATCTTACAATAATTTTGTTCCACCACTATGTTCTAAAAAATATATTAGTGTAATAAAATTACCTTCATCAACCACTAAATTTGGATCCAATCACCACTTTTGGACTCATTTAACTCCATCTAACCTATGACATGGTGATTTCATTATACAGACACTTCAAATTCATTGAATTCCTTTCTTAATTGTTCCCCTTTTTCAAGAATAATTGTTATTCACTTTTTCAACCTCTTATCCTCCTTCAAGGATATCATCGTGTCAACATTTTCCCCTTTTAATTATTATTATATTACCCTTATTTGTAAATACAATACCCAAAATAATATCACACATCACATTAGGTGGAATTTTATTCGTACTCTGACATGATTTAAAACTTCTTATCATTAACAACCATATTCACCACCTTATGAAATTTTGAATCCATGTACACTTCAACCAAAATTCAATCATAGAATATATTATTCCTATAAAAAGTGTGATGGTCAATATTTAATGATGGACCCATGGAATATTCGAAATCACTAAGGATATTTGGGTTCTATAAAACCCATTTGAGCCCATGAATCTTGATCCAAATCTGAACATATGTTTTCTTTTTGTTGAACAGGATAAAATTCATATCTCACTTTGATATTCTAAAAACACATAGTTTTAGAAGTATGTTCACAATTTTTAAATATTTAACTAAACATTATTTACTAAGGAAAAAAATTTGTAAGTAACCCCTACCAATTGGGAAAATCATCATGTTTATTGCACCCCATCACTGAAAAAAATTTCTATAAGATTGATCTTGATCCATGGGTTTTCACCTTTAAACATTCATTATATCTCTATTCATCATAACGTTATCCTCCTTTTACCCAATAATATTTTTAATTTCATAAGGGTGAAACATGTTTTCATAGGCCTACATAAAATTAATTTAGTGGTGGCCTTTAAACTCTTCTTCTGAAATCTGTTTTGTAAGAATAATATATAGATTACCTTTTCACAGATTCCTCACATAAAGGTAATACCTTTACACATCTCCTTTTAATATAGGTAATATCAATATTTCAAATTATTCATAAAGTTAAAAAGAAAATATCTTTATGGAGTGTTTATGATACCTATATATATAAGGTTAAACTGCCAATGAAATTTACTAAACCCCCTATATAAGGGTACTACCTTTACGAAACCCATTTGCATAAAGGTAAAAAAGTGGTTACCCTTATGTAGACCTTATTCATAAGGGTGTCACATAATGTTAAATCATATTTACCATTATTAATCTGAAGTTGGTTTCTATAACCTTAATATTTTTTTTATAAATATATTTTAATTTTTTTATTGGATAACCTTTGATTGAAACCTATTAGATTCTTGTAAAAACTCAATTTTAAACCAATTATGTGTTTTATATAATCATCTAATGATCATTTATTGTGGTATAGAATCAAAAATTAGGTTTTTATACCTTCAAGAAATCAATTTTCAATTAATATGAAAAATAATGTACTGGTTAACCACGTACACTAGTATCCATCTTATTCATTGGTAAGGGAGAATGCTTGATAAATCACACTTAGAAAAGTTCATACAAATCCTACTACCTCTGAGGTAATACACCGATCACATAGATCCTTGACCATATCAAGATGATACAAAATTACATATGGGTTCTGAAACCTACTCAAAATAGGTAAATTTTTTTGTAAGAGCTATATATTTAGAAGAGCTCATTATTATTACCAAACATAATACAACATATCAACCTCTTATATAGGTAGTGATAGAGGGATCACCTATTCATAAATACTCATATGACTTTCTATATATTAGGGTATGATTGATTTAATGTATTTAATGAATTAATAAAAATACTTTAATTCATTCAAAATGGATTTTAAATAATGAATTAACCATTTGGGATAAATATACATGATGCATCATGTAAAATATTCATTAAATGATTATTTAATTTAATATTTGTAAATATATATCATATTTCACATATAAATATATATATTATAAATGAATCATATAAGTGATTATATACATACAAGACATGCATGTATCAAATGTACACTATGTATATAATATCACATGTTATATGTATACTTCATGCATCCCATGCATGTGATCATCCATCCCATGCATGTGTTCGTGCATCCCATGAATGTGTTTATGAATCCCATGCATGTGTTCATGCATCCCATGTATGTGTTCATGCATCCCATGAATGTGTACATGCATCCCCATTATGTACTTTTTAGTGCACATCCAAAAATATCCGACCATCACTAAAATCCCATTCGATTCTTAAAGAAACTCATTTATCCACCACTGTGTGATTTTTTATAATCATGTAATTAACATACAAAACCCATAAATACCTTAGTCACAATTAGAAACTGACTTTCCATATCTCTTCCATGAGCGTTGAATGTGTTTCTACTACACAACTCCAAAAATCGATCCAAAATACACCATATTTTCTACAAAGGGATTGATATGATCCTAAAACCATGTTAACCACATCCTAATCCCATAATGAAATTTCAACTAGACCATATTCAAATATATACCAAATCACCCTTCAGTCCGTCTCTCATCAACTTCTCATGAAATCACTATTCCACAAATACTAATTCACCTCCACTTCACCACATCTCCTTATCCTGATGTATTAATACCTGAATCAATCATTAAATCAAAAAAATTTCAACACTAATGTTCGATCCTAGAACTCTATGTAATTTCAAGGATGATTCCATAGCAGACCCAGTAAACCATTATTCTCTATTCACGATCATTGATGAATCTATGATCGAACGCACCCTCAGATCATGAAACCCCCAAATTTATATTTTTTAAAACAAATTTAATCATACCAATAAAAAATAATATCACTAAATCAGGTCTACCCATTCACTAGTATCTATATACTACCTTAATTATCTATCCACCAGTTCCACTACACCCACGAAACATCCATCATGAGGCCTATACACCCACAACTTATTTGGTGCTCTCGGACATAGGATTATCATTTTAATTTTCTAATTGAACTAAACCCCCAATATCCACCACCCACCTCTCATATGTTACCACACATAATGATTGGATGTGGCCACCTCACTCATACTCGAGTTCCATCCCATAACACTTATCACTAACTACAAGGTGGTTATCAACAACACCCATTGTCCCTAAAACATATAAATGTTATAAACCAATTCATTATGAGACTTTCAGTGCTCTCCACTATAAGAATCCACTGATGATGGTGGATTCTAGTAAATGGGTCTCCCCTCCATAGGAATCACAGAGTAAAAGCACACTCCATGATTTCCAATATATGGAATTACCAAAATACACCTCAAGGGATCTAATCCCTAAAAAACCAATACATATCCATGTAATAAATATAGAAAATGTCAAATATCCATCCCATAAGCTTAAAACAACATTCTTTATCATGAAACACCCACGTTACAATAGCTAGATACACAAGACAAATTTCCATGCCTATCTTGGGAAACCACTAAAGATATTAAAAAATTATTATACATAAAAATAAAATTTTTATTCTAAATATATCATTAAAAAATTTCCGCATTTTGATAACTAGAAATGGTGATACCAAAAAACATGGAATATTAGTCAAGCACAGAATTCAAGAATATGGGGAATTATTAATTACACTACAAAAAATTTCAAGAACACACATTTTAAATGGAATCAGTAACTTATTTAAAAATCCATTAAAATATTCACATATTCCAAAACACACTAGAGCATTCAAAACACCCCATAGAATCTAAGGGTTTTTACCAAAAACATAAACATAAAAATCCCTAACCTATCCGATCCCATTTTTTGGAAATTGATCCCACATTAAAAATCAATTACAAATATAGTTTCAAAAACCATTTCTATATACTTTCTCCAAAACTAAAAAATATTAATCATTTCAAAGTAACCATATCCATGTTATAGTTTAGGTAAAAAAAATTAATACCCAATTATGTACTCCTCATTCCACCACATGGGTTTTCTTTTCAAAATCTGGTTTTCTTCCTAAAACATGATTTTTTTCTCAAAAACCAACCATCCTATAAACTATTTCCCTATAAAAGCTAAAATAAAATAAAAAAATAAAAAAAACATGACCCTCATATACATGTAAACTTAATCAAAATTTATAACATAATCATGAAAACATCGATTATATTATAATTTTTTTAAGCTAATAATTGATTTTGACATGTAAATATGTAAAATAACACCATCAATAGGTATGTGTATCATGATCTCATCCTTACACAATAATTATTCATGAACAACTCTATATCTCACCTCAAATACCTATGACTCATCACAGGTCTCATACATTCAAAATGTGATTCTCAGTCCAAACTATCACCTCACTCATCCTACTGCACCTAGACATGACATATGGGTATCCCCAAGAAACATGGGTTTTGAAAAATGTTATGCTAGTCATGAATACACTTGATCTACCTCTTACATCACAACAATTTAAATACACCTATAATAATATTCTCTAATCCCTAAATATTCTTTAATACCACATTTTAATTCCCCAACCAAGATCACCAGAATTATATTATTTGGGGGGGGGGGGGTCTTCAAAAGATCTTAGGCATTACTCACCATACACTAGATGCTTTTTAATAGTAGTGAGGGCCTATTATAATTCTAGGGAGACAACTCCTTTAAAAATAATCCCAATTGAATTTCAATAATTATACTAAAAATTCTTACAGTCCCACGTGTGTATCAGACATCTAAAAATCTTGTAGACATAAATTAAAGGAAAAAATGGACCATGTAGTTCTGAATATAAAGTAATAAAATATCTATATGATACAACAAAACACAAATGAGAAGTGGTATTAGATATAAGTAAAAAATTCCCTATTTGTAATAAATTTCACATTGGATAGTATATGTTTAAGAAAAACTAAAAAGTGACTACATGACCGCGATCCCATCCAACATAATTGGGTACATATCATAACAACATGTAATAGAAATTTAAATTCATAAAATATAACTCTAATATCATTCCCTTAAATTTCATTGATCTTCAATAATTGTGTGGGATAACCTCCGAAGGTATATAATAATGGTGTTTGATATAAATCCTAGTATTAGAATAATAAAATTAGCACCATATGAAAGTAATACATGTGATTCAATAGGACTGCCAAGGTAATCTTATATGGGTGAGAATCATAAACATGAACATTAATGTATGATAAAATATGATACCATAAAAATATCATAGCCATTAAACAATCATATAAAACATGAAATCATAAATATAAGTCAAGGATAACCTCAAAGATATCATAACATAGTGTTCTTAGGATACCCTCCCTTGAACCATACATGACATCTCCGGAGATAAAACATTACCCATTAAATCAATGAGATATATAATTTAAGTACCACCCATCAAATTTATATCATGTATATTCATAAGTGGGACAAAAAGATCATACAACATAAGAACATATTACATAACATTAACCTCGGAATTATAGATTGCGGGTTATATAAAAGGAAGTCCCAAATAAAATTATGACTCGTATAAATAGGTGTATACCCTTGTGTAGGGATGGGTATGGGTATTCACAACATAAATGTTTGTCATGGAAAATCACAGGATAATTTTGGCAGCATAAAAGCAGTATATAAAGATTCATTGAAGGATTTAATGAGAGTATAATAGGTATTTTATCACTTTTATATCATATCGACAATAAGATGGATGTGTAAAAAAATATTCAAACTTAAAAAATTTGAAATAAAAAAGAATAATATAAATAAGGTTCTTGAATAAAGATATGGAAAGAATACCTTACCTTGGAATAATAATATCTTAGGTAAAGGTTATAACCAAAGTAATTAAGTGATATCTCATTATTATAATTTCAATTTTATAGTAAGGAGATATTTATAAATACCGAGAAACAAAATTAATTAATATTCAAAATTCTATTACAATGATTGTGCTTGAATGTAAAATAAGAGAGAGAGACAGTGAGAGAGAGAGACCCCTTACCATGAAAGGGCTCTTCTAAAAGCTTCGGAGGGGATTTTAAAGAGCTTGGGGAACCTTCGAAGGGATATAGATAAATAAGGTAAGAGATAATTAACTATCTAATGGTTTTGGTGAAGTGGAAAGGGAGGTTGGGTGGGTTTTTTATGTGAAAGAGAGGATAATACTTTATTAATATATAAAGGTATGTTTTGGCCTCTATTTGATAAATTATTCCAAACAACAAACTATATCATGATTTTCCCATGGTTTCTTCTAGATAAGAGTGTATTTTATTATTTTATAAAGTTGTAAACCAAACTATTTAAAATATTATCCTTGGGGATGCGTAAGTGAGTCATTTTTATAATTAATTGATTATAATACCATAAAATATAATATAGGTTTTGGAGGATCCGTTAAGGTTTTATAAAATTAATAAAATAACTCAAACAATACATTATTTTAAATGTGAAACATAATTTTGTTCACAGATTCTCTTTATAGTATTTAATAAATCACTTTTTGGATTTTATGATTCCATAATACATATCATAAAATTATACCATATTTAATTTTTACCTAAAAAATAAACTATTTCATAAAATTATGAAAAATTCAAGATTGGATAATGTTAATGTCATTATCAGAAAAATTAATATTATATTATTAAAAAAAATTCTCTAAATAAGGTAATTTACAATTTGGAATCAAAAGTACCCACTTTATGAAAATTACTAGTTTTTTGACAATAATGGTTTTTCCGACACTAATAAACATTACATTTTTATTCCTAAAATTATACAATAATTTATATTTAATAAATATTATTTTAGAATATAATTTTATTAAAATAAAACTTATTACAAAAATTCTTAAATTTCTTAAAATATTTTTTTGATATGAACTATATTCTTCCAAAACATCAATTTTTTCTTCATTTTATCAAAATCTAATTTATACCAATCATCCTTATTTAACAATTATAATGTATATTTTTTTTATTTAAAAAATAAAAATATTAAAAACAAATTAGAGTATATATATCTCTCTCTTTATTACACCAGCGAATTCCCTAAGGGTATAGTGTGATGGTGAGATTTTATTAGGGTGGTTCAGTGAATAGGCTTTCGGTCATGATCTTGATGATTTTGAACTTCTGATATTACTATTTTCAATAATAATTTTGTTTTTGAATCTTAACTTCGGATTGATGAAGGCAAAAAAATAGTGATTCTATCTCCCTCACAAGATCTGATAAATGGTCTTCCCAGGATATGATCCTACTGGTTGAGGCCATCACTTCCTTTTTCTGTGTCAAATGAACTGTTAATAACCCTATATATATACAATAATCATTTATCACTGTATAATGCCTATAATATCAATGGTTTTGTTGTTTAACAGTCTTTTAAATCTAATAAGACAAAAATTATAGTGGTATAAGAACCAATGATGTGAATTTGTTTTCTATAATTTCATTTATTAATAAGGAATTTTCTCATTTAAAATGGAATTTTACTTACAATTGTTTGCATCATTACAATCCAATATAAACATATCTTTTTTACATTGATTCAATAAGATAAAAATTACATCTCATATATATTCACACAACAATCAAAATGAAAGGATTGGTATCTTTGGACATTATATACATTATAAACTTACTATATGATAATTGTGAATATTTATCGTTTATAAAACCACAATGGAATACATTCTATAATCCTCTTATATTATATACATAAACATAAAATGGGGAATGGAATCATAATAATTGGGTGATATAAAATACTCAACAAAGGAAAACTAATCCGTTTTTCCATGAAGGGTTAGATCATAAATATATGAGAAAATATGAGTACTAGATAAATAACTGATTCAAAAGAACATATAACAATAATAATATTCCATAACTCATGATATAGGGAAATGTAATCATAGATGAAAAAAATATATTATATAAAAATGGTTATAATGATGATATATTAAACATGATCAAAGGATTATTATCATAGGCATATAAAAAAGAAATATGACATAAGAATAATCATTTGGAATCATAGAATTTTGAACCTATCTACCTGGATTGGTTCCATGCACAATAATGTTAAACTATCTAGTCCACTTTGGGTTCACACTCAATCTTGTAAAACATGTTAATTTGAATCATTTTCACACTAAATATTATGAAACTATCTATTCTACATCAATGTCATGGTTAATATTTTGTGCCTAGATAATCCACATTAGGTTTAATCTCAATCACATGAACCGTGAAAATATTTATTAGATTCTTGATCATTGTTCTAAACCAAGTTAATCTACATCAATTTCACACTCAACATTATTATATCATAAAGTATAAAAAATTATTCTTTTCATTGGATGGTGGTATAAGACCCCACTCATCAATCACTCATACATATGTGTGATACTTGAAAACAATCATTCATCACATCATAAAGAACCAATGGAATGAAAAATGATTTTAATAACATTTCTAGATGGAATCACCTTAATTTTACTCAAGAATTTAAATGGTTGATACAAAAAATTCAAGATCATTGAAATATTACTTTATATAAAAATTCTGAGTAGATTCATGAAAAGTAATTTCCCAGGAATTAGATTATTTAAATATAAAATGTAAAATTGAAACAAAATCTAAAAAGATATCTTTGAAAACACTTTTATCTTTCATTAAAAATACTATATTATGGTAAATTTGAAATTTTGTTTTTGAAAAGTGGAGTTTGGAACTTCTGTATTCATTTATTTTAAAAAGGACATTCAATGGTGGCACCTAGAAAAAGAAATAATGATTTAAATAATTTTATTTGAAAACATATTGTAAAAATTCAAATTTAAAATGAATATTCAAAAATAGATCTTTGAAAATACATAAGATAAAATATGGGGATTTTAGATTAAAGGATAAAACATTATATTTTTAATGGATAGAAACCCTTTTTATTATTTTAAAATACCATTATTGAAATCCTATTTTAAAAAAAATATTTAAAAAAAAATTCCAGTTAAAATTAATGGAAAATATTATGTTAACAATAGTAAACACATATTTTCACTTAAAAATAATGAAGGAAACATTTTTTGGAATAATGAACATGAAAATGGAAGAAAACTGTCTTTAAAGGATATGATACTTATTTCTTAAAAATGTTACACTTTTCTAAAAAGGAAATTCTTCAAAAATAATATTCATTTAAAAAAAACCATTTTCATTAGAGTGTAACGAGTAAATATCTTATGAAATAATAAATAGAATAATTTATCAAAATAATGGGATTGATACTTAAAGAATATCATTTTTTATAAAATCAATGAAATTTAAGTTAACCAAATCCATTCTAGATATCATAATTCAATAAGAAAGAGATATTTGTAAATGGTTTTATGTGGTTGAAATGAAAATTCCTTGAAAAAATATCATATAATTTAATCAAACAACATAATATTATCAACATTTATGAAATAAGTTCATGAATAGAAATCATAACTCAATTAATGAAAATTGGGTTTCAAAAATTACTAACAACGTATTAATAATTCAAATTGAAAACTCATTGATGGTAGAACCTAAGATGGATTTTTACACACATTATATTTAATGAAAAATTATGATAAAATAAATTTATGTCAAAAAAAATACCACAAAAAAGTAAACAAGTGTTGAATATACATCAGATCTCAATGATGTAAAATTGAGATATAAAAACCCATGCCTTAGGTTTTAATTTGATATAAATGTGATCCGAAAATCCTAAATAATAAAATTTTTATAATTAAAAAAATTAACATCATTTTTTAAAAATATTTTATTTTTGAATTTTCTATTATCATATGTTGTTTTTTAATTAAATTGTTTTCACTTTTGGTGGTTACATGAGGTGGTTTCACCAATTTATCTTAAATTTTATATGTTTGTTGACTATGGCCAAATGTGCTATAAAATAGCTCCAAAACCGAAAATATTTTATATAAGTATTTATTTTATTATTAAATTGGTACAAAATTTATATATTATCATAATTTCTTGAAAAATGGACTCAAAATAAGAAAGGTAACTTGATATGGGCATTTATGATGGTTAAATTTACTATGAATTATTATTATTAATATCACTAATATAATTATAAATATTACCTTTTGAGAATATTAATAGTGTTATAAATATTAATTTTATATAATCAATATATTTTTAAATCTATCCATGCTACGTGGTGAAGAAAAATAGAACAGGTTGTTCATGGAGGTGGTAGTCTTCAGGCACAAATGACTACATCTTCCTTGTTCAAATGGTTTTGGAGGAAAGTTAAAATTAATATTCCATCATTATATTATTATTTAATCAAAAAATAATAATATTTTTTAATACTTTTAAGGATTATAATGGATTTTATGTTCAAAAGAAGAAAATATTTTTGAGATATATGTTAAGAACTTCACCTCCCTGTTTAGATGTTCTCCCTTGGGTAACACCATAAGGCTCTATAGTTTGTATTATTTATATGAAAAGGGAATATATGAAATTTATATAGGTCTTAGGAGATACTAGGGAATATTGTATTAAGATATAATTCTTTTTAATGGGTGGAGAAATATTGTGGAAGTGATCCCCTTTTTATACGTGATGAAAGTGGAATTATTATAAATACCCGTTACTTTATCAATAATGGATTGATACTATGAAAGTGTTAAGGGATAAAAAAGTGTTAAATAATTAGTTTTGGGGAGATTTTATATTTATAAATATTCTTAAATTCATTTACAAAAATGTTTTTAGTCTTTTACCACTTGTTTTTTATATTTTACCATTTCGGTTTTTACCTTTGTAAATAGTTTTTTACCAAATTAATTTATATTTTATTAAAAATATATGGAAACCATTATTAAAAAATTATCATTTTATTACCAAAATTTAATATCTATATAATATAATCAAATTTAACAATAATAGTAAAGTAAATTTTAAATTCAATCATTTAATATCTAGAAAAAACTATTTCGTAACAAAATAATTATTTTCACTACTATGTTTTCTTAATCTTTTTTGATATTGATAAAAATTGAATAATTGTTAATATATATATAATTAATTAATATAATATCATTTATATAAAATATATCATTTTTATTTATTATATAAAATTATGCAACATTCAAAAAATTATTCTTAAAAAATATCCCTTTCACCATTATCCTTATCATTAAACTTAATATTATTGAGAATAATTTTATACATTAAAATTTAATTGAACTTATTAACTAATATAAATTTTTTTAACTAAAATATGAAATTATTTTTTTAGATTTAATTTCTAAAACTAATGAAAACATTTTTTGTATAGGGAATAAAACCAATTAAAGTATAATTCAACTTTGGTTTCAAAAATGATAAAATGGGTTATAGAAATTAAACATATTTTTTTAAATGATTTAATTCAATATATATATATATATATACTGAAAAAACACTTAATACTATGAGTTTTTTTTTCATTAAGAAAATGTGATAAAAGTTACGATGTTAAGAAAATCGGTATTTTTCCAAATTTACCAAAAATCTATTATTTTAGAAAAATATCACAAATTCATCATAATATAATGACGAAACTATAAATTCATAAATTAGGTTAATTGGAAAAAATTAAAATTTATAAATTTAAAGTTTTAACATTTAAATGAAAATAAAATGCATAATTTTTTTTATTTTTTTTGGAAAATACTCTTCTAAAAAATGAAGCCTCTTTAATCATATTTTGTATGAATTTTTAATTGATTATAATGTTTTTATTTACTGGTGGTTTTATTATAATTAAATTTTTAGAATAATATTCATCTAATATGTCACAGACCATTTCAGTTTTCTTTTATTTGTTAATGAATCTATCAAGCATGGTATTAATTTAGAAATAAATATATTTCAAAATATCTTGTTTTTATAATAATTCTCTAAGTGATCACCTTTTTACTTTGTTTTATTGCTTCCTACAAAACATTCTTTTTTTAATTTATAAGGGATAAATTAATAACCACAAGTGACACAACTTCTCCTCTTAATAATATATAGTTAAGGTTTATAAGGTGTTTCTTTCAGCTTTAGTTCTGGTTGTTTTATAGTTGAAGATGTTAGTTATAGAAAATTCTCCTATTAATGTTGTTTTATAACCTATAAACACTATATTAATTCTATAAATATACTATTTCCCACTTGTTTCTAAAATTACTATACATCTAAAAATTCTTCCTCATCATCTATGGTCTTTATAAATTGATATCTTTTTTTAGTTGTGTTAATGAGATGACCCTCCTATATACTATCTTTATGTTTCACTATATTAGTGAGATAAAATAGAACCTTCACATATCCCACTTGAATATCAAATTTTATTAATAAAAACTAATGAGATCCTTCCCAGTAACAAAGAAATGGTGACCAAGTATGATTGTAACCTCCTGTTATATTTTCAGGTCTTAAATTAAAAAGGCAGTGGGAATGAAAATATTTCACACCATTTCCATGAAATCTTCAAGGATTCAATTTTGATATTTTAAGAATATATCCACCAACTATAGGGAAAATACATTATGTTTCATATTTTTCAATAAAATTTTCTTAAATATGTTTAATGTAATAAAATTTACACTCATTTCTATATAAAAAATATCATTTCTGAATGTGTATGACCTGATCATGAAAAGAGTAGAATAACCGTCTTGATCTTGGTGCTTTAGTGAGATATATTTTTGTACTACTTCTAACTAATCCTCAATTAATGAAATTATAATAAATTTACCCAATTTAATTTTTCTAAAGATAATTTCCATGAGGATATTCTTATATTATAGTAATTGGGATATCACCTCATTGAATGAAATATTTATATATGGTTTATTAAAGATCACTTATAATTTTTTTTAAATACACATATAACTTCCTATCTTGTATCCTATTTAGAAATAATAGTGGAAGTCAGTATTGTTACACTACTTGTTTATTCTCCGCTTGTTATTCCACTAGTTTTTTCATATGATTTTCTTAATTTTTTCTGCTATTCATTTATTTTTTATATTAATATCATTTTCACTTTTTTATCCCCACATTACCTTTCTTTGACATACAGTCATCCCTATCCTTCAAATAATATTTTATTATTTATAATGTTATGATCGAATCATCTTTTATTGGTACTTATTTGTTGTCTTGAAAGACTCTAATTAGATGCTCAATGGTATTTCTAAGAATAAATCCCATCTGCTTCTCGAGGATTTAGAGTTTCCCTTAATGATTCATTAAGTAGTTTTTAGACTAATAAGGTTTATCTTAACATGAAAAAGGAATTGATAATTCTATATTATGTACTTGGTAACCATACTTCAATGTAGGTTATGTTTTTTGGGTTTATAGTTAGTACTACTTATTCTACTAAAACTATATCCATATATTTAAAAAAAATAAATGTGGTGGGGATAATTGTTTTTTCTCTAAATAGAAACCATATATTACCATGATTAAAAAAATTATTCTCCATATTTAGGCTCTCCATCCTTGATTTTGAGTGACTAGAATCAGACCTTGTCTAAATTAGTTTTTATAATATTACTTAGGATAATTATAGATTAAAAATATTAATCCACTTGATGATGTTTCTTATACTCTTTCATGAATTTTTTGGAATGTATGGGAACAACCTCAAATATCACATGAAATAAAATGAGTAAGTTTGAAGGGGGATCCATGATTACAGATGGTTAACATCGTCACTATATTATCGAACATGACCTCAATATGAGTGGTCAGTTGGTTCATCTCATCTACCTAGTGAATACCCCTCTTGGTTATGCATTTCCCCAATTTTCACTATAAAATGTTATCTATAAGGTTATCTGATATGAATAGAGACTTATTTGGGGTATTCCTTATTACTACTCTATTTATAGATTAATTTACTATGAATTAAGATATTTTTTATAGATTGAAATAGAATGTCTACATACACATCCATAAACTCACACTATGATTTTTATAATCTCTTTAAATTTCTCCCAAGCCTTTTACATCAATTCACTATTTTTATAGGAGAATTTATGGGTGTCACTTACAATTATCTCTATATTTTTCACTGGGAAATATTTCTATATAAATGTATGATCATGTTCTTCCAATGTATTGATAAATACTAGATCATGTGACATTAAACACTATTTTTTATGACCCTTCAATGTAAATGGGAAGGCTCTAATATATATGGAATCATTAGAGAATCATTTTATCTTGAGTGTGTCACTAATTTCTAAAAATATGGAATTATGACCATGGGGATATTTATTTGGCATGCCTATGAATCACCAGACATTTGGTGCCATGTGAAGTATTCTGAATTCCCTCCCAAGGTTGTTGGCATAAATGGGTAGTCATATGATTTGCAGAGTATCTCATTAAATATATTGTATCCTATAATCCATCAATTTCATCTGACACAATGCTTATTTTCCACCACTGATGATGCTGGATACATCTTAATATCTGCATGGGTGCATTGGTTTTCCTGCTTATCTCTTGATGTGAAAAAAACAACACTCAGTCTCCAGGTATAATTTAAGAAGCCCCGAAAATCCAAACTCATTGAACATGTGTGTGGATTCTATCTCATTAACTTTTAATCAATAATAGAAACAAGAAAACATGTTCATGTAAAATTTATTAAAAATTATAAATAAAAATAGTTATTAAAAGAATGAAATAATAAATCGATAGAGAATTATATGGGAGCGCTGTATTTTTTTCCTTATATGTCGAGTAGAAAACATGATGTTTTCTTATGAATCACAAAATATCAAGGTAATTGATAATATTTTAGATTTTATAATTCAAAAAAACAATCATGAAAACGGTCAAATTTTAGTAAATGAATTTTTAGTCATATGGTAAAACAACTTGGAATATAGAGGTTCTTAAAAAACTGAATCTTCCATGAATGTTTACTTGAACAAATGGGGGAACAAAAAGTTATTGAAAAAAAATATTGAGGAAATGATCCTGATTAAGAAATGATATAGTGACATGGCCAAACTCAGATTGAATCAAATTTCATAAGAGCAACCACAATGGTTTATTGATTTTAATGGATGTCTTCTAAATGATAATGATTTATTCATTTTGTGAAATATATGGGTTCATTAATTGTGACACTTCTTGAAATAACTAATTCTATATGGTTATATAAATTAATTATACATAATTATATTCATATTTTATTATATAATTAATTTAATAAGACCTATATGCATTATGTTATATATAAATTAAAAATGTAGAGTTAAGGTTAGCGCACACTCTCCAACTCATCGTTACCATTTTATGGTTAATCCCTTAATAACCATCACTATCACTAGGAGAGGAAGGGATAATATAGAGAAATCTGAAATTTGATATTAATCTAACACATGAAAATCAAAAAAATTAATTAATCATTTAGGCTGAAAAATTATTCTCCTACTCTTGACCCACCATCCATTAATTTATTTCTCACTCATGATAAAATTATAGTACATTTTAAATGAAATAGAGGACTTGAGGGATAAAATATTCTTACTCAATGTAAGAAAAATAGAATGAGAAAAATAATGAAACATTACTACCATACACACTTTAATCTCAATCAATAAGCATGAATCAAAACATCAAAGTCTCAAAGGAATGTTTGTATTTCTACTCTGATATTCTCTCTAATGATTCATTTGTTATTTGGTCACCCTATCTCTAAATGAGTTTCTAAAGCTAGATCCCAATAAAATTGATTAGTGTTTCTAATAAATTCTTTATTCATCACTGTTTTACATCCATTGTGATTGGGGAAATGATATTAAAAATAAATATTTTTTATAATTTTTTTTAACAAATAAACAACATAAAAGGTTGATTACATCAAGTAGAAAACATATACTATGTTTAATATAAAACCGTTAAACGTCAAGGAAGATTCCATTGAAGATTTATAGGTATGGTTTGGTTATTTTTGTAATGCCATCAAGTAAGTTTCAATATAGAATAGTGTTATGTCATAGAGGTCGAGTGGCATGTGTTCCATGGATTTTACATTTTGTGACCCGCCACACCACCATAGACGTGTTGTGTTGTAGGGGTCATGTGGTTAATAGAATCACATATTCTATTTAATAATTCTTAATTTTGTGGTGAAAGGGTTGTGTCACAAGATATTTTTTTCTTGTTTAAATTTCTAAGGGACGAATTTCACATATCCATCAAATAATCACAAAGAAACTCATGCACACCATAATGGAGTAATGATTTTCATAATTTTTAGCAATGGAAAGAATATTTTGTATCACCAAGAAACAAAAAAGTATGATGTGGTTCAAACTTTATAAAAACATTAAATTCGAAAAGTATAAAACCACACATACCAACCATGGAAATAATTTATGAAATATTTTGTATATATCATGTGGACCACCATAAAAATATTTATGGTGTAGTATTTTCCCTTGATCTACAATTTCAACACTTTTGAAACTAGAAAAAAAAACAATACATATATATATATCTACTAATTATATTATATATCCCAATGATGTAATCTCTACTCCACATTAATTGGAAAAAAATAATATATTATGAATCATATTGAACTTTATAGGTATCCTTAGTTATAGTATAGAGTAACTCACCATCACATAACTTCTCTTCTAGTTCACAGATTATGGACAATCCAAAATCCTATGTATAAATTAAATCTTATGTAGGAATAATTATTATAGGATAAAAAATATATATATTGGTATCCAAGGATTGATATTTAACCAAAAAATGACCTCTCTTAGATTATAAAAAAATAATCACAATATCATAAAAAAATTTAATTCCAAAATAAATTACTTTACTGATGAAAATATTAAAAAATATATAAATAGGTAGGAAACTATAATTAATCAATGAAAAAAATGATAAAAATATTAAAAAAATTAGAATAATAATATATACATGGGATATAACGGTTTAAACACTTGGTATTTTCATTAATAACCTAACCATCATGTCTTGAGATCAATATTATTGACTACCAAGAATCCTCTCCCCATTATTTGGCAAATAATTCATTATAATTTTATCTATCTTATAACATTAGACCAATGAAAATAGATTTTGAATGGAATGAATTCATTTATCTATAAGTAATGTTTCATTGGATTTAATAAAAATCCTTGACCTGGATCATCCCAAATAGAACCCATACTTGGGTCTATATATGAGATCATGCACATCTCCTAATCCTCAAGAGGTTTCATCCCAGGAACTAATAGACATATTATATAAATCCAATTCAGCCCTTATAGTCTATAATTAAAAGGGATTAATTATCTATATGATTTAAAATACCATAACAGAGTTTCATTAATGGATAAAAATAAAATTTTCATCATATATAATAAATGACAAAATATCCAGTACATGTTGAAAAATAACCTAAAATTAAATACATGACCTCTATCCAAATTCACATAATCACCCTACTAAAATCATGGCCTTTATTCCATATAGAATAATCCATGTCTCAAACATTGAGTGTTACTTGTTTCTGAAGATAAAAAATATCCTCTACCCACATACATCAAAACCCATCCATGTACATGGGTAGGGGTGAGTCTAATGGCTAAGTAGGAATCCCCAATTCCTAAAAAATATTGACTTATATTATGATCAAGCATATGTCAAAGCAGTGAATATTTAATTAGTGGAATCATTCCCATAAAATACAACCACCCAGAAATATAATGTATAATGTGCATATAGTCATACAAGTCTTTTCGTAATGAGTTAACCAAGAAACCACAACAACTAACCATACCCAATTTGGCACCGTACTAGATAAAAGAAGTAACCACATAACACAATGTCAAATAATGTCTAACTATATAAGTTTGGGTGTCATAATGATTATCATCCATAACCAAATTCTGAAGGTTAGGGTCACATTCAAAAATATGACCTTATTCCAAATGGAATAGGGAACAATCAAACATTCGTAAGTCTTAATTCACCCATTCTCACACAAGGGAGGCCACTTACCAAGTATCTAGATCTTTCTCTTTAACTAAATAAATGTTTCATTAGAAGTACTCTAGAAAACCTTTCTCTCTCAATTTAGTTCATACATCTCATATAAATCCACACCGTATCACACAAGGTTTTCTCAAACATCATATACAACTAGGACCCCATATCTAATATGGTGGTCTTACAAGTTCCATCTCACTCATATTGGGGTCATTCCTCAAGACCCATCAACCCCACTAGAAACATAAACCATTAACAAAAATATATAATAACAAACAAGGAACACAAATTTATTCATAGTTCACCAACTCAAAACTGTGGAATTAGTCCCATGGGACCTAGTCTCTCATCATGCACACAATCTAATACCCATATCAGACCTTTAAGGGTATTATTTCTTCTACTTGAAAACCCCAAGACATTAATAACAAATGAAAATTTATAATAGGTATAAACACAAAACACATATTATCATGAAACAAATAGACACTATAAAAGAATTATTAGGAAGAAAAATAAGCACACAAGTATTATAAATTTAATAATCTTCTCAGATGAGGTCAAAAAACCAAAATCAGATCAACAATGACTCTTGGGATCCCCTTGGAAACCATGTAAAAACACTTTTACAAACCATTTATAAAATTAAATACATCCCTTCTTTTATTTATTAAAGGCCTATGAAAAAATACCATCAAGACATGTTTAGGGAACCCCATTCTTATTATGAAATAATATTTCAAAATGAATTAATCAAATAAGACATCTGTCTACAAAACCCATTTTAATACATTAACTTTTAAAATAGGAAACAATTTTTCTTTCTAAAATGTAGCACATGTCTCCAAATAAACTATAAATAGGTATACTAGAACCCATTCCTGAAAGGCACCAACAATAAACCATTTATAGGGCTATATAGTATATGTTTATTATTCAATCTGCACAAAATCATCCCAAGAATATATGTAATAAGTCACACAAATAATTAATTCATACAACAAGATAATATAAATCCTCAGATAAAAAAATAAAATCACCGAAATACCAAGGTAATTGGTAATATTAAGTCCATTTACATCATCCAACAATAATTATTTTTTTCCCAATCCATACTGACTTCATTTGAGGCCATAAACACCTATCTCATCCTAATTCACAAAAAATAATTAATAAATTAATCATTTAGTCCCAAAAAACCCTATTGGAATAATTCATGCTAGACTCACATGGTGAACTCACAGCACCAAAGCCACTATAAATAGAGTGAATTTCACTCCTAATGCACACCTGAACCTAAGCTACACAAAATACCAAAATTACTAAAATGGTGTGACATAAGATTTAACATGAAATCAAAAAATCCCATAATAAAAAATATAGGGAAACATACCTTATGGAAAAAGATAAAAAGTGTATTGAATAAATCCAAACATGAACTAATCTATGAGCCACACATGAAAATCACAACATTCATCATGATTTTACAATTTTAAAGTGAATTTTTACCTCCAGATCCCTTTACAATGAACCAAAATCAAGGGAGAGAGAAGAGAAGGGAACACGAGAGAATAGTGGATGAACCTACTTAGAACACACATGATAAAACAATTAAAATACATGAATATAATATAGAATCAAATAAAGGGATAAATAGAGCCTTGGAGGGGTCTCTTTCCACCTTAAGACGACCAAAATAAGAGAAACTTAATGGGGTTCCTAAAATGGACCGCTATAAAATTACTAGTATGCCCCTAAAAAATAGTCTACCCATCACTACTTCATAGTATGAATAGGGGTTAATGTTTTGAACACCATTTTAAGTAGGGGGAATAATCCTCTCATCCTTATTTACTTCATGGACTGAAATACACACATGAATTCTATTCCTAGTTATAAAGAAACGTTTCACATATGGAATGGCATGATAATACAAGTTTCAATAGCCCGGTCCCCCATCGAATACTTTGATATCTTCAAGAACCATAATTAAATACACCAATAATTTAATAACACCCAAAACACCATCTAAGGATATTCAAACACTTTGAATCCGACTTTGAATCCTATTTCAAAAAAATAACCCCTTACCATACCAAAGATTAATATTTTATAAATAATTAACAAATCATAAGGATGTGGTTTATTAGAAACTCTATAACATAAAGCTTATCACCCCTGAGAATCCACAGAATCTATCCTAACACAAACCCTAACCATCCTATTGTATGTTCACTAAAATCTACAATCCAGAAAACTATGAAATCCATATTACATATTTGTATTCAAAGATAGGCCTCTCGAAAATCATCAGTGCTACTCAAAATAATAAGGGGTATAGTTTTATCTACATCAAACATACTCATATCTCTATAAGAACTTTTAAAGAAAACAATATAACATATAAATTGTATTTAAACTTATATAATCCCTTCATCTATGAAATAGAGAATTTACTAGGCATGAAACATATCAATCTAGTATACGACTCACATCATTTCTTAATTCTATGAAAAAATATTCATATTGATTAATACATAACATGTCTTTCATTTATCTAATAATTATGTCACATGTCACATATCTATGTATTTTAACACATCATATATGAAATGGATAATCATGATAATTCATTTCCACATTCTAATTTAGTCATGGCCTAGATTACATTAACTTTTCATTCAATCGTACAAGTCCTATTTTGGTTGTGCATTAACTGATGACATGATCAAGAACATAACAAAAGATCCCCATTTTAGCTACGTAAACATATAGAATTTTATAATTATGGTTTCAAAGTACGATGTTTATCATGATAGGTATCTCGTCAACCTCATGTAAAAGTATTGATAATAAAAATACACCTCTAATTATATTGACAACTATATGACATTTCATGAGATATACTTCAGCGGGCCAATCTAAGAAATAAGTATCAACTTATTACCTCATGAATCTATTATTTTTATCTCATATGAAATTATTTTATATGAATAAAATATTCTATTTTTTCTGACCTTATAATCACACCCCTTAATTATCTACAATTATCATCGGTTTGGAATATTCAAAGTAATACATTGATGGGATATAATCATTTCACCGTTCGTGTAAATTAAATTGAAAAAAATTTTAATGAATGGTGATTGTAGATTTTCCTTAATTATAGTGACATAAAATAGTTATAACCATTATAAAAAATATCTCATGTGTTTAGAATCTATAGATTCTACATGACCCTCATGTTGTTGTCTGTGTAATGATTTAGATAATGGATATGTCTCATTCTCCTAAGTACCCACCCCAATGATCTATACACATCCCCTATATACAATATCCTATATGAGATAGTCTTTGTAAAGGATATTCTTCTTACATTAATGTGACTGGAGTTTTTTATAATGATTAACAATACCTTTTTTCCTAAAATATAGATCGATTACTACCTATATGCTAGGAACCACTCCTAGTTCAATCATTTACTTCTTTATCAAAATAGATTCTTTCACTGTATTCGATTCCATGATGTACTGTGCCTTGGTTTAGGAGAACACTACGGTGTATTATTTTGAACAATTACAACTAATTACTAAACCATTTAGATAAAACATGAATCTAGATAGTGATTTTATATCAACTCTTCTATATTATAATTTAGATTTTTTGTAACCCTTTACAGAGTGTTATCCTATCCTTCAAACACTATGAACATATCCTTATTCCTTCCCAAGTACTGAATAATTTTTTTCATATAAATCTAGTGAATCTTATGAAAATAGGATTATTATATAATTGGTATGAAAAATGAACATGAACATCAGGTTGAGTTTACAATAAGTAATATAAGATAGATCATGTGGTGGATGCATAAGGAATCATGTCTATCTATTAGAAATAGTTAGAAGGATCATGAATCTTTCTACGATTTCTACTTTTAAACAACAGAAAAAACCCGTTTTTTTAGTTCTTCATAATGAACCACTTCAACAATTTAGTAATATACGTTTTATGACTCAGTCCAAGAAACCTCATAGATATATGTTTATATATACTCATAATGAGTATGTATATTGCTTCACCCATGTCATTCATTGAGAAACATTGACCAAGACTGATCTTTGCTGAGTGAAGTGTTAAGATGAAAATTACAATTAACAATATGTAATACACATATAGTTTTTGGAACATTACAATACTACCAATAAACCACTTATATACATTGGAATCATCCACATTATTAATGAATCCAAATTCTTTAATTGCATCATCAAACTAGATATTTCACTTACTTATTTTAATAAATAGACCATTGAAACATGAAAACATTAACGTTATCATATGGTACTTAAAAACCATTGGATATAATATAAATATCCTCAAATAAATTTCTATAATGGAACGTGGTTTTGACAACTATATAATATTTCTATTAATCATAATTATCTTCTATGGCTAGACAATTACAAATAGACTTTATCATCATAGTAGGTGAAAGGGTCTCTTAATATTCAATACCATGATTTTTTCTGTAACCCTTTAACTCCAGTCATTATTTATAGGTACACAATATTTTATCCATGTGTTTCTTCTTATATAAACCCCAATTAAACATTATGGGTCACACCCCTTCATCTGTATCCTCAAAGATCAAGAATTAGTTGGTGTACATGGAGTCCATATCAAATTACATAACTTTTGACATTATCTTGGAATCAAAACTATCATTTTACTCTAAGTAGGATGTAGGATCATCTCCTGCGAATGTTATTTAATTATAATTATCCATGAGAAATCCTTATCTCTCAAGTTTCAAATGAAAACTACAACACCATTAATGTTTTTTTGTATCTTGAGCCAATTATTCTTCCACAACTCTTTTCAAAATGGGTTCAATATTCATATTAGGAACACTTCCTATCTATTATTAATGACCATCCGCATGTTCAAATTTTCTCCCACTGAAACCACCCTAATTTTTTTCCTTCTCAATTAATTTATCATATTAGAGAAAATATTTTGTGTTCCACAAGATTTTAGAAATAATATCCCATTATTTCCTTGGGAAAACCAACAAATAATAACTTTTAATATTTTGGGATAATTTTATCAGAATACAATCTTGATATGTATTCTTCACTACCCCAAACACATATTAAAGAAAAACATTGATGTTTCTTCGACCATTTATTATATGGGGTCATTATTACTACTTTATATAGAACATGATTTATTTAGAATAAAACAAAAACCATAGAATAACCCCAAAATGAAACAATAACGTCAAATAGAGTCATCATTGATATAATTATGTCTGAAAAGGCAAGATTCCTCATTTCAGATACACTATTCCACTATGTTATTTTAGGAGGAGTTAGTTGTGAAAACATTCCAAAATATTTCAAATGAGTCATAAATTTTTGTGTTAATTGTTTACCACCCTATTCGGATTAGAGGAAATTAATTATTTTTTCCCAATTGATTCTAAACTTATTTTTAAAACTCTATAAACATTTCCAAATTTTAATAAAATTTTTCAATAGAAATACATACCATTGTTGGTTAAATTCCTCAATGAAATTAAATAAGTACTTAGAACCACCATTATCTTATGTACTCATTGGACCAAATAAATAACTATGTATAATATTCAATTGTATGCTACCCCTATCACATTTTCCCCTGAATGGTGGCTTTGTCATTTTTTCTAATAAATAATATATACATGTATCAAATCATTCATCATCGAATGAATCCAACAATCTATATAAATGTTGTTCATGAAAGGGTTTATCACTAATATATAAAAGGAGATTATACAAAAAGGAAGGTGGGATTATAATTAATTCATACCTTCTTATTTTGAATGTTGTAAATATTATTATCCATGTCAAGAATATATAAACCATTTACTACACTCCCAATGGCCCAAAAAAATTAATCTTATATTTGGAACATCTTTTGTTCTTGATAAAGTGTGAAAAATCCATCAGGTTAAAATAATATATATAATTCAAAATCTTCATTATAGAAGCTACATAATAATAATTATTCAATTCTAGGATCAATACACTTGGTAAAAATAGATCATTGTTGTTGATCTCTAATGTAGTAAATCTTACCCCATTTCCTACAGGAAGATCTACGTCACCCATCATTAATTCCTATATATCTATAAGTTTTTTTGTCATAAGAAAGTGATATTCACACCAAATATTATATATCCATGATTCATAATTAGATAAGTTAATTTCAATAACTTTCATATTGAATAACTCTAAATATTTCACCTTTAGAACACTTCTCAATCCTATATTTCAATATTTAATTATTTTATAAGAAATTCCTATTAATTATTTCTATATGATTGTTGTTATGCATTCCATAAGTATTATATCTTGTTATTAAGGGATTTAAAACAAAATTATCCCACTAAAAAGGATGACCCCATACATCATAATCATTTGGTTATCCAAGAAATGTATTTCACAATGAAATGTGTTCAATAGGGTGTTACTCCCATAAATTAATTACTTAGGTTGTAAATCATCTAAATTAAAATAGTTTTAACTCTTGGATAGTTGATCAAATAAATAATTATTTAAATCATTCAAATTATTTACTCAAAAAAATATTCCAGAGTCCATCATAAAAGTATCTCAGATAATAGTAACATAAAGTGAGCACTAAGAATAGAATAAAATAAAGAATTCCATAAGAACCCTTCTAGAGAATAATCTATCCTTGGATAATCCACTATTTTATTTTATGTTCTTAATATATATAACATAATTCAAGAGAACCTTTCTTGAGAAGATTTTATCTAGTTGAATGATTGAGGTCTTGACAATTGTCTATTTGGAAGGAATCTCCAAAATGGAGTTCAAATTATTTTCTTTAAAGGTATCACTAATTTAACATACATCTTATGTGTATTAAATTCACAATTACTACATCCAATGAAATATTTTTCTTCTAATCTTTTATTTTATTTTGTTTATTCATTCTTATAAAAATTTTACTTTGTACATCCCTATTCCAACAAAGAAATTATTTTATTCACACCACAATAATGTGTAACTCTATATACAACCCCAAATTCTATATTACTCACAAAAAAATAGAATACGATTATAATAATAAAAATACAATTGAATCATATGTATAAGGTTCATGAATGATCAATGTAAATGCATAGAGTTACATAAGATTGAAAAACACTACACAACTAAAACCTTATAAGTTGATATATAATCTCATTCACTTTCCTCTCCAAGGTATAATATTTTAGGAAAGTAGGTTGTATGACACTAAGTCCCAATACTCTAGGAGACTTTACTAAAGATAGATTTCAATTCATGAAAATGATAACACCAAATATGTACAAACTATATCCCTAAAACTATTCTTAGTCTCATAACTATAATTTAAAATTAAGGTCATGGTAAATGAAAACAAAAATTTATGATACAAAACCTTCCATGGTATGGAAGGAACTATCCAAGAATAAATTTATTATATAAATGGTCATACACAACATTCATATTTCATTAAAATTTAACATCCATGAATATAAAAAAAAATTATTAAATAAATAAAATCATTATTTATTTTCCAAAACATGAGGCATTTTTGAAATATTCAGAAATATATGATAATTCTAAATATTTTATAATTAACAAATAATATAAAAATTTTATATCCATTTCAATAATAACTCTTTCATATTTTAAATTATGTGGAATTTTAATGATACTTCATGAATTATAAAAAAATATAATATAATTTAATCTATATAAATATTTTATATAATAAAAATATCGTATATATTGTAATTTATAAACCCCTTGTAAATCACCTCTTATGATGGGAGTAATGGTGAGTGTTTGGTATCTTTGTACCGATGGATACCCCAATTATATGGTGGGTTATGTTATTTAATACAATGTGGTTTTCCCTCATTATCTTGGATCCTCTATTATTGATTAAGGATAGGGTACTGAAGGTGATCTGCATGATGTGGGGGAATCATTAAATCATTGTGGTCTGGCTCCAGGGTGGCTGAAGTTGTAGAGATGAGAACTTATCGATGGATAGTTGATTTGGAGAAATAACTCGAACTGTGGTGGTAGATGGTGATGGTTTCTGTAGAAGAAAAATATTGTTTAACATATGTGTATATGTTTTCTAAGGTGTAAAAAATAATTAAATCATCTATAGTGGTGGAAGGGAGGGTTTTCCAAAGAACAATTGTAGTGATGGGGGTGAATGAAACTCATGGGACTTCAGCGAGGGTGGATAGATCAACTGGAGTATGCCGATCCATGGTTGATTTGGTGGTTGAGGAAGATAATTCTCATCAACTTGGTCTACTAGTTAAGGAGTCAGTTTTGTGGAACCATGTACTTGCACTAAGATGAAGAAATATGGTAATCTAAAAAATGTGGTGAAATGCCGATCTAGTTTTGTATCAAATGAATAATACTCAAAAATAAAGAAATTTTCCTATCTGAATTATGTTATTCTAGAAAAATCATGGAGAAATTTGAAACATCCAATGTGATTGAAAATAATGAGGCTATTCTTGACAGGTTTATTATTTTTGAGTATTCCATCATTCGCTGGTATTGTTGTTCCTTCTAGAGGAGGGATTTAGAAAATCAAGGATCTATCCCAGAAGCTTACTTCTATATGGTTTTGTTCTAATTGGAAATTCATAAAAATGGGTTGGGGAGTCACTCAAATAATATATATATTTCCTTTATTTGAAACCAAATAAAAACCATCATGTATAGGTTTTACATATATTACCTTTACACAGCTTCCTCACATAAAGGTATAACCTTTACACATCACATTTTCATATAGGTAATCTCAATATTTCCAATGGTTCATAATGGTACATATCAAATATCATTACATAGTGGTTCTAATACCTATATATTTAATGTTAAAGATTCAATGTCCTTTACTTAAACCCCATGCATTATGGTAATACCTTTAGGCAGCCCATTTTGATAAAGGTAAAAAAGATGATACAGATATGTTGACCTTCTGTGTGATGGTGTCTCATAAGGTAAAATCATATTTACCTTTATGAATCTCATGTAATATTCTATATCTGGTATATTTTTTAGAAAAAAAATTTAATCATTTTTATTTGATAACCAATGATTCAAACACATTATATTCTTGCAGAAACCCACTCAAAACTCACTAATGGGTTTTATATGATCATATAATGTTAAATTTAAATGGTTGAAAATCTAAAACAAAGGTACATATATCTTTAAGAATTCAATCTATAAGTGATCTGAAAAATAAAATATCAGTAAACATTGTATAGAAGGATCCATCTTCTTCACCATTAAAGGATAATGCTTGATAAATATCACATAGTGCTGGTGATAGAAATCCCACTACCTTCAATATAATAAACTGGACACATAGTTCCTTGACCATATCAAGAGGATACCCAAAATCTAAAGGGGTGTTAGCACCTTATCAAAAGGGATAAACAATCTTTTAGGATGAGAGAGATTTTTAGAAGAGCTCATTAATATTATCCAACACTAGAAATAATATCAACCTCTTATATAGGTAGTTCTCTATAAATCACCTATTTATAAAGAATCATATGAGTTTCTATCTTTTGCGGAATGATTCTTAAAATGTATTTAATAAATTAATTCAATGCCTTTAATCCATTCATAATGGATTGTAACTAATAAATTATCCATCCCTGAGAAATATACATGTTACATCATTATAAATATTTATCTAATTCATATTCAATATAATATATATATATATATCATATTATACATATATAAATATATTATACATGAATCCTATACATGATAATATACATACATCACATGCATATATTAAATGTACACTATATATATAATATCATGTATCCCATGCATGAGCTCATGTATCTCATGTATGTATATTTTAGTGCACTTAAAACAATCTCTCACCTACACTAAATTCACATTATATTCTTAAAAACAAATTTTGATACCACTAGGAGTGTTTATAGTCATTTAAGGATTATAAAAAACCCAAAAACACATTGATTGCAATTAGAAACTGACTTGTCTCGTCTCATCCATGAGTATTGAATGGACATCGAATTCGCCACTCCAAAAATTGACCCCAAATATATTTTATTCAAAATGATCGATCTGATCCTAAAACCAAGTTATCCACATCCTGAACAATTACCCTAAATAAGTTTCAACCTAAACATATTCAATTACATACCAAAGCACCAATCAATCCTCCGTTGTCCAACTTATTCTAAAAACACTAATCCTAAAGTAATGACTCACCTCCACTTCACTTTGTAACCTTTTCATGATGTATTAATATTCAAATAAATCATTTAATCATAAAAATTCATACATAGATGTTCAGTCATGGAATTCAAAGGTATTCCATGGTGGATTTCTCAGCTGACCTATTTAACCATCATGATCTACTCATGATCCCATATGCATCTATGATCCAAATCAGTCGGGAATATTTACACCACCATCCATATATTTTTTACAACAAATATAATCTTATAAATAAAAAATTGAAATCCAAAAATCATATCTACCGACTAAGAAATATTTATCTACAACGTTAACGATCCATCAATCGATTCAAATGCGCCAATGACACTTCCATCGTGAGGTCTATACACCCCCAAACTGATTTAATTATCTCCATCATAGGAGTGTCATATTTATTTTCTCATTGAACTAAACACTCAATCTTCATCATCCATAGCTCATATGTTACCCCCCATAATAATTGGATGTGACTGCCTCACTCATACCCGAGCACTAGCCCGTAACACTAATTACCAACTCTGAAGAGGTTCTTGAATACACCAATCAATCCTGAAATGTTGAAATGTTAGAAACTTATTAATCATGGTACTTTTGGCGATACTACCTATAATAATCCACTAAAAATGGCTTATTCTTGTAAATGGTGCTCCCCGCCATAGGAATCACCTACCAAAAACACATGCCAAGTGGCCCACTATGTGAAATCACCAAAACACACATCAATGGATCCAATCCCTGAACACACCCATACATATGTAGATATTCAATCCCAAAAACTTCCAAAATCCATACCACAATTATAGAAAAACTTATTGTCTATTAAAACACCAATGGTATAATACCTAGAGACACAAAAAAATACTCAGAAGTCTCCTAGAAAAGCACTAAAGATATATAAAAATTATTCTAAATGGTAAATGTTTTATTTCTATAATAATTTAATGGAAAAAGTTATACACATGTCAATCAGAAATAGTGGTTCCAAAAAATCATGTCCCATCATTCAAACAAAAAATTAAAGAATCTGGGGCATTCCCAATTAAACGATATCAAATTTCACGAAAACATAGTTAACATGCATCAATCCATTATATAAAAACCCATTCAAAATTTTCCATTCATTAAAAACCTCACCTAATCATTCAAAACACCCCATAGAATCCATGGGTTTTTCTCAAAAAACCTAAACCTAAAAATTCCCAACCTATTTGATCCTATTTCTAAAATTTAATCCCACTTTCCAAAACCATTGAAAATCCAATTTTGAAAACAATTTCCTTAGTCTTTTTCAAAAATTGAAAATTCAGATCATTTCAAAATTCCTAACTCTATGTTCCATTTCATGTAAAAACAAATTTAAAAAACATTTATTCTCATATCATTCCACCATACTAGTCGTCTTTTCAAAATCAGGTCTTCTTTCTAAAATAGGTTTTTATCAAAATCCAACCATCCTGAAAACTATTTCCTAACCAAAGAAAAATAGAAACAATAAAATTAAAACAAAAAAGTCATTTTAATACTTGTTAATATAATCACCCTTTATAATATAATTAATAAAACATTGATTATATTATAATTTTATTCAATTATTAATGGATTTTGATATATAAATTTATTAAAAAACACCACCCTTAAGCATGTGTTCATACTCTTAGCCTATGAGTATCATTATTCATGAACAATTCACTTGTTCCTATATGAGTCCTATGACTCGTCACAATTATCATCCATCCAAAATTTTATTCTTGGGCCAATGAAACCCCTCACTAAACCTAGTGCACCTATTCCTAACACTAGGCCCTAAAACATGGGTTTTAACAAAAGTCACGGTGGACATGCATGCACTTGATCAACCTCCTAAGCCACAACAATTTTACTAAACCTATAACTATAGTATCACATCACTAAACATATCTGATACCAATTTATAATTCCTTAACCTATATCTTCATAATAGCACCCATGTGGGGTTTGTTAATAAGTCATAGACATTTCTCTTTATACGCCTGAGGCTATCTACTAGTAGTGGTGGCCTATCAAAATTTTGTGGAGACTATGCCTTAAAAAATAATCCCAATGGATATTCCCAAATTCTAATAAAAATTATCCAAGACTCATCCTTATATCAAATATCTCAAAATCATATAGATATAATGTAATGATCCAAATTATCCCCTAATGTTTAGAATATAAAGTCATAAATAATCTATAAAATGCCCTAAAAATTACTGAGTTAAAGCATTTGATAAAAATAAAACATGCACTATATATAATAAATGGCACACTGGCCAATCTATTTTTTAAAAAAACTGAAAAGTAACTACATTACCTTCACCCCATCTAACATAGTCCTCTTTCAAAAATCTTAACCACCAATACCAACTAACTAAACCACATTGTCTAGCTCAATGTGATAAATATATCCTGAGAGAAAATAGGAAGAAATATCCATATACATCCAAATCATTTCTATGTACATGGGTATGGGTGAGTCCATTAACCCCATAGGAATCCCCAATTCATCAAACTATAACAACCTAGACATTATAAATGATATTAGTTTCCTAAATGTGTGTTATATTAGATTAAATTATACATGTAAGATGCATATAGAAACTAAATAACATTTATTTAATTAATGGATACTAGTAAATTAGTATGTAACTAAATCCATGAAAATGTAAAATATTAGAATAAAAAAACTAAAAAGAAAAATTTGAATGGAAAAACTTGGATCAATCAAATTTTCAAGAATTATCACTCCCACAAACACTAATATAGAAAAAAACAAAATATTAGTAAACAAATTAAAATTTTAAAAAAGGAAAATATTTAACATTGGGAATTATAGTGAATAATTTAAAAAGGAATAAAGAGGTATTTATAAGAGGTAAAATGACTATTAAAATAGTAACATGATCATTGATAATAGTAAATTGATCTTTATTATAGTTACTTTACTATTAGAATAGTAATTTCACCTAAAAATAATAAAATGTAATGTAAAAAATATTTTTCAGGAGTAACTTAATAAAATTTATTTATTATAATTCTATAAAATAAATATCATGATTAAGACTCAACGAAAATATAAGCACATTTTTAATAAACGGTATTTTAATATATTTCTATAAAATAGTAATTTTTTATATTAAAAGTTTATATTAACTATTCTAGAAATTTATTTTGATAAATTTATTTATATTTTTACAATAAATATGTAAAAAATTTCTAATGTTGATTTTTTTGGTAATTCTGTGAAATATGACAATTTTTAGGTGAATAGTTGAAATACAATTTTTTCAAAACCGATATATTTAAAATGACATAAATCATTATATAATAAGACCAATTCAATTTTATAAATTTTACCTCATCCAAAAACATATATAATGAGATAAATTATTCATATAAATACAAAAAACATTTTTTATATACCTAAAAATTATATTTCAATGTATAAAGTATAAATTATTCCTTAAAATAATATTTTTTCAATTTTCTGCCTTTCCTTTTGATTAAACCAGTAAAGTCATATTATAAAATTATTAAAAGTCTAAAAATAATATTATTTAATAGAACTATATTTATTAATTTATAAAATATTACTATTTAATGGTTTTCGATGGTTATAATAATTATTTCAATTTTATAACTAAAAAATACTCATATCTTCAAGTTTGATTAACACCCACATACATCCCATGGAAAAACACACCAATTACACTTTCCAAAGTAAAATTTTATATCCATAAAAATATTTTAATCCCCTTAACATCCTTAGATACATTCTAGAGTAAATATGTTATAAAAACCAATGAAGTTTTGTTCCGTAGAAGTTAATCAACACTGAGAAAAGTGTATGTTTTCACCAACTTCTCTTCTCATATTCCTATTTTCTAGCTTTATTTCTCTATTCATTTAAAGTAAAAATATTCTAAAATTCAATGATTAGTATATTAAAAATATTTAAATTATGTTATACCAATTTAATTATTCAATTTATGATGTATTTATATTTCATATTTCTCATTCTTCTTCTTTGGATAATGTCTGGTAATGATCGGTTAACCATCAATGAGGATGTTTCCAACACATTTTGAATCACCATCCTTATGGATTTTTATAATAAATCCTTTAATATATATAAATGTAAAAATATTATTTAATCAATTATATTTATGTAAAAATGAAATTGAAAAAAACTGTTTAATTGAAACAAAATGATATATTTTAAAGAAAATTATGAAATCAAAATGTTTCACCATTAACAAATGGAATTAAAAAATGGAATACAATAATTATAACTGATTAAGTGTGATAAAAAAGTACAAAATTAAATTCTGTTACTATGTCATATTAATCCTAATTTTATTATTATGAATGAGTAGAAGTGATAAAATAAAGTAGGATTCAAGGTAAGGTGATTCTCGAACTCAATTTCTTATTTTTTGGGTAATATTATCTTTCAAATTATTTTAAGAATATATATTCCAATAATATCATTAAAATGGACAATAAATATTATTTAAATTTTTTTATTGTGATATACATACTTCTACCTTACTAAAATAACTTCTAATACAATTACAATGATTTTTTGAAAATTGATTAATTTTTTTAAAACATATCTTTAAACCATATTGATTTTTTTATTATTACAATAAAAAATATCTTTTATAAGAAAATATTTTATACATTATTATTTTTGGAACCCCAATGGTTTTTCCTTAAAATAAGATTTATTATACCCTTATAAAACCCTTTCATTTCCATGATTATATTTACTAACTATAAATTCTATAAATTCTTTTTACATGTAGAATGCATGATTCTGATCATTTTATGTTGTAATGAGTGGGAATATAATTATATATCTCTCCAATGAATTGAATAATGTGATATATCTCAAGAGATTATTTTTATTATAAGTGAACTTGATTCTATCCTTGTTCACAATTAGAATGTTATGATTTATTCACATATGTTACGTTTGAACATGTATCAAGATTTGATCACAACTATTTGTGGTATTTGACCACTATTATATAATGTTTCATTATTATGAATATTACACATTCCATGACTTTATCAAAATTTTCCCCCATGATAGTGATTATGATATTATTCTTATGATATGATTATTTTGATTATGGTCTTCCATGTACCATGGATTCATGTCCCTTATTCCTCCCATTATATTACTCTACTTACTATGAATTTATCTCACCCCATTTTTTATGTATATCCATATATGATTATATTATCCATCTAGAATGTGTGATATTTTATGAGTATTTAAAAGAAGGATTTAAATAATGATTAAATTTTATTATGTATGTGTGATGTATCAACCTAATCATCCCAATATACTAAACCTTTATATCTTGGACTATATAACTATTGTATTTTTTTATATAAAAAGGTTTTAATAGTTAAAAAATAAAATTTTGAGTAACTATAGTTGTTTAGTATAATTTGATTAGGAATTGGGACTAGAAAACATTAGTAGAAAATCTAAAGGATAAGTCTAAGTAGAGGTAAACACCTTATGTTTGGATAATCTATAAGAGGGTGTGATTTACATGAAATAAAATACATGACTGGATACTACAAGTGGATATGAATCTTGGAAAGATATAACTAGGGGTAATAACATTGAAAATGGTGAATTGGGTATTAAATAAATCATTACCTATTGTACCACAAAGTGTCTTTGATGCACACCTGGTTTGATACTCCTCGTGGATATGCTTTTGTTAATAAAAAACAATATTAAAGTCACTATAAAGGATATGTAGCAAAATTATTTAATTATTTTAATGTTATAAAGGATTAAAGTATATGATACTAAAAGAATCATTAGAGAAAAATGATAACATAGAGGCCACATAAGATATTACTTTTGAATTAATTTTCATAGAGGAATAAATTTTTTATTTATGATTTGTTGATTTATGTTTGTTAAAACCTTTTATTTTTAAGAAAATTATGGGAACTAGGAGAAACCATGTTATCAACCCATTTGATAGACTACATAATGATTGCACAAAAAGTTCTACCAATGAAATTGGTGCTGGATTTTAAAAAATCAAGGAGATTCTTACCCATCTACCTAAAACTATTAACAATTGCCTAAACCATATGGTGGGTATTAATAAATAAGGTTAATATATTCATATATTGTATAGATATAAAATCTAATGAATTGTGGAATTTAATAAATAATATAAATATTAATGTTGAAATTAAAGAACTATAGTAGAAAGTCTTTATTAAGTATTTCATAATATAATTTTACATCAAACTCTGATCAAATATGGAATGATAGTTTTTAGAGCTTATAAAAGAGGGTGATTATATCATGATTTATGAGTAAAATTTTACATGTTTTTCAAGATATGTCTCAGATTTTATACTAGTACTGATATCAAAATAAATAGGTTGTTTAGTGGTTTAAAACTATACTATCAAAATGATCTGTCCCTTCTATAATTTTAGAGTTAAGAATAATTAGTTTGATGTTCCATCAATATAGAGATGATATTTAGAGAATGATCCCATGGTTATGGAGATAAGAAATCAATGATTGATTTTCAATCATGGGGATCAAATGAAAATGAAAGAAAGTATATCCAACCACCCACATTTCAAAAATTTGGAAGGATAGATAATTTTAATTGAATTAAAGGTATAAAGAAAATTATTTAAGTGTGGGAGATAAGGACACCAAACCATGAATGGTGATGATACATGAAGAATAAAACCAAAGTGATAGACGAATGTAAGGATACTCTCGACAAATCACCCCTGGGTAAATGCATAAAAAGTATAGAGAAAAAGAATTATGAAATTTAGATCACTAAACCATGGGGTTTTTAGGGTAGTAAACATCAATAACCACTAAAGAAAAATGAGAAAGTAAAAGATTATCACATCACTACTATTGATGTGGAACATGAAAATCAAGTCACATAAGGTACACATTATATTCACACAAGAATATAAAAGGTATTATTTGATTATATTTCATCATATTTCTTTATATTAAATAATTTTTCTAGAAAAAATTAATTGATATCCTAACTCCATTAACTAACAATATCCATAAAAAACACCTAGTGGTGCTATAAAAGTAGCCTATGTGTTATAATATTCTCCAGTCATAATCTTTGAGAAGATTCTTCCAGTAAATATAATTTTCTATCCCTTGGTAGAAGTTGATTCTATACTAGGTTTTAATTGGAGCTTTTTATATTTATCTCATGTCAAATTTCAGTAAAAGTATGTTTCTTTATATATCTTGAACTATCCTATGCTACTGTTCAAATGAAAGGGGGATCATGAATCACCGTTTTAAATTACCTAAATTGTGTGGGTGTTGATACCTAGTGCAGAATCATACATTTACCAAAGGATTGTTTCCAAGGAAAGTATAAACCTTGAGAAAACATCCATTATAATAGAATATGATTATTTATTTATCAAAAATCTACTCGACCATTCCCTATATTGTGAGATATAGTTCTCAATAGAGATTATAGACAAATAATTTAATATCTCTAAATTCCCATATAAGATGGCCTTTATCGAACTTGAGGAGATAAAGAAGTAACTGCAAGAGTATTTAGTAAAAGGGTTAATGTGTCCTACAACATTAACAAGGGGTGAACTCATGCCATTTACAAAAAATTATGGGTCAATTTGGATTTGTATCGATTATTATGATCTCAATAAGATCACCATAAATCGAAAGTATCTTATTACAAGGATTGATGACTTGTTCAATCACCTATGATGAGATCTATACTTACCAAAGATAGATCTTTGTTTTGGATATCATAAAATAAAGGTAAGTAAGTTATATATTCAAAATTAATCATTCCATATAAGGCTTGGACACTATGAGTTCATAGTGATGCCCTTTGAACTTACTAATTGCAATTAAATATTTATTGATTTAATGAATAGAGTCTTTAGAGACTATATAAAGATATTTTGGTAGTCTTTATCAATGATATTATCATTTAATACAAGGGAAAGGAGAAACCCAAAGAGTATCCAAGGATTATGATTGAAACATTAAGGTTGAAATATATTCTATGTTTTTAAAGTATGTATTTTAGATACATAAAGTCACATTCATGATGCATATGATCACAAGTGAAGGAATTTTTATGGACCCTTAATATATAAAAGAAATTGAAGAATTTTCTAGACCCTAATGTGTCATGGGAATCAATATATTTCATGGATTATCTATGAATGATTTTTTTATGATAAATATCCCATGATTTTTGATCTTTCTAATGATTTTAACACAGAAAGCCTTAAAATATGTCTTGATGGGAGAATGTGAGGAAAATTTTCTGGAGTTAAATAATAGGCTAATTAATGATCTTGTACTCATGCTACCATCAATTAGATAATGTTTCAAAATATAATTTGATTATATAAATATAGGATTTTGTTTTTATACTAAAAATGAATTATAAATACATAACTGATTCCTTATGATAGTTGATGATACATGAGCAGAACTACCCAACACATGATATGGAGTGCGATGCTCTGATCTTTTCTTTGAAGATATAGTGTCTCTACCACAAAAGTGAAAAGTTTTGTTTATTTATAGATCACAATAGTCGAAATTATATATTCTCATAAAAAGTGATGAACAAGAATTAAGGAATATTCATAGAGATAATAAAGAACTATGATTTCTCTATACAATAACATCCTAGAAAGGTGAATAATGTTGTTGGTTCTCTTTATAGAAATGAACCTCCTAATCTATACATGATGTAAATTCAGATGGACCATATCATTATTGATATGCAAAGTATAAATTTTGAAAACATAATAGTATGGGATACATCCTACCATAACCAATTTATTTCCCAAAAATCAATCCAGGAGAAATTAAAGGAGTCACTAAGGGATAATATGATGCTACAAAAGAAGGTTGATCTGGTAAACATGGGGAAGATTAATGAATTCCACATTGATAAAAACGGTATCATTTTGTTTTAAACTAAAATTTGTGTAAATATATCACTTGAGATAAAGAAATACATATTTGATAATGAAAAGAGATCAAATTTCTCCATCCATGTTGTAAGTACTAATATTTAATGTGATCTTAAAGAGCAATTCTGGTGGGAAAATGATGAAGGATATTTATTATTACACCTTATTGTACATGGTATGTCAGAAATTAAAACCAGAGTGATAGAAGTCCAAGGGGATGATGTAACTATTTTTTTTATACCCATATGAAAATGAGATAACATCAATATTTATTTTTTCATTGGTATCCTGAATACATCTAAAGGAAGAAACATGATAAGGATTGTGGTTTATCTTCTCTCTAAGACTGTCATGTTTATAACTCTTCAAGAATATTTATCACTTGAAAAACGTATTAAGACATTAATAAAGGAAGTGGTTAGGTTTTTTAGGTAACCGATTATGATCATATATGTTCATTATCTATGTTTTACCTCTAAATTATAGAGAAGTTTTCAATACACTCAAAATACTAAATTGAATTTTAGTAAGTCCTATCGTCCCCAAACTATTGGCCAATATAAAAGGACCATGATAATACTCTAATATGTGATGAGATCCCTCTAAATATAATTTAATGGATTATATGATCATCATATCCCATTATTTGATTTCTAATTCAATAATAGCTTCCAATCGCTTATTAAAATGGATCCATATGATTCTCTATATGGGAAGTGATTTAGAAATCCTACTAGTGGTGATAAATTTAGTGATCAAAAGATACATTGAATAAATATTGACCATGTGAGGATAGAAAATATTCAATCTACCTCTTTAAAATATAAAAGATACTTAGATTCATCCAAATAGATTTGATGAAAATCATCCAAGTGAATTTTAGTTTTATGTTAGACGAAATTTTTTCCATTGAATAAAACCATGGAATGGAGTCATACGATTGGGAATGAAAGTAAATATTAGCCATAGGTTCATTATAACCTTTGAGATCATGCTTGTATAGGATTATTTTCTTATTAACAGGAACATACACCAAACATGGCTCAAGTTAATGATGTGTTGCACATATCACTCTTATAGAAGTACATTCCAATTCCCTTACATGTACTAAATTTATATATTTTACATCTGAATATTAGAAACTATTATAAGGATAATAAAATGTTTTTTTGACAATAGAGAAAATTTTATATGCAAGAATACAACTCACCTTGTCAAAGTTTTATATAGGAACTATAAATATGAAAATCTGATTTCAAACTAAAGGAAATCATGAAATAGAACTAACCTCGTCAATTCTCAAATGAAAATTTAAATTGAAATTTCAAGTATGATATTTTGAAATGGGGAATAATGTAATGACCTAGGATTTATAAATGATATTTTTTCCAAAATGCATATTATATTACATTGAATTATACACATACACCACATAGAGAAAAATAAAATCTTTTTATTTCATTATTGAATATAATTAAATTTATTAGTTAATAAACCAATTAAAATTCAAAATATTAAAATGGAGGAAATGTTTAAATACAATTATAATGGGAAAAATTAGATCATTTTAATTTATTAGAATTATCAGTTCCACAAAAAAAATATGGAAAATAAACAAAATATTAGTAAACCAAATGAAATTTTATAAAAAGAAAATTTAAAACCATGGGATCAATTTTAGTGAATAATGTAATAATGAATGGAGAGGTATTTATAGTAGTTAATATGGAAATTATAATTGTAATATGACTATTGGAATAAAATCTCAATCATTAGGAATTGTAACCTCACCATTTGAAATAGTAACATGACCATTAGAATAGTAATTTCAACTAATAATAATAAAATTTAATATAAATAGTTATTAACATGGATACATTAAGAAAATTAAAATATAATAATTCAATAAAATAAATATTATGGTTTAAAACTCAAAGAAAATATAAGCACATTTTTAGTAAACTGTATTTTTATATTTTTAATAAAAATCGTGATAATAATTATTAAAAATATGTATAAGTTATGTTGGAAAATTATTTTTATAAAATGAATATAATTTCTAAAATCATGATTTTTAAATTTTCTAAGGTTGATTTTTAGGTATTTTTTTTTGAAATACTACAATTTTATAGGAATAATAAAAATACATTTTGTTCATAATTGGTTTTTTAAAATTATATAATTCATGATGTAAAAATTTTCTTTATACAAAACCATATTTAATATGATAAATTATTCATTTTTAATAAAATAAACATGGTTTCGTAACCTAAAAACTAATTTCCAAGGTCTATTGTCTAAAGTATTCCATTAAAATAATATTTTTTCATTTTTCCACATTTATTTTTGTTTAAATTAATATATTCAATTTATAAATTTTTTTCAAGTATAAAAATAATGTTATTTTATACCAATATAATTCATAATTTCTAAAATATTACTATTTAAAGGTTTACCTTGGATATAATATTTTATTCAACATTACAACTCAGAAATACCCCTCTCTTCAAGTAAAAATAACCCCTCACACATTCTATGGAAAACCACATCAATTACACTTACCTAATACAATGTTCTACCAAAATACAAATTATTGGTAATCTTATAATCTTAATAAAACCCAATACATGAACCAAATTATTTTAGTGCCATGGAAATGAAGCAACACCGAGAAAAGAGTAAGTTTTCATCATATTCTCTTCTCATTATCCTCTTCACATACATTATTTTGATATATTCCATTCATAACCAAATCTTATAATATTAACTGCATATTATTTTAATCATATATTAATTATTTTATCCTATTAAAATTATTATATTTATTGTGTATTTGTAATTATATACTTCAATTTTTCATTGGGAAATGTCTTGTTAACAATCAGTTAACCACCAACAAGGTAATTTCCAACACCTTTATTATCACCAAACATATATATGGTTATAATAAATTATTTCTGATATATAAATTTATAAATTTGACAGAATTTCTTCTACTTATTTATAAATTACCTTAAAAAAATATGAAATTCAAAATAAAATAGAATATTTATAAGAAAAATATGATATCAAAATGTTCCACGTTTAACAAAGGGATTTAATAAACCGAATCCAATTATAAAAAAAATCAAGAGTGAAACAAATGAATATAATTAAATTCTAGTTATATATTTTATTAAAAGTTATTTTATTATTCACGTATTTTAAAATTAATTAAATAAATCAAAATTCAAGGTAATGGGATTCTCTAACCCAATTCCTAATTTTTTGGTTTTCTTCTTTTTCACATTTTTTAGTATGGATATTTTTATAATATCCTTAAAATTACTTTTAAATATTCTTTCCCTTCCACTTATTGGGATATACATGATATTACATTTCAAAAACTCCTTCTTAGCAAAGAAAATCAAAACTAACTTTATTTTTCCAATAATTTCTTTGACTCATATTGATATATTACTTCTTCTAATAAAAATGATTTTAAGACTAAATATGATCTCCATTTATATTTTTGAATAAAAAAAATTTATTCATCAAAATATGATTTATGACACACTTATGAAACCAATTATTTTCTATGATTCATTTCATGACTATAACAATTATATGTTTTCATTTCATGTGGCATGCATTATTATAAACATTTTATAATGTGAATCATGAGAAATGAATTTATATACATCCAATGAAATGGGTAATGTGATATATATCATGAGATTACGTGTAGTTTGTATGAACATGATGCTATATTTTTTTTATAATTATGATATTAAGATTTATGCACATAAGTTATGCATGAACCTGATGTAGGATTTGTTCACAACTATGTGTGGTAATTGACCACTATGTAATGATGATCGAATATTAAGAAAAATTCAAAAAATGGTACATTATAAAATATTTCCCTCGTGATTATGAGTATAATATTATTCTTATGATAAGATGATGTTTATTATTCTCAACTATGTTCTATTGATTCATATCCTTAATTCCTCTCATGATATTCCTCCCCTTACAAGGATTTTACCTCACATCTTTCATTTATGTATATCTTTTGGTAATTACATGTACTAACAAGAATTTGAGATAGTTTAGGTGGATAAAGAAAAAAAATTAAATAGTGTTTAATTTTTATTATGTATAAGTGATGTATGAGCTTAATTTTCCCATGATACGAAACCTTTGGATCAAGTATTGTATCACTATTATGTTGTTTATCAGAAAAATGATTTAATACTCATGTAAAAAAAGTTGGGTCACTACATAATAATAACCCTAATTATTATGATCATTTTTATGTGCATACAATATATATATATAGTGTGTATTTGTTATCACACAACTCACCCACTCAAAAGTATAATAAACAATTCACTTACAATAACACTTGTCTAATATTCACGTGTTATTCAACCCATAATGACATGTGAACCTACTGTTTTTGAAATATGAAGGAAGGAATATGTCACCCCATACCATAACCCAAACCCATACCTATGAATTTTTGGTAGGGTTTCACACAAAATCGCATCCATTACCTTAAGGTGTATGGTGGGTTCTATATAAAACCATGACATGTTTCACAAAGAAAAAAAAGGCACGATCATACATCCCCAAGTCCTAATCCATCCATTCTCACTAAAGGGATGTCACAAAAAAGGTATCTTATTCATCTCCTCCCACACAATAGATGTCAGAAATGAAGAACCCTGGAAAACCCATCTCACTCAGGGGAGGCCACACAACTCATTTAAAAACAACACTTTATCACTTTTGTTTGTCCTAGACATCGTATAAAACTTGTACACCATCTCTCCCATAGAATTTTTCCCAGGGATATCTCACTCATGGAAGGTCCATGCCATGATATCCATCACCCCCATTAGTATTAATTTCACCTCACAAGCATACCATCTATATGTGAAGACAAAAAAATAGTTCAATAAGTTTGTACCACATCCAATATGCTCATCACCAGGGAACTAGTCATTCAGAACCAAGCCTTGTGTCTTGAAATTTTTCTTAATACCTATCTGAACCCATTAATTGTTTTTTAATACACTAAAACTAGTGAACCAATTTTATTTCAAAATAAATTTTCTCATAAGTGTACACAAACAACACATATTATCTTGTAACAAGTACATCCTTAGAAAGTAATATTAGGAATCATATTATTCAAACGATCCTTGAAAAATAGGTTATTTTCTCAAAAAAGGTCATCACCACCAAAAACATCTCATCTAAGATTCTTAGGATCTCATTGGAAACCAATTGATAGAACCTTATACAATCCATTTAAAAAATTCCCCATGTGACATATTTTACTCACATTAGCCCCTTGGCCAAAATCCAATGAAAACATTCTTTGTAGAAGCCACATTCTCATTTTCAAATACCATTTCAAAACCCATTTATCAAATCACCAAATTTTCTTTGAAATAAATTTTAAATATCATCTCTTTTAAATACAAAATTTAAAAAGAAACCATTTTAATTTAAAAAATCCATCATTGTCCTCCAATCAATCCATACAGAATTCCACTAATACTCACCTCACTATGGTTCCACCAATGAACCATTTAACAAGATCTGAATTCCATGTTAACAATTTGGATGAAGCGAGCCTATCCCAACCATATAGGTAATAACTCAAACAATTCATGAAAATATATATTTAGATAATAAAATTTATCACATAATAATATAAAATCACAAAAATACTAAGTGACATGGTAATTTAAAGGCTTCCTACCCCGTCCAATTATCGATAAATCTATACCAGTAATATACACACCTCTATCGAGTCCATGATCACCTATATCCTCAATAAAAACATAAATATAATTAATTAAACATTTAAAACCAACAAATAAAGTATCCATAAATGGAACCAAACTCATCGGTGACCACACCGTGCTGAAATCGTGGTCAATTGGATGAGGTCTATTCATGATACACCCCTGAAACAATGAAATTAAAAATACTAAAATTACTAAACTGAACTAATGGACAATTACACCTAATAAATCTAAATATACCAAAGAATCTCATTGATAAAGTAACTTATCAAAAAAGATGAATTGTGGATTGAATACGTCCATTGAAAACCTCCTCCCCAAGACAGACATGAAATACCCAAAAAAAATAATAATTATACCATATTCTAGTGAAAAAATCAATACAAATAAATAAAAAAACCAAAATAAATGGATATATAAGGGAAGGGAATAAGGTAGGAACCTAACTAGAATCCATGTGATAAAACACCATGTATCTGTCTAGATCGAAGAGAATCAAATAAAGGGATGAGGAGAGATAATGAGGGATATCCCATCAATTTTTTTTGACTAAAATAATGGGAAAGCAAAAGGGGTTCCAAAAATTAACCCCCATTTAAATTACAATAAGAATTTAAAATAAAATATAGTTCCAAACACATGTTCATAGAATGAAAAGAGGTTTCACACTGTTAATCCCTTTATGGATAGAGAGAAGCACCTATACCTCGAAATTTTTATATTATGAACCCTATTAACGCTATATTAACTATTCATCAATAATTCCATTAACTAAAAACCCCCTACATGGCCTCAAAGGTGCTCAATAAGTCCATTTATGATGTTAATGACACCTATCAAACCATGAATAGCCAACTACTTCATGTTTCAATAGCCTAGACACCTAACCACTACTCTAACATGATCATAAACCCTCTTGGAATACACAAAGCCTCAAAACACCTCTAAAAACCATTTAAGGATTTAAAGATGCTTGAAATTTTATTCTAATTCTTGGTTATCAAAACTAACCCATCACCAATCCAATAAATGGAATTACTTTGATAATTCATAACCAGTAAAGATGTGGTTAATTACATTTATCAAAGGATGGTGGTCATTTTTTTTGTAAATGACTCAATGAAAATTTTATCCTACTTCATAAGAATCTGGTGCTCCACTAGGTTTATATAAATATTTATAACTTTAGTCAATCATGAAAGTAATTTCATGACGTTATTGATTATTATTCCAATCATATTGTAAATCCCATTTGGTAAATGATTTTATTTCATTACATGATTGTTGTGGACATGATTCCAACTTTTTTAACCATTTACTAATATAAAAGAAATTCAAGGATGAAAATAAAATATTTTTAGGAATATAAAATTAAAATTAGGAACATAAATAGAATAAATCATAAATAACTTGTAAATCATAACTAATTTATTCTTACTTCTCAATCTAGATTATTTAGTGTGTATTTGATATAATGTTCACTTAAATATTCCATAAAAATGACTATACTTTTCCATAATACCAAATATAATGAAATGTATCTCATATACATATTATTACCACATTTTTACAAATATATATATATATATGTATGTATATAATCTTATAAATATATATTTTTAATGTCTTTAAGAGTTTATCTACATAATACATGATAGTAAAAATAGACTAAATCCTATTTTATTTCTCAATTTATAATAATATCTTGTATCTCTGCATACTTCTACAATTAAATTTGATATCCTAAGGACTTTCATAAAAATAAAATGTTGAATTATAATTATAATTAATGGTAAAAAACATAACAACAATAGGGTGAGAAATCATAAGAGCCAATAGTTATAATAGGGAATCAACAGTGGGAAGGATCATAAACCATTATATAAAAACATATAATAATAAAATAGAATTAATATAGGAATGATAATCATAAGAACCATAATAATTTTTCAAAAACAATATATATGTCATCATAATCATAAGTTCAAGATGACATTTCATACAATATAACATTATATTCTGGGATCAACACTCATGAAATATACATAGTATCTCATGATATATAAACATTAGCCGATCAATTATAGGGATATATAATTTTGGGTTCACATTTTTATTCATAATATTATATATATATGTTTTTTGTGTGTGTGTTACACATATAAAAAAATGTTTAATTCCTCATGTTTTAATTCTCACAAATAATATTTTGAGATTTGTGGACTCCACGTGTTTTAATGCTCACAAATCATATTTAATATATTACAAATCAAGATTATGGGTGAATCATGTAAACTATATTTAATCTAGTTGTTTTATGTTTCAGTATGATTATGTTCAATCTTATTCCATTATGTGAATATTTCTTCTCAAGAAAACTTATAGATATTTGGTTATGTCTATGAAATCATAAAATTGCTATCGGTTCCAGATTATTACAAAGGAATTGAAACTATTTCCTTTCTATAGTTTCCATGACACCTTAATAAGACATTGTTTATAATTTTGACAATGGAAGAGACACTGTTATGTGAGACACCATTTAACTAGCACTGTATTCTTGCTACTGGTTCCAGAATACGCAATGGAGTAGACAGATAAATTGTACTAACGATTCTAGATCTCAGCATAACGGTCTCACTGTGGTTGTCTTACCATGAATATGGCACCATGACTATATCACCCCAACTATGATAGTATTCAATACTTAATCATTTTTTGGTCTTTTTTTAATTTAATTTAAGATTTGTTTCTAACAGAAATATGTGGTACATTTAATTACACTGATATAATCTTAGTCATTTTTTGGCCTTTTTTTAATTTAATTTAATATTTGTTTCTAACAGAAATATGTGGTACATTTAATTACACTGATATAATTTATTTTCTTTTACAATCTTGTCAATAGACAGTACAAGGTACGTAGTGTGGAGATAGTTCATCTTGTTGGCTCCAACACAAGCACATGAAATAAAAAAACAATTAAAATAGTGGAATTGGAGAAAATATACATCGAGAAGTGTATTTCATGCAAGAAATATGAGAACATCGATACATTCAAGAACACACGAAGAACTCTCAATTCCTAGTCAATGAACTTTTGTGGATCAGAACCTCAAACATCCTCACAATATCAACTCTAAGAAGAAGAGGAGCTATAAAGCACATCTCATCAAATTAGAAACCAGAACATGAGACTCATGACACTATGTTTCCACAAGAGGAATAAAAAATCACATCTTCTATATCCTAAAATCTTGAGCTTCATATAACAACACTCAGATCATTTATAATAGTTTCTCATTATCTTTTCTCTATTGTGTACTATTTTATTATTCTTGTCAAGCAGTGTGTGTATTTGTATTAAAAACAAACATTGTTTCCTACACTTAACGGAATGATACAATATATCATCACTCAAATATCACTCTACACCTTGTTTCACCCACGTATAACAATAGAAGAGGTCATCTGTAACCTGGCTGTTAGTTTTCCCACAAAGAATAGTGGAAGTGGTCATTTGACCTGGATAGTCTCATTTAATGTTCTTAACTCCAATACAGGGTGTGGGTAAAATATTTTTATATATTTTTCATGGTGTCATGTGATCACAATGTTTAGTGTATTAGGTCTGGGCATGAGATTGATCCACATGGTTTATTCAATGTGTCTTTCAATTTAGGCATTCTCTATTTTAACTCATAGTTTAGAAAACTGTATTTTACTTTGATAGTTATTCTTGGATAGTAGTTATAACTATTTTGACATATTAGAATAGTTTCAAATTTTTTATTAATATCTTATATTCCTATTACTGAGAATTCATCAATCTTATGAGAAATTATTAGAACATTTAATATTTTATTATTTTACTATCTTGGTTAACTGGTATATTTTATTTTTAAATGGGGGAATCTTTTAAATAAACTTTTTAATTGAAATTTCTATAGGAACTCAATTCCCCCCTCTTGAGTATCCCACTCCGACCATCATTTCGTATCAGAGTAATTTTTAAAATCCCTATTTTCAACTTTTTTATTTTTGTTTAAAATATTTTTCAAATGTGATTTTAGTTCTGTTTAAAATATCATTAAATTTTTGTTAGTTCTAAATTTCTAGTTCCTTAAAAGCCTATTTCTTTATCATAAATAATATATTATAAGGTGATTATTCTAACTTACCTCTATTCCTAAATGGAAAAAATTATGAACAATGGAAAATTAAAATGAAAAGGAACTTATAAAGTATGGGTTTTGAAATTTGGTCATCAATTATAGATGAATATAAGATTCCTTCTACTTCTATAAATACTTGGGATGACCAAACTAAGGCTTCCTATAATAATAATTACAAATACATGAATGCCTTATACTATACTTTAAGAGATGAATAATTCAACATAATTTTTTCATGGAAAGCATCCATTTAAATCTAGGATACTTTAACTATTTCACATGAAGAAACCTCCAGTGTTAAAGAATTTAGACTTAACACATATTATATTAAATATGATAAATTTAAAATGAATCATGGTCATCCTATTTCTAACATATATCTCATGTTAAATGAAATTTTGAACACTTTGATCTCTAAAGGAATAGATGTTACATCCAAGGATCAAATCATGAGAATACTTTGATACTTATCAGATAGACAGTGAGGAACTTCTATATCAATCGGAGAATCTTGTGACATCATAAAGTTACCTGTATAGGATATTCTAGGAAAGTTTATAATGTATGAGGAAGAATTAATAGTCAACAAGGAGGAGGAAGATGAACTGAAGAGAAATTTAGTGGCTTTCAAAACCTCTACTTCTAATAATAAAGAAAAGGAAAGGATACAACCTCATTCTGACAGTACAAGTAATAAAAATTCCCCATCTAATAGGGATGAGTAAATGGATCAATTAGATAGACAATTTAAGAAATTTTTTAGTAGAAAGAAATTTTTTAGGAATCCAACATCAAAGGAAGATATGACCATAAGGGAAAACTAGAAAAATGATTTGAAGAAAGGTGATACTTATAGGGAAATATTTTTTTATGAGTGTAAGAGAAAGGGACAAGTAAAAGCTAACTATCCCATGATAAATTAGAAGAATAATTATGATTATAAAGAATGAAATTATAAAAAGGCCTTGAAGGAAACTTTAAGTGCTTCTAAAGATAGATCAAGTGACTCAGAATCCTCCCATAAAAATTTTGATAAAGAAAATATATTTTTTTATAAAAAACACATTTGAGGTAACCCTTGAGTCTCAATACAAAATTCCAGTTATTCTAGAGATGAAATTGATTCTGAAATATAAAAAATGAGGAAATGTTTTAATAATTACATATGCTAGAAGAAACTTGTAATGATATAAAATATAAATACAAATCTTTAAAGAAACAACATGCCTTGACTACTACTGTCAAATCTGAGCTTGCTGTAGATAAAGAGAAAAATGTTCAATTACTCAAGGAGAACAATGAATTTATGTTATCTAATGAGAAATTAAAAAAGGACCTAGAGAAATTTAACAATAGAAAAAATACACTTACATATATTCTTTGTAAGAAAATTCCCCTAGATACACTACTGGTATACGATACCAACCTGGGAAAAAAATCTCACCAGAAAAAATGTTTGTAACTAAATCTAGAAAATCGTGTTTTCTACCTAAAAATGAAAATTCAGTTTCTAGTGCCATTTATGTAAATTATTTTACTACCTCTAGTTTTTTTGGACCAAATAGAATCTATTATTTTAAATATCCTACATAATTATTTTAGGAAACCCATAAAGCAGATGTGGGTTCCTAAAGCACTGATTAATAATGTTACTAGGCCCAAAAAAATCTCAGTACCAAAATATAATTTTGTTTAATTATTGCATAAGAAAAATGCATAAAATGATCTTACAAAAGCTTACAGTACTTAGACAGTGTATTTTCAATACACATGATATGAGACTAATCATGCTTTAAAAAGTTAATAAATATTGATGGTGGGCATATCACATTCGGCGATAATGCTAATGAAAAAATAATTGGCCTCGACCCGAATGGTAACTGAAACTCAGTTTTAATTTCTATAGTACTTTTTGTTGATGGATTAAAATATAATCTTATTATTATCTCACACCTATGGGAAGATTCATTTCATGTTAAATTTGAAAATTATTCTTGTAATGTTTTGCCTCTAAAATGAATGAATATTCACCACATTTAGAAATTAAAATGTCTATGTTTCTAATTTAGATTCTTTAATCTATAAAAATGTTTATTTTTTTTTTCATAAAGAATCTTGGTTGTGGAAAAAGATATTAAGATACTATAATATACACTCAAATAGAAAACTTACTAGAAAATGTTTAGTCAAGGACCTACCAAAACCTAAGTTTCCAAATGACAATGTTTGTAATCTTTTTCAAAATGCTAAATAACACAAAATATTAATCAAACTAAAGAAATAAGTTTTTACTTTTCAACCTCTTGAGTTGGTTCACAAGGATTTGTTTGGAACATCAAGTGTGTATAGTTTAAATGGGTAGCACTATGTTTACATTCTTGTAGATGACTATTCTAGGTATATGTGGACTTACTTTTTGGCTCACAAAAGTCAATCTCGTAACTACTTTACAACGTATTCTCGATCAGTAGAGAACTTATGTGATCTTAGGATGAAATCTTTGAGAAGTGATCTCGGTCATGAGTTTGAATACCAATATTTTGAATCTTTTGACTCATAAAATGGATATAGTCATAACTTCTATGATCCTATTACACCCATGTAAAATGTTGTTGTAGAAAGAAGAAATTGAACCCTAAATTTTTTTTACTAGAACCGGGATTAATGAATATGACTTACGTATTTACATTTGGTCCTAATATGTTAATACAACATGGTATATTATTAACATAGTGTTAATCAGACATATTCTTAAGAAAATACCTTATTAGTTGTGGAACAATAGAAAACCCAAAGTCAATTGCTTCAAATATTTTCATTGAAAAGTATATATTCTTAATATTAAGTATAATATTGATAATTTTTCATCCAAGAGTGATGAAGTAATATTTTCTATTTATTAAATATCTAGTAGAGCCTATAGAGTCTTTAACAAAATAACAAAATGTGTGAAAAAATCTGTACATGTCAAATTTGATGGAACAGATCCACATGAACCAAAGACATCCCTAGAGAAACGTGAGGATTATATGTGAAATTTGGACATTAATATTAAATATTATTACCATTTTAGGAAGGTATCTATTAAACTTACAATTATGGAAATTCTATAGATTCTAGTCATAATGAACCCAATCCTATTGAAGAACTTAAATTAACTAGCCCTCATTTTTCTAAACCTACTAGAACTCTTAAGAACCATCTTTTATATGCAATAGTTGAGGACTTAGATAAGGAACAAGGGCTAGATATTCTCTTATAAATCATTTGGAACATCATGCCTTTCTATGAAGTATTGACATTGAAAACATCAATGATGCTATCAATGACGAATTTTGGGTAATTTATATACAATAAAAGCTATATTAGATTGAAAGGAATAAATATTGGAAACGTCTGGATAAACCCAAAAAAACCATTACCAAAGGCACTAAATGGGTGTTAATGAAAAAATTAATTAAAGAAGGTATCATAGTTAGAAACCAATCTAGATTGGTTGCACAAGTTTATTATCCAGAAGAAGGAATTAACTATGAAGAAAATTTTTCACCAGTTTTTAGACAAGATTCCATTTGAATCTTTCTTGAATATGTAGAACATCCTAATTTCAAACTTTATAATATCGATGTCAAGAGTGCATTCCTAAATGATTATATAGTTTAGGATGTTTTAGTTGAACAACCCCTAGTTTTACAAACCCTCATATTCCAAATCATGTTTTAAAAATAACTATGGAATTATATGGTCTAATGTAAGATCTAAGAGCTTGGTAAGATAGATTAAGTAGTATTCTTATTTACAAAGGTTTTATAAAAGGTATAGTTAATCCTAATATTTTTATAAAAATAATTTTTAAATATTTTTTAGTTTTTCTAATCTATATAGATGACATTATTTTTGGATCTTCAAGAAATTATTTATCTACTGATTTTTCAAAAATTAGGAAAAATGAATTTGAAATGAGTTTAATGGTTGAACTAAAATTATTCCATGGATTTCAACTTTTTCAAATCAAAGAGGTTATTATCTTAAATTAAGGAAAATATAAAAAAGATCTCATAAAATTTTCTAGATTAGATAACACTAAAACTATAAATACTCTAATGAGTACGACCAATATGTTGGATCTTGATAAAAATGGTAAATTTGTTGATCAAACCACTTATAGATGAATGATTGGAAGTTTACTCTACTTAACTACTAGTCAGCCTGATATTATGTGTTGTGTTTTTTTATGGGTGCATGTTTCAACCAAACCCCAAATAGTCTCATACAAAACACATGCTTTCTGTGTTTAGCCTCTCAAGGGAGAATGGGTCTACGCTCTTTCTATAGGTGGAAACGACTTGACAGGTGGTACATCAACTCACAATGTTTATCCCCCTTGTGTTTAGTAGCATAGGATGCTTTTCTAGAATGCCTGGTAATATTCGAAGATAATTCTGTAATGAATATTTGAATAATTGATGTTAACCCATGGGGATGGAGATGCTGGAATACAATGATGAGGTTGTAACTTTGAAGGAACATTTGCTTTGGGTGTGATGCTAATGAATTTAATGAGGATTGTTGATGGTTAATTAATTTAGGAAAAATTAAGTAACATACAGTGGAATTGATAAAAAAATGGAATTAAGTAATCTAATAAATCCCTTAAATTGGTTGTGTTCTTATAGGATACCTAGTCTTAGAAATAGAAGCCCAGAGTCCGAGAGACGTTAGCTGCAATTGAGACTAAGACAAGGTTATGCCCATAGTGTGGTTGTGAGTTATATATATTCTGTACTTTTTGTGTTTCTATATGCTACTCCACCCTGTCAGTAAGAGAAACTGGCACCCTAGGGATTCTGATCCCTGGGGGTGTTTTCCCCAACATTCCGATGGGAGGGTGAATGGCTGACTACCCCGTTTGACCCCGCTCTCTTCTCTTGGTATATACTAGTGCCATTAGCCACAATGCTTAGTTTTCCCCATATATGTGTGTAGAGGGACATAATGGATTGTGGTTATTCACACACATATATTCTAGATATAGTATCCTATGGAATACTATTGGTGTAACGTGTATAGGCTGTGGTAGATTGAGGATCCTTACTCGGCGTATGGGCTGTAATGGCTTGAGGTATAATACCCGACGTATGATACACGTTATGCGAGATGTGGTGGCTCCCAGAAACTACCTGGTTACTTTTGGTTTTGAGGATGGTGTGGTGGTTAGCCCAGGTGTCTGAGTGCAAGCCTTTGTGGTGCACGTGGTGCAGATTATGGAGCTTAGCCCAGGTGTATATAGGAAAGACTTTGGAGAGAGATGCAATGGATCTATGTCGTTGGGGAAGAGCGGAAAACCAGTGGGGAAGTAGTAGCAGGGTGTAACGACCCAAAATTTTGAATAAATATTGTTTCCTAATTTTTTGTGTTATTTTATACTCAACAAAACTTTTTCATTTGATAACATGAGTATAATTAAAATGAGACTATTGGGTTTTGACTATTATATGACCGTTAGTCAGTATGACCGTTGGAAACTAAATGTTGCGACTATTGTCTCTAAATACAAGTGATCTGGGTTAATTAATATAGAAAATAAGATTCGATGGCCTCATCCAGTAGTCTTGGACCGTTCAAATCCCATCTAATAGAAATTGGGAAAGAGGTAGCACCACTGGGATTTTCTCTAGACCAAACCTAATCTGAACTTCATCATGTGAAGCTAGAACGGAATCACATTCGTGAGAAGTTCAAACTGATAGAAACAACTACTCGTGCGATGTTGGCCGAGCTGCCCTCAGATTCTCTCACCTTAGCACACCTTACACTTAGGTCCTATGCTGGGGTTATAAGGGGCTATATAAGGAGACAATAGCTACATTGTATCCTTTGTTATAAATAAAATTGTGTTCTCTTCTTATGGTGAAGTTTGTGAATTTTCAAATGGCCGGATAAATATAGTATGTATATTTTTGATGAATTATAGAAAAACGATATTTTAAAAATGTTTATCTAAACCTTAAATAATTTAAAATTTGTAATGATTTTAAAAAAATGTCTTCTACAATAATGTTCATTAAGAAATTTATAATCTAATAAGATCAACTTAATTTTTGATGAATAGTAAATTATGAATAGTGATTTTATGCTTAGGATTAGTAATGTGACCAAATGGATTTGTAATCTCACATAAAAAAAGTATTAATATAATCTAGGCACCTTGATTTAGTAATGTGATTCAATAAAATAGGTAAATAACTGTTTCAGAAATTATTAGTCAAGTATTATTATTTTTGGATGAATAGTGTTTTTTTAATTAAAAATTAAATTAAAAATATTTTGAAATTATTTTTATAAAATGGATTTCATTTTTGAACTCAGAGCATCGATATTATGTTAAGGTAATTTTTAGGATTTTTCTGAAAAAAATGAAATTTCGGTGAAAAGTGTATTTATATAAAAATTAAATTAAAAATATTTAAAAAATTATTTTTATAAAATGGAGTTCATTTTTGAAATCAGACCATTGATATTTGGTTAAGGTGAAATTTTGGGATTTTTCTGAGAAAGTTGAATTTTTAATGAATTGTGAAAATACAGTTTTTAAGTTACGGGTGTTTAATGACATCATTAAATGATGTATTAAGTATGTAATCAATATGGTCGAATTATGAATAGTAAGATAAGGAATGAGGTGTCCCAATTGGCCAATACCATGGGTAAATACCATGCGCAAGCCCATGGTTTTTCCAATACCACCAATGTGGTGTCCCTTGGCCATTAATGCCTTGTCCCCTCACTTTCTCTATAAATACCCACCCTTCCCTCCTCTAGTTTTCACTCCCAAATCTCACCCAACGAAGCTATAGTCTCATTACCTCCCAAGGAGTCCTCCCAATGTTCCCCCAAGTCCTCAAGGTCCCAACCTATGAGTTTTAAGAGTTATTTTGTAAGGTAAGGGATCCAACCTCTCTCTTTCTTTTGAAATACTCTCTTTTAAGTCATTTTTTATGCTCCATGTTCTTATGTTGGAGGATGTTCTTTTATATTCCTCTTACTGTCCTTTTCATGTTCATATGATGGGATATCCCCTATTACTCTCATAATTTCGTTTTATGAATGTTTAAGTGGCGCCGTTAGGCTACCAGAATATTTGTAACAGATTCTTTCACCCTTCTCATTTTCAAGTTCTACTTTCATGTCAAGTCTTTCAAGTTCCTTTTTATTATGTTGGGGTATGATATCTATATCTATCATACATATATTTTATTTTTATATGATGAGAGACCCTATTTTATCTCCTCAATTCAGTATTTTGAAGTTTTAAGTGGCGCCGTTAGGTTGCTGAATTTTTAAGGGATTCTTTCACCATTCTCGTTTTCAAGATCTATTTTCATGTCAAGTCTTTCATGTTCATTTTTATTATGTTGGGGTATTATTTCTATATCTATCATACTGATATTTTATGTTCATATGATGAGAGACCCTATTTTATCTCTTCAATTCAATATTTTGAAGTTTTAAGTGACGCTGTTAGGCTGCCGAATTTTTAAGGGATTCTTTCACCCTTCTCGTTTAGAAGACCTATTTTCATGTCAAGTCGTTCATGTTCTTTTTAATTATTTTTGGGTATTATCTCTATATTTATCATATGGATATTTTATTTTTATATGATGAGAGACCCTATTTGATCTCTTCAATTCAGTATTTTGAAGTTTTAAGTGGCGCCATTAGGCTGCCGAATTTTTAAGGGATTCTTTCACCCTTCTCGTTTTCAAGATCTATTTTCATGTAAAGTCTTTCATGATCCTTTTTATTATGTTGGGGTATGATATCTATATCTATCATACTGATATTTTATGTTTATATGATGAGAGATCCGATTTGATCTCTTCAATTTTGTATTTTAAAGTTTTAAGTGGCACCGTTAGGCTGCCAAATTTTTAAGGGATTCTTTCACCCTTCTTGTTTTTAAGATATATTTTCATGTAAAGTATTTTATGTTCCTTTTTATTATGTTGGGGTATGATATCTATATCTATAATACTGATCTTTTATGTTCATATTATGAGAGACCTTATTTTACCTCATCAATTCATTTTGTTGAAGTTTTAAGTGACGTCATTAGGCTACCGAATTTTCATAAGAGAAATCTTATATTTGTCTTCCTTCCATGTTTTTCAATTCATATGGTATGACTTTCAAATTTAATTACCATGGTCTTATATCCATTATATTTTGTCCCTTTATTGTGTTATGAATCATTTATGAGTGGGTGACTCATGTCCCCTTTCTTTTCAATGTTTTCTAAAATCTTGTAAGATAGCCGTTATGCTGTAGAATTTTCATTTCAAAATGTCTCTCTCTTTTTCTAAAATTCTTATAATTTATGAAGTGAATACTAAAAGATCTTTTTCTAAAGGGGTATTCAAATATAAATATAAATTTTCTATTTTAATTCTGGGATTTACATGCAATAAACCCACTTTCCATTTTCGTGTTTTTAAAGTGACAAAAAGATAATGTCTTTAAAGCAGTTTTTAAAACATTACGATTATGAAAGGAAACCCATTTCTTTTATGCTATATGGGTTGTTTATGAAATGTTTGATGATGATAAATGTGGATCACATGATAATAAAGAAAAATTTAAGGGTGCGCCCTAATAGCGCTCCAATGCATTGGGTAAAGACTTAATCTCTAGAGATGACCATTTTGACTGATACCTTGGTGAATACACTTGGTAATTTTTAATGACACCGTGGGGATGGACCTTGGTGAAACGGAAATGAGTGTCTATGTTAAATGTTGTAGACACATATTCAAGTTATGAAACACATTATTTTTATTATGATATGCCTCATGATCTCTTTCTCATGCCTTAAAGTTGTTTTTCATGACTTTTGACGTATCTCAGGTTCTCATGTAAAATGTTTCCCTTGTTTCCCTTACTAGGCCTTTTTCTCACCCTTTCCTTTGATGTATGCTCCCTAGTTATGAGATACTGTAATGAACTTAGGATGAACAAATAAAGAATCCTTTCATGTGTTTAAGAATATTTTTTTTTCATTTAATAAGTTCCTGGTTTCCAAGACACTAATCCTTAAAGATCCCTGGTTTTGTATAATGTAATGAAAGTTTATGTGATAAAAGACATGATGTTATAGTTTTTATCAAAGGATGGTTTAGTTATTTGTGGAAATTAGGATATGAAAACTCTAGGAAGAACCCTATATAGGAGTTTAAATATAAGAAATCTTCCTGGTATTTTGGTGAGTATTGAGTAAGGGGTTGCCAAGAAAATACATCCATGTTTGGATACGAACAGGTAGAGGTGGATATGGCACAGATGTACATAGGGGTAAAACCTGAAAACACCACTTTGAGAAAGACTCGAATGGGAACTGGTACACGACAATGGTCCTTGATGCACTCTTGGTTATGACACACCAGGGGGATATGCTTTTGTAAATTCATAAGCTTAGTATGAACCATTATTAAAGGGACAAAGATAAAATAAAATAAAGATTCACATAAGAATTTATGATCATGGATAACCTATATTGGAACCTAGGGGATCACAAGTTAGGGTATACTTTTTTTCTACGAGTTTTTCCTTCTATGCTTTAAGTTTACTTTTCATGATTATTGGTAAGTATTTAAGCCCCCAAATTATACTTTCTTTTCTTAGTTAATGGCGGGAAATGGAAGAACATGTCCCAACAACCAATGTGATAGGAAATGTTATGATTTCCCTATTAATAAGACAAAGATGATTAGGGGATTAAAATATGATTATTACGTTGGAAGACTTTCACTATTTTGGGAACCCTATTTGATCGAGGTAAATAGATTACTACGGTATCTTCTTTGAGGAGTAAAGGTTGACTTATATTTCAATGAATCGATGAATTTAAGGTGGACTTATGGTAATTTAGGTTACTTATGGAAATGATTAACCTATCTTGGGGAAAACATGTTTAGGTTAGCTACTTTTGTTATAAGATGTTAGGAGTTGTTGATGTTTTTTAGAGATGAACGATAAAGATTATCTTGGAAGACCATGTTATCAAATCCTTCTTGTATTTGGGTTTCAATCTTAGTTTGGTTTATTTTGAGGAATTTTAAGGACAATTATTTATAGAATGGTCTATGATGAACTTTGGGTAGTACCGAGGAATTTTTAAGATTTAAATATGTTTCCCTTCCTATGGGATTATTTCTTTTTGAAGAGTTGTTTTATCTTACCCTTTCTGTTTTTGGGATAATGTTTAAATATAGAAGAAATAAATAGTTAATATTTTGTGGATTATGTGATTCTATAGAAGATAATTCTTGTTATTTGATGAGACCAAGTAGTTTTGAATGCTTATCGTTTGGAGAAAAGATTATTTTTGGTAGAAACTTATTAAAGGATGAAACTCTACTTGAAGGTAGGTATATTTCCCTGGGTTTTATTCAATGTAGTAAATTGATTCTTTAAAACTATGAAAAGGAACGTAAAACAAAAATGTTGTCTGTTAATGACTCCTACTGGGAAATCAAATACCACTAAACCCATCATAAGTTTGTGATTTTATTGTTGTTAACTTTCTCCTAATCATGTTTTCTATCACTCTCCCTCAGAATGTGACCCTTTGTTTTCTCCTCCATGTCCATGTTTTCCTACACGGAATCCTAGTATGGGTTAACTCGGTTGACCTTTTTACTTCTTTTTCTTTCTTTTAAAGTAATAGTGTTACTAACAATTTTTCCGATGTGGGACTTTCAATGAAATTTACAATCCCGATTTTAAAAATTGAGAGGATGCAATTTCTTAAGGGGGGAAGATTATAACGACCCGAAATTTTGAATAAATCTTGTTTCCTAATTTTTTGTGTTATTTTATACTCAACAAAAATGTTTCATTTGATAACATGAGTATAATTAAAATGAGACTGTTGGGTTTTGACTATTATATGACCGTTAGTCAGTATGACCGTTGGAAACTAAATGTTGTGACTATTGTCTCTAAATACAAGTGATCTTGGTTAATAAATATTGAAAGAAGATTCGATGGCCTCATCTAGTAGTCTTGGACTGATTGAAGCCCATCTAACAGAACATGGGAAGGAGGTATCACCACTGGGCTTTGCTCTAGACCAAACCCAAGCCGAACTTCATCATGTGAAGCTAGAATGGAATCGCCTTCGCGAGAAGTTCAAACCGATAGAAATTACTACTCGTGCGATGTTGGCCGAGCCGCCCTCAGATTCTCTCACCTTAGTACACCTTACACTTAGGTCCTATGCTGGGGTTATAAGGGGATATGTATGGAGACCATAGCTACATTGTGTAATCCTTTGTTATAAATAAAATTGTGTCCTCTTCTTATGGTGAAGTTTGTAAATTTTCAAATGTCAAGATAAATATAGTATACATATTTTTTATGAATTTTAGAAAAAGGATATTTTAAAAATGTTTATCTAAACCTTAAATAATTGAAAATGTGTAATGATTTTAAAAAAATGGTCTTCTACAATTATGTTCAGTACGAAATTTAGAATCTAATAAGATCAACTTAATTTTGGATGAATAGTAAATTATGAATAGTGATTTTACGCTTAGGATTAGTAATCTGACCAAATGGATTAGTAATCTCACTTAAAAAAAAGTATTAATATAATCTAGGCTCCTTGATTAAGTAATGTGATTCAATAAAATAGGTAAATAACTGTTTCAAAAATTATTAGTCAAGTATTAGTTTTTTCATATGAATAGTGTTTTTTAATTAAAAATTAAATTAAAATTATTTAGAAAATTATTTTAATAAAATGGATTTCATTTTTGAACTCAGAGCATCGATATTATGTTAAGGTAATTTTTGGGATTTTTTTCTGAAAAAAATGAATATTCAGGGAATAGTGTATTTATTTAAAAATTAAATTAAAAAAATTTAGAAAATTATTTTTATAAAATGGAGTTCATTTTTGAAATCAGAGCATTGATATTTGGTTAAGGTGAAATTTTGGGATTTTTCTCAGAAAGTTGAATTTTCAATGAATAGTGAAAATACAGTTTTTAAGTTACGTGTGTTTAATGACATCTTTAAATGATGTATTAAGTATGTAATCAATATGGTCGACTTATGAATAGTAAGATAAGGTATGAGGTGTCCCAAGTGGACAATATCATGGGTAAATACCATGGTAAAGCCCATGATTTTGCCAATACCACTAATGAGGTGTCCCTTGGCCATTAATGCATTGTCCCCTCACTTTCCCTATAAATACCCGCCCTTTCCTCCTTTAGTTTTCACTCCCAAATCTCCCCCAACAAAGCTCTGGTCTCATTACCTCCCAAGTATTCCTCCCAAGGTGCCCCCATGCACTCAAGGTCCCAACCTTTGAGTTTTAAGAGTTATGTTTTAAGGTAAGGGATCCAGCCTCTCTCTTTCTTTTCAAATACTCTCTTTTAAGTAATTTTTTATGCTCCATGTTATAATTTTGGAGGATGTTCTTTTATATTACTCTTACTTATTTTTTCATGTTCATAAGATGAGATATCCTCTCTTACTCTCATCATTTTGTTTTATGACTGTTTAAGTGGTGTCATTAGGCTGCAGAAATTTTTATAACGGATTCTTTCACCCTTCTAATTTTCAAATTCTACTTTCATGTAAAGTCTTTCAAGTTCCTTTTTATTATGTTGGGGTATGATCTCTATATCTATAATACTGATCTTTTATGTTAATATGATTAGAGACCCTATTTTATCTCTTCAATTCAGTATTTTGAAGTTTTAAGTGGCACCGTTAGCCTGCTGAATTTTTAAGGGATTCTTTCACCCTTCTCATTTTCAAGATCTATTTTCATGTCAAGTCTTTAATGTTACTTTTTATTATGTTAGGGTATGATATCTCTATATATCATACTGATATTTTATTTTCATATGATTAGAGACCCTATTTGATCTCTTCAATTCAGTATTTTGAAGTTTTAAGTGGCGTCGTTAGCCTGCCGAATTTTTAAGGGATTCTTTCACCCTTCTCATTTTAAAGATCTATTTTCATGCCAAGTCTTTCATGTTGCTTTTTATTATGTTTGGGTATGATCTCTTTATATATCATACTTATATTTTATGTTCATATGACGAGAGACCCTATTTTATCTCTTCAATTCAGTATTTTGAAGTTTTAAGTAACGCCGTTAGACTGCCAAATTTTTAAGGGATTTTTTCACCCTTCTTGTTTTAAAGATCTGTTTTCATGTCAAGTATTTCATGTTCCTTTTTATTATGTTGTGGTATGATATCTAAATATATCATACTGATATTTTATGTTCATATGACGAGAGACCCTATTTGATCTCTTCAATTCAGTATTTTTACATTTTAATTGGTGCTGTTAGGCTGCCGAATTTTTAAGGGATTCTTTCACCCTTCTCATTTTCAAGATCTATTTTCATGTCAAGTATTTAATTTTATTTTTTATTAAGTTGGGTTATGATATCTATATTTATCATACCTATATATTATGTTCATATGATGAAAGATGCTATTTTACCTCATCAATTCATTTTTTTGAAGTTTTAAGTGATGCCGTTAGGCTGCCGAATTTTCATAAGAGAAATATTATTTTTGTCTTCCTTCCGTTTTTTTCAATTCATATGGTATGTATTTCAAATTTTATTACCATGTTCTTATATCCATTATATTTTGTCCCTATACTGTGTTATTAATCATTTATGAGTGGGTGACGCATGTCCCCTCTCTTTTCAATGTTTTCTAAAACCCTGTAACATAGTCGTTATGCTGCAGAATTTTTGTTTCAAAATGTCTCTCTCTTTTTCTCAAATTATTTTAATTTATTAAGTGAATACTCAAATCTCTTTTTCTACAGGGGTATTCACATATATATCAAAACGCTCTATTTTAATTTTGGGATTTACATACACGAAACCCGCTTTCCTTTTTGGTGGGTTTAAAGTGACATAAAGATCATGTCTTTAAAGTAGTTTTTAAAACGTTATGATCATGAAAGGAAACCCATTTATTTTATGATATATGGATTGTCTATGAAATGTTTGATGATGATATATGTGGATCACATGATAATAAATAAAAATTTAAGGGTGCGCCCTGATAGCACTCCAATGCATTGGGTAAAGACATAATCTCTAGAGATGACCATTTTGACTGATACATTGGTGAATAACCTTGATAATTTTTAAGAAACCTTGGGGATGGACCTTGGTGAAATAGAAATTATTTTCTATGTTAAATGTTGTAGCCACATCTTCAAGTTATGAAACACGTTATTTTTATTATGATATGCCTCATGATCTCTTTCTCATGCCTTAAATTTATTTTTCATGACTTTTGATGTATCTCAAGTTCTCAAGTAAAATGTTTCCATTGTTTCCCTTACTAGGCCTTTTGCTCGCCCTTTCCTTTGATGTATGCTCCCAGGTTATGAGATGCTATAATGAACTTAGGATGAACAAATGAATAAGCCTTTCAAGTGTTTAAGAAGAATTTTTTTTCATGTAATAAGTTCCTCGTTTCCAAGACACTAAACCTTAAAGATCCTCAGTTTTGTATAATGTAATGAAAGTTTATGTGATAAAAAGGTAGGATGTTATACAGGGTACCCTTGATATTCTTTTTTATATGCTTCATTCTTGTATGATTTACATGGTGAGATTCCCCGTGGTGAGGTTGGGAACTTAGTATACATTTTTAGGTGATGAGTTAGTTTCACTTGTTGTTCACTGTGCTTTAACATGCTTTCTTTACTTTACACAAGAGGCTTCAGGGAGGATCCTTCTGAGCATACTATTATACTCACCCTATTTTTATATAACCTTTTTTTCTAGTCACTTGGAGCAGGTTGGAGATCAAGCTGGTTACTACGAGCTTGTGGTTGGAGAAGCTGTTCAGGATTGTGGTCACTGCCGTTTTACTTTCTTTTGGGTACTTGTAGTATTCCCTTTCAGTTGTGGTACTTTTTCATGGAATTTCATATATGTCCATGGGTTTATTTTACATTTCAGTTCCGAGTTGGAGTTCGTTGGTGTCTATCTTATCTCTCTCTTCCGCATGTGTTCTCTTAGAGGGTAATGCCTCCCATCTGTGTGTTTATTATACCCTTGGTGCCAGTCACCAACCCGGGGCCTACTGTGTAACACCCTTGACTTTTATGAGAAATATTTTGTTTTTTATGTTATATAAATCATCAAAGGAATCATTCAATACACACAACACTAGCTTGGTCTTCTTTACACGCAATCGCGACCTTCCTCGATAGCTTGCGTCGTACGCAATACCGAGTTTCACTAAACAATGGTATGCTATTAAAATATTATTAAAACTAGCCGTTATGAATAGTAATATCCAATTTTTGAAGTTTTGTAAATTTTATTTGTCAAAATTGGCTTAATTTTTGGATTCGGAATATCGAAATTATCCTAGCGTGAATTTTTGGTATTTTTCTAAAAACTTTCAATTTTTGATGAATAGTGAAAACACTAGGTTACTATTTAAAATCCAACTTTTTATTTAAGTAATTATTTATTTTATTTAAATTTATTTTAGGTCAAAATTGATACATAATACCTATATAAGTTCAATGCAAATCATTGGAGTCATTTTATAATAATTTTAGATATATAAAAATTTTATTGAACTTTTGACCGTCTTTTTCCCACCTCCTAGGAGAATTTGCAAATTTACATAAAACTTAATTTTACCCCTTCTGTGAGTGGAATTTCAAAAATCCGAGATACACGGTTGATGCCAGTAAGTAAAATGTGGTTCAATGAGATGAAAATAATTTTTGGTGAATAATAACTTTTTAGTTTTATTTACCATGGTTAAAAGTAAATAGGGTAATTAAGGTTAAAAATGATATTATTATTACTCTAAAACATGTCCTAATTCTATTGGATAAGTTTAATTAGACCAAAAAAACCTTAGGAATAAAATATGACCATTTAGGCCCACTTGGATTAGATTAGAACAGTTATTATTAAATTATTTAAAGAAGGGTTAAAATAGTTAAAATCAAAGTTTAATAAGTAAATAGTTTTTAATATAGGGTTATACATAAGATAAATTCCACTATAAATATTAATTAGAAATATAAAACGATTTCCTACATAATGATATTTTACATGTAATTTTTAGACATTAAATAATTTAATTTATTTATGACACAATGATGATGCAGTAATTATCTTATTAATGAAATATTGACATAATTGATGTTATAAATACCCAAATAATTGTAATTTGAGAATTTTTATGAAGTACACTAATTTTAATGGTTAATATGACATGTTAGTATTAATTTAATGAACTTTTTTAGAATTAATAATTCTGTTATGATTTTCACAATAATCAATTACTAAATAGTGTCAAAATTGACATAAAATAGTTATTAAAACAAATATTATATTATTAATTGTTATTTTATTCCTAAAAATATAAGGATAAGTCAAATGACTTATATAAGTTCATATATATTAATAATAAACAACTTGGGGTTCGTTTGGCTTGTTATAGTAAGTTTATTAACCTTATAGTGTAAGAACACAAAAAGACACGGTAAAAGTAAAATTATTTAACTTAAAGACAAATCTAAATGATAAGGTTAAAATAGGAACCTAAACTTCTCTAAATTCTTTTGGATGAGATTATTTCGACCCATCCCCACCATAGATTCGAAATAAATCAATTTGGAGCTATTTTAAACGGAATATGACTTTATAATAAAATAATATGTTTAGTTTTTCTAATGGTGAGCCTCTCCTCCCTTATAAAAGGGCACCTCCTCCCTCTCTTTCTCACACCACTTTGAGCCTTCAAGCTCGGCCAAACCCGGCCAAATTATCTTCTCCACTTCCCTAGAAACATCCTAGAGGTCCTGTTATTCTTCAAAGACCAATTTTAGTGCCCTAAAAGGAGGTCTCAAAGAGACGCTTCAAAGAAGAGGTAATGTCCGTTACCGATTATTTCAACTTTATTTCTTCTTCCACTTATTCTTATTTATTTGTTTCATTATGAAGTAATAACATCAGTATCATTAATATACTTATATGTTATTATAAGTATGAAACATCCCTATTTCACCATCTATCCACCCTACAGAAAACGAAATCACCGCGCGTGCGTACGTACGGAATACCGTCTCCACGTCGTGGTGTAATATATTTTGCACCACCAAATTACTTGTATGGGTATAATGGTGTAAATAATGAATATATATGATTATTTTAAAGTGATATTTATTCTGAAATAGTATACATACACTCCGATATAATTCCACGATCATGGGAACGATATCATCGCTAGTGCGTACGTACGACCTACTGTCTCCACGATGTGATGCGACTCGTTCTACATGATCTTCATTGCATAATGATTATATAAATGAATTTAATGAATGAATATGATATATATTATACTAATAAAATTCTGGAAATGAGGTATCTATAACCCAAAAATAAGAATAAGAATTTATTCGACAAAACACGCATAAGAACAAAAAGCAATAAACACCCGAATAACAAGTAACAATGAAATATTACTAATAAGAAGCTAACAATATGACCATATATGATATCATAACAATGATTATGATTCTGGAATAAGTCAATGACATTATTTAAATCATTACACAGGAGGTTCAGACACTTACAAAGCAAATCAGACCTAAGGTAAGGGAAAATCTCGCAATCTCAATTTTTATCCGAGATTGGTTATAATTCAGAATTTACTGGGGAATATTTATCATCCACATCCATGTTTCCTAAATATGTAATATTTATCTCCTTCTAAAATATTTTATATCCAATTTTACCCTTCGGTGAGTTTTTAGTAAATGATATGAAAGGAATCTTTTGTCATCTTTCGTACGAGGTACTTTTTGACTTTTCTGAAAAAAGTATGAGAAGAATGTTTTTTTAACTTATACGACATGAATGGATTTTTAAAACATTATTTCCAAGAATCTTCCTTTACATATTTCAAGTTTATTTTTAATCAACTTATTTTAGTTTAAAATTGTATGACATGTTAAGAAAGGAAAAATGTTTTTGAAGTAGAAAGGATATTTTCCTCCAGAATGGAGTTCAAGTGTTTTATCAAAATTATTTTCCATATAATATAATATAGGGTTTTGTTTCTATCCCTATTTTTACATTGATTTGATTATGTTATGATGGAATTATTTTTATGATTTCCTTTTATCTTATATGGATTATGTTATGATGGCATGATGTTTAAGATTCCCATTTTTATTACATGGGTTATGAAATGATGTATGATATTTGATTTTGTGGCACACATAAGAATGGTATCATTATGAGATGGGTGTGACCTATATCTCCCTCCAATACACTGGGTAAAGATTTTATATCTCATGAGATATACATGGCTGGAATGGCAGGTTAAACCGGTTCAGTGAAACAGGACTGAAACGAGGAATGAAATCGGTTCAGAAATTGACTTTGTCCACTAAGATAGTCTTGGAAATGAGTCTTGACTAATAAGAAATTATTCTATATGATTATATGTGTATGACAAAAATCTTAATGTTTTAAGTTATTATTATTGTGATTACATTTCACTACCATGATTTATCCCATGTTATGAAATTATGATCTCTTTTGCAGGGTAAGATTTCCAAATTGTTATGTTCTTATGAATATGATGTTATTGAATTTTCTTTTGTTTACCCTTACTGAGCATTTCAGATCACCCTTTTGTATGTTTTCTTTCCCCCAAGTCATGAAGAAGGTTATTAAGTAGGATATGCCAAAAGGGACTCTAGATATGATGATATAAATGGGAGACAGTGTAGAGGCTTTTCGAACTAGTTGTTTATGATTCCCAGTTTCTAAAGACACTATACCTATACAGTCCTTTCATGGTTTTGTTATATGTTGTAATAAGTGTACTTAATTTTTGAAGTACTGACAATGTATATAAAGTATGGGTAGTTATAGTTGGTATCAGAGGAAAGGTATAGTCAACCTTTGGAAACTAGGATGTGAAAGCCTTAGTAAGAATCATATGGATAAGTCTAAGCATAGAACACAATCTTAGTGTTTTAGAAATGGCCATGAATAACCTAGGATAAGACCTTAAGTGTGAAATTTTATTCTTGATTATGTGGTTTTCCTATTATAATTAGTGTTGATCACACTATTCTTCTTGGTTTTAGTCAATGGCTGGAACTCGAAGGAACCGTGTTAATGCGGAATGTGATGGGAAATGCAATGATTGTCCCCCTGAGCAACCAAATGTTATGGGAGCTGGAATGAAAAATCTTATAGCCATGCTCACACAACTTTCTCAATCTATGAATCGTGTAGGAATTCCAAATGAGGAAAGGAAGGAGCAACATTATCTTGAATCTTTTTATGAGGTAGTGTCCACCTTCATTCAGCGGTTCTAGTGATCCATTAGTTTCTGAACAATGGATTAGTACTATGGAAAATTTATTTTCAATTCTTCAATGTTCTGAACATGATAAAGTCATCTTACCAGTGTATCGTTTGGAAGGTGATGCTGATAAATGGTGGAATCTTATCAAGAATACGAGGAAAAGAGATGAAATTGAGTCCATGGAATGGGATGAGTTCAAGAAATTATTTTTCAATAAGTACTTCCCTCGTATTCTTCGAATAAAGATGGAGAAAGAGTTTCTTGAACTAATGAAAAAGGATGATGAATCTGTTGGTACCTACGAAGAAAATTTTACAAGACTTGCAAGGTATGCTTATGTATTGTTATCCAACCTGAGAGTAAGATCGATCAATTCTTTAGTGGCTTAAAACCAAGTATTCGAAGGGCGTTATCCATAAGGGAATTCAATAGCTACGAGGAAATCGTTCGATGTGCTCTAAAAGTTGAGATGGAGATTGGAGTAACCCATCAGTCATATGGGTTTGATAAGAAGAGGAAAATGGAATTCAAAGGAAAATCTAAAGAGCACACTGAAAAGAAGATGAGTTTTCCCTTATGCTCAAAGTGTGGAAAGAAACATGGGGGGAGATGTCTTAAAGGGACATGTAAATGTTTCAAATGTGGAAAGGAAGGTCATTGGGCATTTTAATGCCGCAACGATGGGAAGAAGATGTCTAGTGATGCGATAAATGAAAAGGCTGCATAGAGTGCACCTCCTACACTTCAATGTTACACGTGCAAGGAAATGGGGAATTATGCCAATAAATTCCCTAATCCAAGGTTTGTTGACGATGATCGTTGTCAACCAACTCTTAAGGCTAAAGACAAAGGAAAGTCACATGCAATTTCTATCAGCGATGTGGAGTACGATAACGATGTGGTGAAAGGTACACTTACTATCCACTCTAAAGTAACAAATGTTTTATTTGATTTTGGATCCACCCACTCCTTTATTTCTGAAGAATTTTCTAAGGGTACAACCCTATTACCTCAACAATTAGATGTTGAGTTAGCTGTGACAACCCCTAATGGCACAATAGTCGCATCGAACGTTTATAATTATTCTCCTATTGAAGTTTGTGGGAAAGTGCTTCCTGCAAATCTTGTGATCCTCCCTATAGTGGAATTTGATGTGATTCTTGGCATGGATTGGATTTCTCTATATGGAGATCATATCAATTGCCAATGAAGGTAAGTCACATTTCATATTCCAGATAAATCTATGATCGTCTATCGATTCAAGGATGAACATAACCTTCCAGTGGAAATTTCTTCCATATTATGGGTCTTGATTCCACTAAATGAAGGTTATTTATCTCAAATGGTTGGTGAGAAACTCACAATTAAGAATATGCCCATTGTACGAGAGTTTCACGATGTATTTCTGTAGGAATTGACGGGTCTTCCACCAAATCGTGAAGTTGAGTTTTCAATAAAACTCGTACTGGGTGCTTTGCCTATTTCAAAGAAACCTTATAGAATGGACCCAATTGAGTTGTAGGAATTGAAGAAGCAACTCCAAGAGAATCTTGATAAGGGGTTCATACGCCCTAGTGCGTCACCTTGGGGAGCACTTGTTCTGTTTTTTAAGAGGAAAGATGGATCAATGAGACTCTGCATTGATTATCGAGAACTTAACAAGATCACTATCAAGAGAAAATATCCTCTCCCACGCATAGATGACCTATTTGACCAACTACGTAGAGCTCAATACTTTTCCAAGATTGATCTCCATTCAGGGTATCATCAATTAAGGGTCAAAAGGGAGGATATACCAAAGACGACTATCCGTACCAGGTATGAACAATATGAATTTATAGTGATTCCATTTGGTCTTACTAATTCCCCTGCTATCTTTATGGATCTGATGAATAGAGTCTTTAGAGACTATCTTGACAAATTTGTGGTAGTCTTTATAGATGAAATTATTGTATATTCAAAGTGCAAGGAAAAACATGATGATCACTTGAGAATTATATTGAAGACCCTGAGAAAGGAGAATCTTTATGCCAAATTTACCAAGTGTGAATTTTGGCTTCAAAAATTTTCATTTTTGGGTCACATAATCTCAAAAGAGGGGATATCTGTGGATCCAGCAAAAATAGAGGTTATCGAAAGATGGTCGAAACCAATAACAGTAACTGAGATCCAATGTTTTCTTGGTTTGGCTGGATATTATCGACGTTTTGTGAAATATTTCTCACGATTATCTAATCCACTCACCAAGTTGACTCGGAAAGGAGTTAAGTTTGTTTGGATGGAGGAATGTGAAGAGAATTTCAAGGAGTTGAAAAGAAGGTTATCCAGTGCACCTGTACTCACACTTCCTTGTAGTGGAGAAAGGTTTGTGATCTACAGTGATGCATCCAAGAAGGGATTGGGGTGTGTTCTCATGCAAAATGATATGGTGATAGCTTATGCCTCACGACAATTGAAAATCCATGAGCAAAATTACCCAACTCATGATTTGGAGTTAGCTGCGGTAATCTTTTCATTAAAGATTTGGATGCATTATCTTTATGGAGAAAGGTGTGACATTTATACTGATCATAAAAGTTTAAAGTATATTTTCACACAAAAGGAGATGAATATGCGCCAAAGAAGATGGTTGGAGCTGATTAAGGATTACGACTGCTCAATCCATTACCACCCTGGTAAAGCAAACAAGGTGGAAGATGCATTAAGTTGACAAGACCATGCCAGTTTATCCATGATGAGGATCACAAAAGATCCAATATTTATTGATTTACAAAGGATGGATCTTGGAATTATAATGGAAGGGGAAAATCTTATCTTTCTCAAATGAATGTTCAACCATCTATACATGTTATGATTAAAGAGGCACATAAAGAAGATGTAGAGTTACAAAAGAAGGTTGGAAATGTTCCTGAATTCAACCTTGATTGTGATGGGATAATAATGTTCAGGAATCAGGTTTGTGTTCCTCCCATCCCCGAATTAAAGAAGGAGCTGCTGGATGAGGCTCATAGTACTTCATTAACTATTCATCCTGGAAGCATGAAGATGTATAGGGACCTAAAAGAGTACTTCTGGTGGGATGGCATGAAAAGAGATGTTGCTGAATATGTCATTTGATGCTTGGTTTGTCAGTAAGTTAAAGCTGAGAGACAGAAGTCTAAGAGAATGTTACAACCATTACCCATACCCGAATGGAAATGGGAAAACATCACTATGGACTTTGCCAGCAGACTTCCTAAAACATCCAAAGGCAATAATGCTATCTGGGTCATTGTTGATCATCTTATAAAGTCTGCACACTTCATTGTTATTAGAGAGGATTTATCTCTAGATCAGCTTGCCAGGATATATGTAAAGAAAGTGGTAAGATTACATGGAGTACCACTTTCTATTATATCTGGTCAGGATCCAAGTTTTACCTCAAAGTTCTGGCAAAGTCTTCAGCATACTCTGGATACAGAGTTGAGTTTCATCACTGGTTATCATCCTCATACAGACGGTCAGTCTGAGAGGACGATTCAAACTCTAGAAGATATGTTGAGAGCTTGATCTATGTATTTCAAAGGTGGTTGGGATCAACACCTACCTTTGATGTAATTTTCTTATAATAATAGGTTTCACTTCAATATTTAGATGGATCCTTATGAAGCTCTCTATGGAAAGAAATGCAGGACTCCAACTTGCTGGGATGAAGTTGGGGACAGAAAGCTATTAGGACCTGATCTTGTTGATGAGATGGCAGAAAAGGTATGATCTATTCAACAACACATAAGAGCATCTCAGAGTTGACAAAAAGGTTATGCCGACAACCGAAGAAAAGACTTAGAGTTTGAAGTGGGTGATAAAGTGTTCTTATGAATATCTCCTTGGAATAGGGTCATGAGATTTGGAAAGAAGGGAAAGTTGAGCCCTAGATATATCAGTCCTTTAGAAATACTGGATCGTGTTGGGAAGGTAGCTTACCGATTATCTCTTCAACTGAATCTCTCTCAATTTCATGATGTGTTCCATGTATCTCTCCTGAGAAAGTACATACCTGATCCTTCACATGTACTCAGCTTAGAAGTTGTACCGCTGGAATAAGATCTTTCTTATGAAGAACAGCCGATATAGATTCTCGGTCGTAGTAAAAAAGTCCTATGGAACAATACCACTCGCTTGGTGAAAGTTTTATGGAGGAACCACCAATTATAACAAGCTACATTAGAGCTTGATTATATGATGAGGGAGAGGTATCCTCATCTGTTTGTTACAAAGTGACGAATTTCAAGGGCGAAATTCATTTTAAGGGGGGTAGAATGTAACACCCGAGACTTTTATGAGAAATATATTGTTTTTTTTATGTTATATAAATCATCAAAGGAATCTTTCACTACACACAACACTAGCTTGGCTTGATTTACATGCAATCGCGACCTTCCTAGATAGCTTGCGTCATACGCAATACCGAGTTTCACTAAACAACGGTATGCTGTTAAAATATTATTAAAACTCGGCGTTATGAATAGTAATACCCACTTTTTGAAATTTTATAAATTTTATTTTTCAAAATTGACTTCATTTTTAGATTCGGAATATCGAAATTAGCCTAGGGTGAAATTTTGGTATTTTTATGAAAACATTCAATTTTTGATGAATAGTGAACACAATGGGTTACTATTTAAAAACCAACTTTTTATTTAAATAATTATTTATTTTATTTAAATTTATTTTAGGTCAAAATTGATACATAATACCTATATAAGTTCAATGCAATTCATTGGAGTCATTTTATAATAATTTTAGATATATAAAATATTTATTGATCTTTTGACCGTCTTTTACCCACCTCCTAGGAGAATTTGCAAATTTACATAAAACATAATTTTACCGCTTCTGTGAGTGGAATTTCAAAAATCCGAGAGACACGGTTGATGTCATTAAGTAAAATGTGGTTCAATGAGATGAAAATAATTTTTGCTGAATAGTAACTTTTTACTTTTATTTACCACGGTTAAAAGTAAATAGTGTAATTAAGGGTAAAAATGATATTATTATTACCCTAACACATGTGATAATTCTATTGGATAAGTGTAATTCTACCAAAAACAACCTTAGGAATAAAATATGACCATTTAGGCCCACTTGGATTAGATTAGGACATTTATTATTAATTTATTTAAAGAAGGGTTAAAATAGTTAAAATCAATGTTTAATAAATAAATAATTTTTAATATAGGGTTATACATAAGATAAATTAGACTATAAATATTAATTAGAAAGCTAAAACGATTTCCTAAATAATGATATTTTATTTGGAATTTTTAGACATTAAATAATTTAATTTATTTATGACACAATGATGACGCAGTAATTATATTATTAATGAAATATTGATATAATTGATGTTATAATTACCCAAATAAATGTAATTTGATAATGTTTATGAATTACACTAACATTCTAGGTTAATATGAAATGTTATTAGTAATTTAATTAACTTTTTTCGAATTAATAATTCTATTATGATTTTCACAAAAATAAATTACTAAATACTGTCAAAATTGACATAAAATAGTTTTTTAAAACAAATATTATAATATTAATTGTTATTTTATTCCTAAAAATCTAAGGATCTGTCAAATGACATAGATAAGGTTATATATATTAATAATAAACAACTTGGGGTGATTTTGTCTTGTTATAGTTTGTTTATTAACCTTATTGTGTAAGAACACAAAAAGACACGGTAAAAGTAAATTTTTTTAACTTAATGTTAAATCTAAATTATAAGGTTAAAATAGGAAACTAAACTTGTCTAAAATCTATTGGATGAGAGGATTCCGACCCATACCATCCTTATCTTAGAAATAAATCAATTTTGAGCTATTTAAAATTGAATATGACTTTATAATAAAATAATATTTTTAGTTTTTCCAAAGGTTCCCCTCTCCTCCCTTATAAAAAGGCACCTCCTCCCTCTCTTCCTCACAACACTTTGAGCCTTCATGCTCGTAAAAACCCTGAAAAATTCTCTTATCCACTTCCCTAAAAACATCTTAGAGGTCCTGGTCTTCTTCAAAGACCAATTTTAGTGCCCAAAAAGGAGGTCTCAAAGAGGCGCTTCAAAGAAGAGGTAATGTCCGTTACCGATTCTTTCAACTTTATTTCTTCTTCCACTTATTCTTCAATAGTTGTTTCATTATGAAGTAATAACATCAGTATATTTAATATACTGATATGTTATTATAATTATGAAACAACCCTATTTCACCATCTATCCATCCTATGGAAAACGAAAGCACCGCGCGTGCGTACGTATGAAATACCGTCTCCACGTCGTGGTGTGATCTATTTTCCACCACCACCTTACTTGGATGGGTATAATGGTATAAATAATGACTATATATTATTATTGTAAAGTGATATTGATTATGAAATAGTATACATACACTCCAATACAATTTCACGATCATGGGAACGATATCATCACTCGTGCGTACGTACGGCCTACCGTCTCCACGATGTGATGCGACTCGTTCTACATGATCTTCATTGAATAATGATTATATAAATGAATTGAATGAATTAATATGATATATATTACACTAATACCATTCTGTAAATGAGGTATCTATAACCCAAAAATAAGAAAAAGAATTTATTCGACAAAACACGCATAAGAACAAAAAGCAATAAACACCTGAATATCAAGTAACAATGATATATTACTAATAATAATCTAAGAATATGACCATATATGATATCATAACAAGGAGTATGATTCTAGAATAAGTCAATTACATTATTTAAATCATTATAAAGGAGGTTTGGACACTTACGAATCAAATCAGACCTAAGGTAAGGGAAAATCTCACAATCTCAATTTTTATCCGAGATTGTTTATACTTCAGAATTTACTGGGGAATATTTATCATCCACATCCATGTTTCATAAATATGTAATATTTATATCCTTCTACAATAGTTTATATCAAATTTTACCCTTCTATGAGTTTTTAGTAAAATATATTAAAGGAATCTTTTGTCGTTTTTCGTACGAGGTACTTTTTTACTTTTCCGACAAAAGTACGAGAAGCTTTTTTTTAAACTTATACGGCATGAATGGATTTTTAAAACATTATTTCCTAGAAACTTCCTCTACATGTTTCAAGATTATTTTTAATCAACTTATTTTAGTTTAAAATTGTATGACATGTTATGAAAGGAAAAATGTTTTTGAAGTATAAAGGATATTTTCCTCAAGAATGGAGTTCAAGTGTTTTATCAAAATTATTTTCCATAGAAGATAATATAGGGTTCTGTTTAGATCCCTATTTTTACATTGATTTGATTATGTTATGATAGAATTATTTTTATGATGTCCTTTTATCTTATATGGATTATGTTATGATGGCATGATGTTTAAGATTACCATTTTTATTACATGGGTTATGAAATGATGTATGATTTTTTATTTTGTGGCACACATAAGAATGGTATCATTATGATATTGGTGGGACCTATATCTCCCTCCAATTAATTGGGTAAAGATTTTATATTTCATGAGATAGACATGGCTGGAACGGCAGGTTAAACCGGTTCAGTGAAACAGGACTGAAACGAGGAATGAACTCGGTTCAGAAATTGACTTTGTCCACTAAGATAGTCTTGGAAATGAGTCTTGACTAATAAGAAATGATTCTCTATGATTATTTGTGTATGCCACAAAGCTTACTGTTTTAAGTTATGATTATTGTGATTACATTTCACTACCATGATTTATCCCATGTTAAGAAATTATGATCTCTTTTGCAGGGTAAGATTTCTAAATTGTTATGTTCTTATGAATATGATGTGATTGATTTTTCTTTTGTTTACCCTTACTGAGAATTTGAGCTCACCCTTTTTTATGTTTTCTTTCCCCCATGTCAGGAAGAATGTTATTAAGTAGGATATTCCAAAATGGACTCTAGATATGATGAAATAAATGGGAGACAGTGTAGATTTTTTATGAACCAGTTGTTTATGTTTCCCAGTTTATAAAGACACTATACCTATACGGTCCTTTCATGGTTTTTTTATATGTTGTAGTAAGTGTAATTCAATTTTGAAGTACTAACAATGTATGTAAAGTATGGGTCGTTATATACTGGAGGCGGGACTCGGGGTCATTATCTCCCTCTTCACATTGTCGGCCCAGGAGGGGTACACTTTGTGGGGAGGGGGTCGTGACAGAGTTGTATCAAAGGTCTGGTTGAGGGATATGATGGAGTTTGGAGTTAGGAACATGTGACGTTCCATGGGTTGGTAGGGAAAAATGTCATTCATGTTTAGAAAGTGGTGTAAAAAATGAAGAACAGCTGATATATAGGCATTTAGGGACCCCTATGATCTGATGTACGGACCATTAAGTTTACAATGGCCACTAAACATGGTGATACTAGTTGTAGGGTAGAGACCTAGGAAAGGATCATGCATCATTCTTCTTGTGCCTGTGTTTGAATGGGTAGACCTTGGGATAGGTTAACCTAAAATGAATACAAGAAAATAATTAGTTAATTAATGTTGAGTCTTCCATATTCCAGGCTTAGGAGCTCTAAGTGTTTTTTATTTTACAGGTATGGATCCAGGTCGACTTCCTCATCAGGATTGCGCAGAAAATATCCAGTAGGGTATTCCAGTTGATCTCCGCAGGGTAGAGGTGGCTGAAGATGACACTTAGAGGAAGACACGCCGAGAGTTTCAGCGCCAAAGCCTGCAGAAGTATGAGGGCTCCGTTTTAGATACAGTCACAGAAGACTGGGTAGAGGAGGTCGAGATAGGCTTCAGTTCGATCCATGCTAAGAAGGAGCACTTGGTTTCCTTAGCTGCGAGGATGCTACGTGGATCAGCGAGGCAGTGGTGGTTGTTGTTACTCGGGGATCATGAGGAGTCAGTGATCTCATGGGAGGAGTTCCAAGATAAGTTTAGAGTCGAGTTACTTTCCTCGACTGCGAAAGCGTGCAGTGGCCAGGAGTTTCTTACCCTCCGACATGGGAGCTCCAATGTTCGGGAGTTTGGGATCCATTTCAAGAACCTTTTACGATACGCTTCGGACCTAGTACCAGATGAGAAGGCCATGGAAAGGCATTTTGAGGAGGCTTTGTGTCCAGATATCCATCTCTTGGTCACCCCATTTATGCTGAAGACATATCTCGAGGTGCTGGCGAGGGAAGATGTTGTTGAGAGGAATTTGGCCTAGAATGGATCATCACGATAAGGGGATCGTCATGATCCCTCACCAAGCAAGGTTGTGGTCTGGGGTTCCTGGTTTTCAAGGAAGAAGAGTTTCCGTTCAGCCGGGGGTAGGTCCCAACCCTTCATGTCTCGTTTCTCCGAAGGCAGAAACTCTCATGCCTATGCCACGGGATCAGGTGCTTGTTTTTCTTGTGGTGGTCATGGAAATCAGAAGCGGGAGTGTCTGACCTTTCAGAGTGGTCATCGTGCACTAGGTGTTACACTCCAGGTTCCTCTGTTGAGGCAGTTCTAGCTAAGGCAACATCAGCCAGTTGCAACAGCTTTAGATCAGCAGAGGGAAGATGGAGAAGTCCGAGGACAACCCCATGATGCTCCCCGTCCTCAGAGAGTAGAGCGCAGCCGTGGTGGTGGTCATCATTAGGGTCAGATATGCCATGGAGGAGGTCGTGGTCAGCTTTATGCTCTAGCATTGCCAGCACCAGACGAGCCAGATGTTGTTCAAGGTACCATTTTCTTATTTTCTACCTTGTTGTATGCCTTCTTTGATTCAAGAGCGACATAGTCCTTCATATCACCTACACTTGTACATGCTTTGGGACTTGAGGTAGAGAGGCTTCCAGTGCCCTTGGCATTGACTACACCAGTTGGAGGTCGAGCTGACTTGTTTGAAGTATGTAGAGACTGTGAGCTAGTGTTGGGGAAACACCGTTCTGGGGGAGATTTCCTATGTTTACGGATACAACCATATGATGTCATCCTTGAAATGGATTAGTTGTATCCGGTGCAGGCGATTGTGGATTTCTTCAGGAAGAAGGTCATCTTCATTGGTGCGGATGGAGAGAAAGTGGTGTTTGTTTGTGAGCTAGACCCTCAGATGGGTCATAGGCACGTTCTATTCTTATCGTCCATGGAGGATGAGATAATGGTGATTTATTCAGAGGTTCAGTAGTTGGTGTTTCCTATGGTCATGGAGGAGTACCCTGATGTATTTCTAGAAGAGGTTTTAGTATTACCACCTCGATGAAAGATCGATTTTGGGATCGAGCTATAGCCAGGAGCGTCTCCTATCTATATGTCTCCATATTGGATGGCCCCTTCTAAGTTACGAGAGATATGTATACAGATTTATGGCCTGTTTTAGTGTGGTTTTGTTAGGCCAAGTGTGCCCCTAGGGTGTGCACCAGTTTTGTTCGTGAAGAAGGCCGATGACAGTTTGCAGTTGTGTGTCGATTATCATCGCTTAAACAAAGTGATAATAAAGAACCGCTATCCTTTTCCACGGATTGTTGATTTATTCAATCAACTGAAGGGCGCAAGATGGTTCTCAAAGATCAAATTACGGTCATGTTATCATCAGATGCGTGTGAAGGATGAGGATATCCCGAAGACTGCTTTTCATTGTCGTCATGGGCATTATGAGTTCATTGTAATGCCATTTGGTGTGACGAATGATCCAAATGTGTTCATGGGATTGATGAATGATGTGTTCTGTGAGTTCCTGGACTAGTTCATGGTAGTTTTCACCGATGACATCCTTGTGCACTCAACATCTGAATAGGAGCATGAAAAACATCTACGAGCCATTTTGGGAGTTCTTCTTTGATATCAGCTATTCAGAAAGTTATAGAAGTGTGAGTTTTGGGCTCAAGAAGTCCGTTTCTTGGGGAATGTTGTGTCCCAACAGGGATTAGATATGGATCCATCGAAGAGAGAAGAATTTGTGTCTTGGGAAGCCCCCAAGACAGTTTCAGATGTGCGGAGTTTCCTTGGTCTTGCAGGCTACTACACGAGGTTCGTAGAAAATTTCTCCTGAGTTACAAATCCTCTGACAGCTTTGAGCATGAAGAATCAGGAATTCATATGGACTGATCAGTGTCAGGAAGCTTTCGAGTATCTAGAGGATGTGGTGAGACTTCATGGAGTCCCAAGGAAGATCATTTCTGATCAAGATCCTCGTTTTACCTCCAGGGTGTGGAGAGGTCCCCAACATGCTTTCGGTTCTCAGTTATGCCTTAGCACTGCTTTTCATCCTCAAACAGATGGTTAGCAGAGCGAACCATCCAGACTCTTGAAGATATGTTGCGATATTGTGTTCTTGATTTTGGAGGTTCATGGATGAGGCACTAACCCTTAGTAGAGTTTTCCTACAATAATAGTTTCCAATACACCATCGGTATGGCGCCATTTGAATCCTTGTATGGACGGACTTTCCATTCTACGTTGTGTGGTACTGGGGATGGTGAGTCTGCAATTCTCTGGCCGGAACTAGTGAAGAATACAGCAGAGATGGTTCAGGTGATTCATGAGAGGCTGAAGGCAGCACAAGATTGTCAAAAATCATATGCTGATCAAAGGAGGAGACTCTTGGAGTTTAATGTTGGGGATCATGGGTTTCTGAAGGTGACTCCCCATCGTGGGCAGCGAAGGTTTGGTCATGGGAGTAAGCTTTCTCCCCACTTTTTTGGCCTTTCGAGGTGTTAGCTCGTGTTGGAGCTATGGCGTATCGAGTAGCGCTTCCCCCTTATATTAGTCAGATACATGATGTTTTTCATGTATCACAGCTACATTGTTATCTTCATGAAGACTCCCACATCATCGATTGGGGAGAGATCGATGTTGATGATGATTCCACCTTTGAGGAGGGACCTGTGGAGATCCATGACCATAAGGAGAAGGTATTGCGCGGACGTTCCATCCCATTAGTTCGTGTCTTGTAGAGACACGGTGGCATGGAAGAGAGTACATGGGAACGTCAGTCATAGATACGTGCTCAGTACCCAGAGTTTTTTAATGATTAAATCTTTCAGAAAATTATGATTCCTTATATGGTTAGGAAACCTTCATGTTTATTAGATGACACCCTTTGTTTCTTTGGTGTCTTGCTCTCTTTTTAGAGGTATCTCAATGGGTGGTTGTTCAGACCCTGTTTCATTTTCTCTTTAGGTGGGTTTCTGATTCTCGAGGATGAGAATGTTTTGAGAGTTATCTGATGTAATGGCCCAGACCTCTCCAGTCCATTCCTTTGTGAAAATTTGGTGCTAGAGGTGTTCTGGGAAGTCAAGGTGTCTTGGGGGGTGTTTGGGTGGACTTTTACGGAAAGCTAAAGGGTAATAGATTTTGCGAGGTTGGCACACGGTTTGCCTAAACCGTGCGGCCAAACCGTGCACGGCTAGTCTTGGGGGCAGTGGCTAATGCATGGTTAGTGCATGGTTTGCCTAACCATGTGGACTAACTATGCAAGGAGTGTTTTTTGAGGCAGAAGCTAACACACGGTTAGCGCACAGTTTGTTAAACCGTGTAGACTGACCATGCAGGCACTTAAAGTTAGATCCTAAAATTGTGGATCTAACATGTTTTGCCTTTAATCACTTATTTTAATCCCCTAAGAGGCCATAAGTCAGGATTACCCTTCGTTGGAGGTGGAATAACCTCTCCCAAGCGTTTTGGAGGTGATCCGGAGGCTTCTCTTCGTGGATCAAATCCGGTTTCTCGAGGTAATTGATCCTTTTTGGTTGGTTTCTTAGATCTACGTAGATCTACTCCTCCTCTTCTCTTGGGATCATTTATCTACACCCGTTATGGGTAGATCTAAGTGTGTGGATGTCGTTTGTGATGATATTTGGTCTTGGTTTTGTTAGGAGAGGATATATAGGTAGGATCCTTGGTGAATCAGCCCTGTCTTCTTGAGCGTTCTTAGAACGTTGTGGGTTTACTCAAAAACCTTTGAGGTAGGGGATTCATGGCCTCTCTAATTGTTTATGTGAAATCATAGAGTTATCATGATTTAGCCATTTGGATCATAATGAAATTAACCTAATTAAATACTTGAACCGGATTAAAAGAATTGGTTTCATCGCATGTTGTTTCTTTGTACGATGAAAACTGTTTTCTTCATGTATTGCTAGATATAGTGATATCTATGCTTGTGTTGATCAGTTGTTCGTTCTCGATGGAAATTGATAAATAATGTAAAACTAGAATTAATTGATAATTAATTGGCTAAAGATAAAGAGTCATGTAAATGAATCTGGTCTTTGTCGTTGTTGTAGGTGTTCTAATTTGATGTTGATCAAATTTGGAATTGTAAGCATGTTAAATATTTCGTGATAGCTTACTGATTAGGTTTCCCAGAATTGGAACCTATGAATTAAATCTGTTAATTCAATAGGGATTAAAGAACTGGTTTTTTGATAAAAGATAACGCCTAGTAGGGTTCTTAGTTACCCTCTTGTTCTTAAGGCCAAGTGCCTTGTGCTTTAGAGCATTGAGTGCTCATTATGTATGAAGGCTGGATGCCTTGTTAAAGGGAAAAGGGCCCATTTGATGTGATGTTTGATTTCCTGCTGCTTGTGTTGTGATGTGACCCTGGGGGGGTGTTGTGATATGTGGGGGCATGGTGGCCTTCTGGTTGTGGCAGTGGATGATTCCTAGAGTGGCGAGATGCACCGGAGTATGCATGTGGGTGTCAGGGAGGACACCAGGGATGATGTAATGGGATGGATGTGGGTTTTGGATGCTTATGGAATCTTCGGTTGCTTACCTATTTTACTTTTCCCCACTTCTCAAGGTAGCTGGTCTTGCTTACCCTTCTTCTAAACGAGGATGAGACACGTAGGGTATGCCAAGTGATTTCCATGTTTAGCCTCTCAAGGGAGAATGGGTCTACGCTCTTGCTATAGGCGGCAAAGACTTGACAGGTAGTACATCTACTCACCGTGTTGAGCCCCCTTGTGTTTAGTAGCATATGATGCTTTTATAGAATGACTGGTAATATGGGAAGGTAATTCTGTAATGAATTTTTGAATATTTGATGTTAACCCATGGGGACAGAGATGCTGGAATATAATGATGAGGTTGTAACTTTGAAGGATCATTTGACTTTGGGTGTGATTCTAATGAATTTAATGAGGATTTTTCATGGTTAATTATTGTTGGAAGAATTAATTAACATACAACAGAATTGATAAAAAAAGGGAATGAAGTAATCTAATAAATCCCTTTAATTGGCCGTGTGCTTATAGGATACCTAGTCTTAGATATAGCAGCCCAGAGTCCGAGAGACGTTAGCTATAGTTGAGACTAAGACTAGGTTATATCCATAGTGTAGTTTTGAGTTATATATATTCTATAATTTTTGTGTTTTTATACGCTACTCCACCCTATCAGTAAGGGAAACTGGCACCCCTAGGATTCTGAGCCCTGGGGGGTGTTTTCCCCAATATTCTGATGGGAGGGTGAATGGCTAACTACCCCCTTTGACCCCACTCTCTTCTCTTGGTAGATACTAGTGCCATTAGGCACAGTGGTTAGTTTTCCCCATATATGTGTGTAGAGGGCTGTAATGGCTTGTGGTTATTCCCACAAATATATTCTGGATATAGTATCATATGGACTACTATAGGTGTAACGTGTATAGGCTGTGATGACTTGAGGATCCTTACTCGGCGTATGGGATGTAGTGGCTTGGGGTATAATACCCGACGTATGATACACGTTATGCGAGCTGTGGTGGCTCCTGAAAACTACCTGGTTACTTCTGGTTGTGAGGATGGTGTGGTACTTAGCCCAGGTGTATGTGGGCAAGACTTTGTGGTGCACATGATGCAGATTTTGGAACTTATCCCAGGTGTATAATGGAAAGCCTTTAGAGAGAGATGCACAAGATGTATGTCATTGGGGAAGAGCGGAAAACCAGTGGGGAAGTAGTAGAAGGGTACCCTTGATATTATTTTCTATATGCGACATTCTTGTATGCGTTACTTGGTGAAAGTATCCATGATGAGGTTGGGAACTTAGTATACCTATTTAGGTGACAAGTTAGTTTCACTTGTTGTTCATTGTGCTTTAGCATGCTTTTTTTACTTTGAACGAGAGACTTCGGGGAGGATCCTACTGAGTATACTGTTATACTCACCCTAAGTTTATATAAACTATTTTTCAGGTCACTTGGAGAAGGTTGGAGATCAAGCTGGTTACTACTAGCCTGTGGATGGAGGAGTTGTTCGGGCTTGTGGTCGCTGTTGTTTACTTTCTTTTGGGTACTTGTAGTTTTCCCTTTCAGTTGTGGTACTTTTTCATGGCATTTTATATATGTACATGGGTTTCTTTTACATTTCAGTTCTGAGTTGGAGTTGGTTGGTATCTATCTTATCTATCTCTTCCGCATGTGTTCTCTTAGAGGGTATTGCCTCCCATATCTGTGTTTATTATACCCACGGTTCTAGTCACCAACCCGGGGCCTACTGGAGGCAGGACTCGGGGGTCATTATCTCCCTTTTCACATTACTGGCCCATGAGGGGTACACTTTGTGGGGAGGGGGTCGTGACAGGGTGAAGGATGGGTGTTTATATATCCAAGGGGTGGGGTATCTATGAATAAAATATTAATTATATTATTATTTATACATATAACTTTGAATAGTGTTTATTATTATGAAACTAATTAGTGTTTCATAAAAATGTATATTTCTATTCATTTCAACACACCTAAAACCCAATAAAATCATGGAAATATTTTATTCAATGTAAAGAATTAAAATTAGTTATTAGTAAAAATTAATTATAACATAGGCCTTAAAAATTGGTTCATAGGTTATTAGATTATGTATATTCGATATAAATTAATTATTTTACAAAAATAAATATAATTTAATTTAAAAAAATTATAATTTTTTTTCATATTTATATTATGATAATGTCATAAAACTTACTATAAATGTAAAAAAATCATTTTTTACAATTAATAGAAAAATCATATTTTTTAGAAAAACAAATAACACACAATGATACTTTTTATGTTTTAGTTCCAAAAATGAGATCAATTTTTTTTAAAAAATAGATGTGTTAATTTTTTAATTATATAGTAATATAAAAACTAAAATTTTACTAAATTAGTTAAAAACATGTTGTATTTACATTTATACATATTTATGATTTATGTTTACATAATTAAATAAATAATTTTATTGGTTTGTAAAAATCATAATAAATTATTTTAATCATTGTGAGTTTTATTCATTTTAAATTTTATTACTATCAATGGTCAATTTACTATTTTAATGGGGTTTTTATTTCCATTGATCATTTGTTATTCCAATAATCATATAATTATTTTACTTCTTATAAATACCACTTATTTCCTTCATAATTGATTCACTCAATTTTCAATAAAATTTTTACATATCTTTCATAAAATTATAATATTTTTTTAGTTAGTTTGATTCATTTTTATAGTGTTGTTCTGGATTATTTCATATCTTGTAGATCACAACCATATTGATTTAAAAATTATACTTACACTATTAATTTATTTTTATTCTAAATTTTTACTTTTATAAGGCATATTTATACATCATCTATATTTTTTTATTTTAATTGAATAAACTGATGTTAGTTTTTATTATTTTTGTTATGTGAAGTGTACTCTATATTATTAATATGTAAGAAATAAATATATTTAATGAAGGGTATTTTTTATATTTGAAATTTATGGTTTATATATTTCTATCTTATGGAATATTTATATTGATTTTTCCTTCCACCATATGTTTGGAAATATTAATAATGAAACCCATCTATAATGTGTTGACTACTCAAGACTACATAAACTACAATGGGTAAAGTTACTAATCCATATATAAATATTCTACTCAGAAAATGCAAATAAATTTTACTATAATGTATTTCTGAAGAGTTATAGGTCACAAGTATTAGTGAATTACCAAAATAATTAATTTTTTAAGGAATTTTTATAACAACCCATAAATAAATATTTGTGTTATGAAATATAGGATGGAGGCACAATGATAGTATAAACCAATTTTTTTGGACTAACTTTCTTATAATTTAGTACAGTGGATACCTTGTAATGATTTACAATTCCAATCATGGAGATCATCCTAACACATTTATCATAGAATGTAATTCACTTAAAACATGCGTTTTAATATATAATTTATAGTTTGGGGAATATGTATCATATATTATAAAGTTTCTACAAAGGTAAAGTCCCTTTTTGAATCATATGGTCACATAAAATATTGAAGCAATAGATCAAAACTCATTTTAACTATCATGAACTCCAAAATATCTTCTTTTTATCACAAAATATCAATTTGAAACATTATTTAAGATTTTATCAGAGAATATCCATTATCCATGAATGGAAAATTGATAACAAAACTATTTTTTATTCACACCTGATTCATCTTTTACCTATATTTTAGTTCCTAACCAACATAAAATAATATAATTGAAGTGCTACCAATGAACATAGTTCATCATTCATTTATTTCCACAATAACATTTTAGTAACCCAGATTCATGGAGAATTTAAATGTAAATACTACAAACCAAATTGGTATATACAGTTAATCCAATTTTGTAACATTTAAGTCATTAACTATCTCTTGGGGTCTATTCAAAGAATAATCATACGATAATGCACTAGTTATAGTGGATCAAGAATTGTGAGGATTGAAATATGATAATTACTCTACCTTAGTGGATTCTACAATTAAGTTACAATTTGGATATACACGGGTGTGGGTCAATTATATTTTGAACACTACATATAAAAAATTTTATCAATGAAATTAGTAGCCATATCATAAGGTTATAAAACCTATCAGAGTAGAAAGATTCATGGTCTCTAAAAATTATAAATATATGTGGGGAACCCGAGTAAAGAAACATTCTGATAAGATTGGAACATAATATCATTAATCCCCAGAAAGAGAGACTCATCTATAAAGGGAAGAGGTTTTGTTAGTGGTGGAACTGACTTAGACGATAACAAATTAAGGTCATCATGTGGATAAAGAAATTAATCTAGAGATAGAGTATGTTTATCTAAAAATTGAATATTATTAAACCTTCAACATTTGAGGCATTTTTGTCTAAAACCCTACTCCTTTTCAATGAAAAAAAGAACATGATTTACATATTAATGTTAAACATATAGTTGTTTGGGAATGGTGGAAAATCGAAATGTTCAATATCTATTTATAAAATCCCTATACCATATTTTAATTTTGTATCGATCTCACATGTATTGGAAATATTATATCTTCTATGGATATTGACATCCTCAAAAATAAAATTTAATTTTGGGATAATATAATTGAGATAGAAGTAGTAACAATAATGATAATAGGTGATGACTGTTTGGGTACGTGGGTTTCAACTCTTTTAGAAGAATCAATTTTTAAATTTTTTGAATAATTACCTCATATATAGACATATATTTTATATAAGGAAGGTGAATCGTATTATGAAGACTCTATACCATCCATTTGTTAACATAATTTTCTATATAAGATTTTTTATTTTTTATTGACATTTATTAGTTATAATAAATTTCTTGTTCATCATCACATACCTATACTTAATATATTTTTAATAGGACTGTATTCATATTAGCTGATGATTCCCAAGATGATGTCGACTCTATTTTCACAGTTATCTAATACTTGGAAATAGAGTAATTATTTGTAGATCTCATTGTGACCTTCTTGATATTTATTGAGAAATATTAGATTACCCTCCATTGGTTTAGAAAATTAAAAACTATTATAAGGTGAAAAAACTCACCAATCTCTCCTTATTGACATTATATGTTAGTTTTGATCTAATATTTCATTATATTATATATTTTTTATTATTTTTATCATGATTTTGTTTTTAGTTACCTACAGATAATGGTTTCCTAACGATGGAACCCTCTATGGTTAAAAGTTATAGTTTAGTTTCAATCTCTAGGAAATTAGTGGTGTCTTTGTATAGTAGAAACCTTAATTCTCTATTACCCATATCCATATAATTTTGAGTGTATACTCACTTAATTATTTTATTTGAATTCATATCACGAACTTCTTATAAACCTGGTTAGAAATCATAACCAATTTTATATCTTGTTTATATATATGAGTGAAGATGTGAATGTTACATTTATTCTTCTAATGGTTAAATATTTAGTGGGTGTAATTATAGAAATGGTTATTGGCTTTTAATATCATGGTAATCAATAACAATGATAATTGTTCTTTTGTAATAAATGACCTAGAGTTTAATAATACCAAAATGTGGATATATTATTTAAATATAAAAATAAACCCCAAGATCTATATTTTATATTTCTAGACTTATAAGGGAACATGAATTATTATTCTCATAAAATTTCACTTCTTATTCCATCAAGAACCATGCTAATATCATAACCATAAATCGAAATTTCGTGTATTCTCCTTAAGTTTCATCACTAAAGGAACATAAATAAATAGATATTCTGACCCATGTTATACTTAGAAACATGTTGTTTAAAAATTCCTATGAATCCTAGGGATAAATATAAGTCAAATCTGGAATCTATTAGTGCATCCTAGGTAACTATGTGGAATAAATTCAATAATATTCTATATTGTATTACTATAAATCCTTTTTATGACTTAGAAAATAATATTTGGTTTTATCATTGATGATTTATAATCTTATAAGCATGTAGGTTTTACTTCGGTGTTCTTTATATTGTTTCCCACTACATATTGTATATGGAAACTTGATGGTGGTGCACAAGTTCAACCTATATGAGGTAGATGACACTACCCAATTTAATAAATCCTTAGAATTTACTTTTTAAGAGATCAATCATATAATAAAGGAGTGGTATCAACTCCAATTTCTTTTTTCTAAGATATAGGAACATGTTCCATGACTAGAACATAAACTAGTGATCTATAAATAAAAAACACAAGATTCCTCATTAGAGAGGGAAATTACTATATAGAGGGTATGAAATTTTCTAGCCCAAGATTTTCAACTACAATCATAGGTGAATCTAAATATTCATGGCTAAAATAATAATTATAGGTGATTGATTTTGAATTATAATAAATGGTCTATTAGGGTAATATTATAGAGACATTCATATTATGATTATTTTCCTAATTTAAATATTTTTAATAATTTTTTTATAACGTTTCACTTGTCTATGGGTAACCATCCCAATTGTCTATATTCAAATCAATGGAATGTATTTTTTCATCTAAAATATTTTTTTTATCATTTCATCATATAGGACTGTGTGTTCATAAAAGGTCCCACACAAACATTGAGAATTCAATAATAAGAGGTGTAAATTTTTGAATTCACATACTTTTAAATTTACCCATTTAAAACTTTTTATTCCCATTAATGTGAGTGGAATTATTACTACCCACAATCTATATAAACAATTTTTCCCAAACACAACAACCATATAAATTTTTTTATAAGGTTCACCTCTTAAAAGTACATATATACATGGTATGATCGATAATCATTAGTAATTATATTGTACAATAGATTAAACATGACGGATTAAATTCAAAAGGATTATCCTTTAACTCATTAAACCCAATTCATCTCTTTAGTTTTGTAATATGGTTTTATAATAACAATGATATAGAATCTGAAATATAATTTAATAAATTTCACTTCATTTGTTGAAACTTACTTTTTTTATACTAAATAAATCTAGGCCCTCTATCTACCCTTGGATGTTATTGATGAGCTTAAATTATTGATTTATATTATCCATTAAATCACCAAGTAGACCAAATCAATGAGAAATAGGATTTTTAAATTATAAAAATAATAATGGAAAGAAATTATTCTTGTTACATTTTTTTAAAACTCATGGAACAAGCCAATATATACTATCAAAAACAATGTTTTCTCTACCGTACCCTACAAAAAATAACATCATAAATGTATAGTTTCATTGGTTATATTATAGTTTGAACTCTAAAACACCATCAATATAGAAAAAAACTGAAAATCATGGCATGATAACTATATTGGGATCCATTCTTAATGGTAAAAGTAATTTTTCCTAGTGGAATCATTTAGTTATTCAAACCACCTGAATTAATCATAATTATTATATATAATGTGAAACTTATATGTTGTGATAAAACCTCTTGTTTTTCTAAAAAGTTTCAAACACAAAAATATATGGCTTGTCATTATGATGTGACTTCCATGCTTTAAAGGACTTGCTCTAACATCATCAAATTTTTGGATTAAATCATGTCATGAGTCCATCAATTGTGTATTGACTAACTCTAACTATAAAGAATTTAATATTTCAAAAATTGACTTTCAATGTATCCAAATACTTCCATGTTATGATAATTTCTAAATTGGAAAAACTATTTGCTAAAAAACCAAATTTTCAATTACAAACAATAGATAATCACATATAATAATCTAAAACAAATTCACATAAACCTTAAAAAACAATTCAAACTCTTTAGTTTCAAAAATTTATATTCTACTTAGTCTCAACAGTTTCTTAGAGTGGTTAGAATAATCTGAGATTACGTTACATGGAATAGAATAGAATATCATTTATTTAATTCATTTTTGAGGATGCAGATCTTCAAGGGAAAATACATGAATTCTATTTTATGGATTTTTGTGATATATATTATATCATACATGAGTTTACTATGACATATATAACAAATATTTTTATGGATAATATATATCATCATAATAATGTAGGGTTCGTCAACTAAAAAATTGATGATGGTTAAATTTCCTCCCAAAAGTGTTGACCTAGATGGGTATATCCATGCCATATATAGTTAAATGGTCTATCACAATGAAGCAAGCTTAATATATTTAGATATAAAATTCAGTGACTTCCCCTAAGACATGTGAACTTTATTGAGTATATAAAATAAGTATATGGGTCCCTTATACCAGCATTATTAACTACGTTTTAAATTTTAAACATGAAATTATTGGGAGGATCATGGTAGATAAAAATATAAATATGGTTTTATAGAATTAAGTATTTGTTATATAGGGGTTTAGGTACCTTGGTATAGTATCACTATGAATTTTTGGGGTTATCATAAATAAGCCCTATAACAAAGTGAATTATTTTTTTTCATGGATCTATAGAACTATTGAGCATAGATCCAAATTTCTTATGGATGAATACCATTACCATGATATTTTTCATTATTAATTTATATTTTCCTTGATTTTTTCCTAATTAATGTAATGATATTAGATTTTTGACCAAGAAGCCAACTTTTTATCCATCCAACATTTACATGTTTTAAAACTAACATGATTTCTAAAACTTTTATTTTATTTTTAATTATATTTTCATTTAAACAACATTATTTTTAAGGTAATATAGTTTTGAAAATTTGGTATATATTATTTTATAAATGATAAATATTTTCCAACATTGTGGTTGGTGTTTATGGTTTTATAGTTTCAAACCTTTCATAACTCATAATTTTAATTCCTTTGAGAATAAACCAAAATGTGTATAGGGTTTAAAATGATACAACATTGAAAATTTAGTATGTCAAAATTTATAGTAATTATAACTAAGACCAAAATTAGGGAATATTTTAATTTTTTTTTGATATTTAATATGAGTTTCTGAAAGTATAAAATTATAAAAATTATACCAATGTGAGGATTTTTACATAGTGTAGGAATTGTTAACCCAATGTGAATGGAGAAAAATATTTATAAAATACAACATTATTTTTATATAAAAAATTAGGATAGAGTTCAAATATTTTAGGATCATATGAAATTTTATAATAAATTCCTCTTAGTTTAAGGTCTTACTGCATTAACAATAAAATGGTGTTTCCTGCATATCACATAATTTACCTAATGTTAATGGAGGACCATGTTTTTGAGTGAGAAATATATAGTGGTGTATATAGTTTAAGGGAATACTTTTATATATAATAATTTATTCTTTTTTTAGTGTATATCGATTTCAGAAAAAGTAAGGGAGTTTACTCACTTAAAGTTCCATATATTTTAATAGTGTACACTAGAGATAATGAACGAAGATATGAAATGGGGTCATATGTATTTGATCAAGTTTTTATAGATCCATGGGGCTGGTGAGAATGTAACAACTTTTGTAAATGTTAAATGTTACCCTTATAATATATTTGTATTTTTTCTTTTCTTCCCTAAAATTCCCTTAAACCCTTGATATATTGATCTTAGTGAGTGATTATGTGACATCTTCATGTGCATTCCTTTATGTGTTTTTAATAAAAAAGGTATTTAAATACATTCATCTCTTATTAAAATGAAATTCAAGGAAGATGGTTGTTATGAAATTTAATCTCAAGAAACATGATAAAAATAGTGCTTTATATTTTATGGTGATAAGAATTAGATCCAAAATTCTCATAATATATACTCTTATGATATATTAAAATCCTAATGGGGAGGTTGTGTTATAAACACAAATTTTATCATTGCAAATTCCTTTCTTATAATTTTTTCATATAGTATAATCCACATAAAATCACTTTGATAACAAAATGAAAAAATTATAAATGATGAATGAATGAAATAAGAGGTATTTATATAAATTGGGGAAGATATCTCGATGGAATAGTAACCTGACACTTGAAATAATAACATGTCCATTAGGAATAATAATTTTTCCAATAAACTTTTAGCCTCATCTATAAAAGTATAAATAAAATTTAGGCATCTTATAAATGATAATATGAAATAATTATATCATAGTATAAGTAAATAATATTTTAAAAATTATTATTTCAGTATTGGTATTTTTATAAAACAAAATATTTTATTTATAATTTTGTAATTATTATATTTTATTAAAAGAGAAATTATTTTCATAAAATATATTCTTAAATTAACATTTTTTTTGTCTTATGATTATAATATAATTTTATGAGACCTAAATTAATTTTTCAGAGTGTTATAAAATAATTATAATATTAAAATCATTATTTTTTGAATAAATAAATATTTTAATTAAAAATAAAATTTACAATATTTAGAAAAATAATAATATAATGGATTTATTTTTTTATTTATAAACATAAAAAATTGTTAATTTTAATTTTTGGTATTTTTCTAAACTACGTGAATTTTTTGTTACCATTAAAATACGATAATTTACAATAAAAGTTAAATACATGAATTGTTCGGAAATATATGATGTATAGATTATATAAGACCAAAATATCAAAATATAATTACTTATTTTAATATATTTAGTGATAAGTTTCAAACAATTCATATTATTCATCCAAATTATTGAACTAATTAAAAAAATAATGAGAAAACACCACTCTCCTTCCATATATATACCACCCATCACCACCTCTTCTACTCACACCTTAAAAGCCATGAATATTTTTGATGTTATAGAGAATAATATTCCTAATCCCCTACCCTATTTAAACGATCCCCAAAATACCAAACCCTTTTATCCAAGGAGGTTCTCAAGGAGGAGAAATTAAAGAGGTGAAATTCTCTTTCTTTTTCCATTCTTTTATTTTCAATTTCATTTATGTTCTTATCATATCCTCACTTATACCTATAAAATTAGAACTATAACTCCATTATATTTTATATACATTAATTTTCTTTTGTTAATGGAGTAATTCATCTTTTAATATCTTCCCTTTTCCTTTTATTCTAAAAATGAAAATATCACTTATGGTGTGTCGATTTATAACCACTGTGGATGATGTGTTTTAATTTTTTACTACCACCTTTAAGTGTTTTCATAAAAAAATAATTATGGTTAAATAATATTTTATTATACATATTATAAGATATATAATTTTTTTTAAGAAATGTATAAATAATATATTTAAAAAATGATATGAGTTCATGATGGTCGTAAAATTCTCCAAATAAATTAAATAATTTTCATCAAATATTTATCGTATTATTTATTCTCATCCAATATAATGAAAATTTATATATATAAAAATTTAATCTTTCTAAAGTTCATTAATAACATAAAATTTCAATTTTTTATAACTATTCCTTTTTTACATGAACTTACATACTCATATACAAGTCAACTAATCATTAAAACCAAGGAAAAAACACTTCCTAACAAAGAAATCCAACTATATAACTAATAAAAAATCTCATAAATGTACTTAATAAAACTATAATAAATATAATTCATTTAAAAAAAATTATGGATTTTTCAATTAATGAATTTAATTTTATTATCTAGGATATTAAAGATAAGAAAATAGTCAAATATAATGTAAGGGGATTCTCGAACCCAACTCACTTTCTTTGGGTTTTCCCTCTATTTCGTAGTTACTTGAAATGTGTATTCTAGTTTTAAGAATCAATATTTCTCGGAAGTTTCCATTGGATTTATTTATGGAACCAGAAACTACCAACAATTATTTATCCAAAGGGGACCTGCTTTAAAAAGGCACGTGTTCATTATGTTTGAACATTACAATAGTTAAGAACACGAATTCGTCGAGAGTATGGGAGGTCAGACTCATCACACCCTTTTGGGGGGAATTATTTTCTAATTTGGGACTCTCTTTAAAAATTTATGATATTTTTATGAATCCTTATTAATTCACAATGTATATCATAAGTATCCCTTGGAATTTTCAATCATTTATTTTGTATTTGAAAAGGTTAGAATCATCGGTATGCATTCAAGGTTATTCATTAATTGGAATACATGTATGTATTTGAGGTTTTACATAATTAGAATCCTCTAATATATTACATAGATATTCTTTTAATCATCATTGTAATGATACTAGTTTTGATGCCACTCAGTGGGGAACTCTGGAATTTATTGTAATCTAGGGAGATGAAGGTTTGGTTTGATTTTGGGATCATGCCCAAAAAATGTGCTACCAACGTATCCTTGTAAAAGGAATCAAAAGTCACATAGTTCTGTTCCACTAAATGGGACACATCATACCTTTTAAGGTCATGTAATAAGGACCTAGACATATTGTTTAATGTCATGTGGTATGTACATCTAAGCATAAGGTTCTTAGTCAAAACATAGTGTATGACTTATACTAAATTAGCCCAAGGAATTTGGAATGGATATGGGTTTCCATGTAAGATTAGATCCTGTTGGGAATATGGACCAAGGAAAACATAGTGGATTTGAAGTGTTGGGTCTATACCTCAAGAAGGATTCCTACGTATCCCTATGGATGGGAATAAAATCCCACATAGTTTGATAAGTATCATAGGAGAGTATGGTCCTTTGGGGGAGATGAGTTTAATATTACTTCCTGAAAAGGATACATTGATGATTTGGGGTTTAATTTAGGGATTATTACTAAAGAGGATGCCCAGATTAGTGGAATGAGGGTTTGATTACTGAGGAGGATATCCAGTGAGCTCGATCCTGGAAAATGATTCTTACATATCCTAGTTTGAACAGGAATCAGAGTTCTCGTAGTTCATTCTTTCAAGAGTGTTTGTGTACATGTTGTAATCATCACGAATCTCAGAGCCCACATGATTCATGATCTGTGTGAGAAACAATATTATGTGAAATATTCAATAATGACACTTGCACTTTCAAATTTTTCCTCCTCCACTAGTGGAAGAGGGTGCACCTATGACGACAAGGGTGGATGAGGATGAGGTGAATATGGAAGAGGGTGAGGCGATGAGACTTCCCTCTATTCTATTTACACTAGAAAAGGGTCCAATGTAAGAAAGAAGGGATGAAGGTTAGCATATTAAACGAGGATAGATTATCATGGTGAAAAAGCCCCACATGAGAGGGAATGGGTAACTAGATTCCCTGGGCCCATCTCTCTTTTGGCCTTTGCTACTAAAGAAGTGAGTAGAATCAATGATGCTACCTCCTACAAGAAAAGCTAGGGGCTTACCCCATGTTTATTGCTGTAAAATTTATCATGCATAGGGAGGGAGACTTCTAATTTATTTTTAATAGGGAAATTAGGTTTGAACCATATCTTCCCCTGCCCGAGAAATGAGGTTTCGGGTCATCTCTTCGAGAAGGGAGAGGCTAGGACCAAACCCTCCTCCAAACTAGGAACATCCCAACACTATTTCTGGGTAAAAGGTCCATGTGATTGTGGATATAAAAACCCACAGAAACCCCATGAATCCAAACCCCATTATGAAACATATATGGGAAACCTCTGACTGTGCAAATACAAACTCAAATAAGAGACACACAGATGTTCGTTTCCCAAAGTTTTTATAAGTCAGGAGGTTTTTTTGGAGGTCTCAACAAAATCCCTTTCAGATAACGGATCCAAGGAAGAAGAATCCTTTCCATGAATGGATTTGATGAAGGATAATGTTTTGTAAACTGAAGAGAATAAGTGAATCAAATAGGGGTTCCCAAGTATGTAAGGCTGTGCAAGTACACTTGGGTGACCTGATGTTCACTTAAGCGACGAACAACCTGTGTGTTAATACATGGGCAAGACCTTGCTCAAGCCTTCAAGAGTATTCATAGATGATCCTAGAAGTGGGGCGCTCAAGTTGTAACATCCTAGGTAAATAAAGAAAAAGGCATATTTCATAATTGTTAAAATTTCTGAATTAAATATTACTTTTACTTTAAATGGGTATCTATGTTCGATAGCATACCTGATACGCAACAACAGGTTTCTTTGAAATCTTATGTTGCACACTAATAATATAATATTATAATTTTAAATGGTAGTTAACACCTAGCTATTTTTTAGGAAGTAATAAAAAAAATAACAACAATATAATTTTACATGTTTCTTAAATGCATTTACATTTATCCAATAAAAAGTTAGAGGCTTAAAATATGAGTGAATCTAATTTTAAGAATAATTTACATTAAAAGGTAGGTTTACCACCTCTTAATGGTGAAAAATCTTTAAATATAGTTTTGGTCACTTTAATACATTAAAATTGACCAAATAAAATCTTTCTTTAGAATGGGGACGTAAAAATTAACTTTGTGTAAATTTTTGGAATTTTCCAATAAAGTTCATTTTTAATGAATAGTGAAAATATTGTATTTTAATTCGAAATTGCATTTTAATATAATTTATTTATATGGTTAGATTATCTTTTTAGTTGGTTTTAAATTGTAATTAGAATATATTTTTACCATTTAATCTATTGTTGGTTAGTGGAATTAATTTTACTTTGAAAGTGGACATAAAGAAGTGTCAATCTTTTGATAGTCATTGTTTCTTAAAAACACACTATTTGTTTTAACACCGAGAATTAATTTTAAATTAATTAATGCCACTTATATGTTTTTAATTTAAATAAAATAGACATCATTTTTGAATTTGGAATAACAAATATAGCTTAGTCTGAATTTTTGGTATTTGTTTGAAAAACTTCAATTTTTGATGAATAGTGAAACCACTTAGTAGTAGTTAAAAAACTGATTTTTTTATTTAAATGATATTTTACCGCTTATGTGAATTGAAATTAGAAAATACTACATACATTTTTGTTATTAGTATTCAAAATTTGGTTCAATAAGATGAAAATAATTTTTGGTGAATAGTAACTTTTGACTATTTTTTACCGCGATTAAAGGTAAATAGGGCAATTCAAGGTAAAAAGAATATTGTAACAATTCAAAATTACCTTATCACATGTCCAAATCTTATAGGTTGAGTCATTTATGACCATGGTCGTCTTTGGGTCGATTTTGGGACCCCATTGAGCCACATGGGAGTGATAATGACAATTTAGATTAATTAACTTAATGTAAAGGTAAAAATGAAAAAAAATATCGTTTAGTAAATTAATTTTTAAAAGTGGTTATATAAATTATCTTTTCAACTATAAATATTAATTGAAAATCTAAACATATTTCCTACATCATGGTATTTTTTTATTATTTTTGGACATCATATAATTTATATTATTTATGAAACAATAATGATAAAGTGTTTACCTCATTAATAAATCATTTAAATAAAGAAGACTATAAATATTAAAATAACATCCAAAACATGTCCAATTATTATTGGATGATTTTATTTCGACCAAGAGTCATCTTATATTCGACTCTAAGGATTTTTGGACCTTTTGAAACCGAATATACGTTTATAATAAAATAATATTTTCATACTTTCCTAAAGAGCCTCTTCCCCCCTTATAAAAAGCCTTAACTTGTAACCAATTCCTCACACCTCTAAAGAATTTTGGATCATCCAATATCTGCCCAATTATGCTCCCTACACCCTATCCTCATCCTATAAGCCTTACCTTAGGCAAAAGGCACTTTAAGAAGTCCATTTGCTTCAAACCAAAGGAATTTACCAAAATTAAAGGTAACTGTTTATCTTAACTTATTTTATTTTATTTTACTTATCCAACATCTATACTATTTTTATTCATTTATTTTATAACAAAAATAGTATCCTGAATATACTAGGATGTTGTTATTATAAGGATTCTAACAACACTTACACACACCTCCATCTAATGGGTGAAGAATATAATGTTTTTGTGGATTGAAAACTAACGCCTCAGGAAATGATGATTGTTCAATTTTCTCCAACCACCTCTCATGGTGGACATTATGATCGAACTTTATTTAAATATTATATATATTATGTTTATGTTTTCTTTATGATTATGTATTTTCAATTTATATCATACCTTTATGGTTTCCATTATGTGTAAACACGATAATTTCATTTGATGAAGTGCGGACTACCGCCCCCTCAAAGTGATATGACTCATTAATGCCATATGGGGGACGTATAAAGGATGGAGTTAATAATATTATATATGAGATTATACTGGAATTAAAATATACATATGTATCATTTTGTTTTAATTCCATTACAATAATAAATATAAATGAAAGTAGCATTCATGCGTACGTACGACTTACCGTCTCCATGAACGGTGCATTTCATTTCTTATCTCCAAATGATATGTACTATTATAAATAAATAAATAAATATATATATATATATATATATACTGGATATATGTGATATATATGATATCTAAATAATTAATGTCATTCGGGATATAATGGACTATTTTCCACATGGACAATTTGTAATTTTAAGAAGTCTATTTTTGACTAAAGTACCAAATATCGACAAAACGAACATTATTAACTTGAATGACTACATAATGTTTTTAACATGGTAAAAAGTGATATAAAACAAATAATAAACTTGAAAAAGGTTCCTAAGAAAGTAGAAATTATCTTTATTTTATTATTCACGATATTAAAGAATGAATGGGTCAAGTCAGACACGAGGTAAGGGACTTTGTCTCAATATTCTTTCATTGAGGTATATTTAGTTTTATACACGACTTTATCTTATACGGTGTATAAACCCCTTTGAATTTTCATTTCATTAAAAAGGAATATTTTTATATAAATTGTTTTACTAAATGACAAAAAGGAATGTTTTTTTACATAAGCGGTGACAATGAACTTTTTTCCACCACGAGTGTTATTTGATCTCTGGGTTCTTTAACAGGCTGATATTTTTTTTAAAAGGAAAAAATAAATACCATATACACTTTTTATGTATTTTGGTATTGAAAATGATTTTTGGAATGAATTTATTATTTCAATATCTTGAAATGATATTTTTTTATTACAATGTGGAAATGTTATCTTTCCTTTATTCCTATGTTATGTGTTATGACCATGTTATGGTTTTTGGGCATTATTTACATATACCGATGGTTCTGTGATAAACCTAGGGCAGGTGAGACCGAGATTTCACTCTAATGCATTGGGTAACATGATGGAGGTAAAGGTGAATGTTTTTCCTAAGATATTTATGGAATATACTGTGATGGGTATTCCAAAGTAACTCCCTATATAGCTGTGATAACTACAATGTAAGTATGATATGGATGCCATAAGTTAACTTTATGATTTATGATTTCTATGGGTTGTTCATAAAATCTTATGATTTTATGAGGTAAGAAAAAGAGTTCATGTTTTGTACGTATTTTTGAAAAAAAATTCTTTCTTTGTTTTATAACCCTTACTGAGCTTTTTATGCTCATCCCAAGTTTTGAAATGTTTTCACAGGAATTAAAGATGAATAGGGTCAGGGATGGGATCATGGAAAAGTCATGACGTCTAAAACATGGAACTAGACATGAATATTTTTTTCAAGAGTTTTTATTTTATGAAAAAAATGGAAACTATGTAGCAGTGTATACTTTGGAATATTTTGAGATGTAACAGTTATATCCTAATTCGATAAAACTCTAAACCTGAAAATATCCTTAATGTGAATTATTCATTTAATTCAATATTATGTAATGTTTAAGGCTGGGTCCTTATAGTTGGTATCAGAGGTCAGATTAGATAACTTTAAGAGTTTGGGTATTGTTAAATTAATATCCATAAAGTAATTTATGTTAATATTGAAATCATATAGCATTTACAGATTACCATGTTTCTTCACCTAAGATATTTTTGTGTTCAGAATGGTTTTCCTCCGAGGAAACATGTCACCTATGTTGGGATGACATTAGGAGGAAGACAACCTTCCAAATTAGCAACCTGATAGTCGGAATCGGAACTGAACTATTTGTTGTAGTGATGGAACAGTTGAATCAGGATATAAATGGTGGTGGTATCCATGTATGAGATCAACTAGATCAACAACAGAGGAACATTTCAGTAGTGGATCATTTCATGAGGAAACATACCCCATAATTCAGAGGATCATCTAACCCGGTGATAGAATAAGGGTGGGTTAAAGCACTGGAAAAGATTTTTAATTTCATGGGTTGTTCAGAACATCAGAAGGCTAGTCTCATTGTTTACTGTTTTGATGGTGAAGCTGCTCAGTTGTGGTCGATGGTGAAAAATATCAGGTATAGTGAGGAGATTTATGCTCTCGATTAGGTTGAATTCAATAGTATATTTCTTAAGAAATATTTTCCTAAGGTGGTTTGTCGTAGAATGGAAAAACAATTCTTGGAATTGAGGCAACAAGATGACTCAGTGGCTACTAATGAAGAAAAATTCCCTCGACTGGCAAGGTATGCTCCAAATTTCATACGAGATCTTGATAGTAAAATCAACTATTTTTACTCAATATTAAAGCCAAAGTATTGAAGGGATTTAGCTTCTCATGAGTTCAAAAGTTACGAAAAACTTGTTCGTTGTGCAGAGAAGGTGGAAATAGAGTTTGCTGATGATTAGGTATTCTTTTACAAACAATAGAATAAGAGATGGAGGTGGCAGGCAAAAGGGAAGAACTCTTCCAAAAAGTATGATCGTAAGAGATATAAGTTTACAGTTTTTGAAAATTGTGGTAAAAATCATGTTGGGGAACGTCTTTTGAATTCTATTAAGTGCTACTGATGTGGTAAAGTGGGACATAAGGCCAGTAATTGCACTGAAAAAGATCAGGGTAATGGTAAGACAAAATCTGATTTATAGTCTGTAAAATGTTTTAAGTGTATTGAAATGGGTCATTATGCAAATGAGTGTCCAACAAAGAACTCAACTGAAGGAAAGTATCCAGACTACGAGCAGAAAGGGGCGGTGAAATCCTTTGCAACCACTTCAGCAGATGTTGGGCCATCAACTGAAGTTCTATGAGGTACACTATTTATTTTTTCAGATTATGCCAATGTTTTGTTTGATTCAGGGTCTACAAACTCTCTCATTTCTGAGAGGATTTCTAGAAAATTGGAAATTCCATATCAAGATATGAATACAGAACTTAAGGTAAAAACACCTAGAGTAAATATTGAGACAAAAAGAAAACATAATAACATTCATGTCCTTGGGTGTGGAATGAATCTACCCAAACTATTTATTGTTTTGCCTCTTGTAGAGTTTGATGTTATTTCAGGTATGGATTGGCTTTCTATTTATCATGCTAAGATTAACTGTAGAGCTAAAAAGGTTTATTTTCAGAATGATTTTCAGTTTGTATACAAGAATAAACCCTTGATTTTGATAACATATCAGGAAGTAGAGAAACTAGTACAAGATGGAAATGAATGTTCCCTTGCACATATTTTTGAAAACAATGGAACTGTTCAGATTATTGATGTGGTAGTGGTAAATGAGTACCTTGCTATTTTTTTGATGAGTTTCTTGGTATTATAAATGATCGGGAAGTTGAATTTACTATTGACTTAGTTCCTGATGCTAATCCAATTTCAAAACCCCCTTATCGAATGGATCAAATTGAACTTTTTGAGTTAAAGAAGCAATTGAAGGAGTTATTAGATAATGGTTTGATTCGAACTAGCACATCACCATGGGGTGATCCTGTATTGTTTGTTAAAAGGGAAGATAGTTCAATGATACTTTTCATTGATTATAAAGCATTTAATAACATCACTGTTAAGAATAAGTATCCTTTGCCTCATATCGATGATTTGTTTGATTAGCTCCAAGGAGATCAGTATTTTTCGAAGATTAACTTGAGATCGGGGTACCATCAGTTGAAGGTAAAGGATGCAGACATTCCAAAGACCTCATTTCGTACTAGATATGGCCATTATAAATTATTATTTATGCCATTTGGTTTAACCAATGCACCTGTTGTATTCATGGATCTTATGAATATAATTTTCCGTGAGTTCATGGATAAGTTTATGGTTGTGTTCATTGATGATATTTTGGATTATTCCAAAATTAAGGAGGAACATGAAATTCATTTAAGGGTTGTCTTGAAATACATAAAAGAAAAGAAATTGTTTTTGAAATTTAGAAAGTATGAGTTTTGTTTACAACAAATTTCATTCCTTGGTCACATTGTTACAAAAAATGGCATAACAGTTGACCCTGCTAAAACAAAATTTGTTGAAGAATAGACAAGACTCACAAATATAACCGAGATTCGTAGTTTTCTTGTTTTGGAAAGTTATCACCGGAGGTTTTTTGAAAAAAATTCACGGTTATCTAGTCCATGGACTAAGTTAACTAGAAAAGGTGTTAAGTTCATCTGGACAAAATAATGTGATGATTTTTTTCATGAATTTAAAATAAGATTGGTGAATGCTCCAGTTTTGGCACTACCATCCAAAAATGTTGATTTTTTTATCTACAATGATGCATCATTGAAAGGACATGGTTGTGTCTTAATGCAGAATGATAATGTAATTTCTTATTCTTCACGTTAGTTGAAACCAAATGTGTTAAATTACCCTACACATGATTTGTAATTAGCTTCTATTATTTTTTGCTTTAAAAATTTTGAGTCATTGTTTGTATGGAGTAAAATGTGAAATATATACTGATCACAAAAGTTTAAAGTATATATTCACTCAAAATTAATTGAACATGACACATAGAAGATGGTTGGAATTAATCAAGGATTATGATTGCACAATCCATTACCATCTATGAAAAACAAATAAAGTGGCTAATGCTTTGAGTAGAAAAAGAAGTGCTTCATTAACCATGTTACGTTTAGAAAAAGATCCTTTGGTTTTTGATTTGATAAAATTTGGCATAGAAGTTGTTGGTGTAGAAAATTTTTCTGTTTTGTATCAATTGTCAGTGAGATCATCTCCATCAGATAGAATTAAGCAAGCACAGAAGGAAGACATCGAGTTACAGAAAAAGGTAGAGTTGGTTTAGAAGGGTAAGTTTCCTGAATTTAACATTGATAATGATTGTGTTTTGAGATTTGGAAAGAGATTATGTGTGCCTTGTGATTCACAGTTGAAGAATTAGTTGTTATGTGAAGCTTATAGTTCCCCATTTTCAGTTCATCCTGGCAGTACTAAGATGTAAAGATATCATTGGGAGTATTACTGGTGGGATGTAATTACAAAAGATATTGCTGATTTTACTATGAAGTGTTTGACTTTTCAGCAGGTTAAATGTAACGACCCGAAATTTTAAATAAATATTGTTTCCTAATTTTATGTGTTATTTTTATACTCAAAAAATGTTTTATTTGATAAACATGATTATAATTAGAATGAGACCATTGGGTTTTGACTGTTATATGACCATCGGTCAATATGACCGCTGTGAACAAAATGTTTTGATTATTGTCTCTATATATAAGTAATCTTGGTTGATTATTATAGAAAGAAGATTCGATGGCCTCACCTAGTAGTCTTGGACCAATCGAAGCCCATCTAACAGAGCTTGGGAAGGAGGTCGCACCATTGGGCTTTGCTCTGGACCAAACCCAAGCCGAACTTCATCATGTGAAGCTAGAACGGAATCGCCTTCGCGAGAAGTTCAAACTGATAGAAATTACTACTCGGGCAATGTTGACCGAGCCGCCCCAAGATTCTATCACCCTAGCACACCTTACTCTTAGGTCCTATGCTGGTATTATAAGGGGCTATGTAACGAGACCGTAACTGCCTTGTGTAATCCTTGTTTTAAATAAAAATTGGGATTTCTGCTTATGATGAAGTTTATGAATTTTCAAATGACCGGATGAAAATAGTATGCATATTTTTGATGAATTTTCAAAATAATATTTTAAAAAAAATGTTTATGTAAACCTTAAATAACTTAAAATGTGTAATGATTTTCAAAAAATGGTCTTCTACAATTATGTTCAGTACGAAATTTGGAGTCTAATAAGATCAACTTGATTTTTGATGAATAGTAAATTATGAATAGTGATTTTATGATTAGGATTAGTAATATGACCAAATGGATTAGTAATCTAACTTAAAGAAAGTTTTAAAATAATCTAGGCACCTTGATTAAGTAATGTGATTCAATAAAATGGTTAAATAATGGTTTCATAAATTATTATTCAAGTATTAGTTTTTTTCGGCTGAATAGTGTTTTTTAATTAAAAATTTAATTAAAAATATTTAGAAAATTACTTTTATAAAACAGATTTCATTTTTGAACTCAGAGCACCGATATTATGCTATGGTAATTTTTGGGGTTTTTTCTGAAAAAATGAATTTTCGGTGAATAGTGTTTTTATTTAAAAATTAAATTAAAAATATTTAGAAAATTATTTTTATAAAATGGAGTTCATATTTGTAATCAGAGCATTGATATTTGATTATGGTGAAATTTTGGGATCTTTCTGAGAAAGTTGAATTTTCAGTGAGTAGTAAAAATGCAGTTTTAGGGTTTCGGTATGTTTAATGACATCATAGCTGTGTCATGATGATTTCATGAGTTATTTTAAGGTTTTTCCGGCCAAGGGTGATGAATTATTGTTTTGGGGTCCCCATGTGGCCTAACTCCATGATAAATGCCAAGGGAGAGAACATGGGTTTGAGAAAAGCACATGTGAGGTGTCCTTTGGCCATTAATGCCTTGTCCCCTCACTTTCCCTATAAATACCAAGCCCTCCTCTCATCCATTCGACTCCCCACTCTTCCCCAACGAAGTTATGGTCTAATTACCTCCCATGGAGTCCTCCCAAGGTGCCCCCAAGCCCTCAAGGTCCAAACCTTTGAGTTTTAAGAGTTACGTTTTAAGGTAAGGGATCCGACCCCTCTCTTTCCTTTCATGTAATCTCTTTTATGTCATTCCTTTTATGATCCATGTTATTATGTGAGAGGATGTTCTTTTATATTCCTATTACTTCCCATTTCATGTTTATATGATGAGATATCCCCTCTTACTCTCATCATTTCGTTTTATGAAAGTTTAAGTGACGCCGTTAGGCTGCCGAATGTTTAAGTGATTCTTTCACCCTTCTCATTTTTCAAGTTCGATTTTCATGTCAAATCTTTCAAGTTCCTTTTTATTATGTTGGGTATGATCTCTATATCTATCATACTGATATCTTATGATCATATGATGAGAGACCCTATTTGATTTGTTCAATTCATTTTTGTTGAAGTTTAAGTGACGTCGTTAGGCTGCCGAATTTTCATAAGAGAAATCAAATTTTTGTCTTCCTTCCATGTTTTTCATTTCAAATGGTATGTCCTTGAAATTTCATCACCATGTCCATATATCCTTCTTATTCTGTCCCTCTACTGTTTTATGGGTCAATTATGATTGTTCAACCCATGTTACCTCTCTTTTCAAAGTTTTCTAAAACCTTGTTACATAGTCGTTATGCTGCAGAATTTTCGTCTCAAAATGCCTCTCTTTTCTCAAAATTATTTTATGTTATAAAGTGAATACTCAAAGCTCATATTTCTAAAGGGGTATTCACATATATATAAAAATGTTCTATTTTAAATTCTGGGATTTACATACATGATACCCACTTTCCCTTTCCATGGGTTTAAAGTAACGTAAAGATCATGTCTTTAAAGCAGTTTTTAAAACGTTATGATTATGAAATGAAACCCATTTATTTTATGCTATATGGGTTATTTATGAAATGTTTGATGATGATATATGTGGCTCACATGAAAATAAAGGCAAATTTAAGGGTGCGCCCTGATAGCGCTCCAATGCATTGGGTAAAGACTTAATCTCTAGAGATGACCATTTTTTTAACGACGCCTTAGTGAATAACCTTGGTAATTTTTAATGACACCTTGGGGATGGACCTTGCTGAAACGAAACGATTGTCAATATTAAATGTTGCAGCCACATATTCAAGTTATGAAAAATGTTATTTTTATTATGAAATGCCTCATTATTTCTTTCTCATGCCTTAAAGATCTTTTCATGTCCTTATTGAAGTATCTCAAGTTCACATGTAAAATGTTCATCTTGTTTCCCTTACTGGGCCTTTTGCTCACCCTTTCTTTTGATGTATGTCCCCAGGTTATGAGATGAAGTAATGAACCTAGGATCAACATAAGGAGAATCCTTTCAAGTGTTTAAGAGGAATGTTTTTATGTTGTTTTCATGTATTATGTTCCTAGTTTCCAAGACACTAAACCTTAAAGATCCTCAGTTTTGTGTAATGAAATGAATGTTTATGTTATAAAAATGCGGGATGCTATAGTTGGTATCAAAGGATGGTTTAGTTATTTGTGGAAATTAGGATATGAAAAATTTTGGAAGAACCCTATAGAAAAGTTTAAATCTAGGAAATCTTCCTGGTATTTTGGTGAGTATTGAGTAAGGGGTTGCCAAGAAAATACATCCCTGTCTGGATACGAGCAGGTAGAGGTGGCTCTGGCACAGATGTACATAGGGGTAAAACCCGAAAACACCGCTTTGAGCTAGACTCGAACGGGAACTGGTACACGACAACAGGCCTTGCTGCACTCTTGGTTACGACACTCCCGGGGGATATGCTTTGGTAAATTCATAAGCTTAGTATGAACCATTACTAAAGGAACAAAGGTAAAATAAAATAAAGATTCACATAAGAATATATGATCATGGATAACCTAGATTAAAACCTAGGGGATCACATGTTAGGGTATACTTTTCTTCTACAAGTTAACCTTATATGATTTAAGCTCCTTTTCATGATTATTGGTTAAGTATTTAAGCCTCTAATTATAATTTCTCTTCTTAGTTAATGGTGGGAGATGGAAGAACATGTCCCAATAACCAATGTGATAGGAAATGCAACGATTTCCTTATTAATATGAAAGAGATGATTAGGGGATTAAAATATGATTATTATTTTGGATGATGTTCACTATTTTGGGGACCCTATATGATCGAGGTAAATAGACTACTACGGTATTTTCTTTGAAGAGTAGGGTTGACTTATATTTTGAAGAATAGATGAATTTAAGGTGGAATTATAGTAATTTAGGTTACTTATGAAAATTATTAACCTATCTTGGGGTAAATATGTTTAGGGTAGTTACTTTTTTTATAAGATGTTAGGAGTGGTTGATGTTGTTTGGAGATGAATGATAAAGTTTACCTTGGAAGACTATGTTATCAAATCCTTCTTGTATTTGGGATTCAATCTTAGTTTGGTTTATTTTGAGGATTTTTAAGGACAATTATTTATGGAATGGACTATGATGAACTTTGGGTAGTACCATGGAACTTTGGAGATTTAAAAGTAGTTTCCATTCCTATGGGATTATTTCTTTTTGAAGAGTCATTTTACCTTACCCTTTCTGTTTTTGGGATAATGTTTAAAGATAGAAGAAATATATAGTTAATATTTTCTGGATTATGAAGATGATTCTTGTGTTTTGATGAGACCAAGTAGTTTTGAATGCTCATAATTTGGAGAAAATATTAGTTTTGGGTAGAAACTTATTAAAGGATGAAACTCTACATGAAGATAAGTATATTTCCTTATGTTTTTGTTCTATGTTGTAAATGAATTCCTCAAAATTATGAAAAGGAACATAAAACAAAAACTTTGTCGGTTTATGTTTCCTACTAGGTAATCAAAGACCATTTAAACACATCATAAGTTTGGGATTTTCTCATGGTTAACTTTCTCCTAATCATGTTCTCTATCACTCTCCCTCAGAACTTGACCCTTTGTTTTCTCCTCCATGTCCATGTTTTCCTACATGGAACCCTAGTGTGGGTTAACTCGGGTGACCTTTGTACTTCCCTTTCTTTCTTTTAAAGTAATAGTTTTACTGACTCCTTTTCCGATGCGGGACTTTCAATGAAATTTCAAAACCCAATTTTAAAAAAAATTGCGAGGACGCAATTTCTTAAGGGGGGAAGATTGTAACGACCCGAAATTTTAAATAAATATTATTTCCTAATTTTTTGTGTTATTTTTATACTCAAAAAATGTTTTATTTGATAAACATGATTATAATTAGAATGAGACCATTGGGTTTTGACTGTTATATGACCATCGGTCAATATGACCGCTGTGAACAAAATGTTTTGATTATTGTCTCTATATATAAGTAATCTTGGTTGATTATTATAGAAAGAAGATTCGATGGCCTCACCTAGTAGTCTTGGACCAATAGAAGCCCATCTAACAGAGCTTGGGAAGGAGGTAGCACCATTGGGCTTTGCTCTGGACCAAACCCAAGCCGAACTTCATCATGTGAAGCTAGAATGGAATCGCCTTCGCGAGAAGTTCAAACTGATAGAAATTACTACTCGGGCAATGTTGACCGAGCCGCCCCAAGATTCTATCACCCTAGCACACCTTACTCTTAGGTCCTATGCTCGTATTATAAGGGGCTATGTAACGAGACCGTAACTGCCTTGTGTAATCCTTGTTTTAAATAAAAATTGGGATTTCTGCTTATGATGAAGTTTATGAATTTTCAAATGACCGGATGAAAATATTATGCATATTTTTGATGAATTTTCAAAAGAATATTTTAAAAAAAATGTTTATGTAAACCTTAAATAACTTAAAATGTGTAATGATTTTCAAAAAATGGTCTTCTACAATTATGTTCAGTACGAAATTCTGAGTCTAATAAGATCAACTTGATTTTTGATGAATAGTAAATTATGAATAGTCATTTTATGATTAGGATTAGTAATATGACCAAATGGATTAGTAATCTAACTTAAAGAAAGTTTTAAAATAATCTAGGCACCTTGATTAAGTAATGTGATTCAATAAAATGGTTAAATAATGGTTTCATAAATTATTATTCAAGTATTAGTTTTTTTCGGGTGAATAGTGTTTTTTAATTAAAATTTAATTAAAAATATTTAGAAAATTATTTTTATAAAACAGATTTCATTTTTGAACTCAGAGCACCGATATTATGCTATGGTAATTTTTGGGGTTTTTTCTGAAAAAACGAATTTTCAGTGAATAGTGTTTTTATTTAAAAATTAAATTGAAAATATTTAGAAAATTATTTTTATAAAATGGAGTTCATATTTGTAATCAGAGCGTTGATATTTGATTATGGTTAAATTTTGGGATCTTTCTGAGAAAGTTGAATTTTCAGTGAATAGTAAAAATGCAGTTTTAGGGTTTCGGTATGTTTAATGACATCATAGCTGTGTCATGATGATGTCATGAGTTATTTTAAGGGTTGGCCGGCCAAGGGTGATGAATTATTGTTTTGGGGGCCCCATGTGTCCTAACTCCATGATAAATGCCAAGGGAGAGCACATGGGTTTGAGAAAAGCACATGTGAGGTGTCCTTTGGCCATTAATGCCTTGTCCCCTCACTTTCCCTATAAATACCAAGCCCTCCTCTCATCCATTAGACTCCCCACTCTTCCCCAACAAAGTTATGGTCTCATTACCTCCCAAGGAGTCCTCCCAATGTGCCCCCAAGCCCTCAAGGTCCAAACCTTTGAGTTTTAAGAGTTACGTTTTAAGGTAAGGTATCCGACCCCTCTCTTTCCTTTCATGTAATCTCTTCTATGTCATTACTTTTATGATCCATGTTATTATGTGAGAGGATGTTATTTTATATTCCTCTTACTTCCCCTTTCATGTTTATATGATGAGAGATCCCCTCTTACTCTCATCATTTCGTTTTATGAAAGTTTAAGTGACGCCGTTAGGCTGCTGAATGTTTAAGTGATTCTTTCACTCTTCTCATTTTTCAAGTTCGGTTTTCATGTCAAATCTTTCAAGTTCCTTTTTATTATGTTAGGGTATTATCTCTATATCTATCATACTGATATCTTATGATCATATGATGAGAGACCCTATTTTATTTGTTCAATTCATTTTTGTTGATGTTTAAGTGATGCCGTTAGGCTGCCGAATTTTCATAAGAGAAATCAAATTTTTGTCTTCCTTCCATGTTTTTCATTTCAAATGGTATGTCCTTGAAATTGCATCACCATGTCCATATATCCTTATTATTCTGTCCCTCTACTGTTTTATGGGTCAATTATGATTGTTCAACCCATGTTCCCTCTCTTTTCAAAGTTTTCTAAAACCTTGTAACATAGCCGTTATGCTGCAGAATTTTCGTCTCAAAATGCCTCTCTTTTCTCAAAATTATTTTATGTTATAAAGTGAATACTCAAAGATCATATTTCTAAAGGGGTATTCACATATATATATATATAAATGTTCTATTTTAAATTCTGGTATTTACATACATGATACCCGCTTTCCCTTTCCGTGGGTTTAAAGTAACGTAAAGATCATGTCTTTAAAGCAGTTTTTAAAACGTTATGATTATGAAATGAAACCCATTTATTTTATGCTATATGGGTTATTTATGAAATGTTTGATGATGATATATGTGGCTCACATGAAAATAAAGGCAAATTTAAGGGTTCTCCCTGATAGCGCTCCAATGCATTGGGTAAAGACTTAATCTCTAGAGATGACAATTTTTTTAACGACGCCTTGGTGAATAACCTTGGTAATTTTTAATGACACCTTGGGGATGGACCTTGGTGAAACGAAATGATTGTCAATATTAAATGTTGCAGCCACATCTTCAAGTTATGAAAAATGTTATTTTTATTATGAAATGCCTCATGATTTCTTTCTCATGCCTTAAAGATCTTTTCATGTCCTTATTGAAGTATCTCAAGTTCACATGTAAAATGTTCATCTTGTTTCCCTTACTGGGCCTTTTGCTCACCCTTTGTTTTGATGTATGTCCCCAGGTTATGAGATGCATTAATGAACCTAGGATGAACATAAGGAGAAGCCTTTCAAGTGTTTAAGAGGAATGTTTTATGTTGTTTTCATGTATTATGTTCCTAGTTTCCAAGACACTAAACCTTAAAGATCCTCAGTTTTGTGTAATGAAATGAAAGTTTATGTTATAAAAAGGCGGGATGCTATATTAAAGCAGAGTGGCAGTTACCAAAATGGATGCTTCAGCCTTTACCGGTGCTAGAGTGGAAAATAGAAACTACATCCATAGACTTTGTTGTAGGATTAATGAAGACATCTCGAGGTAATAATGCAATCTGGGTTATTGTTGATCGATGGACTAAATCTACTCATTTCCTTCCTATTTGAGATACATTGTCTCTAGATAAAATTTCTTGGTTGTATATTAAAGAGATAGTCAGGTTGCATGGAGTTCCCCTCTCCAATGTATCTGATCATGAACCCAGATTTACTTGTCACTTTTGGAAAGGCCTTCAGAAGTGATTGGGTACTGAATTAAATTTTAGTACATCTTTTCATCCTCAATCAGATGGAAAATAAGAAAGAACAATTCAGAAATTGGAGGATATGTTACGTGCTTGCACGATGGATTATCAGGGAAGTTGGGACCAATATCTTTCTTTGGTTGAATTTTCATATAATAACAGTTTCATTCCAGTATACAGATTTCTCCATTTGAGGAATTATATGGAAAGCATTGTCAAACTCCAGCTTTTTGGGATGAAGTAGGTGAAAAGAAGCTGATGGGACTAGAATTGGTAGAAGAGATGGCAGAGAAAGTTCAGTTGATTCAGAATCCCATGAGAATAGCTCAGAGCAGACCAAAAAGTTATGCAGATAACCAGAGGAAGGATCATTATTTTGAAGTAGGTGATCATGTCTTTCTCAATGTTTCTCCATGGAAAAGTGTGATTCATTTTGGTAAGAAAGGAAAGTTGAGTTCAAGGTTCATTGGAACTTTTGAAATTATGGAGAAATTTGGATCAGTTGCGTACAAAGTGGATTTACCTCCATTTTTATCCCAGGTACACAATGTTTTCTATGTTTCGATGTTGAGAAAGTATATTCCAGATCGATCTCATGTTTTGAGCCTATAGGTAGTTTAGTTGGAATAAAATCTCTATTTTGAAGAACAACTTGTCCAGATTCTTGAGCGAAGAGATAAAGTGTTGCGGAATAAGGTAATTCACAAGGTAAAGGTTTTCTGAAAAACCCATATGGTCAAAGCGGCAATGTGGGAATCTGAAAATGCTACGAGGGATAAATAATCTCACTTATTTGATAAGTGAATAAAATTTGTGAGGATGCAATTTCCAAAATGGGGAATGATGTAACATCCTAGGTAAATAAAGAATAAAACATGTTTTATATTTATTAAAATTTGTGAATTAAATATTAATTTTACTTTAAATGGGTTGCTATCTTCGATAGCGTACCTGATACGCAACAACAGGTTTCTTTGAAATCTTACGTTGCACAATAGTAATATAATAATATTATTTTAAATGGTATTTAATGCCTAGCCATTGTATTGGCAGGAATGAAAAAAATAACAACAATATGATTATACATGTTTGTTAAATACATTTACATTTATCCAATAAAAAGTTAGAGGCTTAAAATATGAATGAATCTAATTTTTAGCATAATTTACATTAAAAGGTCTATTTAACACATTTTTATGGAGAACCCTCTTAAAATTTAGTTTTGGTCTCTTTAATACATTCAAATTGACCAAATAAAATCCTTCTTTAGAATGGGGACATCAAAATTTACTTTGTGTAATTTTTTAGAATTTTTCCGATAAAGTTCATTTGTTTGAATGAATAGTGAATATAATGTATTTTAATTCAAAACTGCATTTTAATCTAATTTATTTATATGGTTAGATTATCTTTTTAATTGGTTTTAAAGTGTAATTAGAATATATATTTATGATTTAATCCATTTTTGGTCATTGGAATTAATTTCACTTTGAAAGTGGATATAAAGATGTGACAATCTTTTGATAGTTATTGTTTCTTAAAAACACGCTATTTGTTTTAACAACATGAATTAATTTTAAATTAATAAATTCCACTAATATGTTTTGAATTTAGAAAAATAGAAATCATTTTTGAATTCATAATATCAAATATAGTTTAGGCTGAATTTTTGGTATTTCTTTTGAAAAACGTCAATTTTTTATGAATAGTGAAACCACTTAGTAGTAATTAAAAAAACTGAATTTTTCATTTAAATGATATTTTACCAATTCTATGAATTGAATTTAGAAAATTCAAAAAAACATGGTTGTTATTATTAAGTAAAATGTTGTTTAATAAGATGAATTTTTTGGTGAATAGTAACTTTTGACTTTTTTACCGTGGTTAAAGGTAAATAGGATAATTCAAGGTAAAAAGAATATTATAATAATTTAAAATTACCTTAACACTTATCCAAACCTGATTGGTTGAGTCATTTATGACCATGGAAATATTTGGGTCGATTTTGGGACCCCATTGAGCCACATGGGAGTGATAATGACAATTTAGATTAATTAACTTAATGTAAAGGCAAAAATGACAAACATATATTTTTTAGTAAATTAATTTTTATAGGGGGATATATAAATTATCTTTGCTACTATAAATATTAATTTTAAATCCAAAACAATTTCCTACATAATGGTATTTTTTTATAATTTTTAGACATCAAATACTTTAAATTATTTATGACACGATAATGATGCAGTATTTACCTCATTAATAAATATTTTAAATAAATAAGATTATAAATATTAAAATAACATCAAAAAATTGCCCAATTATTATTGTATGATTTTATTTCAACCATGAGTCATGTTATCTTTGACTCTAATGATATTTGTATTTTTTGAAACCGAATATAAGTTTATAATAAAATAATATTTTCACACTTTACTAAAGAGCCCCTCCCACCCCTTATAAAAATCCCTCACTTCTAACCAATTATTCACACCTCTCAAGCATTTTGGATCATCCAACCTCTACCAAATTAAGCTCCCTACATCCCTCTCCTCATCTTATAAGCCTTAACTTAGACAGAAGTCACTTTAAGAAGTCCTTTTGGTTCAAACCAATGGAAGTTACCCAAATTAAAGGTTACGATTTATCTTAACTTCTTTTCTTTTATTTTTCTTCTCCAACCGCTATAATATTTTTTTTTCCTTTATTTTATAACAACACCAGTGTCTTCAATATACTATAATGTTCTTATGATAAGGATTCTAACTACACGTACACACACCTCCATCTAATTGGTGAATAACATAATGTTTCTGTGGATTGAAAACTAACTCCTCACGAAACGATGATTGTTCAATTACCTCCAACTGCCTCTCATGGTATCCATTATGATGGAAATTTATTTATATATGATATATATTATGTTTATGTTTTCTTTATGCTTCTGTATTTTTCATTTATATCATACCTTTATTGTTTCAATTATGGGTAAACCCGATAATTTCATTTGAGGAAGTGCGGACTACCATCACCTCAAAGTGATATGACTCGTTAATTCCATATGTGGTACATATAAAGGATGGAGTTAATGATATTATATATGATATTATACTGGAATTAAAATATACCTATGTATCATTATGTTTTAATTCCATTAAAATAATAAATAGAAATGAAAGTGGCATTCATGTGTACGTACGACTTACCGTCTCCATGAACGATGCATTTCATTTCTTACCACCGAATGATATGTACTATTATAAATAAATATATATATATATATATGTATATATTGGATATATGTGTTATATATGATATCTAAATAATGAATGTCATTTTGGATATAATGGACTATTGACCACATGGCCAACTTGTAATTATAAGAAGCCCATTTTTCTACTCAAGTACCAAATATAGACAAAACAAACATCATTAACCTGAATGATTAAATAATGTTTATAACATGGTAATAAGTGATATAAAACGAATAATAAAATTCTAAAAGGTTCTTAAGCAAGTATAAATTATCTTTAGTTTATTATTCATGATATTAAAGAACAAACGGGTCAAGTCGGACATGAGGTAAGGGACTTCATCTAAATCTCCCTTCATGGAAGCATATTTAGTTTTATACACAACTTTATTTCATGCGGTGTATAAAACCCTTTTAGTTTTCATTTCATTCAAAGGGAATCTTTTTATATGAAGCGTTTTACTAAAAGAAAAAAAAGGAATGTTTTTTACATAAGCGGTGACAATGACCTTTCCATCACCTCAAGTATTATTTGATCTTTGGGTTCATTAACCAGCCAAAATGTTTTTTTAAAAGTAAAAAATAAATACCATATACTCTTTTTGCATATTTTGGTATTGAAAATGATTTTGAGAATGAACTTATTATTTCAATATCTTGAAATGATATTTTTTATTGCAATGTGTAAATTTTATCTTTCCTTTATGACTATGTTATGTGTTACGATCAAGTTATGGTTCTTGGGAATTATTTACGTATACGGGTGGTTCCATGATCAACCTGGGGCGGGTGAGCCCAAGATAACTCAATAATGCATTGGGTAAAGTGATAGAGGTAAACATAAATGTTTCTCCTAATAGACTTAGGGAATATACTATTATGGGTATTCCAAAGTAACTCCCTATGTAGTTGTGATAGCTACAATGTAAGTATGATATGGATGCCACAAGTAACCTTTATGATTTATTATTTCTATGTGTTATTCATAAAATCTTATGATTTCTTCAGGTAAGTAAAATAGTTCATTTTTTGTATTTATTTACGAAAAAAGGTGTTCTTTCTATGTTTTATAACCCTTACTGAGATTTTTATGCTCATCCCAAGTTTTGAAATGTTTTCATAGGACTTAAAGATGAATAGGGTCAAGGATGGGATCAAGGAAAGGTTATGCTGTCTAAAACATGGAACTAGACGTGACTCTTTTTTTCAAGAGTTTTTATTTTATGAAAAAAATGGAAACTGTGTACAAGTGTCTACTTTGTAATGTTTTGAGATGTAATAATTATGTCCAAATTCTCTAGTACTCTAAACCTGAAAAGATCCTCAATGTGAATTTTTCATTTAATTCAATATTATGTAATGTTTAAGGCTGGGTCCTTATAGTTGGTATCATAGGTCAGTTTACATAGCTTTAAGAGTTGGGGTATTGTTAAATTAATATCCATAAAGTAATTTATGTTAATATTGAAATCATAGAACATTTGTAGATTACCATGTTTATTATCCTAAGATATTTTTGTGTTCAAAATGGTTTTCTGCAAAAGAAACAGGGCAACTATGTTGGGACGACATGAGGAGGAAGAAAACCTTCCAAATAAGAAACCTAATATGGTTAGAATCGGAACTAAAAAATTTGTTACAGTGATGGCACAGTTGAATCTGGCTATAAATGGTGGTGGTATCCATGTAGGAGATCATCAAGATCAACCACATAGGAACATGTCAGTAGTGGAGCATTTCATTATGCAAAATCCCCCATCATTCAGAGGATCATCTGACCCGATGCTAGGAGAAGGGTGGATTAATGCACTGGAAAATATTTTTGATGTCATGGGTTGGTCATAACATCAAAAGGTTAGTCTCGTTGTTTATCGTTCTGAAGGTGAAGCTGATCAGTGGTGGTCAATGGTGAAAAATATTAGGGATAGTGAGGAGATTGATGCTCTCGATTGGGATGAATTCAAAGGAATGTTTCTTGAGAAATATTTTCCTAAGGTGGTTCATCTTAGAATGAAAAAACAATTCCTGGAATTGTGGCAGGAGGATGATTTAGTGGCTGCTTATGAAGCAAAATTTACTCGACTGGAAAGGTTTTCTCAAAATTTCATATGATATCTTGATAGTAAAATCAACCATTTTACTCTGGATTAAATCCAAAGTATCGAAGGGATTTTGCTTCTCATGAGTTCAAAAGTTATGAAAAACTTGTTCATTGTGCGGAGAAGGTGGAAATGTAGTTTTCTAATGATCGGTTTTTCTTTGAAAACCATAAAATAAGAGGTCGAGGTGGCAGGTGAAATGGAAGAACTCCTGAAAAAAGTCTGATGGTAAGAAAATTAAGTTTACAGTTTGTGAAAATTGTTGTAAAACGCATGTTGGGGAATGTCTTTTGAATTATGGTAAGTGATACTGATGTGGTAAAATGGGACACAAGACCCGTAATTGCACTGAAAAAGACCAGGGTAATGGTATGACAAAATCTCATTTACAGTCAGTAAAATGTTTTCAGTGCCATGAAATGGGCCATTATGCAAATGAGTGTCCAACAAAGAACTCAACTAAAGGAAAGCAGCCAGACTACAAGCCGAAAGGGGTGGTGAAATTCTTTGCAACTACTTCAGGAGATGTTGGTCCATCAAATGAAGTTGTATCAGGTACACTGTTTGTTTGTTCAGTTTATGCCAATGTGTTATTTTATATAGGGTTTATAAACTCTTTCATTTCTAATAAGTTTTCTAGTAAATTTGGAATTCCATATCAAGATATGAATATAGAAATTATGGTAAAAACACCTGGAGTAAATGTTGATTCAAAAAAGAAAACATAAAAACATTCTTGTCCTTGTGTGCAGAAAGAATATACCTACAAACCTTATTGTTTTTCCTCTAGTAGAGTTTGATGTTATTTTGGGTATGGATTGGATTTATGTTTATCATGCTAAGATTAACTGCAGAGATAAAGAGGTTTCTTTTCAGAATGATTTTCAGTTTGTATAAAATAATGAACCCTTGCTTTTGATAACATATCAGGAAGCAGAGAAACTAGTAAAAGATTGACATGAATGTTACGTTGCACATATTGTGGAAAAAAAGGAACTATTCATATTAATGATGTGCTAGTACTAAATGAGTACCTTGATGTTTTTTCTGATGAGTTAAATGGTATTATACCTGATCAAGATGTTGAATTTACTGTTGAATTAGTTCTTGATGCTAATCCAATTTCAAAACCACCTTATTGAATAGATCAAATTGATCTTTTAGAGTTAAAGAAGCAATTGTATGAGTTATTAGATAAAGGTTTCATTCGACCAAGGACATCACCTTGGGGATCTCCTGTATTGTTTGTTAAAAAGAAAGATCATTCAATAATACTTTCCATTGATTATAGAGTATTGAATAACATCACTGTTAAGAATATGTATCCTTTGCCTCATATCAATGATTTTTTTGATCTGCTCCACGATGCTCAGTATTTTTCGAAGATTGACGTGAAATTGGAGTACAATTAGTTGAAAGTAAAGGATGTAGACATTCTAAAGACCAAATTTCATACTATATATGTCCATTATGAATTTTTAGTTATGACTTTTGGTTTAACCAATGCACCTGTTGTATATTTGGATCTTATGAATAGAATTTTCTGTGAGTTCTTGGATAAGTTTTTGGTTGTGTTCATTGATGATATTTTGGTTTATTCAAAAAGTAAGTAGGAACATGAAATTCATTTAAGGGTTGTCTTTTAAACCTTAAAAGAAAAGAAACTGTTTGAGAAATTCATCAACTGTGAGTTTTGGTTACAACAAATTTCTTTCCTTGGTCACATTGTTTCAAAAAATAGAATAATGGTTGAACCTACTAAAACAAAAGTTGTTGAAGAATGGAAAATACCCCCAAATATAACCGAGATTCATAGTTTTCTTGGTTTGGTAGGTTATTACTGGAGGTTTGTTGAAAGTTTTTCATGTTTATCTAGTCTAATGACTATATTAACATGAAAAGGAGTTAAGATCATCTGGACAAAAGAATGTGATTATTGTTTTCAGGAATTGAGAAGAAGATTGGTGAATGCTCTATTTTTGGAACCACCATCCAGAAATGGTGAGTTTGTTATCTAAAATGATGCATCATTGAATGGACTTGGTTGTGTCCTAATGTAGAATGATCAGGTAATTTCTTATGCTTCACATCAGTTCAAACCACATGAGTTAAATTACCGTAAACATGATTTGGAAATAGCTGATTTTGTTTTTTTTATTTAAAAATTTGGAGGCATCATTTGTATGGAGTAAAATGTAAAATATATACTAATCACAAAAGTTTAAAGTATATATTCAATAAAAAAGAATTCAACATGAGACAGAGGATATGATTGGAATTAATCAAGGATTATGATTGCACAATCCATTACCATCTGGGAAAAGCAAATAAAGTGGCTGATTCTTTGAGTGGAAAAAGTAATGATCCATTAACCATGTTACGTTTATAACAAGATACTTTGGTTTTTGATTTGATAAACATTGGAATAGATTTTGTTGGTGCAGAAAATTCTTCTGTTTTGTATCAGGTGTCAGTGAGATCACCTCTATTAGACATAATTAAGAAAGCACAGAAGGAAGACAATGAGTTATAAAAAAAGGTAGAGTTGGTTCAGAAGGTTAATTTTCCTGAATTTAACATTGATAATGATGGTGTTTAGAGATTTGTTAAGAGATTATGTGTGTCTTGTGATTCACAGTTGAAGAATGATTTGTTATGTGAAGCTCATAGTTCCCCATTTTTAGTTCATCCTGGAAGTACTGAGATGTACAGATATCTTCAGAAGTATTACTGGTGGGATGAATAAAAAGATATATTTCTGATTTTACTATGATGTTTTTGACTTGTTAGCAGGTTAAAGCAGAGCAGAAGTTACCGAAAATGATGATTCAGCCTTTATTAGTTCTTGATTAGAAATGGGAAAATATATTTATGGACTTCATTGTGGGATTACCAACTACATCTTGAGGTAATAATGCAATCTGGGTTATTATTGATTGATTGACTAAATCTAATCAATTTTTTCCTATTCGAGATACATTGTCTCTAGATCAAATTTCTCGATTGTATGTTAAAGAGATAGTCAGGTAGCAAGGAGTTCCCCTCTCCGTTGTATCTGATAATGATCTCAGGTTTACTTCTAAATTTTGGAAAGGCCTTCAAAATTCATTGGGTACTGAATTAAATTTTAGTACATATTTTCATCCTCAATCAGATGGGAAATCAGAATTAACAATTCAGACATTAGAGGATATGTTACATGCTTGATCAATGGATTATTAGGGAAGTTGGAACAAACATATTTCTTTGGTTGAATTTTCATATAATAACGGTTTTCATTCCAGTATACAGATGAATCTATTTGAGGCATTATATAAAAAGCGTTGTCAAACTCCAGCTTTTTGGGATGAAGTAGGTGAAATGAAGCTGATGAGACTAGAATTGGTAGAAGAGATGATAGAGAAAGTTCAGTTGATTCAGAAGCACATGAAAATAGATCAGAGTAGAAAGAAAAGTTATGCATATAATCAGAGGAAGTATATTTCTTTTGAGGTAGGTGATCATGTCTTTCTCAAAGTTTTTCCATGGAAAAGTGTGATGTGTTTTGGTAAGAAGGGAAAGTTGAGTCCGAGGTTTAATGAACCTTATGAAATTCCAGATAAAGTTGGATCAGTTGTGTGTAGAGTGGCTTTACCTTCATGTTTATCCCAGGTACAGAATATTTTTCATGTTTCAATGTTGATAAAGTATATACCGGATCTATCTTATGTTTTGATCCCAGAGGTAGTTCAGTTGGAAGATAATCTCTCTTATGAAGAACAATCAGTCCATATTTTTGACCGAAGAGAGAAAGTGTTTCAGAATAAGGTAATTCACCAAGTAAAGATTTTTTGGGAAACCCATATGGTTGAGGAGGCAATGTGGGAGTCTGAAAATTCTATGAGGGATAAATACGACCACTTATTTGATAAGTGAATAAAAATTGCGAGGAAGAAATTTCCAAAATGATGGAATGATGTAACATATTAAGTAAATAAAGAATAATACATATTTCATATTAATTAAATTTTTTGAATTAAATATAAATTTTACTTTAAAGGGGTTTCTAGGTTCGATAGCGTACCTGATACGCAACAACATGTTTCTATGAAATTTTACATTGCACACTAATAATATAATATTATTATTTTAAATAGTAGTTAACGCCTTTCCATTATATTGGCAGGAATGAACAAAACTAACAAAAATATTATTATGCATGTTTGTTAAATTCATTTACATTTATCGAATAAAAAGTTAGATGCTTAAAATATGAATGAGTCTAATTTTAAGAATAATTTACATTAAAAGGTCGATTTACAACCTTTTAATGGTGAACCCTCATTAAATCATGTTTTGGTCACTTTAATACATTAAAATTAACCAAATAAAATCCTTTTTTAGAATGGGGACATCAAAATTTACTTTGTGTAAATTTTTCAAATTTTTCTGATAAAGTTCATTTTTAATGAATAGTGAAAATATTGTATTTTAATTCAAAACTACATTTTAATATAATTTATTTATATGGTTATATTATCTTTTTAATTGGTTTTAAAATTTAATTAGAATATATTTTTACTTTTTAATCCATTTTTGGTCATTGGAATCAATTTCACTTTGCAGGTGGACATAAATAAGTGTCAATCTTTTGATAGTTATTGTTTCATAAAAACATGCTATTTATTTCGACAACGTGAATTAATTTTAAATTGATTAATTCCACTTATATTTTTTGAATTTAGAAAAATAGACATCATCTTTAAATTAAGAATATCAAATATATCTTAGGCTGATATTTTGGGTTTTTTGCTGAAAAACTTCAATTTTTGATGAATAGTGAAACTACTTTGTAGTAGTTAAAAAATGATTTTTTCATTTAAATGACATTTTACCACTTTTGTGAATTGAAATTCGAAAATCTAACATACATGATTTTTATTAGTAAGTAAAATGTGGTTCAATAAGATGAAAATAATTTCTAGTGAATAGTAACTTTTGACTTTTTTTTAACGCTGTTAATGTTAAATAGGGTAATTCAAGGTAATAATAATATTATAATAATTACAAATTACCTTAACACTTATAAAAATCTTATAGGTTGAGTCATTTACGGCCATGAGCATCTTTGGGTCGATTTTGGGACCCTATTGTGCCACTTGAGAGTGATAATGACAATTTAGATTAATTAACTTAATGTAAATGCAAAAATGACAAAAACAAATATCTTTGAGTAAATTAATTTTTACAATGGGTTATATAAATAATATTTTTGACTATAAATATTAACTTGAAATATAAAAATATTTCCTACATCATGGTATTTGTTTTATTATTTTTAGACATCAAATAATTTAAATTATTTATGACAGAATAAGGATTGAGTGTTAACCTCATTAATAAATCATTGAAATAAATAATATTATAAATATTAAAATAACATCCAAAACTTGTCCAATTATTATTGGGTGATTTTATTTAGACCATGAGTCATCTTATCTTCGACTCTAGTGATTTTTGGACCTTTTGAAACTGAATATAAGTTTACAATAAAATAATATTTTCACACTTTTCTAAAGAGCCCCTCCTCCCCCTTATAAAAATCCCTCACTTCTAACCAATTCCACACACATATCAAGCCTTTTAGCTCTTCCAACCTCTACCCAATTAATCTCCCTACATCCCTATCCTCCTCCTATAAGCCTTACCTTAGGTAGAAGGCACATTAAGAAGTCCTTTTTGTTCAAACTAACGGAAGTTACCCAAATTAAAGGTAACAATTTCTCTAAACTTCGTTTCTTTTCTTTTACTTCTCCAACCCCTATACACTTTTTATTCCTTAATTTTATAACAACACCAGTATCCCAAATATACTAGGATATTGTTATGATATGTATTCAAACTACACAAACACACACCTCCATCTAATGGGTGAAGAACATAATGTTTCTATGGATGGAAAACTAACGCTTCACAAAACGATGATTATTCAATTAACTTCAACTGCCTCTCATGGTGGCCATTATGATGGAACTATATTTATATATGATATATATTATGTTTATGTTTTCTTTATATTTCTGTATTTTCTATTTATATCACACCTTTATGGTTTCCATTATGGGTAAACGCGATAATTTCATTTGAGGAAGTGTGGACTACCGCCCCCTCAAAGTGATATGAATCATTAATGACATATATGGGACGTATACATGATGGAGTTAATGATATTATATATGATATTATACTGGAATTACGGTATAATTATGTAAAATTATGTTTTAATTCCATTAAAATAAGAAATATAAATGAAAGTAGCGTTCATGCGTACGTACAACTTACCGCCTCCATGAATGATGCATTTCATTTCTTACCTCCAAATGTTGTGTACTGTTATATATATATTTATATATATATATATATACTAGATATATATGATATATATGATATATAAATAATGAATTTCATTCTGGATATAATAGAATATTGAACACATGGAAAACTTGTAATTATAAGAAGTCAATTTTTGACACAAGTACAAAATATCGACAAAACGAACATTATTAACTTGAATGATTACATAATGTTTATAAAATGGTAATAAGTGATATAAAACAAATAATAAACTTAAAAAAGGTTCTTAAGCAAGTAGAAATTAACTTTAGTTTATTATTCAGGATATTAAAGAAAGAACGAGTCAAGTCGGAGACAAGGTAAGGGACTTCGTCTCAATCTCCTTTCATTGAGGCATATTAAATTTTATACACGACTTTATTTCATAAGGTGTATAAACCCCTTTGACTTTTCATTTCATTCAAAGGGAATCTTTTTATAGGAATCATTTTACTAAATGAAAAAAAGGAATGTTTTTTTACCTAAGCGGTGACAACGACCTTTCCGTCGCAGTGAGTATTATTTGATCTTTGACTTCTTTAATAAGCTGAAATTTTTTTTAAAGGAAAAAATAAATACCATATACTCTTTCTACGTATTTTGGTATTGAAAATGATTCTAAGAATGGATTTATTATTTCAATATCTTGAAATGATATTTTGTTTTTTCAATGTGGAAATATTATCTTTCCATTATGCCTATGTTATGTGTTATGATCACGGTATGGTTCTTAGGAATTATTTAAGTATATGGGTGGTTATGTGATAAACCTAGGGTGGGTGAGCCCGAGATATCTCTCAAATGAATTAGGTAACATGAGGGAGGTAAACGTGAATGTTTCTCCTAAGATATTTAGGGAATATACTGTGATGGGTATTCCAAATTAACTCTGTATTTTGTTGTGATAGCTACAATGTAAGTATGTTATGGATTCCACAATTAACCTTTATGTTTTATGATTTCTATGTTTTATTCATAAAATCTTACAATTTCACAAGGTACGTAAAAGAGTTCATGTTTTGTATGTATTTATGAAAAAAAATCTTTCTTTTTTTATAACCCTTACTGATCTTTTTATGCTCATCCCATGTTTTGAAATGTTTTAATAGGACTTAAATATGAATAGGGTCAAGGATGGGATCAAGGAAAAGTCATGCTGTCTAAAACATGGAACTAGACATGACTCTTTTTTTCAAGAGTTTTTATTTTATGAAAAAATGGAAACTGAGTATGTAACACCCCGAGATTTTATGAAAAATATTCTTTTTAATTTCATTAATGTCTTGTGTTGTACGCTACACCAAAAGGAGCTTTCAAAACACTCATCCTTGACTTTCCTTGCATTACACGCAATCATGACCTTCCTCGATAGCGTGTGTAGTACGCAATACCGAGTTTCACTAAACAACGATATGCTATTAAAATATTATAAAAACTAGCTGTTATGAATAGAAATAACCAATTTTTGAAATTTTGTAAATTTTATTTTTCAAAATAGACTTCATTTTTGGATTCAGAATATCAAAATTATCTTAGGGTGAAATTTTGGTACTTTTCGGATAACTTTCATTTTCTGATGAATAGTGAAAATTACTAAATTTTAATTAAAAACAACCTTTTTAATAGAAATAATTAATAGTGATAAATTATTAATTTGATTGGTTTTAAAGTATATTTAGAATATATTTTTACAATTTAATACAATTTTTGTTATTGGATGTAATTTCACATTTAAACCAGACATAAACAACTGTCAATCTTTTGATAGTTATTATCTCTTAAGAACACGCTATTTGTTTTGACGACGGGAATTAATTTTTAAATTAATTAATGCAACTGATATGTTTTGAATTTGGTAAAATAGACATCATTTTTGAATTCATAATATCAAATATAACTTAGGCCTAATTTTTTGTATTTTTCTGGAAACTTTCATTTTTTGATGAATAGTGAAACCACTAAGTGGTAGTTAAAAAAATGAATTTTTCATAAAACTTAATTTTACCAATTCTATGAATGGAATTTCAAAAATCCGAGAGACATGGTTAATGTCAGTAAATAAAATGTGGTTCAATGAGATGAAAATAATTTTTGGTGAATAGTAACTTTTTACTTTGTTTACCACGGTTAAAAGTAAATAGGGTAATTAAGGGTAAATATGATATTATTATTACCCTAAAACATGTCCTAATTCTATTGGATAAGTTTAATTCGACCAAAAACAACTTTAGGAATAAAATATTACCATTTAGGCCCACTTGGATTAGATTAGGACATTTATTATTAATTTATTTAAAGAATGGTTAAAATAGTTAAAATCAAAGTTTAATAACTAAATCATTTTTAATATAGGGTTATACAAAAGAGAAATTCGACTATAAATATTCATTAGAAATATAAATAGATGTCCTACATAATTCTATTTTATTTGTAATTCTTAGACCTTAAAAAAGTTAATTTATTTATGACACAAAGATGATGCAGTAATTATCTTATTAATGAAATATTGACATAATTGATTTTATAAATACCCAAATAAATGTAATTTGAGACTTTTTATGAATTACACTAATTTTCTAGGTTAATATGACATGTTATTATTGATTTAATTAAATATTTTAGAACTAATCATGCTGTTATGATTTTCACAAAAATCAATTACAGAATAGTTTCAAATTGACATAAAATAGTTTTTAAAACAAATATTATATTATTAATTGTTATTTTATTCCTAAAAATCTAAGGTTAATCAAAATTACATAGATAAGGATATATATATTAATAATAAACAACTTGGGGTTCTTTTGGATGCTTATAGTAAGTTTAGTAACCTTATAGTATAAGAACACAAGAAGACACGGTAAAAGTAAAATTATTTAACTTAATGTTAAATCTATATGATAAGGTTACAATAGGAACCTAAACTTGCCTAAATTCTATTGGATGATATTATTTCGACCCATACCCACTTTATATTAGAAATAGATCAATTTGGAGATATTTAAAACCGAATTTGGCTTTATAATAAAATAATATTTTTAGTTTTTCCAAAGGAGCCCCTCTCCTCCCTTATAAAAGGGCACCTCCTCCCTCTATTCCTCACACCAATTTGAGCCTTCAAGCTTGACCAACCCCTGCCAAATTCTCTTCTACACTTCCCTAGAAACATACTAGAGGTTCTGGTCTTCTTCAAAGACCAATTTTAGTGTCCTAAGAGGAGGACTCAGAGAGGCACTTCAAAGAAGAGGAGGTTTGGACACTTACGAAGAAAATCAGACCTAAGGTAAGGGAAAATATCACAATCTCATTTTTATCCGAGATTGTTTATACTTTGGTATTTACTGGGGTGTATTTTATCATCCAAATCCATGTTTTCTCAATATGTAATTTTATTTCCATACACCTACAATTGTTTAAATCCAATTTTACCCTTCGGTGAGTTTTTAGTAAAATATATGAAAGGAATCTTTTGTCATTTTTCGTACGAGGTACTTTTTGACTTTTCTGACAAAAGTACGAGAAGAATGTCTTTTTAACTTATACAGCATGAATGGATTTTTAAAACATTATTTCCAAGAACCTTCTTTTACAAGTTTTCAAGTTTATTTTTAATCAACTTCTTTTAGTTTATAATTGTATGACATGTTAAGAAAGGAAAAGTGTTTTTGAAGTAGAAAGGATATTTTCTTCAAGAATGGAGTTCAAGTGTTTTATCAAAATTATTTTCCATCTAAGATAAAATAGGGTTATGTTTTTATCGCTATTATTACATGGATTTGATTATGTTGTGATGGAAATATTTTTACGAATTCCTTTATCTTATATGAATTGTTTTATGATGTCACGATGTTTAAGATTCCCATTTTTATTACATGGGTTATGCTATGATGTATGGTTTATGATTTTATGGTACACATAAGAATGGTATAATTATGAGATGGGTGGGACCTATATCTCCCTCCAATTCATTGGTTAAATATTTTATATCTCATGAGATAGACATGGCTGGAACAGCAGGTTAAAACGGTTCAGTGAAACAGGACTGAAACGAGGAGTGAACTCGGTTAAGAAACGGACTTTGTCCACTAAGATAGTCTTGGAAATGAGTCTTGACTAATAAGAAATTATCCTTTATGATTATGTGTTAATTCCACAAAGTTTCATGTTTTAAGTTATGATTATTGGGATTACATTTCACTACTATGATTTATCCCATGTTATGATATTATGATCTCTTTTGCAGGTTAAGATTTCCAAAATGTTATGTCCTTATGAATATGATGTGATTGATATTTCTTTTGTTTACCCTTACTGAGCATTTGAGCTCACCCTTTTATGTTTTCTTTTCCCCAGGATATAAAGAAATGTTTTAGGTAAAAAAATAAGATCTTTATGGGAGATGTTGAAGATCTTTCACCATGATTAGAGGATTATATTCTGAGTTTCCAAAGACACTAAACTATTATTGTCCTTGTGTGTGTGTTTTTGTTATGTACTAAGTATTCCGCAAAAGTAATGTAATGATCTTGTACGTCAGGATTTGGGTCACTACAGTTGGTATCATAGGAAAGGTTTAGTCAACCTTTGGAAACTAGGATGCGATAACTTTAGTGAGATCCCTAGTGATATTTCTAAGGTATGTCTAAGGATGTACCTAAGGTTAAGTATAAGTATAGGTTATAGTACAAGAATTACAGTAACCTAAGATGTTAGATATTTAAGGTACTCCCCCTTTATTATGTTGTTTTCCCCAGCGTGATTTTTACCTCTCACACTATTCTTTTTTGGTTTTAGACGATGGCTGGAACCCGAAGGAACAGTGTTGATCAATGTAATGGACAATACAATGATTGTCCTCCTGAACAAACAAATGTTATGGGAGATGGAGTGAAAAATATTATTGCTATACTTACTCAAGCTATGAATCATTCTGGACTTCCAAATGAACAGAAAATGGGAACAATATTCTATTGAGTCCTTTATGAGGAAAAGTCCACCTTCTTTCAGTGGGTCTTCTGATCCACTTGTTTCCGAACAATGGATCAGTACTACTGAAAAGATATTTTCAGTTCTTCAATGTTCTGAACATGATAAAGTCATCTTAGCAGTGTATCGTTTGGAAGGTTATGCTGATCAATGGTGGAATCTTATCAAGAATACGAGGCCAAGAGATTAAATTGAGTCTATGGAATGGGACGGGTTCAAGAACTTATTTTTCAATAAGTACTTCCCTCGTATTCTTCGAACAAAGGTGGAGAAGGAGTTTTTTGAAGTAAATCAAAAGAATGATGAATCTATTGGTATATACGAAGTGAATTTTACAAGGCTTGCAAGATATGCATCTGGATTTATCATCCAACCTGAAAGTAATGTTGATCGATTCTTCAGTGGCTTAAAACGAAATCTTCGAAGGGCATTAGCTATAAGAGACTTCAGTAGCTATGAAGAAATTGTGCGTTGTTCTATCAAGGTAGAAATGGAAGTTGGTGTTACTTATCCATCTCATAGTTTTGACAAGAAACGAAAGATGGAGTTCAAGGAGAAATCTCAGAATAATGGTGAAAAGAAGATGAATTTTTCCTTATGTTCAAAGTGTGGAAAGAAGCATAGTGGAGATTGTCTTAAAGGGACAAGTAAATGTTTCAAATGTGGAAAGGAAGTTCATCGAGCATTTGAATGACACAATGATGGGAAGAAGATGTCTAATGATGCAAACAAAGGAAGGGATACACATAATGAACCTACTATACTTCAATGCTTCAAGTGCAAGGAAATGGGGCATTATGCTAATAAATGCCTTAATCCAAGGGTTAGTGATGATTGACATGAGAAACCACTTAAGGCAAAGGACAAAGGGAAGTCACATGTGATCACTATTGGCGATGTTGAATATGACAATGATGTGGTGGAATGATTAAGTGTTTATGTAATGGGATTCCAAAATAATGTTGTATATAGTATCGTGGAATATTGGAATATTTATGTATTGGTATATTGTGGTTTTCAATAATTTTATGGTACTGGTATCCATGGAAAGTGATTGAGATATTTTTGGAAAAAAGATGATATACGCATAATGAAGGGATAAGGAAAAAATGAAATGTTTGACAGTATACATGAGCTCATGATTGATATAAGGACTAAGTGATATCATGGTTTGAGCATATAGAATTTTGAGGATTTTGGTATGTGGAAAGAGTTAACTTTTAACAACAGTCATGTTTTCAATAAGGTTCAATGGGTATTCATTTTTTATTCAAGAGAATACATGATTAAGGCCTTTGAATGTTTGGAATGTGACCAACAAGACATATGTCATGATATATGGGGATCAACAACGGTATTAACATGATAGTTGTATGAACTCTTTGGTAACCATTTTCACTATAATATGAGATTATACAACATTATTTTGGATAAGCCTAAATATTTGAATGGATTATGTTGGACATAAGTTAGTATTCTATAAGGATAAAAAAAATTCGATATTATTTATGGGATGTTATAGTAATGTAGTTTTAGAAAAAGTACAACCTACAGGATGGGAAACATCCCATCGCATCGGACAAGGCTGTGGGAATCGAACCCACAACCGAAGTGCGACTGGCCTTTATCGCCTACCACTGGCCTACAAGAAGTCCCTGTTTAGTAGAAACTAGTTTTATTATATTAAGCAGTATGATATATGATGTATAAGTCCATTTTAGGAACCATATATGATTAATCTCACTATATATGGACTTATGTATTTTTTGATAACTTTTTAACCTTTTGTTTGAGACAGATGGAATGACCGATCATTTTATCACATGATCTGCTAACACATCACGAATGACAAATTCAACTTCATATATTTAAGAGATAAAGTGGAAATTTTCCAAAGAACTACAAACGGTGAGACTATACCAAAATAACAAAAGTATTTCTTCTAATTTCAATTTCATCAACTTTAGGGAAATGATCTTGAAAACCAAAAATGTTTTCCTAGTGCTCTTATATCTGATGAATCAGATGATACCTTAGATCGTCACAAATTTATGGCTTTGTGATTGCTGGCTTTTCCATAGCCATGTTCTCTACCACTCTCCATCAGAACATGATGGTTAGATTTCTCTTCCTTATCCATATTTTCACCTATGTGGAATCCCAGTGATTAGTTTGTTTGGGTAACCATTAAATTTCATACTTTTTTTTAAAGATTGGTTTTGGTATTCCTTTTTACGTTGTGGATATCTATTAAAGAAACTTTCAAATAGTAAACCATTTATAACCCCGACGAATTTCGAGGGCGAAATTCATTTTAAGGGGGGTAGAATGTAACACCCCGAGATTTTATGAAAAATATTCTTTTTAATTTAATTAATGTATTGTGTTGTACGCTACACCAAAAGGATCTTTCACAACACGCATCCTTGACTTGCGTTGTATTACACGCAATCACGACCTTCCTCGATAGTGTGTGTAGTACGCAATACCGAGTTTCACTAAACAACAATATGCTATTGAAATATTATTAAAACTACCCATTATGAATAGTAATAACCACTTTTTGAAATTTTTTAAATTATAATTTTCAAAATAGGCTACATTTTTGGATTCTAAATATCAAAATTAGCTTAGGGTGAAATTTTGGTACTTTTCGGATAACTTTCATTTTCTAATGAATAGTGAAAATTACTAAATTTTAATTAAAAAAACCTTTTTAATAGAAATAATTAATAGTGATAAATTATTAATTTGAGTGGTTTAAAAGTATATTTAGAATATATTTTCACAATTTAATACAATGTTGGTTATTGGATGTAATTTCACATTTAAACCAGACATAAACAACTGTCAATCTTTTGATAATAATTATCTCTTAAGAACATGATATTTGTTTTGACGATGGGAACTAATTTTTAAATTAATTAATGCAACTGATTTGTTTTGAATTTGGTAAAATAGACATAATTTTTGAATTTATAATATCAAATATAGCTTAGGCCTAATTTTTGGTATTTTTCTGGAAACTTTCATTTTTTGATGAATAGTGAAACAACTTAGTGGTAGTTAAAAAAATGAATTTTTCATAAAACTTAATTTTACCGCTTCTGTGAGTGTAATTTCAAAAATCCAAGAGACATGGTTGATGTCAGTAAGTAAAATGTGGTTCAATGAGATGAAAATAATTTTTGGTGAATAGTAACTTTTTACTTTTTTTTACCACGGTTAAAAGTAAATAGGGTAATTAAGGGTAAAAATGATATTATTATTATCCTTACACATGTCATAATTCTATTGGATAAGTGTAATTCGACCAAAAAAACCTTAGGAATAAAATATGACCATTTAGGCCCACTTGGATTAGATTAGGAAATTTATTATTAATTTATTTAAAGAAGGGTTAAAATAATAAAAATCAATGTTTAATAACTAAATCAATTTTAATATAGGGTTATACATAAGATATATTCGACTATAAATATTCATTAGAAAGATACAAAGATTTTATACATAATTATATTTTATTTGTAATTTTTAGACATTAAAAATGTTAATTTATTTATGACACAAAGATGATGCAGTAATTATCTTATTAATGAAATATTGACATAAATGATATTATAAATACCCAAATAAATGTAATTTGAGACTTTTTATGAATTCCACTAATATTATAGGTTAATATGACATGTTATCATTGATTTAATTAACTTTTTTCTAACTAATAATTCTGTTATGATTTTCACAAAAATCAATTACTAAATAGTGTCAAAATTGACATAAAATGGTTTTTAAAACAAATATTATATTATTAATTGTTGTTTTATTCCTAAAAATCTAATGTTCAGCCAAATGACTTATATAAGTATATATATTAATAATAAACAACTTGGGGTTTGTTTGGTTGCTTATAGTAAATTTATTAACCTTATAGTATAAGAACACAAGAAGACACGGTAAAAGTAAAATTATTTAACTTAATGTTAAATCTAAATGATAAGGTTAATATAGGAACCTAAACTTGTCTAAATTATATTTTATGAGAGGATCGATACCCATACCCACCTTAGCTTAGAAATAGATCAATTTGGAGCTATTTAAAACCGAATTTGGCTTTATAATAAAATAATATTTTTAGTTTTTCCAAAGGATCCTCTCTCCTCCCTTATAAAAGGGCACCTTCTCCCTCTCTTCCTCACACCAATTTGAGCCTTCAAGCTCGGCCAAACCCTTCCAAATTCTATTCTCCACTTCCCTAGAAACATCCTATAGGTTCATGTCTTATTCAAAGACCAATGTTAGTGCGCTAAGAGGTGGACTCAAAGAGGCGCTTCAAAGAAGAGGTAATGTCCGTTACCGATTCTTTCAACTTTATTTCTTCTTCCACTTCTTCTTCTTAGGTTGTTTCATTATGAGGTAATAACATCATTATATCTCATATAAAAATATGTTATTATATTTATGAAACATCCCTATTTCACCATCTATCCATTCTATGGAAAATGAAATCACCGTGCGTGCGTACATACGGAATACCGTCTCCACGCTGTGGTGTAATCTATTTTCCATCACCACCTTAATTGGATGTGTATAATGGTGTACATAATAACTATATATGATTATTTTAAAGTGATATTGATTCTTAAATAGTATACATACACTTTAATACAATTCCATGATCATGAGAATGATATCATCACACGTGCGTACGTACGGACTACCGTCTCCACGACGCGATGAGATTCATTCTCCACGTTAACCATTCATGATTATAAAGTATATATAATAAGTAATCATGAAATATATGACAAAATAATGATACAGGATTTATGTTTATATATATTTATGTCATCTACTTAATTCCATTCAACTCAATAAGGAAACGAAAACAACGTTCATTCGTACGTACGACCTACCGTCTCCATGAACGGTGTATTTCTTTCCATTTACTGATCTATTATATATATATATATATTATGAATATATATATTATATATAAATCATGTTTTATCTTCTGTAATTATGTAATCATGATCTAAGTAATCATATGAATAATTACAAGTCAAAAAATGGACGACAAATGAAACGATTTTACCCAAAATGCTCTTTAACATGGAATTTACAAAAGAACAGGTAATATAAAGTCATAAGTGAACCATATATGATATAATAATAATGTGTATGATTCTTGAATAAGTCAATGAAATTATTTAAATCATTATACAGGATGTTCGGACACTTACGAAGAAAATCAGACTTAAGGTAAGGGAAAATATCACAATCTCATTTTTATCCGAGATTGTTTATAATTTGGTATTTACTGGGGTGTATTTTATCATCCACATCCATGTTTTCTCAATATGTAATTTTATTTCCATACACCTAAAATTGTTTAAATCCAATTTTACCCTTAGGTGAGTTTTTAGTAAAATATATGAAAGGAATCTTTTGTCGTTTTTCGTACGAGGTACTTTTTGACTTTTTCGACAAAAGTACGAGAAGAATGTTTTTTTAACTTATACGGAATGAATGGATTTTTAAAACATTATTTCCAAGAAGCTTACTTTACAAGTTTTCAAGTTTATTTTTAATCAACTTCTTTTAGTTTATAATTTTATGACATGTTAAGAAAGGAAAAGTGTTTTTAAAGTAGAAATGATATTTTCCTCAAGAATGGAGTTCAAGTGTTTTATCAAAATTATTTTCCATATAAGAGAATATATGGTTATGTTTTTATCCCTATTATTACATGGATTTGATTATGTTGTTATGGAAATATTTTTATGAATTCCTTTATCTTATATGAATTGTTTTATGATGTCACGATGTTTAAGATTCCCATTTTTTTTACATGGGTTATGCTATGATGTATGGTTTATGATTTTGTGGCACACATAAGAATGGTATCATTATGAGATGGGTGGGACCTATATCTCCCTCCAATGCATTGGGTAAAGATTTTATACTCATGAGATAGACATGGATGGAACGGCAGGTTAAACCGGTTCAGTGAAACGGGACTGAAACGAGGAGTGAACTCGGTTCAAAAATGGACTTTGTCCACTAAGATAGTCTTGGCAATGAGTCTTGACTAATAAAAAATGATCCTATATGATTATGTGTGTATTACACAAAGTTTCATGTTTTAATTTATGATTATTGGGATTACATTTCACTACTATGATTTATCCCATGTTATGATATTATGATCTCTTTTGCAGGTTAAGATTTCCAAAATGTTATGTCCTTATGAATATGATGTGATTGATATTTCTTTTGTTTACCCTTACTGAGAATTTGAGCTCACCCTTTTATGTTTTCTTTTCCCCAGGATATAAAGAAAGGTTTTAGGTAAAAAAATGGAAGATCTTTATGGGAGATGTTGAAGATCTTTCACCATGATTAGAAGATTATATTCCGAGTTTCCAAAGACACTAAACTATTATGGTCCTTGTGTGTGTGTTTTTGTTATGTACTAAGTATTCCGAAAAAGTAATGTGATGTCCTTTTACGTCAAGCTTTGGGTCACTACAGAGTAGAAGTTCCCACTTTTTAATTTTTTGAGATGTAATAGTTATGTCCTAATTCTCTAAAACTATAAAACTGAAAAGATCCTCAATGTGAATTATTTATTTAATTCAATATTATATAATGTTTAAGGTAGTGTCCTTATACAAGTTCCTATGGGAGGAATCGGTGACGTGCAAGTATTTCTGACTTGGGGAGGTTGGGTACTTTTGGCACGCAGGTTTATGGTTTTCAAACACTAAAAGGACTTAAGTCTAATGATCCTCCCTTAAATACTCTACTCAAGGTGTTGAAGAAATACCTTGAATGTTTTGGAAGACTTGGGAAAAGTATTAGTTTGACAAGAGCAATAATTGGGCTTCTAGAAAATTCATCCAAACAAATGAAGGCCCAAAGGGCTATTTATAGGCAAATAAGTGACCTTGGGAGAAATTATATTGGGAACTCAACTGACATGTGTGGAAAATTGTGGTGGACAAGTACCTTGTGTGCCAATGGGGTTTTGGATAGGCTTGGGCGATGCTTTGGGGACTTAAGTCCAATGATCCTCCTGGTTGAGGTCATTTTGAGTCACGGCGCATGGAAATACATATTCAATTGTGGAGAAGTGCATGAAACAAATTTCATGGTGTCTATAACCTCTTTCACTACATTTTCAGTATGGATGTTCCTTTATGGTTCCTTAAATTTCAATTATTTTAACGTACATTTCCTTTTCGGGTATATAAGTGTTTCAAATCTTGTTTTATAAACAATGAAAAGATATTTCTAAAAGAACCATTCTTTTAAAAAATAAAACTTACATTTCTTGTGAGATTTTTCCTTCCTCACTCAATATTGATGGTTATTATACAAATTATGTTATTTACTCTTTAATTTTGAAACCCCAAAGTTTATTCACAAATGTATGCTTTGTGAAATGAAACCCATGACTTTACATTGTTTGTTTTATGTCCAATATTGATATACGTTCTTTGTGGCATGCAAGATAATGTAAGTGTTATGATGTGATGGGTGCACCTGAAATAATTTAGAATATGATCATTTTATGGTTTTATGTGTTCTATAGAAATTATATATCATTCCAATGTAAGGTAATGTTATGTATCCCATTATATAAACACAAATTTGTGTGAACATGATTCTAGATTTGTTCACAATTATGTGTTGTATTTGAGTACTAAGAGATGATTTTTCATTTTAATTCACTTCTATATTCCATTCCATTATCTAATTCATCCTATCATGATTAATATGAGGATACTATGATTTTCTTATGATGATGATGATTATTCCCACCCATGTTTCATGTCTCTTATTCATCCTCTTACGAGGATTTTAGCTCAAACCTTCTTTTAATGTATATTATTGGGTGAATAATTATTCTATGGAGAACATGTGGGATAATAAGAGTCAATATAAGAATTAATTAAATAAATATTTATGTTTTATTATGTAAAAAGTATGTATGGTCAAAATATTTCCATGACACTATAACTTTGGATCCTGGTTTTATAGCACTGTTATGTTTTTTATCTATAAAATGATGTAATAGTCAAGTAATATATAATATGATTGATATTGTTGGTATCGGAACATGGTTTAGTTATTCTGGGAATTAGGATTAGAGAACCTTAGTGAACTCCCTTATTATGAGACTAATTATATATAATCCCCCAAGAAGATTTGTTTTAGAAAATGCTAAACAAAGGGATCCCACAGGATATGGATTTAGAGTAAATTTCCAAAAGGAATAAATTATTTATTCCTGAATTGTTGAATAATGTTTTCTTCTAAAGATTTCAATTTAATAAAATGGTGGGAACCATAAGAAATCATACCAACAACCCATGTGATGGAAAATGCCAAGATTTCCCGAACGACGTCCCCAATGCCTTGTGAGGTGGATTTGAAAATTTCATCGTGATTCATACAGAAATTTCTTATGCTATGAACAATAACCTAAATAATGTATAATTTACTCCTTCACCTAAGAGGGAGAAAATATCTATCGATCCTTTTATGCAGCAATGACCTCTGATGTTTAGTGGGTCTTTTGATCCAATCGTCATGGAATAACGGGTCAAGATAAGGATAAGATCTTTTTTGAGCTTCAAAGTTATGAGATAAGGAAGGTGAATCTATTAATTTATCATCTATATAGAGAGATTGATAATTTGTGTTAATTGATTAAGAACCCCAATACATGGAACCAAATTGAATAGATTTAGTGGAAATACTTTAAGATAATGTTTCTTAAAAATTATTTATCTCGAAATATTCATACAAATATAGAGAGAGAATATAGAGAGATGAAAAAAAAGGAATTTTAATCGTTCTTCGCCTAAAAATAAAATTTCACAAGGCTTTCAAGGTATGATTTAGGTTTTGTTATTAAAAATGATAGAAAAATTGGTATATTCTTTAGTTGATTAAAACCACACCTTCAAAAGGATATAGAAATTCACGAAATTAGGGGTTATGAAGAACAATTTGATGTGATATCAAACTGGATATGATGTTTTTAGAATGGTCCCATTATTATGGAGATTATAAATAAAACATGGAGTTTCATGTTAGGAAATCTAATGAAAAACATGGAATGAAAACTCAACCACTCTCATTTCAAGAATGTTGGCCGAAGCATTATGTGAACTACCTCAAAGGGATAAAGAAATGATATAATTTTGGAAGATAAGGCCACCAAATTCATGAATTTAAAAGAGATATGGAAAGTATGAAAATGTGGTGGAAGATAGCAGAGAACCTCCCATGTCCCAATGATTCAACTATAGGGAGAAAGGGAAATATGCAAGCTAGTGAACTAAACCTAAACTTCATTAGGGAAATCAATGTTAGTAGCCACCAAATCCAAAATATCAAGGGAAATATTATTCCATCACTACTGCTGATGTAGAACCCAATAATGATATGGGGACATTTATTTTGTTTATTTATTAAAAAATGGAGAATTAATAGTTTGATTCTGGTTCTACGCATTCTTCCATATATTGTAAGTTTAGTTGAACTATTCAAACACCCCCTCAAAATAGGAAGGTTGAGTTATTTGTGAGAATAATAGATGGGTGAATTATTTCATCAAAATTATATAACTCCTCCTTGGTTAATTTTTATATATGGAACCTACCAAAAAATCATTTCATACATACTTGGTGGATTTTCGGGCTATATTGAGTGTGGATTGTCTATCATTATACAAATCTAACATCAAATAGTATGATTGAGAGATCAATCATCAAATCCCAAGACACCCTCAAATTCTATATAAGTGTAAGGTGGATGATGAATCTCTTTTTTAATCATCATCACATGTGTGGATATTATTTTCATTATGAATAGTCATATCTAGCTCAAATTATTAAGAAACAGGGTAGAACCATTCTTGATGACATGAACATTGTGAGGGACTATACTAATGTGTTCCCAAAATAATTTCATGGTCTTCCTCATAATCAAGAGGTTATGTTCTAAATTATTTTTTTTGGATCTCTAACTATATCAAACATACCTTATAGAATAGCCACCATTGAGTTGGAGGATCTAATGAAGTAGTTACAAGAGAATATGGAAAAGGGTTTCATATGCTCGAGTGATTTACCATGGGGTTCACTAGTACTCTTATTCAAGATGAAGGATGGACAATTTTCCTCTTCAACAAATATAATGAGCTCAAAAAATCATGGTAAAGAACAACTATCCCCTTCCATGGTCTGATGAATTGTTCAATCAACTACTTGGGGATAAGTTTTTGTCTAAGGCGGACCTTCAGTTAGGCATCACCAATTAAAGTTGAGGAATAAAGATATACCCATGATTACCGTTCAAATGTGGTATAAAAACTATGAGTTCATATTGAACCATTTAGGAATCACTAATTCTACAGAAATATTCATGGACTTAATGAATATATTATTTATATATTACTTGAAATATTTCTGGTACTTTTTATTAATGATATTCTAATATACTCCAAGAGAAATGAGGAACATGGAGATAATTATAATACTATTCTATGAAATTTTCAAAGGGAGATTTTTTTTGTAAATTATAGTAAATGTGAGTCATGGAAGTTTGAAGTATCATTCTTGGGGCATGTTATCACTAGAAAACAAATATCTATTGACCCTTCAAATAAAAATTTAACCGAAGATTAGCCCATGAAAAAATCTGTAATAGAGATCCATAGTTTCTTTAGTCTATGAGGGTATTACCATTGATTTGTGAAGAACATATCATGATTTTCATACCCACAAACAAAACTAACAAGAAATTGATAGAAGTTTATCTAGATTAATGAATGTGAAGACTGGTTCAATGAGTTTAAAAGGAAGGTTATCACCTTGCTAGTGCTCGCACTTTCAAAAAGTGGGGAACTATTTGTGGTATAAAATGATGATTCAAAGAAGTTTATAGGATTTTTACTGATGAAAAATGAAAATGTGGCAGCCTAAACCTCATGGAAGTTGACAATTTGTGATAAAAACAATCCCATGGATGATTTGAAGTTGGAAGCTGGGATATTACCGTTAAAAATATGAAAGCATTATCTCTATGGTGAGAGGTTTAAAATATATACTGATCATAAGAGCCTCAAATATATATTCACACATAAAGAGATTAATATTTTTCAGTGAATATGGTTAAATATCATTAAGGATTATGAATTATCAGTCCACTACCATCCCAACAAAGTGAATAATGTGGTGCATTCTCAAAGTAGAAATGATCCTACAACATTATCAATGATGAGAATTGAGAAGGATCCAGTCTTCTTATATTTGAAAAGGATGGAGATGGGATTCATTAAGGAAGGACCATCACCAATCCTTTCTGAAATTATCCCTCAACCATCCATCATGGGGAAAATAAATGATGCTCAAAGAAATGATATGGGAATTCAGATGAAGGTGGTTGATATAGGAAAGTGGAAATACTTATATTTTAAAATAGAGAGTAAAGGAATTGTATGATTTTGGTCCCAACTCTGTGCACTAGTTTATACAAATATAAATAAGGATATTATGAATGAATAAGATAGATCAACCTTTTATATTCATTCGGGGAACACAAGGATGTTTATTGATATTCGAGAGAACTATTGGTGGGAAAATATGCAAAAGTAGATCAAAAAATATATATCAAAGTGCCTAGTATGTCTGCAAGTGAAGGCTTAAAGAAAAAATTCTTCATGGATGATGCAACAATTACTCATATCAACATTGAAATTGGAAAACATCACCATGGACTTTTTCACCAGACTTCTGAAGCCATGTAGAGAAAATAATGGTATATAGGTTGTTTTGGATCATCACACAAATACAAATCACCTTATCTCAGTTTATAGGACTTATAACAGGATCAAATTGCATGTATATACATCATAGAAGTGGTAAGGCACCATGGAGTACCACTATTGATTGTATCTGATAGAGATTTGAGTCTCACCCCCATGATCTAGAAAATTATTTAACATTATTTAACCATGAAGCTAATCTTTAGTATGGATTATCATCTTCATACTGATAGACAATCTCTACAAACTATTTGAACACTAGAATACATGTTAAGGGAATGTTCTATGGAATTTAAAAGAGGATGGGGCCAATATGTTCTTCTTGTTGAGTTTTCTTGCAATAATAGTCTCCACTCTAGTATCAAAATGGTTCTATATGAAGCCCTTTATGGGAAAAGATGTAGCCCATTGGAATTCTGGGATGAAGTAAGATAACGTAAGCTAGTGGGACCCAAAATGGTCAAATAAATGGTAGGAAATGTGAAAACTGAAGTAAGTTAACATAAGCTAGTGGGACCCAAAATGGTCAAATAAATGGTAGGAAAGGTGAAAACTATTCAACAGCAAATCAAGGTATCCCAAAGATGAAAACGCAGCTTTGAAGACAATCGTAGATGGGACCTATATATTAAGTATATATATATATATGGCATTACTCCCCATATCTCTATGGAATAGGATCATGATATTTTGGAACAAAGGAAAGTTAAACCCCAGGTACATCATCACCTTTGAGATCCTTCACGGTGTTGGAGATATGGCCTATCGACTGGAAATTTCACTTAACACGTCTCAAGTAAACTATATATTATATTTTTACCTCTTGATAATTTAAATACCATATCCCTCACATGTAATGAATCCAGAGGTTCTACAATTGGAATAATATATCTCTTACGAGGAACAACTGGTGATGATCTTAGACCATAGAGATAAAGTTATACTCAATAAGAATACTCAACTGGTCAAAGTAATATGGAAGAACCATAAGTATGAATATGAAACCTGGGAACTAGAGGAACCAATAATAGAGAATTACCCTTTTTACTTTTCCCCATAGTATCTAAAACAATATTTTAGGGGTGAAATTTCAAAATGGGGGAAGAATGTAATGATCTAAAATTTTATATAGGGTAATTAAATTAATATAATTATGTCATATAGTATAAACCATATAAAATCATCTTGATAACTAAATAAAAACTTCATAAATGAATAATTAATGAAGTAAGAGGTATTTCAAGAAATTAAAAAACTTTCCTGACAGAATAGTAACCAGACCCTTGGAATAGTAACATGATCGTTAGGAATAATAATTCATCAAATAGAATAGTAACCTCATCTATGACATTATAATTAAAATATAGGAATCTTATAATTGATAATATTATATAATTATATTATTGAATAATTAAATAAATATTTTAAAAATTTATATTTCTGTGTTGGTATTTTTATAAAACATAAATGTTTATTTATAATTTTACAATTAATATATTTTTTTAAATAAAATTTATTACATAAAATTATTTAGTAAATTAATTTTTTTTGTCTTATGATTAAAAGATAATTTTATGGGGCCTTAATTAATTATTCAACGTGATTTAAAATTAGTTAAAAATATGTATTTTTGGAATAAATGATTATTTTAATTAAAAATTAAATTTATCATATTTAGAAGGTAAATTTCATAAAATGGAGTTCATTTTTAAATTCAACACATCAAAAAAATGGTTCGGTATAATTCTTGAGATTCTTAAAAAATTCTCGATGTTTTGTGAATAGTAAAATACGATAATTTATGATAGAAGATTAGTACATGAATTATTGAGTCATAGATGATTTTTGGATGGTGTAAGCCCAAAATATCAAACTATACACCATTATTTAAATATATTTAGTGATATGGTTGAAACTATTCATAGTATTGAGCCAAAATAATAGACTAAGGAATTAAATAATGAGAAAACACCCCTATCCTCCCCTATAAATAGAACCCCTCACCACCACTTCTACCCAAACCTTATAAACCTTGAAGATCTTCCAATTTCTACCTAATACTCTTAAAAAATCAACTACCTCACATCCATGATTACTTTGTCTCATCAAAACACTAAACCCTTTTCATAAAGGAGGATCACAAGGATGAGATATTGAAGAGATAAAATCTACTTTATTTTTATTTTATTTTATTTTCAATATAATTTATTTTATTATCCTCTAATCACCTCCACCTATACAAGAGTAATTATAACTCTATTATCATTTATGTATTGTAATTTTTTATGTTAATTTAATAATTCATTTTCTAATCTCTTTACTTTTCCTTTTATAATAAAAATGAAAATATCATTTGTGGTGTGTCGATTTACCACCATCGTGAATGGTGCATTTTCATTTTTTACTACCACCTTAATGTCTGGTCATAAAACCATAATTATAGTTAAATAATATTTTATTATAAATATTATATGTTATATAATGTCCTATAAGAAATATATAAGCATGATATTAAATAAAATGAAACGAGTTCGTTATGGTCACAAAAAAATTTCATGCCTTTATCTAATGCTTCCTCTCATGATTAGGATGATGAGACCATAAGTATTTTATGATGATTATTATTATTCTCACCCATGTTTAATTTATTTTATTAATCCTGTTACTGGTCTTTTATCTCACTTATTATTTTGATGAATATCCTCAGGTGATTACTTATACTAAAAAGAACACAGGGGCCAACAAAAAGCTAGATAATAAGGAATTAAATAAATAATTATGTTTTATTATGTAACAGTTATGTATGGTCCTAATTTTCCAAATATATTAAACCTTTGGTTATATGTTTTTTAGAACTATTATTTTGTTTATTTGTATAATGATATAATATCTTTTTAATAAAGAACACACTCATTATAGCTTGTTCCTTGGAAACTGATGAGAATGACACAACACAAATTGAGGATTATTCAAGAATTAAAAATGATTCAACATCCAAAATTTTAAAATGGTTTTGGGAAATTTGAGAGGATAAATATTTTATGAATAGTTTTAGAATATTATATATTAGCATCATTACATGTCACTTTATAACAAGAATCAACTAACACATTGTTCTTATAAAATGAGGTTATATCATTATAAAAGACTAGTGGAGGAAGGCATACATGAATAATATACTTGTAAAAGAGTATTATTAAAATGAGGGATTATATAAAATAAATATTTTTCACAATAATATGGAAGAATATATATGCATAGATACATTTTCTGTAGAGACAAGAATCAAGCCACACATAAACAGATGCCTTATCCTAGTGTAAGACAAGTGGAAAAAAACTCCACACGAATTAGTGGGATAATACACTGGGTTGGAGAAAATTGGGAGATAATAAATGAGGTTTAAGAAAGTGTGTTGGATGAGTAAAATAGATACTGGTGTTTTAATATTATATAGTAAAAGGAATCATTCCAAACATAGTTCTAAATATACACCCTAGTATAATACTACAAAGGAAAACATTAAATGATTGATGAGATGTGATACAAAAGTGGATTGAATGTGGAATATAATTGAGTATTTGGTTTAAATTTATTGAATAAGATATTTTGGTTTTCATATGTCAAGCGATAATGATTGGTTTTTTAAATGTTTTTCATCTTATTCCAATTAAGTGTTATTATAATCAGTATTCAAGATATTATACTAATGACCATGAATGTCAAGCTCCTATGCATATATCATGTTCATATATAGATAAAAGGTGGTTTTATTGATATTAATATATTCAATTAGGAAAATTTATAATTTTATTTATGATCTCATGATGAGGAAAAATATATGTATTTTAACATCATGTAAGAAAAATAATTCATCATACGGTTTAAGCTTCTACAACAAGGGTTTGGGTATCATACAATTTAATTTATTTTGAAAAATAATTAATTCCACATAGTTTATGGTTATGTTGTAAGAACCCAAATAATTTATAGTTTAGTTTCTTGTATTAAGGATCAAATAATATGTATTTTATGATCATATGGTAAGGACCAAATCTAACTCAATATGAATTTAGTAAAATTGAATATACCTTAAAGAATGTTTAACTATAGTAAATAAATATTTAAAATGAATCTTTAAACATTTCAACCTATAGTTTTTTCTATGTTATATCTATAATAATTGTTTTTTATTTCCTTCTACGATCTAGGATAATATAACTCAGACACATAGAAATTCATGTCGTTGTCTATGAGTATAGTATTAGGGTGTATAAATATTTTAATAATGTTGGATTTTATAATAATAGTCATTAATTTTATAATTAATTATTTAAAAAAATCAACTCTATCTAATTTAGAGAAGAACTCGGTTATAGTGAGAATAATCCTAAATTATCAAACTATTGATTTATGGTATATACCCAAGACATCCATCTTCAAAATGGAAAATGGACAAGAGTAGTTCATAGAAAGAATAAAATTCATGTATTATGTAATAAAATTTATATGAATTTGACATGTATTACATTTCCTTATTAATTACATATTTAATGCTCGAACTTGGATCAATTGGTCTGACTTGGAGTATTATATAGACTCTTATAAGCCTCCCCTTAAACAATAGGTTTCCAAATAAATGTGAGGGAAAATACAATACATTATATATAATATATCCTCTATATAATTCCAAACAATTATAATAAAAATAGAAATTAACAAAATTAAATAAAGACTATAATATAGAATCATGTATTCTTGCCAACTATATAAATTATATCACATATAATAACAAAATACACCCATGGTAACCTAAATCGTTATAAAAAAAAGACCCCACCATGTATTACAACAATATATGGGATATAGAAAAGCATAAATAATAAATTACTATCCACTATAAAATATTCCCAACATATTCACTTATATCATATTCATATTAATTTCAAAATCATAATTATTTGCAACCTGACATGGGGGATTTCCCCTTCCTTGGTTTGTTAAGAGGAAAGTCTACTTATACAATAAATTTATATAACATGTTTGAGTATGAAACAAAATAGGATGCCACCCATTGGACCATAATGTAACCAAAAAATATATGTGAGTTCATAAAAAACAAACTAAATATAAAAATAATAAATATATACTGTTTTTAAGAAATCATTGGTTAATTAAGACTCCAAAAAAAGTGATCAGACCTACATTTTCTAATTTTAGGGGATAATTTCATTCTATTTATAAAGGAATATAACACATTCCTTGATATTAACTGAATAATGAGGAATGTGTAATATATCCAACCTCAAGGATAAGATGTGTAGTTTAAATAATGCATAACAAAGCTAACCTCATGTATAAAAGTCAGACAAAGTGGTGGGTTTAACATAACTAACTTCTTAAAAGTGAACTATAAATTGAAGAAGGGCTAACATATCCTACAACCTAGATGTAACACCCACTCATTACAATAATTAAAATGTCCCCAACCAATATCAACACAATGACACTATATAATTATTTATTTCTTAAAATGGAATGGAAAAAATGAAATTCCCTAAAAAAAATCTACTCTACCAAGATTAACCATGGTTATCCACATTTTACGAGATCCCACATGAAAAAAAACACACTCAAAGAGATTTATTCCTATTTTATAAATATGTCTTCATGATGTTTTCAACTGAATATGAACATATTATCATCAACCTTCACACCTTTCTCTGAATAGAATGGGAAATCCCTACACTGATACACTAATATGGCAAGTTTTTTTATAACGTTTACATGATAAAAAACTGATTTCAAAACAAACTAAATCATGTAGATAGACATGACCAAATACATATTCTTTATCATAGGATCAATAAAAAAGATTAAACATACTAAAACCATAACATAAAAAACAATTTTGTTCTAGAGATTCTATTAGACCTCATAAAATCACTAAAAATGAATAATTACATATACATTGAAAACACTAAAAAGAATATCAACGTATATAATCCCATATAAATTATAGAACATTCCAAAGACCACTAACCATGATCCAATTTAAGAAAAATCACCCATGTAATTTACCCTATTAAATTTTGATCCACCTAAATTTGGAAATCACACATGATCCCTTGTAATTTAAAAATTTAGATAGTGGATAAAGGTATAAGAAATAAAAACAAGAAAAATGGACTAAAGGAGGGGTAACCATAATAAATTATATAGATCACACTCCAAGTAAATTTATTATAACACCAAAAAATAGGGAAAATCCAAGAATGTGGATGAACTCCAAGAAAGCAGGGAGGGGTATGAAACTAGCTTTTGTGGAATAGAAAGATGAATAACAAATTAGTAACTCATCAAAAATTAACAAAATCCATACACTTAAATGAGTGTGTGAAGAATCACATTGGAATCTGGAAGGAATACCTCTAGACTTTTTATTGGAAACTATGAATCTAGTATTACCTAACTATAAGTTGAGTTGGGTAATTGGAACATCTACACCTACCTCTACCACCAAAATAATTGGGAGACCATTATAATTTAGGTGGTATTCAATTGCATCCCATCGACTTCCAGTGGTTCTATATCTTTTTGGTTTTCAATTTTTATTCTTGCTAAATTTTATTATTATCTAAAAATCACCTAATATCATATTAAATAGCTGAATCAAAATCAAAATTTTAGACTCATATCTTGTATTTACTCTATTTTTTTATTCATTTAAATTTTTTAAGTCTCTATTATCAATATATCCTTTCAGGTTGACCCCCTTGAAATTTTTAAGTTTTTCTCATACATTTAATGTCACATAGTATGTGTATAGTTAGTATTAACCATGAAGAAACTATGTGAAATTCCTATAATTTTTATAATTTCATATTGCATAGAAGGAGTATGGTAAGTATAACCATGAAGCCTACCCATGCATTAGGCTCTAAGACCACCACTGAGGCATAAATGGTTAGCACATAGTTTTTATAATAGGGATAAAAAACAATTTTATTCAACTAGGGATTTAAAATTTTGGAATTTTCCAAAATAAACCTCTCTCTATTTTTAGAGAAGTAAAATCTCACCCCTTTATCTTGCTTCTCTTATGAAGCACCACTGAACGTATCCTCATCAAAACCTCTCCCCATCCAATCATATCTCTCTTATAATGATTACTTGGGGTTTTATCATGATTTATGTTCATATATTCAAGGTGTTCCCTCCTTCCTATTTTATTTATCCACTACTAAAATTTTTGTCTTTGTTTTACTCCTCATGTATTAATCATGTTTTAATGATCACAAATCTCAATAATAATTACAAATCTTATTAATGATCACAAATATCACAAATCTTATTAATCATGTGTATTTTTTTTTCTTGTAATCTCATAACTTATAATGGTTAAGCTCAATTAATTCTATGAATATTACTATTTAAGTCTGAATACAGTTATTTGTCTAAGTATAAGACACAGTGAGCAATACACCGTGAACCTAGGCACCGTGAGAAAGACACCGTAAACCCTGAAACCATAAAGCCTAAGTCTCAGACACCATGACCACGAGACAACATGACATAGTAAGCTTGACACCATGAAGCAAGACACTATGAACAGACACCGTAAGCCAGAAACTCTTTTTGCAAAAGTGTCAGACACAGTTAGCAAGACACAGTCATCAAGGCACCGTGAATCTAGAAACCGTAAGCAGGACACTGTGATGAAGACCCCATGACAAGGAGACAATGTGAAAGAGACACTGTGAAGGAGACACCATGACAAGGATACACTGTGAAGATGACACCGTGAAGGAGACACCATTTCCATAACTACTGTGACACTGTTTCCAAACTATTTTTTCATTTTTCTATTTAACTTTATAATGGTCATATTTGATGCCTTTAATGCACTTACATATTTAATGTTTCTTTATAAGCATAGTACGAGGTACGATGTACGAAGCACATTTAACTTCTCTTCCAAAACCCATGCATTCAAAGATACAGAGAATAGTGCCCAAGAGGAATACATGCAAGATATGATACACTACAGAACACGATACAGAACAAGAAAACAGGCCAGTGAGCACGACTACGAAGAACACATTTCAAGATCTTTAATGAAGCAATTTTCTCATGCATGCAATCCAACTCTACTGAAGAACACATGAAGTACTGGGATCAATAGACCATCTTTACCCATGAAGAACACAAGCTGAACCATGACACTCTGTTTTTCAACACATAAACTAGAGAATGACTTAGAAGAATTTTTGTTTTATCCAAGGAGTCCAGAGCTCTACTGCTAATCACTAGAGCATTCTAAACTCAAATTCACTCTCTCTTAGTGATTCTTTTATTTAATTTCGAGTAGTGTGTGTACTCTGTATATTTTACATACACAATGTATTCTGCGCTGAACTGGAGGATTTCAAAATCCTCACACCAAATTATTTACTCTTGTTTACCCACAACAATTGTGGAAGATGTCCTTGTGTGGCCTGGTCATTATTTTTTTTACCCACGAAAACTATGGAAGAGGTCCCTGTGTGGCCTGGATAGTCTATGTACTATTGTTAACCCCAATCCAGGATGTGGATCAGAGTTTATTTATATAAACTGCTTGGTGGAAAGTGATCACCAAGTAGTGTGGATTATGTCTAGGCTTGAGATTGAACCACTTGTTTTATATCCAATGAGCCATTTAAATTTAGTCTACTCTGTTTTACTCTTTTACTGTACAATCCAGAAAAACACTAAATTCACTTTGATAGTTAGTCTTGGAAAGAAGTTATATCTGATTTGTCGTAGTAGGATAACTTCAAAAGTAATTTTAATAATAGCAATTAAGATTACTGATAATTAATCAATCTATTGAGAAGTAGTTTAAACAGTCAAACTCTTATAACAGTATAACCTTGATTAACTGGGTTGTATCTATTTTTGGGGAAATATTTAATTGTAAAAATAATATCTTTTAAACGGAAATTTTTATAGTTACTCAATTCACCCCTCCCCTCTCGAGTTAACTACTCCGACCATAATTTGGTATCAGAGGCTTGTTTTATTAGGACTCTGTGTAATCTTATTCAACTATGATTGTAGTTGTACTTTAAAGATCTATAAATTTCTATTAGTTCTAAATTTCTAGCTTTGTTAAAGTAATTTGTTAGTATGGAAAATAGATTGGAAGGTGATGCAACTAACAGACCATCATTCTTTAATGGAACAAACTATGCTCAATGGAATATTAAAATGAAAATTCATCTAGAGAGTATGTGTTTTGAAATTTGGTAATCCATTATAGATGAATACAAACTTCTTGTGACTAATATAATTACATTGGATGAACCTACCAAACATGCTTACAATAAAAATTGCAAAGCTATGAATTCTTTATACTGTTCCTTAGGAGATGAATAATTTAATACGATTTCTTCTTGTAAAACTGCCCATTAAATTTGGGATACCTTGTTTGTCTCACATGAAGGAACATCTAGTGTAAAGGAAATTAAACTTAATACTTATACTATAAAGTATGATAATTTAAAGATGAAATTTGATGAGCCTATTTCTGATATGTATCTTAGGTTCAATTAAATTGTAAACACAATGATTTCTCTAGGAAGAGAAGTCACTGCCAAAGAATAGATCATGAGAATTCTCAGATGTCTACCTGACAGATGGAGGGGAACCTCTATCTCAATTAGAGAGTCATGCGACATTAGCAGGCTACCTGTAAAAGAACTCATTGGGAAACTAATGATGTATGACGAAGAGCTGAAAGTCAATAAAGAAGAGGATGATGAACCAAAGAGGAAATCTGTTGCATTCAAGACCTCCCTCTTAAAGTACAAAGACAAGGGAAAACTAGAAGCTTCAATAGATAGTTCCACTACTGAACAATCATCACCAGACAGTGATGAAGAGATGGCTCAACTGGCCAAGAGATTAAAACGATTTTATAAGAAGAAAAACTTTTTCAGAAAGCCTAACTTCAAAGGAAAGTATGACCCAAAAGGACACTGGAAAAAGGACTGGAAGAGAAGTGACAAAACTGATGAGATTGTATGTTATGAATGTAAGCGCAAAGGATATATAAAGTTTGACTGTCCAAAGCTCAAATATAATAAGAAATATAAAGACAAGGACAAGAAGTACAAAAAGGCCATGAAGGAAACCTAGAGTGCCTTTGAGGATAGTTCAAGTGACTCAGACACATCACATGATGAATAGCCTAACAAAGCCAATATGTGTTTTATGAAAAACACATCTGAGGTAACACTGAACTCTTCTATATAAAACTCATATTATTCTGAATATGAAAGTGAAACTAAAAATATGACCAATGAGGAAATGATTGAATATTACAACATGCTTGAAGTGACATGCAATGAATTAGAGGATAAATATAAATCATTGAAGAAACAAAATTCTCTCACTGTAACTATTAAATCTGAACTTACTACTGAAAAGGTGAAAAATGATCAACTTCTCAAAGAAAACAATGAACTAAAAATGTCAAATGAGCAATTAAAAAGTGACTTAGAGAAGTTTACTAATGGTAAAAATACCCTTTCCCAAATTCTAGGAAAAAAATTGCTCCTAAACATAATACTGGCATTGGTTATCAACCTGGTAAAAGAAACCTTGGTAGAAATTTTTTTTTCAAAGTCTAGGACATGTAATTTTGTTCCCAGTTCTGGACATAGCTCAACTAGATCGAGTAATGATGCATATTATACAGTTTCAAGTTTTTGTTAACCGAATAGAGTCTATTTTTCAAATACTTTACACAATGATTATAGGAAACCTATGAAACAAATATGGGTTCCTAAATCACTTATTACTAATGTTATTGGACCCAAACAAGTATGGGTACCAAGATCAATCTATGCTTGATCATGTTGTAGGAAAGCTTCTTGAAGAGATCCTACAAAAATTTGTGGTACTTAGATAGTGGGTGTTCAATGCACATGATAAAAGACTACTCATGCTTCAAGAACTTGGTAGAAGTAGATGGAGGACATGTTACATTTGGTGACAATGCAAAAGGGAAGATCATTGGATTAGGCCAGATTAGTAACTCTGATTCGATTCTAATTTCTAAAGTACTGTTTGTTAATGGTTTAAAATATAATTTTCTTAGTATCTAATAGTTGTGTGATGATGGATATCATGTTAAATTTGAAATTTATGCATGTAATGTCTTTAATTCTAAAGATGAATTAGTATTTTCTGCATCGAGGAATGAGAATTTCTATTCGGTTAATTTATATTCTTTAGCTTCTCAACATGTTTCATGCTTAAGTTTTTTTCATAAAGAATCTTGGCTCTGGAATAGGATACTAGGACATTGTAATGTTAAATCCCTTAGAAAGTTAACTAGAAAAGGCCTAGTTAAAGACTTACCCAAACTTGAGTTTCCAAATTACAAAGTGTTTAATCCTAGTAAAAAGGGAAAACAACACAAAATATATTTCAAACCAATGAAAGAAGTTTACACTTCTCAAGCTCTCGAATTGGTTCACATGGATTTGTTTGGATAATCTAGAGTTTCCAGTTTAAATGGGAAGCACTATGTTTATATTCTAGTAGATGATTTTTCTAGATATACCTAGACCTATTTCATGGCTCACAAAAGTGAATCTTGTTCTTATTTTACTAATTATGCCAAATCTGTAGAAAATATTAGTGGACTTAAAATTAAACCATGAAGAAGTGATCATGGACGTGAGTTTGAAAATCAAGAGTTTGAATCCTTTTTCTCACAAAATGGTTATAATCACAATTTCTCTGCCCCTGGAACACCCGAGAAGAATGGTGTTGTAGAAAGAAGAAACAGAACCCTACAAGAAATTTCTAGAACAATGCTTAGTGAATATGACCTACCTATTTACTTTTGGGCTGAAGCTGTTAACACAACATGCTATATAATCAATAGAGTATTGATTAGACCAATTCTCAAAAAGTCCCCATATGTGATCTGGAATAATAGGATGCCGAAGGTTAATTAATTTAGAGTTTTTGGCTGCAAAGTATTTATCCTCAACACTAAGGATAATCTTGACAAATTTGCATCCAAAAGTGATAAAGGATTTTTCCTAGGTTATTCAATTTCAAGAAAAGCTTATAGAGTATTCAATAATAGAACAAAATGTGTGGAAGAATCTTTCCATATCAAGTTTGATGAAATAGATCCACATGAGACTTAGATAAATGAACAAAAACTATAGCTTCTATTAGAAATCAGGTTGAACATCAAGCCTTCTTGTCACAGATTGAACATAAAAACATTGATGATTCTATCAGTGATGAATTTTGGGTAATTTCAATGCAATAAGAACTCAATTAGTTTGAAGGAAATATGTTTTGGAAACTTGTTGAATGACTCAAGGACACTTTTTTCATCGGCACTAAATGGGTGTTTAGAAATAAGGTAGATGAATCTAGAAATATAGTTAGTAATAAGGCTAGATTAGTTGCACAAGGCTATATTAAAGAAGAAGGAGTTGATTATAAGGATAATTTTTCTCTAGTATCTAGACTTGAAGCCATTAGAATTATACTTGCTTATACGGAAAATCTGAATTTCAAACTATATCAAATGGATGTTAAGAGTATATTCTTAAATGGGTATGTAGATGAGGATGTTTTTGTTGAAAAACCCCTGGATTTACAAACCCTCATTTTCCAAATCATATTTTTAAACTATAAAAAGCTTTATATGGTTTAAAACAAGCTCTAAGAGCTTGGTATGACAGATTATGTACTTTTATAATTTACAAAGGTTTTCCAAAATGAGTAGCTGATCCTACTCTCTTTTTAAAAAGAATTTCTAATGATGTTTTAGTTCTTCAAATCTATATAGATTATATTATTTTTGGATCTTCAAAAAAATCATTATGTATTGATTTTTATAAAAATATGCAAAATGAATTTGAAATGAGTTTAATGTGTGAACAAAAATTCTTTCATGGATTTCAAATCTTTCAAAATAATTATGGAATTATTTTAAATCAATGTAAATACACTAGAGATCTTCTAAAACATTTTGGATTGGATAACACAAAAAGTAGTGACACTCCCATGAGTACCACCTGTAAGTTGGATCTTGATGAAGATGGTAAATCTATTGATCAGACCACTTATAGAAGAATGATTAGAAGTCTACTCTACTTAACTGGTAGCCATCCTGATATTATTTTTAGTGTGTGTATGTGTTCTCGTTTTCAAGAAAACCCTAAAGAATCTCATTTAAATGATATAAATAGAATTTCAAAATACCTTAAGCACACACCCAATATAGGATTGTTCCATCCTAAAGGAAAATCATTTGAACTAGTAAGTTATTTTGATGCTAACTTTGGTGGCTGTAAGTTAGATAGAAAGAGCACCTCTAGAACATGTCACCTTTTAGGCAAGTCAATAGTATCATGGTTTAGTAAGAAACAAAAATAGGTTTCATTATCTACTGTAGAAGCTGAATACATAGCTTCTGGTAGTTGTTGTGCACATATTTTGTGGATGAAACACACATTACTAGACTATGGATATCAATTCAGACATGTACTAATAAATTTTGACAACAAAAGTGTTATCAACATCTCAAAAAATCATATTTCACATTCTAGGACAAAACATATTGATGTAATACATCACTTTTTAAGAGATCATTATCAAAAAAGTGATATCACCTTGGAATTCATTGGCACTGAGTATCAACTTGCTGATATATTCACTAAACCATTAAATTATGAGAGAATAGATTACATCATACATGATCTTGGAATGATTAATCACAAATAGATATCTTACTGGTCTTACTATTTAATACTTTACTATATTTCACTTAACTATTTCATGTTCATGGTTTCTCAGTTACTGTCTCATGTTTATGGTCTCACCGTTAGCATATTGTGTTCACGGTCTGTCACTTACTGTCTCACCGTGACTGAACAGTTTACTCACCGTCTCACCGTGACTGAACAGACCATTCATTATCTCACCGTGATGACTACGAATTGTCTCACCATGATGACCATTTACCATCGCACCGTAATGACCATTCATGGTATCACCGGGAAAATTATTTATGCTTTTTTTAACCCGTATCGTGGTAATTTTTATTTCACCACTTTTTACTTTCCCGCATTTTTATTTTTGTGATGATTGACATTCCCAAATGATAAAACAAATGGGTTTTCACTAGGTTCTTCACATAAACCTTCTTTTACTCTCTCTCTCTCAAATCCTTTCAACCTTGCAACCCTCTCTCGACCTTTGGTTAATTCCAAGGATGAAGCATCTATCTTCATCCTCATCTGAGAAGCGCCGCTTAATGAAAAAGAAGATTGCACAAAAGCTGGCGCCTAAAGGACCCTTGAACCAAAACATGGTAAACTGTAGTGTTGTACCTAAAAAAGAAGTTTTCCCTGAGTGGCTCTTTTCTAGCAAGTCTCTAGTCCTAAAAGTATTAATAGAACAAGGTTGGCTCGAATGGTTCTCTATGAAGGATAGACCTATTTAACTGAGGTTGGTAGCTCAGTTTTATCAGTATGCTCAGTTTTATTTTGATGCCGGTGAAAGCTCTGTCATGAGGAGTTGGATAAATAGACAAAGATGATCTTTCTCGTTGAGTTTATGGGTTGCATGCCCTCGGATACCTCATGAAGGAATTTATGATAATTATCAGCAAGATCCCCCACCTACAACTGAACCCTCTGACATAGAAAATGAACTGCAAACTCTTACTAGAAATGGCACCAAGCGAAGCACCATAGCTTCTGAACTTGATGGGGAGACAATGTTGTTGTTCAAATTTGTTCAAAATATGATTAGCCTGAAGAAAGTTGACTTTTATATCTTAATGTATCAGGATGTATTTATAATTCATCTTATGAAGAATGGCCACAAGATAAATCTGTGAAAATACATCATTCACCAAATGTGTGAATTGATCAAGGTCGCATCCAAATCCACATCTCTGTTTTACTCTAGGATAATTTCAATAATGCTTGTTTCTAAAGGAGTAGTTGGACCGAATGAAGAAGCACTTATGGACTATGAATATTGTTTATCTAAACCTACCATTAGGAGGATGAAAATAAACTGGAACCCCTGGAAGAAGGAGTGGGTTGAAGATAATGATAAGCTCTATGAGAAGTTCAATCCTGTAGACTATCCAATAAGTCCAAATGATATTTCTGATCCTGGTTTGGAACCAGATGAAGTTGCTGAGTATCCAGAAGATGAAGAAAAATAGTAAGAGTCAGCTGAAGTACCTCAAAGGGAAAAAGTTTTTTTTTTGAGGAAGGAAGGCCTATTACTCCTCCTATTGTTCTTGAAGAAGAACCTCCTGTCCCTGGAGATGATGTAAATCAGGAAACCCAACCTGAGGCAGAAAGAGAATTTTTTATCCCAGACCCTGAGCATTATGTGATCGAAGAAAAAAATCTGGAACAACTCCTTGTAATTGAATAGGTTGTAGTAAGAGAACTCCCTACTGTGCAAGAAAAAATCAAGAAAACCTCCCTATTATGGAAGAAGCTAATTTGGAAGACCTTCCTGTGGAACAATCGGTTCATGTGAGAATACCCTCTGTTGAAGAGAGGATGGAGATAGCCTTTCATTTAGCTAGGCAAGAAATGGATAAGGAAATTAAAGATGAACCAATGTATTTAAACCAAGTACCTGAGCCACAAGGTCCTGAAATGGAAGCACATGTTAAGGGGGAGGAACCTCAAAATATTGAAACTGGTGAAGTTGTGGCAGATGAGGCTGAGTTTGATGAAGCATCCCAACCTACTGAGTCATATTCGGTGGACACTCAGTATAAATCCTCTAGCTTTTATGATGTGAGTGAAACTCAATAGGTTACTGCCACTGGGATTGATCTTTATTCTTTGTTTCAACTGAAATCTATCACATGCTTTGAACCTCAACCTCAACCTGAACCCGAACCTCAACCTGAGACTACACCTGTACCACTTCCTGTACCTACACCTTTACCTGAATAGCAATCCCTTGTCAGTAAAGATGATCTGTCAGTCTTTGGAGACACTATCTTAGCTGGAGTTGAGAAAATCTTGTCCTCTCAACCTCATCTTGTGACCCAACTGAGTCAGGAAGATTCCTCACTGCTTTTAGAGATGATTATCTGGAATTTTCATCCCAAGATGATTCCTGAAATTCAAGAAGTAAGGTTTGAGAACAAGTTGCTCAGTACCGAAGTTGCAACTCTGAAAAGCATGGTGGAAGACATGCAGAAACAACTACATTTAAGATCAGAGCCTGCTCCTGATCCTCCTTCTCTTGAACCATCTATTTCAAACATCTCTTGAGATATTGTGTCCCATATTCAACCATACCTACTATCTTTTGATGAAAAGATTAGAAAAAGGCACACACAGATGTTGCACCATATGAGATAGCTTGTGGAGAACCTGAATAAGCTCACAGATGAATATACTGGTTGTATTCAAAATGTTCTAAATCAGGTGAAGTCTCTAACCACAGTAGTCGAAGCTTATACTTCCTCTAGTCAAACCTCTTCTCCTTATTTGGATAGTTCACTGCCCAGATCTATAGTCAAGGAAGATATTCAGAATTCCTTCAGTAGATTTGATATGACTCTTTTATATAAAGTGGTTAAGAACAATGATAGAGTGCTATAATTGGTTCAAATTCACTCATTGATTTCCAATTATGCTCAGCAGGAGATCTCTAAGAAAGTGGACTTCTATTTCAACCAGATTTTCTCCAAGACTGATATGAACAATCACTTCAAATATATTGTAGAGAATCTAAGAATCCCTCCTGTAACCCAAGCCTTCAAAAACCAAGTCCAGAAGCTGATTGAGTTTACCAGATTGTTAGACAAGTTCATGGAAAATAAAGATGATTTTGAAAAGGCTATGCAGTATGGAGGGGAGATAATAAAATACTTCATGAAGATTCTGAGGCCATATCTCCATGTTCAAAGTACAACAATTGTAGCTCCAACAGCTGCTCCTCTCAGACCTGGTTTTCCTACTTTCACTTCTGCCTTAGCTTCCACAACCATGTCTGTTGGCCAGGCTCTTAGTCAGATCAGTCCTACCATCCTTGACTTGTAGCTACCTAGATCTTCTTAAAATCCTACTTTGGCTCCATCAGTGTTCGATGTTCTCCCTTTACCTTCTCTATCTACCACTTATATTCCTTCTTCTACATCAAAAATTTCCCTTATGGATTCCTCTTTTGTTGATGATAAAGGAAAAGAGAAGGCCAATCCTTGAAGAAGACCAGTGCCTCATATTTTTTTGATAAGAATTTCATTGACTTTTTTTTTGTGTTTATACTGTATGTTGTATTCTGAACACATTTAATGTCATATGCACTGTTTTCCCTCTATTCTTTCTACTTTTTGATAATCCTAAAAGGGGGAGAAAAAGTGAGAAGTTATCTGTTATTCTATATGTTATTTTCTCTATAGCTGCATTCAATTTACCTTTTAACTATACTTGATTTATGATCATCAAAAAGGGGGAGATTGTTGGACTCCTCATGTACTAATCATGTTTTAATGATAAAAAATCTCAATAAAAATTACAAATATTATTAATGATAAAAAATCTTACAAATCTTATTAATCATGTGTATTTATGTTTCAAGTTATCTCATACCTTATAATTGTTAAGATCAATTCATTCTATGCATATTACTATTTAAGTTTGAATACATCTATTTGTCTAAGTATAAGACACAGTGAGCAAGACACCGTGAACCCATGCACCGTGAGCAAGACACAGTGAACCCTAACACCGTGAAGCCTAAGTCTCAGACACCGTGACCACGAGATAGCGTGACATAGTAAGCTTGAAACCATGAATCAAGACACTAAGAACAGACACCATAAGCCAGACACTCTATTTGCCTAAGTGTCAGACATAGTTAGCAAGACACAGCCATCAAGGCACCGTGAATCTAGAAACCCTAAGCAAGACACCGGGATGGAGACACCATGACAAGGAGACACCATGAAGGAGACACCGTGACAGGGAGACACCGTGAAGGAGACACCATGAAGGAGACACCGTTTTCATAACTACTGTGACACTGCTTCCTAACTATTTTGTCATTTTTCTATTTAACTTATTAATGGTCATATTTGACGTATTTAATGCACTGACATATTTAATGTTTAATTGTAGACATAGTACGAGGTATGAGGTACGAAGCACATGGAACTTGTCTGCCAAAAACCATGCATTCAAAGATAAAGAGAAGATTCCCCTAGAGGAATACATGCAAGATATGATACACTACAGAACACGATACTGAACAAGAAAATAGGCCAGTGAGAACGACCACGAAGAACACAATACAAGATATTCAAGGAATCAATTGTATCATGCATGCAATCCAACTCTACTGAAGAACACATGAAATACTGGGATCAAGAGACCATTTTTACTCATGAATAACACAATCTAAACCATGACACTCTGTTTTTCAAAACAAAAACTAGAGAAAGACTCATAAGAATTTCAGTTTTATCCAAGGAGTCCAGAGCTGCACCGCTAATCACTAGAGCATTCTAAACTCACATTTACTCTCTCTTAGTGATTCTTTTATTTACTTTCGAGTAGTGTGTGTACTCTATATATTTTACACACACATTGTCTCTTGTGCTGAACTGGAGGATTTCAAAATCCTCACACCAAATTCTTTACTCTTGTTTACCCACGACAACTGTGGAAGAGGTCCTTTTGTGGCCTGGTCATTATTTTTTTTACCCACGAAAACTGTGGAAGAGGTCCCTGTGTGTCCTGGACAATCCATGTACTGTTGTTAACCCTGATCCAGGGTGTGGATCAGACTTTATTTATATAAAATACATGGTGGCAGGTGATCACCAATTGTAGTGGATTAGGTCTTGGCTTGAGACTGAACCACTTGTTTTATATCTGTTGTTCCATTTAAATTTAGTCTACTCTGTTTTACTCTGTTACTACACAATCCATTAAAACAATAGATTCACTTTGATAGTTAGTCTTGGAAAGAAGTTATATCTGTTTTGTCTTAGTAGGATAACTTCAAAAGTAATTTTAATAATACCAATTAAGATTACTAAGAATTAATCAATCTTCTGAGAAGTTGTTTAAACAGTCAAACTCTTATAACAGTATAACCTTGATTAAATGGGTTGTATCTATTTCTGGGGAAATAATTATTTATAAAACTAATATCTTTTAAATAGAAATTTTTATAGTTACTCAATTCACCCCTCGCCTCTTGAGTTAACTACTCCGACCAAGAGTCTAGTCTTCCTATTCTACCCTAATTTTGCATCACCATGGACAAGACCTATTCATAAGGGGTGTTTCTTTTTTGATATTTTTTTAAATATTTCTATTTTAAATAATATTTAATCATATTTTAGGAATTACTATTAAATGTGATGAGTATATTTTTATTTTAGATAGTTTTCCTCTCATATTTGTCTTTAAATTCTGTAACCATTGATATATTAGTCATTTAATTCATGTTTTAGACCTCTAAAAATAATATTAATTATGTTGATGGAATTAAATGGATGAAATGATATTTTTTACTTTATTTTTAATGAATGTAAATGGCTATTCTGTTAAAACATATTGTTTTGAATATTTTTTAAAAACCCTGTTCATTATGTGTTTTGTTAAATTACTTGGTTGGAAGTTATATAAGTATTTTGAAATATCCAAGAGTTTTTTGGATATAAACTAATTAATTAAGGGATTTAATTATCTCTTAAATTATTTTTGATATATATTACATGATATAGGTATTTTATTGGGCTTTTAAATTTGTGATAACTTAGTTTTAGGATTTTTAATTCTATAGAATGATTGAAAAATGTTTGGAACCTTTAAAATAAATGTTCAAACATTTAATTATCATTTATTGGGGGTTCCATGGGTTTCTCTAGGGAATTCATTCTTGAGGGATTTGGATGTATGGTTTGAATCTTATATTAATTTTTATTTATTTTATATGTTCTAAGTGCATGAAAAATATCTTAGTAATGTTTTATGTTATTATTTTGTGGTTATAATTATTATCCAAACCTCATGGGAAGAACATGTAATTTGGCAGTAATGCCTATATTAAGATAATGATCTCCCACTAATAGTTATTCTGGTGATATAGATGTGGCACCACCAACATACAGTGATTAAATACTATACACATTCAACTAATTGATGATTCCATTAATTAGTGTCATAGATGTTTTAGGTTACCCTAGACTTAGTTAACATTTTGGGTTTCTCTTGTGATGATTATTTTAAATTACTGATTGTGTTGAATTCTATTTATTTTGAATTCATTTATACTTCCCCTGATTTATAGTTTTTTATTTTTTCTAATATTTAATTACATATAATAATAATGTTTTTAAAAACATTATTGGGAATCTTGGGTTAAAAAAATTTCATATAGTTTTATGATGGGTGTTTTTAATAATGCTGGATTTATCCTAGAAATCATTTCAAAGTTATTTTTCAATTTAAATAAAATAGAAACGTAAATTATAGTAATTATTAGATAAATCATATTATCTTTTATGTTCTTATTCATGAAAAATAAATTTTTAATAATTTATTTCAAACTAGTATGAAATTGATCTTTTATTTAAAGACTATGAAGGGGTTTTGGTTTTCTCTTGGAACCACTAGTAGGCCTTCATGATCAAGCCTATTAAATTTAAGGTTCTAGTTCAACTCTTGAGTTCTCATAGAGCATGTTTGGTTTGTGGCTAGATGGTAACTTATGAAGTAACATATAGGTATGTTGGCTATTTTGATTCATTTTTTTACCTTTTAGTATTAGATAAATAATCTTTTTTAACTTTTCCTTTCTTTAAATCAGTGGTGTGTAATATATTTAAAATGTTTGATGTCAAAAATATTAGGTTTTTCTATGTAAATAATTCATCGGTGATTTTTTGGTATTCATTTATTTAAAGTGGTTAAATTGTTTATTCTATTCATTATAAGTTTATTTATGTTGGAATATATGTTTGACTTGAATATGGGTAATGCATAAATTTCTAGTGAAATTATATTTCATATTTGATTGATTTTATTTTAGTGAAACCATTCCCACCTAATATAATTTGATTCTAAATAAATATTTTCTCATTAGAGGAAATTGAGAACATGCCTTGAGTATATTATAGACCATTATAGTTCCTTGATTCAAGGTGGACTAGAGTTTGTTGTGAAAAATGTTATCATATCCAATCTATTTAAGAGGGTATATATTTTAGATTTCCCTTCTTTATTTTGGGATTGAAAATAGATTTTAGATAGAATTTTTTAAACTCGTGAGGTATGTGCATGAATATTCAAGCTAGATTTTTCACATTCAGAGTCTTGAGTTTCCATGATAAGACAAAATTTGAGTCTCGGTTATTGTGTTACTATATTTTACCTATGATATGTGATCTATTTGGCAGATTATATTTTGGAGGATGATAAGGGTAGAAAATTGGTGGTACTCGGTGATCTCATAAGTTTTATAAATCTTTGTGGAGGTTGATTATATGGATATTTATGACTCTTAGTGGTAATTATATAGTTGGAACATGATCCTCATCCCATATACACATAAAAAGAAGTCCCAATTTTAGTTTTTCTTGGACATCCATAAATTTTAATTCATTTTTATTTGAAACATTTTATTGTTTGGGTAAATCATAAACATCAATTTTAAAAAATATTGGATTTAAATGTTGACGTTTTTAGTTTTGAATTTAATAAATGAGTATTTCTAAAAAAAATCAAATAAAATCATGGTATTTGTATATCTAAATAGATAGTTATGAAAAAATGGAGTCTGTTTAAAGATGTATGGCGTGTTTTAAAATATTTAAAAATATTTATGTGAATTTTTATAATAATTATTTTTGTTTTCCTTAAATAGTTTTAAAATGTTAATGATTTCAATATTTAATGTTCTAAACTTTTAAGGTGAACTATTCTTATATTAAAGAAGATTAAAAAAAATTGAAATAAAAATGGATGATTCAATTTGTTATTGTTCACTTTTCTATTTGGGATGAAAATATTTTAAGTTTATAGAGACGGAAAAAAAATTTATGGTGTATTTTTTTTGGAAATATGTTTTAAACCCTTGAATGGAAATTAGTGGGTTTTAAGGGAAAATGTTATTTTGTGAAGGCCTTTGAATTTAATGAATTGTGTTTGTAAGCATGGATTTTTTGTTCTATTTTAATTCATTTTATTTGAATAAGAAATTATTTCTTGTTTTTTATTATGTGTTATGTTACTTTCCTTTCACCACTTAGAAAATACTAGATAAAATGGATGATTTTATTCTATGTAGGATATTTTCCTCTGTTCTCTAGGTGTAGTCACATTCTAAATTGGTAATAGTCATCTATTTTTGAGATATGATCTTATCAATTCATGTCATCGGTATGAGGGTTAGAACCTACTTTTTTTAATCATATTTTTTTATCCAATGTTTTATTAGGGATGAATGTTTTATATTGGGGATAATTTTCACAAACAGATTTCATTTTTACACTATTATTTAGTTATTTTATTATATTTATGATTCCCTATTATTTATCTCTCTTTTCTGGCCAATCCCCTTGATATTATAAAGTAAAGGGCATATAGTTTTTATTGCATAGTGAGAACATGATTAGTGATAAACATTCACAAACTATGTGACAGTCCTGCATTTTTTAGTACGGAAAACTATACAGTTGGAGAATTTTTTGTATAATATTTTTTCCTACCTATTCAACATTCTCCACGACCTCCAACAAGGATCTCATGGTTTCTCCATGTTTTGACAAACCATGAAACCACTTTTTCATGTGGAGCATCTCCCGGGGGATCCATATATTCACCAATCCATTTCTATTAATTATCCTCTCATTATGATTACTTGGTATTTCTTTTTTATTAACATATATATATTTAAGGTATGAAATTCTTCCCATATTATTTCTACTCCTCTTCTCATTTCATATTTTATTCCTCTTATCCATTCAATTAATATCACTTTAGTTGAACCCTAATGAGAAGGGTTGTTTTATTTTTGTGATTTCTAGTACCTAGGGCTAGTGAGGCTCATTTTGAAGCCTATTATACCGACAACCCTGAAATGGGATCACTTTATTTACATTTGATTTATAATTACCCTCATATTTTCTATCATATTTTCGAACTATTAATTATTTAGTTTTTTAATACATATTTTGCACCTTTAATAATAATATTGATTACATTGATGGAATCTCAAGGATGAAATAAAGGATTTCACTAGGTTTTCAATTAATGTTAAACGTATTTATATTTAAATATATCTTTTTAATGGATTATAATCTTCTTTATAAAACATTTCTTTTTTTAAATTACCCAGTTTTATTTTATAGAATGTTTTCAAATTATCCAAGAGGTATTTGCTTTTAAATTGATTTATTAACGATGTGTTTGAATCTAAAAATGGGGGTTTGGATCGGGATGAAATTTCTAAAGGTGCTTAAAATTTTCATTTCATGAATGGTTACAATTTTTAACTAAAACTATGAATGTAAATTTTATATTAAAATCATTAAATGTGATTTTTAGAGATGGTTTTTAAGGCCCAAGATCTGAATCTGTTATTTAGTTTAGTTTCAGAAGCACTAGGATCTAAAAAATCCATTTAGGGAGAAACAAATTTGATTCCATACTGAGATCTAACCATGTATCTCAAATAGTGAATCCTATTTTTATAGGGAGATGGTTTTATAAAACTATGCATCCCTCACAGGAAAACCTTTTGTGCTATTGTAAGTGTTCATATGGTGTCACACATATTGTTTAATCGTACACCTAAGGTCACATGGTGATGTGGTATGTCTATAGAAAAATCCAATGGGAAAACGCATGGGCCGCGTATAGTTGTCTAACCATGAGATTATCTATAAAAGGTGGTGTCCCTTTAAATAGCAGCACCACATTGTTAGAAAACGGATAGCCAAACCATGTTCCAAAACCATGTGTCTCTTTAAAAGGGGGAAATTTTAAAAAAAATCCCTCTAATAAGGGATGAGTGAATCATTCTAATCATGAGGTAGGTGTTCTAGTTTCATTAACTTTAATGTTTAATCATTTATAAAATATATCATTTTTTGTATTCCAGGATATCTACACTTCATCTCATAAAAGTAAAATTATTTAAGTGGCTATTAACCCCTTAATTTAATTAGTCCCTATGAACTAAATTTCGTTATCATAGGTCATTCACCTCAACTCGAACCACCCTCTCTAGTGTGTTCCTTATATTCCCATGTCCCATTATTCTTAGACATGGTATTAGAACCACCCCATTATGTGTGTTAACTACCCTATTTTAAAATAAAATGGTTAAATGATGTTACATGAATTATAAGTGGTGTGGATGACTCACATAACATAGGGTCATTATTTAAATTAATCTTGAACACTTTACCATCTAAGTAAATTGATCCATTTGAGACAGTGAACTCTTAATGGTAAGGATTACCCTTATACAAGATAAGATTGTTTAATGTAGTTCTCCTCCCTTAATACTTTAATGTAGAATGAATTTTTATGTGGGTTTGATACACCCCTTGTGCGTTAGTATTTTATGTGAATAGTGATCATAATGGATCGAATGTAAGGAAATTTAAATTTTACAATGGAATGTGTGATTATGTGGTCTCCCAAATTTTAGTAATTGATTTAAAATTGAATAATCAAGTTGAAAAGTATTTAAATGGAATTATTTAATTCTCATGGATTCTTTTTATATAATAAATGTAATGTATTAATAAAGGTCCATTATGTCTTGAATGATGATGGATTCTTATTTAATAAATTCACAGGATAATGTATTATGGGTAACGTGGGATAACATTATACTGAATTATTATAAGGGTAAATTTTTTAGACTTGTGGGCATGGTGTTTTAAACTCCATTGGTTGAGGATGTTGGACATGGTGCTTCATGTCACATGGGTTATTAGATATGACATTCCACACCCTTTCGACTAGGATGTTTCTCATGGACATTCTTTTTATTATTAATGATACTCATGAATGGAATCATTTATTACCTTTGACACCCATACTAGTATTTCTTCATTATTCCAAGAAACAATTGGGCATGGAGATCCTTATTTAAAATATGGGACTTCTGTAATTATACATGGACGTTTCAGTTATTCCCTTGGTCTTGGATACTACTATGTATCAATATATATCCATATATGTTTCTACATATATATTTATATATATAAATAGACACTTATATATATATATATATTCCAATGTATAATAATATAAGTGGTGATACTTATTCAGAGACATTTCTGGCTTAGGTCGAAGAAGGTATAATTGGCTAGGTGTCCTTGAAGAACATGATTGTGACTTGACTTCATTTAAACTTAATGAACTACATTACATCTGATATACCCACACACTACATAATTTTATATTAATGTATTTGAGTGTATTATAAATCATTGACAGTGGCCTACTGAGTATATCTCACACTCTATTCGGGCCACTATTGGCAAGAATATCAGGGCCCGGCATGAGCCGGTCCTCAAAAATAATATATAATAAAAAAGGAGTCAGGAATACAAGGGGTTATTACATAAGAGAGTGTGCAAGACACCACATCGATCCGCCTCCACTGCCGGAGCACAATAATCTGGGTCCGTGAAAGACCACATCATATCAAGGTCAAGTATAGCCTTTTTGGAAAGTGTATCTGCAACTTGATTAGCCTTCAGGTATAAATGAGAGACAAACATCTGTAATTTATTGATTAGGCAGAGACAGTCAAACCACTGAGGCAGCACACACCACGACACATTTCAAGTTCTAGTTCTCAGAGCATGAAAAACAGTCATTGAGTCAGATTCAATCCAAATCCATTTCCAGTTAAACTGGATAGTATACCTTATCGCATGAATCATGGCCCATAGTTCAGCTTTAAAAGCAGTGCCAAGGCCAAGATCAGGGTCCGGCATGAGCCGGTCCATAGTTCATCATACCTTATTCGGGCCACTATTGGGTACATGAAGAGATCACCCACTTGAAGTTTATGAACCGAAATGTGCTCTATGCCATTTGCTTTTATGGACTACGTCTATACATGGGAGTTGGGTGTACCATCTGAAAATGTATTTAGGATTCCACTAGAGTTAGAGTCATTTATTTACTTATTGTTATTTTCATTCTATTTTTTCATATTATATGAAATATTTTATATCTATAGTTTGTACATTGTACTATGTTTATGGATTTTTATATATTCATCTATTGTTGATAGTTTTCTATTATTATCTTCAACTAAAAATTTAATTATTATAATTTCACTATTAATTATCTCATGTATTGTTGTACTACACTAATTACGTGGGTATTTTCTCCATGTTGTGCAACTTTAGAGTCTCACTTCTAGTTCGTAGCCTCGATCAGATGGGGAGGTGTACTTATTAACCTATAGAAAACTAGATCTGGTCATTGTTTTGGTGTCTCCCAGTTCAAGATGTTACACCTTGGTGATTATTTTTTATTCAAGTATAGATCTTTAATGTATGACCTTATTCCCATATTACTTATTCTCCTCTTCTTATTTCTTATTTTCTTCCTCCTCTCCCCTCATTTCACATTTCCTTTGTCAAACCTAAATAGGAAGGGATGTTTTTTTTATTTTTTGTACCTAGGGCTAGTGAGTAATTTCCTAAACCTATTATAGAGAAATATATGAATTTAGACGAGTTTCTATCCATTTAATGTATATTTCTCCTCACATTTGTAGTTAAATTATAGAATAATTAATTACTTGGTTTTTTAAAACATGTTTTATATGTTTAAAAATAATATTATTTACCCTAATGGAAGCCCATGAATAAAAGAAAGATTCTAACCATGTTTTAAATGAATGAAAAATGTTTTTATATTAAAATTTATTGTTTTTAATTGTTTATCAACTACCTTATACAATATGTGTTCATAAATTTCCAAAATGTCTTTTATAGATGAATTTTGAATTATCTAAGAGGTTTTTTTAATTTGAACTGATTTTTTGACAATGTGTTTGGAACGTAAAAATGTGTTCTATGAACTATTTCATGTTTTTGGTGTTTTATCAGGCATTGTATGTTTTTTAAATTAGTATTATAATTTATAGTCCTAAAAGAATACAATGAGGCATGGTTCATTCCATGAATATAAACTTTCAAAAATTTAAATCATATTAAATGGGAGATCCACAAGTTTTACATAGAAATTCAGTATTAATGGATTTGGAAGTGTTGTTTGAATTTTTTATTAGTTTTATATTGATTTTATTTAACCATGGTTCATGTTTTACCACTTAGAGATTTGTAATGTTAATAGTTTGTGTTTTTAATTAATATTCAAACCCATTAAAAAGACTAGTTACATAGGTAGGAAATTAAAAATCAAGATGTTATTCCCCCACCACTAGTTTTGTTATTGATGTACACGTGGTGCCCCCACTATCCAGTGACATGATACTAGACACATTCCACTAATTAAAGTTATTTATAATTTTTTATGTGGATGTTATAGTCCCCCTATAACTAGTAACCTTAGATTGTTTCTCAAATGACGCTAATTTTACATTTCTGGTTGTGTAGATTTCCCTTTTTATTTCCTTACAATATTCCACGCATAATTTATATCCTTTTTATTCATTTTTTAGATTTAACTATCATTATTAATTTTTTTCAAAATAATATTGTGAAGAGTACCTTAAAATGGTTTTTAACTAGTGTTAAAAATGGTGATGTTAATATGGGAGGCTTCAGACTAGAAAATATTTAAAATTTATTGTTTTTATTAAAATATAATAAAAAAAGTATTATCTAAAATGAATAGGGAAATGAGACATTATTTTATATTCATATCCATGGATAATATAATTTTAATAATATATTTTAAACTATCATGAAATGATTTTTTATTTTAATACAATTCATGGCATATAGTTTCCCTTAACACTCATCTTATTCTTTTATGCTCATGGAAAATAATTCACCTCTAATAAGAAGTTTTTATTATAATATGAAAAAAATTTAACGGTCTAGTGGGAACCTACACATCAATTACTTGAAATCATAAGAATAAAACTATTTCACCCAAAATGACAATGAAAAAATTTAATAAAACAACAACAAACCTAAAAAGGTTCACGAATAAATTATCCATATAGAAATTAAATTCTCTTTGGTTAATATTTTTTAATATCACTATTATCCCAGCCTTTTTTATGGTATAGAGTCATCATCAGTCACCATTACATAGATAGACCAATACTTCCATGAAAGATCTTTAATTTTGATAGTAGGATGTATGTGTATAAAACCATTTATGGTCCTGAATAAGAATTCAAATACCAAAAAAATCAAAAAAAGTAAATTATTACCATAAACCATCAAAAAATTCCAGTTTTTTAATGGGGGAGCATCCAAACATTCATAGTTTTATCAAATCCCTAAGGAACCATCATCCCCTTTAAATTTTCTTTGTCTTCTGGGGAAATCTCAACTTCACTAAGCTTACCCTTATGGACTTCATTTTATGATGCCTCATTTAAACTACCATAAAAACTTCCACTTTCTATAATAAAAATATAGTAAGAAACTATCCTTTTAATTAGTCTTTTAAAGTCCCTCATAGAACCTTAGATTCATTATCTTTCTTATATTTCTCACATGTTGAAATTCTAATCTCAACAGATTCATGAGCCTTCCCAACTGACCTTATAAACATGAGTTTTAGAATAGATGATTATTCTTTAAGACACTTATTATTTTTTCCATTACTTGAATAAATAACCCCATTATATGTATCTTCCTTAGAAAAAAAAATTAAATTAAATGTGAAATATTCATCCTCCTTCCCTTTTATATTTCAAAGACTTTGATACAAAATTCCATCATCAAAATACTCTTATTCATATTAACTCTAAGACTTTGAACACTCCATTATCCTAGCCTCTAGGGCCTTACCACTAGGATGATTCTTCTTATTATTATTCCATAACGGTTATCCAACCCTTCAATGTCATTATTAACCACATTATCTATCTAAAAAATGATGACTCTTTTATATAAAAGAAAATTCGGGGCGGTTTTCTGCAAGACTATATCTACCTCTACCTACATGGGAGAAGTGAGAACATATATGGGATCCATAAACCCAACTCATGGTTACACCCCTAATACCTCTCAAATTTAATCCTTTTATATGTCTTGTATATATACAACTTTCATGGGCTGGTTTTATGATAATTATTTAGGAATAACATGAGGAAATATCAAATCCATTGGAGGTGAACAAATATTTGTTGAGACTAAAGGTTGGGGAAGCTATCAATATATCTTATTTCATACTGTGAGTGAATATGAGACTGTCCTTTCCTATTAATAGTATATAATACCCTATAAGTTAAGAAATTTAAGGTAAGGAACTCCTTAGATGTACTTTCAACTAGGCTAAAGTACCGTATATTTCTTACTGGAGATACAACCAATAGTTTTAGCCATATCTATCCATAAACAAGAAGTAGGCATCAATACAGATGCATAAGACCGATTATATGGTGGAGAGGGTCTCATATTATACAATAAATGTTAGATGTTATTACTTTAATCCTCCAGAAATATGGTGGATAATGGAGTAGGATATGTTCCACAAGATTTATCACGACTTCTATCCACACAAACTAAATAATGCATTGATCCATGCCTCTAAACCTTTTGAAGTTATCCATGTTGATTGTAACTGAAAAAATAAATACACCCAATATTCAATGTTCTCCACTTTATTTTTTTTGGTGTTTACACTCAATCTCAATAAAAAAAATACATTGTGGGATTTAATAAATTAATTTCACCACATATTATCGGATCCATGGGATATACAAAATCTCAATTACTACTATTTAAAAACAAAAAACCTTCTAACAATGTTTCCAAACATAACCAAAACAAAGGGATTATAGAAAGGCTTGGGTAACCCAAGGAAACCTACCTAGATGGATGATGTTGGTGAATCTAGTCTTAAGTTAAGATTTTATGACCTCTCGAAGATTGAAAATTGGAATCCATGATGAATTGCGGGGTGATGCAATAGGTAGATGAACGTTATTCTTCCTTGACAAAATAAATGTGGAGATTTAAAGGATCTAAAAAAATATGATATTGTGTTTCTATAAATCCCATGAGGTAGAGATGAATTAGTTGAAAGCATAAACTAAGGGGTGATTCCATCCAATGTGGTATTCCAAGGAGTGGTTAAGTAGGTAAGAATATGATGTGAACTCCAAAAGTTTGATAGGTACCTTTGAAAATCCTTATTCAAGTGATGCATCCTTGATATAATTCTTTTTGGGAGGGAAATGTGGTAGTATAGTTTAATGAGTTTATGGTTAAAAAGGAAAGATCATTCCATGATGAGAGTATGGTTTCTTCTCCCCCTCTGTGGATGGTTAGGGAAGGTGAATGTGAATATTGGTGTTACAAAATTGGTGATATAAATTCCACGATGATAGAATATTTTTTCTATTCTCAAACCTATTAATATTTTAGTCTTAGGGTCATCTATTCATTAATCATGAATAATTTTTGGTTTGAGGATGTAAGATTACCTGTGATGTCACATGGTGGAATATCAATTATTTTATTTTAGTAATTTTACCTTCTCAAATAGGAAAAATCAAATAATTTTTATTGCCTATTCCTTAGTAAATTATTTCATTATATATGTGGTATTATGGATATTGAAACTGGTATTATTCTATATGAGTGAGTTGGAGGGGAGTTGTGGGATTACTTTTTTTTAAATTATTTAAATTTTTTATTCTATTCCATTTCATTTTATTAATATTCATATGGATATCCAACTGAAGGATGGGTTATGTTGTGCTTTTTTCTTAAAATATTATAATTATTTAATTTATTTTTTATAAGAAACTTTTTTTAAGAAATATTTTTTGATTCCCTATCACTAGTTTCCAGCCTCAGGAAATTGTGTACGTCATATAGTAGCCAGGGTTCTTGGTCAGGGTCAACCAAAGTTGGTTTATGATAAAAAACATACCTTAAAATTAGTAGGATTTTATAAACACTCTTTTAGGGCCTATCATTCCATACAAAAATCTATAAGGCCCATCACTAAATAACCCTAGAAATTTGTATCACACTTCAAATTCTCCCTTTATTTCTCTTCGAATGTTACCAAAACATATAAAATATAAGCACTATATTTTCATAAATTAATTTCTCACTCTAGTCTATAATATACATATTTCACTTCTCAAATTATTTATCTCTATCTAATTTGATATCATCATTATCAGCAATGGGTGAGTGATATGATTCATACATTATGTGTTGTGACATTTGAAATGCATCATGCCAGTTATGATATCTTTGAGAAATTTCTTATTGATAATCCACGGTACAAATCCATTCCAATATAAAAAAATGAATAATAAATGAAATCATAATTTTCCCATACTTATTTAAACTATTATGACTCAAAAAAGGAAATATCAGTTATAACTTTTGGCCATGCACATTGATCACTAAATTTCATCATCTCTTGTCAATATATGAACAATTATTACTATGAGTAGTCACTATCCACATTGTGATCAAATGTTTGCTCTCAATGGTCTCTAATATATTTCATGACTCAATAATCTATGTCACCCCACCAGTATCTGTCATAATGGTGAGTATCTTATAAAAATTTATATGTAACACCCTAATATTTTAGAATACTTTTTATCTCAAAATTATTACTATGTTAGGTATCTTTCTCAAAACATAACACTAAATTAAAACAATCAAAGACATAATAGATGAATATTACTAAAACAATATAAGAATAATAAAACTATATTAAATAAAAATATTTTAAATTCATACAAAATAGGATGAAGAACACCTAAAATTTTAAAATACATTTTTTTAATAAATTCATGTTTTTATTTTAATATTGTATTTTCATTTTAAAGATACTTTTTTTTAAATTTTATAATTTCGAATTTTAAAATTTATTTTCTTTTTTCATTCATCATATCAAAATTTTCATAAGTTGGGTTTTTGTGATTTTTCTAAAATAATTGATTTTTAAGTGAATACTGAGAAATATATATGCCAAAACTTTAAATTTTTTTACACTATAAATATATGAGAAAGACCTAGATTTTTATGAAACCATTTAATTTAATAATAATTTATTTAATTAATAAAACTATGTTTTTTAAATTATCATTTTAAACCTATAAAACCTTTTTCCAACTATTTAGAACATATGTATCATTTCAATCAAATTTAAAAATTGTTTTTATTAATTTCTTCCAATTAAAAGTTTTGATTGTAATATCCAATTTTAGATTGATTTTTAATCCACCAAAATATTATATGTTTTGTATAAACTAATGTATATCATTAAAATAAAATACATGAATATGTTTACCCTGCACCTAACTTTTATACCTGGGAATATATTTTTTATAGAAATGGTTTTTCACAAGTTACTTGTGATAATATTAAAGGATCGTGTTATTTTTAGTCAAATAATATATTAATAAGTCTAAACATAATTAATTGGATAAGGGAAAGAAATTATTTTTAATTTTTTTATTAATATTTTTTAATTATTATCCAATAAATTATATTAATATTTTTTAAATAATGGATTTTATATTATGTTTTAATGTTTGTATAATTATATTAACACATATTTAATTGGAAACCAATACTAAATAATAATGAAAACAAATAATGATTAAAGCATCATTTTTATACAAAAAATTGTATTTCTATGTACAAAATGTTTTAGTTTAAAAGTTAATTGTATCTTATTAATAAATTGAATTATATTATTTTTAGATTATATTTTGGTTTAGACCACCCAAATTCGATAAGAGGGGTTACTTAATAATTTTAAAAAAAGAACAGTTACATGGTTAAAAACTAGTTACCAAGGTAAAAATGAAAATAATAAAATGGAAAAACCTAATGGTAAATGTATTTAATCATGTTGAAAATGTTGGGACTAATTTTGATGATGGTTTTTTTAGTTTTAAGGAACTTATTTTAGAATATTTGAAGTTTATTTTTGTAAGAATTATTCAGGAAGAATTCTCTTTTTTTGATAAATATTTATAAACAAATATTTTCTATGAGTAAAAATAACTTTAATTTGATAAGTATTTTAGAAATTAAAAAATTGAAGATGAAGATTTTATAATAAAGACCATTTAGGGAAATATTTTTTCTACATGTTATAATGTTTCTTCAAGAAAATAATGTTCATACAAAAAAATTAAAGATCATTTTCTATCCTGATGGTTTCTAACATCATGACTTATAAAGATCCGATGATCCAAACATTTTTTACAAACTGGGTGAAACTTATTTGGGTTTACAAAGTTCTTTTTTTTCATTTTTGTGAATGTTCATAGAACAAAAAAAATTATATATAAAGATTCTAATGAGGAAAGTTATTTTTAATGTTTTCAACTTATATGAAGTATTCATGAAGTTTGGAAGTTGCGAAAGTATGAATTTTGTGATAGGTATTTCATATATATATTAGAAAGAGGGTATTTTTTGATGAATGGAAATAGGTGAATTATTTTGATGTGGTCTAGAAAAAAATTCAATGTATGTCAGATAAAAATTTATGAATTTTTATAGTTTTCAAAGTTATAAGGAAATCAGAAAAACCATGTGTTTGAGATTTATGAAGTTTATTGAAGATATAAAAGTTCTTAAAGTACAACATGATTCTGAGGAAAGGGATCATAAAAAAGTTCAATCAGACAAAGTCTTTATACAAAGGTTCATCAGAAGAAAATTTGGAACAATTTATATTAGAAAAATATATACAAATTTTTGAAGTTAAATTTTATAAGATATTAATGGATATACATTTTTTATAAAGATCATTAGATAGAGGATTATGTATGAAGATGGATGGAATTTGATTCTATTTTATGTCAATAACATAAGGGGAATTGGATTAATGAATATTCATGAAAATTGTAACACCCCAAGCTTCCTTGATACATTTCCCTTTGAATAATGCAGTAGCTTGCATTGCATGCAACTTGGAGTTTTAACACACCACGACCAATCAAACTAGCCATTATGAATAGTAATAACCACTTTTTAAAATTTTATAAATTTTATTTTTCAAAAGGGACTTCATTTTTGAATTCAGAATATCATAATTAGCTTAGGGTGACTTTTTGGTATTTTTCTGAAAACATTCAATTTTTGAAGAATAGTGAAAAACACTACATTATTGTTTAAAAATGGATTTTTATTTAAATAATTAGTTATATTATTTTAATTTATTTTAGGTCTAAATAGATACATAATACCTATATATGTTCAATTTAATTCATTGGAGTCATTTTATAATAAGTTTAGATATATAAAATTTTGTTGAACTTTTTACTGTCTTTTACCCACCATCTAAAAGAATTTACAAATTTTCATAAAACATAATTTTACCACTTCAATGAGTCGGATTTCAAAAATAAAAGAGACACATTTGAAATTATTATGTAAAATTTCATTAAATAAGATGTAAATAATTTTTTGGTGAATAGTAACTTTTGACTTTTATTTACCACGGTTAAAAGTAAATTGGGTAACTAAGGGTAAACATGGTATTATAATTACCCTAAAACTTGTCATAATTCTATTGGATAATTTTATTTTGACCAAAAATATCCTTATGAATAAAAAATGATCCTTTTTGTCCACATATATTAGATCAGGACATTTATTATTATTTAATTTAAAGAAGATTTAAAAGAGTTAAATTAAAATTTTAATTACAAAACCCTTTTTAATATAGGGTTACACACAATATAAATTAGATAATAAATATTCATTAGAAAGATAAAACGATTTCCTAAATAATTATGTTTTATTTATAATTTTTAGACATTAAATAATTTAATTTATTTATGACAGAATGATGATGTAGTAATTACCCTAATAAGGAAGTATTTAAATAATTGATATGATAAAAATCAAAATAAATGTAAATTGAGACTTATGATGAATTAAACTAATTTTATAGTTTAATATTACATGTTATAATTTATTAAATGAATTTTATTCCAAGTGATAATGTTTTTATGGCTTTCAAAAAAATTGAATACTAAATAGTGTCAAAATTGACATAATTGTGTTTAAAAAAACTATATTATTAATTGATATAATATTCTTAAAAATCGAAGGTTCTACCAATGGTCATTGATAAGGTTATATATAGTAATAATGAACCACATGGGGTTCTCTTGTCTTGTTATAGTAATTTTATTAACCATATAATATTAAAATACAAAGAGTCATGGTAAATGTCAAACTATTTATCTAAGAGTTAAATATAAAAGATAAGATTAATATGGTGACCTAAACCTATCCAAAACCTATTTTTTGAGAGGTTTTTGACCCATCCCCACCTTATCCTCTAAAAAAATCATTTTGGTTCCATTACAAACCTAAAATGGTTTTATTATAAATTCTATTTGAAACTTTTCCTAAAGTGACCCACACCTCTCATATAAAAGGTTACTTCCACTTCTCTTAATTTCACACCACAAAAGCCATTTTTCTTGGCCAAACCATAGCCAAATATCCTAAAATCATTCCTAAATTTATTCTAGAGGTCTTTCTTTGGTCCAAAATCCAACCTTTCGAGCCCTTTTGATCAAATCAAAAGAAAGAACCCAAAGAAGAGGTAAATATTTCATCACCTCTTTCAAGTTATTTTCTTCTTCCACTTCCTATTTATTTGTTGTTTCCATTATAAAATAATAAATTCAGTATATTCTATATACTATGATGTTATTATAAAAATGGTACAAGCATATTCATTATTCTATCCATCATATGAATGACAAATTCACCATAAGTGCGTACGTACAGATTACCATCTCCACGTTGTGGTGTAGTTTGTTATTCAAACACTTCATTATTTGGATAGGTATTATAATGTGTATAACCGATTTAAATAACAAATATAACATGTTAATGAATCCGTATATATGATATACCATTCAATTACAGATTATTTCACCATCAATATAATCATATTATCTCTTGTGTGTACGTACAGATTACAGTCTCCACAAACGTGATGAGATTCATTACCCATTGTAATCATTCAAGAATAATTGTCATTTTAGGATTAAAAATAAATTTTATTAACATAATATAATTTTTATATGAATCAAATACATCCTATCCATAACAAAAAAGACTTACGTAACCAAGCATATAAAATAAAATGAATTAATTAACACCCAAAATGATGATACTACTAAAATATTATTAACAAATAAATATTATGATATCATATATGATATCATATTTATGTATATGATTCTTGTTTTTTTAAGAAGTTCTTTCCTTGTCCAAAGTCAAAAGAACTATTTATTGAATAAATAAAAGGGATTACAACAGAGGATAAGAGGTATGTTTTTATAATCTTTATCTAAAAGCTTAAACATATTAGAAAGTAGGGTGTCCAACCAAGTTAATTATTGGTTGATACCCTTATTGGCAAGGGAGTCCGCTACTATATTAGATTCGTGGTAAACATGTCTAGCATTGTAGTGCATCCCCATCAGCGACTCAAGACACAAAATCCATCAAGTGGTGAGAGGCCATGAAAGATGTGTCATGCCATTCCAAATGGCTTGGACAATGGTAGTTGAGTTGCTTTCAATCCAGAGATTCATCCAGCATTTCTAAATGGAAAAAGTGACAACATGGATGACACCCATCATCTCTGCTTATAAAGATGAGGCAATACCACAGCTAGTAAAAAAATAATCCAAGGCATTGTCCATGAGAGTCCCTGAAGATCGCGCCACAACCTGCAGGACCTGGATTTCATTTTGAATCACCATCAACATTAACAATGATCCATCCTGGCATGAGGGATTGCAAGAATACCTCAAATGTGCACATGGGTGGTTGATAGAGGCCCTTAATTCGAATTTTTTAAAGAATTTCAAAGCCTCCAACAGAGTTGTTTCAATAAGCTTTATGAATTTTCGTGGCCTCATGAGCCACTATATGAATTTGAGATTTACCTGCATTTAAATTTAATGAGCATCTATTGAAATGTAAATCATTTCTATCATAACATACCACAAGGATCATCTCAGCAAAAACAGTTATGAAAATGTTTTTAATTTGCTGAGAGGAATCAAGAGCCAAATATCCTTTTAATTGCGAGATGATAGAGTCATTAGAAAACCATCTGCAATTAAAAAGGTTAAAAATGAAATTCCATTTTCGATTCTAGAGAAATTGTGATTATAATAATTTTTTGATTCAAGAATTCCATTATGAGAAGGTTCCCAAACAATGAAGTCATCAGAACTGGAGTAAGGGTAGTTATTAATAATATGAGAAATAGTGTTAGGGAGATCATTTCTGTGGGATTGAAGAACATCATTTATTGAGAAATTTATGTTTTCAGGAGGAGTGTTGGGGGGAAGTCTGGAAATGAGAGGAGTACCGGTCCAATTATCCATCCAGAAATTAATATTAGAATCATCATTTACCATCCATCTAGAATTTTGCATAATATTGTTGAAATATCTTTTTATGGATGGAAAAATTGAAGAGGAAATATAAATAGAATTACTTTTTTGAAGTTTATAGAGGAACCTTTGTTTAAGGAAATTAAGAGCATCAGAGTTGCGATTGATAAGACTCCAAGTGAGTCTATCCTAAAGTGAGTCATTAAAATGATTTAAGTTTTTGATGCCAATTCTACCTTTTTCAATAGGTTTACAACAAGTGTTCCAAGGAATAGTGATAAGTTTTCTTTCAGGTATACTTCCCGTCCAAAAAAAACTTTTTACGTAAGAGTTTATTTTCTTTAAAATGACATCAGGCCACTTGTAAATCATTAGAGAGTAAACCATTTTAGATATGACGGTTGATTTAACAAGAAATATTCTTCCTGCCATGGAAAGCTGTTTTCCTTTCCATGAAGAATGTTGTTTAATGATTTTATCCACAATCTTGGTAAAATAGGAAGATTTTGGCCAACCCCAAAATATTGGGACTCCCAAATAGGTGAATAGAAAAAACCTTCCTTAATACCAAGATTGTTGATAGTGATTGTGCAAAGATAAATTTTTTCAAAAGAAAATAAAAGATTTATTCCAACATATGGCATGACTAGAGATTTCTTTATAGTGTGATAGAGTATCATTGAGAACCTGAATATTTTTTACCTCCATGCAAGAATAAGATAATGTCATCAGAATACATGAGATGTGTAAGGACAGTGAGGTTCCTGGAAGCCTGAATAGGTTTAAGTTTATTCTGGCAGACAAGATGAGTAATCATTCTGCCTATATAGTCTTCAGCAATGACAAAGAGAATTGCTAAAAGAGGGTCTCCCTGTCTGACTCCTTTTGCGCACTGAATGTATCGCTTAGGAGATCCGTTAATCAGAATGGAAATGGAGGAAGACTTAAATAAATTCTTTATTGTATTGATGAAGGTCTCATTGAAGCCAAAATTTTGAAGAACTTTAAATATAAAATTCAAATCCATCGTGTCAAAGGCTTTTTTACTGTCAAGCTTAATAGAAACATTTCCACCTCTAGTAACTTTTTAGAGAACGTTAGTGCATTTAGATACAAGACAAATGCAGTCTTGGATGGTTCTACCCTTAATAAATCGAAATTGGTTCCAAGAGACAATTCTTTTTCATATAAGAGCCAGTCGATTTGCTATGATCTTAAAGATAATTTTGTAGACAGTATTGATAAGAGAAATAGGCCAAAATTAAAGAATTTGAGAATTATTGTCAATTTTAGGGATTAAAGTAAGAAATTGAGTGTTTATCCCATAAGTGATAATACCATTGGAAAATAATGATTGAACAAGTTTAGAAACATCTGAGTGAATAGTCTCCCAATGTTGTTGGAAAAAACCATTGTTAAATCCATCAGGACCAGGAGCACTGTCAGGGTTCAGAATAAAAAACATATCTTTAATTTCATGATCTAGAGGGATTCTGAGAAGTTATGTATTATCCGTATCATCAACTATGGAAGGAATAATATCAGTCTTATGGTCTTTATTGATATTCTGACCATTAAAAGTGTTGTGAAAGTGATCAACCACAAGATTTGAAATGGCCTCTTCTGAATCAATGAGAACATCATTGTGTATGAGAGTGGTAAGTGTTCTATTGACTTTCTTAATACGTTGAACATTATTATAGAATTTAGTGTTCCTATCTCCATCAGTTAACCATATAGTTTTAAATATTTTTTTAAGCATGTTGTCTTTAAAATTTAATAGAGAGTTGAGTTTTACATAAATCTCTATTTCAGATTGAGGATCCATGGTGAGATCTAAGGTGGTGTTATTATTTTGAATTTGAGTTAGATCATTCTCTAGAGAGGACATATCAATATCAATATGGTTCTTCCTTGTTCTAAACCAACAATTTAGATATTGGTTTAGATTTTTGAGTTAAGAACACAAGAAAAATAATCATTTTGGTGTCTCATAGTATCCTAATAATGTTTAATAAAGGCAGTGCAGTTCAGGTCATCAGACCAAGCATTATTAAATCTGAAGGGAAGGATGGTCTTAGTGTTTGTAATGGTTATGATAGTAAGAATAGGGTGGTGATCTGATTTCAATATTTGTAGGGTAGTATAAGAAATGGTATCCCAATTATCAAGCATAGTAGGATTTACAAAATCCATATCCAATTTGATCACCAACACTTTATTGTAGTGCCTTCAATACCAGGTATATTTAGCTCCTGAGAGGTTAACTTATAAAAGGTTGTTGTCATCAATAAAGGTTCTAAATTCTCGTGAGGATATAGAAGAATGTGATGGTCCATGTTTTTCATTAGGTGAAAGAACGGAATTGAAATATTCAATAACAACCTAAGGATCTTGAATTTTTCTATCCAATAGCATGAGATCTTTCCAAAGAGGTCTCCTCTCTTGGTAACAATTTTTAGCATAAAACATAGTATAGAAGATTTTTTTATTTTCATAGAAAAAGTCACAAGTGAACATTTTTTCTGAGCATTTGATAATGTTCACTTTTTGTAGTGATGAATGGAAATATATCCATAGAGACTCAGTAGAAGAACCATATTTAAAAAAACTTAGAAAATTATATCTAGGCGGGCATATATGTGTGAAATTAAAACTAAAATTTATCTAGTGTTCAGAAATAGCAAACAGAATAGGTTTATGCGTTGTGATAAATATATTGAGAAGAGTATGAGGGTCAAGGTTGGAAATACCCTGACAATTCCAATAGAAAATATTCATCAAGACTTAAGTTTTGTGTTGGATCCCCCTTTTTTTGCTTTACCCAAGTCTTTCTTCCTCTCAGATCATCTAATTTCTTGAGAGGAAGTTGACTTGGGTTTTTATTCTGCATGTTAGAAGAGAGGCAGATTGGTGTTTTATGATTCACTTCTCCAAGAACATTTTTAATGCATAATCATTGTGAGTATGTGAGAGAAAGGGGCTGGTGTTTATTCCAGGATATAAATTAGCAATAATATCAGTATTCAGTCCTTCCAAATCAGAAGATTTTTTCATAGAATCTTCATTGGAGGTATCATATATTATAAGTGAAACATGTAGTTTTGTTTCAGCATATTGTAAGTCTACAGAAGGTAAAGTAGTTCTTGAAATAGTAGTAAGTGCTTTGGGAGAAGAAGCAGATAGTTTCTTTCTAGAATTTTTCAAATCATTAGAAGAAATTAAGGAAGCACTTTAATCAGTATCATTTATAACCAATAATTCCAAAGCGAGAGCAGGTTTAACATTTAAGTTTTTAGAAGGCAATGTAATATGAGATAATCAAACTATAATTTCTGAGGATGATAAAGTACATGTTTCCAAGCTATTATTTTGTGTACCTTGTGAAGCATTGAAATCAATGATTTCAGTTAGACAGGCTTCATGAAAGGGGTTCCCAGAATGAGCAGGAATAACATTATTTGAAAACAAAACTCGTGTGGCCTTCAAGAGATGTTCTTCAAGTGGGTCTGCCTCATGTGAAGGAGATACAAACAAAGAAAGGATACTCGAACTGCTTGGATGGGTTTTTTAGGACACCATGGGGGCATGCAGGTCATCAAAAGGCTTACTACCTTTCTGAGTATCATCATATTTGGAGGAGGAAGCCTACTTTTCTCCATTAGGACTTGCAGGTTCATCTGAGGAAGAAACTCTTCAAAGCTTGTTGTTACTTTCAGAATGAAAATCCAGGTTAGAGTTAAAAAAATTCAGGATCATATCTTCAATTTCCTTACTGATTTCATGCTCATCAACAATGTCACTCCAAGCAACACCTTGGAGGTGAGAAAAAGAATTTGATTTTTTGACCCATATTTCATTTTTCTTTTGAGAAGTTTCAGGGATGTCCTTACCAATTATTTTAGTACTTTTTTGTGTTTTTAATCCTTCCACTCACTTACTATAGGTGTAGAAACTTATTTCCTAAAAAATTGACAGTTTGGGAAATTATGGCCACTAATCTTACAAACCTCACAAAAAGGGGGAATTATCTCATATTCAATTGTAATTTCAGTCTTATATTCATGGGCAGAAAAGTTAATGACGTTTGGAAATTTTAATTCAAGATTAAATTCAACAATAATCCTTTCAAAGAGTCCTATCTCAGTGTCTATGTTCCTTTAGTCAATTTCGATTGTCATACCAATTCAAGAAACAATATACATCTTTCGATTCATATGAAATCGGGCCTTTGAGCACATCCCGGAAGGAGATTTCCTTCAGTCTCTCCTCTGTCGAGGATAGATCTAGGGCTCGAGTAAGCGTATTGGCATCCTTGAACGTAGGGGTGGATTTCTTAAGGATGATCTCCCACCACAGATCAAAACCAACCATATTCAATTGCGATATGATTCACCGAAGAAGTTAGGGTTTGCGATCAGAGTCGCCGTTGGGAATCATCCATTGGAGATCTGTGTCGACATTCCCCCCTCCATGTATATTATTCTTGTATAATTTAATAATTCTTTTTAACTATTATACAAGAGGTTAAAATACCATCTACTAAAAAAAGTACAAGGTAAGGGTTAATTTCACAATCTCTTTATTATTCGAGTTTGTTTTTAGTTAATTATTTACTGGGACCTCTTGATAATACACATCCATATTTCTTCAAAATGTATTCCAAATTTTTTTTACTATTTACTAGAATATGGGTTAAAGTAATTTATACATTTTGTTTCACTTTTTATAAAATGGTTTTAAAGTAATCTTTTCATTGTTTTCCAAACAATGTAGTTTATGACCTTTTTGACAAAATTAAGGTAAGAGTATTTTTTAACATATACGTCGGGTGTGGATATTTTTCTCCATTATATCATCGTATAAGCTTCCATTACAATCTTATAATAATATTTTCAAAATACTAGTTTTCGTTTATAATTATTTGAATTTTATATAATTTCAAAACAGAAAGAATAATTTATTTCAAATAGTATTCATTTCATCTATCTCAACATCCTTTGATGGATTTTAAACTTATTTGAAGTTTATTTATTATGATAAAAATCTTCCATATTGTATTGAAGTTTTTGTGATATGTTTGACCATGGAGGTGTTTTTTACACCATTCATGGTTTATGGATGAATTATTTTCATTTCTTATGTTATTTTTAATACGAATTTTTCTGTTATGTTTAATCCTTTTCATATGAGGAATGCATTGGACTTAGTAAGTGACAGGTGGATCCCACTATAGCTCCTCAATGAATCAGTAAGTATAATGAGACACACTAGTGTCTTGGCAGAAGGACTTGACAAAATATTAATTGACGTCTTGGAACAAGGCCTTGACTATGTGGTTATGAAGTCTAGAATTATGAATTCCATAATTATGAAAGTGGCTATTTATATTGCATGAGATTATTTGACTGTTAGAATATCCATGTGAATAAGTAAATAACATTATTTGATTTCATCTTTTCCATATTATGCTGAAGTTTAAGTTTACAAGTCTTCTTTTAGTCTTACACATTTCCTTAAATGTTTATTATTATTTATGAATGTTTCTGCTATATTGTTATCCTTAATGATTATCTGAGATCACCCCTTTTTATGTTTTATTTTTCCCAGTATGTGAAGATATATTTTATGGTTGACCTATAGGGATTTTCTAAGGACATAAATGTGGTCAATGGGGACAAAATGTTGTTGATGTTTTTATTTCTTGATGTAATGTAAAACTTATAAATGTATCTAGTACTTCCAAGGATACTAAACTGATCAGTCATTTGGGACATGATTCCTTGTTTCATGATAATGTTATGTAATAATTCACCGACTCTGGGTAACTAGGGTTAGGGCATTACAGTTGGTATTAGGGGAAGATTCGTACAAACCTTGGAAACTAGATTTAGATAAACTCTGATTAAAACACATTACCCTAAGATAGACTTTGAGGATTGGTATAGAAGAACTACCTAGAATAATGGTAATATAGAGATTTTGTGTATTTTCCATGAAATAAATCCTTGTTTGGATATGAGCAGGTCGAGACAGCTCCAACACAGATATACCTAAGAGTGAAAACTCTAACAAGGAGTTTCGGGCTTGACCCAGGGTATCCTGGTACATGACAATGGGTCTTGCTACACTCTTGGTTATGACACTCCCGGGGGATATTCTTTAGATAATTCACACTTTCATTAAAAACCATTATGAAGGATTTATGAGTATAAACCTCCTCAAAGAAAACATTTTTTATGATTATGGATTATATCCCTAAATTGTTCAATTTATGTTAAGTGTTTTTAAAGTTTGGAATTATGTATTGTGATTCATAAACTAATGTTGTGTATGCCATTGTTTAGAAATGGTGCCTATTAGAAGGAATGGAAACCATATAAATTAATGTAATCCATGTAGGGATTTTCCTCCTACTCAAGATAATTATAGTGGAGCTGGTGATGCAACTGGTGCTGATAAGCTTACCACCATACTGGGAAAACTAACTCAGGTTATTAATAATAAACTTACCCATATGGAGCACCCTGATCCACAATGTCGAGGATAAATGTTAGACAGCTTCATGAGGAAACAACCACCAACATTCAATGGGATTACAAATCCTATAGTAGCTAAGAAATGGATAAATTTCTTAGAAAAAATATTTTATTCTTTCCGGAGTAGCGAAAGGGAAAACGTTGTGATGGAAGTTTATCGACTCACGACAGATGCAGATCAATGGTGGTCATTAATCCAAAACAAAAAGGAAGATGAAGATGTATTGAACATGGAATAGAGGGAGTTTAAAGATATTTTATTAGAAAAATACTTTCCTCGTGACCATCGAGCTGATATGTAAAGACAATTTTAGAGTCTCTGGAAAAAGGAGGATGAGATTGTCGCAATGTATGAGGCTAACTTTACAAGGTTTGAAAGGCATTCAGTAGACTATATATGTAACCTAAAGAGTAAGATTGATCAATTCTTTGATGGTTTAAAACCATTGAACTGTCAAGAATTAGTCTCACAATCCTTCTCATCGTATGGAGATATTGTCTCATGCACTATCAAGACAGAAAAGTAATTCTCTATGTCTTATAACATCCTAGAAAACAAAGAGAAGAAGAGATATGTTGATCACACGAAAAATGGATATAAGGGGAAAAGGGGGGAATTTGAATATCCATACTGTGGTAAATGTGGGACGAAATACCCCATCACTTGACTGAAGGGAACAAGAGTCTATTAAAAGTGTGGTGAAAAATGCCACCAAGATCATGATTGCAAGGGAATGAAATAGGGTTTCAATATTGAATGCTACAATTGTAGATAAAAGAGAAATTATGAAAATGAATGTCCTAATATCCAAGGTAACTTACCTCATAAAAGGACAAGGGAGAAAGGACAAGATTATGTGATCACAACTACTGAGGCTGAAGCTCTGAAAGATGTGGAGGCAAGTAATTTAATGGTTTCCACAAGTTTAGACAATGATTTATTTGATTCTAGATCATATCACTATTTCATATCTTCCCAGTTTGCTAAGAAAAATAGATATTTTCAATTTGACTTAACAAGGGAGTTGTTTGTCAAAACTCCTAAGGGAATATCATCACAACAATGTTTTGTGAAACAGTTCCCATTAGGGAATATAAATGTTCTTTATCTACTGATCTCATTGTTATACCCATGATTGAATTTGATATAATCCTTGTAATGTATTTTCATTCAGATTATGATTTGAAAATTTATTGTAAGAAGAAGGAGGTTACAATTTTCGATGATGATCAAGAGTACCTTATCTTTAGAGAAGAAACAACACCACCTGATTCTTATCAAGATCCACCCCCTGTAGCTCTACTAAATTCAATTATTGAGGAGGAAGAGAATGAAATAAATATGGGTGAGGAAAAGAATGTTCAAATAGAGGACATACCTATTGTGCAAGAATATGTTGATGTGTTTCTAGAAGAATTACCTAGACACCATCCAGAACAAGAAATTGAGTTTTCCATTGATTTAGTTCTTGTTCAAGGCCCATATCGAAGACCCATTATAGAATGTACACAATAAAATTAGTGGAACTAATGAAAAAACTAGAGGAATTGAGTAATAAGGGATTTATTCTCCCTAGTGTTTCTCCATTGGGAGACCCTACCCTTTTTGTTAAGAAGAAAGACAGATCTATGAGGTTGTGCATTGACTACAGGGAGATCAATGCTATAACAATAAAGAACAAGTATCCCCTACCTTGCATTGATGATTTATTCGACCAACTTCATGGAGCTCAATATTTTTCAATGACTGAACTTCGATCTGGATATCATCAGTTGTGTGTGAAGAAGTAAGACACTCTAAAAACAGAATTTCGAACTAGGTATGGGCATTATGAGTTTACAGTACTGACTTTTGGATTGACTAATGAACCCTCTATCTTTCTGGATCTAATGAATAGATTTTTCATGGAATATCTTGATGACTTTGTAGTGATATTTGTTGATGATATCTTGGTATACTCAAAAATCTAAAAAGATCATGGAAATCACTTGCACACAATTCTGAGAACCCTCATAAGAAATGAATTATATGGGAAGTTTAACAAGTGTTAATTCTAGATTCAAGATATTATTTTTCTTGTCCATATTATCTCTAAGGATGAAATCTATGTTGATCCTTCAAAGACAAAGGAAATCCCAGAATGTTCAGCACTGATGAGTATAACTGAGGTACGTAGATTTATTTGTTTAGTAGGTTATTATCGACATTTCATCCAGAATTTTTTCTAGTTGGATTACCCATTAACCATGCTCACACGTAAAGTGGTTTAATTTGTTTGGAAAAAAGAGTGTGAAGATTGTTTTGAAGAACTGAATAGAAGATTATTCAACAGTCTTATCTTGCCTCTACCATCAGGGAATGATGGGTTTGTTATTTATAGTGATTCTTCAATGAAAGGACTTGGTTATGTCCCTATGTTGAATGATATAGTTATTTCCTATGCATCATGATAGCTAAAAAATCATGAGAAAAATTATCCCACTCTTGATATTCAGTTAGTAGCTGTAATCTTTGCTATGAAGATATGGATACACTATCTCTATGGTGAAAATGTTATATTTATACTGATTATAAGATTTTGAATTATATTTTCTCATAGAAAGAACTCAACATGAGGCAAAGGAGATGTCTTGAACTACTCAAGGATTATGATTTCACTATACACTACCACTCGAGGAAGGAAATTAAGGTGGCAGATTCTTTGAGTAGAAAGGATAATGGAGTTTTGAACAAGATGAGAGTAGAAAGGGATCCTATTTTCTTGGATCTAGTAAAGATAGATATGGGAATAACCCTAGAAGGTGAAACATCAATACTTTTTCAAATGGTTACCAAAATATCTTTACTAGAAAGAATAAAAAGTACTCAGGCTAATGATGATGAGTTTCAAAAGAAGATTAAATCTGTGAATGATGGGAGATTGAGTGATTTCATATTTGAAGATATAATTTTGAAATTTGTGATAAGACATTGTGTTCCTAAAATACCTGATCTAAAAAGGGAATTGTTGGATGATTCTCATAGATCCAATTTCTCTATAAACCATGGGAGCACCAAGATGTATAGATATTTGAAGGAACATTTTTGGTGGGACAACATGAAGAGGGAGATTGCTGATTTCGTATCAAGATGTATGGTTTTTCAACTTGTGAAAGCTGAAAGGAAACAACCTAGAGGATTCATGCAACCTCTTCCCATACGTGAGTGGAAATGGTATAATATTACAATGGACTTTGTCATGGGGCTACCAAGGACTCCTAGAAGGAATGATGCAATATGGGTCATTATTGATCATCTTACCAAGTCATCACATTTTCTTGCTGTAAGAGAAGATTTACCACTTGAACGTCTAGCAAGAATATATATTAATGAAGTTGTAAGACTCTATGGTGTACCCCTATCGATTGTTTCTGATCACAATCCCCATTTTACATCATGATTTTTGAAAAGTATTCAAAAGGACTTGGATAATGAACATCATTTGAGCACTGCCTACTACCCTCAAATTGATGGACAATCAGAATGGAATATTCAAACCTCATAAGACATGTTGAGATCTTGATCACTTGACTTCCAAGGTATGTGGGATCAATATTTACCTATGGTATAATTTTCCTATAATAATATCTTCCATTCAAGTATTCAGATGACACCATTTGAAGAGTTATATGGTAACAGATGTCGCACACCAACTTTTTGGGATGAAGTGGGTGAAATAAAACTTGTAGGTTGAGAACTTGTTAAGGAAAAAACAAAAAAGGTGAATATTATCCAAACACACATCAAAGTAGCTCAAAGTTGGAAAAAGATATATGCCAATAATCAGTGGAAGGATTTGGAATTTATAGTAGGAGATCATGTTTTCATGAAGGTATCTACATGGAAGGGTGTTATAAGATTCGGTAAGAAGGGTAAATTGAGTCTAAGGAACATCAGACCTTTTGAAATTCTAGAAAGAATTGGGGTTGTTGCTTATCGTTTGTCAATAATGCCAAGTCTCTCTAAAGTTCATGATGTGTTCCACATATCACGGTTGAGAAAATACATGCCTGACCCAACACATGTACTCACCTTTGAAGAAATTGAACTGGAACCTGATCAGTCTTATTGTGAAGATCCTATCGAGATTCTTGATACCAACAAACAAGTTATGAGAAACTGGACGACTTGTCTGATAAATGTTCTATGGAGAAACCATAAGATGGAAGAGGCAATGTGGGAACCTAAGGAACTTATGATGAAGAACCAAACTAATCATTTTATGCAGTGATATTTTAGAAATATCAAGGATGATATTATTTTACAGAGGGTAGAATGTAACTCTGCAAGCTTCCATGATATGTTTCCCTTTGAATAATGTAGTAACATACATTGTACGCAACTTGGAGTTTTAACACACCACGACAAATCAAACTAGCCGTTATGAATAGTAATACCTACTTTTTAAAATGTTATAAATTCTATTTTTCAAAATTTAATTCATTTTTGAATTCAGAATATTGAAATTATCTTAGGTTGAATTTTTGGTATTTTTCTGAAAACATTCAATTTTTGATGAATAATGAAAAACAAAACATTATTGTTTAAAACCGAATTTTTATTTAAATAATTAGTTATATTATATTAATTTATTTTAGGTCAAAATAGATACATAATACCTATATATGTTCAATTTTATTCATTAGATTCATTTTATAATAATTTTAGATATATAAAATTTTATTGAACTTTTTACCATCTTTTACCCACATTCTAGGAGAATTTACAAATTTGCATAAAACATAATTTTACCAGTTTTTTTAGTTGAATTTAAGAGATTCAAGAGATAAGGATGAAATAATTAATTAAAATTTGGTTCAATAAGATGAAAATAATATTTTTTGAATAGTAACTTTTGACATATTTACCGCGATTAAAAGTAAATTTGGTAATTAAGGGAAAAAATGACATTATAGTTACCCTAACACATGTCCCAATTCTATTGGATAAGTTTAGTTTGACCAAAAACACACTTAGGAATAAAATATGATCATTTGGTTCCACTTGTATTATATTAGGACCTTTATTATTATTTTATTTAAAGAGGAGTTAAAAGCGTTAAATTCAATTTTAATAACTAAACCATTTTTAATATAGGGTTAAACACAATATAAATTCGACTATAAATATTAATTAGAAAGATAAAAATATTTCCTACATAATTATATTTTATTTATAATTTTTAGACATTAAATAATTTAATTTATTTGTGACACAATGATGATGCAGTAATTACCTTAATAAAATAATATTAAAATAATTGATATTATAAATATCCAAATAAATGTAAATTGAGACTTTTGACGAATTAAACTAATTTTATATCTTGATATGACATGTTAGGGTTTATTAAGTAAATTTTATTCTAAGTTATAAAGTTTTTATGGCTTTCAAAAAAATCAAATACTAAATAGTGTCAAAATTGACTTAATTGAGTCATTAAAACAAATACTATATTAATAATTGATATAATATTTCTAAAAATCTAAGGATCAAAAAAAAGAATTATATAAGGATATATATATTAATAATTGATCAAATGGGGTTTTATTGTCTTGTTATAGTAATTTTATTAACCATATAATATAAAAGTACAAAGAGACAAGGTAAATGTCAAACTATTTAACTAAGAGTTAAATCTAAAAGATAATGTTAATATGGTGACCTAAACCTGTCCAAAACCTATTGGTTGAGAATTTTTCGACCCAAACCAACCTTATCCTCAAAATTAATAATTTTTGAGCCATTAAAAACCGAAAATTAATTTATTATAAAAAAATATTTCAAGCTTTTCTTAAAGTGACCCTCACCACTCTTATAAAAGGGTGCCGCCCCTTCTATTAATTTCACACCTCCAAAAAAATTTGACTTGGCCAAACCCTACCCAAATATCCTCCCATATTTCCTCACTTAATCCTAGAGGTCTTCTTTTAGTAACGTCCCGGACCCGGGTGCCACACAACGGGTGCCCGGATCCCGGTTCACCACATGAGCTCTAGCGCATTTCCCCAAATGCCAGAGGTTGGCGACTAGGAGTGAGGGACTATGTATGACAGTGGGGAAACTATGCCCTCATTTTTCAAAGTGTAGCATAGCGGAATACGAAATAAAACATACAACGACAACGGAAGTAGTAAACCATACACAACTGAAATAAACAGCAGTATATAAATAATGATGCTACATGTCTCAAGTACTAAGAAGACAACTAGAACATGTTACACATCAATCCAGTACAACAAAATGCAGAGTACAGAAAAACAAAGCAAATTTGCTGGCAGCGGAATCATGCGCCTAGGCTCGGTCCCATGCCCTCCTACTCCTCTGCAATAGTCAAGTACTTGTATAGGGACTCTCTCCCCTATCTACACCTGCAGCAACGTAATCTGTTTGGGCGGAAAAGTGTGACCCAAACAGGGAGTGAGAAAAAATATTTCAGTAGGCACCCACTAAAGGCTGGTTCCCAACTACGTGATAACATGAAACAATAGTGTGCAGTGGTAAAATGAAATAATGTAAGAAGTACTCAAAAGTAACAAACTACTAGTTATTTCCATTTTTGATATTCATTTAATCCATTTAATACAAGAAATCACCACATTGCATTTCTAAATAAACCACTAGTGTCCTCAGACACATAAACTATTACCCTCGGGTAACGAGTATCCAACACAAGAATATTCCCTCAGGCATAACAATGTTAGCCCTCATGCGTAGGTAGTGTCACCCACAGGCATAGAATTAGCTGCCCACATGCACAGAAGAAGTTGCCCTTAGGCCGAAATAACTACTTCCCACATGCTAAATAGTGCAGGGCCCATAGGCTAATCACAAAAACGCCCTCAGGCTAAATAGGTAATCGGGTCATTCCCAATAGATCAAAATTCAGTAAACAAGCAATTACTCTCAAGGCAATTTTACAATTACTACATTAAAGGCATACCCTCGGGTATCCTGGCCAAACAGCTAAACAGTGAAACACACCCACGGTGTGGTTTCGGATCCAACCAACGATCCCAACCAGCATTTTATTATCCCAATTTAATCACCTATGAAATTCTAGGCATTATATATAGAAATGGCCTCATCCACACGACACCCCAACATGGGTTCGTGGCACGAAAACACACAAAAATGCACGACAGTTGGAAAGTTTACACCAAGCCACCTACCTCATACGCCAATGAGTGTTATACACGAATGTAGATTTCAGAAACGCCCAAGAACGACGTAGATCTGACGAAGATCAAAACCCATTCAAAACTAAATAACTTCCGTTAGGGGAAGAATTGGTAAGAACCATACCATGAGAGGAGAGGGCTTACCAGTGCGGTTCCAACGAGATTGTCCGAAGCCGAATCAGATTCCAGACGAACACCCGGTAGATCTTTAAAGGTTCGGTTGTCCTCCTTGGCTCCAAAATGGCTCAAATGCCTCCTCTACCAAATGAGGAGGATACTACTTGTTTTAATCCAAAAAAAAAGTGCACAGCATGTAATTATGAGTTTAAGGTGTGTACTTCTTTTATTTAACTGTTCCTATGGCGGCATCACCACACTGTTTATCTTTCGACATGAGTACACAACATGTACTCTCGAGTACACGGTGTGTACTGTCACCCAGCTGGAGGCGACTCCACCGCCTTACTGTTTAAGCCTACTGACTGACTACACTGTGTGTAAGGTATCACTACACAGCGTGTAGTGGGTTCCTACACCCCTTGTCGCCGACATGGCTACACACCCCGTGTACCCATCCCACATGGCCAAAAGTACACGGCGTGTGGAAAAAGTACAGGGCTTGTAGTTTCAAAATTTAGGATTTCCCCATTTTCAATATTTTCTCAAAAACACTTAAGGAAAAGGAAAAAGAAGATGCCTATACCTTAAAATAAGAACCGAGTTCTTACAAACTTTTCCCCTTATAACAATTCATCCCCGAATTTCCCTTCCCAGGGTGGCGAAAATAAAGCTCAGAACAACTCTGGCCACTGAGCACGTACATCGGCCTCCCACTCCCAAGTCTCGTCCTGCACTCGGTCATGCTTCCATAGCACTCATATAAGAGGAACTGACCGGCCTCAGAGAAACTTCATGCTCCTGTCAACAATACGAATCGGATGCTCCTCAAAGGATGCATCGGCCTCCAGCTCAACCTCCTCAGGCAGAAAAACCTGAGATGAGTCTGAATGATAGTGGCGCAACAGAGACACGTAGAAGACGTCATGCATGGCTCGGTATTATTGCGGTAACTGCAATTGAAAGGTAACCAGCCCAACTCTCTCCAGAATCTCGAATGGCCCCACATACCTCGGTGAAAGCTTACCCTGTCTCCTGATCCGCTTGTGTCCCAGCCTCGGAGAAACACGTAGAAAAACCTGATCCCCGACCATGAACTCCAAAGGTCGTATGTGGCGATCAACCTAAGACTTTTGATGAGACTGCGTAGTAGCCATCCACTTTCAAATCAACTGGACCTGCTTAGATGTCTCCTGCAAAAGCTGTGGCCCCAGTAAAGCTACCTCACATGCCTCTAACCAGCACAAATGTGAACGACATGGCCTACCATATAAAGCCTCGTATGGTGCCATCTCAATAGTTTCCTTAAAAAAATTTTTATAGGAAAACTCTACTAGGGGTTTATGCTTCTCCCAAGAGCCCCCAAAGTCTAGGACACATGCACGCATCATGTCCTCAAACACCTGTATCGTACGCTCTGACTGGCCATCGGTCTAAGGGTGGTATGCTATGCTTAGAAGCACATGTGTACCCAGTGCCTTCTAAAAACTCATCCATAAACAAGATGTAAAGCGGGCGTCCCTATATGAAACGACAGAACGAGGGACCCCATGAATATGTACGATCTCTCGGATATACAGCCTTCCGAGCTCGTCCACACCGTAGGTCTCCTTGATCGGCAAGAAGTGAGATACCTTCATGAGTCTGTCCACAATAACCCACACTACGTCATTGCCTCTAGGTGACCTCGACAATCCCATCACGAAATCCATCGCGACATCATCCCATTTCCACTCTGGAATGGGAAACTACTGTAACAGCCCAGCAGGCCTCTGGTGCTCTGCCTTCACCTACTGACAGGTGGAACACCTCGTAACAAAACCAACTACATCTTTCTTCACACCCAGCCACCAGTACTGACGTCTCAATTCTCGGTACATCTTGGTAACCCCGGGATGAACTGCCCAAGCTAAAGCATGAAACTCCCGCATCAGCTCCATGCATATGTCCCCTGGAACCCATACACGTCCATGGAAATGAGAAACCTCATCATCACCTATCGTCCACCCAGGAGAAGGGTCCCCACTTGCCACCGACTCCCATAGAACTATTCCTTCTGAATCTGATAGATGCCTCATCCTCACTCTGTCCAGGAGGGTAGAAGTCATAGCTAATGAAGAAAGATAAGTCTTCCCCTGACTATCATGCACCTCCAGATGCATCTCAGAGAACAAATCCATGAGCTCCCACTCACCACTGCCCACCTGTACTGCCTATATCTGAGTCTTCCTTCTCATTGCATCAGCTACTGCATTACCATTACCAGGTGTATAGGAAAGCTCAAAATCGAAGGACTATAGGTACTCAACACACCTTCTCTGCCTCAGATTCAGGCCACGATGAGTAATGATATACTTGAGGCTTTTGTGGTCGGTGAAAACCATAAAATGCTCTCCCAACAGATAATGTATCCAACAGCACAACGCATTCACAACTGCAGCCAACTCGAGATCATGTGTCAGGTAATTCCGCTCATGTGGCCTCAATTGTCGAGACCCTTATGCAACAACTCAGTTGCCCCTGCATCAAAACGGCTCCCAACCCAATCCCTGAAGCATCACAGTAAACTTTATAGATCTTCCCCTACTCTGGGAGTATTAGGATCGGTGCTGATGTTAACCTTCCTTTCAAGTCCTGAAAGATGCCTCGCAAGCTTCTGACCAAACGAACTTCACACCCCTCTTAGTCAGACCTGTCAACGGTGCTGCTAAGAGAGAGAAGTCATGTATGAAGCGTCTGTAGTAACCAGCCAGCCCTAAGAAACTCCGTATCTCAAACACGTTCTTAGGATGCTCCTAGTAAACTACTCCCCTCACCTTCTCTGGGACTACTACAACTCCTGCCTCTGAGATGATATGACACAGGAAGTGAATCTGGTCCATCCAAAAGTGGTACTTCGAGATCTGAGCATATAGCCGATGCTCTCTCAGTGTACTCAATACGATCTCAATATGGGTGGAATGGTCATGTCGAGGACGAGAGTACACCAAGATGTCGTCCACAAATACTACCACAAAATAATCTAGATACAGATAGAACACACGATTCATCAGATCTATGAAAACTGTTGGCGCGTTCTTCAGTCCAAACGGCATAATCAAGTACTCGTACAAACCATATCTACTCTGAAATGCTGTAAGCGGTATATCCGATGATCTCATGCGTAGTTGATGATATCCAGATCTCAAGTCAATCTTCGAGAACACTTGTGCTCCACAAATATGATCAAACAGATCATCTACCCTCAGCAAGGGATATTGGTTCTTAACCGTCCACTGGTTTAGCTTCTGATAATCCACGCAAAGTTTGAGGGTACCATCTGTCTTCTTCGCAAAAAGGACCGGAGAACCCCAAGGAGAAGTACTGGGTCGGATAAAACCCTTCTCCGGTAGCTCCTCTAACGGCCTCTTGAGCTCCTCCAACTCAGGCGTGGCCATCCTATAAGGAGGAATGGACACCATTGATGCTCCTGGCACAAGCTCGATAGAGAAATCCACCTCTCGCACCAGAGGTAGACCTGAAAAGTCGTCCAGGAATACATCCCGGAAACGATCAACAACTGGAGGGAAATCTGTCTGACAAGTCCCCTGATCATCCAGATATAAGCTCGCAATATGGGATGTGACTCCAACTTGCCCATGATGCTCCAGTCTAGCTCGACTCGCCTGAACATCCCATTTTCCCTTGTATAGAAACTCTCCACCCTCTGATGATGTGAAACAAACCCTGCAATGATAGAAGTCTACAAAGGCTCGAAAGGGAACCAACCAGTCCATCCCAAGAATGATGTCATAGATCGTCATCTCTAAGACATAGAGGTCCCATAGAAAGTGAAACCCTCCAACCGCAAGGGGGAACTCCTTGCACTGACGCACACCAGCCGTTCTAGTCCCCAACGGAGTGTCTAGAATCATGATATCAGAAGAAGGAGAAACACCAAGCCCAAGGCTCTCCACAACGGTACAGATATGAAACTATGTGTAGCACTCGTATCAAAAAGAATTGAAGACAAGACAAAAGATACTAGAATAGTATCTATGACTATCAAAGGTCCTGGATCCTGCTCCTGCTGGGTCTGTTGCACTACAAATGCCTGCCCAGTGTCATGGCCCTACGACACAGCCTGGCTACCCTGAGCTGTCCCACCCTGCTACCTCTGCGATCCTGGTGTCTGGATACAACAACCATGACCACCATCTCTACCTGTACGCCCTGACGCATTCCAGTTCCCTGACTGGTAAGAAGCCACTGGTCCTACTCCTCCATGAGGAGTCTGCACAGAACCCCTCTCACTAGCCACTAGTTGAAACGCCCTACAAAAGGGATTCAGATGACCCATCTTGCCATAAGATCAGCACTCCACTAGGTCTCGTGGACACTGCGACCTCTTGTTCCCCTCTCTAACACACTGGAAGCACATAACCTGGCCACCTGAAGCATTCTTCTGACTGGTACTGCCACCTTGAGAGAAGTCCATCTGTCTCTTCCTCTTTCCAGTAGAAATAGTACCAGTAACTGGTGCTGAACCACCCTATCCCACACCACTCAATTCCCGCAGGTTCCTCTCTGTAATCAACGCCTAGTTCACAATCGCGTGTACAGTAGGCAACCTGAAAACATTCACCAGTGCTCGGATGTCATACCAAAGACCATCTTCAAAACGTCTGGCTATCAACGTCTCATCACCCACCAGCATGGGTGCAAAGCACTGAAGCTCTGTAAAACGAGCAGAATAGTCCATCACCGGCATAGCGCCCTACTGCAGATTCATGAACTCTCAAGATCTATCTGCCCTCAGCATCTCGTAAAAGAAGAAGTCATAGAATACTGCCTAAAAATCTTCCCACGCCATGTCTCTGTGATGCTATGACTAAGTGGTAACATCAGACCACCTCTTGGAGGAATCAAGCAGCATGTAAGTCGCGAGCTTGACCATCCACCCTGGAGGCCTCTCAAGATGCTCGAAAATAGTCTGCATCGACCCCAACCAAGACTTCACAGCCTATGGTCCGCCATCCCCTGAAAACGTAGGCGGATGCTGCTGCTGAAAGATATGAGTTAGCTCAGCCATAGATGTAGCAGCCTACGGTGCTCTCTGAAAGGTCTACATGAACCGCATAAATCCTTCACGTAACTGCACCTCCATTCCTGTCTTCGGTATAGCAGCTGGCGCCGCATCTACCTCTACTATAGGATCAACTGGTAGCCCATGGCCCACCATCTCTGGAGTATAATCATCGCCGCTCTCCTGGTGAACAACTCGTGGTTGTTTAGGCGGCATGACACTACAGGGTCAAAAGCACGCCTCAGATTCAAGATTATTAAGACTGAAAGCAAAGGAACCACAAAGGAACAAGAGGAAGAAAGACTTTCAAAATTTTCAAAACAAGACTACACGGCGTGTACACTGACTACACGGCATGTACATAACTTCTCTTCCCCTGTCCGTGTCCTTACACACGGCTAAGCCACATGGCTTCCGTTGAACAAAAACTACACGGCGTGTATAATATCTACATGGCGTGTACGATGTTATTTTCCAACTGCCCGTCTGTGACACGGCTGACTACTCGGCTTGACACTACACAACGTGTTACACCCGTACACAGCATGTACAACACCCCGTTTCCCATCCACATAGCTAAAAACACATGGTCTGTCCTCAGACAAGACCACACGGCGTGTCCCACAGATACACGGCGTGTTCTGTACCGGAGTTCACCGACCCGTTTTGTTAGTTACACGACCGGAATCTGGGTCTACACTACATGGCATGTCCATTCAGTACACGACGTGGTTTACCCAAGCCTTTCCCTTCCCCGTGTCGCCGCCAACACGGTTTGTGAAACAGGAAGAGACTACATGGCGTGTACTCCAGGTACACGGCGTGTACTCAAAATGTTTATTTTTTTCCCAAACAGAAGAATATAAACGACGTGTATAAAAATACTACACGGCGTGTATACTGGGTTTCTGAACAGTATGCCTCAGAAACTTCCCCAAAACCCAGAAAATACTGAAAAACAACACCTAAGTGTCAAATTCCGACCCGTGGGGGCCCATAATCCCCAAGAATCAAATTTTGACATCTCATATGTGTTATAACCAATAAACAGTCTATGATCCACCAAATTCCAGTAAATGGGGGCCCATACTCCCGAGAAACCAAAGTTTGGCATCCATTCTATAAACAAGCTCACACAAAGAATACCCTATCATAGAGAAGGTATTTATCAAGCAGCTATCACAACAACATGATTTTCTAGCACAACAACTATCACAACAACATGCAATTTCTAATGCACTTACATGACATGGAAACTATGCATGGCATGTGATATCTTGCATGTGCCTATATGATTCATGAGAGGGCATAACCTCATCTCATCAGGTTGCAACTAAATAGAACCCATAGATAAAATATAAACTGTACAATCTCAAGTGCGTCACCCAACGGTGAAAACATATCAACCGTAAAATTGCAAAATCAAAAGAATTGCAAAATACGAGGTATACTGGCTTTTCCCTATACACGGGTTAGCTACGCCCAAGCACAGCTTATTACCAACTACCGTTTGTCATGTCCCTAACTATGGCTCCAAATAGTAAGTCATAGAAAATAACCCCTCTGATACCACTTTGTAATGCCCCGGACCTGGGTGCCACACAACGCGTGCCCCGAGCCCGGTTCGCCACATGACCTCAAGCGCATTTCCCCAAACTCCATAGGCTACCGACTAGCAGCAAGGGCCCAGTTCTGATAGTGGGGAAGCTATACCCTCATTTTTCAAAGTGGAACGCAGCGGAATATGAAATAAAACGTACAACGACAACAGAAGCAGTAAACCATACACAACTAAAATAAACTACAGTATATAAATAATGATGCTACATGTCTCAAGTATTAAGAAGACATCCAGAACATGTTATACATCAATCCAGTAAAACAAAATGCAGAGTACAGAAAAACAAAGCAAAACAGCTGGTAGTGGCATCACGTGCCTAGGCTCGGTCCCATGCCCTTCTACTCCTCTCCAACAGTCAAGTACCTGTATAAGGACTCTTTCCCCTATCTACACCTACAGTAACGTAATCTATTTGGGCTGAAAATCATGACCCAAACAGGGTGTGAGAAAAATTATCTCAATAGGCACCACCAAAGGCCCGTGCCCAACTGCGTGCTAACTTACAACAATAGTGTGCAGTGGTAAAATGCAATAAAGCAAGAAGTACTCAAAAGTAACAAACCACAAGTTATTACCATTTTTGATATTCATTTAATCCATTTAATACAAGAAATCACCATAGTGCATTTATAAATAAACCACTAGTGTCCTCAGACACATAAACTCTACCCTCGGGTAACGAGTATCCAACACAAGAATCTGCCCTCAGGAATAACAAAGATTTCCCTCTGGCATAGGTAGTGTCGCCCATAGACATAGAATCAGCTACCCACAGGCACAGAAGATGTTTCCCTCAGGCTGAAATAACTACTGCCCACAGGCTAAGTACTGCAGGTCCCACAACCTAATCACAACAACACCCTCAGGCTAAAGAGGTAAACGGGCCATGCCCAACATATCAAAATGCATCAAACAAGGAATTCCTCTCAAGTAAATTCTACAATTACTATATTAAAGGAATACCCTCAGGTATCCTGGCCAAATGGCTAAACAGTGAAACACACCCTGGGGGTGGTTCCGGATCCAATCAACGATACCAAACAGCATTTTATTATCACAATTTAATCACCTATACAATTCTAGGCATTAAATATAGCAACATCCTCAGCCAAATGACACCCCAACATGGGTTCGTGGCACGAAAACGCACAAAAACGCACGACAGATTGAAATTTTACACCAAGACACCTACCTCAAATGCCAACGAGTGTTATACAAGAATGATGATTTCAGAAATGCCCAAGAACGATGTAGATATGACGAAGAACAATACCCATTCAAATGTAAATAACATCTGATAGGGGAAGAATTGGTAAGAACCATACCAGGAGAGGAGAGGTCTTACCCGTGCGGTTCCAACGAGATCGTTCGAAGTTGAATCAGATCCCAGATGAACACCCGGCGGATCTTCAAAGGTTCGGTTGTCCTCCTTGGCTCCAAAACGGCTCAAATGCCTCCTCTGCCAAATGAGGAGGCTACTGCCTGTTTTATGCCAAAAAAAGTACCCGGCGTGTACTTTTGAGTACACGGCATGTACTTATTTCATTTAACTATTCCTCTGGAGGCACCACCACACTGTTCATCCTTCGACATGAGTACACATCATGTACTCTTGAGTACACGGCTTGTACTATCGCCCAACTGGCGGCGACTCCACCGCCTTACTGTTTAAGCCTGCCGAATGACTACACGACGTGTAAGGTATCACTACAGGGTGTGTAGTCGGTTCCTATACCCCTCATCGTCGACATGGCTATACGCCCTGTGTACCCATCCCACACGACCAAAAGTACACGACATGTGGAAAATGTACATGGTGTGTAGTTTCAAAATTTAGGATTTTCCCCATTTTCCATATTTTCTCAAAAACACTTAAGGAAAAGGAAAAAGAAGAAGCTTGTACCATAAAATAAGAACCAGGTTCTTACACCTTTGGTCATAAATCCATCCTAAGTAGCCCTTTTGATTAAATAAAAAGGAAGAACTTGAAGAAGAGGTAAATATTTCATCACCTTTTTGAAGTTATTTTCTTCTTACACTTCCTATTTCTTTGTTGTTTCCATTCTAAAATAATAAATCTAGTATATTCTATATATTCTGATGTTTTTATAAAAATGGTACAACCAAGTTAATTATTCTATCCATCATATGAAGGACAATGTCGCCATACATGCGTAAGTATGACTTACCATCTCCACGTCGTGGTATAGTTTGTTATTCAAACACTTCATTATTTGAATGAGTATAATAATGAGTATAAATGATGTAAATAATAAATATAAAATGTCAATTACTATATATATATATATATGATATACCATCCAATAACATATGATTTCATATTCAATATAATGATATTATCACTCGTGCGTATGTACAGATTATCACCTCCACGAACGCGATGGGATTCATCCCGATCATAATCATTCAAGAATAATTTTAATTTTTTGATTAAAAATAATGTTTTTGAACATAATATAATTCTGTATATGAATAAAATACATTTTATCCATAACAAACATGTCTTACATAACCAAACATATAAAGGAAAACAAATCAATTAACACCCGAAATGATGATACTACTAAAATATAATTAACAAAGAAAAATTATAATATAATATATGATATCGTATTTATGTATATGATTATTGTATAATTTAATAAATTTTTTTTAACTATTATACTAGAGGTTAAAAAATACCATCGACTAAGGAAAAGTATAATGTAAGGGTTAAATTCACAATCTCTTTATTATCCAAGGTTGTTTTTATGTAATTATCTACTCGGACCTCTTTATCATCCACATCCATGTTTCTTAAAAAAAATTCCAAAACATTTTTAATATTTACTAAACTATGGGTAAAAGTCATTTATACCCTTGTTTGAATTTTTATAAAATGGTTTGAAAGGAATCTTTCTATCATTTTCCAAACAAGGTACTTTATGACTTTTTCGACAAAATTAAGGTAAGATTGTCTTTTTTTAACTTATATAGAAGGTGTGGCTATTTTCCACCATTATATCATCGTCAAATATTCCCATACAATCTTATAAGATTATTTTAAAAATAATTGTTTTCTTTTATAATTATGCGACATTTAAATTATTTCAAAATAGAAAGAGGTATTTATTTCAAATAGTGTTTAGTTCATCTCTGTCAACATCCTTTGGAAGACTTTAAAACTTGTTTGAATTTGATTTGTTATGATTCAAATCCTTTATATTTTATTGAAGGTTTTGTGATATGTTTGACCATGGATGTGTTATTTTAACACCACTCATGGTTTATGGATAAAGTATCGACATTTGGTATGCTAGTTTTAATACGAATGTTTATGTTATGTTTAATCATTTTCATATGAGGAATGAATTGGACTTAGTAAGTGACAGATGGTGCCCGCTATAGCTCCATGATTCATAGGTAGTCCTCATAAGACAAACTAGTGTCTTGGCACAAGGGCTTGAGAAAATCCTATTTTTAGTCGGGGCACAAGACCTTGACTATGTGGCTATTAAGTCTGGAATTATGAATTCCTTCATTATGAAAGTGGCTACTGATATTGCATGTGATTACTCAACTAGTAGAATATCCATGTGAATAAGTAAATGGAATTATTTGAATTTATATTTTCCATATTATACTGAAGTTTATGTTAAAAAGGGTTTTGTTTTAGTCTCATACATTTCCTTAAATGTCTATGCTTATTTATGAATGTTTTCACTATATTGTTATCCTTACTGAGCATCTGAGCTCACCCCTTTATATGATTTATTTTTTCCCAGGATGTAAAGAAATATCTTATGGTTGAATTTCAGGTATAGGCATAGGATATAAGTGTGGTCAATGGGGAAAAAATGTTGTCCATGTTTTTAGTTGATGATGATATGTCAAACTTATTAATGTATCTAGTACTTACAAGACTACTAAACTGATTGGATTTTCGGGACATGATTCCTTTTATCATGCCAATGTGATGTAATAATGCACTGACTCTGGGTAACTAGGGTTAGGGAATTAAAAAATCTATAGAATGAAACTTTTATATAAAGTGTCATATGAATTTTTTTAAGGAAGATTATGTATATTTTCTCACTATATGAACAATGTCTTTGATGTTTCCAAAAAAAGTTTGTCAGAAGACATTTTTATGAAGAGGTATTAGTTCAATGTACTTTAAGAAGTTTTTAAAAAGATATCAAAATTTTACAATGTTCTACTAGTAATTCATATTTATAAATATCAAATAATTAATTTCCCAAATTTTTTCCAAATAACAAGGTTTTTTGTTGATGTTTGAATTTTTAAGAAACTTCATGAATTATTTAGAAGTGTTAAGGAGATTCTGGAGAGTTATTTTATTTAGATTTTTGAATTTTGATTAAGTGGGAAACTAAATTGGTTTCCCCCCTATTCTTCCTTAAATGACACTATATAAAGTATGTATGTATAAAGTATGGGTGTACTGTTCATGTATATATAATTTTTAAGTATTGAATAATTAGTTTTTGGTAGTGAATATAGATAATCTTCTGAAAGAATGTTTTTAGTGCGATGTTTCCAACCAAGGAATCCCTTTATTGAGTAAGAGGTTTATAAAAATCCAATTTATTTTTATTTAAATATATTTTAGAAGAGATTACTTGATGAAATCATTGTAAAATGGTTTCAATGGTTTTCATATTCATTGGAATCATAAAACTTTTGCATAAGAATGTTGTGGAAGTATTTTCTTGGGAATATAATGAGCTTTCTTGATAAAAGATACCAGAAAAACCTTTAAAATGAATTTTCTAGATAGACCAACATCTAATAGAAGAATTTATAATATACTACTAGGTAATAAGGTAAATAAGAATAATTTTTCATGAATAGAAAGCATGAATTTTTTATAAGCAGCATAATGAAAAAAATTTGATCTTGTTGGTGATGGTTTTTAAATATTGTTATGAATCCTTTGTTGCATCTTTATCTACGTGGAAACAATATTCACTATTGTTTTTCATAATTTAATTAAATTGTATGTATATTCCCTTATTTCTATAACCACATAGAAATGATTGTTTTTTAGTAGATTATGCAGTATTGGATTATTTCCAAACTATGACAAAAATTACATACTGTTGTTGAGTAGTGAACCTTATAAATACTTATTTCTCTATGGTTTCCTTTGGATTATTATTTTTTCATAAAATTTATAACTATTTAACTCGAGGAGAATATTGTTTCATAAGAAATAAAACATTGTAAAGATAAAAAGATAACTTATTCACTCATGTCCCTCTTAGTGATCATATTGGTCCCATGAATTGGTATAAGAGACAAGGTTCCTTTATTGATTCTTATTAAAGTTACAATAGATGTTTAAAATATAGTGAATAATAATGGGGTTATATATTTTATATAATGAACTACCATATAAGGAATTGTTTAATGTTTCTATATTTTATGTATCTTGGTTATAAAGTTCTTGAAATTGTGATTGATGGTGTCCCCCTTTATTATAAAAAATGATCCTCTAATAGCTAGTGATAAGACAAATTTGGAGAATGATGGGAAAGCCAGAAATTTTATACTTAACTAACTCTATAAAAGTTATTTTATTATTTTTGAATTATATAGAACTGTCGAAGGGATTTTAGAGAAGTTGAAGAACATATATAAGGGAAATTCAAATGTTGAGAAATCTAAGTTTAAAATATAGAGCTTGAAGTATAAAAGATCACAAAATGGGTGATTACGAATTTATTGATGAATAATCTATAATCTTGAATGATATTTTAAGCACCATAATATATCTTGTTGAGAATATGGAACATTAAAACATTGTTTAAAAGATATTACAAATTATTCCTGATAATTTTGATAAAAATGTTTTCTTATTGGAAGATAGAAATACTGAATGTCAATCCATGAATGATCTACATAGCACTATAATCACCTATGAAATGAAAAATGCAAATGTTATGAAAAGAAAAAAAATTATAGATAAATAACCTTCAAAACTACTAAAAAGGGAATGTCTAAGAACATTCTTGAAGGTAAATAATTTAGTGACTCCAATGATGAAGATGAAGTTAATTAAAATTATATTGAATTTATTTCCTTGTTTTTTAATAATGTGAATGTATTCATAGTAATGTAAATAAGGGAAGTTACATATAAAATACTTTTTTTGTAGAGATATTGGTTACATTATTTCAATTTTCCCCCATAGAAAGTGGGATAAAAAAGTAATTGTTATATAAAATAAAGAATACACTTGAAGAATAATGTAGAAAAATCCCAATACAATTTCATGGAAAATGATAAAAAGTTATTTTAATAAAAAATAAGATGTTTATTTATAAATATGGAAAAGATAGTAACAGTGAAGAATAATCATATAAACTCAGAGATACATTTACTAAAAAATTATTATTGAAAATATTAATGATGAATATTTCATTAGTGATGAAAGTTGTATTTTTTAAGAAGAAGAGTTTCATATTGAGGTTATGATAAAAAGAAGGTTTAAATATTTTCTTCAAATGATATTAATAATTAAAAGGGAAAACAATTAGTTAAATAATTATAATCTTACAAAAACAATCAAGAATATTTTCTTGAATAAAAAACCATGTTGCTGAAAGATATTCACAACATGAATAAGACTCCAGATAAAGAATGAAATATCAATATTAATCTTTAAGATGAGATATACATGACCGAGGAAGAACTAGAACTTATTCAATGAAATTTTTCTATAAATAATAAAAAAGTGACATATTTCCTAAACATAGTTACATAATCATGTGATAGTTCTGGGAAATGTGACCCAAAGAAAAATAAAAAAAATGTTGTTCTCAAAGGTTGATAATAATGATGAATTTTTTCAAAAGAATAATAAATGTGAGTAAACTAGGTTTTTAGAAAAAATAGAAAAAACTGAAATTTTTTAACATTCCAAAATTAAAATGTCTAAACCAATAATAGTTACTACTGGTGATTCTGTTGGAGCTGAAAATAATTCCAAGTTGAAGAAAAAAGTTTCAGAGTATAATTAAAATTTTTTAGGCAGATCAGTGTTCCCAATTGGGAGGTAATAACGTTGATGAAAAGTTGTTTTAAAAATAAAGACTATTTGGAAGATATAAGAAAAAATATTCCATCAATTGTTAATGTTGTTATTGTGGTGGGTTATGTCATACAAAAAATATGTGTTGGTTTAATAAAAACAATTGAACAATTCCAAGAGAAACTAGAAGCAGAGTTTAAGGGGGGATTAATCAGCTAATGAAGCCAACCTGAGAAAGTTAGTGTGAAAAATAAAAATATATTTGAACATTTGGAAACAATATGTAAAAGGTATTAATAATCCAAGAACCTTGTAAAATAATGTATTATTATGTTATTATCATATATTTTTTTATAACATTTCATAATGATCAGACATGAAGAATGATAAAGGAAAGGAAAAGGCTCTTGGTGATGAAACTATTCTCAAAGATACAAAATAAGACTGACCATAATGTTTAGATACTGAGTCTTATACACATATAAAAGGCTATTTGAAGTTTTTTAATGATTTAAACTATTTTAAATAAGGTATGGTTACATTAAATAATGATGAATCACTCATAATTTAAGGATTGGATCTAGAATTATTAGGGAAGAAAAGTTGAAATCCAAAATATCCTTATTGTTTATGGGATAAAACAGAACATATAATTAATTTTACTACATTTTTATGAACTTAATAAATAGTACATAATAAAGTAGATATTTTTTCAAAAAGTTCCTTGGAGCATATACATTATGATGTTTATGGTCCTATGAGTAAATAATAAACATGCTGAGATAAGTACATTATTTATTTCATTTATGACTTTACATTAATTACATTAATTATTCTTTCTAAACATACATCATAGGCTCACACAATGTCTTAGAATTTTAGTATCTTTATAGATAGAGAATATGGATTTTCAAAGAAGAATTTATAAAGTAAAAATATAGGTGAATATAAAAATGATGAATTTAAATAGTATCTTGAAGAAATGGAATTAATCATGGGTTAATTTCACATTACAAAATAGAAGAAATAGTTTTATTGAAATAAATAATAGTATTTCGGTGTAGATGGGGAAGAAATTTTGATTGAACACGATACATCTAATTATTTTTGGAGGTAGTTCATTAGTTCAACAGTCTATATTTAGAATAAATATTTTTATTGACTAAAATATAATTGGATTCTTTACAAAATATTATATATTGAAACACCAATTTTGGATCACATAATGGTTTTTAGTTGTCCACACATTATAATAATAAAATATAGGAATCATGGGATGTTTTACCATAGGTGTGTTAATGAAATCATTCTTGGATACGTTTCTAATGGTATAAGATAATGATTTTTTAATAAATAAGAAGAAAAATTATTTGATTTTTCATTTTTAATAATTATTGAAAAATATTGTAATAATTTTTTAAAAATGAATGATTAAATAGAAGATAGGAAATATGAGGATATTTTAGTTAAGTAATGGGAAAAAGTCCTTTGAAATGATGAATTTGAATTAGCTATTTATGGTGGTGAAAAACAACTTTTTTGCATCATATCCTATGTTGTTAAAGTGAGTGGAAGTTCAAAACATCCCATTTTATCAACAAAAATAGTTTCAAACTATAAGTCCATAAAGAATAGTTTCCAATACCTAAATATATTCAAAATTTGAGAAAAAAATATGATGTTGATGTTTTTTATAATGAAGAGTCGATTGATGTTATAAAGGAAGATATAGATCAGAATGACATGAATGATACTTTGGAACTTATACCCAAACTAAATAATTAAATTTTTATTAGTGTAAATTGGTTGTTCCAAAACAAGTTTAATGATGATGGTGATGTGATAAAAAATAAGTCCTGATTTGTTTGTAAATTTTACTCAAAAATTGAAGGCATTTGTTTTCATTCGATATTTTCACTAGTGTAAAAATTGGAATCTATCTGAATTTTCCTTGCTATTTCCACAAAAATAAATTATAAAATTATTATATAGATAAAAATTTATATTTTCATAATGGATAACTTTGTGAATAATTTTATATTTAATAACTTTTTGTCTTTATGATTTTCTAAAGATGAATATTCTTTGTATAATTTGAAGAAGTATTTTTACAAGTTGCAGCAAAACCTAAGAGAATAGTGTTCCAAATTATATAATTTATTAAGGAAATTAAATATCAATATAATAAATGTTGATAGTACCCTCTTAATCAAATAAAATCAACATGTTTCCCACATTTTGGTCATTTATATTTATGATATAATATTTTTTGAGAATGATGAAGAAAATTGTTAGAATTTTTATAAAAAAGACGAAAAAGTGGTTTGAAATTTCTATGTTAGGAGAAATGAAGTATTTTATTATTTAACAGATCCTAAATAAGGAAAATTATATTTTACTATCCCAAGGGATGTATAATAAGTAACTTTAGAGATAATATGGAATGTAATAATAAATGATAGTTTTCACTCCTATTTTTGTGGTAAAAATGTTATTTAAAGATGATGAAGTTAAGAAGGTGGATCCTAAGGTGATTAAGAAGTTTATTGGACGTTTTTTATATTTAAATGTATTAATGTATGGATAGTTTATATTTTTGAATTTTTGTAAAATATTAAAAAGTTATCCAGAAGTATCTGGTCTTGTGACATGGAAAATGATTCTCAAATATATCGAAGGAACAACTAATTTTCTTATAAAATATGACATCTCTAGAAATATTGATTTGTTAGGGTATAAAAATGTTTATTGGGTAGATAGTTCTGATGACTCAATATCCACATCAAATGAATTTTTATTCTTATGATAAATTTTTTTGATTTTTTATATAAAGAAATAATATTCAATAACTCTTAGTATAACTAAATAAGATTTTGGGTCTACCACTTGATATATAAAAAATCTTCTGTGATGAAAACTCCATTGAATGATTTGTTAGTATAAGTGAAGTTACCCATACTCTTAGGTTGTGATAATAAAATTTCTATAAATATCACTAAAAATACACTGCAAAATTCTTTTTCAAATATTATTGATATCCAATATCACTTTATTAAAGACCATTTCAACAAAAATGAATAAAATCTATAGTATATTAGAAAAATAGATCGAGTTTCATATATACCCCAAAATCCAGTGTCAAAGGATACATTTTTTAAATTTATATTGAACATGGGTGTAAAACCTCTATCTCTTCAAGGTAAATGTATTTTAATATATCAATCCTCCATCATGTATTGGGATATTATTTTTAAGGGCGAGAAAAAAAATAAATAAATCTATATATTGTTATGTGTTTTACTTTTAAATAAAAGTATCCAACTAGGGGGAGTTTTTAAATTGATGAAGTGGTTATCAGAATATGTGTATATGTGAAATATTGTATTATTTTTTTGAAGTGTATGTTGGAAATTTTTTTCTTATTGTAAAATTACACATTGATAAATATGTGGAAAACATTTTAAAGTTTAATGTTTAAATAAAAAGTTCTTTAATTCACTACTTATGGATTGAACATTTTTTTGTTCAATGATTCTTCTTTCCTAAAAATAAATCCCTTATGTTGACTTAGATTTATTTGATATGTAATCTATTACATGAGTTAAATGGTTTAATTGATTTATTATTCTTATTGGAAAAAAAATCAAAAGGGGGATATTGTTAGGAAAAATTTGGGTGATAGTGTTATTAAGGCTGGTGGAGTTGTTTTTACAGAATTTTGTATGTTTCTAGTTATAAGATGTGTTCTAGATGAATTATATTTTGTTGATCAATGTTTATAAACACAAAATTATTAAGTAAATATCGCATTTTTATAAGTTTTTTAGATATTTAAAAGGATAAAACCGTGTTTTTAAAAAAAATTATATCGGTGGAAATTTGTGTGTTGGACATTACAAAGATTCATCAGATAACCAATCTTTGGACAAAATAATATGACAAGGCTTTTCTGTTATAAAAGTCTTTAACAACATGGGTTAAAAAAAAGTCATGAGCTAAGAGTTTAGCAGAATGGGGAGAAAACATTTTAGGTGTACAAAGTTATTATTATGAAGTTCTATAAATGATAAACATGAGACAAAATATGGTGGAGTTTTTACTGGGTAAAGTTATTTGTGATGTATAGAATTTATATGATGTCTTCATGAATTTTGATATAAGTGGTAGAATAATGTTTTTTATGGTTATTTTAGATATCTAGAAGATAGATGTAATTTGATGAATAATGGAAATGGATGAAGTTTTTAGATTAAGTTGAGTAATAAAATGTATTTTCTCAATGTATATCAGATAAAAATTTACTAATTTGTAATATTTCCCTTTTTACAATAGAATTTAATGAACCCTTTTCAATATTTAATAAGTTTTTTAAAGAGTGTAAAGTTTCTAATGTACAAAATGATAATAAGAAAAGGGATCAGATAAATCGTTATTACAATTGGTTATCATGTGAGCTTTTGGTATAATGTTTATAGAAAAACATGTATGATGTAATAAATTTGATGTTTCTACAAGATGAACAAATGAAAATTATTTATAAAGATAATTATATAGAGTAATATGTTTGAATATGAATAAAATAAGGTTTTTATTTGTGTTAATGGCTAAAGGTACATCAAAAGAAAGAAATTGAATGAGGTTCTGTCAGATCATCTTTTTATATAATGTTTCTTATAAAGTTATAAAATAACAACTGGATGGAATTTGTCACTGGATGAATAAACAATTTTATGTTTTTAGAAAAAAATATAGAAAATGTTTCAGCAAAGAGGAACATGGTCAACGTTATTTACAAATTATTCATAATGATTTCAAATATGAATATGTTTCATTGATTATTCAAAGTAATAAATAATTTGTAAGGATGTTATGTGATTATAGCTAAAGAAGATGTTTTTTAAAAGTTTTTTATAATCTTTAGTAAGTCTCCAAAATTCGTAAAGATAATATGGTGAATTATTTGAGTAGGGGTTTTTAATTTTTATTTTTCTATTAAACAGGAAACTAAATTAGTTTTCCCACTTTTAATACAAAATTTTTATATTATAAATGTTTGAAGTAAAAATTATGTGTGTAATTTTAACATTTGAAAACATGGAAGCGCAGATGAATTAGTTCCAAAGAGTGATTATAGATGAACATTAGAAATTTATTTTTGAGCAGAATGTTTCCAACCAAGGACTCTCTTGGTTAAAGAATAATATTATAGTGGCAAAAAGAGATTCTATATGAATAGTAATTGAATAAAATTACTAGATCAAATTAGAATATAGTTTTTTGAAATGTTTTTAAATCATTTGGAATTAGAGAAATTGGGAGATATAAATCTGTGGAGTTTTTTCAATGATCACTGGGTGAATGTTTTGAACAAAAGTACTAGAAAAATGTTTTCCACGGACTTTATGGATGTATACACATATGGTGAATGATTTGTTTACCAGATAATGGGTATGAAATTTTAATATATTTATTTTAGTAAGAATATAAAAATTAATTTTTTTATAGGAAACATAGTGAAATTTTTTTGAGTCTGTTGGAGATGGATTTTAAAAGTGGAAATGAAAGATTTTTTATATATTTATTTGTATAAAAATCACATGAATTTTTTTTGATCATAGTGTAATGAAAGTGTGTAGATATTACTTAGTATAACCACATAAAAATGATTTTTTTTCTATAGGATTTTATGTTATTGAATATTTTCCAAACCATTACAAGGACTTGCGACTCTTTTTGAGTAATGAAAATTTTAAATACTATGGTTCCTATGGTAGTTTTTTATAAAGTTTTTTTAGAAAAGTTATAAAACATTAACATTTGATAGAGGTTTTTTATAACTAAGAACAAATTAAAAATAAAATATCACTAATTCACTCCATTCCCCTCTTAGTGATCACATTGGTCATATCATAAAACATGTGTGGAAGTTTATGGTTAAGGATTTATTGACCTTATATCACCACACACTCTATTATTTCTCACTTTTTGAACCATCAACCCCATATTAGTGTCATTTAGTTATTTAAAATATAATATATGTTCAAAAAATTGTTTATTCATTCAATTATAAAAGGGTACACAAACACCACTTCCTGACACACCCATTCTATCAAATTTAATCATGAAAATAAACTCATTTTCACATTATAAAAAAATATCACATTTTCATAAGCCTCTTGCATCAATTAGTTATCCTGATCCCTTCAATTGTAATAAATCATTCAAGAGAAATTTCATGGTCCTAGAGTGAGTTTTTTATGATCATGACACTAAAAACCTTGATTTTGTGGTTATTTTTTACATTGGAACTAGATACATAAAATCAAATCCTGAATGACCACATAGTTTAGTAGTCTGAGAAATATAGATAAATACTTGAATCTCAAAATATAATTTTAATATTAAAAAAAGGATCATTTTTTATTTTATCATTATTAATTTTATCATATCCCTTCATATTAATCATAACGCATTTCCTGTAATTATAGAGGAAAGAAACATAAGAAAGGGGTGAGATCAGATGCTCGATAAGGGTATGTGTTTAGTGGAATCTATCTTGTGTAAATAATACATAATCAAATTTTCATGGTAAATAAATAAAAATATATTCCATGTAATCAATAAAATGGTCACAATAAATATTATGGAAGGTATAATTGATGATAAAATAACTCCATAAAGTAATCACATTATCTTGAAACTTATCCATGGATATCATAGCTATTCAAATAATCACATAGGAATAAATAAATAATCTCAAAATGAAATAATACATAATATTGTACATTATAAACATATCATCAAGGCCCTATACCAATACATCTTTTACAAATGGGTAATGAATCATCCAAATACCCAAGCCAGTTTGTCTCATGAGACCTTCTGATGCATCAAGGGGATATAATGGGTCCCAACCATCACATACTAAGTCTATTTTCTTCCTCATATGAAAATGGATAACCATAATTAATATAAATATGTATATTTATAACTATTATATGAAATGTTAATACATTTAAAAATCAAAAAATGTAAACATAAACCATCCAGAGTAATATTGGGAATGGTATCAGAATAGTACATACTCATTCAAATTAAGTATAAACTTTATTGATAAATAATAAGGATGGTATCATAACATCAAATCTCTATTGGATAATATGTAAGATAAGTTTATTTCATTTATGAATAAAAATATATAAAAATATTATTAAAATTATTTGTGTGGAAAATTCCCATTTCTCATTGAATTTAACAATTTAAAACATATAATTTCTAAAATATTAGAAACAAATATATATATATATATAAGATCATGGAAAATTGTAAATTAATATTCAAATCATTTATTTTTCATGATGGTGGAAAATACTTTTCTTACTAAATAATTTATAAGAAAACATTCCATTCACACTTCTGTAAAAATTCAAAAAAAAACCTCATACAAAAAATAATAGGATGATTAATTTAATTAACTTTGTAGAAATTATTTTCTGGATAAAAATTAATTTAAAAGCCCATATATTAATAATAAAAACATTCTTGAATAAAAAATCTAGAAAATGTGTGCCTAGAAGAAAAATATTCTCAACTAAAGTGGAAATAATTTCTCTTGTTCAAAAAGAAATTGAATACTTAAAAGTAAAAAAATAAGGAGAAGAATATAATTTAATGAAATTACCATTTTAGAATAAAATATATTGGGATAAATATATGAATATCGTATAATTACCTTAATAAATACTTCAATATTAAAACTCCTGAATAATGATGAGATTGTGAAATAAACCCTTACCTCTTTGGTGACATTTGAATCATCAGTCCCATGAAATAAAGGGACTTATATGAATATTTATATCTTCTAATTTTTAGGATAATAATCATAAAATAAATTCACAGGTAGTATATGTACCACAAATAATAAATAAGTGATGAATATGGCATGTGTATCCTGAATGTAAAAGAAAAATGGGAGAAACTCATAACTCATGTATGATTTCCTCCATAAATGTTAAAAATTCATTCAAAATAAATGTAAATTAATTATAAATATATTTTATAACCATACTAATATATATAAAAACATTTATGATTCTTTATACCGTTTTATCGCCTATTTATTAACAATTCTTTATTAAAAAATATTATTTTTTTAATAATGGTTTTGTTTTTCATATATGTTTTGATTTGGTATTTTTGGTATTTTACTTTGATAATTATTAAAAAACTATCCATAATTTTATTAATTAAATTAATATCACACATATTAATTGAATATTTATATATATCAATCCCTAAATATTGGAAAAAAAGGAATTACACCATTCAGGGGGACTATTGGTCACATGTACACATGAATGTTGTTTATATTTTTATTAACAGATGGAATGACATAATTTAAAATAATATTTCACCTTTAAATAATAATAATTATATCTTATATATCATATATATGCACTAAATATATACAAATAATTATCTATGTAAAAATAAAATTAAAAAGGTGATATATCACTATGTTAGGGTGGTAGTCGAGACATACGCATGAGCGACGTTATTGTCTTCCAATGGATTGGAAGGTAAGAATATAGATGTGGTATTAAATATATATAAGCATAATTATTTCATAAATTTAACATATATATATATATAGGTTTATTGAATACGTCCATTATAAGTATTGAGGGAAAAGTAGTTAAATTGGTTCATGAGGAGATAGTTTGTTATACACATGAACAACAATTTCTCTACCAATTTGATGGTATATGGGATTGATATAGGTTTCAAATTAACAAAATAACACCACATAATATCTAATATACTTTATTTTATTATTTTATAATATATTTGGGGGATTTTATGTTGTTATTGAAATAAATTAAACTAATATGAATGGATAATAAATATACCTCTTCTTTGGATAACCTCGTTAGGTTTATTCCAAAAGCCTTCCTATAATTAATTTATGATAAAAAACGAAATCTAGTTCATGAGGAGTAAGTTATGGAATGTATTTAAGTAGGTATTTTCCAAACCAATGTGCTCTTGATTTTTTTTCATATGAAATGAGAGGGGGTTCAGTTTTATTAGTGGAGGAGAGTACAAACTATGAATTTTTTTAAAATAATAAATATAAACACATTTTATAAATAACTGAAGGATACAAAATGGATCATTATAAAAAATTGAATTATATATGTTATAAATATGTCTATAAAATAGGAATTATACAAGATTTTAGTTCATTTTAACCATTATCGTATTAGTATAATCCCTTGTAAACCCATTTTAACATTAAAAGTGGTAATTAATTCTTAATTTTTTTAGTATTCGTTATGAAAAAAAATTAAGTTGACCTTATAGAAAATTTTAATTATTATATTTCCATATATAAAATTATTTTTTAAAAATTAAAATCACATATGTTTGAAATTATAATTTAAAATTTAACCCACAAGGGCAATGAAAATATGATTTTCTAAAGAAATAGTTTTCTTATGTATAAAATGATTCTAAATCAAAATTCATCGTAAAACTGATTAAAGTTACCTAAATTAGTATATAAATAATATAATTGAATGAATTTTACATTTAAAACTATTTCAAAAAAAAATTACGCTATACATTCTTTAAAAAATGTAGTTTTCAATAAAAATTAGTATTTCTTACTATTCATCGAAAAATTATTCTTTTAATAAAATACTAAAAAATAACAATAATATATTTTTTTATAGGACGATTTCAAAAATATTTTCATTTTACATATATTTTTTCTAATAATATAATAAATTAATTTTAAAATATGTTTGTAAAAAGTGATGAAACCATTTTTAGAAAAACACATATTTTTTAAGCATGAAACCAAATTTAATCTTATCATATTCTTATAATAAATATTAGATAATTTATAAAAAAATAGTTAATATATAATATATAAATTTAATTAAAATTATTCACCCATAGTGATTAATTTTATTTTTTAATATAAAAACATGTTTCTTGCCTGAAAACAGTCTTTTAGAAAAAACATTTCTTTTACATTCAAATGATTTTTTTATTTGTGACGAAAAATTATTATTTTTATTAAGAAAAGCACTTTTATGAGAAAATTGAGAAACCATAATGTTCAACATAACACCCAAACAACCCCAAGAAAAAAAACAGGATCTACCTCTTCCAAGAATAAGCAGCAACCACCATCCCCAATGCAAGACCACTCAGTAATCCCATGCAAGCATGTTCCCTCCCGATGGAAAATTCATCCCTCTCAGTCAACCTAATCCCAAATAGCCTGCCAAGGTGATAGCAGAGTGCTCTTGCCCACATGAATCCAATACTTTCAAAATTCCAGGTGAACGTTAACCAAAAAACTTACCAAACCCACAAACCAGGTCCCAAAACCCTGGTCAGGATCTCCCAGAATTAGAAAAAAACAAACAATTAACTACAAACATTGAAGGATAATTTGAGCTTACTAGACTGCGATTCCCTAAACAATTTCCAAGAAAAGGAGGACACGTGGATGTTTGTATACTCTTTTTTATTTATAATAAATTGATAACAAATGAAGCTATTTTATATATTTTTAAACCATATAATGTTAATAATTTAGATATTCTTAATCATATATATAAATTTAAAATCTAAGTTATAACAGTTATGTTTAAATAAATTATTTTCTGGGTAATTGATGCTCATTTTTGCATGTCATATACACTATTGAACACAATTTTTTTTTAAACCTCGAGGTGTTACATTTTCCCATATCTCAATAAATTATATCCTAAAAATTTAAATTTTTTCTTTTAAATTATGAGTTTTAAATCTTAAAATTTCATTATTTAGAACCCACATAATAGAAAGTTTTAATAGAAAAACCTCTTGAAAAAATAAATAAGGGATGTACGAAGGTCATCTAGAATAAAAAATTACTATGATTTTATATAGGAAAATTTTAGTGGTATGTGAAACAATATAAATGTAATAAACTCATAAATAATTATGGGGAGTGATAGAGATCATTTATCCCAAAAATGTGAATGATCAAGAGTGATTTAACAACCACAAATCCATAAATCTATGATGGGTGAAAATACAATTGGTTAATATGAAATGAATTTAAACTTATAACATTTCTATTTCAAGATATGTTTCTTAAATTTGAGGGATTCGTTTACTATCAAGATATATAACACCATAAAATATATTTATTTTATATATTATTTTTTCATAATAATAATTTCATTCTTTTTTTATCTACTTCTACTTCATTACTTACTCTAGTAAATGAATATCCATGGTGAATTTTATTATTCTTGAAGTACTAAAATTTAATTTTATTATATCATAATATTAACAATTGAGTAAAAAATATTTTTCATCTATATCTAAATATTTAACAAATATATGGTTAGAAAAAGTTTTCCAATATAAAAAATTAATCTCTAAAACATCAATAGTATACCCAAAGTTAAACTTTATCCATTTTATAAATAGTTAACCATATTAATATGTCTGAACAAATTAAAATTCCAACATCTAAAATAATTGATTAATAATTTATCCATAAATAACATAAACTATAACTTAATTTCACATACCAAACACATGAATACATTGATCACCATAAAATATTAATGAAAACATGCATGATTCCAAAATTAAAATCTCAGTTTATCGATTATATTCCATGAATCCAAAAACACAGTGTACTCCAGAAAAGATAACCTAAGCGATCAAGTCACTAAAAATTCAAAGGTCACAAAATAAAATCCCATAAACATCCTTCAATCATTATTATCTCCAGATCAGAAATATATTTATTTTTATCTTCCCTAAATCAAGTGTTATCTAAAAATAACAACTTTCCACAGAAGCACAATTCTTGTTCATCAGTACCGTTCAACATATAATTTAAAAATTTTATATAAAATATTCTATAGTAAAATCCTTATTTGTTTTAGTATTTTTATAATGATAATATCATTCATAATATATATCTATATCTTTATTCATGAATCAAAATACATGATCATTTTAATAATTACAGTTATTCTTTAGCAATTACAAAACCTTGACCTTGATCAATAATCATCTTCTTAGGTGCATTCCTATAATTCTTAGGGAATTCATTTTTGGTGTTCCCCATATACTTAAGTTTAAGTGACTATTATTAAAGGTTTATTTCATACAATTTAATTTGAGTTCCTGATGTCATATCTCTCTACACATTAAACAAAATCTCATACCCTTCAAACAAGTACCATGGATTTTATTTCAAAAATTATTACATATAGGGTAATATTTATTTCTATTTTTACCATTATCAATTTTTCTTCTTCATACTTTTCTTCTCTTCATTACCTTAAAAAAATAATACTTGGATAATTATTTCATTGTGTTTATATAACATGATAATATATCCTATTATGATGAGATTTTAAGTAGACAAGTTTCCTTCAATGGATGTCATTAATACCATAAAATAAATGGTAATTCTTACTCTTGGGATTATGTAAGTATTACACAATATTCCTCATAAACATTGTAATGTTATATTCAAAATTATCTATATTTTTCTCTTCTTTTGCCTCAGAATCAATAATTTTATCAATACAGTTACTCATTGTTCTTGGGGAAATTATTTTTCAAAGAAAAGCTCCATAAAATCCATCCATTCCATACTATTTATTTCCTCCACATCCTTAGTGTTTTGAATCAATGACCACCAATGATATGTATATCCTTGGATTTTGGAAACATCACTGAAAACCATCTCCCAATAATTACATCCCAGAGTGACAAATATATTCTCTTGGGAACTTATACATTGGTTAGTAACAAATGGATTTGTATTCCCATTAAATTATGGAGTTTGATGATGCAAGAATTGGCCTAACATTGTTACACCACATTATGGATATGTGGGTTAATTCAAATGATCTGGGTTATTATGGATAATCTAATTCATCAAACCCAACATAGTTATATTTTCTTCAGCTCTGTATATATCTCCAACTCCAACTTTGTTATATTTCCCAAGAGGTAAATCCCTAAGTGGTTTTCATGTACTAATATGATTTCCATTTTTTCAAATAAATTCAATTTATAAATAATGGAATAAACTAGATTAGATCATAATATTATGAATCATAATGTATAACTTCAATACTATTGAAACACTAAACATTAATTTAAAATTTATGTAGAACATATCTAAAAAAAGAAAACATAGTATCTTTTAGGAAACCAATTTTGTCAAATACATCATTATTTTTTACAAATAAAATGTGTCTTATCCCAAGAATATCCCTATAGAGTGTCAAATTGGGTCTGAATAAAGGTTAGTTATCATGAACCCGGTGATGATATAGTGAAATCTCAATTCATGCCTATGTAGATTTGTTACCACTAGGTAAAACTATTCCAGAGTTATAACCACTTGTAGTGTCTTGATAGGGATGTATTTATTATAAAACCACATAATCATTACCTAAAAAAACATTAGGATGTTATCTTATATATAGAGTTATCCTAAAATATATTCATAATAATATTTTCCAAAATATTCTTTTTACTAAATCTAGTTACCAAGGATTCAATTAAACATTCTCTAATACCAATTGTAAATACCCTAACCCTAGTAACCCAAAGTCAGTGGTTACATTATTATATTGGAACTATATAAAGTGAATGGTATCTAGATGGACCAAATGATTTAGTATTATTTGAGAACTAGATACATAATAGAATATAACATTACAATTGAGAACATAAAATACAAAATAGTTTTTTCATTGATTAGAATATTATTACCTTTATCATATCCATGTATATAAATCCTAATACACTTCATGGCATCCAAGGGGAAGGAATGATAAGAAAGGAATGAGCTCAGATTCCCTATAAGGGTATGTGTATAAGAGAATATAATATTAATACAAAATTCATAATAAATATGGAAAGGTAAATAATTTAAAACAAATGATATTTTATCAATAACATGATCATGAAGAATAATATTTATGGAATAAGTGGTGATCAAATAATGCCATATAAATAATTAAATTCTCTTGAAACATATCCATGGATATCATAGATTATAAAATAATCACAAAAATGATGGAATTAATAATTTAGGACATCATAAACTTACCTTAAATTCCTCATGTCATGACATCTTACATATATGTGTAAGGCGTCTTCCAAATACCCAAGCTAGTTTTTCTCATCAAAAATACTGATGCATCAAGGGGCTATTGTGAGCCCTATCAGTAGCTTAGTAAGTCCAATGAATTCCTAATCTTAAAGGGGAGAAAAAAATATAAATATTCTTATTTAAAAATAAAATATTAAATGTCAATACTTTCCCCAATCAATAAAAATAATCATATAACATATAGATTAATAGGGAGAATTGTATCAGAAAAGTACATCCCTAGTAAAATTGTGCATAAACCATCTATATAAATAATAGAATTTGTATAATTATGTCATATACTAGGTAGAGAATAGTTAATATAAGGTTTATTTTCATTTATGAATAAAAATTCCATAAAATTTCATTAAAAACATTCTTTAGGAAAATACCCTTTTCACTTTGAAATCAACTTTAAAACACTACGAATTCCCAGAGTATTATAAAAAATATATATATCTAAAAAGGATCATGGGAACTTATAAAGGAAAATTAAAATCATGGAGTTTTCATGATGGAATGAAATACCATTCATGTCAAATATGTTAAAAGAAAACATTCTATTGACACTTATTAAAAAAGTCAAAAATTACCTACTTCCAAAAATCACAAGAAGATTCATTTTAGAAATGATTTTTCAGAAATCTATCATTGCTAAAAAGGAAATTAAACATTAATATAGAAATATTAAAAATATTATTGAAATGATATTTAGAATACAAAGACATGGATGAAAATTATTACCAACTAAATAGGATATAAGGTCTATTTTCCCTAAAACAAATTGATATTTTGAGTAATTAAAAGAGGAAAATGACAGGAAAACTACTAATATTAAAAATTAACCATATAAGGGTAAAATATTTTTATTTCAATAAACTAACTTTATATAATTCCCCTAATGGATACTTAAACATAAAAAATCCTGAATAATGATTAGATTGTGAAATAAACCCTTAAAACATTGGTATCATCTAAATCGTAAGCCCTGTGAAAAAAGATTCTTATATGGATATGTATACTAAATAATTTTTTTGAGAATAATAATAAAATATATTAATATATATTATATACAACAGACAAAAAAATATTTTTGATTTTGGAATATATCTCATGGAAGTAAAAGTGGGAAGAGAATCCCTTGCCTTTGGTCTGATATTATTTATAAAGGTTTGAACCTTCTGTATAATAAGTATGTATTTAATATGCATATATTAATGAACTATAATCATACATATCATACCATTTATGATTTTATTATATCTTTTTATCACCCTTTAATTAACAATTCATTATTAAAACACTATTATTTATGACAACTACTTTTTTTCATTTATGTTTTGGTTTGGTAGTCTCAATAAATATACTTCCATTATGGTTCCATCATATATAAAATTTTAGTAATATTATAAATACCATAATAATTCATCTTATATATATTTAAAGTAATCTCTAATGTTAACACCTCTATATTTTAAGGTTCACAAACCATGATTAATGGTTTTCTAACAAACTAATTGTTTTATGATATTAAATAATTTTATAATAAACATTGTGAAATAAACATAGTAAAGTGTTGATCAAATATCAGTTTAACAGATCTACCATTAGTTCAACAGATATAATTTTAATTAAAAAAATATCTACCATTGGTTGTGATGATATGTCTCTTGTTCAACTATATCTACTAGTGGACTATATCTACTAGTAGACTCTTCTATTAATGGATCTACCGCCATAGAGGATCTACCATTAGAATAGTTCTATCATTAAGAGATCTTTTACTAATATCCTACCATTTATTTCCACAATATTATGGTAATTATATTCCCTTAATAGATATTTTTTTAAAATTGATATAGTTAATACCCATATGGATTTAAAACTTATTATTCTTAGACTACTATATGGATGCATTAAATAAATTATTAGACTTACTAATTTAGTGTCGAGTATGGGGATCCAGGATTTTATTTGTTATTATTCAATGGATAATTGGATATAAAGAGTTATATAATTAGAATAACCCCATAATGTGTGGGTTTGAGAAATGATATATCCAATATCAATGATACAAGAATTTTAAACATGAACTTTCATATTCTAGTCAAGATACATGTGTGTGGAAGGATTCTAGATTTCAATGGACTTAAAACAAGAGTACTTTCAAGAACTATCAAAACCATATTTTTCCTTACACTCTGAGAAAACCTATTTCAACTCTTATCATAGATATATACAAGGACCTTTGAATATTTCAGTTTATTCAGATCAATTTGATCCACTTTATCCCATTTTTAGTCACTTTCTCTTTCAATTTATGCTTTATCTTTTGTTATGTAGTTGTATTACTCTATTTATATGACACACAATCGCATTTACTTACCCAGAACATGATCAAAACTATTTATTTAAAATTAATTTTTTTTATACCCACATAAATATTTGAATAGTTCGGTGTGACGTGTTCTTATTTTTATCCCAGGTATTACTATGGAAGAGGATTTAAGCCATTAAATCCTTGTGTTCTATTGATTATAATCCCTAAACCAGGAAGTGGATCATGTTTATTTTTCAATAAACTTATTCACACATGGTTATTTCCATGTGGAGGAGATTAAGTCTTGGCTTGAGACCAAACACCTTTCTTAATTCCACTGTGTGATTTATTAGTTTTATTTCAATATTTCATATTCAAAATATTTTCTATTATTAAAATATATGAAAAACATTACCTTGATTTTTATTCATAATTTGTGTGTATATGAACTATTTTATTAAGTAATATAGTATCAAAACTCAATGTGATTTCTAATATTATTTTAACTAAGAATAAATACCCCTTTGAGAAATTATTTGAAAGATAAAACTTATATATTTCCATTATATTGATTAAATAGGTGTTTTTTTTAATTTGGCGGACCTAGTGTTTATTTTTTTTAAACAGAAATCTGTATTGGGAACTCAATTGACCTCCCTTTTGAGTTAATAACTTTGACCAACATCTTCCATAAGAGGATTTGCAAATATCTTTTTAACTATCATTTAGTTATATTATAATAATATTAAAATTTTTAATTATAGAGTTTATTATTTATAGATAATAGTTGATAAGAGGGAGTTACAACTAATCATCATCATAATTTTAATTGAACTAATTATACTCAATTGAATATTAAAATGAAAATACATATTTAAAGCATGGGTTTTTAAATTTCGAAAGTAATTGAGGATAAATATGAATTAACCAAAATTTATAGAGTATAATGAAGTGATCATAATAAATATTCTTGTAATACTAACTATAAAAATATGAGTGATTTATATTATTCTTTATGATATGAATTGTTTAATATAATATATTCTTGTACTACTATATTTGAAATTGGGGATACTTTGGCAATTTATCATGGATAAACATCAAATTTCAAATAAATTTATTTGAAACCATATACTATTCAATATGATAAATTAACGATGAAACCTAATAAACAAATTTCTTATATGTTTCTCAAGATTAATGATATTGTGAACATGATTCATTCATTATGGAAACTAATTTCAGACAAAGTCCATGTGATGCGCCTATTGAGGAGTTTACTATAAAAATGGAGAGGAAGATCAATTTCAATTCTAGAAACATGTGACATAATTATGTTTCCTTTAAAAGAGATAATATTAATTCTCATGATGTATGATGATGAATTAAACATAAATAGAGAAGAATAAAATGAATATTTATAGTCTAATGTTCACACAATAGAGAGTTTTGCTTCCCATTTGATACAAGATGGGAAGAATATAGGTTATTCTATTATAAAAATAAAATAACAGAATATTTTATATACTTGTTTTAATATTTTATCAAATATATATAATATTTTAATGTGTTTGAGGAATAAATAAAATGAAGATTCATGGTTATGAAAGATACCCCTTCATCAAAGAACCTTTTTAGGTATATACATAATGCCTTCCTAGAATGGTTTTATTAAAAAAATAAGGGACTCTAGGGCATGGGGAGATATTCAGGGAATGTATTTTGGTATGGATTTACTAAAAAAATTGATCTTAATTTTTTGATATGGGAGGATAGGGGGTACCCTTTTATATGTGGTGGAGAGGACACATTTGGAAATTTTCAAAAGAAAAATCCATACCCATGTTTTACACATGAAACAAGTAAAAAAATGGATCATTATAGAACCTTAGATGATTTAGGGAAATTATATATCCAAAAAATATAAATTTAATAAGTTATTAGGTCATTTTAATCCTTAAAATTTTATTTTAACCCTCAGAAACCCGATTTTAACCTTAACCTTGGAAAATAATTCATATTGTTTCACTATTTATTATAAAAAAGTGAATTTTATAATATTAAATAATATTAATTATTATTATTACATATATTTAATTAATTTTTTTGAATTTATATCATAGATGTGTAAAACTTTAATTTAAATATATCTATGCAAGCGTAAATAAAATGTGGTTTTCAATAGAAAAAGTTATCGTAAATATAAAAATATTCTATATCAAAATTTAACATAAAATTTATTAAAATGAACAAAATTTAAATAATTAAAATATAATTTTACTTATTTTACTATTCAAACAATTTCAAAAATAAAATTTAACTCTTTAAATGCTCTAAACGAAAAATAATTTTTCAATAAAAACAGTATTTTACCAATTCATCAAAAAAATTATCTTTTCAAAAAAATAAAAAAATTCAATATAATATTATTTTGAAATTATTATTTTTAAAATTGAATTCATTTTGTTCAAATATAATTTTTTAAAATTCCAAATATTATTCTTAAAATAAGTGCTGTAACCCCGATGAAACTTCTTTTTAGAAAAAACATATTTTTAATGATTAAAACTAGATTTATTCTTATTCTATGCCAAGAAATAAATTTATATTGCTAATAAAAAACGCATTGAATATATAATATATAATTTATTAATTAGTTATTTTATAATAAGTACTCTTTTTTTTGTAACATCATTTTATTCTTCAAAAATATGTTTTCATAAAAAAATAATATTTTTTGTTTTTTAAAAATGATTATTATGATTAATTTTTTTAATATTTAGAAAAATATTTGAAAAAAATATTTAATTCATTTTTAAACAATAATTTCAAAATTACCTTAAGATTATGTTTTGATAATTTTTTAGAAAATATTGATTTCCAATGAATAGTGAAAAATACTGATATTTATTGAAAGCGATATTTTTAATTTAAAGTATTTATAATGTAAAATTATATTTTCTAACAGTATTAAAATATAATTAATTCCATATTATTTAAAATAATTCATTTATATTTTTTGAAATTTATTTTATACATGAATTTAGTATAAAAACATTTTATATTTTTAAAGGGATATTTAAAAAAACTATTTTTATTCTAGTTTTCTAGTTTAATTTTTAATTATGATTTGAAAAAAAAATTATTTTAATTTTGAAAATTTTATTTCATATTATTAATATTGAGGTCCAATTTTAGTAAATATATACTTTTTAACTTTGAATAATATTAATAGTAAAAATAGTAATTTTTATTACCAAGGTAAAGGGTAAATAGGGTAATTCAAGGTTAAAAATAAAATGATAAGAACTATTAAACAACCCAAAAAATAATCTAAATATTATTTCCTAAATATTTCTATACCATAATAATAACATTGTATAATATATGACCTTTAAGGGAAACTTGAATTAGATTATGACCTTTATAGTATTTTATTTAATGAAATGTCAAATATGTCACACTCTTGTTTTAAATAAGTGTTATATTTTTATTAAGATGTTTTTAATAAAATATATTGTACTATAAATAATATTTTTAAATATAAAATACTTATATTAAACATTATAATTTATTTTTAATTTTTAATAAATAAATAGTTACCATTAATGATGGCACAACATTACTATAATAATTAATCAATTTAATTAAAAATCCAATATATAATATTAAAAATATTAAAATAAATATAATTTGAAAAAAAATGGGATAAACATAATTAATATATTAAAATGAAAAGTTATAGATATAATAAAATATTTTTTATAATTTTTTTTCTTGATATTATTAAATTCGGAGTAATGAATACTTCGTAAAACAGATATTATCGATATTTTAGAGTAAATAATATTTTATTAAATGATATAAAATTTCATAAAAATATAAAATTACAAAAAATAATTATTATAATGTTTAAAATATCATCCATGGTCTATTTATTAGTCTTTTATCATTTTATAGAAAATATCTTCACCCCCAAAGAGTAGAAGTTCATGTTGTCACGGTAGAAATTAAAGGGATCAAACAGGAGTTAAAAACAAATGATAAGAATATATATAAAGTAAAAACACATATAATTATAATTTTATGAGTTTTTTTATATCTATATTTATATTATATTCTAAATAAATCAGTTGGGATCAAATTTTAATTCAAAATCAATTTATATTAATTTAGTATTGAGGAAAATTCCAAGAGTTCCCCTTTCCTCTCTATAAAAAAGAATCTCTTATTCTCAATCATTAACCCATAAACCCATTTTTAATGTAAATAACTACCCAAATACTTTATTATAATACCTTATATAATTATCTAAGTATTTTATTGGAATAAGTTTTATTTTTTAGGTTTTAAGGTGTAAAGAAAATGAGGTTTTCCAAAGAACATGCATAGTTTAATTAGAATGTTTTAGTTTTGTTTCTTCATCAACATCCCTAAAACCTTAGTCAACCATGAAAAAAATAATAAATACAGTATAAAAAATATAATTATATGTAATTATATTTTATTGTGACATTTAACCATCTCATTTTCCATTAAATTTGACATGAAACTGTCATTTGTGTGTAAGTCGGACTACCGCCTCTTGAACAGATGTAACTCGTTTTCCATCACCATATCCCAAGAAAAATTGTACTGATTTAATTAATGTAAACTTATTATATTAAAGAAATATTAAAAATTAAATAAATATAATATATCAATTACCTTTTAACCTTTTTATGCACTAAAAAATAATACTCTCCTTTGGACGAACGTGTAGCCTGCCACCTCCATGAAGTATTATGATCCATTTATCATCACCAAATAACTTGGATGAAATATTTATATATAATTATATCAAATAAATTTTATTATATATAATATATCATAATAATTCTAGAAATATAAAATAATACTTACCTTCATTTCATAATGATGTCTGAAATAAAGAAATGTTACTTATGAGTACATACGACCTACTATCTCAAGGATTGTAATGTAGTTCATTTTTTATAAATAGATTTTATGTTTGGATTTGAAATTATAATTGATATATAAAAAATAATATTATTTCATGATTATTATTCTATATATGATGGAATAATGACCACATGGACAATAATCAACCTAGCATAGTTTTTTTTCAGTTGTATACCAAATATCACTAAAACATCCAATGTGAACATAAATGATTAGGTAATTGTTATAAAATTTTAATAATTGATATAAAATGAATAATAAATATGAAAAAATTTATTCAAAAATAAAATAATTATCCCATGTCTATTATTCTAGAAGATAAAGAATGTATGTAATGTTTCTTACTCAAGGTAAGGGATTTTTGTCTAAATTTACTTATGTGGGGAACATTCCATATTTACCACTTGTTAAATTTATGTGGTGTATATAATACCCATGAAATACGTTGATAGTAAATAATATAAAGAAAACGAGGATTTACATATCCATTCATTTTAATTTCTTTCATGAGGATTGTGATTCAATATTAACAAAGTGGTAAGGGTTTATCTCAAAATCTCATCATTAGTAGGGACATTTTATATTTTAATCTCTATTGGGGAATATTTATCTTCCATGTTAATTTTCTCTAAAAATATTTTTAAAAAACATTTATATTCTAAAATTTATTAAAATTATTTTTACCCTTGTTTTTATTACAAAATGGTTTGAATGGTATCATATTTTCATTTTTCAAAGAAGGTACTTTTAGATTATTTTGAAATAAAATACAGAAGGAATTTTATTTTATTCTATATGGCATGGATTTATTTTCCAACCATTATGAAATATAAATTATATGAAGATTCCATTATATGTTTACATGTTTATTTTCTAAAAAAATGTTTTTATTTTTAAGTGTGTGTCTTTTAAAAACAAAAGTAATTTTAAAATCAAAAAGTAATCTCAATAATTATTCCAGGTGATCATTCAAATTAACATTTCCATATAAGTTGGTATAATTTTATTTAAATTAAACATTACAAGGAATATTATCCAAGGAAGAAATCCTTATTATTTCCATGGATGGTTTATTTTTATAATGAAAATATGAAATGTTTATAAAACCCACTTCTTTTCCATGAGTTATGTAAAAATAAAATTTTTATCGACCCCATTTCTTTTCACGGGTTTTGATATGAGTAATTATTTACTACTATAGACCAAATATTTATGTTATTCATAATGTGATGTGTGGGACCTGTTACTCCCTCCAATCCATTGGGAAAATATTAATATCTATTGAGATAAATAGGATTGAAATGGATTTTAAACCTAGTTCATTAAGGGGTTTCTCCACTACGATAGTCTTGGGAGTGAATGTTGAACACTATGATGGCTTGAGGAGTGAAATTATTTCACTATGATAGTATTTGAAATAACTATTGACTACTAATGAAATTATTTTCTCAGCTTATGTGTATTCTATAATTCGACAACTTATGATATTGATATTCATTCATGGATTATGTTCGTCAATTCATTTATGATATATATCTTATGAAATAATAATATTTATTCAATGAATCAGTATTATGATATATTATATGCAAGGTATAATTTTTATATGTTAATTTCCAACTTTTATTCCCTAATACTCATGTTATACTTATGAAATTATTGGGATATTCCTTTATTACCCTTACTCGGCATCTAAGATCACCATTTTCTTATGTTTATTTACCTTAGATTATGGATAATGTATTTATAAAGTGTATTTATAAGAATGGTTCTAATCATAAAGAAATTTTTGGAGATGATATAGATTTTTTTATGAAGCATTTATTTATTTTTCTAAGATATGTTAGTGTTTTCCCTAATTCTATAAAACTCTAAACCTAAAAGTTCATTTAATATGAAAGTAATCCAATATTTTCATTTATTTATCATTATTATTTTGGAATAAATTGGTTCCCATTTATTGGTATCAATATTTGAAATGTATATATTATTTTTTTAAAATAAGATTCGGGACTGCAGGTTCTGGGCCGTTACGATTGGTATGAGAGGTTGGTTTAGAAAAAAATTAAGATTAGGATGTTTCATTGGAAGTTGTGTTAAGAGATATGGACATAAAATGTGTTTCAAATTTTATTCTTGATTATAGAATAAAATTTTTAGAAACCCCTTTTTAGTTTTTATGTTATCAAATTTTTAGATGACTAATGATATTTTGGGAGAAATTTATTTTTAAGGTATATGTAACATGTAAGTTTATCATGTGAAAAAGGTTATTTTAGGAAGAATACTCTTTCCATTTTGTGTAAATAAGTTAATTATATAGATAACCATTATGGTTTATATTATCTTTTATTTTGATGTAATTATGGGTTATTACATTTTAGGTATGAAAATGGATTATATGAGATAATGTTTGAAGGAAAAAAGTTTCTTTAGCGTTGAATATATTAATCTTATTTTTTAGGATGTTTCTCATGTTTTTGGAATTTTATAAGTATTGTATTATTATAGTTTCATAAAAAAGAAAACCATAATTATGAGTGAAAACTTTTCACATTCATCAAGGCCATTGGGATTTAACCCACGACCAAATGGTGAGATGGTTTTAATGTCTACCCCTAGCCTACGTGATGTACTAGTTTGTACAAAATTGATATATTTATTTAAAATGTATGATAAATAAAATTTATGTTCATTTTTTAACATATATTTTATATTATAGATAAAACTAGGATTGTAAATTGATTTTCTGTTAATTTATTTATGTTATATCAAAAGACATTTACAATTTTTAGAACCCTCTATGATTAAGTTAAATAGAATATTATGGACTTTTATTTGGGGAATAAAGTAATAATATTCATTAGAGGAATATATTATTTTATTATGTGTTTATATTGATACAGGTTATTTATGGAAATGGATATCATATCTTAAGGATTATATGTTTAAGGCTTGCACATTTTGGAATATTAATAGTAAATTTATCTTGGAAGATGATGTGATCAAATATTTATGATTTTTGGGTTTCAATATTAGTTTAGAATATTTTGACCAATTAATAAGATATTTATTTATTCAATGGTCTATGTTCAACTTTGGATATTACTGTTGATTTTTAGAGATTAAAAGTATTTTTACTTCATTTAGAGTTTTATTCATCTTAGAAAATACCATACCTTGTGCACATCATTTTAGTTTTGGCCAATACCTAAAGTCCTAAATAATAATTTTTTATCATTTTGATTATATTTTAATCCATATAATTTTATTCTAATGATTTTAGTGTGAAAAAATCATCTTGAATACTTGTCTTTTAGATAAAAATATAATATTGTGGTGGAAATTTACTAATGGATGAAATTATACTTTTCAAGTAAGTATATTTATTTATGTTCTTAGTCTAGGTACTAAAATAATTCCTTAACTTTTTTAAAATCATTTTACACAAAAAACATTTTTCTTATACTTTTCTTACCGATGAATGAATGGCCTTTTAACCCATCATAGATTTAAGATTTTTTAATGGTTATACTTCTTTTGACCATGTTCTCTATCACTGTATATCAGTATTTGGGAGTTAGTTTATTCTTCTATATCTATGTTTTCACTTCCCACTAATGTTATCTTATTTGGAAACTTAGTTATGTGTGATTCTATATGAACTTTGTACTTCCCTTTACTCTCTTTTTAAGTGGATGTTTTATTAACCATTTTTATGATATGGGATTTCAAAAAATGAATTTTGAATAGTTGGACGCTAGTTACCTAGCCTATGTTCAAATTTAAGAGATGAAATTTAATAAAATAGGGAATAATTTAATATCTCAAGATTAAAAAAAATTCTATAGTGTACAAGATACACAACACTAAACTTAAATAAAAAACGAAATATTATTATTTAAATGTGACCATTAAAACATAATTTTGAAATATAAGGGAATTAATAGTAATGAATATATTATGAAATATATAATAGTCATATTCATTTATAAAGTATTTATTAATTATTTTTAAACAGGCACTTAAATTTTTAGTAATTTTTTTGTATTCTTGAGAATTATTTTTTTATAAAAATAGGTTTTCTTGATTTTTAATATAAAATATTATGTTAAATTTCTATCCTATATGGAAATTTTATTCGAAAAAAAGATTTATTTAATTTGGAATTATTTATTTCAAAATTATCTTTAGATGAATTTTATAAAATTTTATTAAAATGTTGATTTTCAATGATTAGTGAAAAATATGTATTTTTATTGAAAGTTGTTTTTTTATTTTAATGTATTTAAAAATTAAATTTATATTTAGTAATGGTATAAAAAATTTATTAGTTAATTTTTATTGAAAATAATTCAATTATGATTTTTCAAATGTATTTTATACTTTAATTTAGTATAAATACTTTATACATTAAACAATGGAATTTTTTCTTAAAAAATGTTTTTAGTAGTGTTTTTTCAATTTAATTTTATATTAAATAATGAAATTATTTTGAACTGAATTTTCAAAAATGGATTCCCTATTTGGAATCAATGGGTAAATTTTTAGTAAATATTATCTTTCATCTTTAGACAAAATGAATAGTAAACTTCGTAATTATTTATACCATTGCAAAGGGAAAACTAGGTAAATAAAGGTTAATAATAAAATGATAAAACTATTAAATGACCAACATTTTACTAAATCTTATTTTATGATTATATCATGACTATAATCATCAAAGGGTCTAATTTATGACCTTTTGGGTCCACTTGGATGAGATTATAAAATTCATAAACTTCTATTTAATGAAATGTCAAACTCTTCACACTCTTGTTTTTAATAAGGGTGATATTTTTAATATATTGTTATCGAGAGTATATGTTATACAATTAATAGTATTTTAAAATATAAAATATTTATCTTATTCATGGTAATTTATTTTAAATTTTTAATGAATAAATAATTACCTTAAATTCATTCACAATGCTAATGTAGTAATTATTAAATTGATTAAAAAATATATGATATTAAAAATACTAAAATAAATATAATTTGAGATAAATAATGTGATAAAAATTATACCTGACTTTGAAATTATATACTTATAATAAAATATTTTTTGATAATTTTATATGTTATATTGATATTATTATATTCAATGTAATGAATACGTCTAAAAATTTAAATTATCGATATTTTATAAGCAATAATATTTTATTAAATGAGATAAAATTCCAAAAAATGATAAATTTATCAATTTATTATGATAATGTTTAAAATATCAACTATGGTCCATTTATTTGTCTTTTTTTATTTTATGATAACTATATTGACCCTCAATGAATAAAAATCTTTGTTGTCAAGGTAAGAGTAAAAGGGGTTAAATTGGGGTTAAAACCAATAGATAAGTGAATAAATATAGTAAAAAATTATATAATTCTTTTATGTGGTTATCTAAACCTATATCACTATTATATTTTAAATAAATCAATTTTTATCCATTTTTAATTTATAATTAATTTGTATTAATTAAATATTGTAAAAAATTCCAAAAATGCCCATTCCTTCTCATATAAAAGGGATCCTCTTCTTCTCAATACTAAAAGATTTCAAACCCATTTTTTCATCCAATACCATCCTAAATCACTTATTATAATCTATTATCCCATTATACAAAAATTTTATAGGTACATTCCCAATTTTAGAGTTCTTAAGGCATTAAAAAAGTAGGTTTCCTAAAGAAGATGTATTGTATTATCTACAAGTTGTAGTTTTGTTTCATCTTCTGCATACCTCAAGACTTATTCAACCTTGATAAAATAATAAATCCAGAATAATAAATTTTATCAGATGTTATTATATACTTTTCATGACCTATATCCATCTATTTTTCCATCAATTGGGTAATGAAACTGTCATTTATTTGTACGGAGGACTGCCGCCCTATAAGGCCCCAGCCTTAAACCTTACTTAATCTTGAGTTATTACAAGATTACACGTTGAGGATCTTTTCGGGTTTAGAGTTTTAGAGAATTAGATCATAAGACTTTCATTACATTCCACATATAAACAAAGTGGTTACATAAAGATAGTATTCTTCATTCCCATCAATGGAATCACATTTAAAATAAAACATGGATTATTTCTTGACACATCCTTGACTCTATCATCTTATCATGTACCTTTCCCTTGACCTGTGAAAAACATTTCAAAAACTTGGGATGAGCATAAAAACTCAGTATGGGTTATAAAAAAAACATGGAAAGGAAACATGAGTTCATATATAAATAAGAATGAAATCATACTTTACCCATAAAACATAGGCACTTTAACATACCTCATAAAAACATGAATAAATCATATAAATCATAATACGTAAAGGTAACTTGAGGCATTCATAACATTCTTACGTAGGGAGTAACCCTCTTGGTTACGTTTGGAATACCCATCACAGTATATTCCCTAAAAATCTCTTCGGAGAAACCTTAATGTTTCACTCCTTCGCGTTACCCAATGCATTGGAGAGCTATAACGGGCTCACCCGCCCTTAGTTTATCACGGAACCACCCGTCTTCATAATAATGCCCAAGAACCATAACATAATCATATCACATAAAGCATGCATAAAGGAAACATAACATTTCCACATTTCAATCACGAGATATCAATACAACACATTGATATAATAAAAACATTATGAAAACCATTTTCAATACCAAAGTAAAACATGGTATTTATTTTTCTTTTAAAAAAAAGGTATGGCTTGTAGAGGAAGCCGAAACTCAAATAACGGTTACGACGGCGGAGAAGTCGTTGTCGCCTCATACGTACGACAAAAACATTCCCTTTTGTCGTTTAGTAAACGCTTCGTATAAAAAAGATTCCTTTTGAATAAATGTAAAAGTCAAAGGGATTTATACACCGTATAAAAGAAAGTTGTGTATAAAATAAAATATGCCTCAATGAAAGGAGATTGAGACAAAGTCCCATACAAAGATAATTTTTAAAATAAAATAGATACATTATGTGTATTCACTATAAGTACACATAAATAAAGTACAAATACAAGATACGACATAATGATATAATGACATAATTTGAAAGTAGGAGATTAACCCAAAGAATGGAAATTGGGTTAAGAAGTTCCCATACCTCGTATCCGACTTGACCCGACCGTTCTTTAAACTCCTGAATAATAAACTTTAGTTAATCTCTACTTGATTATGAATCTTTTCCAAGTTCATTATTCCTTTTATACCATGTTATGAACATCATGTAATCATTTAAGTTAATAATGTTCATTTTGTCGGTATTTGGTTCTTAAGTCAAAAATAGACTTCTTACACTTACATGTTGTTAATTTGGTCAATGTTTCATTATATCCAGAATGGTATTCATGATGTAGATATCATATATGTCATATATATCCAGTACATACATGTATTTAAAATATTACATAATCATTTAGAGGTAAGAAATGAAATGCACCGTTCATGGAGACGGTAAGCCGTACGTACGCATGAACGCTACTTTCATTTCTTTGTCATATTAATGGAATTAAAACTAAATGAGAGGTATGTATATTTTAATTCCAGAATTATATTCATCATTTAGATATATCATTAATTATATATATCCATTATATACATGTACTTTTAATAATACATTACATTTGGGGATAAGAAATGAAATGCACCGTTCATGGAGACGGTAGTCCGTACGTACGCATGAACGCTACTTTCATTTCTATCTCATACTTTAATGGAAATAAATTATAATGATATATATAGGTATATTATAATTCCAGTATAACATCATATATAATAACTTTAAATCCATCCTTTACACGTCCCACATATGGCATTAACGAATCACATCACTTTGAGGGGCGGTAGTCCGCACTTCCTTAAATGAAGATATCGCGTATACCCATAATGGAATCCATAAAGGTAAGACACAAATGAAAAATACAGAAGCATAAGTAAAACATAAACATATTACATATCATATATAAAAATAGTGACATCATAATTGCCACCTTTGAAGGTGTTAAATGAGTATTGAACAATCATCGTTTCGGGAGGCAGAATTTCGCCATCCACGGAAACCGTATGTTCTTTAACCATTTGATGTAGTTGTGTGAGAGTGTAGATAAAATAAATCTTATAACAACATCCTAGTATATTGAAGATACTGGTGTTGTTACAAAAGAAGTAAATAAAAAGAGTTTAGGGGGTTGGAGAAGCAAAATAAAACAAATGAACATGAGAGAATGAATTACCTTTAAAAAGTGTAACTTCTTTTGGTTGAGCCTAAAGGCTTCCTTTGAAAGGATTCTGCCCAAAGGGAATCCTCTAGGATGAGGAGAGGGATGTGGAGAGAGCAAATGGGCAGGGGTTGGCCGAGCCAATGGCTTGAAGAGTGTGTGAAATGAGGTAGAGGTGGGGGCCTTTTATAAGGGGAGAGGAGGGGCACTTTTGGAAAGTAAAGAAACATTACATTATTTGAAAATGTGTTTCGGTTTTAAAAGGTCCCACATTGATAGAATTCGTGGATAAGGTGATAAGGCATCGAAATCCATTCATCCAATTGGTTTTGGACATGTGTAGTTCATAGATTTTATATTATCTTTCCATTTTATTTAAATCGCCAAATAATGATGTCATCGCTGCATCATTATTATGTCATAAATAATTAAATTTATTTAATGTCTAAAAATTATAAAAAAATTACTATGATGTAGGAAATCTTTTTAGCTTTCCATTGAATATTTATAATCGAAATTTGGACTTGTATAACCCCACTTAAAAATTGTTTTAGTAAAACAATTTATGTTAGTGTCATTTTCACTTTAACATTAAATAAAAAGTAATTTAAGTTATTTCCCAACAAAAGTGGATCCATGGGGTCCCCAAGTTGACCCATGGCTTGTCTTGGTCGGCCATGACACAACCAATGAAGTTGGGACATGTGTCTAGGTCATTTAATATTATTAAAGCATTATTTATACATTAAACTACCCTAATTACCACTAATCGCGATTAAGAACTTAATAAGTTACTATTCACCAAAAAATTATTTTAATCTCATTGAACCACATTTTACTTCTTAATGACAACCATGTATGTCGGATTTTCAAAATTCAATACACATTAGTGGTAAACATTCATTTAACTGAAAAATCAGTTTGCTTGATTACCACTTAGTGGTTTCACTATTCATCAAAAATTGAAGTTTTTCAGAAAATTACTAAAAATTCACTCTAAGCTATATTTGATATTCCGAATTCAAAAATGAAGTCTATTTTACAAAATTCAAATCATATAAGTCACATTAATTAATTTAATAATTAATTCCCGCTGCCAGAGCAAATAGCGTGTTTTTACAAAACAATAAGTATCAAAAGATTGACACCAGTTTAAGTCTAATTTCAAATCGAAATTGATTCCAATGACAACCATTGGATAAAATGGTAAAAATATATTCATATTACACATTAAGACCAATTCAAAAAAATAATCTAATCATATAAATAAATTAGATTAAAAAGTAGTTTTGATGTAAAATACAACATTTTACACTATTCATAAAAAAATGAACTTTATCAGAAAGGTACCAAAAATTACACAAAGTAAGATTTGATGTCCCGATTCTTAATAAGAGTTTTATTTGGTCCAAAAGAATGTATAAGAGTGATCAAAACTATATTTAATGACGGTTCACCATTAAAAGGTGATAAGTGAACCTTTAGTGAAAATTAGAGTATAAAAGCCTAAAATTGAACTCTTTCCGTATTTTAAGCCTTTATCTTTTATTGGGTAAATGTAAAAACATCTAAAAACATATCTATTCATATTTTAGTTATTTCTATTCATTCCCGCCAGTACAACGGCTACTTGTTAACTAACATTTAAAATAATATTATTATATTACTAGTGTGCTACGTAAGTTTCAAAGAAACTCATCGTTGCGTATCGGGTACGCTATCGAACATAGCAACCCCTTTTAATTAAAATTCATATTTAATTCTCTAATATTAATAAATATGAAAATTATTTATTCTTTAATTACCTGGGATGTTACACGCCCCGTGAACTAATGTAATTCGTTTTCTACCACCATCTCTCAAGACATGTTATGATGATGGAATTAATGTTAATATATGATATTTATGATATATTTATTACTATTAAAATAAAATTTATCATAAATCATTGTATGTTTTCATGCACTGAAAAAAAATTATAATGTCATTCATCTGTGTGTATGGACTACCACTTCCACAAAGTGATGTGATAAATTTTTTCATAAACACATAACATAAATGATATATTTATATAATTATATTTAAATAATTTATATGATATATATTATATCATTATAATTTAGAAATATAAAATAATACTATCCTATTTTCCATAATGATTGTTGAAAAATGGAAATGTTACTCATGCATACGTACGAGATGTCGTCTCTATGATTGTAATGTAGTTCATTTCTTAAAAACATGTTTAATAGTTATATTTAAAAGTATAATTGATATATAAAAATTATATTTTTCTCTTAAATATTATTCTAGATATTATGGAATGATAAACTGATTTACTATTGTCAACCTACTATTAACATTTTGGACTTATGTACCAAATATAACAGAAACATCTGACGTGAACATAAATTATTATGTAGTTGTCATAGCATTGTATTGATTGATATAAAAAAGAATATAAAAATGTAAAAATGATACTAAAAAAATAAATAATTATCATAATTTTATTATTTAGGAATATCAATGACGTATGTGATGAGCCAAACTCAACATAATGAATTTTCTTCTAACTTTTACTTTTATGGGACAATGCCATATTCAACGCTTGTATTCATTACGTGGTGTATATTAATTAATTTTATGATTCATATTATAAATATTATGGATATTTAAATATCCATATATTTTTATTTATTTCATTGTTCTTATTAATAAAATTTTAACACAGTGGTAAGGGTTTATTTCACAATCTCATCATTTTTCGGGACTGTTTATGTTTATGTGTCCACTTGGTAATCTTAATATTCTATGTTTATATTCAATAAAAATATTTTCAAAAGGATTTTAAATATTATAATGAAAAATATAAAAAACTACCAATGTTTTACTTTTTCTCAAAATGGTTTCCAAGGAGTGTTTTTGTTATTTTTCAAACAAGGTACATTGAAACTTTTCCAGAAAAAAATATTGAAGGAATATTTTTTAACTTATACAGAATGAGAGAATTTTGTTATTACCATGATTTATAAATTATTATAATCTGCATTAAAATTTTATAGGAGTATTTTTAAATAAAAATACTTCATCTATAAGTCTACAACTTTTTAGAAGATAAACGATTTTAAAATGAAAAATTTATCTAAATAATTATTCCAAGTGATTTTTCAAAATCATTTTTAATCTCATATGATACCATTTTATATTACATAAAATATACTAGGGATATAAACCTAGAATACCATTCTTATTATTTCGTTGTATGTTTTATGTTTATGATGAAATGATGAAATTTTTATGAAACCTACTTCTTTTTCATGGGTTATGTTGTGAAGAAATGTTTATGAAACCCATTTATACTCATGGGTTTTGATAGGATAAAGGATTTTTGAAATTTTTTCACAAATATATATTGTTTTTATAATGTGATTGGGGGAGACCTATATCTCCCACCAATGAATTTGGTAAATATAGATTTCTCATGAGATAAATAGGACTAGAAGGGGGAGTGAACTAAAATAAGTAAGGGACCTTATCCATTATGATAGTCATGGGAGTGAATATTTACTACTACGATGGTTTAGAGAGTAAACCTATCACATTTTTATAGTATTATAAATTATTATTAACTAAAAATAAAATGATTTTATATGTTTATGTGTATGAAAAAAATTCGATGACTTATTTTAATTTTGTTATCTCATGGTTCATGTTATTTGATTCTTTTATGATACATATCTTATGAACTCTTATGATTTATTCCATGACTTAAGATTATGATATATGTTATAAAATGTATAATTTTGATATTTTAAATTATTTTTTTATTCTTTTATTCACAATTTATGCTTATGTAATCATTGAGATCTACTATATTTACCTTTACTGAGCATCTTATCTAACGATTTCCTTATGTTTTATTTCCCCTGATTATGAATAATTTGTTTTTTTATGGTATTACTAAGAAATTTTCTAAACATGAATAATTATTTGGGGACGATATATATTTTTTATGAATTAGTTTTTATTTCTCCATGATATTTAAATTTTTTTCCTAATTATGTGAAACTATAAATATAAAATGCCATTCAGTATGAAAGTGGTCCAATATTTCCATAGAATATTTATGTTTTGGATGGATGAAATTAGCTAAAGTTTTTTGTAATCATATTTATAAATTGAAAGATTATGTTTTTAAAACTCGCTTTGGGAGTGTGGGTTTTTGTGTTATTCCAGTTGGTATCAATGTTCAATTTAGATAACTTGGATGATTAGGATGTTTCATGAGAAGTATTCTTAAGTTTATAGATGACACCCTGGGTTTATAATATGATGGCTTATCATAAGTTCAAAGTAATATACTCCCCTTTTGAGGTATTAAGTTATAAAATGCTAAGGTGACTAATGAAATTTTTGGAGACATTTATTTTTGAGGTATTTGTAACCCATAAGTTTATCATGTGAAAAAAAATTATTTAAATAATAATTATTTTACCATTTTTGGAAATAATTTTAATGGTATGGATAAAATTTAGGGTTTATATAAACATTCATTTTGAGGTAGTTATGGGTTATTACATTTTATGGATGAAAAATAAAAGGTATGAGAAATCCATTGAGGTTTATAAATTTCTTTAATGTTGAATATATTAAGACACTTTTTTAGTTTTTTTTTCAAATTTATAGAATTTTAGAATAATTATATTAATATATAATGAAGACCAACATAAGGGGTAACGACCCATGACATCTGTCGTGGCCATAGGGGTTAAACCCACAACCAAAGGGTAACCAGGTTTCAATGCCTGGAACTACCCTATGTGATGTCCTAGTTAGTATGGAATTATTTTTCATTATTTAAATTATATTAAAGATAAAATTCATGTTCATATTTGAACATGTGTTTTATCATATATATATATAACCATGGTATTGGAAATTCATTTGGTACTAATTGATTAATACTATATCGAAAGAAGGTGATTATTTTGGGAACCCTATATTATTAAGGTAAAACTTATATAATGGAATTTTATTTGAAGAATAAAGTTTGAATTGTCTTTTAGAGGCATATATGATTTTATTGTCAATTTATTATGATTTAGATTATTTTTTGAAATAGATTTCATATCTCATAGATTATATTTTTAGGTCTTGCACATTTTGGGAGATAAATTCTAAATTTATCTTAGAAGATGCTCTGATCAAATCATTCTAATTTTTTTTGTTTCATCCCTTATATAGAATATTATTTAGAATTTTATATATGGTTACTTATTAAATGATCCAATTTTTACTTTGGGTATTTTTTTTGTATTTTGGATATTAAATGTAGTTTTCTTCATTTGATGGTTTATTCATTTTAGGAATTATCATTCCTTATGATGATCATTTTGGTTTTGGATAACGCCTAAAGTATGGATGAATGTTTTTTATCCTTTTGAGGATTTTTGATTTCATTAAAGTTTAATCTAAGATTTCTGTTATGAAAATAACATCTTGAATACTCATCAATTGGAGAAAAATATGAGATTGTGGTGGAAATTGACTAGAGGATGAAATTATACTTTTCATGTATGTATATTTTCCTATGTTATTATTCTGGGTAAAAAAAAATCCCTCAAATTTTGTAATATTATATTGAAACCATAAAATTTATTCTTTTACTTTTTTTCCAAGAAATAAATGGTTTTTTAACCCATCATAGATTTATGGTTTTGTAATGGTTAACTTTTTCATGAACCTATTCTATATCACTCTCTTTCAATACATGGGATTTATATTTGTCTTACATATCCTTATTTTCACTTCCAACTAATTTTTAACTATTCAGAAACATATTTATGTGTAATTCCAGATAACATATGTACTTCCCTTTACTCTCTTCTTAAGAGGAATTTTTATTAATACTTTTTAAGATGTGGGATTTGGAAAATGGTATTTTGAGTAGTTGAACCCCAGTAACTAAGCCTGTTTTATATTTTTAAGGATGTAATTTATTAATGGTTAGATAGTGGAATATCTCGATATTTTTTTTAAAAAATATACAACGTACAAGATAGAAAACACAGATGTAAAACATACATGAAAATATTATTTTTAAAATGTGACTATCATAACATAGTCATTAAATATCTAGGAATGAATAATATTAATTGAATTGTGTAATATATAATTTTCATACTATTTGAAATGTTTTTAAGAAATTATTTGTAAATAATCACTCATATTTTTTATAAAGTCATTTTATTCTTCAAAAATATGTTTTCATCAAAAATGGTTTTCCATAACTTTTATCAGTGAAGATTATAATCAATTTCCAGAACATTTAAAAATATTATTTGAAACAAAAATTATTTATTTAATTTATTAATTCATCATGAAAAAATTATCTTAATTTCAAATTTTTATAATTTTCTGAAAATATAGATTTTTCAATGAATAATGGAAAATGTTGATTTTATTTAAAGATGTATTTTAATTTTAATTTAGTAAAAAATTAAAATTTTGTATTGTAATATTATTAAAATTTCATCAGTTCCTTTTTATTTAAAATAATTCAATTGTGGATTTTGAAATGAATTTTCTACATTAAATTAGTTGTAAAACATTTTATATTTTAAATAGGACATTTTATTGAAAACTGTTTTTATAGTGTTTTTTAGTTTAATTTTAAATTAAATCATGAAAATTATGTTAGTTGAGTTTTGAAATTTTTACTTCATATTTTAAATAATGAGGTAAAGTTTCATTAAATATTCCATTTTATCATTATACAATATGTATAGTAAACTTATTAATTTTTGTTTCCAAGGTAAATGGTAAATCTAGTAATTAAAGGTTACAAATAAAATGATATAAACTATTAAATAACATAAAAATGTACTTAAATATTATTTTATAAATATATATCGACAATAATCATAAAATGGTTTAATTTATAACCTTTTGGGGCTACTTGGATTAAATTATGACCTTTATAGTCTTTTATTTAATTAAATGTCATACATGTGACACTCTTGTTTTTAATAAGTTAAATATTTTTAATATGGTATTATAAATTAGATATATTCAATTATAAATATAATTTAAAAATATAAAATATTTATCTTCATCATGTTAATTTATTTTTAATTTATACTGATGAAGTAATTACCTTAAATGTCTTCACAATGCTGATGTCGTTATTATTCAATTAATGAAAAAATCAAATATATGATATTAAAAATATTAAGATAAATATATATTCAGAAATGTAATGTTATCAATGAATTTTATATATTTACATTACATGTCATAGATTTAATAAAATATTTTCTTTTCTAGTTTTATATGTTGTATTGATATCATTAATGGCAATGTAGTTAGCACTTTCAAAAATTGACATTATCATTATTTTATAGTATATAATAATTTATTAATTGATATAAAATTCATAAAAAATATTATATTCATCCATCTAATTAATATAAGGATTTAAATATGAACCATGTTATATATATGGGTTTTTTATATTTTATTCTATATATATTGTCCAACTAATAGTACAAATTAATGTTGTCACACTAAAAGTTAATGAGGTTAAAAATGGGTTAAAACCAAATGATAAGGGTATAAATACAGTAAAAACATCCCTAATTTTTATTTTATGAGGTAATTTAGACTTATATTCATTTTATAATATAAATTACTCTCATTTTATTTATTTTAAATTGAAATTAAAGTTTTATTAATTTAATTTTTTTTATAAATTCCTCGAGTTCTCCTTCTCCCCCATATAAAAGATAACATCTTATACTCAATCATTGACACTAAAAACCCACATTTTATCATCCAATACTAATATAAAAACATTCCTATAATCCATCATATAATTCTATATTTATTTTCAAAGTTATAATACCAATTTTATAGGTCTTAATGTGTTAATAAAAGGAGGTTTTCCAAATAATATGTGTAGTTTTATCTATATGTTCTAGTATTGTATTTTATTCTACAACCCTCATGAATTATTAAAACATGATAAAGTAATAAATATTGAATAATCAATAAACTGATATATAATATTTTTTCATGACCTATATACAAATCCTCTTCCCTAAATTGGGAAATTAAACCATCATTCTTGTATAAGGTAGACTACAACCTTGTGAACTGATGTAATACATTTTCCATCACCATCTCTAAAGATATTCCATAATAATGTAATTAATTTTTATATATGATATTAATTAACTATTTATAACTATGAAATTATAATATATCATTTAACAACTTACTTTCTCTTTCACTGATAAAAATTAGTATCATTATTCGTGTATACGTGAGGACGACCACCTCCACGAAGAGATGTGATTCGAATTAATTCACCACATCACATTGATGATATATATATAAGAATATTTAATTTAGTAATATTGTATATAATATATAATTATGACTACATAAATATAAAATTTTACTTACATTATTTCCATACTTATCATGGAAAAATAAAAATGTTACTCATGCATACATATGGTCGACGGTCTCTGTGATTGTAATGTAGTTCATTTTTAATAAAAATATTTAATGGTTTTATTATAAATTAAAATTTATATTTAATAATGGAAATTATTTAATTTTTATTATTCTTTATATTATTTAATAATTACCTCTTTGACTATAATCAACCTACCAAAGTCATTTTGGACTTATGTACGGAATATCAGTAAAACATCTCATGTGAACAAAAATTATTAAGAAATTTTTATAACACGGTAATAAGTGAGATAAAATTAATTATAAACTTTAGAAATAATCTTAATAAAATAAATAATTAACCTATTTTTATTATTTTGGAATATAATGAATGTATGTGATGATTCAGGCTAAAGTTAAGAGATTTTGATCTAATTGTTTTTGGGACGCATGCCATATTCAGCACTTGTTTTATTTTTTGGGTGTGTATACTTAACATCAATGAATTTTATGGTAAGTATTAGTAATATAATGGAAACTTACATATCCATATATTTTTATTTATTTCAGGGGTTTTATGATTCAAATGTTACCAAACTGGTCTGGGTGAATTTTAAAATGTCATCATTATTGGGAATTGTTTATGTTTAGACTCCTCTGGGGAATATTTATATTGAATGTTCATGTTCTATAGAAATACTTTCAAAAAGTTTTTTAATATTCTCCTTAAAAATTTTAAAATAATTTTTTCTTATGTTTTATATTTTATAAAATCATTTGAAAGGATCCTTATTGTCTTTTTTCAAATGAGGTACTTTGTAACTTTTTGATAAAAACATACAGAAGGACTAATTTTTTGACTTATAAATATTGATCTAATTTTACCACCATCTTGATTCCATAGTGATTTAAAGATTCCTTAATAATTTTACAATTTTATTTTCAAATAAAAAAATTTCATTTATATGTGTGCAACTTTTTAAAATTGATGGGTTTTTAAAATGAAAAATCCATCCAAAGAATTATTCCATGTTATTTTCAAAAATCATTTTTACCACTATGATAACATAATTTAATGTTACTTAAAATTTATTGGTGATATTATCCAAGTATACCATCCTTATTCTTTCTGTAGATGGTTTATTTTTATGAATTCCCCTTCTTTTCCAAGGGTTAAGCTATGATGAAATGTTTTTCAACACCATTTCATTTCATGGGTTCTCATATGATGGATGATATTTGATCTTATATAACACATTTGTATTGTTATCATTATGTGATAGGAGGTACCTATATCTCCCTCTATTGCATTTGGTAAACATTGATATCTCATGAGATAAATAGGATAGGAATGGGTAGTGAAACCAATTCAGTGGGAGACATTATACACCCTGATAGTATTAGGAGTGAACCTAGATTACTATGATGGTTTAGAGATAAGTCCTATTCCACTATGATAGTATTGTCAATTATACTTTACTATTAATGAAATTATTCTCTATTCTTATTTTCATGCTAGAATTCCATGAATTATGATAATGAAATCTTCTCATGGATCATGTTCTCTTATTCCATTATGATACATATCATATAAAAAACACTGATTTATTCCATCACTCAAGATTATGATCTATGATAAACATGGTATAATTTTGATATCTTAAGTTAATGTTTTTATGATTTTATGATCATTTTATTCTCATGTAATCACTAATATCTCCATTTTTACCCTTACTAAGCATCCGAGTTCACTCTTTTCTTATGTTTCCTTTCCCTAGGAAATGAAGAATGGTTTTATGTATTGTATGTCAAATAATGGTGTTAGAAAATAAGAAAATTTTGGATATGATATAGATTTTGTATGAACTGGTTGTGTATTTTTCCATAATATGTAAGAGTTTTTCTTAATTAAATTAAACTCAAAATTTAAAAGGACCATTAGTATGAATGTGATCCAATATTTCAATTGATTTTTTATTTTTTGGTTGGATGAAATCTGATCATGTTAATTAGTATCAATTGAATATATTTAAATAATATGTTTTTAACACCCATTCCTGAAGTGTGGGTTCTACACTCTTATAGTCTTATTTATATATTAAAATTAAATAGGTAGGTTATATAGGTTATATTTAAATAATGTTTTTAATGGTTCTTTTATGGTCATATTTCCATATCGTATACACAATAAAACACAATATTATTCTTTTCAAATATTGGGGTGTTGTAGTATTACTTAATAATATCTCTATTTTGTATAGATATTCTAATAGGTTTTTATATTTGAATTCATTGAATTTTAATTAATTTAATATAATATAATTGCATGATATTAATGTTGTTTTATTCTTAAATAGGTTTTACAATTGGAATAATATCAAGGAAAAAATGGGAATTGAGGAACATAAATTCAATTCGTGGCATGACATCAGATTTTTTAGGATGATCATTGAGTACTTCTGGAGGCACAAAACAAATGAAGTATTATGAAATGATGGTTATGAATCTATAAGTTGAAGTTACACATATAAAATTTTCAAGATTTGAAAATTTCCTCAAATTAAACATTGTTTAAAATATTACACAATTTCAAATTTCTTAAGAAGATCTAAAAACAAATATTTTAGCGTATCTTTGAAGGGTATTTACAGGGGTGTGAACCAAATGGCCATGGATGACAATTTTTTACATGGTTAACCTGAGGGTTGACTTAAAGGATAATAAATATGGATTCTATTCAAGTAATTAAGGTATTCCATTCTATACTAGAGGCGAGAACATCGAGAGGTTTTCATAGTGTTCTGCCCTACCATAGATAGGTTTTTGATATAATTTTTCTTTTATTATATTTATTCTTTCCAAGTAAAATCGAATTTTATGTAGTTTAATTCTATTATCTTTCTTTAATTATTAATTACTCCCCAATAGATTTGGGTTTAATAATCCTTAGTGATAACCTGATGTTGGTTGGATAAAACCCACAGGGTAGAGAAGAATCACTTAAAGGGGGTAAATACCATCATTGTTCTATTTTCTTTCACTCATAAAGATAAATATATTATAAAGTATCATGTTATGCCAACCCATATATTTTATTCTTCATTAATCAATTTACCATATGTCACAAGTTATTAATAAACCCCAATATCATGGAGATTAATTATTCATGACCATTTAATAGAATTAATATTCCCCTTTTAGAAATATAATCATAATGCACATTAGCTATTTTGATTCATCTCTCCATGATGAATTTGTATACTAGGATAGTCTGATAAAAATGGTTATTTCCCTTATATATGAAATGTTTTGGTTGGAAAGATATATAATATGATTATTTTTTCAAGTAAGGATAAATTTATTTAGAAAAAACCCCATAGAAACTGATTATCATATCTTCAATTTTCTCTATTTGAATTCATTAATTTAATTTGCACCATTAGTTTAATTAAATAAATTAAAAATTAGAGTGGCCAAATATTTGGTTCAGAGTTTTCATCACTTCATTCACTTCTCTCTATTGGTTTAACCCATCAATAATTTTATATTACACCTTTGTCATTAATATGGTTTGGGTTAATTTAAATTTCTAATCTGATCCACACTCAGAGGAATTAGTGATGCCTTCAGGCATTTCACTTAATTCATATCATTTTCTTCTTAATATTTCATAATAAAATCTATCATAAACATAGTAATAAAATAAATTTATTTTCATCAATATGGTGAATTGTTATTATATTAATTTAATTACTATTATTTTTTAATTTCTATCAACTTACAAAAACAAAAGATTTCCAATCATGCGTTTGTTCAGATTATTGCCTCGATGAAACAAATACATTAATTTTTCATCACCCAATATTTTCATTATTTATAAGAAAAGAATTTATGTATAAATAAGATATATACAATAAAATTGTGACTTTGAGTAGATATATTATAATTCATCTTCAATCCCTATCAATAGTTGGTAAATGAAAACGCTAATTGTATGTTGTGTAGACTACCGCCTATATAGAGTATTTTTTTCATATCAATTAACATTATTTATCTAAACCACTTAAATTATGTTTAAAAATATCATAAAATATAATAATTATTAATTATATTTTATTTTATTAGTATTATTTACAATATAAAAAAAATTTGGACCATACTCACCCATCAAATTTTAGTATGTTTAGGTTTGGGTCGGTCTAACCACCTATATGAACAATGCTATAAAACTATATCATGTATTATGATATGAACCTAAATACTAATATATTTACATGTAAATATGAAAATAACTATTTTTTGGTTTTTAAATAAAATATTGATTATTTATCTTCATATTAATATATTAATTTTTTTTTCAAAAATTACCAAAATAATCTAACATTGATTCCATTTTAATGAAAACATAAAAAATAAAAAAATAAAAAATTAAAATATGATAATAAATGTCCCTTATTAAATAAAATATTGATAAATAATGTTGATAAGAAGGTATATAATAAAATTTATTTGACTGTTCAGGACGTTATGTGCATACCCATAATGAATCAGGTCAATGGTAATGGTTTCTTTGTCTCATTTTCAATTGTATATGACATGTTTCATATAGTTCCCCATAATTTATTTTATATGGTGTATTCACTACATTATTTTTTTGACATATGAAAATGTATTCCATTTCATGATATTTTAATTTTTATTTCATGATCCTCCTCTCAAGGTCCATAAATTCTTACACTACCAATATTTCAAGGGTTTCATCAATTCAATTTCAGATTCATTGGATCGTAGTATTTGAAACATTAATATAACATTAAATACTTATTTGATCCTAAAATTCCCATATTTTATATTATATTTCATATTTTTCACTATGGAAATTAATTATCATCATCAATAACCAATTCTTGGATAAAATGTGTTCCAAAAAAAATATAAATTTGGTAATAACAAATACCATTCTTACCAATACATCTTCTATTCAAGTTCAATTTTTTTCCAGTAAAATATTTTTTTTATGAAATATTTTTATGTTTTTCTTTTATATTCTTCATATTTATTATAAATAATTTCAGAAATGAAATTCTTTCAATATTTCTCTTATGCGGATTTATTCATTCAAATGACTTAAAAAACTTTAAGAAATCATTTCATTTCATTATTTACCACTCGGGATTTATTTGATGTATTTTTTTCTTTTAAATGATATTTTATGTGGAAATATTTTTAATAATGTTTTAAAAATTCATTAATTTCCATTATTAAAAATTTATTTTAATGTAATTTTAACTTCATATTTTATAACAATTCTTAAAAAGTTTTGTGAAATCTTTTGTATTTTCACATCTATTTTTCATCCAATATTTATTTATCATAAAATGATGTCTTAATCACCCTCTATATTTTATTATTATGTGATTATATTTTACAAAATTAGATTTTTTATTTTCTATGATTTCTTAAATCAATGTTATGTAGTGTTTTTTAAAGGTTTATGAAACCTATACTTTTCCCATAGTTTCATTAAGATATGATGACCGTAGATTTTTTGTGGAACACTGATGTATATATAATGATTGGTGGGATCCTATACCACCCTATAATGCATTAGTTTATGTTTATAATTCATGAGATAATATAGTATATAAATAATGTGTTTTTTCACACAGGTGTGTGAATAATGAGTTTTTTCATATTTTCAGGTGTGCACATAATGAGTTTGTTCACATAGGCATGAGAATAATATGTTTTCTCAAAAATATTTACCAATATTTAGTTTTGTGATACATTTATAAGTTGTTTATCATGTTATCCCATATTTTAAAGATTCATTTTATTTTAATGATATTTTATTTGTTCATGTTATACGTAATGTTTTTAACAGTATTTCACACTCTTTTGGTGTTATAACATGTTTTATGCTTATTAAGATTTATTATGATCCATGTAATTACATTTATGATTATAAAATGATATTTTTATGATATTATATTATTATTATTTTTTATAAGTGTCATAAATGTTCTAATGATCTTTTATTAATATATTTATCCTTTCTCATATTCCCCTTCATTTTTATGATCTAATACATTATGATATGTTTTTATTTTATAGAGTGTCTAAGATCATCCCTTTATTATATTTACATTACCAAGTTTATAATTATTAATATATCATGTGAGATGTGTAGAAAATTGTATATAGTAGTATGACTATAGAATATTTTTTTATATGTTATAAAATAAGAATTTTATATTGCTAATCTCTAAGAAACTAAACCATTTGGTCCACATGTTGTGTGAATTTTTGTGATAATTTTTATCTTAATCATGGAAATAATATATTATTAAAGTTTTTTTTATCTTGTGTCTCTTCATTATAATGCTAAATTGGTAGTTATATGTATTGAATACTGATATTTTCTCTGTATGTAAACTCTACAAATCCATCTGTTCATTCTATATATCGCTAAAATTTACCCCACATGATTTGAGTATATCCATAAAGACACTAATCATCCTTTCTGACATTACGTCAACCTATATATGATAAGATATAATTAGATTCAGTTTTTTACCTATATATTTTAATAACCCCTTACAAAATTGGAACGTAGAACAAGTATCTCTATTTGAAACTATTCTTAGGGGTATTCCATATAAAATGATCATTTATAAGTTATATAGTTTTCCCAATTCGTCCACTATCTAAGACTATAAAATGGGAATTAATTGAGAAACTATCATCAACCATTTTATAACAACACTTTTTATATCATGACTATTTAGTGTACTTAGAATCGCGATGAGAAGTTCCGTCATCACTACATCCCACTTCCAAGTGGGTATTTTGAGATGTTTTAGACTTCACTTTTCTAACAAGAGCTCCAACATCATGTTTAATAATAAGGGATAATAATATATAAACCCTATGATATTTTATTTAATTTGAGTCGAACAAAGGAGGTCACTAATATCATGATTTTTCATTACCAGCCATAGATATACCTTCTATCGAGAGGTGTGGGTGTCCCTCATCAACTCTTATACCATAAATGTTTAGACCAACACTTTTTAATATAAATAGATCACACCATACACATACTAGGTCCATCATGAAAATTTATATCCATTCAAACAACATTCTTGAATCAAAAAATAATTCAATTAAAACTCCTGAATTTCCTTCACCAGATTCACTAACAATGATATGATATATATATATATATATATGTGTGTGTGTGTGTGTATTTGTGTGTTTCTATGTGACTGTTTGTGTGATAACAATTCATTGCATCTTACCCCTTATTAATATAAAAATTTAATTTCACAAAAGTCTCATCAACATAAATTTCTTACAATGTTCTTAAGTCATCTAGTCTCGGGTCTTCCTTCTATGATTTTTCACTATAATGTTTTTCTTACCTTGGTTATATTCTATATAAAGGAAAAAAATCTATAATAAATCATTATTTTTTATTTATTTCATGTTTAAATTTACATCTGTGAATATTTTAATAAAAATATTAGTATAAACATAAAATATCATTCTAAAGAGATAGTGGTTCCAAAAAATAGCGCATTAACCACATTGGCTAGATCAAGATCATGATTTGGGTAGTTCAACCCAAGTTCTATAGTTAAAAATACCCCTATTGATAGTTCTTGTAATGGATTTAAAATCCATGGAGAGGAAATTCTTGAATGGTATTTGATAAATTATGTCTTCTTCAGTTTTATTGAGGTTGTAGGGGTGTTGGAATAGGTTGAGAGTTGAGTTTTAGGTTCTTGGCTTGAGATTAGGGATAAAATTATACAACATGGAGAAATCCATGTTTTTTCATAGAAGAATTATATAATAGGGAGGGATAATTTCGATTAAATATTTTGTGTTGATTAGGGGTTAGCCAATAATTTATAAGTGTTTCACCAAGACTGGTGCCATGTAACAAAACAAAGATTTTCATATGATTAATTATATGGCGTAGTGGTGGGTTTTCCCAAAATTATTGTGGTTATGCCAATATTGGTTCTCTAGGGGACGTGGTTTAACTATAAATGGTAGGGTCATGCCTCAACGTCACCCTGATTATAAGAGAAAGGATTTTGAGTCAGTATTGAGGTTGAGGTTTCATTTCATGACCCAAAGGTCCACTATACATGGTTGTTCTAGTATGGTGTAAAGATGAGTTCCCTATGGGTTACACATAAGTGGATTTTATGTCCATTTTAAAAAATAATAATTAATTGGTTTCATTACTTATAAAAATTAAGGTAGTATTAGTTTTGTTCTAGTAAAAAAGGAAGAAACCCTAACTCCCTCCCTTCATTCTCATTTCCCCTTCACGGGATCTTCATTTATCTATTCTAGTTATTTTTTCCAACTATTTCAATGAGACACTATGGTTAATTATTGATGCAATTTATCAGAATTTGATGGTTTTTACCCATTAAGATGAGTTTCAACAAAGATATTTGTTTTAGGTATTTTTCTTTGTATTTTTCAATTCATACACAGTACATCAAATATTTCAGAGTAATCGATTGAACATGCCTCAACTAGTACCCTATAGATAATTTATATATATTTCCAATGTTATATTTGTGTTTAGTAATCATGTGATAATTATTTGTGGAATTTTTTGTGTGTGTTGAATATCAAAAAACCCCTTACAGTTTCCATTATTTAGGATACATACAACTAGGTAGTCTCCTGAGGGCATTGGTAGGTTTCGAAAAGTATGAAATGTTCTTCTAAGTTATTTTGATTTATAAGCATGAACAAAATGAGGTTTGTCCTATAAATTTGTGATCCTTGGGATTTAATTCTTGATATAGTTCATTTATAACATTATTGGTGAAACCTATGGGACTATATGGTGATGTAGTTTACCTGGAAATGTGAGTGTGATATCCCATTCATTGATGGAGGAGAAGGATATTCTCTATGTTGTTGGAGTACGTTGTTGCTGATTTCAGCACACGATGGGGATGAGTCCATTGTGTTCCCAGGAAATCATGACATGTAATATGAGGTGTCATAAAAAACTATTTTCATAGTGCTATCCTTAAAAGATAGGTGGATTATTTTAGATAGTGTTTACCATTGATTAAAATGAGGGATATTCCATAAGTATAGATATGGTAAACGAGTGGTGATGAAGTCATTATTTGGGAGAAATTGTTTTCCATGTTTATTATTCTTGAGTATTTTAAGATGGATATTGGAATAGGGGTTATTTGTTCATGGATTATGAGGTTTCAAATATGTAAGTACCTTTAGGGTGACATGTCTAATGGTTTGAAATAGTTTTATGGGTCATGTGTTGGTGGGTCACATCATGAAATATAAAAATAGTTATTAGGCCAATGAAACTTCTAGAATATCATATAGTGTGTATATCATCCCACTATAGGACTGGAAAAAGTATGTAAAGTTAATTTCATGGATTTATGAGAATGGGTATATTATGTTATATGTTTTAGTATTGGTTTTTATAATTTCACATTACATACACTTATATATGTATTAATATTATCTAGGGACACTATTATCAATGTCTTACATAGTTTATACTCACACTCTTCATAGGCCCTTCAAGATAAGTGGAGTATTTTTTATTAATGACACATTAAGTGGTAAGAGGTCATCATCTAGATCTCAGTGTATATGGGTGACTAATTTTCATATCAAGGTTTTCTGTATATTTTGGAAGCTGGACCAGGTTGTTCTTTAAGGTGGATCAAAGTTTTTGTTGAACATTTTTATTATTTCTATGTATGATAGACCTATATTATATTAAATTATCTATTTTATTACTTATATGACATTGTAGATATTTTTTATATCATATCTGATGTTATATGTTTTTTTATTATCTAATTTTCGATATGATTTTTCTACCTTTCTATTTTTTATGATTTTAGTTTTAAAGTCTATAGTCTACCAACTATAACCCTTTCAACCCCTTCAACTATTCAGTAGCCTCTAAAATATGAGGAGGCATTCCTAAGGTTAGTGGGTCTCTATCTCATGTGTGGTTTGAATGATCTGGGATAATAATTATATAGTGGTATCAGAGAAGGTTGGTGAAATTTGATAATGAGTGTTGTCATGGTTTGTTAATTTTTTATGGTAAAATGGAGGTTTACGAATATGTTAGGAAATTAGATAGATATCATGGTTTGTTCATAACTATAAGAAGTGTAGGATGAATTCAAAATTTCTAGGTTTAACAAGATATTGATTTTTCCTTCCAATATCATGGTTGTGTTATTTGATATGAATAAATATGGTATTTGATATAATTTATTTGTGGTTTTAATATTGGTCCAAGATATTAGAGTAGGTACTCATATACCAATTAAGTACTTTTAGATACATGTGACATGCATGTACATATTTTTTATTGTTATTTTGGTTCCTAGAAATAATTTCTTATCGTTTAAAGTGATAAAAATAACCAATATGGTGTTTTCCTATGTAGTTTTATCGTAGAATTCTACTCAGCTAATAAAGGTTTTTAATTTTCAATGTTATCATAATGTGGATTCTGTGTGTGTTTGTGTGTGTTATTTTTGTGGCATGTAACCATGAAATAAGTAGTTTGGTATAATTGGAAATATGATTTGATATTTGGTTTCATAGAGGGTGTTTTGTTAAATGTTTTGTTGAATTATCTATTAAAACATTCCCTATTTTTGATATATAGACTTTTATGTTTATATTGAGAATGGTATATGGTTTTTAGAGAAATCCCATAATGATGGTATCTATTAGATCATCATGAAGGAATATATATGTTTCCACTATGTTATGCACTATATGGGCCACCTGATGGTGGTGAAAATAATGATCCACAAGTAGATTTTTCAAGGTAGACATGTCTATAACATTGGAAAGAGGGCTAAGAGTAGTCATTTGATGAGAATATTAGGTTGAAGCTAGTGAGGATTATAAAAATTATTGATCTAAAAGAAAAAGAACATGATCCATCTATATAATATCTAATTATGATGTTCTAGTCTTATTATACTTCAATTTTATAAGGAGGGGGTATACCCAAGAAAATTGAGTACTAAATCACTTATATTCAAATAATCTTTGACCAGATAGAGACACTTCTAGGGTAGAGGTTAAACATCGATATATAAAAGCTCAAGGGATCCGCAATCTATTTGTGGGACATGAAGATATAGTGTGTTATATACAACGGTATTATGTGGAAGTATTTTGAATTAAGTTTCTTTTAGAACTTTTTCCCCAAAACCCTAAGGATAGATTGAGCCCGTGATTTTGTACAACCGGTCTAGGGAGAGAATATTTTCATCGACTATTCTATAAATTTGACTTATTTATTAATTTTTTATAAAATTTGAGGTATATTGGATTTACAAGGTGTGGTGATCTTATGATATTATTTATAATCCTATCAGGTTACAGGTGAATATCTTGATGTTGACTACATTTTTTATGCGATTAACTAGACATTAATAGTGTAGTGGAAATTGATTTAAAGTATTGATGTTATTTAGAAGTTGATTCACCATACAGAAGGGGGGATAAATCTCCAGAGACTAATTTTAAGGATTTATCCTCTTTTAAATAAACTTGTATGAATTATTAGAATCCAATACACTCAAATTAATAACCCACCCTCTCTCACACATGCAGAATATTAGAGATAAAATAACATCAAATTATTACAATGTATGGCCCCTTCATAGATTTATTACTCCTATTAATTGATGGATAGTCTCCCCAACCACTTATTCATTAATATAAGAATAGGTTATTACAGATATTCTATCATGTGAATTTCATCAAACTATGTCTATCCTGAGTCGATATGAATTACACAACTCCACACTATGTATAATATAATATTAAATTAGAGTGATAAAGACTACTTCATATTCTTAGTGTCATTTGAAAGAGCTAATGTACACCTTTATCCATATTCCTTAAATATGAAAAAATATGGTATTCTAAATTCATGTAGAATCTGATGTATATCTACTTATTAAATTTAACCATAATATATATTCGATTTTATAATATTCTATTCATACAAATTCATGATTTTTTACCTTCAATATTTTGATTCATTTCATTAGGACACTCTTTATAGTATCCCAAGTCTCAGGTAGATGATATTTCATTATTTTACACCTCAAATTACTTAGAAAATAAAAACCAAGGATCAATTTGTGTAGTAACTTTAGAAGAATTATGGAATGTAAGAACCTTTAAATAACAAAACCTGTGTTTTTATTTTCCTATGGGGATTTCTTTCATAATACAGAGAACTCATTAATCAATAAACAATATTTAATATCTCCCACAAATTTTCTATAAAAGATAATATTTTAGACTTACGACATGTATTATATTCATTCATTACCTATAAAATGGAAACATAATAGGTCATCATATCAAAAACTTTGTAAATATACGCATAAGAGATTACAATAAAATATCATAATTTATCATTATATGAACATATGCATATGAGAATGAAAACAATGAACATAAACATAACAAATTGAATTCATACACAATAAAACATGGAATATATTCTAAGTATCATATAATGATACATTATCATAAAGAAACTAATATAAAAGGATATTTACATCATAATATTGTTAAAAAACATAATATATGACATAATCTTCATAAGTCAAGGATCACTCCCAATACCAACATCACATAATGTAAATTTTCCCTAGTGTATTATATTTCCACCCTAAAACCATAAATAATTTATCATGAGATATAAAGTGTTACCTAATGCATTCTAGGACCATGTAATTTTGTGCATGATTTTCACATAACATATTGTTCTCGGGATTACTACATGTGCACCATGCATGGTGTATCATGAGTTGAAAACATTACAAAATGAATTGAAGGGATATAAAATCCATATACCAATTATCAAATCTTATTATTTACATGAATAAGTCTCCCACATAGAAAAACCTATGTAAATACATCAAAGAATCATTAACCAAATAAACAAATGGGTTTCATGATTATTTCCATAAAAATGAACATTAAACATCTTAATAACTAAGGTATATGAACATATCCATAATTAACAAAATAAACTTAGAATAATGTTGATACAGATGAAAAAACACCATTGAAAAGAAATGTTTCAAACATTAAATCATAAGATGGAGTGAAGAATTTAATTATTTGATATCATGAGTTAAATATCCAAAATTATAGTTATAAATAGTGTTTCATTCATGAAACATTAATCTGAATAAGTTAAAACATTTTGAATGTGAAATGGAAAATGGAATAAAAATTGAATACACTTTTTAGAAAAAAAAGCATCATCTTAGAAGACAATGTTATGGGTCACTTTTGAAATTCATTTACAAAATTTTAATTTTAAAAATTTGAAAACAATTAATTTTAAAATAATATCTAGTAACTGATCATTTAGAATGATATAATTATATTTATAGTAAATTTGGTCTTTAATATGTTTTATTTGATCATTGAAGGAAAAGTTTTTTATTTATTTAAAAAAAACATTGTTTGAAAAAACCCCATAAAAAGAGGTAATAAGACTAATTTTAGTAAATTATTGAGGTTAAATATGATTTTACTAATATTTAATAAATTATAGTGTTTAAAAATATGATAGGAAAATATTAGTGGGAAGATAAAATCATGGACATATGTGATAAACCATCATTTATAGAGATGTGAATTATTATTTCAAAGTTTCATTTTCAAATAGAAATAGAATTAAAGAATAAGGATAATGGGAATAAAAATTTATCTCCCATGATATATATAGGTTACTTCATATTAAATTAAATATTATTCTCAATGAGAAACAATATAACTTAAGAAATAAGATAAAGTTATAAAAAAACCAAATATTTTTTGGAAGATGTCAATCGTAGTCAAAAGAAATGAAGATCATGAGTGGAAATTATATTTATATTATAAATAATAAATAATATATTATATTTCATTGGGTTTTATTTAGGCCATATAAAATTATATTTCTGTAGAATATCAAAACAGGTCACAATAAAGGATGGTAGAGATGGAAACACAAACCTTAATTATTGTCTACCACTAATTCCATCAAATATGTAGTATAATATAAATAAATATATTTATATATATTTTATTACATTTTTAATATATATAAACATTTATAAAAATCATTTATAATTATTATCTAATTGTATATTGGTTCTTTATTACTAATTTTTAATATCGGGTATGTGTATACATGATATTTTTTATCTAGTTTCATAATAACGGTGTTGCTATAAGTTCATATACAAATTTCAACATTAAATGTTAAAAAAAGATACTTTAATTTAATTTTTATTATTATTTATAATTTTATAATTATTTTAGTTATTATTCTAGATGATGAACTCGGAGTTGATTTTTTTTAATCTATAAAGAATGAATGATGTTTTATTAATTAATTCATTAAATTTATATATTATTATTACATACCCAAAAAATGATTGATTACATATTAATATCCAATATTTATTTTACAAACACATATTTGATATAAATTTAAATCATCTTTCATGAATGTGGTTAAACCGACCCAAACAGAACATGTGAAAATCTGTGTGTGAGTATGGATTTGGAAGAGATTATTTTTTATAATATCATTATAAAAAAATTATAATTACATTATTTATAATTTATTAAGGTGATGAATCATAATTTTGAAGAAATTATATATATATGGTAAATAAAAAATATGTTTTCACTTATAAATAAATTGTTTTTCCTCTTGGTATGTCTATTTTAGGCGATTAGTTTTACAATGATCTTCTATTTCTAATATTAATTATAGAATACATAATATATTTTTTAAAAATTTAAAGCATGAGATAAATAAAATATATATTAACTAAATTATTTTCTATAACTTTCCATGAAATATGGTGATTAATAATAAAACATGTTGTTCATGGAAGAGGTAATCTGCACACAAGCATGAACACCATTTTTATTTTTTTGATTGGATTGGGAGGGGAATATATGATAACTATAAAATAAATATAATAACATTTCAGTAGATTATTTATAATTATTTATTTATATATATATATTTTTGTAATGGTTTTGTAGGATTGTGGAAGGGAAGGAAAAATAATGGTTGTTAAAGGGTAAGTAATAATTCTGTTGAGAATTTTGATATTCTCTTAATGTGTCTATTTTAAATGAAGTACTTGAGGATAATTTTTGATGATAGATACCTCCAAAAATGTATAGGTTCTCTAGATTAATAAAATTGTTATTTTTTCTATAAATATAGATATATAATTCTGTATTTAAATGGGTAGAAGTGTGCTCTATTTATAGGTGAATGTTTTGAAAAATCATTAGACAAGAATATTGGGTAGGGTTCATAATGGGATTGCATGAAAATTTGGTGAGTTAAGTGATAATATATTGGAGAGAATCATATTTATGATTTTAAAACATAAAAAAGTTATTATATAAGGTTTAATTTTCAAATTGATTTTGTAAAATTTAGACCACATTATATATCCAATTTTAAAACATAGTAATCTTGATTAAAATTTCACCAAGGTAATAATTTTGTTACTAAAAATTTAAGATAATCCTAATTATAAAATTTTAAAATGATAAATATAAATTTTTACTCTATTTAATCTAATTAAACTTCAAAATATTATAAAATTCCATTTTATGTTAAAAGTTATTATGTGTTGAAAAAATAATTTTGTACAAAAACATTGTTTTATTCATTAAGTACTCTTAATATTATTTGAAATTGACTAACAATTAAATGAGTGCTAGTTTATTTTTATGTATTGTTAAAAATCATATTGGAGTCTTTATTTTAAAAACATGTCAATATAATTTTTAATCTTGATATTTATAAAAGTGTCATTCTATGGAAATAGAAATGTTTTTTCCATAGTAACTAGTATTTTCCTTGGTAACATAATTTCATGCCAAATAAATAAATTTACCTCATTAATTAATTTGATAATTTTTTAAAAAAATATTTAAATAATATCACCCTATTCAATTTTTAAAAGTGGAGACATTTAATTTAAATATAATCTTGCATAACACATAAAAATAATATTATGAAAGATGTAACTTATAATTATAAAATAAATGTACTAAAAATATCATAATAACTATTGGATAAATTTTAACTTATTTTATAGTATATATGATCAATAAAATAAATTAAATCCATTATATAATAACTTTTATTTCACATGAAAAAATTTAATAAAATACTTTTTTCCACATAAAACGATTTATCAATTATTTAGCTATAAGAGTTAAATTTTATTAATGAATTTCCATTATTTTTATTCCAATATAGATTTCATAATACAGTTACACTTAATTAAACCTTCCAATAATAAGGATATACAAAAATGGATATATTAATTTTAATATAAGGTGTTTTTTTAGTTTTCATTTGGTAATTTGTGTGAAAAATCCATCGAACAAATTATATTTATTAAAAGATAATATATATATATATATTAAAGTCATGGGGAGTTACATTATCTCCCCCCCTAAACCAACATCCTTGAAACTTTAATTATTACACACTAATGAAAAACTAAGGGTGTATAAATGATAAACATGACTTAAGAATTTATATATAGTAATTCTCTATCCTAAGTATTGTAAGTTTAACTAGTCAACAAATACTTTCCCTTATAATAGGGATATAACTAACATTGAGTTTTTTCAACCATTTTTTCCTAATTCCCTAAAACAATGGGGGTAATTTTTCATAGGGAATATATAATCAACCTTGTAGAAATAGGTTATCATGGGTTTGTTTAGGATTTTAAATTTTTTTCCTATCTTTTAAATTATCATGGTCTCTATGTAGAGTGGTCCAATCCCTCTATAATATCTAATTTTACTAAAATATCAATAAAATTATTTTATAGGAATTAAATAACAATAAACTTATATTATAGATTATTTATATACATAGGATAAAATAATCATACCACTAGAATTTGTTTTTAATAAATCAAAAACTAGTAATTGAGGTGACTATTTGATGTCCTTAGAAAAAATTTGTGGTACAAATAAATGGTTTGAATAAGATTAAAATAAAACACTCACAATTATTAAGTGGATAATTAGTTTTCCTCACATCACATAATTTTAAAAAATTAATTTAGTAGTTTTGGTTGTATAGTATTTCCCTTGTTCCCTTTTTCGTGAAGGTTATAGATTCCTATAATTATTTTTATCCCTTTGATTAGGTATTTTTTTGGATAATTCCCATGTTCACCGAATTAAATAAATTTAACTATTAGTGGTACCTCAAGGTGAAATTTTTTATATTCATCATATCCACTAATTTCCTTATTTTTTTCTTAGAAATTAGTTTGTTTATTCCCTCCTTTATAATTTATAAAACATTTTCTAGTTTCTTTGATGCATTCTCATGTGTTCTACTTCCCACATATTCGACATTATGAAAATTGAATATTCTTTCCTTCTGACAATGATTGTCTGTTATAAAAGTGTTCAATATTATGAGATAAAAATAAGTCATGAGAAAAGTGTTTAAAAGAAAGGGGTGAAATTTTTTTAGGTGTACAAATATATTATTATGAAGGTCTATAAATGATCACCGAGAGACAAAATATGGTGGAGGTTTTACTGAGTAATGTTATTTGTTATGTATGGAATGTTTATGAAGTATTAATGAATTTTGATATATGTGGTTGTATAATGTTTTTTATAGTTATTTTAGATGTCTAGAAGATAGAGGTAATTTGATAAAAAATGGAAATGGATGAAGTATTTAGATTATGTTGAGTGAGAAAATGTTTTTGGTCAATGTATATCACATAAAAATTTACTAAGTTATAATGTTTCTATTCTTAAAATAGAATCTAATATACCTTTTTCAAGATTTAAAAAGTTTATTAAAGAGTGTAAAGTTTCAAAATTAAAAAAATGATACTATAGAAAGAGATTAGATAAATCCTTCTTACAATGGGTTATCATACAAACTTTTGGTACAATGTTTAGAGAAAAACATGTATGGTGTTATAAAGTTGATGTTTTTATAAGATGAATGAATGAACATTTTTTATAAAGATCATTAGACAGTGTAATATGTATGAATGTGGCTGAAATAGAGTTTTGATGTGTGTCAATGGATGAAGGAACATCAGATGAAAGAAATGGAATAGGGTTTTTTCAGATGAACTTTTTATATAATGTTTCATATAAAGTTTATACAGGAAAAATTATATAGATTTTCTCACTTGATTAAAAAAACTCTTTGATGTTTTTAGAAAAAAAAATAAAGAAAATATTTCAGCAAAGAAGAACTAGGTCAAATTTCTTTAAAAAAATTTCATAATGAAATCAAATATGATGATGTTGCATTTATTATTCAAAGTAATAAATATTTTTAAAAGAAATTATGTGATTACAGCTAAAGAATAAGGTTTTTTTTAGATTAAATTTTTTATAATCTTTAAGATGATTCCACAACTCGTAAGGAGAATATGGTAAATAATTTGAGTAGGGGTTTTGAATTTTTTTATTAAGAAGGAAACTAAATTTTTTCCCTATTATGCTCCAAAAAAAATTATATTATAAATAGTTAAGGTAAAAATTATTTATGTACTGTTCACATTTGAAAATGTGTAAGTTCTGATGAATTATTTCTAAATAATGATTATAGATGAATAATAGAAACTGATTTTTTGAGCAGAAAGGTTCCAACCAAGTATTCTCTTTGTCGAGGAAGAATATTATAGTGACCATAGGAGTTGCAATATGATGAGGAATTAGATAAAATTACTATAACATATTATAAAATATCTTTTTAAAATGTTTTAATATCATTTGGAATCAGAGAAATTGGGAGTTATAAGTATTTGTAGTTTTTTTAGTGATCACTAGGTGAACATTTTGAACAAAAGTACTAGAAAATTTTTTTTCATAGACTTTCAAGATGTATAAATATATGGTGGAGGATTTGTTTACCAGATACTAATATTAAATGGTAATATATTTCTTTTTTAAGAATTTAAAAAATTAATTTTTTATAGGAAATATAGTGAAAAAATTTTGAGCCTGTAGGAGAAGGTTTTTTAAAGTTGTAATGAAAGATATTTTATATATTTATCTGTATGAAAATAACATGAATTCGTTTTTGATCATAGTGTTATGAAAGTTTTTGGATATTACATACTTATTATAACCACATAAAAATTATTTTTTCTATTGGATTGTATGTTATTGAATTATTTCCAAACCATTCTAAGGACTTGCTACTCTTTTTGAGTAATAAACATTGTAAATACTTGGGTTCTTATTGTAGTTTTTGTATTCATGATTTTTTGAAACATTATAACACATTAACATGTGATGGAGGTTTTTTATAATAAAGAAAAAATTAAAAATAAAATATCACTAATTCAATCCCTCCCCCTCTTAGTGATCACATTGGTTATATCATAAAACATTTGTGGAAGTTTATGGTTAAGGATTTATTGACCTTATATCACCCACACTCTATTATTTTTCAATTTTAGAACCATTGACCCTATATTAGTGCCATTTAATTACTGAAAAAATAAACGATGTTCCAAAAAGTGTCCATTAATTAAATTATAAAAGGGTACACTTCCACCCCTTCCTGAGACACCCATTCAATCAAATTTATTCTTGAAAGTAAATTCATTTTCACCTTACGAAAAAATATCACATTTTTATAAGCCTCTAGTCTCAATTAGTTATCTTGATCCCTTCCATTCCAAGAAATCATTCGAGAGAAATTTCAACGTCTGAAAGTGAGTATTTTTTTAGGATCTTGACACTAGTAACCATTTTTAGATGGTTCTTTTTTACATTAGAACTAGATACATGGAATCACATCCTGAATGACCATATAGTTTAGTAGTCTAAGAAATCTTGATACATAATTGAATCTCAAAATACATTTTAAAGATTAAAATAAAACTGACCATTTTTTATTGTATCATTATTTTCTTTATCATATCCCTTCATATTAATCATAACATGTTTCCTGTAATCTTGGAGGAGTGAAACATAAGAAAGGGGTGAGCTCATATGCTAAGTAAGTGTATGCGTACAGTGGAATCTATCATGAATAAATAATTCATAATAAATTTTTCATGGAAAATAACTAAAAATATATTCTATTAAATGAATAACATGGTCACAATGAATAATATGGAAGGTATAAATGATTATAAAATAAATCCAAAAAATAATCACATTATCTTGAAACTTTTCTACAGATATCATAACTAATCAAATAATCACATAGACATAAATAAATAATCTCACAAAGAGATAATACTTGATATATTATATAATAAACATATCATCAAGGACCAATTGCAATATATCTTATATAAATGGTTAATTAATTATCCAAATACCCAATCTAGTTTGTCTCATGAGAGCTACTGATGCATCAAGGGGATATAGTGGGCCCCAACCATCACATACTAATTCCATTTTATTACACATATAAAATTGGCAAACCATAATTAATATAAATATTTATATTTAGAACTAGAATATGAAATTTTAATACATTCAAAAATCAATAAATATAATCATAAACCATCTAGAGTAATATTTAGAATGGTATCAGAATAGTACATACTCATTCAAATTAAGCATAAACTTTATTGATAAATAATATGTATGGTATCGTTACATCAAATACCTAGTGGATTATATGTAATATACATTTTCATTCTATTTTTGAATAAAAATACAATAAAATATCATTAAAAATATTTGTGAGGAAAATGACCATTTCCCTTTGAAATAAACAATTTAAAACTAATAATTAATAGAATATATGAAAAAATATATCTCTAAAAAGGATCATAAAAAATTGTAAATTAATCCTCAAATCATTTATTGGTCATGAGGGTGGAAAATACCTTTCATACAAAATAAGTTATAAAAAACATTTTATTCACACTTCTGTAAAAATTCAAAAAATACCTCATTTACAAAATTATAGGAAGATTAATTTTAAAAAAGTTTTTGAAAATTATTTCATGGATAAAAATAAATCTAAAACCCAATTGCTTAATAATAAAAAAATTCTTGAAAAAAATTCTACAAAACATGTACAAGGGAAAAAAGATTCTCAACTAATGAGGAAATAATTTTTCTTATTTCAAAAAAATAAATACATAAAAGTATAAAATGAATGGAAAACTTATAATTTTATAAAATTACCATTTTAGAATAAAACATATTTGGTTAAATATTTAAATATCATATAATTAACTTAATAGAGACTTCAATATTAAAATTCTTGAATAATGATGAGATTGTGAAATAAACCCTTACCACTTTGGTAAATTTTGAATAATCAGACCCATGAAATAAATGGACTTATATGGATATTTATATTTTATAATTTTCATGATAATAATCATAAAATATATTCATAGGTAGTATATATACCCGAAATAAAAAATAAGTGATGAATATGGCTTATGTATCATGAAAGTAAAAGTAACACAAGGTAAACCCTTAACTCATGTATGATTTCTTCCATAAATGTTCAAAATTATTATACAACAAATTTAAATTAATAATTAATATATTTTTAGAGCCATTCTAATATATATCAAACCATTTATGATTTTTATACCATTTTATCACCTATTTATTAACATATCTTTATTAAAAATAATATTTTGTGTAATAATGGATTTCGTTTTCATGTTTGTTTTGATTAGGTATTTTTGGTATTTTACTTTGATAATTGTTCAAAAATATCAATAATTTTATTAATTAAATTAATATCATACATATTCATTGAATATTTATATATACCAATCCATAAATATTGGATATAAAAATTAATTACACCATTCAGGGTGATAGTTGGTTATATGTACACATGAACGTTGTATCTATTTTTATTATAAGATTTCATGAAATAAATTTAAATAATATTTCACCTTCAAATAATAATTTTTATATCATATATATCATATATATTCACTAAATATATCTATATAATTATTTATTTAAAACTAAAATAAAAAATGTGTCATATCACTACGTTGGGGTGGATGTCAAGACGTACGCATAAGCGACGTTATAGTCTTCCAATGAATTCGAAGGTAAGAATATATATGTAGTATTAAAAATATATAAGCCTAATTATTTCAGAAATTTAATATATATATATATATATATATATATATATATATTAAATACATCCATGATAGGTGTTGATGGAAAATGAATTAAATGGGTTTGCGAGGTGATAGTTTTTTATACACACGATCGACAGTTTCTCTACCAATTTGATGGAATATGGGATTTATATAGGTTTTAAATTAACAAAATAACATAAAATAATATCTAATATACTTTTTTATAATATTTTTGTGAGATTTTAAGTTGTTATGGTAAGAAATTAAACTATGATTCTTGGATAAGAACTATACCTCTTCTTTGGATAACCTCTTTAGGTTTATACCTAAAGCATTCCTAGAATTAATTTATGATAGAAAAATAGAATATAGTTAATTAGGAGTTAGTTATGTGATTTTTTTAAGTAGGTATTTTCTAAACCAATGTGATATTTTTTTCATATGAAATGAGAGGGGTTGCACTTTTATGAGTGGAGGAGATTATAGACTAGGAATTTTTTAAAAGAATAAACATAAACACATTTAAAAAATACCAAAAGTATAAAAAATGGATCATTATAAAAAATTGAATTATATATGTTATAAATATGTCTATAAAATAATAATTATTCAAGATATTAGTTCATTTTAACCTTTATCATTTTAGTATAATACCTAGTAAACCAATTTTAACCTTAATAGTGGTAATTAATTCTTATTATATTTAGTATTCATTATGAAAAAAAAATTAAGTAGATCTTATAAAAGAATTAATTATTATAATTCCATATATAAAATTATTTTTTAAAAAATTAAAATCACCTTAGTACAAAAATTATAATTTAAAATTTAACACGGAAGTGGAACGAAAATGTGGTCTTCCAAAGAAATAGTTTTCTTAAGTACAAAACAATTATATATCAAAATTCATCATAAAACTGATTAAAATTACCTAAATTAAATATAAATAATATAATTGAATTCATTTTACTTTTAGAACAATTTTAAAACAAACTTCTACTCTATACATTCTTTAAAATTAGTATTTTTCAATAAAATATGAATTTTTAACTATTCATCGAAAAATTAATTCATTTAATGAAGTTCTAAAAAATAACAACAAGATAATTTTTATAGTATGATTTCACAAATATTTTAATTTTTATAATATTTTTTCTAATAATAGAATAAATTAATTTTTAAATAAGTTTGTAAAAAGTGATTAAATTGTTTTTTAGAAAAACACCAATTTTTAAGCTTAAAACTGAATATATTCTTATCTTATGATTATAAAAAATATTATATAATTTATAAAAAAATATTGAATATATAATATAAAAATTTAATTAAAATTACTTACCAATATTGATTAATTTTATTTATTAGGACAACAACATGTTCCATGTCTGAAAACTGTCTTTTAGTAAAAACATTTCTTTTACGTTCAAATAATACTTTTTATAATAAAATGATAACAAATGATTCTATTTTATATATTTTTAAACCATATAATTTTAATAATATATATATATTCTTATTCATATATATAAATTTAACATCTAGGTTATAATTGTTAGATTTAAATAATTTTTTTTCTGTGTCATAGATGCTCGTTGTTGCATGTCGTATACCCTATTGAACACAATGTTTTTTAAAAACCTCGAGGTGTTATATTCTCCCAAATTTCAATAAACTATATCATAAATATTTTAATTTCTTCTTTTAAATCATGAGTTTTACATCTTAAGAGTACATTTTTTAGAACTGATATCATAGAAAGTGTTAATAAAAAATCCCTTAGATTAGAGAAATAAGGGAAGTATTATGGTCCTCAAGAATAAAAAATAACTAGGTTTATATATAGAAAATTTTTAGTGGTATGTGAAAACAATTATATGGAATAAAATTATATATAATTATAGAGAGTAATAGAGATCATTTATCACAAAAATGTGAATGATCAAAAGAAAGTTAACAACCACAAAGCCATAAGTCTATGATGGGTGGAAATAAAATTGGTTAATATGAAATGAATGTAAACTTATAAATTTTTATTTCAAGATAATTTTCCTAAATTTGAGGGATTATTTTACTACCAAGATATATAACACTATAAAATATACTTATTTTATGTATTATTATTTAATTATCATAATTTCATCCTTTGATTTTTCTATGTTCAACTACTACTTCATTTCTTAAGCTAGTAAATGAATATTCATGAAGAATTTTATGATTCTTGAAGTACTAAAATTTAATTTTGATATATCATAATATGAATAATTGAGTGAAAAATATTTTTCAACTATCTTTAAATATATAACAAAACAAAAATGGATAGAATTTTTTTTCAAATATAAAATATTAATCTCTAAAATTACAATAGTACCCCCAAAGTTAAAGTTTATCCATTCTATAAATAGTTAACTATAAGAATATATCTGAACAAATTCAAATCCCAATATCTAAAATAATTGATTAATAATTTATCCATAAGTAACATAAATTATATCCTAATTTTACATAACAAACATAAGAATACCTTTATCACCATAAAATATTAATGAAAACATGCATGATTCCAAAAATAAAATCTTAATTTATCGAATATATTCCATAAATCCAAAAACATAGTGTGCTCTAGAAAATATTAAATCAGCGATCAAGTCACTAAAATTATTTAAGGTCACCAATAAAGTCCCACAAATATCCCTTAATCATTATTATCTCAAGATCAGAAATATATTAATTGTTATCTTCCATTAATAATGTGTTATCTACAAAAATCAACTTTCCATAGAATTACTTTTTTTGTTCATCAGTACCATTCAACATATGACTTCAAATATTAATATGAAGATAATATAGTAAAACTTTATTTTGTATTATTTTTTTTATATTGATAATATAATTAATAATATACATCTATAGCTTGATTCATGAATCAAAATACACAATCATTTTAATCATTCCACTTATTTAGTAATTACATAACCTTGACCTTGATCCTTAATATTCTTCTTAGGTACATTCCTTTGATGCTTAGGGAATTCATTTTTGGTGTTCCCCATATCCTTATAGTTTAAGTGAAAATAATTAAAGTTTCATTTCTTACAATTTAATTCAGGTTTCGAATGGTATGTATCTCTACAATTTAACCAAAATCTAATATCCTTCAAGAAATTACCAAGGATTTTATTTCAAAAAATTATTTCATATAGGTTAAACTTTGTTTCTATTTTTTTTCCTTATCAATTTTTTTCTCCTTCATAATTTTCTTCTCTTTGTTTCCTTAAAATAAATAATACTTGTAAAATTATTTCTCTGTTATTATACAACATGATAATATATCCTAATATGATGAGATTTTTAGCAGACCATTTTCCTTCAATATATTTCCTTAATAGCATAAAATAAATTGTAATTATTACTCTTTGGATTATGAAATTATTCCACAACATTCCTTATAAATATTATAAAGTTAGATTCAAAATTATCAATATTTTTCTCTACATTTTTTCTTAGAATCAATAATTTTATAATACATCTACTCATTGTTCATGAGGAAAATATTTTTCAAAGAAAAGTTACCTAAAATCCTTCCATTCTATACTATTTATTTCCTCCACATCCTTAGTGTTTTGAATAAATAACCACACATGATATGTATATTATTAGATATGAAAAACATCAATGAAAACGATCTCCCATTCATTACATCCTAGAGTGATAAATATCATCTCTTGGGAACTTATACAATGATTAGTAACAAATAGATTTGTAGTCCCATTAAATTATAGAGTATGATGATGTAGAAATTGGCCTATCATTCTTACACAACATTATGGATATGTGGGTTGATTCATATGATATGGGTAATTATCCATAATCTGATTAATCAATCCCAGTATAATTATATTTTCTTCATCTCAATATGTAGCTCCAACTCCAACTTTGTTATCTTTCACAAGTGGGAAATCCCTAAGTGGGTTGTGTGTACTGATGTGATTTCCATTTTTTCCAATAGATTCTATTTATAAATAATAGAATACACTATATTATATCATAATATTATGAATCATAATGTATAACTTCAACACTATTGAAACACTTAACATAAATTTATAATTTATGTAAACCATATCAAAAATCATAAACATAGTATCTTTTGGGAAAAAAATGTGGTCAAATACTTCATAACTATTTGTAAATAAAATGTGATTTATCCCAAGAATATCCCTCTGGAGTGTCAAACTAGGTGTGAAGAAATGTTAGTTATCATGAACTAGGTAACAATAGAGTGAAATTCAAATTCCTGCCTATGTTGATTTATTACTCCAGGGTAAAACTATTCTAGAGTTACATCAACTTGTAGTATCTTGATAGATATGTATTTCTTATAAAACCACATAATCTCAACCTAACCAAAACATTAGGAAGTAATCTTATATATAGAGTTATCCTTAAATTTATTCATAATACTATATTCCCAAATATATTTTTTACTAAATCTTGTTACCATGGCTTTAATTAAACATTCTCGTATACCAATTGTAAATACCCTAACCCTAGTAACACAAAAGAGATTGTTACATTATTATATTGGCACTATATATAGTGAATAGTATCTAGATAGTCTAAGTAGTTTAGTAGTATTTTAAAACTATATATATAATTGAATATAACATTACAATTGAAAACATAAAATACAAAATAGTATTTTCATTGATTAGACTATTATTCCCTTTATCATATCCATGTAATCAATTATAATACACTTCTTAGCATCCTTGGGAAAGGAATGATAAGAAAGGAATTGGCTTAGATTATCGATAAGGGTATGCATGTAAGATAATATAATATTAATACATAATTCATAATCAATATGGATAGGAAAATAATTTAAAACCCATGAAATTTTATCAATAACATGATCATGAAGAATGATATTTAAGGAATAAGTGATTATAAAATAATTCCTTATAATAATAACATTCTATTGAAACTTATCCATGGATATCAGGGCTAATAAAATAATCACAAAAATGAGGTAATTCATAATTTTTGACATCATGAACATACCTTAAATTATTTTTTTATTGAAATATGACATATATGTGCAAGGCCTCTACCAAATACCTAGGATAGATTATCTCATTAGATATATTGATGCATCGAGGGGCTATAGTGATCCCCTTCAATAGCTTAATAAGTCCAATGAATTCCTAATATAAAATGTGAGAAAAAAATTAATATAAATATTCTTATTTAAAAATATAATATTAAATTTCAATACTTTCACCAATCAATAAACATAATCATATACCATCAAGACTAATATTGAGAATTGTATCAAAAAAGTAGATCCCTAGTATAACTATGCATAAACCATCTAGAAAAATAATAATAATGGTATAATTATTTCATATCCCTGGTAGAGAATAATTAATATATGGATTATTTTCATTTATAAAAAAAATTCCAAAAAAAATCATTATAAACATTCTTAAGTAAAATACCCTTCTCAGTTTGAAATTAACTTCTAAAAACTGTGAATTCCCATAGTATTATGAAAAATATTCTTTGAAAAGGATCATGGGAACTTATAAAGAAATATTAAAATCGTGGAGTGATCTTGAGTTATAAAATACCATTCGTGTCAAATAAGTTAAAATAAAACATTGCATTGACACTTTTAAAAAAGTCAAAAATTACCTCCTTCAAAAAAACAACAGGAAGATTCATTTTAAAAATGTCCTATCAAAGTTATATAATTGCTAAAAATGAATTTAGACATTAATATAAGAATGTTAAAAATATTATTGAAATGTTTTTTTGAATACAAAGACTTGGATGAAAAATATTACTAACTAAATATGATATAAGGTTTATTTTCCCTAAAAAAATTGATATTTTGAGTAATTAAATGTGGAAAATGATAGAAAAATCTATAATTTTAAAAAATAACCATATAAGAATAAAATAATTTTGGTTTCAATAAAGATACATTATATAATTCCCTAAATTTATACTTAAACATAAACAATCTTGAATAATGATGTGATTTCCAAATAAACCCTTACAACATTCGTTTCTTTTGAATCGTAAGCCCTATGAAAAAAGAGTCTTACATGGATATGTATATAAAATAATTTTCTTGAGAATAATCATAAAACATATTAATATATATTATATACAATACACCAAAGAAATTATTTGTGAGTTTTGGAATATGTCTTATGGAAGTAAAAGTGAGAAGAGAACCCCTTACCTCTGGTCTGATATTATTTATACATATTTGAACCTCCTGTATAATAAGTATAGATTTAATATGCTTAAATTAAAGAAACATAATCATATATATCATACCATTTATTATTTTATTATAATTTTTTTATCAACCTTTAATTAACAATTCTTTATTAGAACACAATTATTTCTAATAACTACTTTGTTTTTCATTTAAGTATTGGTTCGGTAGTCTCAATACTTATACTTCCATCATGGATCCATAATATATATAATTTTAGTACTATTGTAAATACCTTATTAATTCATCTTACATGTATTTATAGTAATCTCTAATGTTATCACCTCTTTATTTTAAGGATCACAAACCATGATTATTAGTTTTCTAACAAACTCATTGTTTGATGATATTAAATAAATTTATAACAAACATTGTGAAATAAACATAGTAAAGTGTTGATCAAATATTAGTTTAACAGATCTAACATTAGTTCAATAGATATAATTTCAATTAAAAATTATCTACCATTGGATGTGATGATATGTCTCTAGTTCAACTGTATCTACCAGTGGAGTATATCTATTGTTAGACTCTATTATTAATGGATCTATCACCATGGAGGATCTACCATTATAATAGATCTATAATTAAGAGATATTATACCAAAATCCTATAATTTATTTCCAGAATATTATTGTAATATTGTTCCATTAATAGATATTTTATTTAAATTAATACAGTCATTACCCATATATATTTAAAAATTATTATTTTTACACAACTTTATGGATGTATTAAATAAATTATATGACTTTCTAATTTAGTTCCGAGTATGGGGATCCAAGAATTTAGTTTTTATTATTCAATGGATAATTGGATATAAAGAGTTATATATTCAGAATAACTCCATCATGTGTGGGTTTGAAAAATGATACAACCAATATCAATGATACCTTTATTGTAAACAAAGACTTTCATATTCTAGTCAAGATACATGTGTGTGGAAGGATTCTGGATTTCTATAGACTTAAAACAAGAGGAATTTCAAGAACTATCAACACCCTATTTTCCTTCACGCTCAAATAGACCTATTCTAACTCTTATAATAGACATATAAAGGGACATTTTAATATTTTAGTTTATTCAGATCTATTTAATTCACTTTATACCATTTCTAGTCATTTTATCTTTCAGTTTAGGCTTTATATTTTGTGTTTTAGTTGTATTACTCTATTTATATGACACACTATTCCATTTACTTAACTATATAGTGGTCCAAAATATTTCTTTAAAATTAATTTCTTTTTATACCCACATAAATATTAGAAGAGGTTGGTGTGACGTGTTCTTATTTTTATCCCAGGTATAACTATAGAAGAGGATTTATTCCAGGAAATATTTGTGTACTATTGATTCTAAAACCTAAACAATGATGTGAATTATGTTTATTTTTTAATAAACTAATTCACACTTGGTTTTATCCAAGTGGAGTGTTTTAATTCTTGGCTTGAGACCAAACACATTTCTTAATTCCATTGTTTGATTTGTTAGTTTTATTTCTATATTTCTAATTTAAAATATTTTCTATTCATAAAATCTATGAAAAACCTTAATTTTATAGATATTCTTAATTTTTTTATATAAAGTGTTTTATTAAGTAATTTAGTCTCAAAATTCATTGGGATTTCAAATATTATTTTAAAAGATAATTAATTCCTCTTTGACAAATTATTTTTAAGAAAAAACTTATATATTTCTATTATATTGATTAATTATGTGTTTTTTCTAATTTTGGGGAACTGTTTTTTAATTGTTTTTAAACATAAAAATTTATTGGGAACTCAATTGACCTCCCTCTTGAGTTACTAACTTTGAAAAACATTTTCCATCAGAGGGTTTTCAAATATCTTTTTAACTATCATTTTGTTATATTGTAAGGATCCTAATTTTTTTAATTATAAATTTTATTCTTTATAGATAATAGTTGATAAGAGGATGTTACAACAAATTAGCCTCATAATTTTAATTGAACTAATTATACTCAATATAATATTAAAATGAAAATAGATCATGAAAGTGTGGGTTTTTATATTTAGAAAGTAATTGAGGATAATTATTAATTACCCAAAATTTCTAGAGTATAATGAACTGATCCTACAAAATAATATTATAATACTAACTATAAATCAATGAATTATTTATATTGTTCTTTATGATATGAATAGTTTAATTGAATATATTCTTGTACTTATACATTTGAATTTGTCAGTACTTTGGCTATTTATCATCGAGAAACATAAAATGTTAAATAAATTTATTTGAACCCTTATACTATTAAATATTATACATTAACTATGAAACCTAATGAACCAATTTCTTATATGTATCACAAGATTAATGAGATTGTGAACATGATTCATTTATTATGGAAACTAATTTTAGATGAAGACCAAGTGATGCACTTATTGAGGTGTTTACTAGAAAAATGGTAGGGAACATAAATTTTAATTATAGATTGATGTAACATAAGAAAGTTTCCTTTAAAATAGATAATATTAATTTTCATGATGTATGATGAGGAATTAAACATAAATAGAGAATAATAAAATGAATATATGTAGTTTGATATGCAAACAATTGAGAGTTTTTCTTCCCATTTGATAGAAGATGGTATGGATATAGGTTATTCCATTATAATAATAAAATATCAGAATATTTAATATATTAGTTTTTTTAGTTTATCCAATTTATAGAATATTTTAATGTTGTAGAGTAATAAATAAAATGAATATGCATGGTTAATAACTACACCCCTTTATCGAAGAGCCTCTTTAGTTTTATACCTAATGCCTTCATAGAATGGGTTTATTAAAAAAATAAGGGAGTCTAGGACATGGGGAGATATACAAGGAATGTATTTGGGTATGAATTAGCTAAAAATGGATCTTTATTTTTTATAAGAGAGGATATGGGGTTCCCTTTTATAAGTTATGGAGTGGACACATTTGGAAATTTTCAAAAGAAAAACCCATACCCATGTTTTTAACATGAAACATGTAAAAAATGGATCATTATAGAACCTTGGATGATTTATGTAATGAATATATCCAAAAAATAGAAATTTGATAAGTTATTAGGTCATTTTAACCCTTACTGTTTTATTTTAACACCCATAAACCCGATTTTAACCTTAACCATGAATAATAATTCATATGGTTTTACTATTTTTTATAAAAAAAGTGAATTTGATCATATTAAATAATAATTTTTATTATTATTAAATATATTTAATTCATTTTTTAAAATTTTTGTCATGTAAGTGTCAAAATATAATTTAAATATATCCCCACAAGCGTGACAAAAATGCGGTTTTTGATAGAAAAAGTTTTCTTAAGTATAAAAATACTCTATATCAAAAATCAACATAAAATTTATTAAAATGAACAAAATTTAAATAATTAAAAAATCATTTTACCTATTTTACTTTTCAAACAATTTAAAAACAAAAATTAACCCTTTAAATACTTTAAAAGAAAAGGTAGTTTTTAACCAAAAACGTATTTTGACTACTCATTGAAAAAATAACCTTTTCAAAAAATTATCTAAAATTATATATAATATAATTTCTAAATGATTATTTTTAAAATTTAATTCATTTTTTTCAAACATAATTTCCAAAAATTGAAAAAATTAATCTTAAAATAACTGTTGTAACCTCGTTGAAACTGCTTTTTAGAAAAAAACATATTTTTAATGATTAAAACTGGATTTATTCTTATACCATGCTTATAAAAAATGTTAGATGACTGATGAAAAAAATTGAATATATAATATATAAATTTAATTAAAATAATTCAACAATAGTTATTAATTCAGTTTATTAATATGAAAATAGATTTCTTGCATGGAAATTGTTTTTAGGAAAACATTTCTTTTATGATCAAATGTTTTTTTTTATTTCAAGTAAATTGATACAAAATTAATTTATTTTAAATATTTTTAAAACATATAAATTTTATAATTTAGTTAGTACTTTTAATAGTTTTAAATTTTGTAAAAAATTAAGTAGTGTTGAATATTTGGAGCACTAATCTTGAACGAACAAAAAAACATTAATATTTATATATAACCATTATAACCTAGCAATTAAATAGGTATGATTGTATAGTATTAATAGAATTACTAAATATATTATGTTCAACCTCATTTATAATGTATCAATTAGTTATTTTTAAATAAGTACTGGAATTTTTAGAAAAGTCATTTTATTCTTCAAAAATATGTTTTCATGAAAAATAATATTTATTTCTTTTTCTAAATTAATATTATGATTAATTTTCTGAAGATTTTGAAAAAAAATATTTACTTCATTTTTAATTAATAATTTCAAAATTATCCTAATAATATGTTTTGATAATTTTTGGAAAATATTGATTTTAAATGAAGAGTGAAAAATAATGATATTTATTGAAAGTTGTATCTTTAATTTAAAGTATTTACAATGTAAAATTATATTTTACAATATTATTAAAATATAAATATTTTGTTATTTAAAATAATTCAATTATAGTTTTTTAAATTTATTTTATACTTGAATTTAGTATAAAAACATTTTATAGTTTTAAATGATTATTTTTTTGAAAAACAATTCTTCATTGTGGTTTTCCAGTTTAATTTTTAATTATGTTTTGAAACATTTTTTATTTTAATTTTGAGAATTTTATTTCATATTTTTAATATTGAGGTCCAATTTTAGTAAATATGAACTTTTTAATTTTAAATAATATGAATAGTAAACATAGTAAATTTTGCTACCAAGGTAAAGGGTAAATCAGGTAATTCAAGGTTAAAAATAAAATGATTAGAACTATTATACCACCCAAAAACTAATCTATATCTTATTTCATGAATATTTTTATACCATAATCATGAAATTGTATAATATATGACCTTTTCAGGAAACATGAATTAGATTATGACCTTTATAGTGTTATATTTAATAAAATGAAAAATATGTCACACTCTTGTTTTAAATAAGTGTTATATTTTTATTATGATGTTCTTAATACAATATACTTGACTATAAATAATATTTTTAAATATTAAATATTTATATTCAACATTATAATTTATTTTTAATTTTTAATGGATAAATATTTACCATTAACGATGGCACAACAATGCTGCAGTAATAAATAAATTAAATAAAAAATCAAATATATAATATTAGAAATATTAAAATAAATATAATTTGAGAAATATAATGTGATAAAAATAATTAATATATTAAAATTAAAAGTTATAGATATAATAAAATATTTTTTTTATAATTATAGTTTTTTTCATGAAATTATTAAATTCAGAGTAATGAATACTTCAAAAAACTGATATTGTCGATATTTTATAGTAAATAATATTTTATTAAATGATATCAAATTTCTAAAAATATTAAATTGCAAATAATAATTATTATAATGTTTAAAATATCATCCATGGTCTATTTATCAGTTGTTTTTTATTTTATAGTAAATATATTAACCCCCAAATAGTAAAAGTTCATGTTGTCATGGTAGGAGTTAAAGGGATTAAACAGGAGTAAAAAAAATATAAGGATATATATATATAATATAAACACATATAATTTTAATTTTATAAGTTTATTTAGATATATATTCATATTATATTCTAAATAAATCACTTTGGATCAATTTCTAATTCAAAATTATTTTTAATTAATTTAGTATTTTAGAAAATTCAAAGTGTTCCCCTTTCATATCTTATAAAAAAGAATCTATTATTCTCAATAATTCACACATAAAACCAATTTTTAATGTAAATAACTACCCAAAAACATTCCTATAATACCTTATATAATTAAATAAGTCTTTTTTGTGATAATTCTTATTTTTTAGGTCTTAAGGTGTTAAGAAAATGGGGTTTTCCAAAGAACAAGCAGAATTTTATTAGAATGTTTTAGTTTTGTTTCTTTAACAACATCCCTAAAACCCTCTTCAGCCATGAAAAAATAATAAATATAGTATAATAAATATACTTATATGTAATTATATTATTTTGTGACCTTTATCAATATCCTCTTCCATAAAATTAAAAATGAAACTGTCATTTGTGTGTACGTCGGACTACGACCTCGCGAATTGATGTAACTCGTTTTCCATCACCATATCCCAAGAAAAATTTTAGTGATTTAATTAATTTAAACATATTATATTAATGAAATATTAATAATTATTAAAATATAATATACCATTTACTTTCTTACCTTTTCAAGCACTAAAAAATAATAGCATGGTTTGGCTGATCGTGTGGACTGCCACCTCTATGAAGTGTTATGATCCATTTCTCATCACCATATAACATGGATAACATATTTTTATATAATTATATTTAAATAAATAATATCGTATATATGATATCATTATAATTCTGGAAAGATAAAATTATACTTACCTTCATTCCATACTGTTGTCTGAAATAAGGAAACGTTACTTATGAGTACGTACGACCTATCGTCTCTATGATTGTAATGTAGTTCATTTTTAATAAACAGATTTAATGGTTGAATTTTAAATTATAATTGATATATAAAAATTATTATTATTTCATGGTTATTATTCTAGAGATTATGGAATAATGACCACATGGACTATAATCAACCTAACATTGTCATTTTTCACTTATATACAAAATATCACTAAAAAAACAAATGTGAATATAAAGGATTGTGTAACTGTTATAAAATTGTAATAATTGAGATAAAAGGAATAATAAATTTTGAAAAAGTTCTTAAAAAATAAAATAATTATTCCACGTTTATTATTCGAGAAGATAAATAATGTTTGTAATGATTCCTACTCAAGGTAAGGGATTTTTGTCTCACTTTTACTTTTGTGGGATACATGCCATATTCCCCACTTGTTTAATTTATGTGTTTTATATAATACCCATGAAATATCTTTATAGTAAATATTATAAAACATATGAGGATTTATATATCCATTCATGTTTATTTCTTTCATGAGGCTTGTGATTCAAATATTACCAATCTGGTAAGGGTTTATTTCAAAATATCATTATTAGTCGGAATAGATTATATTTTACTCTCTACTAAAGAATATTTCTCTTCCATGTTCATTTTCTCTAAAAATATTTTCAAAATTTTTTACATTCTAAAAATTTTAAAATAATTTTTACCCTTGTTTTTATTACAAAATGGATTGAAAGGTATCATATTTTGATTTTTCAAACGAGGTACTTTGTGACTTTTTTGAAAAAAAAATACAAAAGGAATGTTATTTCAAATTATATGGAATGTATTTCTTTTCCCATCGTCATGACAGATAAATTATTTGAAGATTTATATATATGTTTACATGTTTATTTACAAATAAAATGTTTTTATTTTTAAGTGTGCATCTTTTAAAAATAAAAGTGATTTTAAAATCAAAAATTAATATAAAAAATTATGCCATGTGATCATTCAAATTAACTTTTCCATATATGATGGTATCATTTTATTTTATTTAAACATTACAAGGAATATTATCCTAGGAAAAAATACATATTATTTTCCCTAATGGTTTATTTTTATAATGAAAATATAAAATGCTTATAAAACCCACTTCTCTTCCATGGGTTATGTAAAGATAAATGTTTATCAACCCCATTTCTTTTCATGGGTTTTGATATGTGTAATGATTCATTACTATGAAACAAATATGTATGGTTTTCATTATGTGATATGTGGGCCCTACAACTCTCCCTAATTCATTGGGTAAATATTAAGATCTCTTAAGATAAAGAGGATTGAAATGGATAGTGAACCCTGTTCACTAAGGGATTTGTCCACTATGATAGTCTTGGGAGTGAAACATAAATACTATGATGGTTTGGGTAGTGAAATCATTTCACTATGATAGTCTCTAAAATAACAATTGACTACTAATGAAATTATTTTCTCTGCTTATGTGTATTCCACAATTCTATAACTGATGATATTGATATTCTTTCATGGATCATGTTCAATGATTCCTTTATGGTATATTCCTTATGAACTAATAATATTTATACAATGAATATATATTATGATATGCTATTTTTAAGGTATAATTATTATATATTAATTTTATTATTTTATTCCCTTATACTCATGTTATACTTATGTAATCATTGAGGTCTTCCTTTCTTACCCTTACTTAGCATATGAGCTCACCCTTTTCTTATGTATCCTTTCCATAAATTATGGATAATGGTTTTATAATGGGTATTTCTAAGAATGGTTCTAAACATGAAGCAATTTTGGGAGATGATATAGATTTTTTTTATGAACCAGTTTATTTTTCTAAGATATATAAGAGTTTTCCCTAATTCTACAAAACTCTAAACCAAAAAGTTCCTTTAGTATGAAAGTGATCCAATATTTCCATTTATGATTTATAAATATTTCTGGATTTAATTGGTTCTCATTTATTAGTATCACTGGTTTAAATGTAAAGATTTTGTTTTGAACATAATATTCGGGATTGCGGGTTCTGAGCTATTACCATTGGTATGAGAGGTCGGATTAGAAAACATTTAAGATTAGGATGTTTCATTGGAAGCTGTGTTAAGTGATATGGACAAAATTGGGTTTTAAATTTTATTCTTGATCATACATTCAAATTCTTAAACACACCATTTTAGGTTTAAAGTTATGAAATTTTAATATGAGGATTGATATTTTGGGAGAAATTTATTTTTTAGGTATAGGTGACCCTTATGTTTATCATGTGAAAAAGGTTATTTTAGGAAGAATACTCTTTCCATTTTGTGTACATTAGTTAATTATAAGGATAAACATTAGGGTTTATATTATCTTTGATTTTGAAGTAATTATTGGTTATTACATTTTAGGGATGAAAATAGATGATATGTGATAATGTTTGAGGACAAAAAATTTCTTTAGCATTGAATATATTAGTCTTATTTATTAGGTTGTTTCTTATATTTTTGGAATTTTATAAAAGTTATATTATTATAGTTTCATAAAAAGGATAACTATAATTATGAGTGAAAACTCTTATATTCATCAATTCCATAGGTATTTAACCCAAATCCAAATGGCGACAGGGTTGTAATGCCTACAACTAGCCTACGTGATTTATTAGTTAGTATGAAATTGTTTTTATTTTTTTAAAATATATGATAAATAAAATTTATATTCATTTTAGAACATAAATTTTATATTATAGATAAAAATTGGATTGTAAATTTATTTGGTTCTAATTTATTAATGTTATATTAGAAGACCTTTACTATTTTCGTTAGCGTCTATGATTAAGCTAAATAAAATATTATGGAATTTTATTTGAGGAATAAATATCTAATTTTCATTTAGAGAAATATATTATTTTATTATGGGTTTATAGTGATTCAGGTAATTTATGTAAATGGTTCTCATATCTTCTGGATTATATATTTAAGGATTTCAAATTTTGGGAGATTAATATTAAATTTATCTTCGAAGATGATTTGATCAAATAATTCTGAGTTTTTGGTTTCAATATTAGTATAGAATATTTTGAGCAATTTCCAAGATATTTATTTATTCAATGATCTATGTTCAAATTTGTATATTACAGTTGAATTTTAGAGATTAAAAGTATTTTTACTTACTTTGACGTTCTATTCATTTTAGAAAATACCATACCTTGTAATGATCATTTTGGTTTTGGTTAATACCTAAAGTCTAAATTATAATTTTTTTATTATTTTCATAATTTGTTTAGCCATTTAATTTGATTATAATGTTTTGAGTGTGAGAAAAATCATCTTGAATACTCATATTTTAGATAAAAATATAGATTATGGTGGAAATTTACTAATGTGAGAAATTTTACTTGTCCAGTAAGTATATTTATTTATGTTTTTTGTTGAGGGACTAAAATAATTACACAACATTCTTAGAACCATTTTGAAACAAAAAACATTTTTCGTTTACTTTTCTTACCAATGAATCAATGGCCTTTTAACTCATCACAGATTCATGATTTTGTAATGGTTAACCTTCTTATGACCATTTTCTCTATCACTGTATATCAATAATTTGGAGTTAGGTTTTTCTTCCATATCTATGTTTTCACTTCCCACTAATGTTATCTTATTTTAAAACCTAGTTATATTTTATTCTATATGACCCTGTACTTCCCTTTACTCTATTTTTAAGTGGATTTTTTATTAAATTTTGTTATGATGTGGGATTTCAAAAAATTTATTTTTAATAGATAAACTCTAGTTACCAATACTAAGTTCAAATTGAAGTGATGAAATTTATTAAAATGTGGGAGAATTAAATAAATCTAGATTAAAAATATTCTATAGCATACAAGTTACACAACACTAAACTGAAACAAACAACAAAATATTATTATTTAAATGTGACCATTATAACCTTATAGTGAAATATGATGGAATTAATAGTAATGAATATATTATGAAATATATAATTGTTATACACATTGATAATGTATTTATTAATTCTTTTTAAATAAGCACTTGAATTTTTAGTAAATTTGTTGTATTCTTGAGAAATATGTTTTCATAAAAAATGGGGTTTCTCTCTAGTTAATAGAGAATATTATGATAGATTTCTAGCCTATTTGGAAATTTTATTTCAAAAAAGGGAATTTCTCTGAAAAAATGTTTTTCATAGTGTTTTTCACGATTAATTTTAAATTAAATAATGAAATTATTTTGATCTGAATTTTCCAAAATGGATTCCATATTTGGAATCATTAGGTAAAATTTTATTAAATATTTTGTTTTATCTTTGGATAATATGAATAGTAAACTTAGTAATATTTTATACCATTTCAATGGGTAAACCAGGTAATTAAAGGTTAATAATAAAATGATAAAACTATTAAATAACCCAATATATAACTAAATCTTATTTTATGATTATATAATGACTATACTTATCAAAGGTTATAATTTATGACCATTTGGGGCCACTTGGATGAGATTATGAACTTTATAAACTTTTATTTAATGAAATTTCAAACTTTTCACACTCTTGTTTTTAATATTGGAAATATTTTTAATATATTTTTATCCAGAGTAAATGTTATAAAATAAATAGTATTTTGAAATATAATATATTTATCTTATTAACGGTAATTTATTCAAAATAATTAATAAATAAACAATTACCTTAAATTCATTCACAATGCTAATGCAGTAATTATTCAATTGATGAAAAAATAAAATATATGATATTAAAAATACTAAAATAAATATAATTTGAGATAAATAATTTGATGAAAAAAATTTACATGACTATGACATTATATATTTATAATAAAATACTTTTTAATACTTTTAGATGTTTTATTTATATTATTAAATTCAATGTAATTAATACGTCAAAAAATTGGAATTATCTATTTTGAATAATCAATAATATTTTATTAAATGAGATAAAATTCATAAAATTGACAAATTTTCTATATTGATTATGTTAATATTTAAAATATCAATCATGGTCCATTTATTTGTATTTTTTCATTTTTAAAATAATAATACTGACCCTCAAAGATTAAAATTCATTTTAGTCAAGGTAAGAGTTAAAGGGGTTAAATAGGGGTTAAAACTAAAATATAATGGAATAAATATAGTCGCATATTGAATAATTTTTTATGAGGTTATTTAGACCTATATCCCTATTATGTTTCAAATTAATCACTTTTTATATAATTTTTATGACCTGTATTCATCTATTCTTCCATCAAATGGGTATTGAAACTGTTATTCATTTATATGGAGGACTGCCACCTTACAAACTAATGTAATTTGTTTTCCACCACCATATTTCAAGACATGTTATGATGATGGAATTAATGTTCAAATATTATATTCATGACATATTTATTATTATTAAAATGCAATTATCATAAAACTTAGTATGTTTTCATGCACTGAAAAAAATTATAATGTCATTCATTTGTATGTATGGACAACCACTTCCATGAAGTGATGTGATTCGTTTTTTCATCAACACATATAATAGATGATATATATATATATATAATTATATTTAAAAAAGTTATATGATATATATGATATCATTATAATTTATAAATATAAAATAATACTTACCTTCTTTCTATAATGATCATTGAAAAATGGAAATGTTACTCATATGTATGTACAACATGCCGTCTCTATGATTGTAATTTAGTTCATTTTTCAAAAACATGTTTAATGATTATATTTTAAAGTATAATTGATATATAAAAATGATATTTTTCTCTTGAATATTTTTCTGGAGATTATTTAATAATAAACTCATTTACTATAGTCAAACTACTCTTCACATTTTGTACTTATGTACCAAATATAATAGAAACATCTAACATGAAATAAAAAATTATGTAGTTGTTATAAAAATGTAATAATTGATATAAATAATAATAATAATATGTAAAAAAAAATGATATTAACAAAGTAAATAATTATCAGAATTTCATTATTTAGGAAGATAAATTACGTAAGTGATGAGTCAAACTCAACATAATGAATTTTCCTCTAACTTTTACTTCTACGGTACAATGCCATATTCAAAACGTGTATTCTTTATGTAGTGTATAAGAATTCCTTTTATGATACATATTATAAATATTTTTAAGATTTAAATATCCATATCTGTTTATTTATTTCATGGTTCTTATAAATCAAATTTTAACAAAGTGGTAAGGGTTTATTTCACAATCTCATAATTATTCAGGAATATTTATGTTTAAGTATCCACTTGGTAATATTTATCTTCCATGTTTATATTCTATAAAAATATTTTCAAAAGGATTTTAAATATTATAATGAAAATTAAAAAAATTAACAATGTTTTACTTTTTAAAAAATGCTTTCAAAGGAGTATTTTTGTTGTTTTTTAAACAAGGAACATTGTAACTTTTCCAAAAAAAATATAGAAGGAATATATTTTAACTTATGCAGATTTAAGGGATTTTCTAACAATCATGTTGCTTAAATTATTTTAATATTACATTAAAACTTTATAGGTTTATTTTTAAATAAAATGTCTTAATTTTTAAGTACAAAACTTTTTAAAAGATAACAGATTTTAAAATGAAAAGTTTATATAAAGAATTATTCCAAGTGATATTTCAACATCATTTTTTCATATCAGATGATACCATTTTATATTACATAAAATTTACTAGGGATATGTTCCCAGAATACTATTCTTATTATTTCTATGTATGGTTTATGTTTATGATGAAAGGATGAAAGTTTTATGAAACCTACTCCATTTCCATGGGTTATGCTATGAAGAAATGTTTACGAAACCAATTTCTAATCATGGGTTCTGATAGGATGAATGAGTTAGGGGAAATTTTCACACATATCTATGGTTTTTATAATGTGATTGGTGGGACCAATATCTCCCACCAATGCATTAGGTAAATATTGATTTCTCATGAGATAAATAGGACTAGGGTGGGGAGTGAACCCAAATCACTAAGGGACCTTATCCATTATGATAGTCTTGGGAGTGAATATTGACTACTATGATGGTTTATGGAGTAAATCCATTTCATTATTATAGTATTAGAAATTATTATTAACTACTAATAAAATAATTTTCTTTGTTTATGTGTATGAATAAAATTCCAAGACTAATTTTAATGTTATTATCTTATGGATCATGTTATTTGATTCCTTTATGATACATATCTTATGAACTATTATGATTTATTCCATTAATTAGGATTATGATCTATTATATGAAAGGAAAAAAATTTGATATTTTAAATTCATGTTTTTATTCCCTTATTCTCGTGTTATGATTATGTAATCATTGAGATGTCCTTTTTTACCTTTAATAAGCATCTTATCTAACACTTTTCTTATTTTTTATTTTCCCCAATTATGAATATTTGTTTATGTAAGGTATTATTAAGAAATGTTCTAGAGGTGAAGAAATTTTTGGGGATGACATATATTTTTTATGAATGACTTTTGTATTTTTTCCAGACACTTAAATGTTTTTCTTAATAATGAAAACTCCAAATATAAAATACCATTTAGTATGAAAGTGATCCAATATTTCCACTAATTATTAATTTTTTGGATGGATGAAATTAGCTCGTGTTTTTTGGTATCAAGTGATGAAATTTAAAGATTATGTTTTTAACACCAGCTTCATGAGTGTGGGTTTTTGTGCTATTGTTGTTTGTATGAAAGATCGGTTTATATAAATTAGATGATTAGGATGTTTCATGAGAAGTTTTATTAAGATTTATAGATGACACCATGGATTTATAATATTACGGTTTATCATAAGTTCAATGTCTTATACACCCCTTTTTATGTATTGAGTTTTGAAATGTTAAGGTAACTAATGATATTTTCAGAGACATTTATTTTTGAGGGATATGTAACACTTAAGTTTATCAAGTGAAAAAAATTATTTGAGGATTAATTATCCTTCCATTTGTGGAAATAATTTTAATGGTGTGGGTAAAAATTATGTTTTATGTAATCATACATTTTGAGGTAGTTATGGGTTATTACATTTTAGGGATGGGAAATAAAAGTTATTGGAAAACCATTGAGGATTAAAAATTACTTTAATGTTAATTATATTAAGATATGTTTTATCATTTTTCTCAAATATATGTAATTTTACAAGAATTATATTAATATACAATGAAAACCCATATATGGGGTGACAACCCATGACATCTATCGTGGACATAGGGGATGAACCCACAACCAAAGGGTAACTAGGTTGCAATTCTTGGAACTACCCTATCTAATGTCTTAGGGAGTTTGAAATTGTTTTTCATTATTTAAATTATATGAAAAAAAAATTAATGTTTATATTAGAATATTTATTTTATCCTATAGATAACCATTAGGTCGGAAATTGATTTGGTACTAAGTGATTAATGTTATATTGAAAGATGATGATTATATTGGGAACCCTATATGATTAAAGTAAACCAAATATTATGGAATTTTATTTGAGGAATAAAGGATGAATTGTATTTTGGAGGCATATATGAGTTTATTTTTAATTTATTATAATTTAGGATATTTATGGAAAAGTTCAGCATATCTCATAGATTATATTTTTAGGGCATGCACATTTTGGCAGATAAATTCTAAATTTATCATGGAATATGATCTGATCAAATCATTCTGTTATTTTTGTTTCATCCCAATTGTAGAATATTATTTTGAATTTTATATACAGTTACTTATTGAATGATTCAATTTTAACTTTGGGTATTATTGTTGTATTTGGGATATTAAAAGTAGTTTTCTTCATTTGATGGTTTATTAATTTTAGGAATTATCATTGTTTGTGCAAATCATTTTAGTTTTGGATAATGCCTAATTGAAGGATGAATGTTTTTTTCTTTTTGGGGATTTTTTAGTTTATATAATTTTAATCTAAGGTTTTTAGAATGAAAATTACATCTTTAATACTCATCGATTAGACAAAAAATGAGATTATGGTAGAAATTGAATAAAGGGTGAAATTATACTTTTCAGGTATGTATATTTTCTTATGTTGTTATTCTAGGTAATAAAAAAATTCCTCAAATTTTAGAATATTATTTTGAAACCAAAATTTTGTTTCTTTTTATTTTCTTACCAAGAAATAAAGTGATTTTTAACCCATTATAGATTTATGCTTTTTCAATGGTTATATTTCTCATGAACCTATTCTCTATCACTCTCTATCAACACATGGGAGTTATATTTTTCTTTTATATCCTAGTTTTTACTTCCCACTAATGTGAAACTATTTGGAAACATATTTATGTGTTATTCCAGATAACCTTCGTACATCGCATTGCTCTTTTCTTAATAAGAAGTTTTATTAATCCTTTTTATGATTTGGGATTCAAAAAAAGGTATTTTGAGTAGTTGAACCCTAGTAACCAAGCCTATTTAAAAATTATATGGATGTAATTTGATAAAGAGAAGATAATGGAATATCTCGATATTTTTTTCAAAAAAATCTACAACGTACATGGTAGGAAACACAATGGTAAAACGTACAACGAAATATTATTATTTAAATGTGACTATTATAATATAGTCATTAAATAGATATAAATGAATAATATTATTGTAATTGTGAAATATATAATTTTAATACTATATGAAAATGTTTTATGAAGTTCTTTGTAAATAATCAAACATATTTTTTGTAAATTCATTTTATTCTTCAAAAATATGTTTTCCTCAAAAATAGTTTTACTTGGTTTTTATGAGTGAATATTATATTAATTTTTTAGAAAATTTAGAAAATGTATTTGAAACAAAAATTATGTATTTCATTTTTTAATTCATCATGAAATTTTTTTCTTAATTTTAATTTTTTATAATTTTCCAAAAATATTGATTTTTCAATGAATAGTGGAAAATGTTGATTTTAATTTAAATCTGTATTTTGATTATAAATTATTTAAAAATTAAAATTATATATTGTAATATTATTAAAATTTCATTAGCTCCTTTTTATTTCAAAAAATTCAATTGTGGTTTTTGAAATGAATTTTCTACATTAAATTAGTAGTAAAACATTTAATATTTTAAATAATAAATTTTTCTGAAAGAACTATTTTTATTGGTTTTTTACAGTTTTATATTTAATTAAATTATGAAAATTATATAAATTTAATTTTGGAAATTTTATTTCATATTTTAAATCATGAGGTCAAATTTTATTAAATATTCCATTTTATCTTTGTACAATATGAATAGTAAACTTATTAATTTTTATTACCATGGTAAATAGTAAATTGAGTAATTAACGGTTACAAATAATATGACATGACCTATTAAATAACATAAAAACATACCTAAATATTATTTTAGAAGTAAATATAGACAATAATAATCAAATGGTAAAATTTATAACCTTTTGGGGCTACTTGGGTAAGATTATGACCTTTATAGTCTTTTATTTAAATAAATGTCACACATGTCACACTCTTGTTTTTAATAAGTTATATAATTTTAATATGGTATTATACATTATATATATTCAAATATAAATATAATTTCAAAATATAGAAGATTTATCTTCATCATGTTAATTTATTTTTAATTTTTGACTGACAGAAAAATAATTTTTTTTAGCATAATCCCCTTTTAAGGGTTGAGGAGGAACCCATCCTGACATCATTGACTTAGACACGAAAAAATCCCCAACAGATCAAGGGATGAAAGCCACAATCACCCCTCACACTACTGGAAACATGATCTTTCCCAACACTTCTATACCAACGGTTTGTAAAAACCGTTGGTATAGCATCTCTTTCCCAACGGTTCATCAAAACCGTTGGGAAAGGGCCTAAAAACACACCCTTTCCCAACGGTTCACCAAAACCGTTGGGAAAGAGTGACCTTTCCCAACGGTTCACCAAAACCGTTGGGAAAGAGTGACCTTTCCCAACGGTTCACCAAAACCGTTGGGAAAGGGGAGGATTTTTACCCTCTTTTCCCAACGGTTCTTGAGAACCGTTGGTAAAGAGTACCCTTTCCCAACGGTTCACCAAAACCGTTGGGAAAGGGTGTGTTTTTAGGCCCTTTCCCAACGGTTTTGATGAACCGTTGGGAAAGGTTACTCTTTCCCAACGGTTCTCAAGAACCGGTTCTGAAAACCGTTGGGATAGGTCTATCCCAACGGTTTTGACAACCGTTGGGATATGTTCATTGATTTTTTTCCAGATCTACTAACGGAGAACATTATATAAATCAAAAATTTAAATAATTATGATAATACATATATATATTTATGAAATTATGTTTACAAAGTGATGTTAGCCTAGTGGTTAAGTCGTTCGATTATAAACGAGGGGTCCTGGGATCAAATCCCAGCGGTGATTTTATTTTTGGAATTTATATACCAACGGTTCCATTACCGTTGGTATAGATTTCATATTACCTATACCAACGGTTTCCAAAACCGTTGGTATAGGTCTATACCAACGGTTTTCGGAGAACCGTTGGTATAGACCTATCCCAACGGCTTACTTGGCTACGGTTCTCCAAACCGTTGGTATAGGCTATACCAACGGTTTGGAGGCCTATACCAACGGTTCCAAACCGTTGGTAAAGGTTAGTTTTCCAGTAGTGTCACTACAAGAAAGACGCACAAAAAATATTATTTACATTACATGTCATAGATTTAATAAAATATTATTTTTGAGTTTTATATGTTGAATTGATATCGTTAATGTAAAAGTAGTTTACATTTCCAAAAATTGACATTATCGATATTTTATAGTATATAATAATTTATTAATTTATATTAAATTATAAAAAAAATTAAAATCATCCACCTAATTATGATAAGGTTTTAAATATGAACCATGTTCTATTTATGGGATTTTTATATTTTATTCTAACTATATTGACCCTCGAATAGTACAAATTAATGTTTTCACACTAAGAGTTAATGGGGTTAAATAGGGGTTAAAACCAAATGACAAGGGTATAAATATAGTAAAAACATCTCTAATTTTTATTTTATGAGGTAATTTAAACCCATAATCATATTTTAATATAAATTACTCTCATTTTATTCATTTAAAATGAAAATCTAATTTGTATTAATTTAATATTTTTTAGAAATTCTAAGAGTTCCCCTTCACCCTCATATAAAAGGGAACATCTTCTTCTCAATCATTAACAGTAAAAACCCCAGTTTTTCATCCAATCCCTATATAAATAACTTTCTATAATCCATCATATCATTCTATTGGTATTTTCATATGTATAATACCAATTTTATAGGTCATAATGTGTTAAGAAAAGGATATTTTCCAAAGAATATGTATAGTTTTATCTATATATTCTAGTATTGTCTGTTCTTCCACACCCTCAAGAATCCTTAAAACATGATAATGTAATAAATATTTAATAATCAATGAAATGATATGTAATATTTTTAGGACATATATACATCTCCTTTTCCCTTAAATTGTATATTGAACCATTATTATTTTATATGGCAGACTACCTCCTCGTGAACTGATGTAATTCATTTTTCATCACCATATCTAAAGATATTTCGTAATAATGTAATTAATTTTTATATATTATATTAATTACCTATTTATAACTATGAAAATATAATATATCACTTAAAAATCTACATTTTCATGCACTGAAAAAAATGATATCATTATTCGTGCATACGTGAGGACTACCACCTCCACGAAACTATGTGATTCGATTCACGTCACCACATCACATTGATGATATATATATATAAGATTATTTTATTAAGTAATATTATATATAAGATATAATTATAACTACATAAATATAAAATTTTATATACCTTCTTTCCATACTTATCACTTAGAAATGGAAATGTTACTCAGGCGTACATATGGACTACAGTCTCAGTGATTGTAATATAGTTCGTTTTTATAAACATATTTAATGGTTTGATTTTAAATTACAATTTATATTTATATATGATGATTATTTAATTTATATTTTTTCTTATATTATTTAATAATTATCTCTTTGACTATAATCAACATACCAAAGTCATTTTGGAGTTGTGTACCAAATATCTGTAAAATATCTCACGTGAACAAAAAATTTTAAGAAATTATTATAACATGGTAATAAGTTATATAAAATAAATTATAACCTTTAAAAATGTTCTTAATAAATTAAATAATAAACTTAATTTTATTATTTAGGAATATAATGAATATAGGTGATGATTGAGGCTCAAGGTAAGGGATTTTCATCTAATATTTACTTTTTTGGGACACGTGCCGTATTAACCACTTGTTTTATTTTTTTGGTGCATATACATACCATGAATGATTTTTATGTTAAACATTAGTAATATAATGTAAAATTTTGTATCCAAATATTCTTATTTATTTCATGGGTCTTACGATTCAAATGTTACCAAACTAGTCTAGGTTTATTTCAAAATGTCAACATTATTTGGGATTGTTTATGTTTAAGACTCTGCTGAGGAATATTTAAATTAAATTTTCATGTTCTATAAAAATATTTTCAAAAATGTTTTTAATATTCTCCAAAAGAAGTTAAAATAATTTTTATTCATGTTTTATATTTTCCAAAATCATTTGAAAGATATCTTTTTTTATTTTTTCAAATGAGGTACTTTGTGACTTTTTGATAAAAACATATGCAAGGACTAATTTTTTCACATATTAATATTTATCTAATTTTAAAAACATAATAATTCCTTAGGGATTTTATTCTTCTTTAATAATTTTAAATGTTTATTTTCAAATAAAAATTCATCATTTATAAGTGTGCAACTTTTTAAAAGAGATGTGGTTTTAAAATGAAAATTATATCTAAAGAATTATTCCAAGTGATATTAAAAAATCATTTTTACCACTAATATAACAATATTTGATGTAAATTAAATTTTATTAGGGAAATTATCCAAGGATACAATCCTTATTATGTTTGTAGATGGTTTATTTTTAGGAAATCCACTTCTTTTCCATGGGTTATGCTATGATGAAATGTTTTTGAACCCCATTTCTTTTCATGGGTTCTGATACAATGAATAATTTTTGATCATGTAGAACACATTTGTATGGTTTTCATTATTTTATAGGTGAAACCTATATCTCCCTCCAATTCATTTGGTAAATATTGATATCTCATGAGATAAACAGGATAATAATGGACAGTGAACCCAGTTCAGTAGGGGACATTATACACCATGATAGTATTAGGAGAGAACCTTTATTATTATGATAGTTTAAAGATAAAACCTATTCCACTAGGATAGTATTTTTAATGATCCTATATTACTAATTAAATGATTCTCTGTTCTAATTTTTATGCTAGAATTTGCTGAATTATGATAATTAAATTATCTCATGGATCATGTTCTCTTATTATTTTATGATACATATCGTATGAACTAATATGATTTATTTCATCATTCAAGACTATCATCTATGATAAATAGGGTATAATTTTTATATCTTAGGTTCATGTTTTAATGCTTTTATGCTCCTTTTATTATCCTGAAATCATTGATATCACCTTTTTTTTACCCTTACTAAGCATCTGAGTTAACACTTTTCTTATGATTCATTCCTTAGGTTATGAATAAATGTTTAATTTATGGTATGTCAAATAATGGTTCTTGAAAAGAAGAAAATTTTGGATATGATATAGATTTTGTTTGGACCGGTTGTCTATTTTTCCAAAATATGTAAGAGTTTGTCCTAATTAAATTAGATGCAAAACTTAAATGGACCATTTGTGTGAAAGTGATCCAATATTTTAATTGATTTTCTATTTTTTGTATGGATGAAATTAAGTAATTTTAATTAGTATCAATTGATAAAATTTAAATATTATGTTTTTAACACTAGTTTTGGAAGCGCGGGATCTATGCTCTTACAGTCCTATTTATATCTTCCAATAAAATAGGTATATTATATAGATTATATTTAAATACTCTATTTCAAGTGTATTATAAGATAAATTTTCCATGTTGTATACACAATCAAATACAATATTATTCTTTTCAAATACAGGGGTGTTATAGTATTACTTAACAATATCTCTATTTTGTATAGATATTTTGATAGTTTTTTATATTTGAATCCATTGAATTTTAATTAATTTAATATAAGATCAGTGCCTGATATTAATGTTTTTTTATTCTTATGTAGGTTTTAAATTTGGAACAATAACAATGAAAACACGAGAATTGAGGAACATAAATTCAATTCACACCATGAGCTTCACTCATGGCATGGCATCGAATTTTTGAGGATGATCATTGAGTACTTATGGAGGCCCAAAACTGAAGAAGTAGTATGAAATGAAGGTTATTAATCTAAAATATGAAGTGACACATGTAAAATTTTCATGATGTGAAAATAGCTTCAAATTACAGATCTTTTAAAATATTACTTAATGTGAAATTTCTTGAGAAGATCTAAAAATATATATTTTAGCATATCTTTGAAGGGTTATTTATAGGGGTGTGAACTGGATAGCCATGGAATAAATTTTTTGACCAAGTAAAGCTGAGGGATGACTTAAAGGATTATAAAGATGGATTCTATCCCAGTAATTTAGGTATTTTTTCTATGCTTGAGGTGAGACCATTGAGAAGTTTTCATAGTGTTCTGCCCTACTGTAGATAGATTTTTCATTCTATTTTTCTTTTCTTTTCATTATTCATTCCATGTAACATCAAATTCTATTTAGTTTAATTCTATTATCTATCATTTATTTATTTATTATCTCTATTTAATTCTTAATCTCTCCCCAATATATTTGTGTTTAATATTCCTTGGCTATAACCCGATAATGGTTGGCTAAAACCCACAGGGTTGAGAAGATTCACTTAAAGGGGTTGCATACCATCATTGTTCTATTTTCTTTCACTCCTAAAGATGAATATATTATAAAGTATCGTGTTGTGCCAACACATCTATTTTATTCATTATTAATCAATTTACCATTTGTCATCAGTTATTAATGAACACTAATATGATGGAGATTAATTATTCATAATAATTTAATGGAATTAATCTTCCCATTTTGTAAATATAAACATAATGAACTTTATCTATATTGATTCATCTGGCCATGATGAATTCATATACTAAGTTATTCTGATAAGTAATGGTCATTTCCCCAATAGATGAAATTTTTTGGTTGTGAAGCTATTTAATATGATTATTTTATCAAGCAAGGATAAATTTATTTAAAAAACACCTAGAAACTGATTCCCCTCTCTTCTATTTTATCTAATTTAATTCATTAATTTAATTTGCGCCATTAGATTAATTAAATAATTTATAAATTAGAGTGACCAAACCATTGGTTGAGAGTTTTCATCACTTCATTCCTTGCTCTCTATTGGTTTTACCCCTAACTTATTTTATATGATACCTTTGTAGTTAATATGGTTTAGGTTAATGTAAATTTCTAATTTTATCTACACTCAGAAGAATTAATGATACATTCAGGCATGTCACTTAATCCATATCATTTTCTTCATAATATTCCATTATAAAATCTATCATTTACGTAATAATAAAATAAATTTATTTTCATTAGTATAATTAATTGTTATTATTCTAATTTAACTACTATTATTTATTCATTTCCATCAACTTAAATGAATAAAATATTTCTAATCATGCCTTTGTACGGATTACAGCCTCGATGAAATTATTGCATCAATTTTTCATCAACCCATATTTTCATTACTTATAAAAAATAATTTATGAATAAATATGATATATATATATAATATAATTGTGACTTTGAGTAGATATATTATAATTCATATTTAATCCCTATCAATAGTTTGGAAATGAAAATGCTAATTGTATGTTGTGTGGACTACCACCTATTGACGCATGCCTGTCGTAGGGTGTGTCAAAACAATTATTTCCTAAGATAAAATGTAGTTAATTGGTTGACCTAGGATGTCTCCTCAAGAGGAGTGCACACAAAACGAGTTGTCACATAAAAACGAGGGTAAAAAAATGTTTTGTTTTTGAAATAAAATTTGAAATTAAAATGATTGAAAAAAAACTATGATATTTAAAAGGGTGATTAGGTCGGGGTAGTTTTCTTAATTTTAATGCTATCCTTGTTCAATATAATTCAAACCTATTCTTCTTTGTTGATTAAAGTGAGTTTCCACAATCGTTTAATCTCACTTCCTTGGTGAAATTATTATTGTCAGAGAAAACCTTACCAAGATCTTGGTTTGGTCAACACTCCTTCCATATGTGAAATAGTTGTATTGAATATCCTTAATTGAAATGGACAATACCCTATTGGGTTTTGTTTATCCCAAATAATCAAGAACATTCACTACACCTTTTACACGTACTGAGAATCGTCGAGTACTTCACCACTAATTCCTGGTTTATTCCATCGTATATAAACCAGAAATTAGTGGAGGGAGATATTGATTATTTTACCAAGAAAAAAATAAATAACAGAATAAATATTCAAGAACGATCGATCTTGATAATAAAATCTGCTATAAGAAATTGAAACCAACTTTGAAGAAGAAAGAAATTTATTCCATTGCATCCAAGAAGTCAAGCATTGCAATGTAGAAAACCAACCCTTCCCCAATCACTCCAAATGTTTACCCCACCATGGTAAGGGTAATCAAGATGAATGAGGAATTAGAAGGAATTATAAAACTATGAAAAATAAAAGAAATAAAAAATAAAGCCGAAAATATCTTCTTTTTGGTGTCCCGGAAGGAATGGGATGGAGAATGGATGCTTTGAGAGGGTGGAGCTCTCCTCCTTTTATAGCCAGAATGTTTCCCCCGAATGTCGACTCGTTTTAGACCCATTTAATGACATTTTAACGCATTGATCCCTTCTTTAATGTTGTTCATAAGTCCCTTGTTCGTGTCCTCTCAAAATCTCAGCAGATTTGGACATGTATTCCGAGAGTTAAGGTCATTGTAATATGAGAATTTATTTTGTACAGTCAGACTCTCCAAAACGCAATCTTCCGGATTAGGGTGATTTAATGACCCCATAAACGTCCAATTAAGTCAGAACATACTTCATAAAAGATTCTCCAAAACTCCTTTCGCGTCCACCCACCGAATTTCACAAGCTTTGGGCCCACAGTGGATGAGTTATGGATCCCACATCAAACCTAGAAAGAACTGAAAACAGTTTTCTTAAGCCAACGTGTGAGTATCTTTTGAGCTTCCATATGGCCGATTCAAATTTTAGTCTAAAAATAGTAAATGAATCCCTGGACGTGTAGCATCTGGAAAAGAAATAATCTTTCAATTTGGATCAGTGTAGATAATGTTATGGCCAAACTACCATAATAATTTAAAATTGTTAAAAATCCAAAATGGCCAATTTTTACTATTCAGCTCAAAATGACATCATTATCATAAAAATAAAACAATTCATATTAGAGGAAAAATTATGTGGGTTTAAAACAATGATATTCAATATAAATTAATTGAAAATATTTTCTCTATCAATTCCCACACACTAAGCACTTGGACTCCTGGATAAGTAAAAATCAAATCAAATCAAATCCAAAACACATATCAATGAGATCAATCAAATAAATTTCAAGAAACAAAAAGATATAATGACTCATCAAAAACTGTAATTTCAAGTTCTCGATTTAATATTTTAATATATTTACACTTTATTTCTTATCCCATGCACACAAAACACCTACCTCACATGAATTTTCTCTCATCTCACAAATGTAAATGATGAACAAGGCTTTTCTCATCCAAACTCACACAAGAGTCACCATAGGCTCAATAAATTCCAACTTCTCCACTCGATGTGAGTCAAGGACATGTGTTTCTCATGAGAACTTTTCAGGGTTGTTCTGTGGCTTCAGGTTGGTAGGATTTAGATGTTAAACATTCTGAGGCCAAAAAGGAGGGTTTGGCTCTTATTGAAGCAAAATTGCAAGATTATAATTTGTATTCAAGTATGGTCTCCTTCACTTCCCCTTTGTAGAAAATAGACTCCATCATCATTTAATCAGCTCCGCAGAAAAAATTTCAACCCTTTAAAACATGATTTTTTTTGAAAGCTCTAGATAGGAACATATTTCTTCTTCTTTTTTTACATTGGAAGCTCCAGAAAGGCATAGATTCTCTTGTCATAAAAGCTTCAGAAAAGGCACAGCTTTCAATAGAATAATTTTTTAGCATCACACACATCTCTTACACAATTTATTTTCCACCCAAAGTATAACCAAATTAGGTAGTACACCACAAGACATCTTCCCCCACACTTAAGTTCAACTAGATCATGAAATTTTACTTCAAGAGCATGTATGATAGGGAAAATTGTCTTGTAATGTGGCTAACCTAACAGGAAATTCATGGATACTAGGGGCTACAATGAAGGATAAATGTAAAGGTGGTCCAAAATGAAAAGTATTATTTTGAAATGGGGCTTCAAACCAAATAAATGTCTCAATCATTTAAAACACATGTACCCCAACCCTCAAGTTTTGAATGGAATAAATCAAATTTTGGTTAAAGCAAGCATGGTCAGGTTCTCTCAAGAAATGAGGTGAATGAAAAGAATATGAAAAAAATGGTTCAGAAGCCTCACAGGAAAGTTATTTCAAAGATATAGACAGTGAAATATGGCATGAGATTCAAAAATCAGTGTACTTTTCATGAAATTCCAAAAAAAAATTGAACTTGAAACAAATTCATTTCAGAATCCATTTAAGTTCGGTTTCATGAAATATATTGGTTCACTCATTGACATGGGTTTCAAAAATGGTATTGAAAATCTTTTCAGCTCAAAAGTTTCAGAAACACACCAAAAAATGAAAAATAAACACACAAAAATTTGAAAACACACAATTTTTTATTTTTTTTTATTTTTGAAAACAAACATCAAATAAAAATCATATACTACAAAGGTTACCTCCCCCACACTTAAATGATGTAGTGACCTCGATGCATTCAAGTAGATTTAACATGTAAGCCAATTTTAAAATTAATCACAATATCAAGAAAGTGTGAAGGAGAGGTACAACCTAATTTATTTGCAGTGCAACATTGAGTTAACCTCCTAAGTGTTGCACTTTAAAAAACTACAAATAAAAGAACAAATCAAAACATAAGATATTTATTAAAAGAAGTGAAAATAGAAATAGGATGAGAATAGAAGGGTAAAACATGGTTTAATCCCCCAAGTGGGCCCTAGATTTTGACTGCCTCCAGAGGGGTAGTTCTAATAATTTATCCCCAATCTGATGGTGGGTGAGGTTTCTTGCTCATGAACCAACAAAAACTTTCCTTTCCAGGATGAACTTCTTCCTTTTTCTTGAGGACTCCATCGATAAAATTCACCATGTACACCCTCATTGTAATGAGATACAACATGCATGGTGGGGTTAGGACAATGAATGAGTCCTCATCTTTCTTGGGTTCTGCATGAACAACATCTTGTTTATTCTCCAGTGGTTGTTGAAGGTATGATCCATCTGGGGAAAAATAAAATGGAATGTCAGAGTTTAATTATAACTGAAAAAAATTAAAGCATAAAGAATCAATATCAAATTCTTCCCTTTCAAAGTATGTAGATTGTGTCTCATTTTCCTCCAGAAACACCACTTTGATCTTCTCATGTACTCCCACTATTAAATGTTCAATAGGTTTGGGGAGCTCCAGATGTTCCTCTTCATATGCATATTCTCCCTCCAAGGAAATACAAGTGTTGGATGAATCTGAAAAATTAAAACAAGGGGAGGTAATATTCAATTTAGATTCAACAAAATAAAAAGATAATGATTTTATGAAAATATTAACTCCCTGAGCTTGTTAGGATTCAATTTCTTCTTCAAAGGGAGGTGGATCTTGGAGTTGAATTTCTGTAGATAGAGGAAGGTAGTCAGACTCCTCTATCTTCTCTTCAAATTCCACTGCTTGGTTGGTTTCTTCCTTCAATGTTGCTGAATCAACTACATTATCAGGAATAGTTTTATCAAGAAGTTCCTCACACTCATTCCAGAAGTTATCCAGATCTTTTTAATCTCCCATATGCATTTCAATGGCTAAATATTCTTCATCAATATTCTCCAACATTGATTGATATGGGCTCAATGGATCTTCTTTTAATTACATCAAGGCCTCCATGGGTTCTTCAACTTGAACGATTTGTGAGGATACTTCTTCCATCAATTTTTCTGGTTCTGGTTCTTGTTCTAGGTCCAGTTGTGGATCATGGGAAGCATGTACTTGTTCCGCTATCCACTGTATTGAGGTCTCTAGGATTTAAATTGTTTGACTAATTCTTTCAAATTGACCTTCAATATCCTTGTGAACTTCTTCTTTTTGGTGTTTTACATTGATCATTTCTTGATAAAATTCTAGAAAATACTCATGAAGTTCGATTAATTCTCTTGCCAAACCCTCCAACACTGGGTATTCGAGGTTCTCTTTAAGTTTTTCAATGAGATCTTTGAATTCATTCTCTATTACGATTTGGATTTGAGCTCCCCGAATTTGTTTAGCCAAGAAAGAAACTTTATACTCTATAGACCAAGGTGATTCAATAACTGGTTCTCGCACTGGTGGTTATTTTTCCATGAATTAAAGAAATAATCATTTGAAAACAACATGGAAAAAAGTTTTTTTTAATTTAAAAAGTAAAATATTTACAATTAGTTTGTGGCACTACCTCCCCAGAAACGTCACCAAGTTTGACGCACGCCTATCATAGGGCGTGGCAAAACAATTATTTCCTATGTTAAAATGTAGTTAAGTGGTTGACCTAGGATGTCTCTTGAAGAGGAGTGCACACAAAACGAGTTGTCACATAAAAACAAGGGTAAAAAAATGTTTTGTTTTTTAAATGAAATTTGAAATTAAAATGATTGAAAAAAACTATGATATTTAAAAGGGTGATTAGGTCGCGGTCGTTTTCTTAATTTTAATGATATCCTTGTTCAATTTAATTCAAACCTCTTCTTCTTTGTTGATTAAAGTGAGTTTCCACAATCGTTTCATCTCACTTCCTTGGTGAAATTATTATTGTGAGAGAAATCCTTACCAAGATCTTGGTTTGGTCAACACTCCTTCCATATGTGAAATATTTGTATTGAATATCCTTAATTGAAATGGGCAATACTCGATCGAGTTTTTTTTATCCCAAACAATCAAGAACATTCACTACACCTTTTACACATACTGACAATCGTCGAGTACTTCACCAATAATTATTGGTTTATTCCATCGTATATAAACTAGAAATTAGTAGAGGGAGATAATGATTATTTTACCAAGGCAAAAATAAATAACAGAATCAATATTCAATAAATATTGAACTTGATAATAAAATCCGCTATATTAAATTGAAAGCAACTTTGAAGAAGAAATAAATTCATTCTATTGCGTCCAAGAACTCAAGCATTACAACATAGAAAACCAACCCTTCCCCAATCACTCAAAATGTTTAACCCACCATGGTAAGGGTAACAGAGATGAATGGGGAATTATAAGGAATTATAAAACTATGAAAAATAAAAGAAATAAAAAATAAAGTCGAAAAGATCTTCTTCTTGGTGTCCCGGAAGGAATGGGATGGAGAATGGCTGCTTTGAGAGGGTGGAGCTCTCCTCCTTTTATAGCCAGAATGTTTCCCCCGAATTTCGACGTGTTTCAGCCCCATTAAATGACATTTTAACGTGCTCAACCCTTCTTGAATGTTGTTCATAATTCCCTTGGATGTGTCCCCTCAAAAGCTCAGCAGATTTAGACATTTATTCCGAATGTTATGGCCGTTTTACTTTGAGCCTTTATTCTGTACAATCAGACTCTCCAAAACGAAATCCTCCGGATTAGGGTGATTTAATGACCCCATAAACGGCTAATTAACTCAGTGATTCCTTCATAAAAGATGATCCAAAACTCCTTTCGCGTCCACCCACCGAATTTCACAAGCTTTGGGCCCACAATGGATGAGTTATGGATCCCACATCAAAACTAGGCAGAACTGAAAACATTTTTCTTGAGCCAACTTGTGAGCTTCTTTTGAGCTTCCCTATGGATGATTCAGATTTTAGTCCAAAAATAGTCAATGATTCCCTGGATGTTTAGAATCTGGGAAAAAAGTATCTTTCAATTTGGATCAGTGTACATAATTTTATGGCCAAACTACTGAAATAATTTAAAACTGTTAAAAACCCAAAATGGACAATTTTTACTATTCAGCTCAAAATAACACCATTATCATAAAAATGAAACAATTCATCTTAGAGGAACAATTTTGTGCGTTTAAAACAATGATATTCAATATAAATTAATTGAAAATATTTTCTCTATCAATTCCCCCACACTTAGCACTTGGACTCCTGGACAAGTAAAAATCAAATCAAATCAAATACAAAAACACATATCAATGAGATCAATAAAATCAATTTCAAGAAAAAAAAAGATATAATGCCTCATCAAAAACGGTTATTTCATGTTCTCCATTTAAGATTTTAATATATTTTCACTTTATTTCTTATCCCATGCACACAAAACACATACCTCACATGAATTTTCTCTCATCTCACAAATGTAAATGCTGAAGAAAGATTTTCTCATCCAAACTCACACAAGAGTCACCATAGGCTAGATAAATTCTAAATTCTCCACCCGATGTGAGTCAAGGACATGTGTTTCTCATGAGGACTTTTCAGGGTTGTTCTGTGGCTTTGGGTTGGTAGTATTTAGATGTTAAACATTCTGAGGCCAAAAAAAGGAGGGCTTGGCTCTTATTGAAGCAAAATTGAAAGATTCTAGTTTTTAATCAAGTATGGTCTCCTTCAATTACCCTTTTTAGAAAATAGGCTCCATCATCATTCAATCCGCTCAGCAGAAAAAATTCCAATCCTTTTAAACATGATTTTTCGTGAAATCTCCAGATAGGCACAACTTTCTTCTTCTTTTTACATTGGAATCTCCAGAAAGGTACAACTTCTCTTGTCATAAAAGCTCCAGAAAAGGCACAACTTTCAATAGAATAATTTTTTAGCATCACACACATCTCTTCCGCAATTTATTTTCCACCCAAAGAATAACTAAATGAGGTAGTACACCACAAGACATCTTCCCCCACACTTAATTTCAACTAGATCATGCAATTTTACTTCAAGAGCAGGTATGATAGGGAAAATTAGTTTGTAATGTGTCTAACCTAAAAGGAAATTCATGGCTATTAGGGGCTACAATGAAGGATAAATGTAAAGTTGGGCCATAATGAAAAGGATTATTTTGAAAGGGGGCTTCAAACCAAATAAATGCCCCAATCATTTAAAACACACGTACCCCAACCCTCAAGTTTTAAAAGGAATAAATAAAATTCTAGTTAAAGCAAGCATGGTCTGGTTCTCTCAAGAAATGAGGTGAATGAAAAGAATATGAAAAAAAAGGTTCAGAAGCCTCACAGGAAAGTTATTTCAATGATATAGATAGTGAAATATGGCATGAGATTCAAAAATCAGTGTACTTTTCATGAAATTCCCAAAAAAATTGAACTTGAAACAAATTCATTTCAGCATTCATTTATGCTCGGTTTCATGAAATAGATTGGTTCACTCATTGACATGAGTTTCAAAAATGGTACTGAAAATATTTTCAGCTCAAAAGTTTTAGAAACACACCAAAAATTGAAAAATAAACACACAAAAAATTGAAAACACACAATTTTTTATTTTTTTTTATTTTTGAAAACAAACATCAAATAAAAATCTTATACTACAAAGGTTCCCTCACCCACACTTAAATGATGCAGTGTCCTCGATGCATTCAATTAGATTTAACATGTAAGCCAATATTCAAGTGAATCACAATATCAAGAAAGTGTGAAGGAGAGGTACAACCTAATTTATTTGCAGTGCAACATTGAGTTAACCTCCTAAGTGTTTCACTCTAAAAACCTACAATTAACAGAACAAAACAAAACATAAGATATTTGTTGAAAGAAATGAAAAGAGAAATAGGATTAGAATAGAAGGATAAAACATGGTTTAATCCCCCAAGTGGGCCCTGGATTTTGACTGCCTCCAGAGGGGTAGTTCTAATAAGTTATCCCCAATCTGATGGTGGGTGAGATTTCTTGCTCATGAACCAACAAAAACTTTTCTTTCCAGGATGAACTTATTCCTTTTTCTTGAGGACTCCATCTATAAAATTCACCATGTACACCCTCTTTGTAATGAGATACAACATGCATGGTGGGGTTAGAACAATGAATGAGTCCTCCTCTTTCTTGGGTTCCGCATGAACAACATCTTCTTTATTCTCCAGTGGTTGTTGAAGGTATGATACATCTGGGGAAAAATCTAATGGAATGTCAGAGTTTAATTCTATTTGAAAAAAATTAAAGCATGAAGAATCAATATCAAATTCTTCCCTTTCAAAGTAAATATATTGTGTCTCATTTCCCTCCAGAAACACCACTTTGATCTTCTCATGTACTCCCACTATTAAATGTTCAATAGGTTTGGGGAGCTCCAGATGTTCCTCTTCAGATGCATATTCTCCCTCCAAGGAAATACAAGTGTTGGATGAATCTGAAAAATTAAAACAAGGGGAGGTAATACTCAATTTAGATTCAAAACAATCAAAAGATAATGAGTTTATGAAAATATTAACTCCCTGAGCTTGTTTTGATTCAATTTCGTCTTCAATGGGAGGTGGATATTGGAGTTGAATTTCCGTAGATAGAGGAAGGTAGTCAGACTCCTCTATCTTCTCTCCAAATTACACTGCTTGGTTGGTTTCTTCCTTCAATGTTTCTGAATCATCTACATTATCTGGAATAGTTGTACTAAGAAGTTCCTCACACTCATTCCAGAAGTTATCCAGAACTTTTTGATCTCTCATATGCATTTCAATAGCTAAATCTTCTTCATAATTCTTCTCCAAAATTGATTGAGATGGGCTCAATGGATCTTCATTTAATTTAATCAAGGCCTCCATGGGTTCTTCAAATTGAACAATTTGTGAGGATACTTCTTCCATCAATTTTTCTGGTTCTGCTTCTTGTTCTGGCTCCAGCTGTGGATCCTGGGATGCATGTACTTGTTCCACTATCCACTTTATTGAGGTCTCTAGGTTTTGAATTGTTTGACTAATTCATTCAAATTGAGATTCAATATACTTGTGAAATTTTTCTTTTTGGTGTTGTATATTGATCATTTCATGATAAAATTCCAGAAAATACTCCTGAAGTTCAATTAATTCTCTTTCCAAACCCTCCAACACTGGGTATTCGAGGTTCTATTTAAGGTTTTCAATGAGATCCTTGAATTCATCCTCTATTACGATTTGGATTCGAGCTCCCCGAATTTGTTTATCCAAGAAAGAAACTTTATACTCCATAGACCAAGGTGATTCAATAACTGGTTCTCGCACTGGTGGGTAAGTATTCCATGAATTAAAGAAATAATCATTTGAAAACAACATGGAAAAAGATTTTTTTCTTTAAATTGAAAAAGTCAAATATTTACAATTAGTTTGTGGCACTACCTCCCCAGAAACGGTGCCATGTTTGACGCACGCCTATCATAGGGCGTGGAAAAACAATTATTTCCTAAGTTAAAATGTAGTTAAGTGGTTGACCTAGGATGTCTTCTGAAGAGGAGTGCACACAAAATGAGTTGTCACATAAAAACGAGGGTAAAAAAATGTTTTATTTTGGAAATGAAATTTGAAATTAAAATGATTGAAAAAAAACTATGATATTTAAAAGGGTGATTAGGTTGGGGTCTTTTTCTTAATTTTAATTATATTCTTGTTCTATTTAATTCAAACCTCTTCTTCTTTGTTGATTAAAGTGAGTTTCCACAATCGTTTCATCACACTTTGTGAAATTATTATTGTGAGAGAAACACTTAACAAGATCTTGGTTTGGTCAACACTCCTTCCATATGTGAAATAGTTGTATTGAATATCCTTAATTGAAATTGGAAATACTCGATCGGGTTTTGTTTATCACAATCAATCAAGAACATTGACTACCCCTTTTACACGTACTGACAATCATCGAATACTTCACCACTAATTCCTGGTTTATTCCATCGTATATAAACCAGAAATTAGTGGGGGAGATATTGATTATTTTACCAAGGCAAAAATAAATAATGGAATTAATATTCAAGAACGATCGAACTTGATAATAAAATCCACTATAATAAATTGAAAACAACTTTGATGAAGAATGAAATTTATTCCATTGCGTCCAAGAACTCAAGCATTACAATGTAGAAAACCAACCCTTCCCCAATAACTCAAAATGTTTACCCCACCATGGTAAAGGTAATATAGATGAATGGGGAATTAGAAGAAATTATAAAACTATGACAAATAAAAGAAAGAAAAAATAAAGCCGAAAAGATCTTCTTCTTGGTGTCCCGGAAGGAATGGGATGGAGAATGGATGCATTGAGAGGGCGGAGCTCTCCTCCTTTTATAGCCAGAATGTTTCTCCCAAATTTCGTCGCGTTGTAGCCCCATTAAATGAAATTTTAACGCGTTAAGCCCTTCTTAAATGTTTTTCATAATTATCTTGTCCGTGTCCCCTCAAAAGCTTAGCGGATTTGGACATGTATTCCTAGAGTTATGGCCGTTTTACTGTGAGAATTTATTCTGTATAGTCAGACTCTCCAAAACGAAATCCTCCGGATTAGGATGATTTAATGACCCCATAAACGGCCAATTAACTCGGAGATTCCTTCATAAAAGATTCTCCAAAACCCCTTGCGCGTCTACCCACCAAATTTCACAAGCTTTAGTTCTACAGTGGATGAGTTATGGATCCCACATCAAAACTAGGCAGAACTGAAAACATTTTTCTTGAGCCAACTTGTGAGCTTCTTTTGAGCTTCCATACGGCCGATTCAGATTTTAGTCCAAAAATAGTAAATGAATCCCTAGATGTTTAGAATATGGAAAAAAATAATCTTTAAATTTGGATCAGTGTAGATAATTTTATGGTCAAACTACCGAAATAATTTAAAACTGTTAAAAATCCAAAATGGCCAATTTTTACTATTCAGCTCAAAATAACACCATTATCATAAAAATGAAACAATACATCTTAGAGGAACAATTTTGTGGGTTTAAAAAAATGATATTCAATATAAATTAATTGAAAATATTTTCTCTATCACCTATATAGATTATTGTTTTCTTCATATCGATTAATATTATTTATCCAAACCACTTAAATTATTGTTAGAAACATTATAAAATATAATTAATATCCATTGTATTATTTTTTATTAGTATTATTTACAATAAAAAATTTATTGACCATACTCTGCCATCGAATTTTAGTATTTTCGTGTTTAGTCCGGTCTAACCACCTACATGAACAATGCTATAAAACTATATCATGGATTACTATAGGAACCTAATTTAATAATATTTCTAGTAAATATGAAAATAAAGATTTAATGGGTTTTAAAAGAAATATTTACTATTTATCTTAGTATTAATATATTAAATTCTATTCAAAAAAATAACCAAAATAATCTGACATTGATTCCATTTTAATGAAATCATAAAAAATATATATAATAAAAAATTAAAATATGATAATAAATTTCCCTTATTAAATAAAATAATTATAAATAATGTTACTAAGAAGGTATCTAATAAAATTAATTTGATTTTTCAAGAAGTTACTCGCATGCCCGTAATAAATCGAGACAATGGTAATGGTTTCTTTGTCTCATTTTCAATTGTATATGACATGTTTGATATTATTCCCCATAATTTATTTTATATATGTATTCACTACACTATTTATTTAACATATGAAATTATATTCCATTACATGATATTTTAATTTCTATTTCATGATCCTCCTATCAATTTCCATTGATTCTTATGCTACCAATATTTTATCGGTTTCATCAATTCAATTTCGGATTCACTAGATCATAGCATTTCAAAATTGAATATAATAATAAATCCTTATTTGATCCTAAAATTCCAATATTTTATTTTATATTTTATATTTTTCACTATGGAAATTAATTATCATCATCAATAACCACTTCATGGATAAATTGTTTCCGAAAATAAAAATATAAAATTGGTAATAATAAATACCATTCTTACCAATACATATTCTATTCAAGATACATTTTTTTCTAATAAAATATTTTTTATTTTATGAAATATAATTATTTTTTTCTTTTATATTCTTCATATTTTTATTTAAATATTTTATGAAATGAAATTATTTCAATATTTATCTAAAGTGGTTTTTTTCATTGAAATGACTTAAAAAGATTAATAAATTTTTTTTCATTATTTACCACTCTAGATTTATTAAATGTTTTTCCCTTTAAATGATATTTTATGTAGAAATATTTTTAATAATTTTTTAAAAATTCTTTAATTTCCATTCTTAAAAATGTATTTTAATATAATTTTAACATCATATTTTATAACAATGTTTAAAAGGTTTTGTGAAAACTTTTGTATTTTCACTTCTATTTTTTATATAATATTTTTTTCTCATATAGTGATGTCTTAATCACCATATATATTTTATTATTATATTATTCCAATTTAGAAAATGATATTTCATATATTCAACGATTTCATAAATCAATGTTATGTAGTGTTTTCGAAAAGTATAAGAAACCTATTCTTTTCCCATGGGTTCTTTAAGCTATGATAATAGTTGATTTTATATGGAACACAGATGTATAGATGATGATGTGTGGGATCCTATATCACCCTATAATTCATTGTTTTATGTTTATATAGTATGTAAATAATGTGTTTTTCACCCATGTGTGTGAATAGTGAGTTTTCTCACATTTTCAAGTATACACATAATTAGTTTTTTCACATAGGCTTGGGCATAATGACTTTTTTCAAAAAGATTTACCAATATTTATTTTTGTGATACATTTATAAGTTTTTTATCATGTTATTAAATATTTAAAAGATGAATTTCATTTTAATGATATTTTATTTTTTCAGGTAGTACCTAATTTTTTTAACAGTATTTCACACACTTATGGTGTTCTAACATGTTTTAGGGTTATTAATATTTATTTTGACCCATGTAATAACATTTATGATTATAAAATGATATTTTTTTGATATTATATTATTATTATGTTTTATAAGTATCATCTATGGTCTAATGATCTTTTATTAATATATTTATCCCTTCCTCATATTCCCCTTCATTTTTATGATCTAATAAATTAAGATACATTTCTCTATTATAGAGTTTCTAAGATCACCCCTTTGTTATTTTTCCATTACCTAGGATAGTATTATTAATATATCATGTGAGATGTGTAGAAAATGGTATGTAGGTGTGTGACTATAGAATATTTTTTCATGCATTGTAAAATAATAATTTTATATTGCAGATATCTAAGAAACTAAACCATTTGGTCCTCATGTTGTGTGAATTTTTGTGATTATTTTTATCTTAATCATGGAAATAATGTATTATTACATTATTTTTAACATATATAACTTCATTATAGGGCCAAATTTGTAGTTATATGTATTTAATATAAATAGTTTTTCTATTTGTAAACTTTAAAAATCTATATGTTCATTCCATATCCTGCTAAGATTTACCACAGATGATCATAGTATATACCTAAAGATGCTAATTATCATTTATGACTTTACATCAACCTAGGGATGATAAGATATAATTAGATTAAGTTTTTTCCTTATAGATTTTTATAACCCCATATGAAATTGGGACATAGAATAATTATCTCTATTTAAAACATTACTTAAGGGTATTCCATGTTAAAGGATCATTTATAAGGTATATAGTTTTCCCAATTCTTCCACAGTCTAGGAATGTCAAATGGGAATAAATTGAGAAAATTTCATCAACCATTTTATAATAACTCATGTTATATCATAACCATTTAGTGTAATCAGAATCCCAATGAGAAGTTTTGGCGTCACTACATCCCACTTCCAAGTGGGAATTTTAAGATGTTTAAGTCTTCCCTTTTCTGACAACTACTCTAACTTCATGTTTAATAATAAGGTATAATAATATAAAAACCCTATTATATTTTTATTCATTTGAGTCAAACAAAAGAGGTGTATAATATCATGATTTATCATTACCAACCTTAGATATACCTTCTATCGAGAGGTGTGGGAGTTTCTCATCAACTAATACGTCATAAAATTTGGGACCAACACTATTTCATATACATAGATCACACCATACACATCCTAGTTCCATCATGAAAATGGATTTCTATTAAAACAACATTCTTGAATCAAAAAATAATTCAAATAAAACTCATAAATTTCCTTCACCTAAATCACTAATAATGACATGATATATATATATATATATATATATATATATGTGATAATAAGTTATTGAATATTAACCTTCTGTAATATAAAAATTTAATTTCACAAAAGTCTCATCAATGTCAATTTCTAACTAAGTTCTTAAAACATCTAGTCTCAGGTCTTCCTTCTAAGATTGTTCCCCATAATGTTTATCCTACCTAGGTTGTATTCTATAAAAAGATAAAAAAATATATAATTACTCCACATAATTTATTTATTTCATGATTAAATTTTCCTCTGAGAATATTTGAATAAAAAAATATTATAAACCAAAAATATCACCCTAACGAGATAGTGGTTCTAAAAAAATAGTGTATAGACCACATTGACTAGATCAAGATCACGATTTAGGTAGTTCCACTCAATTTTCCATAGTTAAAAATACCCATATTGATAGTTCTTGTAATGGATTTAATATCCAGAGAGAGGAAATTATTGTCTTGGATTTGATTAGTTATGTCTACTTCAGTGTTATTGAGGTTGTAGGGGTGTTGGCATAGGTCAGGAGTTGAGGTCTAAGATGTTGGCTTGGGCTTGAGGATAAAATTATACAACATGGAAAAATAAAAGTTTTTTCATAGGGGAATTATATAATCAGGAGGGATAAGTTAGATTAAATATTTTGTGTGAATTAGTGGTTAGCCTATAATATATAAGTGTTTCACCAAGACCGATGCCCTATAAAATAACAAAGAGTTTCATATAATTTAGTATATGGGGTAGTGGTTTTTTTCCCAAAACAATTGTGGTAATAGTAATATTAGTGCTATAGGGGATTTGGTATCACTATAAATGGTAGGTTTATGCCTAAATGTCACCCTGAGAAGATGAGATAGGATTTTGGGTAAGCGTTGAGGGAGAGGTGTCATGTCATGACCCAAAGGTCCGCTCTACATGGTTGTTCTAGTATGGTGTTAAGATGTGTTCCCTATGGGTTACACATAAATGGATTGTATGCCAATTTTAAAAATTTATAATTAATTGGTTTAATTACTTATAAGAATTTGGGTATTCTTTGTTTTGTTCTAGTAATAAAGGAAGACACCCTAACTCCTTCTCTTCATTCTCATTTCCCCTTCATGGGATCTTCATTTATTTTTTCTAGTTCTTTGTTCTGACTATTTCCGGGAGACACTATGGTTAAGTATTGATGTAATTTATCAAATTTTTATGGTTTTTTAACCATTATGATGAGTTTCAACTAAGATATTCATTTTAGGTATTTTAATTTGTATTTTTATGTTCATCCATAGTAGGTCAAATCTGTCAAAGGTGTCGATTGAACATGCCTCAAATAGTACCAAATAGATAATTTCTATATATTTCTAATGTTACATTTTTGTTTATGAATCATGTCATAATTATTTTTGTGTTGTGTTGTGTGTGTGCCCTATCAAAAAACCCCTTACAGTTGCCATTATTTAGGATACATACAACGAGGCAGTCTGATGAGGGAATTGGTAGGTTTAGAAAAGTATAAATTGTTTTTGTTGATTATTTTGATTTATAATCATGTCCAAAATAAGTTTATGTCCTATAAAGTGGTGATAATTAGGATTTAATTCTTTATATAGTTCTTTCATAACATTATTGGTGAAATTTATGGGAATATGAGTTGAAGTAGTTCACCTTAAAATGTGAGGGTGATATCCCATTCATTGAATGGGGGAATGATATTCTCTTTGTTGTGGGAGTAATTTGTTGGTGATCTCTACTAACCATGGGGTTGAGTCCACTGTGTTCCTAAGAAATCATGACATGTACTATGAGGTGGCATAAAACACTATTTTCATGGTGGTATCCATAAAATATAAGTGGATTATTATAGATGGTGTTTACCATCGACTAATAAGAGAGATATTCCATAAGTACAGATTTGGTATATGAGTGGTGATAAAGATCACTAGTTGGGAGAAATTTCTTTCCATTTATAGTTCTTGAGAATTGTAATATGGATATTGGAATGGGAGTATTTTTTCATGTACTATGAGGTTTCAAATATGTAAGTACCTTTAGGGTGGCATGTCTAATGGTTTGAAATAGTTTTATGGGGTATGTGTTGGTGGGTAACATCATGAAATATAAAAATAGTTATATGGGAAATGACACTTCTATAATATCATATAGTGGGTATATCATACCACTCTAGTACTCACCAAATTAGGTAAAGTTACTTTCATGGATTTATTAGAATGGTTTGAGCAAGTTATTTGTTTTGGTGTTGGTTTTCATAATTTCACTTTCCCTACACTTATATATGTATTAATATTATCTATGTACACTATTATCAATGTCTTACTTAGTTTATACACGCACCCTCCATATGACCTTCAAGATGAGTATATTATTTTTTGTTAATGACACATAAAAATGTAATAGGTCGACATCTAGATCTAAGATTATATGGGTGGGTAAATTTCATAGCAGTGTATTCTATATATTTTGGAAGCTAGATCAGGTGGTTCTTTATGGTGGATCAATGGATTCTTTGGAAGTTTTATTATTTTTGTGTATGATAGACCTATTTTATATTAAATTATCGATTTTATTACTTATATGACATTGTATATATTTTTTATATCATGCCTGATGTTATATTTTTTTTTTTGTTATCTAATTTTTTATACGATTTTTCTACCTTTCTATTTTTTATGATATTATTTTTAAAGTCTATAGTCTACCAACTAGGACCCTTTACACCCCATCAACTAGTCAGTATCCTCTAGAATATGAGGAGGTAGTTTTAAGGTTAGTGGGTCTCTAGCTCTAGTGTTGTTTGAATGATCTGGGTTAAGAATTATACAAAGTGGTATTAGAGAAGGTTGTTAAAATTGGATAATGTGTGGTGTCATAGTTTTTGTAAATTTTAATGGTTAAAGGGAGGTTTATGAATATGTTAGGACATGGGATAGATATCATATTTTGTTCCTAGCTAGAAGAAGTACAGGATGAATTCAAAAATTTTATGTTTAACGAGATTTATATTTTATCTTCCAATATCATGGTTGTGTTATTTGATATGAATAAATTTGGTATTTGATATAATTGATTTCTGGTTTTACTATTGGTCCAAGATACAAGAGTAGGTACACATATATCACTTAAGTACTTTTGGACGCATGTGACGTGCATGTGCCTATTTTTTATTGTTATTTTGGTTATATAAATAATTTATTATTATTTAAAGTGATAAAAATAACCTATATGGTGTTTTCTTATATAGTTTTATAGTGGAAATATACTCAGTTAAGAAAGCTTTTAATTTTCGATGTTATCAATATCTGGATCATGTGTGTGTTTTTGTGTGTTATTTTTGTGGAATATAACTATGAAATAGGTTGTTGGGTATAATTGGAAATATGATTTGAGATTTAGTTTCATGGAGGGTGTTTTGTGAAATATTTTGTTGAATTATATATGAAAACATTTCTTGTTTGTGATATCTAGACTTTCATGTTTGTATTGATAATGGTATATGGTTTTTAGAGAAATCCCATAATGATGGAATATATTAGAGCATCATGAAGGAATATATATATGGTGCCACTATGTTATGCACTAGATGGGCCACTTGATGGTGGTGAAAATAAATATCCACAATTAGATTTTTCATGGTATACATGTCAATCACATTGGAAAGAGGGGTAATGGTAGTCATTTGATGAGAATCTTAGGTTGAACCTAGTGAGTATTATAAAAATTATTGATCTAAAAGCAGAAGAATATGATCCATCCATATAATATCTAATTATAAGGTTCTAGTATTATAATACTTATATTTTATAAGGATGGGGTACACCCATGTAAACTGAGTACTAGATAGATTATATTCAAATAATATTTGATCATATAGATAAACTTCTAGGGTAGAGGTTATAATTTAATATATACAAGATAAAGGGACCAAAACAATTTTTGTTGGACATGAAGATGTAGTATGTAATATAAAATGGTATTATGTAGAAGTATTTTGAAGTAAGTTGATTTAAGAACTTTTTCCCCAAAATGCTAAGGATAGATCGACCCTATGATTTTATACAACAGGTCTAGGGAGAGAATTTTTTCATGGAATATTATATCAAATTGAATTATTTATTAATTTTTTTTATAACATTAAAAGTATAAGGGGTTTATAAGGTGTGGCGATATTAGGATTGAATTTATATTGTTATCAGGATAGAGGTGAATATCTTGATGTTGACCTCATTTTAAATGCAATTAACCAGAAATTAATAGTGAAGTGGAAATTTATTTAAAGTATTGATGTAATTTAGAAGTTGATTCACCATAAAGAAGGGGGGACAAATGTCTAGAGACTAATTTTAATGATTTATCTTCTTTTAAATAAACTTTTATGTCTAGTTATAATCCAATACACTCAAATTAAAAATCCATCCTCTCTCACACATGAAGAATATTAAACATAAAATAATATCAAATTATTACAAGTTTCGGTCCCTTCTTAGATTTCCTACTCCTATTCATTGATGGATATTCTCCCCAACCACTTATTCATTATTATAAGAATATGTTATTACAAATTTTCTAGTATATAAATATTAACAGACTATGTCTATCTTGAGTTGCACTGAATTACACAACTCCGTACTATGGATAAAATAATATTAAATTTGAATGAAAAGATCACTTCGTATTCTTAGTTTCATTTGAAATAGCTTTTATACACATTCATCTATATTACTTCAATTTGAAAAAATATTTTATTCTCAATTCACATAGAATCTAATTTATATCAACTTCTTAAATTTCACCATAATTTATATTTTATTTTCAAATATTCTATTCCTCCAAATTCATGATTTTTTACCTTCAATATTTTGATACATTTCTTCAAGACACTCTTTATAGTATCCCAAGTCTCATTAAGATGATATAAAATAATTTTACACCTCAAATTCCATAGTAAATAAATACCAAGGATCAATATGTCTAGTAACATTAGAAGAATTTGGGAAAGTAAGAACCTTTAAATAACAAAACCTATGTTTTTATTTTTCTATGGGAATTTTTTTCATGATACAAAGAACCCATTAATCAATAAACAATCTTAAATATCTCCCACAAATGTTCTAGTAAAGATAATCTTTTAGACTTACCATATATATTACATTCATTCATTATCTATAAAATGGAATCATAATAGGTTATCAAATAAAACACTTTGTAAGGGTATGCATAAGAGATAACAATAAAATATCGAAATTTATCATAATATGAACATATGCATATGATAATGAAAACAATGAACTTAAACCTAAAAATTTGAATTCTTACCCAATAAAACATGGAATATATTCCAAGTATCATATAATGAAACATTAGCATAAAGAAACTAATATAAAAGGATCTTTATGTCATTATATTGTTACCAAAAAATAATATATGACATAATTTTCATATTTCAAGGCTCACTCCCAATACCATCATCACATAGTGTAAATGTTCCCTAGTGTATTATATTTCCTCCCTAATACCATACATAATTTATCTTGAGATATAAAGCATTACCTATTACATTCCAGGGCCATGTAATTTTGTCCAAGATTTTCACATAAAATATAATACTTAGGATAACTACACGTTCACCATATACGGTATATCATGTGATGAATGCATTACAAAATGAGTTTAAGGGATATAAAATCCATATCCCAAACATCAAATCATATTATTTACATGAATAAGTCTCCCACATAGAAAACCATATGAAAAAACATCAAAGAATCATTGACCAAATAAAAAAATATGTTTCATGATTATTTCGAAAAAATGAACATAAAAAATCATGATAAATAAGGTAGATGATTTCAAAATAACATATCCCTTGTTAACAAAATAAACGTAGATGTATTTTGATACAAATGAAGAAACACCCTTGAAAAAAAATTCTTTCAAACGGTAAAACATAAGATAGGATGATGAATTTAAGTGTTTCATACCATGAGTTAAATATCCCAAATTATAGTTTAAAATAGTTTTTAATTCATGAAACATTAATCCCAATAAGGTAAAACCTTTTGAATATGAAATGGAAAATGGAATCAAAATTATAAATGTTTTTTAGAAAAAAATTAGCATTGTCTTAAAAGACAATGTTATGGGTAACTTTAGAAATTCCTTTAAAAATGATTATGTCAAAACATTTAAAACAATTAATTAGAAAATAATATCTAGTAATGGATCATTGAAAATGATATAATGATATTTAATGGAAATGTTGTCTTTAATATGTTTCATTGGATCATTGACGGAAAATCTTTTAATATATTTAAAAAACATTGGTTGAATAACAAACTCATAAAAAGAGGTAATAAAACTAATTTTCATAAATTGGTGAGTGTAAATATGATTTTACTAATATTTAATATATTATAGTGTTTAAAATATGGTAGAAAAATATTAGTGGGAAGATAAAATCTTGGACATGGGTGATAAACCATCATTTATAGAGATTATAATTATTCTTTCATGGTTGCATTTTCAATAATGAATAGAATTAAAGAATAAGGATAATTGGAATAAAACTTTATCTCCCATTATATAAATAGGTTACATCATATTAAATTAAATATAATTCTCAATGAGAAACAATATAACTTAAGAATGGAGATTGAGTTATAAAAAAACAAAATATTTTGGGGAAGATGTCAATCATAGTCCAAAGAAATGAAGATCATGAGGGGAAATGATGTTTATAAGATAAATAATAATATATTATATTATATTTCATAGGGTGTTATTTATGACATATATCATAATATTTCTGCATAATATCAAAAAATGTTTCAATAAAGGATGATAGAGATGGAATCCCAAACCTTAATTAGTGTCTTCCACTAATGCCATAAAATTTGTAGTATAATATAAATAACCATCTTTATATCCAATTTTATTACATTTTTAATATATATAAACTTTTATAAAATCTATTTATAATTATTCTCTAAATTTATATTAGTTAGTTATTACCTATTTTAAATATTGGGTATGTGTATTCTTGAAAGATTTGAACAAGTTTTATAATAGTTGTGTTGTTATCAGTTCTTAACCAAAATTTCATCATTAAAAGTTCATAAAAGTTATTTTAATTTATTTTTTATTATTATTTATAATTTTCTAATTTCTTTTTATATGTATTTTAGTTATTATTCCTAATGATGATGTCGGTGATAATATTGTTTTAGTAATCTATAAATAATGAATGATGTTGTATTAATTATTTCATTAAATGTATATATTATAATTACATACCCAAAAAAAGCTTTATTACATATTAATATTCAATATTAATTTTACAAATCCATCTTTGATATAAATTTAAAGCATTTTTCATCAAGGTGGTCAAACCGAACCAAATAGAACATGTGAAAATCGGTGTGTGAGTATATCTTTGGAAGAGATTATTTTTTGTAATATCATTATAAAAAAATTAAAATGACATTATTTATATTTTATTAAGGTGATGAATCATAATTGGGAAGAACAATATATATAAGGTATGTGAAAATTATGTTTTCACTTATAAATAAATTGTTTTTTCATCTTGGTATGTCCGTTTTAGGCGATTACTTTTATAATGATCTATTTTTCTAATATTAATTGTAGAATAGATAATATATTTTTAAAAAATATAAATCATGAAATAAATAGCATATAAATTTACTAAAACTATTTCTATAACCATCCATGAAATGTGGTGATTAATAATAAAACATGTTGTTCATGGAGGAGGAAATCTTCACATAATCATGTACAACATTTTCATTTTTTTGATTGGATGGGAGGGGAATAATGATAACTATACAATAAATATAATCATATTTCTGTAGATTATTTATAATTATTTCATTATATACATATTTTTGTAATGGTTTTGGATAATTGTAGAGGGTAAGGAAAAATAAAGGTTGTTAAAGGGTAAGTAATAATTTTGTTGAGAATTTTGATATTCCCTTGATGTATCCATTTTAAATGAGGTAATTGATAAACCTTTTTGAGGATAGAGGACTCAAAAAATGTATATTGCCTTTATATGAATAGAATTGGAATTTTTCATGTAAATTTCGATATAAAAGTTTGTATTTAAATGGGTGGAAGTTTCCTCCTTTTATAGGTGAAAGTTTGGAAAAATCATTGGACAAGAATGTTGGGTAAGGGGTTATAATGGGATTGCATGAGAATTTGGTGAGTTATGTGGGAAAATATTGGAGAGAACCATAGGTATGAATTTAAAACATCAAAAAGTTATTATATAGGGTCTAATTGTTAAATTTATTTAGTAAAATCTGAACCACATTATATTTCCTATTTGAAAACATAGTAATCTTGATTAAAATTTAACCAAGGTAATAATTTTGATACTAAAAATTTAAGATAACCCTTATTATAAAATTTTAATATGATTACTATAAATATTTTCCATATTTAATCTAAATAAATATTGAAATATTAGAAAATTTCCTTTTAAATTGAAAGATATTATGTGTTGAAAAATTAATTTTGTACAAAAATATTATTTTGTTCATTAATTAATCTTAATATTATTTAAAATTGATTAAAAATTAAATGAGTGTTAGTATATTTTTATATATTGTTAAAAAACATATTGGGGTCTTTATTTTAAAAACATATCAATTTAATTTTGAATCATGATATTTATAAAAGGTTCATTTCATAGAAATATAAATATTTTTCCATAGTAACTATTATTTTCCTTGGAAACATAATTTTATGCCAAATAAATAAATTTACTTCATTAATTGATTTTATAATTTATATTAAAAATTTGAATAATTTTACCATATTCAATTTATAAAAGTAGAGACATTTATTTTTAATATAATCAAGCATAACAAATAAAAAATACATTCATGAAAGATGTAACTTATAAGAATAAAATAAATGTATTAATAATAGATTAATAACTATTGTATATATATTAACTTATTTTATAGTAAATATTTTCAATATGATCAATTTAAACCATTATATAATAACATTTTATAGCACATGAAAAAGAAATTTTTTAAAAAGATATATTTTTTCACATAAAATCATTTATCAGTTATTTAGTTATACCATATGATTTTTATTAATGATTTTACATTATTTTTATTCCTATATATGTTTCGTAATATTTTTACACTTAATTAAACATTTCAATAATACGGATACACAAAAATGGTTATATTAATTTTAATATAAGTTGTTTTATTAGTTTTCATTTCATAATGTATGTGAAAACTCTATTGAACACATTATATTTATTTAAAGATAATATATATATAGTAAAATCATGGGGAGTTATATTCTCCCTCCCAACCAACTTCCTTGATATTTTAATTATTAGTCACTAATGAAAAAACTAATGGTGTATAAATGATAAACCTGACTTAAGAATTTATTTCTAATATGGTGTTATCCTAAGTATTTTAAATTTAACTAGTCAACTAATCCTTTCCCTTATAATCAGAATATAAATAACGTTGAGTTTTGTAACCATATTTTGAAAATTCCCTAATATAACGGGGGTAATTTTTCTTAGGTAGTATATAATCAACCTTTTAGCAATAGGTTATGATGGGATTGTTTAAGATTTTAAATTTGTTTTTCCTATCTTTTCAATTATCATGGTCTCTTTTTAGAGTGGTACAATCCCTTCCTAATACCTAATTTTACTAAAATATGGATAAAATGATTTTATAGGAAGTAAATTCATATAATCATATATTATAGATTTTTTATATGCTTTAGATGAAATAATCATACCACTATAATATTTTTTAATAACTAAACAACCAGTAATTTAGGTGACTATTTTATGTCCTTAGAAAAAATTTGTGGTACAAAGAATTGGTTTGAATAAGATACAATTAAAAAAATCACTATTATTGAGTGAATAATTAGTGTTCCTCACTCCACATAATTTTAAAAAATAAATTTAGTAGTTTTGGTTGTATAGTCTTTCCCTTATTCCATTCTCCTTGAAGGTTATGGATTTCTATAATTCTTGTTATCCCTTTGATTTGAGAATTTTTTTTGGATAATTTTTTATTTCGCCAAATTTAATATATTTAACTATTAGTGGTACCTCGAGGTGAAAACTTTTTTATTTATCATATCCACTACTCTATTTTTTTTATAAATTAATTTCTCTATTCCCTTCTTTACAATTTATAAAACATCTTATAGTTTCTTTGATACATTCTCATGTGTTCCACTTCCCACATATTTGACATTATGAAAATTCAACATTCATTCCTTTATCATATTTTCACCAAAACTTTCATATGACTCAATCCCACTCAGATTTTGTTTTTTTATTTAAACTATGTTCACTTTCTTAATTATATTTCTTAATAACTTGTTTATCATTGCCATAAAATTTCTTACTCAAACTTCTATCACTTTAGGTTGCTCATTGGGAAAGTCTGCACATTTTCCATGGAATCCATTTTTAAATTAGTTCTTTCAAGAATTATCCACTAATAAAACCCAAATATTTTAACATTAATGATGACTAATTAATATCATAATATAATTATCATAAATAATATCATAAAAACTCAACCTCAAAATGTCTTACTCTTTGAAAATATCACATTAGGTTTCAATTTAGCCTAAATCACTTGAGGTTAAATTTATGTTTCTTTAGGTTGGATTCACTGATACTGTTAAACATAATTCCTTGACATAATAAATCATTCATAATGGCTTGTAAATAGTATGTGATTAGCCAAAGAATATCACTCAGGAGTGGAAAAGTTTTTGTGAAATTAAGCCTTTTTATTGTGCACCATAAAATGATTGAATTCATAGCTGATGGACCCTTTTATTGTTATTACCCCTATGTAAAACTGTTTTAGGGCCTTTATAGACATTTATGTAGTATCCAAACATATATTTTTATGGTATGAGAACACTGGTACATATACTTTATGAAAATGTCATGATATTATTCTATTATGATAATTATTCATATAGTTTTATGAAATTTTATCTCTTCCTAGTATCAAAATATAGTTATACCCTCCTATGATACCAAATATAGAGACCCAAGTCTCATGAACATGATGTTACATTATTTTACACATAAAATTCCATAACAAATACAAACCAATGATCAAAAGGTCCAATTTATTCGAATAATTTGGGAAAACTAGAATATTTAACTAATAAAAACCATGTCTTTCTAATTCCATGTGAACTTTTTCACTATAGAAAGAACCATTTAATCCATAATTAGTCCTCAAAATCCCACACATATTTTATAAAAAATATAATATTTTGTATATAAACACATATTACATTCCTTAATTACATAGGAAAATGGAACCATAAGAAGGGGTGATCTCAAATGCTCAGAAAGGGTAAACATAAGCGATAACAATCAATGATCATAAGTGGTAATAATTTGAAATTAATGTTTATAAATAAGAAAAATTAAAATAATATATAGAGTTCATACCCAATAAAATAATAATTGTAATCCAAGGATCAGAGCATGACATTTTATTATAAAAAACTGATATCAAAGGATCTTGGAGTCATAATTTTATAAACACAACATAATATATGACATAATTAGCATAAGTCATGTTTCAATAACATGAACATAATCTCATTGTGTAAAAAGACCCATAGTATATTATTTTTACTCCCTAATCTCATACATAATATCTCATGATTTGAAAAGATTTATCCAATGCATTGGAGGGAAATATGATTCGAATCCAACTCATCACATAACAAAGTGTGCTTTGTATTACCTCCAATAAACCATACATGGTATATCATGAGAAGAAAACATTACCCAAATAATATAAGGGATATATAATTCTACACTCACCCATCACATCATATTATGTACATACATAAATATTCTACATATAAAAACATATGTAAATTTATTAAAGCACAATTAATCTAAAAGTTAAATGGGTTTCGTGAATATTTACAAAAAACATGACCATAAACAATCCATATAAATAATATGTATGGTTTCAAAATATTATTTCCCTATTTTAAAAAAGAAACATTGAATAATTTTGGAAAACATAGAAAAACACCCACATTAAAAATAAAAATTTTATTAGTGGCACATAATAAGGGATCAAGAATTGGATTGTTTAATACCATGAGTTCAATACCCAAAATGTAAATTGTAAATAGTGGGTAAATCATGAAACATGAATCCCAAAAGGGAAAATCCAATTTAAAATTTAATGGAAAATAGAAACAAACCCATAAAATATATTTATAAAACATTTTTAATATTATCATAAATGAAAATATTATATGTCACTTTTAAAATTCATTTAAAAAATGTTTATGTAAAAAATTTGAAAACATTAATTTGAAAATAATAGCCAATAATTGATCATTAAAAAATATAAATTGGTATCTAAAGTAAATGTGGTTTAGATGAGAAAACTTTTTATTATATATGGAAAACAATTTATATTATTTTTAAAAATACATTAGATGAAAACATACATCATAAGAATAGGTAATAAAACTTTTTTTTAAAAGATTTTAAGGTAAATTTTATTATAATAAGATTTATTACATAATATAGTTTCAAAATATGATTAAATAATATTATAGGGAAGAGGAAAACACAAACATGGGTGATAAACAACCATTTAAGTTTATGGGAGTTATTCTTTGTGTAGTTTCATTTTATAGATGGAAGATCATTCATAAATGAGTATAAATGGAAGAAAAATTTATCTCCCAAGATATAAATAGTGTATACTATAGGAAATAAAAGATGAAGCTCAAGGAGAACAATCATAACTCAATAAATAATATTTATTTACGAAAAAACCCATATATTTTTGTAAAGATATCAATCAAAGTCAAAAGTAAGGAAGATAACGAATGGAGGTGAAGAAAACACATTCAAAAATTGATTATGATATTATAATTAATGGAATATTACTTACACTATAAAAAAGATTATTGGTTCCAAATATCAAAACATGTCACAATAAAAGATCGAAGAGATATAAACCCTTTCCTTAATTACAAGATTCCACTAAAGTGATTGGATTTCTTATAAAAACATTAATATATTAATATATTATTTTATAAACTTTTCATAACTATAAAATTTTATAAACATCATAAATAAATATTCTCTATATGTATATTAGTTAGTTAGTTTCTATGTTAAATATTGGGTATACGTAATCTTGTTTGTTTTGAATATGTTTTGTAATATTGGTGTTGTTATTCATTCTTCTCCAAAATTTAATAAATATAAAATCATAAATTTTTCTTAAATTTATGTTTTAAAATTTCTTATAATCTTATATTTTCATTTCATTAGTATTTTATTTATTATTTATAATAACAAATTATATGATGTGCTTCTTCTGGTAATTTATAAAGAAGTAATGGTGTTGTCTTATTTATTGATTTTAATGTCTATATGACAATTTTAAAACAAAAAAATCAATAATTAATTATTAATATCCTATATTAACTTTAAAAATCTATCCTTGATAGATATTTATAACATTGTTCATGTATGTGTGTAAATTGACCCAAAAAAACATACTACATTTTCTGTGTGAATATAGATGTGGAAGAGATTTTTTTTTATAATATAATTTTACAAATAATATAATAAAATAATTCAGATTATATTAAGGTGATTAATTATAATTGGTAATACTTATTAGAAGAAATTAAAGGAAAAACAATTTATCATTAGTATATAAATCATTTTTCCTCTTGGTATGTTTATTTTAGGTGATTAGTTTTACAATGATTTATTATTTATAATATTACATAGAGAAAGAATAATTTATATTTATAGAAATTTAATAATGTAATAAATAAAATATTGATTCACCAAATCCATTTATATTACAATCCTTGAATGGTGGTGATTAAAAATGAAACATCTGGTTCATTGAGGTCGAAGTTTGCACCCACGTATGAGCAACATTTTAATATTTCGAAATGAATGGGAGGAGAATAGATAATGGTTATACAATAAATATAATAAAATTTAATTATATTATTTATATTTATATAATTTTATAAATATGGTTAGAATAGTTTTGGGTGAGGTTGGGTGGGGATGAAAAATAAAGGAAGTTAAATATTATGTAATTCCTATATTGAGAATTCGGATCTTCTATTGAAGTATAATTGGGAAATAAAGTAATTTGGGAAATTTATTAAGGCTAGATTTTTCCAAATGTATATAGGGGGTATAAAATAATTAAATAAATAAGAGTTTCCTGACAATTTTTATCTATATGTGTGGATTTAAAATCATGGGAGTGTGCTCTTTTTATAGGTGAATACAAGGGAAAAATATTTGAAAAGATTGTTAGTTAAGTAATAAGAATGATATTTCATGTCAATTAATTGATTTTTGTGGTGAAATATTTCTCATACATATACATATGAATTTTAACCCGAAAAAATTAATTATATAAGTTCAAAGACTCTAATTCATTTTTGTAAAACCCGAGCCACATTTGATTAACTATATTAATGCTTATTAATCATGATTAAACATTAACAATGGTAATTATTTAATTACTAAAAAAATATATCCCTTCATGCCAAATTTCATCATTCTATATCCAAATTTAAACTCCATTTAATCTAATTAACTTATAAATATGATAATGTAAATTTCTAAATTAATATATATAATGTTCCAAAAAACTATTTTTATTTAAATTTTTTTTATAATCATAAAGTGTTCTTAATATTATTTAACATTAATTTAAAATTAAATGAGTGCTTAATAATTTGTATGTATGGTTAAACATCATATTATATTATTTATTTTAAAAATAGAATGATTTAATTTCATTTCATAATTTTTGAAAAATATGTTTCCTTGAAAAAAATAATTGTTGGATGTGGTAACTAATATTTTTCATCTTGAAATAATTTTATACTTAAAAATATATATATCTCATTACATAATTTGATTATGCCAAATAAAATAATAAAATAGTCCTATCCAATTTAATTTATAAAAGTAGGGAAAATTTATTTTAATATAAGAACGCATAATACATAAATATTTATAATAAAATTATATCTTCTAATTATAATATAAATTAATAATTTACCTAATAATGACTATTGGGTTGATGTTAAATTATCATATTTTACACATTTTCAATACAATCCATGAAAACAATTATTTAACTATAAAATAATAATCTTTATAGAACATGAAAAGTAAATTATTTATGAAAATATATCTTATGTATAAAATCATTTATTAGTTATTTATTTATAGCGATTGAATTTTATTAATGAATAACCATTATATTTATATCTATATAAATTTCTTAATAAAATTACTCTTATTTATAATGGCATGTACAATGGAAACTTTATAGTGTTTATATTAATTTTAATGAAAGATTTGATGGTTCTTCTTTTTGGGATACATGTGGAAAAATTTATTAAACAAGTTAAATTTAGTTGAAGGAAATATAAATATAGTAAAATCCAGGGATATATCACTCTCTCTAAATTTTAGTCTCAATTGTTATAGTACTCTATATGTTTAAAAAGATATAGAATTCTATAATTTTGTTTAATTCTATAAATCAATTTCTATATCATAATTCATAATACTTCTCTAAATAGATTCACTCCATGTTATATTCTTTCATTACTCATTTGGTTAGGCTTGAAACCATGCACCATGATCATAATAACATTCAATCTTTATAAAAATTGAATATATTCAACAAATTTCCAACCATACCCATCATTTATTTCTTCTAAGTTAAGTGTAAATTAGAACTCCTGAAACTAATAAATTCATAAAATAATTAAAAATGAATTATTTTTTATTTATACTGATACCCATGAATGATCAACTAACTTCATTCTACATATGTAGCTTCAAATATTAGGTTCTTTAGACTTCTCATGGTATGAATAACAATAGCACATTATAAAACAAAATAACATTAAAGTTTGAAAAAATCAACTAGAATCACAAAATTACTAATAATTGATTATTATTTGAACTTTATATCAATAAATCATTGTCAAATTTTAATTCCAAAAAATAATTTCTGAATATTTCTCCTAAATATCTTAATTTTAATACTTGAATACTATTAAATAGATAATAAGAACTTAAATCTCCACTTGGATCAAAAATATATCACCCATTTGAATTCCTTGAATATGACATCTTGAATCAAAAAATAATTGTGATATTTTAAATTTATGATTGGTTTAAGAATAAGGGGGTTTAATTTCATTCAGAATATTTAATTTTATAGTATTTTAATTGAAATAATTAGATATCTCTAGTTTTCCCAATGGTATGATTCATACTCAACACAAGGATTATTCTTTTGCGAATGAGATAATGATAATTCTTAAGATTATAAATATATATATAAAATTTATCCTTTTGGTATATAAATTCATGAATACATGATTATTTATGATATTTACACATAATGAATTAATAATTATGAAACTCAATCATTTTTAACTTTTATTAATCTATTCAAAAATATTATTATATGCCTTAGAAATAATCATTATTAAAGTTTAAAAAACTTCCATATGATGTATCATATCATACTTATGGTTCCTTATAAACTATCATTATGGTATATAGAATTATTCTTACACATGTAAATGATGTTACTTATGATGTCATAACTTAGAGAAAATTATGAATTGAATAGAATTATAGATTTTTTAAATATAAAATTAATCACTTAAATGCATATTAGGGAAGAAAAAAGCATCTTATATTCATTCCACATAGCCCTAGTAACATAGAAAAAAATTCAATAATTCTCAAACATAATTTACAACAATATAAAACGATCAATAACTCCATGGAAATTTCAATATCAATCCTTGGATTTATTTGAAACACCATCATCATATTTTAAATAAACTCTTATATGTATAGAATTAACAAAATCTATTGAGAATCATCAAATCAATGGATTACTCATATTAGAATATTCATAACATATCACTACCATATTAGGTAATGTTTTATATATAATTCCTTTCCTAAGGGGAAAGAAAATATTTCCATGTGACTTAGATGAAATCCCCCCCCCCCTCAATTTATACATTAATTCCTCACATTCCTAAAGATCCCCCATTTATAATTATCCATATATTTAAATTTAAACCATTAGAGAAATATAAATCTACCCCTTGATTCTAAGAGTTGACTATTTTATCTCCTCCTTTTTTAGTATAATCCAAATCATGTTGAGGGTATTTTCTGACACATATTCATGTAAGTATAGAGGGTTAAAAATAGAGTTTCAATCAAAAATATCTATACCTCTCCATTAGAATAGATTTTAGGAACTAATATATAATCTAATTACTGGGATAAATATATTCCAATATTATATCTCCATTGGGCTCTCTTTATTTAATAAAATTATACCTAGTGTATATGTTATAATATCTTGAATGTTTCATATGATTCATTGGTTGATCTATATCACTATGATTATCATCCAGTATCATCAATTTCATCTTTATCTAAAACTTAAAATCTTATAATTACACATACATCTAGAAAACTAGTTTACATTAATTCATAATAAACACATACTTTACCTATGTTGTGTTATGTGTCACTGAGTATTTCTTTTTTTATACCAAATCACACAACCCTTACTAAAAAAACTTCTATTTGAAGTGGTTCTTTATATGTGAAATCAACTATATAATATGTATCTATAAATATAATAAAATTATACATTAAGTTTATATGTATAATTGACCATAATTTATTGTTCCTTTTATATATAATAGTATTATTTTTCTATAATCATGTGTGACTCCCTGAGATCACTCTTAAATCTAAAACACTAAGTCACTGAATAAGCTATGTCAAGCGTTGATTTTTGTTCAAATACAAAAAGTTTTCAATAGATCTTTTAAACAATTTTTTATCAAATATTATTTCATTCACAAACATTAACAACTATTTTCGACTAAAACCAGAGGTTAAACATTTATTGAATCTTCCATGGATAACTATTTTCAACAGTTATCTCACATTTTTTTCTTATGACAAAAAATATGAAATTAGATTTATTCTTAACCTATAATCCTAGAGTGTGTGTTAATTAACCTAGAATGGGAAGTGAAAACTAATTTTTCGTCTTCTTAGAAAATTATTTACAAAGACATACTTTTTCGGTAGTAAAGATTACATCATCGACATGCACTTTGAAAATCAATTTACATATGGATAGATCATTTACAAAGTAATTGATTACAACATTACATTTTGTAAACTCTATTTATATTGGGTATCAATCAAGTTTTGAATACTATGCTCAATGATATTATTTAAATATATACAGTTCCTTATTCACTATACACACATTTTTTCCATCATCATATATAATGAAACCTTATGGTTTCTCAATAAACACTTATTTTTAAAGTTCACCATCTAGAAAGGATGATTCACATCCTTTAGATAAACTTTTTAATTATTATCTAAATCCAAACAAAAAATAATTCTTATGGTTTAAAATCTTTCTACTTTTGAAATTATTTATTCAAAATATATACCTTCGATTTGATAATGTCCGATAAAAAACATGTCAGCATTGTTTCTGGTAACATCACCCTTCTCATTCATCTTATTTATAAAAACCCACTTGGTATTCATAACATTTTTGGGGGGAAAAGAATAGTCTCCAACGTCTATTTTTTCTCATGTTTATTCAAGTAATGATTAATTCATTTTATCCACTCTCCATTCTCAATTGCTTCAGCCATAATTCTTGGTTCAACTAATGATATCAGAGTAGTTTGATTTTTAATTTTCTTGATCCTCCCCATTTTAACATGAGATTCTTTATTTCGATTGATATTTCTTATTTTAACATGTTTTTGTACCTTTGAAATGATTTTTTATCACTTCCATCACCCCCATCGCCATCACTTGTATGTTAGAAATAAATATCACTGATATTAGGTTCAATTTCATATTTTTTCAACCATCTATTCTGAAATCAATTTGTTGTCAACATCAGAAATTTTAAAATATAATTCAACTATTTGAATAAACTTTTACTTGTTTTGAATAAATTTTACATTAAAATATTCTACTAAGTTGGGAAACCTCTTATTAAAGAATCTATACCCCCTAACATCATACAAGTATCCAATAAAGACTCTTTCATCTACTTTATATTCAAACTTTCCCAGCTTACTATTTTTTTCATCATAAATCATGGACATCTAAATACTTTTAAATAATTAATAGTATTATTATTTTTTAAAATATCTCATAATGAGTAAATAATTTCTCATAAATTAAAATACATTGGATTTGAATGTGTAAAATATTACACAAAACATCTCTCCAAAAATTTATTGAAATTTTATTTTCCGCTATCATTATTCTACCCTTATCAATAATACTTCTATTCTTTCCTCTGTAAACACCATTATTTTGGGGTATATATGGTCTAATAATTTATTATTTATTAAATGTTTATGAATATAAATTTTTAATTCATCTCATTATATTCCTTTATATTAACATATCATAATTTCTTGATTTAGAGTTCCTAATATTTTTCAACCTATCTTCTAAAAATTATTAAATTAGAAACTACTTCTGACATGTTCTTGATGAAAATCACATTGGTCATTCTTGTGAAATAATATATAAATATAATGAAATAGATTTTAATTAATATAGATTGTGGATTCCTTGTCCCACATAAATCAGTGTTAATGAGTTATAGTTCTCCGGTAGAATGATTATTTACCTTTTTTATGATTTCTAAGTCTTCTATGCATTTTCATAGGTTATTTAGACATTAACGCATTCTCTTTTTAGATAGGTAAATCTATTACAACCTTATAATTTTAAATATTTATTATTTTTATTTTTCTAAAAATAATCAATCCTTATATACCATATTTTACTATAAAATTATAATAATTTTTTTTACTCAAATAAGAATTATTTTTAGGATCTCAAATTTTTAAAATATTTCTATTTTTTATTTTTACATGAGATATGATCTTCCATCGGTAATTAATTCAATAATTTATGAATTTTTCTTGAAAATAAACCCATTCCCATTATCAAAAAGTTGACTTAAAATTAAAATATTATGATTTAGTCATTATATATACAAAACAACATTTTATTTAAAAAAATTGCTTGAATTAATATTGAAAAATATTTTTATCACTTCTCATTTGGAAAGAGCACCAACTATCAAGAATCCATGACTTTATTAATTTTTTTTCCTTCAATAAAACATTAGTTACCCATGATTTTTCTCCCCTATGATTTTGAATTCTCTTTCATTTCTAAATATAGAGAGTCTATCCAAGAAATCATGTTATGAACTTTTTTACACAATAACACTATTGTTCAATCCTATCATATATTTATTCAAGAAAATCAAATCAGTTTTTAAATGAAAATTTATAGTATTTATCTTCACTATTTTTCTTCTCTAAGGATAAGATTTCATATCTTCTAAAATCCTCCCATAACTTTATAAACCATTCCAAATAGTGACATATTATACAATCTTGTGTATTAATTGTTTTAAGCACTCCAAAGAACCAAAAATAGACATAGAATCTAAATCTTCTATGATCATTAATATTCTACCTAAAATGGTCTCCATATTTTTCTTAGTGTTAGATTAATTAGGTATATATTTTCTTCTAGTTGAGATAAAAAGAGCTTCTTGAGATCCAAATATAATTTATTTGTATAGGATAAATGTTATCCTGATTTTTATTTGTCCAAATATTAATAGTTTAAGAATTTGAACCAGATCTATAGGATAATATTGAATTACATGAAATTTTATAAGGTTTAAATTTGACCAGATTACCTATATATGTCCCCTAATCCACTTCAAAGCAGTAATATTGACATTAATATAAATTTCTAAGTCCTATATTTCCTTCTTCAGCTCATACAAAGCTATAAGAAACCTATATTAAGTCTTATATAATTCTAATTTTTTAGATGAAAACTAGTCTTCAATATTGTTAAAAATCTTTTTGTGTTCAGGTGATTTTAATTTTATCTTCATGATATAAATAATGTCAGACAAATATTTATTAACAAAATCACTCCTCTATTCTGTCAACTTCTTATCATCTTTCATAAACCATTTATTTATTTTTTGTATGGTTTTTAATTTTTTCAATAAAATATAAATTTTTTATTAAAACATATATTACTTCTTAGTAGGATCAAATTCATCTTCACCACTACCTGAAGTTACAAATACATTTTTCAAATTGGTCCATTAAATAAGTAAATTTCTCACTATATTCATATTTTTATTCACTATATGATGAAAGTTCATCTTCCTCCACTTTTTTTATCATATTTATTCTCTTTCATTTAAAAAAAATCTTTTTAATTCCTCTATATTTGAATTATTTTTTGATATTTTTTCCCAGATATTTATTTCAGTTTTCTTATCATGTTAATATTTTAAATATTATTCTTTATTCTTTTTATAATTTTTATAAAAATTTTCAATTCATTTTCACTTGTATCATGTAGGTGGAATTTTAACTTTTCCCTTTCTCTATACATTCATTATCTTCTTTGAAATAAGGGAAATAATTATTTAGTAGTAGTATTAATCTTCACCATTCTAATATCCACTAGATACTTCAATGTCATTATCCTTTTTGATTTTCATCTTCCTCCTGGCCTCAAAATCTATTTCATCTTTAATATTATTTTCAATAGATTTAATTTTTCTCATTTCATAAGAATTGAAAATATTAAGTAACTTATCAAGGGAATGGTTATATCTAAATTCAAGAGATAATATATTATAGTAAAATCATTTGGGAAATTTTCTAATTAACTTTTTTAATTATTATCTAATCCATATTTTTACCAAACCCTCGAATATTACAAACAATTTCATTTACTGAAGTAAATTAATAATAAATGTTTTCATCCTAAACTATACTGATACCCTTAAATAAACTTTGACATGTCTATAATTTTTCCTCTTTTACATTCACATTTATTTCATAACTTATTTCCAATTTATATTATATTTAATTATTAGTCTATAGTCAATGAATATTGAGTAAACCATTTTTTAAAAGAATATGTGAATTTTATTCTGAGAATTATCATCAACCACTATGTTTTGTTTATCAGTAAAATACATTTGGTGATACTTTTATATGGGTGGAAAACCCAAAATACTTTTATATCTCAATTCTATTACAATATATTGTAGATAAGTTAACATAATATTTTTGAAAATATGATATTTCCTTCCATAAAACTTTGGAACATCCCTAATATTAATTTAATTCAGATAATACATTATCAAAAATTGATTTTATCTTATAAAGGAACATGTTTTGATGCCATTTGAAGTTCCAAGTAAAGTGATTCTCCAATACTAAGGGATTATTAATCAATGGAGACTTGTTTTTATGATTTATTTTCTTTTAAATCGACCTTTTTAACCTACTAGTATTCAATCCACATAGATTTAAAAATATATCTTCACTCATACATATAGAAGGTTAAAGAGAAAAGAATATATATTTTTTTATAATGTTATACTCCTATTTATAATTCATACTCTTTATCATGTCTGGTTAGTCACCCCATTCATTTATTCTTCACTATAAGTACAAGTGATTACAAAGCTTCTTACATGTGTATAATTCATACTATGCTTGTCTAGCATCTCACAAGATGGTTCATATTCATACTATAAATATAATAAGATGACTTTATAATGAGAAATATCAATTATATTCTCAATTTCATTATTAATATTTTATATATATTTACTTTAAAGATATATTAATATGATAAAATATTGTATGATCACTCCATTAAGAATTTGATTTATATCTATTTCTAAAATTTTCTCTCAATCTCAAGTCATTGAATAATCAATCTAATGATATCATATTTCATTATATTTAGGAACTATAATTCTCTAAATTTTTTCATACACAACTTCATCTCACACACTCTAAGTTTTAGTCTCAATTATTGAAGTACACTATGTATTCAGTAAAAAATAAAATTCAAAAATATTGTTTATTTATATAAATGATTTTCTAGTTAAACATTATCAAGGATTATATAAATAGAATCATACCATAAAATCTAATTCTTTTCATCATTGAGTTAGGCTAAAATTTATGATCTAGAATCATAAAAATATTCCCTATTTTAGAGATCTACATGTCTCTAGAATCATTCCCAAAATACCCATGATTTTTTTCTTATAAATTAACTTGAAATAAAAAAATTTAGAAAACTCATATGGATCTAAAATTCAGAAAATAATACAAAAAAATAATGAATTTGTGAATTCTAAACATACCCATCAAAGATTAGTTATCTTCATTCCACTTAAATAGTTTTTTTCTCATCTTATTTATTATGCTCAAGTCATGAAGAATCGTATCACAATAAAAAAATAATAACTCCATAGTGTTAATAAATCAACTATAATCATTGTGATACCAATTAGAAGTGATTATTTGAAATCCATTTCAATAAAGAGTTATCACACTAAAATTTCATAAATAATTTTTAAAGATTCATCCACTTAATCTTAAATTTCAAATTTAACAACCAATAAACCAATAAGAATAAAATGAAGCCTAGCTTATATTTAATAGAGATCCCCAATTTTGATTTGGTAGATTGGTAATATCGAATAATATCTTAAATGTGATGTTTTAAGATTGAATATTATTTTTAGAATAATCAGCTATAATTTTCTTCTAAATATTTCATTTTCGAATATTTCATTTTTAAACAGTATAATTATGAAATTTTCTCTATGGTATAATCCTTATAGAGTAGAAGGATCATTATTTCACAGATAAAATTATTTTTATATAAAGGATAATTCTTACATATATAATTGATATTTATGATCATGAAATTCAATAATATATAGTTTCCATTGATTTTTATACAGAATGAATTGATTCTTATGGAAATTAACCCATTGTGATTTTTTATTATTTATTAGTAATGATGCTTACACACCTTAGAAATAATATTTACATAGATCTTAAAACTAAAATTATGAAATAAAAACTAATAATTATGGATCCTTAAAATCATCATGATGATGTGGAGGATAATGCTTATGTAGGTTTGTGATTATCCTTATGAAGTTAGGAATTATAAAAAATTATGCATCAAAGATAATTATAGATTTCATCAATAGAAATTAAATCACCTCAATTCATTTCAATTTCATGCAAATCATCTCAAAAATAAAAAAAATAGAATTATTAACACTTCAATTTCTTTTAATTATTATCATACATGATTGAAAATAAATGAAAATCATCAATAATTCCAAGGTCACATCATGAAGTATATATATTAGACTAATGGTATCATGTGAGTCTGTTGGAAGGTATATATGTAGTAAAAAACATGGGCATGATGGGAATTATTAGGGAATTCAAGTAAAAGGGTTAATGTTGACACTATATAGTGGATCATAGATAAAATGTTAACAATTTAGATATAAATGGAATGGTTTGGGATAGTGTGATTGACCACCAAAGGAGTTCTTGGGTTGTGTCTAGATGAGGAATTTAGAGAAGTATTTTCAGATGATCTCATAAATAGTTTGAGGATAAGAATTTCTTCATACTAGGGAATCTAATTTAAGACCAAAAGTAGTTTTTAGATCTAGTATCCAAGATTTATCTATAAGTATTGATCACAACAGTATAAATGATATATAGTAGTAATACCAATATCTACCACCAGATGTGACTCCCTATAGAGGATATGCATTAGTGTAACACCCCAAAAATTCCATTATGTTATTAAAAACACTAATTTAATAATGAATATTTTACTATGAGAACATATAGATACTTTTATATTTTATAATTACATTAAAAATCATAGAAAATTATAACTAAGAATAGTAAGGTGATATCTACAGATATGATCATAATTATATTATTTTTCAAGACTATAAACATAATCTATGAAAATGTGTTTCATGAACAAATTATAATTTTAACATAAAGGTTTTTTTTTGAAATAAAATATTAAAACCATTTTTAAATGATAATATATTTTGAAAACGTTCTAAGTAATTTTTGTAATGGTTTGAATGTTTATTTTTATACAAAATTTCTAAATTTAAATAAATAAGGATTATGTATTTAAAATTTATAGTTATAATATTAATAAAATTATTTTGACAAAATATATTTCATTCTTTGACACAACACGCCAAAATGATCATTGTTTTTTTATTAATTCTTTAACAAAGTTGATATTTTGGAAAAAATGAGAAAAAAATTCGTTTTATGAGCACTATGAATTTGTGACATCATTATTTCACCATGATAAAAAAATTATGAAAAAATTTATTCATTAAAATTTTCATTTAATAATTATAAAAATTAATTTAAAAATATCTATTTTAATTTGAAAATTTATACCTTATATTTTGGAATTAAAAATTGTAATTTTAAAATAATTTTTTTATGTATATCAAATGGGTTAGTTGGAAGGTTAGTTTTAGTTTGTAGAAGCTTGGGATGTCAACATACTCTCACTAACTCATTAATAATAAATATAGTTTATTGGAATTTCTTTCACCCATAAGTAGTTTTCTTATAATTAATCTATATTTTAACCCATAAAACCACCCCTCCTCTAGTATAAATACACACATTCCATAATAACTTTCCAAACCCAAGACATTTTGTATGATTTATATCTCAATAGTGTTCTAAATATTCTTTACAAGGTTTTTCCAAGATTTTAAGGATCTATATATATCTTTAATAATCACCCTCCCAATGTAAGGGTTTCCTCATTCCTTCTCTTTCCTTTTCAATTTCATTTTTTTTTCTATATTGTCTTTTAGAATTGAAGACTTTATACTACCATGATTATTATTTCATTATATTATATTCCATATTATATGTTGAAAAATTGAGTTTATTTATTCCTTCTCATTATATCCTTTTCCTAAGTTGTTACTGTGATGAAACAAGGGTTCCTCATCCTTGTCTTCCATTAAATTTGTGAAAATTATTAATTATTTATTGTTTCAAGGAAAATTGTTATCATTAATCATTGTTATAATTTTATAATTATGTTATCAATGATTTATCATCATTCTCTTTCATTTTTATGCCTTCATATTCCATTATAATGCTCATCATTTCTCATAGAAATAAAACCATCCAAAAAATTTCAAAAAAATCTTTTATGGTTCCCAAGAAATGATACACCAATCTAGATACTAAAATTTGATGTGGATCTAGAATATTTGTTCCAATGTGTACTCACCCAAAAAGAGTGCATTGAGATTTGACTCAGTTTTCACCTAGTGCCCGATAATAATCATTACTGCACAACTAATATGACACTCCTGGGGAAATTTTATTTAGATAATTCACATGAACTTTATAATCCATAAAAATTGATCAAAATACATGGATTTATATTAACATTCTAATGAAATACATATTCCATAAATTCATAATTAACAACTTATTTTTATCATTCCCTTGATTTGAGTGCTTCCTTTTTCAGTGTGAACATATTATTGTTTCTATAACATCTTGTCCCTCCTCACTAGATTGATTCAAGGTGAAATTAATAATTGGACATAATTAACATCCCCAAGACACCAAAGGCTGGAAATAAATTCTATGGGCTTCAACATAGATGGGGATGATTTTTCCATTGAAAAAAATACAACCACAACCATGCATACCATAACAGAAATCACTATATGATTTAAGATAACAATGTATTCAAATAAAAATATAAATACTCAAAATATAACAACTAATAATAAACCCTAGTAGATACATGAACCATATTAGAGTACAAATAAGAAACCGAACATGAAATAGAAAGAGGAGTGGAAGAAAAAACCAACAAAACTCAATGTCTCCAAAGACATTACTCCACAGGTCTAAACATTATCCATGCTCTAAATCCACTATACCTCCCAAATTATCAAGATGAACCACTAAATAAATGAGATTTTTTTCCATTACCTGTTTCTCGATAAATAATATCTTCAAAATCACCAACACGACAAAGCAAGGGGTGAGTAATGGAACTCAGTATGTTTTCCCCAAATGACTTATTTACTCATGCCACTAGGATATAAAATGTTATCTTATTTAAATAACATAGTTTATATAAAACAATTCAAAACATTTTATATCAATGATAAATTATTTCAAATTGAAATAGTTTTCATACCAAAATCATTTTTCAACCCAAATCAATGCCCATGGAAATAAAACAACAATTCTATCAAACCATTTCACAATTTCATTTTTTGGAATAACCCGTTTTATTCTAGAAATATGTATATACAAGCATTAATTCCCATGTGACTATTAAATACTCTTCAGTGGTCTATCATTTATCTTCCAATTCATCACAAGGTAACCATATACAAATGCCCTAATGGCACACTCCCCTTTCACAGGGTCACGTCAATGAAAATAAACACACACCAACCACTTATGCCAAAATCATGCAAATAATATTATGACTTACATATCAATAAAAGAACCTTTTTAATGAAAACCTTTCAAAAAAACATTTTTCCATAAATCCAACTAAATAGCCAAATTTAAATGTAGTTATGAAATGAGTTTAACAACAATTCAACAATTTTATAAAACATCGCTAAAGAGGGTTTCTACCAAGAATTTCCCAATAATTTAACAACAAATTTCATGAAATTAAAACAATTTGAAATTAATATTTCAAGATTTAATAAGAGGAGTCAATAGTGAATCCTCCTACCTTAAAATTTATGGAGAAAATGTATAATGGCGGTAATTCTTCACAAAATGGTTGAATATCTAAAAACCTACCATAAATATTATTATCTAACATCAAAATGGCCATATCTCTTCATGATTGCTATACGAGATCATATATATATCCCCAATGGATCAAATATATGAATCTAAAAGAGGAAAGAGAAGTATATCTTAGGAAAAAGACCAAAAATAGAGATTTTCCAAGGAATCTAGCCTTCAATGCACTTCAATTTGCCAATAGACTACTTCTGAATGAGGGGGGAAAGTCTCCAAAGCCTTTGGGAGGAATCAAATCCGCATTAGGGACAAAAATAGTGAAAAATAAAGAGATTTGGGGTCAAAGACTTTTAGATTCACTTTTTGAGGATCTGACTTTTAACCATACATGATTGGGTCACATGGTTAGAAAAAACGTGCACCAGCCACTACCTTCCCAACACCCTTGAATAGTTGTCTTACATTATTAGAGAAACCATGTGTCAACCATGTTTTTCCCCTATTCCATTTTACACTCTTACTCCAAGGTGGCTACATGGTTTGGGAAAACTGTGTGCCTAACTATACACCTACCGAAATCCCATTGTCTTCCACTATATGGTTTCTTATTGGTGTCTCATGGTTTTCACTTATAATTATCAAACTATTCACCTCAATAAAATCACTGAAAACACTCCAACAGTCCTCCAAACCCTTCCAAACCTCTTTCAAACACATTACATACTTAAAATAAATAAATAAATTGTAACATACAAGAAGTTGGGGGAGCTAAATTCTCCCCACCATTGGAATTTTCATCCACTGATTGTCAAAAAATAATGTTTTCCAAAAAGATATTGGGTCATTTCTTAACCATTTCAATCTCCCATTCCCATGTTTTATAATGAATCTGATCATGTTGACACAAAACCTACACAAGACAGATTATTTTACTACATTAGACATTCTATTTCCTATCCACAATCTGTACTGTAACATGAACCAGTGAGGCATTCAACTCTAATTCAACGTGATCCTATCAAATCACATTATTAAGATCAGGCTGATTCTTTTTTAACAGAGATACATGAAACACATTATACACTACATTGAACTATGAGGAAAACTCCCATTGTTATTCCACCACTCCAACCCATTAAAGTATCTAAACCGGGCATTTTTATTGAAGAGATAAATTTTCCTTCTTCCCAAAACAATGATTCCTAAGCCTTGAAAAATTTACCAAGAACACATGATCACACACCTCGAATGACAACATCTATCGATGATGATTTACATATTATTTCTGAATACTTTGTGTCATATACATTCATTTCTTGGAAAATTGAATCATCTCCACTATTTCTTGGGAAATGTTAGGCCCAACTAGTGAAGTCTTACTTGATTCCACAATAAAATAGGGGAAAACAAGGATACCCCTAAAATTATTCAAAAGGAGTCACATGTTACGTGGCCTAATAACAATTTTATACGAGAACTTCATTAAGATAGTTACCCTAGTATGATCCATGAAAATTCATTACCAAATCCCAAAACATGTATTCTAATATTTTTATCATCCTTGTGGATTTTACATCCATCTGAGGATGATACATCATACTTATAGTCAATTAACTCCCACAGTCATTCTATAAGGATTTCTAGAAATGAAACGTAAACAAAAAATCTCTATCTAGAACTATGAAAACCGGTATACCGTTCCATTTGACCACTTCTTAGATAAAAATTTTAGAAAATTCCTTCACCATATGAGATTCATGAATAGGGATGAAATGGTCCAACTTCATGAGATGATCTATTAGCACCCATGAGAACTGTGTTTTTGAACCATCTTTGGGAGACCTGTAAAAAAATCCATGGCTATCTACTCTCATTTCCAAATAGTAATAGGTTAAGACTAAAATACACCTACAAGTCATCGATGCTCTAATTTAACCTACTGACTAGTTAACATTCTCAAAAAAACACAGCAACTTTTCTTTTAATGATGACTTTCCAAAAATATGCTTTAAAAACCTTATACATCTTTGGTATTCTTATATGAATAGCCCATCTCAGAAGGAGGTATACATGAAGAATTATTTCTCAACAATCCATAGGTATGACCATTAGATCTCAAAATGACAAAACTAAACTCTCGTTTAGTTTCCATCCCTCAATGGTCTCCCCACCATTGGGATTTTTACTTATTGAAACAAATTATGAATCAGATGTTTCTGCCAATTTAATTTTCTCCAAAAAATCAGGAACAAAAGAAATTATAAATAAAACCATTTCACTACCTTAATCTGTGCAATCCAATTTCTTGTCAGTTATCACTAACATAAACTTCCATTGGTCTAAAGCCTCTTTCTCCAACTGAGCATATGAATTTCTACATAGTGCAACTTCCATTGAATTTCCTTTAACCAGTGTATACATCAAATCAAATTCAAAAATTTAAAGATACTCCGTACATATTATTTTTCTTAGTTTTAAATCCCTTTGTGAGAAAATATTTTTCAAGATCTTATGGTTTATAAACACTATAAATTTCCCACCAAAGAGGTAATGATGACATGTCTTCAAATAATGAATAACATCATCAAACTCCAAATCATGTTTTGGTAAGCTATTCCCATGAAAAGATAACTTTTCTGAGATATAAGAAACAATATTATTTCCCTTCATAATAAAACATTCCAACCTATTTCCTAATTCTAGAAATATCATGATTGGAACTGATGTAAGGAAAACCTTTAGCTCTTGAAAAGGCTTATGAAATTTCACTTAAATTGAAATTAAACCTTTCTCCTCTTCAATTTCGTCATAGGTGAATCTAGTCATGAAAAATCATGAACAAAACATCGATAATAATCATCCAAACCAAGGTAACTACATATATAAAAGGAATTATTTGGCGGTTTCCAAGAGATAACAACCTCTATATATTCAATATCCATAGAAACACAACCTTTATATGTTATATGGTCAAGGAAAATTTCCTCTTGTATCGAAAAATAACACTTTGATAATTCAGAATAAGAATTATGGTCCTGGAAAATTCCTAACATTGTCACCAATTGTTTATCTTGATCATCCATTATCCTTGAATAAACCAATATATCATCCATAAAACACAACCATACAAGAATCTAGATATCTCTAAAATATTTGATTGATCATTACCATAAATATTTCCAGTACATTCATTAGACCAAAATTCATAACCACATACTCATAAAATCCATATATACTCCTAAATGATGTATTTGGAATATCCTCTTTTCGAACTCACAATTGCTTATAACTTGATCGTAATTCAATTTTTGAAAACCACTGGGCACCCCTAAATTGATTGAATAAATTTTAAATTCATTGAAGTGGATACCAATTATTTATCATAACTTGGTTAATATTATGATAATCCACACATAACCGAAGATTTTCATCCTTCTTTTTCATAAATAAGGCCAGGGCTACCCATGGAGACAAGATAGGCCAAATGATCCATTTTATGTCAAACTCTTCATATAAAAATTTCAATTACATTAACTCTATTGGTTCCATATGGTATGATGGAAGGTAAATAGGACTAGTCCCATAAAGTTGTTCAATCATAAACTCTAATTTTATTGTGGGTGGAAGGGCTGAAAAAATTTCAATACAAACATCCAAAAACTAATTAACAACTTTTGGAAAAAAAACTATTATTGATCTCTTCCATTGATGAAAAATTCAAAATTGTTAACCTGTATTAGATTGTTCTAACTGCTAGTTCTAACAGGCCTTTAGTAACTGAATTTACAATATGTTCTCCTCTAACAAGATTCTGAACGCCATCATCAATCATAAAATTAACCATTTTTGTATAACAGTCGATGTGATCTATGAAAATTGTCAACTAATCCAAACCATGGATTAGGTCATATACAACTATCTCAAGAAAAGATAATTCCCATACCAACTAAACTCCATCAACAGTTATAGAAAATGTTTTACACATAAAGGATCGACATTCTCTTTGACCAAGAGGAGTTCAATGTTTCAAACAAAAGAATCATCTCAATAGTTAAACCCATAAGATCAAAAAATGAGAAGTATTAAATGAATGTGATGCACCCATATCAAGAAAAGCATATATAAGGGTAGAATTAACAATAATGTTACCTCTCACCATCGATGGTTTAGATTAATCATTGATAATCACCTACTCAACCCATATAACTACTTACTCACTGCACTTTGTTCTTCATTTATATATTTATACTACACTATCTGAGGAGTCATGGTATTCTTGGAATCACCATGGATATCTCGGTTCTACTGATAAGATGTGTTCTACTTCCCTTATTTCATTGAATAATATGACGTCTATGACCTATCAAAAGTGTCTTTAACACCTAACATTGGAGCACTATGATAATAGTTCTTAATATACCCCGTTTGATATAAGTTGTAGCATTCTCTATGTGGTGATGTATAGCCTCACTTTATGTGGTCAAACAAACCACATTTGAAACATCAAACCTAACTCTTGGGTCTAGGATAAAGATTCACTAATTCAACCATCTAATTTTGTGTCATCCTACTACCTTTGAAATAAGTTTCCCAATTACTCTTATTCTAATAATTAGAGTGCCAACCATTTCCTATAGTTATAAACATGCTTACTCCACCCATATCTTATAAGATGTCTCTTTCTTCCACCATTTCTCTATTGACCATCACTATATAATATGTTATACAAAGAATAAAAATCATTGAAGGAATCTCCTACCTCATCCCCGATTCAAAAAATTTGTTCCTTCAAGGATGAACTAGTAGAAACATCATGTAAAAAGTAGAATAAATTCATAAATTTATCCTCATACTCTATCACTAAGAGTTTTTCTTAATTCAAACTAAATAATTTGGTCATTCTTGAAATCCTGAATTGATGTGTATAAAATTTTTTATTGAAAAATTATTCAAAATCATACCATATAATGACTTATTATAATTTATAATAAAAATATAAATACCTCCATTGGCATGAAATATACTCTAGCATATATTTTTCAAACTTGAGTTTCAACTCTGTTAGTGTGCTAAGGAAATAAAATATTTGATTCATCCTATTCATCCACTCCTAATCCTTTTCTAGTTCTGAATCACCCCAAAAGATGTGTGGATTCTACTTCAAGAACTAGATCGAATTATTCACTTTTCTTTATTCATTCCTTCAGCTCCCTATATCCACATCCTAAAAGGATTTTACTATACTTTAAACCAACTATAGGTTCTCCTGTGGATTAGGTGAAACCACATTATCAACAACTTCCATTAGTGGGTTTCTACAATTCTTATCAGCTTTCATTTTATATGAACACAAAAAAAATCCATAAGTCTCACTTCCAAGAAATTGAAGGATTAAAATTTTAAAATTCTACCACATCATGATTCAAAACATTTCTTTCCAACATTCATCATTTTCCACATTCAATCATTTCTTAAAATTCCACAATGGTTTTGAAAATTTCCTAATTTTAAAAATACCACTATCATGCCATTTTCAAAATAATTTATTTGAAAAAAATCAACACTTTTTCAAAAATAAGAATTTTTACACAAAAAAAATAATTCATTACTCAAAATTAAATATTCACCCATAGTATAATTCCATTTCTATTAATGTGTTTAATACTCTTCTCATTGGATAAACAAATGAAAATGAGATTACAACTCCTATATGTGTCTCTAAAACCCTTATATACCACACTCCCAGGTAACTTGAAGTTCATAATAAAAGGTTTAGCTCTTTATTTTTTCTATGCATTTTAATTCATAAAAATCCTAATCTTTTCTAATATCAAAACTCAAGAACTAAACAATAATGAATTTCAACTCCCTGACCGACATCTAATATCAATATCCCCAAAATGAAAGACTGATTGACCAAGAGTGATACCATTTTTAATTCTATGATCAAAAAATAGGATATCACTTTTAACATCCCACCCCTTATCATTGTCTTGATTCAAGGAGGAATTTCTACTTGGACATTATATTCATCCCCAAGAAACCAAAGGATGGAAATAAATGTCAATGGCTTCAACACAGTTCAGGGACAATTTTCCTTTTGAAAATAAAACATCCAAAACTAGGCATACCATAAACAAAAAAAACTACATTATGAATGATAAAAATTTATAAAAATAAAAATATAGTAACTAATCATCAACCCAACTATATCCAAAAATAATATCATAGTACCAATCAGAAACAAAACTAAAAATAGATAGCAAAGCGGAATATAAAAACAAAAAACAACTCAAATTCTGAAAAGACACAAATCCATAGATCCAATCATTCTCCATTATCAAACTCCACAATACACACCAATGTATCAAGATGGATCACTAAATAAATGCGATCCATTTATTTTTCTTGTGTCTCGACAAATAATATCTACAAAATCACCAACATTCCAATGTAGAGGTTGAGTAATGAAACTCAATAGGTTTTCCCCAAATGACTTCCCAATGCATGCTACGTGGATAGAAAAAGTTCTCAAAATTATATAAAATATTTTATATAAAACATTTCCAAACACTTTATATAATAGATAACCAATTTAAATGTGAATCCATTTTAATACAAAAACATTCTCCAAAAATCAAAGCTATTACAAAGGAAAAAAACAAACAATTCTTTCAGACCATTCAACAATTTAATTTGTTTAGAATAAACCATTTTATTCAACATATCCACATATCCACCCATGAATGCGTAGGTGACAGTTTCATTCTCAAGAGTGGTCTCTCTACAATATAAAAATTCATCACAAGGTAACCATATAACATTTCCCCAACAGCATACACCCCTTATAGAGTGTCACATCAATAAAAATGAACACACGCCAACCACATATGCCAAAACCATGCCAAAAAAAAGTATTCCAGGAAATTAAATAAAACAAACATTTTATTTAAAACCATTCAAAAAAACTCCACCAATCAAACCAATTAATCAATTTTAAAATCATTATTTTAAATTCATTCAACAAATCTCTAGCACAACACTTCCATAATTTCACAAACCTTCCCAAAATAGATTTTCTACCAAGATTTTCTCAAAAAAATCAATAAATTAAAACAAATATGAAACAAATCCTTTATGTTATAAAAATAGGAGTCAAGAGTGAATCCACCTACCTCATATGTTAGAGAAAATATATAATAGCAACAATTCTTCAACAATATCGGGTTGAATATCCAAAATGCTACCTTATATATTGTTCCCAAACATAAAAAAGCCATATCTAATCCTTATTGGAATCCAAGATCATAAATATATCCCCAATGTTTCAGATTTATAAATCAAATAGAGGTAAGATAAGTATATCTAAGTAAAATGACCAGAAATATAGACTTTTAAAGGAATCTGTCCTTCAACACACCAAGATTAGCTGATGGATCACTCCCGGATCAAGGGGGAAATTCCCTAAAACCTTTAGGTGGAAAAAACTGAGTTAGGGTTAAAAATATTGAAAAAAGGGTATTTGGGGTAAAATTGAGTTAGATCAACTTTTTTAGGATTTATCTTTTAACCGTGCGTGGTTCGGTCGCACCGTTAGACAAACTACGTGCCAACTATGCATTAGCCAATGCCTCCCCAATACACTTTACGTAGTTGGATCACATGTTTAGACACACAATGTACCAACTGTATTTTTACCTCTTTTACATTTTTCATAGTTACTTCTAGGTGGCCACACAGTTTAGGAAAATTGTACACCTAACCATGCACCAACCCAAACCCCAATGTATTCTCTTGTACAGTTTTTTGAAGGTGTTGAACGGTTTTCACTAACTATTCTTAAATTTTTCACCTACATAAAATCCCCTAAAACATTACAAAGGTCTTACAAACCCTAGAAAACATCAAAAAAATATTTTAAATAATTAAAATACATTAAAAAATCTTTACTTTTATGAAAATAAGGGATTTTTTGTCTCTATGGTGATTGTTGGATATTCACTAAGATAACTACGTTAATCGATTAAAACAGTTTATTTACAAACTAACTTGTATCCAATGAACATGTTTTCTTTCAATATCTATATTACCTATGGATTTTAACTTTTTTTACATGTCCATATTCCTCTTTATACATTATAAGGTATAATTATTATCTCTTTAGATAATAATACATCACATCCTTTATCAATCCTTATCATTAGTAATTTGTAATCAAATATTTTATTTCAGTACCTTTCCAAGTGAATACCCTTACATTCTTCTACTGATTTAAGGGTATTCACCTAGACACACAAACATTGATTGAATGGTAAAATTATTGTCTAAATATAAACCATTATATCTAGATTATGTAAACACCTTGTAGTTTACAATATTTATTAATAGCTATTTACATAGAAATTTATCAAATTTCATTGGATACCCATTTGATTTCTAATGGGTTTATCATATTGTTATTCTTTTTTGTATTTTTACCTAATGTGTCACATATGAATCAATACGTGTGAAGGGTAAACCTTGATAGTTCTCCAATGCATTGATTAATGAGACAGAGTTAACTGGATGGAAGTTACTCCTAAGAGATTATGGAGTTTATTGGATATAGGTTACTCCGATAAGATATGGGAATTACCTATATGGGTAATTCCATTATCAATTTTGGATGTTATATGCAATTCCATGACCCTAGTTACCTAGATTCGGTGCATTATTTTAATACATTGGCATGATTACAAGGAATCAAGTCCCGAAGGACCGATCGGTTTAGCAGTCTTGGAAAATAGATTACATAAATGAATGTTACATTACACTTTATAACATACAATCAAAATCCTTTATGAACACCATTATTCCATTGGCATAACCCTGCATATCAATCACAATACACTTCTTGGAATCCTGGGAAAATAAAACATAGAAATGGGTGAGCTCAAATGCTCAGTAAGGGTAAGGTATACAGCAATAACTTTCAAAAATAAGCATAAACATTTAATGAAATGTATAAAACTAAAACAAAAGCCTTTTAAACATTAACTTCAGAATAATATGGCAGAAATAAAATGAAATAATTTCATTTACTTATTCACATGGATATTATACTAATCTAATAATCACATGCAATATCAATAACCACTTTCATAACGATGGAATGCATAATGCCAGACTATCATAACCATGTATCCAAGGCCTCATGCCAAGACTACATATAAGATTTTGTAAAGGCATCATGCCAAGACACTAGTTTGTCTCATGAGACGTACTGATGCATTGAGGAGCTATAGCAGGCTCCACCCGTCACATACTAATTCCACTGCATTCCTCATATGAATAGTTGAAACCTAACATAAACATTCATATTAAAACTAGCATACAAAATTTCAATAAATTAACCATAAACCATGAGTGGTATAACTTTCTGATAGAAATAACATTTTTTTAAAATCATTTAAAATTCAAACATTTATAAAGGAAGTAATTTGAAAGATATTTTTGAATCAAAGTGTCCCATACCACTTTGAAACTTTTTAAAATAATTATCATTTCAAAACATTCATGTCCATATAAATAAATCGTTAAAATCATTTTGAAAACATGGACATTAATTAATAAGATTTAGAAATATAAATCTTTAAAAAATTAAAAATTATGATCTTGATAAAGAGTACCTTTCACAAATCCTTAAAATATTCATTTTGAAACCATTTTTATGAAAAAAGGACATGGATGATAAAAATGTCCCAGTAAATACTTACAAATAAACAATCTCGGATAATAATGAGATTGAGGAATTAACCATTACCAATTTGGTAACTTACGAAACATACACCCCATGAAAGAGGTATCATACAATAAATATTTAAATACACATAAATTAAATTTTATTACATAAATAATAAAATTATGGGCAGTACATACACCAAACAAAAGGTAATAGTGGCAATATGGCATGAATCTCACGGGAATAAGGAGTGAGATGAAAACCCCTTACCTTGCACTTTCCTTTATTCGAGGGTAAGTTTAGCCTCCTATATGAAGACTATAATATGTTATTAAATTATAATGGAACCATATTAATATTTATGATATCATAAATTATTCATTTATGACTTTATACTACCCATTTAATAATAATTTCCATGTTATATTAATATTTCGAGTAATAATCGATTTCTTTATCGTACGTGTTTTAGCTTGTTACTCTTGATTGTATCACATAGATCATGATTTAAATACTTCCAGAATATAAAACATGATTTATTTATCATATATATTTAGAATATAAAAATTTATAATAGACGTATATATGAAATGGAAAACACTATTTATGGAGACGGTAGTCCGTACGTACGCATAAACACTGTTTCTGTTTTCATATATTATTGAACGGAAGTAAATGAATAATATATATATATAAGTACATTAATACTTATATATATATATATATCTAGTTTCATTATTATGTCATTTATTACATACTTATTAGTAATATATATTTTTTATAATCGTCGATGAATGGTGAACTTGGAAATGAATCTCATCGCGTCGTGGAGACGGTAATCCGTACATACACACGAGCGAAAATATCATTCTTTTGATATTAATATAATATATAATTGGATGGTATATAATATATACAGAATAATTATCATGTTATATTTATTATTTACATCAAATACACATCATTATTATACCCATCCAAATAATAATGTATTGAATAACAATTACACCACGACGTGGAGACGGTAAGCCGTATGTACACACGTATGGTGACATGTCATTAAAAGGGTAGATAGAATAATAAATTTGGTTGTAACATAATTATAATAACATAAATGTATATAGAATATGCAGGAGTTATTATTTTAGAATAGAAACACCAAAGAAAAAGGAAGTGGAAGAAGAAAGGAACTTGAAAGACGGTGGTGAAATCATTACATCTTCTTCGTGTTCTTCCTTTTGATTTGATCAAATTGGCTCTTTAAGTTGGATTTATGATCAAACTTAGGCCTCTAGGTTGAGGTTAGGATAGTTTATAGGATATTCGGTCAGTGTTTGGCCGATCCAAATGGCTTAGAATGTGTGAATTAGAGAGAAGGGGGAGTGCCCTTTTATAAGAGGGGTGAGGGGCACCTTAGGAAAAACTTAAAATATTATTTTATAATAAATTCATATTAGGTTTATAATGGCTCCAAAGTTGATTATTTAAAGTATATGGTGGGGATAGGTCGAAAAAAACACAAAAAATAGGTTCTATACAAGTTTAGGGTACCATTTTAACCTTATCATTTAGATTTAACTCTAAGTTAAATAATTTAACATGTACTGTGTCTTCTTGTATTCTTACACTATATGGTTAATAAACATACAATATACTGCCAATATAACCCCAATTGGTTTATTAATGTCATGTATATTATTATATAAGTCTTTTGGTCGAACCATAGATTTTTAGGACCATTATATCAATTAATAATATTCTATTTCTTTTAAAAACTATTTTATTTCAATTTTGACACTTGTTATTTGTATTTTGTTAAAATAATAACAACCTGATTACTTCAAAAAAATACATTGAATCAATCCTAACATGTCATATTATCCTAAAAAATTTGTTTATGTCATAAAAACATTTAATGTATATTTATTTTAATATTTATAAAACCATTTATTTGATTCTTTCATGAATAAGGTAATTACTACATCATCATTGTGTCATAAATAAATTTATTTATTTAATGTCTAAAAATTATAAATAAAATACCATGATGTAGTAATTATTTTTACCTTCTTGATGAATATTTATAATCGAAAATATAACATATATAACCCTATGTAAAAATTGTTTTTCTAAAAGATATAGGCTTATGTCATTTTTGTATTTACTTTAACTTAATTAATATAAAGTTTCATTATCACTTACAAGTGGATCCATGGGGTCCCAAAATCGACCCAAAGATTTCAATGGTCTGACATGTATCAACCAATTGGGTTAAGAAACTTTTTAGGGTAATTTATTATTATTATAATATTATTTTTTACCCTTATTTACCGGATTCACCCTTTAACCATGGTAAATAAAATATTTACCGAAATAATTATTCAAAATGTATAAAAATAAAAGTTACCTATTTATATAATTTGTACATCCTAATTCCAAATATGGAGTCCATTTTTCAAAATTCAAAACATAGAAGTGGAAGAAATTAATTTAAAATTAATTCCCGCAGTCAAAACAAAAAATCGTGTTTTTAAGATATAATAACTATCAAAAGATTGACACTTGTTTATGTCCAGTTTAAATGTGAAATTATGTCCAATGACCAAAATTGTATTAAATGGTAAAAATATATTCTAAATATACTTTAAAACCACTCAAATTCATAATTTATCACTATTAATTATTTCAATTAAAAAAGTTGTTATTAATAAAAATTTAGTAATTTTCACTATTCATCAAAATATAAAAGTTATTTGAAAAGTACCAAAATTTAATCCTAGGATAATTTCAATATTCTGAATCCAAAAATTAAGTCCATTTTGAATGATAAAATGTATAAAATTTTAAAAAGTGGGTATTACTATTCATAACGGCTACATTGATTGGTCGCAGCGTGTTAGAATCTCGAAGTTGCGTAAAACACATGATATTGTATTATTCAAAAAGAAGAGTACCGTCGAATATTGGGGTGTTAAATTCTCCCCTCTTTCAATAAATTACATCCTCGCAATTTATTCTCGGTATTAGAAACTTGTGGTTGATGTTTCAAAATATCTTATTTGAAATCCCACATCAAAAAATGAATTAATGAGGCCTCTATTTAAAATAAAGAGTGGTAAGTATGAAGGTTACTGAAAATAACACATACTAGGGTTCCATGTAGTAAAATATGGATATGGAAGAGAAATATGACCACTAATATATGATGGAGATTGGTAGAGAACATGGCTATAAAAAGGCCAACAATCCCAAAGCCATAAATTTGTGATGATCTAAGATACCATCTAGGAAAACATTTTTGTTCTAAGTTCCTTTTCTTAATGTTGAGAAATTTATTTATCAGATTAGCTAAGATCATAAGGAGATATAATTACATTATAATTATAGTTTTATCCATTAATAAATTTCTACCACAAACTCATATTTCACCCCAAAACATAATACAACTCAAAAATACTCTATTTATCCTAATCGTATAGGGTTCCAAATATAATGAATTTATAATTCACATATCAGACCCTTTATGAAAAGAAACTACATTATACTATCAAGGAACTTCATGTAGTCCAGTGGTAGGTGATAAATCCCAATTTCACTATGGTTGTGGGTTCGATTCTCGCAGATTTGTCTGACACGACGGGCCGTCACACGGTCTGCGTGTTGTCCTTTTATAAAAATCCAAAAATAACCTTTCAAAATTAATCCCTTCCAACATTTAGACTTATAAAAAATACTTCTATAAACTCTCATTCCAAAATTTATATGAAAGGTAAACATAATGTAAACCCTTTTTACCCCGTAATAACATTTGAATAACTTCATCATGTATTCTTTTAAAACACTGAAATATCCTAAATTACCATAAAACCTTATTGATTACATTAATGCTCCATTGTTCCTTATAGAATACTACATATAATTAATCCATACAAAAATGTTGTAAACTCCAACAATGATGGAATATACAAATCTTTAATCAGTTTTCAAGGCAGTCAAGAATATCAAATATAATTTACCAAAACCAACCATATCTTATTCCAAAATCAGTACCTCAATATTAGGACCATATTAAGGTTTATATTTCCTTCAACCATGTAATTTCCAAAAATTTTAACTCGCTATAGAGTCACTTTTCATAGTACCATAAAAACTCAAATCCTCAATGAAATAGTACTGCAGTACAATCCTTATTTATTTCCAGTACATCATTGATACAACACTTCAATAAAATAATTCCAAAATAAAAACATAAGAACAATAGTCATTATTCTTCATCTTTGGTAGTATCATTACATGACTATTATACAATAGAATCATTTTTGGCATAGTATAATAACTGGTACATTGGTTCGCGTAGTGTCCAAACTCATTACAGATGAAGAATTGTACATTTGAAACCTTTTTATTACCCTTGCAGTCACATACTTGGTGTCCTTTTTCTCCACACTTATAACATACTCACATTACCTTTAAAAAAATTCCAAGGGGATTCTTTCCACAGTTATCACATACGGGAAAATACTTCTTTACCTTATTCCCTTTATTTGTCCTTCTCTCTATCATGCATTCCTTCTCTGGCTTCCCTTCAAATCCATATGACTCTAATAATTCTTTAATTATCTTATCAACACATGATACTATTTCTTCATATGGTGATAATACGTGGGAGACTATTTCCCTTCTAAATTCTGGGTTAAGACCATGAAATATATGATCTTTCTTACTCTTTGGATCATTTTTACTGCTGGAGTTCTCATTCCTTCTATTGGGAACCATTTCTAAACAATGGCATACACTAGATTAGTTTATGGATAGAAATACCTAATCCCAAACATGTAAAACACTTAACATAAATTAAACAGTTTATGGATATAATCCATAATCATAAAAATGCCTTCTTTGATGAAGTATATACTCATAAACCATTCATAATGGTTTGTAAAGAAATGAGAATTATCCTAAGCATATCCTTCGGGAGTGTCGTAACCAAGAGTGCAGCAAGGCCCGTTGTCGTGCACCAGTTCCCATTCGAGTATAGCTCAAAGTGGTGTTTTCAGGTTTTACCCCAAGGTACATCTATGCCAGATCCACCTCTACCTGCTCATATCCAGACAGAAATGTATTGCTCAGAAAACTCACAAAATCTCTACAATATCAAAATTCTAGGAAGTTCTTCTCTACTAATCCTCAAAGTCTATCTTAGGGCTATGTGCTCTAATCAGAGTTTATCTAAATATAGCTTTCAAGGTTATTGATAAACTTCCTCTGATACCAACTGTAATTCCCTGACCCCAGTAACCTAGAGTCGGTGCATTATTTTAATACATTATCATGATAACAAGGAATCAAGTCCCTAAGGGCCGATCTGTTTAACAGTCTTGGAAAATATATTACATACATGAATGTTACATTAAACTTTATAATATACAAAAAAATATAAATAATCCTTTATGAATACTATTATTCCCTTAGCTTAACCCATTATATCAATAAAAAAACACTTCTGTGGATCCTGGGAAAATAAAACATAGAAAGGGGTGAGCTCAAACGCTCAGTAAGGGTAAGCAATACAGCAGAAACTTTCAAAAATAAGCATAAACATTAAGGCAATGTATAAAACTAAAAAAATCCTTTTAAACTTGAACTTCATCATAATATGGAATAAATAAAATGAAATAATTCCATTTACTTATTCACAAGGATATTCTACTAATCAAATAATCACATGCAATATCAATAACCACTTTTATAACGATGGAATACATAATGCCAGACTATCCTAACCATGTAGCCGAGGCCTCGTGCCAAGACTACATATAAGATTTTGTCAAGGCCTTATTCCAAGACTCTAGTTTGTCTCATGAGACCTACTGATGCATCGAGGAGCTATAGTGGGTTCCACCCGTCACTTACTAAGTCCACTGCATTCCTCATATGAATAGTTGAAACATAACATAAGCATTCATATTAAAACTAACATAAAAAATGTCAACACATTAACCATAAACCATGAATGGTATAAAAATATAACAACCACAGTCAAATATATCAAAACTCATTCAATAAAATATGAAAGATTGTATTATAATAAATTAACCTCAATCAAAAATAATATCCAGTAAAGGATGTTGTCATAGTTGAAAATGATGAGTAAAACTTTTTGATAGAAATAAAATTTTTGTAAAATAATTTCAAAGTCACACATTTATAAAGGAAATGACTTAAAAGATATTTTTGAATCAAAGTGTCCCATACTACTTTGAAACTTTTGAAAATTATTATCATTTCAAAACATTCATGTCTATATAAATAAATCCTTAAAATAATTTTGAAAACATGGACATTAATTAAAAAGATTTAGAAAGATAAATCTATAAAACATTAAAATTTTTGATCTTGATAAAGATTACCTTTCAAAAATCCTTAAAATATTCATTTTTAAATCATTTTTATGAAAAATGGACATGGATGATAAAAATTTCCCATTAAATACTTACACATAAACAATCTCAGATAATAATGAGATTGAGGAATTAACCCTTACCAATTTGGTAACTTACGAAACATACACCCCATGAAAGAGGTATCATACAATGAATATGTAAATACACATTAATTAAAGTGTATTACATAAAGAATACAATTTTTTTAAGTACATACACCACACAAAAGGTAATAGTGGCAATATGGCATGAATCTCACGGGAATAAGGAGTGAGATGAAAACCCCTTACCTTGCACATTCATTTAGTCGATGGTACGATTAGCCTGCTGTATGAAGACTATAGTATGTTATTAAATTATAACAGAACCATATTAATATTTATGATACCATACATTATTCATTTATGACTTTATACTACCCATTTAATAATAATTTCCATGTTATATTAATATTTCAGGTAATAATCGATTTCTTTATCGTACGTGTTTTGACTTGTTACTCTTGATTGTATAACATAGATCATGATTTAAATACTTCCAGAATATAGAACATGATTTATTTATCATATATATTTAGAATATAAAAATTTATAATAGACGTATATATGAAAGGGAAAACACCGTTTATGGAGATGGTAGTCCGTATGTACGCATAAACGTTGTTTCCGTTTTCATATAGTATTGAACGGAAGTAAGTTAATAAGATATATGTCAGTACATAAATACTTATATATATATATCCCCATTAGAATTATTATGTCATATATTAAATACTTATTAATAATATATATTTTTTATAATCGTCGATGAATGGTGAACTTGGAAATGAATCTCATCATGTCGTGGAGACGGTAATCCATACATACGCACGGGCAAAAATATCATTATTTTGATATTAATATAATATGTAATTGGATGGTATATAATATATACATAATCATTATCATTTTATATTTATTATTTACATCAAATACACATCATTATTATACCCATCCTAATAATAATATATTGAATAACAATTACACCACGACGTGGAGACGGTAAGCCGTACGTAAGAACATATGGTGACATGTCATTAAAAGGGTGGATAGAATAATGAATATGGTTATAAAATAATTATAATAACATCAAATTATATATAATATACTAGAGTTATAATTTTAGAATGGAAACAACAAGGAAAAAGGGAGTGGAAGAAGAAAGGAACTTGAAAGAAGGTGGTGAAATCATTACCTCTTCTGCGGGTTCTTCCTTTTGATTTGATCAAAGGGGCTCTTTAGGTTGGATTTCTGATAAAACTATGGCCTCTAGGTTGAAGGTAGGATAGTTGAGAGGATATTTGGGTTGGTTTAGGCTGAGCCAAATGGCTTAGAAGGTGTTAATTAGAGAAAAGGGGGAGTGCCCTTTTATAAGAGTGGTGAGGGGCACATTATGAAAAACTTAAAATATTATTTTATAATAAATTCATATTCGGATTCTAATGGATCAAAAGTTGATTCTTTAAATTATAAGGTGGGTATAGATCTAAAACAACTCAATAAATAGGTTTTATACAATTTTAGGTCACCATTTTTACCTTATAATTTAGATTTAACTCTAAGTTAAATAATTTAACTTGTACCATGTCTTCTTGTATTCTTACACTATATGGTTAAACAATTTACTATATACTTCCAATAAAACCCCAATTGTTTCATTAATGTCATATATATTATTATATAAGTCTTTTTTCTGATCCTTATATTTTTAGGACCATTATATCAATTAATAATATAATATTTGTTTTAAAAACTATTTTATGTCAATTTTGACACTATTTGGTATTTGTTTTTTGTTAAAATAATAAGAACATGATTACTTAAAAAAATATATAGAATCAATCCTAACATGTAATATTAACCTATAAAATTATTTTATGTCATAAAAAAGTTGAAATTATTTTTATTTTAAAATTTATAAAACCATTTATTTGATTCTTTCAGGAATAAGGTAATTACTGCATCATCATTGTGTCATAAATAAATTTATTTATTTAATGTATAAAAATTATAAATAAAATAACATTATGTAGGAATTATTTTTATCTTTATAATTAAAATTTATAATAAAAAATATAACATATATTACCCTATGTAAAAAAAGTTTTTCTAAAATATATAGGCTTATGTCATTTTTGTATTTACTTTAACTTAATTAATATAAAGTGTCATTATCACTTAAAAGTGGATCCATGGGGTCCCAAAATCGACCCAAAGATGACCATGGTTAGACATGTATCAACCAATAGGTTTAAGAAACGTTTTAGGTTAATTTATTATTATTATAATATTATTTATTTACCCTTTAACCATGGTAAATAAAATATTTACCGAAATAATTATTCAAAATGTCTAAAAATAAAAGTTACCTATTTACACAATTTGGACATCATGATTACATATATGGAGTCAATTTTTTCAAATTCAAAACACATAAGTGGCAAAAAATAATTTGAAATTAATTACCGTTGTCAAAACAAAATTCGTGTTTTTAAGAGATAATAACTATCAAAAGATTGACACTTGTTTATGTCCGGTTTAATTGTGAAATTATATCCAATGACCAAAATTGTATTAAATGGTAAAAATATATTCAAAATATACTTTCAAACCACTCAAATTCATATTTTATCACTATTAATTATTTCTATTAAAAATTTGTTTTTAATACAAATTTAGTAATTTTCACTATTCATCAAAATATAAAAGTTATCCGAAAAGTACCAACATTTCATGCCAGGATAATTTTGATTTTCCGAATCCAAAAATGTTTTCCATTTTGAATGATAAAATGTATAAAATTTAAATAATTGGGTATTACTATTCATAACAACTACTTTGATTGGTCGCGACGTGTTAGAATCTCGAAGTTGCGTACAACACACGCTACTGTATTATTCAAAGAGAAGTGTATCGTGGAATCTTGGAGTGTTACATTTTATGATACCAAAAAGTTTTCATTATTCTTTATATAACATTATAATGGTTACATTGATCAGTATTGATATAACAAGGCCCATAATTGTTGTAACTTATAACTATTTTCCTTATGTCCATGTTCTTATGATTCTATTATGACTCCTTTCCTCATGTTTATGTTATAATATCATGCCTCACATTTTACCCATAATGTTCATTTATTCATAATTTTCATTATCTATCCCTTATTATGATTTATATCTCACCTTTTTCTTATTTTTATCTATTTTCGCAAGAATGAAAATGTAAGGGATGAGTATAACTAAATTACATGTGTGGATAATCCTTGTGTAATAAAAGTGTTTTTTACCATGTGTATAGTTTTGAATGTACCTTTTTCCAAAACGAGATAATAATTTTATCTTCATATTTTGTTGTAATTAATTTGATGTCTTAAAAAGTAATCATGTTAATAACTAGATCAGGAACGGTGAGTCTGCGGTGTCTCATTTAGTAACAGAGATTTTGGTTATTTTTCGGAATAAGATGTGAAATATTTGGGTATATAGCCTTATATATATAACAATTTTATTTTAAAGGATAGGTTACGTATAGCCAGTATGACCACATCGAATTTACATCTTCTAATATAAAGAAAATTCCATTATTCAGGTAAATTCTAAGGGAAATATGGGTTCAATATGTGTTATTCAATCCATAAAATTGAAATGATGTAATTTCTATAAGTGGGGAAGAATTTAAAACCCCTAAAATTAATTTATCTTATTTATGTGACTCTTATTTTATAATTATTTTTTTTATTATGAACACATAAATAATTTTAAATTTTATAATAACTATACACATAATGGACAACTACATCTAGGAAGAGTAATGAGATTATTTGAAGATATAATCAAAATTGTATTATTTTAAGAAACTATAATCATATTCTGTTAAAAATCTATTTTTTGGTAAATGTATAAGTGTTAATTAATATTTATTTTAATTAAAATATCTTAAAAAAATTAAAATGATAATATAATTTAAGAAATTCCTAGGTAAATTTTATAATGGTTAGAATGATTATTTTTCAACAAAATTGATAAATTGAAATAATTAAGAATTTTTTATTTAAAAATTAAAATTTTCATATTTATAGAATTATTTTTGATGTTATATATTTCAATTTTGGACTCCTCTCATGAAAATTATCATTGGGTAGTTTTTTGGGGAATTTTTCGACAAAGAAAATATTTTGGTGAAAAAGTAAAAAGTATCATTTTAAGAGCACTATGAACGTATGACATCGTTATTATATCATAATGATAAAACAATTTATCAAAAAAATTCTTCATAAAAAATATTTATTTAATAAAAAGAATAATATATAAATTTTAATTTTAATTTATAAATTTATACCTTACATTTTGGAACCAAAAGTTGGAATTTTAAGGTAAAATAAATTTTATTTTGTGTGTATTAAAAGGTTTGGTTGGAATGTAAGATTTAGTTTGGTAATGCTAGGTATATCCACTCACTATTAATAAATCATTAATAAACAAAAAAATATATGTTTGAATTGATTTCACCCACAAGTGGTTAGCTTATATAATAAAATAACCTATATTTTAACCCTTAAAACAACCCCTACTAAAATATGAATAACCCTCATTACATCCTCACATTCCACACAAAATACATTGAGCATGATTTATCTCTTAATTTTACTTTCAATAGTCTCTCTATATTAGTACCAAGGTTCTGAGTATTCCCATCCTAGCTTTAATAATCATCCTCCCATTGTAATGGTTTCCTTAATCCTTCTCTTTCCTTTTCATGTTCATTACTTTTTCAATATTTTATTTTTAAATTAATTTACTTACCCTAAAATTATATTAATTCTATTTTATTATCTTAAATATTATTTTTTTAATGTGATTTTATGTATTCCCAATAATTATATCCTTTTCCTAAGCTATTATTTTTTCAAAACAAGGGTTCCTCGCCCCTCCCTTCCTGATTCTTTTTTGATCCCTATTAATTCTTTCTTGTTTCAATGGAATATTTTATTTTACATAATTTTGATAATTTCATCACAATTTTATAAATTATATATCACCATTACCTCTTATTAAACCACATTCATAATCCATTTTTATGATCATGTTTTCTAGTAGCCGTGAAACCATCATAGATTTGGTAATGAAAAGAGCATGTGGTTTTCCTAAAATGGAATCTCTGTATAGATACTAAAAGTGAATGTCATTGTTTCATAGTTATTCATATGTATAATCACCCCAAAAGTCTTAATTAATATTTTACTCAATCATCACTTAGTGTATGATAATGATCCTTTCTTCACAACTAGTTTGACACTCCTGGTGGATTTTCTTTTGACAATTCACATGAACTTTAGGATCCATAATAAAGGATAGAAATATATGGATTAATGTTTACATTCAATTAATATCCTTATTAAAATATTATATCATTAACTATTTACATTTATCACTCCCTAAAAATGATTACTTCCTTTTCAATGTCAGCATCCTATTGTTTCTAAGATGATTGTTGGCTATTCACCAATATTACCACATTAATCCATTGAAAGGTTTTCATTACCTCCTGATTTTTAACCAATGAACATGTTATATTTCACACTTCATATTCCACATTTATTTTAGCTTTATTATAGATGTAAATGTTTATATGTATACATTGTATGTTATAATTATGATCTCTATAGAGAATGATTCATCACTACCTTTTTGTTTCCTTATTATCAGTAATATATAATCAAATATTTTATTTTAAGAATTTTTTCATGTGAATACCCCTTAATTATTCTTTTTATTGAATGTTATTCATCTAAACACTCATAAATAAATTGAATGGGTAAATTATTAAAAAAATCATATACCCTTTTATATATATGTTGTAAATACCTGAGAATCTATAATGATTATTAATGAGTATTTACCTAGAAAGTATTCAAATTTCAATTGATATCCATTTAATTTAATGTTGTTTTATCATACTATGATTATTTTGTGTATGTTTATCTTATGTGTAACACATGAATTAGGAAATATAAATTGGTCACTCTTATAGGGCTCTAATTAATTGGGTGATAAGATAAAGTTAACAAGATGGAATTTACTCCTAATAGAAAATGAAGTTTACTGATTATAGGTTAATCTTAATGAATATTAGAATTACCTAGATGGGTAATTTCATTATGATTATATATATTCCATGATACCAATAAATTTTCATTATGCATTCAATTACATTTTAATGGTTTCTTTCATTATATTTATATCACATGTCTTGTGATTATTTTATCTTGTAAATCTTTTCCTTATAACCATGTTCTTATGGTCATGTTATGACACCTTTCCCCATTTTTAGGATATCATATCATGACTCATGTTTTAAGCATAATGTTTTTAGGTTCTATTATTTATTTTTCTTTTTACTGGGCTTTATAGATCACCATTTTCTTATTCCTCTCAATTTCCTCAAGAATTACAATGAAAGGGATAAATATAAAGAAATTACATGTGTGGATAATCCTTATGGATTAAATATTCTAGTAAAATTTCTTTATTTGTAAATCTACCATGTTACCAAATACACTAAACATTAGACCCTGGTATTTTATTGTAATTCATGTGATGTATTAAAAAATTCATATCTAGCATAAGATTAATAATTTTGGGTCTGGGAAATCTCATTAATATTAGTGGTGATTTAATTATTTTTGGAAATTAGGATTTAGAACATTTGGTTGTATATCCTTTCAAAAATAAATATTTTTTATATAATTTTAAGTATAACTAGTAATACCACATAGGATTAATTCTCCTAGGGTTCATAATGTTTTATTTCTATAGATAAAATTTAATTGAACATTTGAGTTTAATAAGTGTTATTAAAGGAGTAAAATTTTAAGGAAATAATTTCTCTAAGTATGGAAGAATGTAACACCATGAAAATTACACTATGTTATTAATAGAAATCTTATTTTATATTTAGTTTTCTATTATAAGAACCTATAAATACTTTTATATTTCATAATGACTTTACACATCAAGGAAAACTACAACCAGTAATAGTAAAGGGATTGTTTAATGATATAATCAAAAATTGTATTTTTTTTGGAGGCTATAAACATATTCTGTTAAAATTTTGTTTTATATAAAATATATAATTTTTAAATTAAATTTATTTCCATGAAATAATATTTTAGAACACTTATTAAATGATAATATATTTTAATGAAGTATTACCTAATTTTTATAACTGCAAATATGTTTATTTTAATATAAAATTTTGAAACATCAATGAATAAGAATATTTTATTTAAAAGTTAAAATAATAAAATATAGATAATTTATTTGGAAAATAAATTTTATTTGGAGAATTATTATATTAAAATTATAATTAGGTGATATTTTGGTAATTTTTTGAAAAATTAGATTTTCAGTGAAAACGTGAAAATTATTGTTTTACGAACACTACGAATTTGTGACATCATTATTCAATAAGAAAACATTAATAAAATAATTATTTCACTAAAAATTTAATTTAATAATTATTAAAAAATTAAAAATACTACTTTTCTTTTATAAATTTATACCCTATAATTGGAAGAAAAATTTTGATTTTTAAAATAAAATTTATTTTTGGATTTTGGGTATTAAATGGGTTGGTTGGAAGGTGGGTTTTGGTTTGGGAAGTCTTAATATCGAAATCCATTATAAAAAACTCATTAATGAGAAATAAAATTTATTATAGTTTATTTCACTTAAAAATGGTTGAATTATATATTAAAATAACCTATATTTTAACCCTTAAAACCACACCTCCTCATTAATAAATACCCCACCCCTTATTTAGTCCACAATTTCCACACACAAGACATTTAGAAGGATTTTTTTCCCAATATTCCTCTCAAGACTCTCGACAAGGTGGTTCTAAGGTTCTTAGGTATCCCTCTTTAGCTTTAAGAAGCTTCTTCCTAATGTAAGGCTTTCCTCAATCCTCCTATTTCCATTTCATGTTCATTACTTTTTCTATATAGTCTTCTTAAATTCCTTTCTTTTCACTACCATTCTTTTTATTCCATGGTATTATATTCCATATGATATTTTTTAAATGAGATTTCATTTATTCCCTCCCATTATATGCTTTTCCTAAACCATTAATATGCCGAAACAAGGGTGCATAACCCCTCCTTTCGCATTACTTTTGTGAGCCTTATTAATTATTTCTCATTTTAATGTAAAATGTTATCATGAATCATTTTTATAATTTCATCACTATGATTCAAATTATGTATCACATTTACCTCACATTATTCCACATTCATAAGTCATTATAATTCTCAAGGCTTCCCATATCCATAAAATGAACCGAAATTTGGTAAATAAAAGCATGTTTTGCTTAAAAGAAATGAGATCCATATCTTGATACTATAAGTGTATGTTTCCCTATCATAGTTGTGCTTAGGGGTAACAAACCTAAAAAAATTTCATTGAGATTTTAATCAATCATCACCTAGTGCATGACAACTGGGCTTGATACACATCTGGTTTGACACTCCTAGATGATTTTCTTTGGATACTTTACATGAAGATTATGAACCATAATAAAGGATCAAAATATGTTAAATGATATTTAATTCAATTGATATCCATATACCATTAATGAAACCTTAACTACTTCTTTTTATCATTCCCTCAATTCTAGTTATTCCTTTTTCAATGTGAACATCCTATTGTTTTGATGTTTTTTGTTGGGTATTCAACAATATAACTACATTAATCCATTGAAAGGATTTATTTACCACCTAATTTTTTACTAATGAACACATTATATTTAAATATCTATATTAAAAATTTATTTTACCTTTATTATAAATTTCCATGTTCCTATATAGACATTGTGTGGTGGAATTATTTTCTCAATATTCAATGATTCATCAACGAATTTAGCTTTCCTTATCATCAATAATGAATAATAAAATATTATATATCAATACCTCTCTATGTGAATAGACTTGAATTGTTCTTATAATTAAAGGATATTCACCATGCCACTTGTACATTGATTTTATTATTATATTATTTATTAAATTTTATACCATTTTATCTATATAGTGTAAATACATTGAATTTATAAAGTTGGTCAATGGATATTTACATAGAAATTTGTCAAAATTCTATGGATGCACATTTAAGCTTCAACAATTTTTTCATACTATGATTTTTTATGAGTGTTTACCTTATTTTTCATGCATGAATTAAGACATGTGAAGGGTGCACCCTAAAATAACTCTAATGCATTGGGTAATGAGACAGAGTTAACTGGATGGAAGTTACTTTTATGAGATGACCAAGTTTACCAATTTTAGGATATAACTAATATATATGGGATTTACCGGGATGGGTAATTTCATTATTAATGTTTGATGTTCCAAGATTCCATCACATTTTCTTTATGCTTTCTATGAATTTTTAATGGTTCCTATGATCAATATTGATATCACATGGATCATAATTATTGTATATTAAAACTATTTTTTCAAATTTTTATGTTCTTATAATAATTCTATGACTCTTTTCATCATGTTAAAGTTCTCATATCCATCCTCATTTCTTACCCATGATTTTCATTTATTCTTTTTTTCACTGTCTATCCCTTACTGGGATTTATATCTAACCATTTGATATACTTCCCCATTTCTTGAGGAAATTCTATGAAAGGGATACGTATAATGAAATTAAAATTGTAGATAATCCTTGTGTAATAAATGGGTTTTGTACCATGAGTTTAGTAGTAAATGTATCTAGTTCCCTAAGACACTGAACATTAGATCCTAGGAATTTATTGTAATTCATATGATGTATTAAAAAATAATAATTTTTAGAACCATATTTGGATGTGTGAGTCAAGGGTGTCTCAATTATGGGGTCATACATTTAGATCATTATTGTGTAAACAAATTTTAAGTATTTTGGGGAGTTGTTGACGGACAAAGGTACACTATAAGGGAGTTTGATTTTCTTCATAAGATATTAATTGGTTCACAATGTGAACTATGTGAAAATTGAATAATGGATTATGGTTGAGGTATTGGAATCCAGTTTGATAAGTGATAGTTGTGTAAAATATAGTATGAATTAAATTTTGGATAATGTTCAATGTGGTGTCATATTTTTTCTAAATTAGCTTATTTTTTTAATTGTGTGCATGAATAAAATGTTTAGGAGTTCTCATGGTATAAATTATTTTATTGGAATTGTTTATCTATGTTATTAAAGTGTATATTCATGAATTATCAATCATCATAGTTTTTTTGATGTGTGGTAAGAAAGAATCTTAGGTTTTGGTATAAATTATTCTGTTTGTTACCTAATGAAGCATGAGGATAAGTTTCCACATGGTGTGGGGGGGATATATTGGTCAGTGTATTAAGTTGTTTATATATTGGTATATAGGTGACTTGATTATATTTATTTCATAATTATTGAGGTTATAGGGGTGTTAGTGTACTCATATAGTAATCTTTCAGGAAGTAGGATTGGGCATGATGCTAAAAATATATTTTAAGTAAATAAAACACTACAACACAAGGGGTTTATTGCATGGGGAGTGTTTTGAACAATTATGTTTTCGATGTGGGTTAAATGGAAATATTAAATAAATATGGGTTTAATTGGTACCAATTTTTTATTAAAATAAATTATATTTGAGTAAGATTAATTTTCTTTGGGTAGTATTGGTTTGTTCCGTAACTCATATGGTTGTGCTGCGAATGGTGGCTGATGGGATTTGGTTACCTCATTAAGGGAAAGATAACACCACAACATGACCCTAGGTAGATAAGTCATGATTTGTTTTTTCTCTAAGGTATTGTTGTTTCTCCATTACAAAAAGTTCTACCCTATGATGTGTTTCTAGTAGGGTGATACATTATGAGCCACATATAACAAACAATAATGGACTTTCAGAAAAGTTTTTAAAAAATATATAATAAATTTTTTTAATTAATGATTAAAATGAAGGAAATATAATTATAATTCCATAAATAAAGAAGTTATTTCTAACGAACTCCCTTCATTCTCTCTCCCCATTATGGGGATCTCTAATAATTCTTTTCTCATATTCATGTCTTCTATCACATTGAGTTATTATAGGTAAATATTGATGTCCTTTGTAAGTCTTTTCTGGTTTTATTTTCCTTATGTTGAGTTTTGACAAATATATGTATTTAAGGTATTTTATCTAGTTTTTAAATTCATTCAACCTTCATTTGAATATGTGGGTGGAATTTGATGAGATATTATGACAACCCTGATTTTTATTACAACATAAACGTGATTCATTACATAAAACTTCACTTGATATAACAAAAACAATCGAGAGGTTTAGTGTCTTTGGGGATTAGGATCATTACATAAAAACTTAAAACATGAAATACAAAATCTTTATTGAAAACTTTCTTTACATGACCACTACATTCCCTCGTACTTATCATTGCATGGGGTAACCTGAGGACATGCATAAGAAAAGGGTGAGCTATAAAGCCCAGTAAGGGAGTACACATGGAATAACATGAGGAGTACAATACATGTTAGGAAATAGGCATGTCAATAGAGTATAAGAGAAACATGAACATAAAGTCATGATAAAGCATGATAATCATAACATGTAAATGTGGCAACAACACTTAACATTGAATTAGCATGAGTCGTGGATCATTGCACATGGAGCATGAGTAAACCCTCATTGCACATGAAGCACGAGTAAACCCTCGTTGCACTTGAATTTGCATAAGTCACACTCACTGCACTTGACGTATCATGATACTATACTTTACCCAATGCATTAGAGTGCTATAAGGGTGCACCCTTCTTAAACATTTCATTTCATGCATAAGTGTGCCACATGGATCATAAAACATGGATTCATAAAAAATAATCATTTATTCCACGATAAAGGAATGTGGAATTAATACATGAAACTTTATAATCAATAATTAAATGTTCATAAAGTTGAATACCCTTGATAGAGAAATGGGAATGGTATTCACTACACAATGACATTGGCTTAGAAAATCGGTGCGATTTCGACAGCGTAACGGCGTGACATAAGAATTCATAAAAAAGGTTGATGAGAGAGAAAGGGGTTCCTCATCATATTTACATGTAATAGACATTAATGAGTTTATATAGATACATGTCCCAACAATTGAAATGGAATTTAGATTCATGATACAACAGTATTGCTTGAATGTAAAAGAAGAGAGAGAAGTTCCTTTCGGAATTTCGGCCTAGTAACGGGTGTACATGGGAGGCATTTAATGAGAGAGAAAGGGGTATCCCATAATTCAAAAAATAATAGGGCAGTATGAGGGACGTTAAAAACCATACCCCAACATTCATAATTTAAATTAAAAGGGCAATACAACTTAAAGAAAATTGACAAAAAGAGAAAGGAAGAAAAAACCCTTACATGGAAGTGTTCTTCCAAAGGCTAGAGAGAGGCTTGAGAGAGGCTTCTTGGGAGATTGGGGCACCTTGGGAGGATTATAGAGAAAGTAGGGCAGAGGTTGGACGAACTCCAAGGGATTTTAGTGAGGATGAAGTGGGAGCTTGGGTGGGTTTATATAGGAAAGGTGAGAGAATTCTTTATTATTTAGGTTTGGTACCTCTTATATTAAAATAATCCAAACCACAAACCATCCCATGGTATTTGCCCATGGTTTCTAGAAAAGTAATTATGAAAAAAAATATTTTACAAGGGCAAGGTCCGAACTTATTAAAAAATTAGGGTTGCTTATGTGGAGGTGAGTCACACTCCCATGGAAATTAATTTAAAAAGGCAAAGTGTTGAATGAGTCTTCAGGGGTTTATTAATGCTTTGAAAAGTAAGTAAAACAAACCCAAAATCACATTATTTTAATGATAAAACTTATATTGTCCGAACATAAGGATTATGGTATTTTATTACATTACCATTGGGTCATTATGATGTCATAAAACACCTTATATAATGAAATGGTATTTAATTTTTACCCAAAAATTTGACTGTCTCAGAAAATTATGAAAAATTCACCATTGGATAATTTCGACATCCTGATTCCAGAAGTGACATTTATTTTATCTAAATTTTTTTTAAATATGTTAATTTTCACTTTTAAAATAAAAACCAACATTTATCGACAATTCACGGGTTTTGACAGAAATGGTTTTCAAACCTTAATAAAAATTTTAATTGCATTCATAAATTTATATGATCATTTATATTTAATAGAAATTAATTTAATATTAATAATAAGATTTTATTAAAATATTATTTAATTCAAAAATCCCTTAATTTAATAAAATATATTTCTTAACTAAATAATAATTAAAAACACCATTTGTACTTTAAAAACTATTTACAATGTATCAAAAATGACTAGAAATTATATTCATTATTATATACAAAAATAATGTACATGAACATAGTACTACTTATTTGTTATATAACCCTTAAAACAGCCACATAAGACCTAAGGGTAAGGTGTGCAATGGTGACAGACTCTTGGGGTGGCTCGGATAACATCGCTCGAGTGGTAATTTCAATCAACTTCCATGTTTCTCGTAGACGGTCACATTAGATCTTGACATAATGAAGCTCAGCTTGGGCTTGGTCAAGGGAGAAGCCCAAAGACTCCACCTCTTTTTCGATCTCCGACAAATGGGCTTCATATGGGGCAATTCTACTAGATGAGGCCATCACTTCCTTTGTCTGAGTAAAAATTGGGTTCGTTAAAGCCTTACATTTATACTAATCATGTGATCACTGTTCAACGGCTATATTAACAACGGTCAAAATTATTAACATGAAACCAATGAAGTTGACATCTTATAAATACATTTTTCATAAAGAGACATTTAACTGGATCAAGAGGGATTTTCCATTAATGAAACTTCGGGTCGTTACAATATTCCCCCCTTAATAAATTTCACCCTCGAAATTTTCCTTTTCCCACACTAAAACAAATGTGGGTAACTTAGCTTCATCATATCCGCCAACTCCCAAGTCGCTTCTTCAAACTTGTGGTTTCTCCACAACACCTTGATGAGGGGAATTGTCTTATTTTGTAGAACTTTTTCTCTACTATCTAAGATCTTCACTGGTTTCTCCTCATAAGAAAGATCATCTCTCAATTGTACCACCTCGGAAGAGAGTACATGTGAAAGGTCTGGTATGTACTTCCTTAAGAGGGATACATGAAAGACATCATGCACCTTGGCCATAGTAGGTTGAAGTGCTAGTCGATAGGCCACAGCCCCAACACGATCAAGAATCTCGAAGGGGCCGATGTACCTTGGAATTAACTTCCATTTCTTTCCAAACCTCATGACCTTCTTCCTTGGAGATATGCGTAAAAACACCATGTCTCCAACTTTATACTCAAGGTCTCATCGATGATTATCTGCATAACTCTTCTGTCGACTCTGGGCTGCCTTGATATGCTGCTGAATGGTTTTCACCTTCTCCACCATTTCTTCGACCATTTGTGGTCTAAGTAGCCTACGTTCACCGACCTCATCCCAACATGCCGGTGTTATGCACCTTTTCCCATAAAGGGCTTCATATGGTGCCATTTGGATGCTCGAGTGGAAAATGTTATTATAAGAGAACTCAACCAGAGGAAGATGTTGATCACATCCTCCTTTAAATTCCATTGAGCATGATCTCAACATATCCTCAAGTGTTTGGATAGTCCTCTCTGATTGGCCATCAGTTTGAGGATGATAGGCCGTACTAATGTTCAGTTCAGTATTCAGAGCATGTTTAAGACTCTTCCAAAACTTATAGGTGAATCTTGGATCTCAGTCAGACGCAGTAGATAGTGGTACTCCATGAAACCTTACCACTTCCCTAATATATATCTGTGCCAGTTGATCCAATGATAAATCCTCTCGAATATCAATGAAGTGTGCAGTCTTTGTAAGACGATCCATAACAACCCAGATTGCATTGTTGCCTTTGGATGTCCTCGGAAGTCTGGTGACAAAGTCCATGGTGATGTTCTCCCATTTCCATTCTAGTATGGGTAATGGTTTCATCATCCCCTTAGACTTCTGCCTCTCTACCTTCACTTGCTGACACACCAGGCACTTTGATGTATATTCGGAGATCTCCTTCTTCATATTATCCCACCAAAAGTTTTCTCGGAGAACTCGATACATCTTTGTGCTCCCTGGGTGAATAGAGGAATTTGAACTATGTGCATCATCCAAAAGTTCCTTCTTTAGCTCTAGACTTGATGGAACACAAAGTCTTTTCCCAAAACTGCACAATTCCTTCATCATTAACATTAAACTCTGAGGATTTCCCCTTTTTGATAGCTTCCACTTTTTCTTGAATTCCCACATCATCCTTTTGAGCATCCTTTAACCTTTCCAAAAGAGATGGTTGAGCAATCATATGTGAAAGGATTGGTGATGATCCCTTCTTTATGATTCCCACGTCCATCTTCATCAAGTCTAAGAAGATTGGATCCTTCTCAATTCTCATCATTGATAGAATCGCTGGATCCTTTGTACTTAGGGAATCTGCCACCTTGTTTTTTTTTCCAGGGTGGTAATGTACTGAACAGTCATAATACTTGATGAGATCTATACATCTTCTCTAGCACATATTAAGCTCTTTCTGTGTGAATATATATTTAAGACTCTTGTGGTCAGTATATATCTCACATTTCTCTCCATAGAGATAATGTTGCTAGATTTTCAAGGCAAAGATCACCGTCGCCAACTTCAGATCATGCGTTGGATAGTTTTGCTCATGGATTTTCAACTGCCTTGAGGCATAGAATATCACTTTATCATTCTGCATCAGCACACAGCCTAATCCCTTCTTTGAGGCATCACTAAATACCACAAAAAGTTCCCCACTTGTGGGTAAAGTGAGCACGGGCGCAGTGATAAGCCTCCTTTTCAACTCCCTGAAGCTTTCTTCGCATTCATCACTCCAAGAAATATTTACTCCCTTTCGAGTTAACTTGATAAGAGGGTTGGAAAATTGTGAGAAATTTCTCACAAATCGTTGATAATATCCAGCTAACCCCAAGAATCTACGTATATCCGTTACCGATGTTGGCCTCAGCCATCACTCAATTGCATCTTTTTTGGAGGGGTCCACAGATATCCCATTGCTTGTGATGATATGGTCCATGAATGAGACTTCCTTCAACTAGAACTCACACTTGCTGTAATTTTCATAGAGCTTCTCCTTGCGCAAAGTCTCTAGTACAGTTCTTAAATGCTCCTCATGGTCCTCCTTGGTTTTGGAGTATATTAGAATATCATCTATAAAGACTACCACAAATTTGTCAAGGTAATCTCTAAAGACTCTATTCATCAAGTCCATGAATATTTCTAGAGCATTGGTGAGTCCGAAAGGCATTACTATGAATTCATAGTGCCCATATCTTGTACGAAAATCAGTCTTGGGGATATCTTCCTTCTTCACCCTTACTTGATAATACCCTGACCGCAAGTCCACCTTGGAGAAGTATTGTGCTCCACACAACTGATCGAACAAGTCATGAATTCGTGGGAGTGGATACTTGTTCTTTATCGTGATTTTTTTAAGTTCACGATAATCAATGAAAATCCGCATTGACCCATCTTTCTTCTTGACGAAGAGGACTGGTGCACCCCATGGTGAAGCACTTGGGCATATAAACCCTTTATCCAGATTCTCCTGTAGTTTTTTCTTCAGATTTTCAAGCTCAAAAACAGCCATTCTATATGGATTCTTGGATATTGGTAATGCCCCAGGTATAAGTTCAATTGAGAACTCAACATCTCTTCTAGGAGGAAGACCAGGCAGTTCCTCGGGAAACACTTTCGTGAATTCCCTCACAATAGGCATTTCTTCAAGGATGGTTTCTTCTTTGGACTCAATCATCTGAGCCAGATACACATGCTCATAGGGCAGTAATATCCATGCTTGAGATGATGGAGCTAAAGGAGATTCATCTTCCTCCTGACACTTGTAAAGAATTGGGGGTCGATTCTCCATATGGAGTGTGATTTCCCTCTCCCGACGATTTATGTTGGCTCTATATAAGGAAAGCCAATCCATGCCAAGAATTGCATAAAATTCCACCAAAGAGAGTATGATGAGGTTCACTGGGAAATTAAATCCACAGATTATAACAGGGGAGGACTTATATTCATGGGATGCAATGACTGCCCCATTTGTCGTACTCACCGACATCTTTACTTCCATGATTTGTGGTGGTGCTGGGATTGTTCTACTACATTTTCGAGATATAAAAGAATGCATAGAACCTGAATCAAAAAGTATGTTCTCTATTCATGAATGAATAACTAGCGTACCTGTCACCAATTCGTTTTCGGGGTTCACTTCGGCATAAGTGATGGAAAAATCTCTTCCTTGCTGTCTTGGAGGTTGTTGGTTGCCTCCGATAACCCTTAGATTAGGGCACTAATCTGCAAAATGACATGGATCTTTGCATTTATAACATTGAACAACGCGTTGAGGTTCGAACGGAGCGTTCCTCTCCACTGTCGCAGTCGCGGGTCCTTCTTGCCGACAGTTAATAGCTAGGTGCCCTTCTCTTCCACACCTGAAGCATTTTCTCGTCCCCTTAAGGCAATTTCTAGGGTGCTTCTTTCCTCACTTTTGGCAAGTGGGGTGCTGGAACTTCTTAGCGCTGTTGGATTTATCCATCGGACCCCCAACATTGAAGTCCACCTTACGCTTCTTGTCCCCATGATACCCCTATGATTTTATGATCTTCTTTTCGACCTTGAGGGCACATCGGACAATTTCCTCATAGCTGTCGAAGTCATGGATCGCTACTGCTTTCCGCAAGCTAGGCTTCAACCCACCAAAGAAGCGGTCAACCTTGCATTCGGGGGTAACGACAAAGCCGGAAGCGTATCATGCAGGCCTTGTGAAGTTTTCCTCGTACGCTCCCACAGATTATTCATCTTTTTGCTTGAGGTAAAGGAAGACTCTTTCCATATTAAGATGGAGGGCGCGCGGAAAATATTTATTGAAAAATATCTTCCGGAATTCCTTCCATTCCAAAGCCTCGATCCCCTCGTCAGGGTTCATATTTTTTATCAATTTCCACCATTGATCAGCTTCACCCTCCATACGATAAGCCATCAGGAGAACCTTCTCTTGTTCAGAACATTGGAGGATGGAGAATATCTTTTCAATGGAGTTGATCCATTTTTCAGCGATCGTGGGATCAGATGATCCACTAAAAGTTGGAGGCCTTTGCCTCATCAAGATATCGATAGCGACTTGTTCCCTCTTAGGGGGGTTTGGACGTTCCTCTTGACCCGTGTTTCTATTCAAAACTTGAGTTAGGTGAGAGATAAGCGTGACAAAGTTCGCAATTCCTGCTCCCATTGGATTGGGCATCTCATTAGTACAATCATCACACTAATCTTCACAACAGTTTTTAGCCCGAGTCCTCCTATTACCGGCCATTGGTTGGAATAAAAGGAAAGTCAGGGGTAACTCATAAAGGGTAATCCAAAGAAAAAGTTTGATGACTTATAAATAAACTTTTATTTCCTTAACTCATGAGTCTATAAGATTCAATCTAGGCTTTTCATGATCTACCTTCTAACATATATTCTTAGGGGCATTTTTCCCTTAATAAGGGTTCATACCAAGATTCTGAATTTATCAAAACATATCCCCAAGGAGTGTCGTAACCAAGAGTGCAGAAAGGCCCGTTGTCGTGCACCAGTTCCCGTTCGAGTCTAGCTCAAAGCGGTGTTTTTGGGTTTTACCCCTAGGATACATCTGTGCCAGAGCCGTCTCTACTTGCTCGTATCCAGAAAGGGATGTATTTTTTTGATAAACCACTTATTTAGTATTTACCATAACTTAGTCATGTTTTTATTATGCATAGTCTTGTATCCAAGGCTTTACTAGGGTTTCCTAATCCCAAAAATAACTAAACCTATCCCCTGATACCAACTATGACAACCCTTCTTTTTATTACAACTTAAACATGATTCATTACATTAAACATCACTTGATACAACAAAGATGATCGAGAGGTTTAGTGTCTTTGGGGCATTGGATCATTACATAAAAACTTAATATATTAAATACAACATCTTTATTGAAAACTTCCTTTACATGGCCACTACATTCCCTCATACTTAGCATTGCATGGGGTAACCTGAGGACATGCATAAGAAAAGGGTGAGCTATAAATCCCAGTAAGGGAGTACACATGGAATAACATGAGGATTACAATACATGTTAGGAAATAGGCATTTCAATAGAGCATAAGAGAAACATGAACATAAAGGCATGATAAAGCATGATAATCATAACACGGAAATGTGGCCACAACACTTAACATTGAATTAGCATGAGCCGTGGCTCATTGCACATGGAGCATGAGTAAACCCTCATTGCACATGAATCACGAGTAAACCCTCGTTGTAATCTAATTAGCATGAGTCAATACTCATTGCACTTGACTTATCATGATACTATACTTTACCCAATGCATTGGAGCGCTATAAGGGTGCACCCTTCTTAAACATTTCATTTCATGCATAAGTGTGCCACATGGATCATAAAACATGGATTCATAAAACATAATCATTTATTCCACGATAAAGGAATGTGGAATTCATACATGAAACTTTATAATCAATAAGTAAATGTGCATAAAGGTGAATACTCTTGATGGAGAAATGGGTATGGTATTCACTACACAATGACATTGGCTTAGAAAATGGGTGCGATTTCGGCAACATAACGGTGTGACAAAAGAATTCATAAAAAAGGTTGATGAGAGGGAAAGGGCTTCCTCATCATATTTACATGTAATGGAAAGTAATGAGTTCATATAGATACATTTCCCAACAATTTAAATGGAATTTATATTCATGATAAAAAAGTATTGCTTGAATGTAAAAGAAGAGAGAGAAGTTCCTTTCGGAATTTCAGCATAGTAACGGGTGTACATGGGAGGCATTTAATGAGAGAGAAAGGGGTCTCACAACATTCAAACAATAAGAGTTAAGTATGGGGGAGGTTTGAAACCATACCCCAAAATTCATAATTGAAATTAAAAGGGAAATACAACTTAAAGAAAATTGATAAAAGGAGAAAGGAAGAAAAAACCCTTACTTGGAAGTGTGCTTCCAAAGGCTAGAGAGAGGCTTGTGAGAAGCTTCTTGGGAGCTTGGGGAACCTTGGGAGGATTCTAGGAAGAGTAGGGCAGTGGTTGGACGAACTCCAAGGTATTTTAGTGAGGAGGAAGTGGGATCTTGGGTGGGTTTATATAGGAAAGGTGAGAGAATTCTTTATTATTTAGGTTTGGGACCCCTTATATTAAAATAATCCAAACCACAAACCATCCCATGGTATTTTCCCATGGTTTCTGTAAAAGGAAAGAAGAAAATAATATTTTACAAGGCCAAGCTCCGAACGTATTAAAAAATTAGGGTTGCTTATGTTTAGGTGAGTCACACTCCCATGGAAATTAATTTAAAAAGGCAAAGTGTTCAATAAGTCATGAGGGGTTCATTAATTCTTTGAAAAGTAAGTCAAAAAAACCCAAAATCACATTATTTTAATGATAAAACATATATTGGCCGAAAATAAGGATTATGGTATTTTATTACTTCACCATTGGGTCATTATGATGTCATAAAACACATTATATAATTAAATGGTATTTAATTTTTACCCAAAAATTTGATTGTCTCAAAAAATTATGAAAAATTCACCATTGGATAGTTTAGACATCCTGATTCCAGAAGTGACATTTATTTTAACTAAAAAAATTCTAAATATGTTAATTTTCACTTTTAAAATAAAAACCAACATTTATCGAAAATTCACGGGTTTTGACAGAAATGGCTTTCAAACCTTAATAAAAATTTTAATTGCATTCATAAATTTATATGATCATTTATATTTAATAAAAATTAATTTAATATTAATAATTATATTTTATTAAAATATTATTTAATTCAAAAATCCCTTAATTTAATAAAATAGATTTATTAATTAAATAATAATTAAAAACACCATTTGTACTTTAAAAACTATTTACAATGTATCAAAAATGACTAGAAATTATATTCATTATTATATAAAAAGGTAATGTACATGAACATAGTACTACTTATTTGTTACATAACCCCTTAAAACAGTCGCATAAGACCTAAGGGTAAGGTGTGCAATGGTGACAGACTCTTGGGGCGGCTCAGATAACATCGCTCGAGTAGTAATTTCAATAAACTTCCACTTTTCCCGTAGATGGTCACGTTCGAGCTTGACATAATGAAGCTCAGCTTGGGCTTGGTCAAGGGCGAAGCCCAAAGATGCCACCTCTTTTCTGAGCTCTGACAAATGGGCTTCGTATGGGGAAATTCTACTGGATGAGGCCATTGCTTCCTTTGTCTGAGTAAAAATTGGATTCCTTAAAGCCTTACATTTATACTAATCATGTGATTACTATTCAATGGCTATATTAACAATGGTCAAAATTCATAACATGAAACCAAAGAAGTTGACATCTTATAAAAACATTTTTCATAAACAGACATTTAACTGGATCAAGAGGGATTTTCCATTAATGAAACTTTGGGTCGTTACAGATATCCTGTCCTAGTGGCTAGTAGTCGGCACATAAATTTTTATAGGGTTATACATGTGTTTATGCTTCAGGTAATTTCAGAAATGGGTATAGTCAAGTGTTTAATTTGGTATGAAACTATGTGAAGTTTCTTTTATTAATGTGAGATATTTTTGGGACCTATCATGAGGCTATTTCAAAGTTATGATCAGTATATATTGTTTTTAGAAGGATTTGGGGTCTTGATGGGTGTGATTTTATGTAACATAATGTGATGATCCTTGAGTTTTGATGCTTGATGTGATTCATTAACATCGGGATAATGGTAACCCATGTGAATATGAGGCGATGTGGTCATAAAAAAAATTATGGTGATATATTAATCACTAATGGGGGATAAGGAGGTTAAAATTGTTTTAGTTAATTATTTTTAGTGATTGTCGCTCATGGTGGGGCTAATACCATTGAGTTCATGTCCACACAATACTAGGACCATCAGTCTATATTGAACACTAGTTGGTTATCAGTATCCTCCATAGATGAGTGGTTTATATTGGATGGTGTTAACCATAAATTTTATGGATGGAAACTCTATTAGTATTTCCACAGTATATGGGTGGTGATAAAGATCATTATACTGGAGTAGGTGCTTTCTATGTTTGGGATTTATCAATATATTAAGCCAATGGTTGGAATATGGGTTATTTATACATGAATTGTGAGGTACCATATGTTTATGTTCGTGTGGGGTGACAATGATAATAGTTTGGAATAGAAATGTGGGTTATGTGTCAGTTGGTTACTCCGTGTAATATGGAAATGGTTGGGTGGTTGGGGCATATATGTTATTCTAGACAATTGGTTCATTTTATTACTCTAGTACAAGATAAAGTAGGTAAATTAACTATCATGGATTTTTGATTATGGTTTGATCAGGTTGTGTTTGTTGGTATTGGTTGTTGTTCCAATATTTTTCATAAACTTCTATACATATGGATATTATCTAGGGACACCATTTGTTATGGACTACTAATTTTATACTCACACTCTACATGGTCCATTTGGGATATTTGAAGAGAATATAATTCATCGTACAATAAGTGGAATAAGATAAACATCTAGAAATTAGTGGATAGAGGTGAAGTTGTTTCCTGGGAGGGATTTAAATTTATTATGGAAGTTTTATTGAGTGGTTTTTCTATTCTCAGCTGAGGTTTTATTCATTTTTTATACATTTTTTTTGTTACTAGAATATTAGATATTTAGTTATCTATTTTATTACATGTATATCACTGTAGGAATTTTTTCATACCATGTGTGATGTTTTTTATTGTTATGTATCTAGCTTTTAATAATATTCTACTATTATTTTATTATTTATGATTCTATTTTAATAGTTAATATTCTCCCCACTATCACCCTTTAAACATTTAATGTTATTCGATAGATTCTACTATCAGGGGTTGAATTCCTAGGGTTAGTGGGTCTCCAAATTGAGTTTTGTTCGGGTGATCTGGGTCGATAATTCTATAACCCTATCCTTTTGTATGAACTAAACTTGAAAGAAATTTTTTTAAGTGTCACAAATGATAGTTTAACACCATCCTAGGTAAAGAAATTATAGAATTATTTCATATATAATCCATTACTTCAACTCCTTAAATATGAATTCAGGTTTATCATTATTCTCTAATTTCACTCATTTCATTGTCATAACATTCATATGGATTGTGAATCTGAATAAATCCCAAATTAATCATTGAGAGTAGCCCCCCAATCTAATGAAACTCTGGATCTTGGACACATTTTTTGATCCAACTAGGTATTTCACTACCACTGCCCTATTTTGATCAACTAAAATCCTTCACTCATATATGGTAGCCCAAGGAAGTATACCTATTGAATCCATAAAATCATAATTTTTTATACACATTTTTATGGGTTTTTTCTTATTAATTCAAGGAATATTAATTTATTTAACATAATATTTGTTCTTGATATTAATGTCTTGTAAATAATTATGCATGATTCACATTTGGAGAGATATAAGAGATTGTATAGTGAATGAGGAAGAAAATGACACTTTGCACAGTGAGCGAAGCGAAGCGATGCAACACCATATTTTTATGTTGATCACAGATCATTCTGGAGGCATTAAATTAAAGAAGATGGATGAAATATAAATTCTGGGAAGAAAGGGTCATGTACACTTCGTGACCTATCATTAGACAATGTGTACTAGTATTTCACATCATGCCCAAATTGTGAAGCCAAGTCATGAAGCCATCAAGAATATGTCCACTACATGTCATGAATGCAATGGATATGACGTGACACCAGTCAAAATAGTTAGCAATCCATCTAGGAGAATTTTGTGAAAAAGTAAAGTTGGACACCTGTTCATGTCTTGAAACATAGTACATGATGTGTACTTTTTCAAATGTCGTAAATCCATGGGAGAAATGTGTGGCACATTGGTGATCCCAAAATTCATTAAAATCTACACAGATTGAAGGTACATGATGTGTACATATAGTACACATTGTGATGAAATTAACCAATTTATAAAAAACCTCAGCAGAAAATTTTAGAACATTTCACATTTGAGGCATGACCACTAGGAGGCTACCATGGGGTTCCGACCAGATTCCACCATAGATAGGTTTTATTTGTATTTTTCTTTCTATTATTTTATGTAATAGTTAAATGATTTATATTTTAATTTCAATCTGTCTTTTTATTGATTTTCCTTCTCAATCCATCATGCCTATTCTCTTCCCTATGGACTACAATTTATTAATCATTTCTGATCACCCAATGATGATTGGATAAATCTACAGGGGAGAGTGGAATTATTCAAATTGGGTGCATATAAAAGTGTTTTATTTCATTCTTCACTTTCATAATAATTCTATCTAATTGGTATCATGTTCTAGCTCATTATAATCAAATATATTATTGAATCATGGACTAACTGTGTTTAACAGAATATGAAAACCAACATGATTAAGATAATTAATTCATGACTAGTGAATGTGATTATTCTTCTACAATTGAAATCCTCTATTAATTCACTCTAGTTATTTACATTCGTCATACCACTAGGAATTGAAATACTATGGTAGATTAATAGGATTTCACCATCTCTCTATCTATTAAATATTATTGATTGTGCAACCATTGATTAGTGTCATTTTTTAAGTGTTTTCATGATTTACTTTTACAAAACCCACCCATGGAAACAGATTCCCCTCTCTTCTACATCTCAATTATAATTCATTTATTTCTATTTCACCATTAGTTTAATAATATAAATACGAAATTGGAGCGACCTGACATTTAGTCTAGAGTTTTTATCATTGTGTTCCCTACTCTCTGTGGGTACAACCCCACACTTATACTATACTAAGACTTTATAGTTAGTACGGTTCAGGTATTTATAAATTTATAATTTGACTCACACCCAGAGGAATTAACAACGCCTTTCGGGCATGTGACTCCATATGTATCACTCTTAGTGCTTGGAATATAGTCAATGTGCTCAAAAAAATTTCAATATAATCTTTGGATATTCCCCATGAAACTACTAGTTCAAAAAATATAATAGAATACAATCAAAAATATAACAGTTAATTAGTTTTTTATGGATGAAAATTTAATTTAATTTAGTCTATGAATTTCTTTGGTATATTCATAAGACTGAATTACATCAATTTAAACTCATATAGCCTAGGAATAGAAATAAATCATTATTAATGGTATATCCTCTATTATGAATCATAACTTATGTTTCATTACACATCCCACTAGGGCCCTCCTAGCTAAGATAAAGCCGAGTGTGACACCCCAGTCCCACCTCGAATAGGCCAAGGGATGGAGACTAATGTCAATTATGTATATCATTCACATAGGAGCACTTAGACCACGATACCTGTACAAATGCACACATCCCCAAATACCACTATAATGTGGAAAAGAAATATATAGATGATGCCAAATATTCATGGATAGAACTAATCTCATATCATAGTATGATGCCATTATGGTAAATCATAAGGCCTCAATATAAGCCTACCAAAACTAAAAAATAGTCCAACTTGAGAGTAAATTTGAGACTCCTTCAAAGATGAAACTCCTAGAACTGACTATGATTCATCTAAAAAAACTATTCTCCACCTTCTCTTAGTCCACCTAGTACTATGTCAAAAGGAATATTATTTGAATAAGGCATAACATGTGTAGGCAGATCATATGTTTGGGTGAGTATAAACATGATTAGTAGGATACCCCAAAATCACCATACATAAATCATAAAAGAGATTAATCTCATAATAAAGGATAAATTCAACCAACATTTCATCAATATAAACACCATGTATCATCCTACAGTCACACCCCCACTACCTACCAATCATTCTATTCAAGGAATTAAGATAATGCTCATCTGATAGAACTCACTCCTCGATTCTTATAAACATAATTGAACTCATCCAAGATGTCATTCCTATTGGGTCTCACCAAGTATAGGTACATTATATAACTAATAAGATCTTGATTGAAAGATAGGGGATCATAAAAATTGCCTATGGTAGATACCTAACACTACCTAGATTAATCCTCTGGTATGGAGATCACAAACCCTAAAAGTTATTAATGTGATAAATGAACAAGCTTGGAGAAGAATGATAAAGTATCACACCTCGGGACACACAAGGGGATACATGAATCTATCAATAACTAAACCATATAGCTGATCACACTTCCTATTATGATGATGGGATACCTCATTATACCCTCATAGGGATGCACTATGAGAACATACCCTACTGATAATCATTTGGAATAGAGAGATCAAGATCATCAACCTACCCTATATGGAGTACACTATATGTATATGGAATACACGATGTGTTATAGATATCCTTAACATACCATAGTCCATGTATATTCCCTACTTCTTCAACATGATACCATGTACTTTGACTATGGTCATGTAAACTGGTTAGGCCCATGTACTTTGGTTGTGTTTGAATACACTTGGCATTTCCATGTACTTTGGTAATTCTTATTCTCGTGTAACCCTTGGGTACACACTAGGTCACCAATATGGGGTCACACATCATGTGAAAATTCAAATAGAGTATGGTATTTAATTCTATTTGAACCCCTATCTGCTATGAAATGTGCTCTACATGACATGTGTTGTTCTAAAATATAGGTTGTGTACATAAAAAATTTACAAAAAATCATTTCAATTTAATGTGTTTATCCTAGAAAACTCCTCCTTCGATATTATTAGGGACCCCACTATAGATCTTGAATATATGTTTTATCATGATTGATTCAACTTTAATGGTTAAATTACATCAACCAATACTCTTTGGAATTCCTTTCATCATACTGCATTTCCCAAATTCCAAACTACTGATCAAAAACCTTCGATCTAAATATTGATATTTCATCATTTTACCACAATCATGACTTCCATAGTAAATATAATCCATTTGACAAGATTTTTTGTGAAAATAATCTATTAAATAGTGATTTATTTTCATGTATTGTTGAACAACTAGTCAAATGGAATACTAATCATGAATGATGAATGGAAGGAGGAAACCACAAAACAAAAAAGTGGGAATAAACATTGGTCATTATTTGGTTGGCCAACTTCGGCGGATATCATACAAAACCAAAGTATTATAAAACATCCAATATATAAAATAAATCTCACATTATTTAATCTTGTAATAAAAATAATTAATTTCAATTCATCGATCTCAATCAAAAGAATAATTTTTTAGAAGAATTAATTCACGTTTGATTTAAGAGAATCAGAATAAGGTAATAATCCAACATAAAAAAAATCATATCTCGAGATTCGATTGATCACTAATGGAGAGTTATTCCTACATCATTGTCACCAGAGAGATCAAATAATTGAGTTTTTAAAGAAAAATGTCTATGAAAACTGATCATCAATCCATGGTCTTGTTATCACCACCAAGATATCCTCCAAAATCCTCTCAATTATCTAAGGTTATGTGGATTACTATAGTATTTTTTTATAACCATGCATAAATATAAGATAAATTTGGTTATAAAAATTCAATAACCAATAAATATATTTATTATTTTATTTTATTATTATTCCATCCATAAACACACTGAAACAAAACATATGGTGGGAACAAAGATTATATCATGCCTATAGTAAAACCCACATTTCTAATTTAATAGTGGCCTAATTTTTTCCTATCTAGAACCCTATTCAACATATATTCTATCATTTAAAAAAAAGATACAAACATGATATTATAAATTTAATATTTTTATTATATCAAGATTGAGTCTCAATGGGCCCTCAAATCTCATACTGGATCCATGGATAAATGCCAAAATATTCTTTAAAATATTCAAAAGTTTCACAAGGAAACAATATATTCATTACATAATCCCCACAATATATATTTTTTACATGATAATAAAAAATTATACTCAAATAGATGAGGTCACTGAAACTCACGGCTGATTGTCGCATATCGACCGGTCAAAATTCTGGTGCTCTGCTAATGTGTATAGCAGCACTCGGGTCGAATCCTCGGCAATGACACTTTGTGATAGTCGTTTGTTTTTAGTTGATTGTATTTTGATTAGGGGGGTTTGTTTGCAGAGCTTAATTGAAATGATTTATGGATGATGTTTGATTTACCAAATTGATAAAGATTGGGGTAAGTTCATCATTGGGGAGTTAAGCATGTGATATCCTTGAGCCTTACTTTGTATTGCATTAAATTAACACACATGTCATAAGTTGACGTTGATTGAAATTCCTAAGTGTGAAGGCTTTAATACAAGCCTTAACATAACTTAGGATTCTAATCTCAATCAAAACTTATTTATGGTAGTGTATTTATTGTTCCAATAATCCATGGAAACCACTCGTTAAAAAAAACATATCATTAATCCATGACATATTAAGTTTAACATACACGATATTAATTTAAAGAATACTCATCGAGAAAAGCTCTCAATCACTTAACATCCCCGAATTATAACTCACCCCAATGAAAGATTTACTCAGCCATTTGGATGTCTAATATTCTGGTTAAAATAATTATGATGATAAATTAAGAATAGAAGAAAAAGAAAGGGATTAGAAAAGAGTGGTACGTTGACACACACACACGAACGATGATGATAATTAAAAACGGATTTTCGATTGAATGAGGAAGCAAAAGAAGGGAAGGGGCTTCAACTGAATTTAAACTATTTTAGGAACATAAATATTAAACTACAGAAGTTTTATGGGAATAAGAGATATTGAAGAAGTAACTTGCATTAAAACAGAATTACAAAGAAAGAGAATTACAAGATTACAAAAATGAAGAACACAAAAGTAAGTGAAAACAAAGAGAGGAAGAAAGGTATATCAAGTGAAAACTTGAGTATGGAAGGTCCTCCCAAGCCTTTGTCAAGGCTTTGGTCGTGCCAATATTATATCCTCTCTTCTGAAATGCCAACCCCTCTCAAGGAAAGAAGGGGAGAGTATTTATAGCCCAAGGAGTAGACTGTTTGCATTCCCAATCTGTCCCTCCACTTGCATCGCCAATTTGGCAATTCAGACAGCCGAATATCCAAATATCTCCTTCTTCAAAGTTGTAGATAATACAGTTGTACGACTACTGTCAAAATATGGAGGCATTTGGACAATTTTATCCAATGTTATGGCGGTTTTATTAAACAAAGGTAAACTGTCCATTTCTATCCATGCGTTTTCAATGTCCAAAATGTGAATGGATTTTTGAACATAAAGATGCCTTAAAATACGAATGACTTCTTGAACAAAGTCGGCCGCCTATATCTGCTCTTTCACACTGCAAAATAGCAGCTCGCTTGGATGCTTACATCAGGATATATGTTATTCATACTATACTGATTTTAATTCTCGGCCAGAATGGTTGGCTGGACTTCAATGATTTATTTGGGCCCCTTGTACTTGTATTTGGGCCTTGAAATTTTTATCCAAGATGACATGTAGTGTCCCCCGAATTATGGTGGAGAGTTAATGTTTTTGAATCTCTAGATTGAGCCCAGTAAATCAATCTTCAAGGCTGGTCCAGTTTGTTCACAGATTCTTTGGTCTTGTTTGTGAGGACCATATGACCCTTCAAATAGCAGAATTGGATCATGGTTCCTTATAATGAAATGTTTTATATTGAAAGGAGAATCCTAAAAAACAAGAACCACACAATTTGGATCATTATAGGGATAGTTATAATTAAAACATTAAACTGACTCAATTTGACTACTTCTAAAAATGCTCAAATATTATACTTAATATTAAAACATTAATATTTCACAAAAATTATGCACATTTCATATAAAATAAGTAAAGGGGGAATATAATAAGTCATGAAAATATTAATAACATCAACTCCCCCACACTTAGATTTGCGCGTGTCCTCATGTGCAAAAAATATAAAAACATGACAAAATCATTTTCACTCACCAACAAATATTAAAATTTTGTTTTCTCCAATCAGGGGAGGTTTAGACTATTTCACTCATCCATATTTAATTCCATCACAAATTTGGTTCACAATAATGCATCAGAAACAATTCATTTTTTCATGTTCAAGGTTTGAATTAGAAAATGTAGGCACTCAAAACTTACTCCTCTCAAGATGATAAAAATGTATTTTAGGAGGTTCACTCATTCACCAACAAAAAGTGAAAATCCAGAGTTTGTAAGAGCTCTCAGCTTCCATTCCCAAATATAATGTGTACAAGAATCAAGAGGTCTTTTAAGGGGGTTTTCAGTGGCTATGGGACGATAGGTATATAATGTCCAAAGGAAAAGAGGGGTTAAAAACACCAACATGGAAAAATCAATGCACATTTTTTTTTTTGAAATTTGATTTGAAAGGAAATAGAAACACATATTTACAAGGGCATGAATGTGTGAAGAATGAAAAGTGAGGGAGATAGAAAATGTAATAGGGTGAGATGATGGAATATGTACAACATGGAAGACTTACAATAATGTCATAATACAAGATGATTCAAGTGTTCTTTTTTTTTCTCTTTTTGCTCTTTTTTTTCGAAAGTTGTGCTTGAAACAAGTCTCACAGTCATCTCCCAACCCATGCTTGATCTCCTCATGGAACTAATTTTAGTAGTTATAACCTGATCAAAGGTTGATGATGAATGATTTTTGACCCACCCAAGACACAACCCATTCCTTTTTTTTCATCATTTTTTTTAATATAATTTTTTTCATTTTTTTGAACACTTTTCAATGACTTTTGTACAAATGAAAATTACATATATACACCCCAAAGCTCACAGAATTACAACCTCTCCCCCACACTTGAATGGATTCTTTCCCTCAAGCATATGATGACACATTGGAAATCAATGAAAGTACGCCCAAAAATGAAGTTCATTCCCCCCACACTTAAATTTCAATAAATTGTACAATGAAAATCCATGAAAATGTTGGGTGGGACAAGGTATTAGGCTTGTAATTTGGCTATCAAAAGAAAGGTTTTCATAGGCTCAAAGGGGCTTTCAAAAGTAGGATCAATGTAAGGGTAACGGGAGGCTATTTGGCTATTCTGATTCTCATGTGGCTTAGAAAATGCCTCTATCATATTAATGCACACAAAAGATGGAAATTCAGCTCGAAGTTCCACAAACTCAAGACTCACAATCAGTGGTGAAGACACACAATGAAAAAGATGGCCATATATGACCTTGGCATGAAGGCTAATGTTATTCCTCACGGTAGGGGAGAATCATTTTCCACCAAAAATTGTTCATTCAAAATGTTTGTTATTGACACAAAATTGTTTACCCAAGTTTGAGATAAAAATTCAATATATTTGAGTTTAAAACAAGCCTTGTGACTCCCCAAAATGGTTGGATAGAATTTCAATATTGGATAATGAGTAATTATGACACCCTTTTTTTCAATTTTCATTTTTTTAATTAATTTTTTTTAAATTTTTTTTATTTTTAATGACACATCCACACAAAAGAGAAAATAGAAAAAAGGTAGTGGAAGAATGTTGTAAAAAAAAGAGGGAGAGAGGAAGAAGAAGAAATAGAGAGAAGAAGAGAGGGAAGAGAGATTGAGGAGAGAGAGAGTTAAAGGGAAAGAGGTGCCCCCTGGTTTGGATTTGGTGGGTTGCCATCTCCATCTAGTGGTGGGTCGGCTAGAGAATTTGGGGATTCGGTGGAAGTCGAGGTGGTTCTAGGACAGTGGGAAGTTACCTGAAAAATAAAATTCATTATTCATCTAATGAAAATCTAAAAAGAAATTGAAATTTCATAAAAGTAAAAGAAAACATGGGTTGCCTCCCAAGAAGCGCTGCATTTATTTGTCTACAGCTGGATAATTGCAGTGGACTACCCATAGTCTGACGGTGGCCATAGTATTTTCTCAACTCCAGTGTGCTTCCAGAAAAACATTTTCTTTGGGAGGCCTGATGATTCATTGGATAATTTCTTCCCATCCTTGTTGGTGTGCTTGCAATTCAATGGGGGTGGAAGGAGAATATGACTATCCTCCCTTTGGTCTTCAATGTGAGGAATTATTTTATCCACAAAGTGATGATTTTCTATTCTTGTAAATTCAGGAAGATGTCTCAATTCTGATGGTTCATTTATGTAAGGTTCGGATAACACAAAAGTAGAGTATGAGATCCCAATTGTTTTTGACTCATTTATTTCATCACTTACCGATGTAAAGTAATGAGGATTACTGGAGTCATAAGACTGAATAAAATTTTCAATATCCTTTACTTCAATGTTGTTCACCAAAGAATGGTCAATTTCAACCTCACCAGTGATCACTTTATTAATTAGGGTACAAATATCACAAACATCACTACCATCAGGACAATATAAACACATTGGTTCAAGGTTCACTTCACATATAACAGAATTTTCAGAATCATGGATAGGAAAGGATGAATGTGGGATAATCTGATCTGAATCAAAAAATGAGCATTCTAGTTCATTTTTCTCAATACCATCCATGTTGGAGCATTGGAGGTCAGAGTTGATGTGGGATTCAAGAGATTTTTCAAGTTCCTCTAGATTGATGGAGTCTATGAATGAGAGGTCCACATCAACTTCACCATTTATGACTTTGTTAATCATGGTGCATATTTCACAAGATCCTTTATCATTAGAACATGAAGAACATGGTGGATTTGGGTTCGATTGAATCTTAGAAGTGTCCTCAAAAGCATGGATTGAGAATGCAGAGTGATCCTCAGATGGGTATCGCATGGCTTGGAAAATGTTAAACTTGACCAGTTGGTCACAGAATTCCATGGATAAGATGCCTGAATGGACATCAATCTTGGTTCTCGCAGTCATGAGGAATGGTCTTCCTAGAATTAGGGGAGATCGAGAAGAGGTCGTCTCACCTTCCATGTCAAGGACATAGAAATCAGCTGGGAAGATAAGATCATTGACCCGAACAAGAACATCCTCAATTATCCCCTCAGGACTGGCAGTGCTTCGATTGGCTAATTGAATGAAAATACCCATTGGGTGCAAGGGACCTAGACCAAGGTTGGAGAATATGGATTTGGGCATTACATTAATTTAGACTCCTAGGTCTATGATTGCATCATCAAAGTTGGAACTTCCAATTTGGCATGGAACCGTGAAGGTCCCTGGATCTTTGCACTTCATGGGAATGGACTGTTGGGTTGAAACATTTTCAATGTTCCTAAGTTTCCTCTTATGGGTGCACAATTCCTTAAGAAACTTGGCATACTTAGGGATTTGTTTGATGGCATATAAGAGGGGGATATTCACTTCAACACGTCTAAACATGTCAAGCATTTCAGGATCAGGTTCAAAGGAATTATTAGGCTTGGAGATGGCTTGAGGAAAAGGAATTGGGTTCCTTAGAGGAATAGAAGGAGGTGAAAAAGTGGATTCAAGTTCCTTTTCCAGCTTTTTGTTCTTTTCATTTTCTAGATCAACATCAAAAGGGGAGGTAGAGCAATCAGCATGGGGCATAGCAATTTGCTTTCCCGATCTAAGTATAATTGCACTTACATTACCCTTAGGGTTGGGTAATGGTTGAGCTGGGAGTTGGGATGAATTGGATGGTTGTTGCTGGATAAGGTGGGATGAAATTTGACCTATTTGAGTTTCAATGTTTTTAAGGCTAGAACGGGTGAAGGATGCAAGATCTTCCACAGCACTTTCACATGGTTGTTTAGAAGAAGTGGCTTGTCCCAAATTGGGTTGGCCTTGATTTTGGTTCTTAGGAAAGTGATTGTATTGGGTGGGGAATTGGGAAGGCTCGTTAGGATAGTGGAATCCAGGAGGAGGATTGTTCCTTTGGGGTTGAGTAACAAAAGGATAAGGTTGATGGATGTTACCACCACTTTGACCATATTGGAACTGGTTTGGATTTTGATGAGGGAACTGAGGAGGATGAGAAATGGGATTACCATACCTCAGAGGTGGGTTAAAGGTAGAAGAGAAGGGCTCAGAGTGGGGTTGGTTGAAGTTTCTAACAAACTGACTTGATTGTTGAGGGTTGAAGTTTCGCTGAGCATATGCCGCATTGAGATCCATTGGACTAGATGAATCAGATGGATCATCTTGAAGTTGTGGACATGTGTCAGTCGGATGAGATGAAGAGTTGCAGATTCCACAATTCTTGATAGGTCCAGGGAATAGTGACTGTGGAGAATATGAGGTTGGGGCTTTGGTAGCCACCGCTAGTTGACGCACAAGACCTGTAAGTTCACTCATCCACTCAGTCATCTTGTTGGGCTCTATGGATTGATTCTCTTGGGCTTGTTTCACTTGAGCATGTGCTCGAGTATGGAATTGCTGCGTGTTTTCAGCCATGTTACTTATGAGATCTCTTGCAGCTGCAGGAGTTTTGTCAACAAGAGCACCGCCACTTGCGGCATCAATGAGAGTTCGCTCCATAGCCAATAAACCCTCATAGAAGTATTGGATCAGGAGTTTGTCAGGGATTTGGTGGTGTGGAAAAGTTGCCACAAGCTTTTTGAACCTCTCCCAATACTCATGGAGTGATTCATTAGGGAATTGACGGATGCCGCTTATTTCCTTTCGGATAGAAGCTGTTCGGGATGCGGGAAAGAACTTCTCAAGGAAAATTCTCTTCATGTCAACCCATGAGTTTATGGAACCAGGTGGGAGGTAGTAGAGCCAAGACTTGGCAGAATCCGCTAGGGAAAAGGGGAAAGCTCTAAGCTTGATTTGTTCTTCAGAAACCCCTTGAGGCTTCATGGTAGAGCATACTACTTGGAACTCTTTAAGGTGAAGATGTGGATCCTCACCGGCTAGCCCGTGAAAATGAGGGAGAAGATGAATCAAACCCGATTTGAGTTCGAAGTCAGCTTCAATGTTCGGATATTGAATACCAAGAGGTTGGTAATTCATATCAGGGGCAGAAAGTTCTTTCAATGTTTGTTCCCTAGGATTGTCCATATCTAATTCAATTGGTAGGGCAATGATTGGTTCTTGGGTGATTTGGTTATCCCTAATGGTCCTCCTAAGTCGACGAAGAGTTCTATCAATTTCAGGGTCAAACAAATCCGAGGGATTGTTTGGGAGGCTGCGGGGCATTCAGAGAGATTTAGAAAGGATGAGGAAGATGGTATTTCCTTTGTATTTTTCCAGTTTATGGTTTTTAAGAGGAAGATGGGTTTTTCTTTGTGTTTTTTTTTCAATTTTTTTTCAAAAATTTTGATTTTTTTTTTGTTTTTTTTACAATAACCCGAAACTAATGACTACTTAAAGCCCCATCCCCGGAAACAGCGCCATTTGAAACGCACGGCCGATTGTCGCCTATCGACCGGTCAAAATTCCGGTGCTCTGCTAATGTGTATAGCAGCACTCGGGTCGAATCCTCGGCGATGACACTTTGTGATAGTCGTTTGTTTTTAGTTGATTGTATTTTGATTAGGGGGGTTTGTTTGTAGAGCTTAATTGAAATGATTTATGTATGATGTTTGATTTACCAAATTGATAAAGATTGGGGTGAGTTCATCATTGGGGAGTTAAGCATGTGATATCCTTGAGCCTTACTTTGTATTGCATTAAATTAACACCCATGTCATAAGTTGACGTTGATTGGAATTCCTAAGTGTGAAGGCTTTAATCCAAGCCTTAACATAACTTAGGATTCTAATCTTAATCAAAGCTTATTTATGGTAGTGTATTTATGGTTCCAATAATCCATGGAAACCACTCATTAAACAAAACATATCATTAATCCATGACATATTATGTTTAACATACACAATATTAATTTAAAGAATACTCATCGAGAAAAAACTCTCAATCACTTAACATCCCCAAATTATAACTCACCCCAATGAGAGATTTACTCAGCCATTTGGATGTTTAATATTCTAGTTAAAATAATTATGATGATAAATTAAGAATAGAATAAAAAGAAAGGTATTAGAAAAGAGTGGTACGTTGACACACACACACGAACGATGATGATAATTAAAAACGGATTTTCGATTGAATGAGGAAGAAAAATAAGGGAAGGGGGTTCAACTGAATTTAAACTATTTTAGGAACATAAATATTAAACTACAGAAGGGGTATGAGAATAAGAGATATTGAAGAAGTAACTTGCATTAAAAGAGAATTACAAAGAAAGAGAATTACAAGATTACAAAAATGAAGAACACAAAAGTAAGTGAAAACAAAGAGAGGAGGAAAGGTCTCTCAAGTGAAAACATGAGTATGGAAGGTCCTCCCAAGCCTTTGGCAAGGCTTTGGTCGTGCCAATATGATATCCTCTCTTCTTAAATGCCAACCCCTCTCAAGGAGAGAAGGGGAGAGTATTTATAGCCGAAGGAGTGGACTGTTTGCATTCCCAATCTGTCCCTCCATTTGCATCACCAATTTGGCAATTCAAAAAGCCGAATATCCAAATATCTCCTTCTTAAAGGTTGTAGATAATAACGTTGTACGACTACTTTCAAACTATGGAGGCATTTGGATAAGTGGATCCAATGTTATGGCGGTTTTATTAAACAAAGGTAAACTGTCCATTTCTATCCATGCTTTTTCAATGTCCAAAATGTGAATGGATTTTTGAACAGGAAGATGCCTTCAAATATGAATGACTTCTTCAACAAAGTCGGCCACCTATATCTCCTCTTTCACACGGAAAAATATAAGCTCGCTTGGATTCCTACATCAGGAGATATGTCATTCATACTATACTGATTTTAATTCTCGGCCAGAATGGTGGGATGGACTTAAAAGATTTATTTGGGCCCCTTGTACTTGTATTTGGGCCTTGAAATTTTTATCCATGATGCCATGTAGTGTCCCCAGAATTATGGAGGAGAGTTAATGTTTTTGGACTTCTGAATTGAGCCCATTAAATCAATCTTCAAGGCTGGTCCAGTTTGTTCACAGATTCTTTGGTCTTGTTTGTGAGGACCATATGACCCTTCAAATAGTAGAATTGGATCATGGTTCCTTCTAATGAAATGTTTTATATTGAAAGAAGAATCCTACAAAACAAGAACCACACAATGTGGATCAGTATAGTGATAGTTATAATTAAAACATTAAACTGACTCAATTTGACTACTTCTAAAAATACTCAAATATTATACTTAATATTAAAACATTAATATTTCACACAAATTTTGCACATTTCATATAAAATAAGTAAAGGGGGAATATAATAAGTCATGAAAATATTAATAACATCAGTCACTAATCTCATATATAGTTTTCCCTCTCCTAGATTCTCTCTTGAATATTCCTATGCTACTATTGAACATGCACCAATCGAATCACTCACCCAAGGAGGGTTCCCTCTTACCAATCCTCAGTATTTACTAGGGTACTCTATGAAGGTAACTATATCCTTGATATCTATATTTCCTTAGTTTTTAACATGTGATGAGCCATGAACAAACCACCACAACTATGACACATGGGAGACATTGTGTACCTATTTTAATGGAGGTTGTATAACTAAGTGGTATTCCACCTCGCTAACCCTATGTAGTATATGAAAAGGGCCAATGAATCTCTCAAATAACTTACTGCCCTGGAAAAATCTCTAGAATCATCACTAAGGTGATACCTTAAAGAATATATGGCCTCCATTATTAAATTATAATGGCCTCCTTTGTTATTCCATATAAGACATCAAACATCTTGGGGTATTCCTCATCTGCTTATAAATTATCTACATCTTCTCTATTGTTACTCACTCTATCTTTAGGCTCGTGAGTGTTGACTCTCCTGGATCATTCCATAATATTGGAAACCTCTATTATCTCTCATAAAAGTAATTTACCATTTCCATATCATTGTTGGATTGGTAGATATTTTTATTCAAAAAACCATCAAGGGTAGGTGATCCCCCCATATATAAAAAAATTTAAAATAAAAACCCAAAAAAATGTACTTTAGAACCTGAATATTCCACTCTATCTTGTCGTATGACTCAGGGTAGAAGGTCATTCTCAACCATAACTAAGCCCCAAAGTTCTCCTATTATCCTATCCATATTCAGGATGTGGTGTGAGAATTATTTTTATAATATGATCACTGTGAATACTCAATGAATACAGACTATCTCGTTCATGTAAAGGCATCCCATTTTCTCTAACGAACATTGCTATCTGATAAAAAAGAAGTGGGTCGACTTAGTGAGATGGTATAAAATCACTTGGATTTAATTTTGAATACTAAAGATCATATAATTCCTATCATAATGTCTAAGTATATATTATCTCACTTCCATCTCGACACCTCAAGGTATTGATCCAAACATGTTGGAACATGGTTCCCATCCTTCACCTTCTAACAACTGTGGCACTGAGATATAAACGTAGTAGCAAAACTCTTCATCCCTGGAAACGAACACTAATGTTGAAGGTCCTATAAAATATTTTTTTATCATAGATGTTATTATAAGAGGTATGAATGAAACTCCCTCAATACATCCTCTTGCGGCAACATTGGTACTATCATCTTCCCTTAAAAAGGATGATGTGCTAATCGCTATCAGAAAACCCACTAGGAGAATGTCCAATGGATATCTATCCATGAAAGGTATCACAATAAATATCTCCAACATGAGTCTACATAACACACTAAATAATAACAGGCTTAATAACCATCAATTGGATGTAATTTTCAATATCCTTGTCCACTAAATAAATTTTTAGTCGGGCCAACTTCTCTGACACATCACTCAACAACTACAAAAAAGATATCATACTAATATAATATTCTACCATGTTCTCCTTTATGAGTGTATAGACTATCTCAAATTTAGTATCCTATAGTAAATCAATCCATAACCTATGTATCAATTTAAGATATATCGATTAATAGATATATCAGAGACTCATGTGGTCATAATTGATGATAAATATCCCTCCTATATGTAAGTTTCACCACATGTTCATGGTGATTACCAATAATGATAGCACCCGATTGAGGTCACATATTTCTTCTCATGTGGTCTCAACTACTGGGACCCATAAAAAATCACCACCTACCTATGAATCATAATTCATTCAAGAATAGTTATAAAGAAATTTCTAAACACCACATACTCAACACCCTCACCTAGTATTATCAAGAAGGAATTTCTCATCCACATCTTTTATAACTCATGAAAGGCCTACTGACACTTCTATATCTTTAAGAAAGTTCATCCATTTCAAGTAAACTCAATAAAGGGTGCCAAAATCCTAGATAAATTGAGCATAAAACTATTATAGTATTATTCCCGCACAAGGAATATTTTCACCTCATTCCCACTTTTGAGTGGCTCTTGAGATTGCATCGCCTAAACCTTTTTTGGGTCTTATAGAAATCCCTATTCTGAGATAACATGTCCCTAAAAGTGTACCTATAAAATCAAGAACATAATCATAAATAGTTTTTCATAATTTTTTTTATCTCAGAGTATGTCTAGGACCATCTTTAAATATCTCATGTGGTCCACCTCTAATTTAAAGGACACATATATTTCATCGATGAAGACTGCCATTAACCAGTCTAAGAAGGGATGAAAATTTTGGTAAATAAGTACCATGAATAATATGGGAGAATTTTTATGTCAAAGGGAATCACCAATTAATCATAGTGACTATAGTGACATCCAACTATCATCTTCGATACATCCTCTTCTATAACATAGATTTGGTTACATCTTGACCCAAGGTCAACCATTGAGAACCACCTTTTTTTAACAAGCCTTATAGGTCATTGTAGAGACCCGAAGCTTGACGTACATGGACATTACATTACATTTGCGGAATACTTATTACATAACAAAAACACACACACAAGGATCGTAATAGTTTAGTGTCTTTGGAAACTCGGAACGTAATCTTCTAATCGTGGTGAAAGATCTTCAAAATCTCCCATAAAGATCTTCCTTTTTTTTACCTAAAACCTTTATTTATATCCTGGGGAAAAGAAAACTTAAAAGGGTGAGCTCAAATGCTCAGTAAGGGTAAACAAAAGAAATATCAATCACATCATATACATAAGCACATAACTTTTGGAAATCTTAACCTGAAAAAGAGATCATAATTTCATAACATGGGGTAAATCATGGCAGTGAAATGTAATCATAACTTAAAACATGAAACTTTGTGGCATTCACACATAATCATAGAGAATCATTTCTTGTTAGTCAAGACTCATTGCCAAGACTATCTTAGTGGACAAAGTCCCTTTCTGAATCGAGTAACCCTCGTTTCAGTCCTGTTTCACTGAACCGGTATAACCTACCGTTCCATCCCTGTCTATCTCATGAGATATAAAATCTTTACCCAATGCATTGGAGGGAGATATAGGTCCCACCCATCTCATAATGATACCATTCTTATGTGTGCCACAAAATCATAAATCATACATCATTGCATAACCCATGTAATACAAATGGGAATCTTAAACATCATGACATCATAAAACAATTCATATAAGATAAAGGATTTCATAAAAATATTTCCATCACAACATGATCAAATCAATTTAATAATAGGGATAAAAATAGAACCCTTTATTATCTTAGATGGAAAATAATTTTGATAAAACACTTGAACTCCATTCTTGAGGAAAATATCCTTTATACTTCAAAAACATTTTTTCCTTTCATAACATGTCATACGACTTTAAAATAAAAGAAGTTGATTAAAAATAAACTTGAAAACATTTAAAGGAAGTTTCTTGGAAATAATGTTTTAAAAATCCATTCATGCCGTATAAGTTAAAAAAACATTCTTCGTACTTTTGTCGGAAATGTCAAAAAGTACCTCGTACGAAAAACGACAAAAGATTCCTTTCATACATATTACTAAAAACTCACCAAAGGGTAAAAATGGATTTAAACAATTGTAGGTGGATGGAAATAATATTACATATTGATGAAACATGGATTTGGATGATAAAATACACCCCAGTAAATACTTACGAATAAACAATCTCGGATAAAAATGAGATTGTGATATTTCCCTTACCTTAGGTCCGATTAGCTTTGTACGTGTCTGAAGCGCCTGTATAATGGTTTAAATAATGTTATTGACTTATTCCAGAATCATACATATTGATATTATTTCATATATGGTCATATTCTTATCTTCTTGGTAGTAATATTTCATTGTTACTTGTTACTCGGGTCTTTATTGCCTTTTGTTCTTATGCGTGTTTTGCCGAATACATTCTTATTCTTCTTTTAAGGTTATAGATACCTTATATCCATAATGGTATTATTGTAACATATATCATATTTATTCATTCAATTCATTTATATAATTACTATGTAATGATGATCATGTAGAACGAGTCGCATCACATCGTGGAGACGGTATTCCGTACGTACGCACGAGTGATGATATCATTCCTATGATCGTGGAAATGTATTGGAGTATATATATATTATTTCAGTATCAATATTAATTTATAATAATCATAAATAGTTACTCATTACACCATTATACCCATCCTTGTAAAGTGATGGTGGAAAAATAGATTACACCACGGCGTGGAGACGGTATTCCGTACGTACGCACGCGCGGTGATTTCATTTTTTCGTGGGATGGATAGAAGGTGAATTAGGGTTGTTTCATATTTATAATAACATATCAGTATGTAAGTAATACTGATGTTATTACTTTATCATGAAACAACTAAAGAAGAAGAAGTTGAAGAAGAAAGAATTTGAGAAGATCGGTAATGGATATTACCTCTTCTTTGGAACGCCTCTTTGAATCCTCCACTTAGGGAACTAAGATTGGTCTTTGAAGAAGACCAGGACCTCTAGGATTATTCTAGGGAAGTGGAGAGGAGAAAATGGCAGGGGTTGGCCGAGCTTGAGTGCTCAAATTGGTGTGAGGAGGAGGGGGAGGAGGTGCCCTTTTATAAGGAAGGAGAGGGGCACCTTAGGAATATCTCAAAATATTATTTTATATTAAAGTCAAAATCGGTTTATAATGGCTCCAAAAGGTCTTATTTTGAAGATAAGGTGGGGATGGGTCGAAATCCTATCAAACAATAAGATTTAGACAAGTTTAGGGTATTATTTTAACCTTATCAATTAGATTTAACTCTAAGTTAAATAATTTAACTTTTACCGTGTCTTTTTGTTTTCTTTCACTATATGGTTAATACACTTACTATAACATGCCAAACGAACCCCAAATTGTTTATTAGTAATACATATATCCTTATCTAAGTAATTTGGCCGAACCTTAGATTTTTAGGAATAAAATAACAATTAATAATATAATATTTGATTTAAAAACTATTTTGTGTCAATTTTGACACTATTTGATATATGATTTTTGTGAAAGTCCTAACAGAATTATATGTTCGAACTAAGTTGATTAAAGCAATACTAATATATCATAGTAACCTATAAAATTAGTGTAATTCATAAAAAGTCTAAAATTACATTTAGTTTGGTGTTTATAACATCAATTATGTCAATATTTCATTAATAAGATAATTACTGCATCATCTTTGTGTCATAAATAAATGAAATTATTTGATGTCTAAAAATTACAAATAAAATACCATTATGTAGGAAATCGTTTTATCTTTCTAATGAAGATTTACAATCGAATTTATCTTATGTAGAACCCTATATTAAAAATGTTTTAGTAAATATACTTTGATTTTAACTCTTTTAACTCTTCTTTGAATTAAATAATAATAAATGTCCTAATCTAATCCAAGTGGGCCTAAATGATAATATTTTACACTTAAGGTTGTTTTTGGTCGAGATACACTTGTCCAATAGAATTAGGACATGTGTTAGGGTAATATTAATATCATTCTTACCCTTAATTACCCTATTTACTTTTAACCGTGGTAAATAAAAGTAAAAAGTTACTATTCACCAAAAATTATTTTCATCTCATTCAACCACATTTTACTTACTGACATCAACCGTGTCTCTCGTATTTTTGAAATTCTATTCATAGAAGCGGTAAAATTAAGTTTTATGAAAAATTCAGTTTTTTAACTACCACTTAGTAGTTTCACTATTCATCAAAAATTGATGTTTTTCAGAACAATGCCAAAATTTCATCCTAAGATATATTTCATATTCCGAATTCAAAAATGAAGTCTATTTTACCAAATTCATAACATAAAAGTTTCATTAATTAATTTTATAATTAAATCCCGCTGTTAAAACAAATAGCGTGTTTTTAAGAAACAATATCTATCAAAAGATTGACACTTGATTATGTCTGGTTTAAATGTGAAATTACATCCAATGACCAACATTGTATTAAATTGTAAAAATATATTATAAATATACTTTAAAACCACTCAAATTAATGATTTATCACTATTAATTATTTCGATTAAAAAAGTTGTTTTTAATTATAATTTAGTAATTTTCACTATTCATCAGAATATGAAAGTTATCCGAAAAGTACCAAAATTTCACCTTAGGCTAAATTCGATACTCCGAATCCAAAAATGAAGTCCATTTTGAGAGCTAAAATTTCTAAAATTTAAAAAGTGGTTATTACTATTCATAATGGCTAGTTTTAATAATATTTTAATAGCATATCATTGTTTCGTGAAACTCGGTATTGCGTACTACACACGCTATCGAGGAAGGTCGCGATTGCGTGTAATGCAAGGCAAGTCAAGGATGTGTGTTTTGTAAGCTCCTTTTGGTGTAGCGTACAACACAAGACATTAATAAAATTAAAAAGAATATTTTTCATAAAATCTCGGGCTGTTACATTCTACCCCCCTTAAAATGAATTTCTCCCTCGAAATTCGTCGGGGTTATAAATGGTTTACTACTTGAAAGTTTCTTTAATAGAAACCCACATCGTAAAAAGGAATACCCAAACTTGGCTTTAAAAACTAAAGTATGAAATGTAACGATTACCCAAATAAACTAATCACTGGGTTTCCACATAGGTGAAAATATGGATATGGAAGAAAAATCTAACCATCATGTTCTGATGGAGAGTGGTAGAGAACATGGCTATGGAAAAGCTAGCAATCACAAAGCCATAAATTTGTGACGATCTAAGGTACCATCTGATTCATCAGTTATAAGAGCACTAAGACAACATTTTTGGTTTTCAAGATCATTTCTCTAAAGTTGATGAAATTGGAATTAGAAGAAATACTTTTGTGATTTTCGTATAGTCTCACCGTTTGTCGTTCTTTGGACAATTTCCACTTCATCTCTTAAAGAAATGAAGTTGAATTTGTCATTCGTGATGTGTTAGCAGATCATGTGATAGAATGATGGATCATTCCATCTCTTTCAAACAAAAGGTTAGCAAAAGTTATAAGTCCATCTTATGGTTAATCGTATATGGTTCCAAAAATGAACTTATACTTCATATATCATACCGCTTAATAAAATAAAACTAGTTTCTACTAACCAGGGACTTCCTGTAGGCCAGTGGTAGGCGATAAAGGCCAGTCACACTTCGGTTGTGGGTTCGATTCCTACAGCCTTGTCCGAAGTGATGGGTTGTCGCCCGTCCTGCAGGTTGTCCTTTTTCTAAAACTACGTTACTATAACATCCCATCAATAATATCGAAAATCTTCTATCCTTAAACAATACTAACTTATGTCCAACATAATCCAGTCTAATCTTTAGGCTTATACATAATACTGCAGTCCACTCTCATAATATAGTGACAATGATTACCAGAGATTTAATACTGTCGTTGATCCCCACATATCATAAGATATGTCTTGTTGGTCACATTCCAAACATTCAAAGTCCTTAATCGTGTATTCTCTTGAATACCTTAGTGAAAACATGAATGAAGTTAAAAGTTAACACTTTCCACATACCAAAATCCTCAAAATTCTATATACTCAAACCATGATATCACTTAGTTCTTATATCAATCATGAGCTCATGAATACTGTTAAACATTTTGTTTTCTCGTTTTCCCTTCATTATGCGCATATCATCTTATTTCCAAAAATATCTCAATTACTTTGAATACCCCATTAGACCAATACATAAATATTCCAATACTCCATGATACAATATTATTTTTGAATCCCATTACATAAACACTTAATCATTCTACCACATCGTTTTCATATTCAACATCGCCAATAGTGATCACATTTGACTTCCCTTTGTCCTTTGCCTTCAGTGGTTGCTCATGTTGATCATCACTAACCCTTGGATTAGGGCATTTATTAGCATAATGCCCCATTTCCTTTCACTTGAAGCATTGAAGTGTTGGTGGTGCATTCTCTGCAGTGTTTGCTTTATTCACATCATTAGAAACCCTTTTTCCATTACTTCAACACTCAGCTGCTCGATGACCTTCTTTTCCACACATAAAACATTTTCTAGTCCCTTTAAGACAATCTCTACCATGATTCTTTCTACACATTGTGCATAAGGAAACATTCATCTTCTTTTCACCATTATTCTGAGATTTCTCCTTGAACTCCATCTTTCATTTCTTGTCAAAACCATGAGATGGATATGTAACACCAACTTCCATTTCTACCTTGATAGCACAACGCACAATTTCTTCATAGCTACTGAAGTCTCTTATAGCTAATTCCCTTCGACGACTTGGTTTTAGGCCACTGAAAAATCGATCAACTTTACTTTCAGGTTGGATGATAATGCCAGATGCATACCTTGTAAGTCTTGTAAAATTTGCTTCGTATATACCAACAGATTCATCATCCTTTTGCTTTAGTTCAAGAAACTCCTTCTCTATCTTTGTTCGAAGAATACGAGGGAAGTACTTACTGAAAAATAAGTTCTTGAACTCGTCCCATTCCATGGACTCAATTTCATCTCTTTGCCTTGTATTCTTGATAAGATTCCACCATTGATCAGCTTCACCTTCCAAACGATATACTGCTAAGATGACTTTATCATGTTCAGAACAATGAAGAATTGAAAATATCTTTTCAGTGGTACTGATCCATTGTTCAGCAACAAGTGGATCAGAAGACCCACTGAAAGAAGGTGGATGTTGCCTCATGAAGGACTCAATAGAATATTGTTCCCTTCTCTGTTCATTTGGAAGTCCAGAATGATTCATAGCTTGTGTAAGTATAGCAATAAGATTTTTCACTCCATCTCCCATAACATTTGTTTGTTCAGGATGGCAATCATTGCATTGTCCATTGCATTGATCAACACGGTTCCTTTGGGTTCCAGCCATCGTCTAAAACCCAAAAAGAATAGTGTGAGAGGAAAAAATCATGCTAGGGAAAACAACATAATAAAGGGGGAGTAACTTCAATATCTAACATCTTAGGTTTAATTTTATGATCGTTAGCGTAATTCTATTACTATAACCTATACGTATACTTAACCTTAGGGACATCCCTAGACATACCTTAGAAATATCTCTAGGGATCTCACTAACGTTTTCGCATCCTAGTTTCCAAAGGTTGACTAAACCTTTCCTCTGATACCAACTGTAGAGACCCGAAGCTTGACGTACATGGACATTACATTACATTTGCGGAATACTTAGTACATAACAAAAACACACACACAAGGATCGTAATAGTTTAGTGTCTTTGGAAACTCGGAACGTAATCTTCTAATCGTGGTGAAAGATCTTCAAAATCTCCCATAAAGATCTTCCTTTTTTTTACCTAAAACCTTTATTTATATCCTGGGGAAAAGAAAACTTAAAAGGGTGAGCTCAAATGCTCAGTAAGGGTAAATAGAAGAAATATCAATCACATCATATACATAAGCACATAACTTTTGGAAATCTTAACCTGAAAAAGAGATCATAAGTTCAAAACATGGGGTAAATCATGGCAGTGAAATGTAATCATAACTTAAAACATGAAACTTTGTGGCATTCACACATAATCATAGAGAATCATTTCGTGTTAGTCAAGACTCATTGCCAAGACTATCTTAGTGGACAAAGTCCCTTTCTGAATCGAGTAACCCTCGTTTCAGTCTTGTTTCACTGAACCGGTATAACCTACCGTTCCAGCCCTGTCTATCTCATGAGATATAAAATCTTTACCCAATGCATTGGAGGGAGATATAGGTCCCACCCATCTCATAATGATACCATTCTTATGTGTGCCACAAAATCATAAATCATACATCATTGCATAACCCATGTAATACAAATGGGAATCTTAAACATCATGACATCATAAAACAATTCATACAAGATAAAGACTTTCATAAAAATATTTCCATCACAACATGATCAAATCAATTTAATAATAGGGAGAAAAACAGAACCCTTTATTATCTTAGATGGAAAATAATTTTGATAAAACACTTGAAGTCCATTCTTGAGGAAAATATCCTTTATACTTCAAAAACATTTTTTCCTTTCATAACATGTCATACGACTTTAAAATAAAAGAATTTGATTAAAAATAAACTTGAAAACTTGTAAAGTAAGTTTCTTGGAAATAATGTTTTAAAAATCCATTCATGCCGTATAAGTTAAAAAAACATTCTTCGTACTTTTGTCGGAAATGTCAAAAAGTACCTCGTACGAAAAATGACAAAAGATTCCTTTCATACATATTACTAAAAACTCACCGAAGGGTAAAAATGGATTTAAACAATTCTAGGTGGATGGAAATAATATTACATATTAATGAAACATGGATTTGGATGATAAAATACACCCCAGTAAATACTTACGAATAAACAATCTCGTATAAAAATGAGATTGTGATATTTCCCTTACCTTAGGTCCGATTAGCTTTGTACGTGTCTGAAGCTCCTGTATAATGGTTTAAATAATGTTATTGACTTATTCCAGAATCATACATATTTATATGATATCATATATGGTCATATTCTTAGCTTCTTGTTAGTAATATTTCATTGTTACTTGTTACTCGGGTCTTTATTGCCTTTTGTTCTTATGCGTGTTTTGCCGAATACATTCTTATTCTTCTTTTAAGGTTATAGATACCTTATATCCATAATGGTATTAGTGTAACATATATCATATTTATTCATTCAATTCATTTATATAATTACTATGTAATGATGATCATGTAGAACGAGTCGCATCACATCGTGGAGACGGTATTCCGTACGTACGCACGAGTGATGATATCATTCCTATGATCGTGGAAATGTATTGGAGTATATATATATTATTTCAGTATCAATATTACTTTATAATAATCATAAATAGTTACTCATTACACCATTATACACATCCTTGTAAAGTGATGGTGGAAAAATAGATTACACCACGGCGTGGAGACGGTATTCCGTACGTACGCACGCGCGGTGATTTCATTTTTCCGTGGGATGGATAGAAGGTGAATTAGGGTTGTTTCATATTTATAATAACATATCAGTATGTAAGTAATACTGATGTTATTACTTTATCATGAAACAACTAAAGAAGAAGAAGTTGAAGAAGAAATAAATTGAAAAGATCGGTAATGGATATTACCTCTTCTTTGGAACGCCTCTTTGAATCCTCCACTTAGGGAACTAAGATTGGTCTTTGAAGAAGACCATGACCTCTAGGATTATTATAGGGAAGTGGAGAGGAGAAAATGTCAGGGGTTGGCCGAGCTTGAGTGCTCAAATTGGTGTGAGGAGGAGGGGGAGGAGGTGCCCTTTTATAAGGAAGGAGAGGGGCACCTTAAGAATATCTCAAAATATTATTTTATATTAAAGTCAAAATCGGTTTATAATGGCTCCAAAGGGTCTTATTTCGAAGATAAGGTGGGGATGGGTCGACATACTATCAACCAATAAGATTTAGACAAGTTTAGGGTATTATTTTAACCTTATCAATTAGATTTAACTCTAAGTTAAATAATTTAACTTTTACCGTGTCTTTTTGTTTTCTTTCACTATATGGTTAATACACTTACTATAACATGTCAAACGAACCCCAAATTGTTTATTAGTAATACATATATCCTTATCTAAGTAATTTGGCCGAACCTTAGATTTGTAGGAATAAAATAGCAATTAATAATATAATATTTGATTTAAAAACTATTTTGTGTCAATTTTGACACTATTTGATATATGATTTTTGTGAAAGTCCTAACAGAATTATATGTTCGAACCAAGTTGATTAAAGCAATACCAATATATCATAGTAACCTATAAAATTAGTGGAATTCATAAAAAGTCTAAAATTACATTTAGTTTGGTGTTTATAACATCAATTATGTCAATATTTCATTAATAAGATAATTACTGCATCATCTTTGTGTCATAAATAAATGAAATTATTTGATGTCTAAAAATTACAAATAAAATACCATTATGTAGGAAATCGTTTTAGATTTCTAATTAAGATTTACAATCGAATTTATCTTATGTAGAACCCTATATTAAAAATGTTTTAGTAAATATACTTTGATTTTAACTCTTTTAACTCTTCTTTGAATTAAATAATAATAAATGTCCTAATCTAATCCAAGTGGGCCTAAATGATAATATTTTACACTTAAGGTTATTTTTGGTCGATATACACTTGTCCAATATAATTAGGACATGTGTTAGGGTAATATTAATATCATTCTTACCCTTAATTACCATATTTACTTTTAACCGTGGTAAATAAAAGTAAAAAGTTACTATTCACCAAAAATTATTTTCATCTCATTGAACCACATTTTACTTACTGACATCAACCGTGTCTCTCGGATTTTTGAAATTCTATTCATAGAAGCGGTAAAATTAAGTTTTATGAAAAATTCAGTTTTTTAACTACCACTTAGTAGTTTCACTATTCATCAAAAATTGATGTTTTTCAGAACAATGCCAAAATTTCATCCTAAGCTATATTTCATATTCCGAATTCAAAAATGAAGTCTATTTTACCAAATTCATAACATAAAAGTTGCATTAATTAATTTTATAATTAAATCCCACTGTTAAAACAAATAGCGTGTTTTTAAGAAACAATATCTATCAAAAGATTGACACTTGATTATGTCTGGTTTAAATGTGAAATTACATCCAATGACCAACATTGTATTAAATTGTAAAAATATATTCTGAATATACTTTAAAACCACTCAAATTAATGATTTATCACTATTAATTATTTCGATTAAAAAAGTTGTTTTTAATTATAATTTAGTAATTTTCACTATTCATCAGAATATGAAAGTTATCCAAAAAGTACCAAAATTTCACCTTAGGCTAAATTCGATACTCCGAATCAAAAAATGAAGTCCATTTTGAGAGCTAAAATTTCTAAAATTTAAAAATTGGTTATTACTATTCATAACGGCTAGTTTTAATAATATTTTAATAGCATATCATTGTTTCGTGAAACTCGGTATTGCGTACTACACACGCTATCGAGGAAGGTCGTGATTGCGTGTAATGCAAGGCAAGTCAAGGATGTGTGTTTTGTAAGCTCCTTTTTGTGTAGCGTACAACACAAGACATTAATAAAATTAAAAAGAATATTTTTCATAAAATCTCGGGCTGTTACAGTCATAGACACTCATAATTGGATAATTATTCTTGAGGATCGCCTTATTTAAGAAATTGGTAACCCAAACATAAACTCAAGCTATCATATTCCTTATTAGTGAACAACACTAGGGCTTCCCAGAGGGCACAGTCGTTCTAAAAAAGCATTCCTCTATAAGTCATCTAACTACACCTTCAACTCTTGAATCTCTATAGGTGACATATGATATGATTCAATAGATATTATGTCACTACCAAGGTTATGTTCTATATATAAATTTATCTCTTGATGGAGAGGTAAGACAAGTTGATCCTCAATAATTACATCCTCATACTCTTCCACCACATTAGAGAACTGAAAGATAATAACATCAACCACACCAAGGATTCTATTATCCATCCTATGATTAATGGGTTTTATCCACCTATGTATGATCCCATCCAATTCTAATTGAATTTACTTCTCATCGAAGAAGTAAAATATCATCCCATAAACTTGGATTCTCTGCATACTCCACCTAAAATCCCTCATTTTTGTAGAAAATAAGGATATTAAGAACATTCATAAAATTATATTGTAAGGAATCATAATAGAATTGAAAATATCCCACAATAATATTTTTCCTCTAAAGGTCATGCTACACTATCTGAAAAATTTTGTGATCACTGAGTCTCCCCTAGTAAGATTTTCCAATCCCATTGGTCGAGCCAAAGACACCATTAAAATCTCTTGATCATGAATAAGGGTTATGGAAAGAAAAGAGTGGATCGCTCCTATGTCTGTCAATATAGTATCTAAAGTATAGAACAAAAATATCACACCTCAAATAATCTATTGAGATTATAGGTTATAAGCCTCCAGTACAGGAATTTATCCACATCCCTCACCACCATCTCCTTTATATTAGAGTGGACTACCTAGAGGTGGTGGTGACAACAAATCAAAAAATGTTCCACCTCCCTTGACTCTCCTAAATCCTTTTTCATTCCCTACACCTTGTGGACCTACTATATCAATATATTGCCTCAATATAGGTGTTCCATTGACTATCTCTCTATCAAATATAAAATAGATCATAAAAACCCATAATATATATCCTCATCCATCACTAGAGTAGCATCACCTATCCCTTGGTAAAATAGAATCATCCTGAGAACCCCAAATGGAAGACCGTCTATCCTAAAATTTTATCTAGAAAAACATTTCATGATTGAGGCCCTAAGCCTATCCTTGAATACCAGTTTCAGAAGTATTTTCTCTAGGGTTCCAACTTTTAGAACCAACTGGTGACAGTTTCTCAGTTAGAAATCTCACCAAAACTAAAGCATGTTTTAACACCCCAACATTGGATGTAATAAAGAGAGATACCACTCTAACCAAGATATCATGGTGATGTCCATTCTCAAAGGTATTTTATAAAAAGTATGAATCTCAAAATCATTCTATAGAATACTAAAAGTGGTCAGTGAACCTCAAAGGATACCCTAATACTAACATGATTCCTTGCAGGAGCTCTAGGAGCACTTGGATATGTAATATTCACAACTTCTCTTGGTAAAACACTTATTTGAATAGATGATTAAAATATGTTCAAGTTATATTTTTTACATAATGTTTCTATGTCTCCAAACTCCATAATATTCTTATAGATTCATAGAGTAGGCTCACTATTATGACCACTATTTGATCAGGTTGGGTCTTGAAATGTTAGGAAAATCACCCAACTACCTTGAGAAAGTCCTCATTTACCTGGGGTTCTTGATCACCATGAAACATGAGTGTTATCTTCCTATATAACTTGTGAAGTTCACACATTATACACACTTCATATTCTAATACTTTTGGAAAATCCATCTAGTTTGTGGGTAGAGGTAAGACCAGAAAACCACCTCGAGGTACCACATCATTAACAGACCCAGGAACTGAAGCCTTATAAATATAAAGATCTTCATTTTAATTCCAATGGGTATTCTTGGTTCATTTTCATCATAGGGTAATCCTTAAGGGTAAAGATTCACCATGGTCAAATAGTATATTTGAGGAGCTAACATAAGAAGGAAATAGAAACCACAACACATTCCTATATGATTCATGAATAGAAGTTTTCATTGGAATGTGTTCTTACATATATCGATTCAACACATAACTTATCGGAGTCCTAGTTAATAGATACATCATTCATTTAATATTCATTGGGTTCTATATATTTATATCTAATCTCGAGAAACATTAAAAAAATTCCTAGTTCCCAAATGAAACATTATAGATGGACAATATCCAAAATCTATACCTAAGATGATCACTATAATATCAATCAATCATGACATAAAACTCTACAGCCTGGAAGGCCGTAATCAAGAAAATTGTTCTAACCCATGATCACTTCTAATAATTTAGGGGATAGAGACTTCTGTGGAGTAAGCATATCACACAAATAAGAGGCTATAGCTTAAGGTTCTTTTAAACATAGTCACGCATCCCCAAACACCACAATAATTTGGGAAGCTAATATATATATGATGTCAGTTACGTATTCGTATAACTAATCCCAAATTATAGTATGAAACAAGTATATGAATGAATATGGGCCAAATACAATCCCACCAAAACTAAAAAAGATTCTAACCTAATATTAAATAGGGAATTTTGTCCAAATGCAACTCCTATAATTGAATGTAGTCTATCTATCAAAACTATGATCCAAAAGCTCCTAGAACTCCTAAGAATCTACCAAATGTCTTTTCATCTATATAATACATGACATGTGTGGGAAGATCCCATAGTGAGTTGAATATAAACATTCCTAGTAGGAAATCTAAAAAACACAAATCATGAAACATCAAATAGATTCATCTCATAAGAAAAGAAAACATCAACCCATATGTTCTAAAGGTAAGAATTATGACTCATAGTAAGGTCACTCCCTCACTGTCAGTCTAGGATTCCTCTTAAGGATTCAAGATAACACTCCTTCAAGAGAACTCACACCTTGAGTCTTGAAAACACTGATGTTTCTCATTTAAAAGGTAGTTCCCATTGGTTCCCACAAAGAATAGTTATATTCTTGAACTCATAAGATCTCAATACATAGATAAGGGATCACAACGAGACCCTATGTGAGATACTTAACCATACCATGAGTAATCATCTAAGATGGGGATCACATGCCCTGAAATTCAGTAATGAGATACCTAACCGAACCTATTAAATATTTATAGAGGATCACGACATATTACATATGGAAGAATACCTAAATCTATCTAGAATTTTCCAATATAAGGGATCAACCATCCCATGCTTGGGATGGGGTTCCTCACTATACCCTTAGAGTGAAAACCCAAGGGAATGTACCCTACTTATACTCATTTAGACTGAAGTTAATGAGAACGTAAACCTTACATGGATGGATTAAATGGTCTATATATGGAATACATGATGTTGTATAAATTTTCCATATGTAAATAAGTTTGTGGATGTTCCCATTTACATTGACCCATGCTCATGTACATTACTCATGCTCATGTACTTTGGTCATGTTTGACTACACAGATTGTGTCTATGTACTCTGGTATTTCCCAATTCCATGTATCATTATAGTACATTCTAGGTCATTGATCAAGGGTCACATGGGGCGTGAAATGTCACATGGTTTGTGACATTTAATTTTGTACAACACTCTAGCTTATATAGAAGGGGCTCTACACAATGTGTGTCATTTTTAACTACACTCCATGTACATCGTAAATTTATAAAAATTCAAGTACATTTTTAATTCATAACCACAATAACACTACATTTAATTCCACTAGAAATTCGACTAATGATATAATATTTATGTTTTTTCTCACCTGATTCATCATTGGTGGACAGATTATGGCCACCCATCGGCTCGAAAATACCTCAAATCACACTTCATCATTTAAATTCCATCATGGTGATCAAAACCCCTTGATATAAATCTTGATATATCATTAGAGAACTATGATAATGTCTTTATCCCAAATCAGAGACCATATAAATGATACTTTTATCAAAATATTGATTTTCCAATGATCTATTTTTTGGTATTATTTAATTTTAGGTCAAATAGAATACCAATTATGAATGAAAAATGGAGAGAGGAAACCATAAAAAAAAAAGAACAAAACTTGGTAGTTGTTCATTCGACCAATGTCAATGGATATCATAGAACAAGTATTATCAAAAATATAATCAAAAAATTAAATCATACAGTCCTTAATCTATGAAGATAAATAATTAACAAAAATTTATATATATATATATATATATATATATATATCAATCCATGAATTATTTTGTAAGAATAATTAATTAACATTTGATATGAGAGAATAAAAAAAGTATTGTTATAATATAAAAAATTCCTTCTATGATATAGGATTTATTTTTTTTATTAATTATTCCCACGTCTTTGTCATTAGAAAGATCTAATAACTCCTATGTTGAAGAAACACTTCTTTGAAAACTGATCATTGATCCATGATCCTATTATCATCATATCTAAGATCTCCTCTATAGTCTTTTCAAATATCTATGGTTATATGGAAAACCCTAGGATTTGAACATAACTTTTCTTAAATATATTTTCAATTTGGACTCATATATTTAATAACCAATAAATTTATTTATTTTTTTATTATTCTTCCCAGGACAACTCTTAAACAAATCACCTAACACATACAAATATTATGTTAAAGATAGAATAAACCCAACATTATAGATTTAATGCTGGTCTCGTATTCCAAAATAGAACGTCATTTAGTAGATATTCCATTATTTTAGGAAAATTATGCATTCATGATAGAATATATTTAGTTTTTGTATTATATCAACCCTAAAGATTCACGGTCCTTAGAATCCCATGTTTTATCCGGGACTAAATCTGAAAATATTCATTAAAATATTCTAATGTTTTACAAGGAAAAATGATTCACTATATTATGATACCCTAATCATTGATCAATCTTGTAGAACTATGAAACTCCCTTAAAAAGATTGAAAAAAATATATATATGGTAGTGGATAATTGTTCTTCAGGATTACATGATTCTACTTTCTTTAGTTCATGAATAATGTAATGTTGTTGATTTATTTTATAGATAATAACATTATATAATCCAAATATATGTACTTAGTTCTATAAAACCAATTAACTCTAACTCTTCAAGATAAAACTCCCTCAACTCTACTGCTGTTATAAAATAAGAGAGTGTTGATAGGGAACAGCATCTGACATGAGTTCAATTGTAAAGTCAATATATATATATATATATATATATAACTTGAGGAAATTACTGATCATGTCTTATAAATGATCTAAAAATAAAGACAAAATATTTCGAATAACTACCTACATACCCATAAAAACTATCTAATCCATATGTGTTATGATTTCTCCTGATGTCCTAAGGTCATGTCCTATATGACTTACCAAGAAGTCTCATTCTCATAAATAAGTATTCTCTTTTCTATAGATGTATACAAAATAACAAAAGTATTTTTTAGTAATCAATGTGATCCTGAAACTACATCATCCAAATCATGTCGAATATAATAGTTTATCTTGACATTTTCTAAATGAATAAATTTTCTAAGTGTCCATAGCTCATAGTACGTATGGTATACCTAGGGAACCTCCTCACATGATCTAATATCTTCCCTAAGATTATAATTGATTCAAAATACTATAACAATACTCTAATAAGATCCCTAAACTAAATATAAAAACATCAAAAAAATAGGTTTCCCTTATGTAAAACAGTGAATTAGATAAAATTGAAGTAACTAAAATGAAACCTCTAATAATAAAAGGATCTTCTTCTGTATCCAATAGAACCTAGTCTAATAAAAAAACATTACCACTATTCATATTCATGAACCTACCTCAATGATCATTAACTACACTAAGGTACATATTCTTATGGTACTTATCAATGACTCTAATAGTCTACAAACGAACTCGAGAGTATAGATCATTAGTTTTCAGAAATAGTTTGGATGGATCATATATCGTGTATATTTAGGTATTTATTAAATGCACATTATTGATTTTATTTTATTGATTTTATAAATATTTTTCATGGGAAATATTAATTATAAATTAGTAAATATCCACATCATATTCTTTGAAATTTTGTTTTGATGTTATTGAGAATTTTTATAATTTAGAAGATAGAAATATTACTATACAGATAGTGGAATTTTTTCACAAATATAGGGTTGTTTAATTTTTCATTGGTGATTTTTTCCATAATGATATGATATTATGCTACTATATTAGACATATTGACATCTCTCAATTATAAATTACTTTATGGTGATTTCTAAAATACCTAAGAAGATTTTTAGATTGAAGTATGGTTATGTGGTAGCTACTTATTCTTTTATGTATAGATATTTAAATGCTATAAAATCTTTTTAATTTATCTATTTTATTTAATATGAATTTAGTGTAGTTTATGATTTATTATTGAAGTGATGATTTATATTTCAAGATAATTTTTCTGAATTTTAGAGTTGGGATCACTATGTTTGCATAAATTGGACTTTCATCTATGGTTTATCATGAAATGATTTGTAGTTTTGGAAAAGAATGAGAGTGAACCAAACCTACAATAATTTTAAAACATTAAACTTCTATTATTAATTTTTTAACTCATATTAATGAGATACTACATGATTATTAATATTTTATGTCACCTAGTTGATTGATTTTGTTTGATGATTTACGGTGCAATTCAGTAGTATATGTTTCATTTGGATACTTTCATTATTAATGAAATATATATATTTATGATATTTCTTTTCATGATGAGTTAATTTATGATTAATAAACTAGTGGAGTCATATAAAAGATAAATTAACTAGTGAAACAATTCAAATACTTCACGATGAAGAGATATCGTGAGATATGTTGAGATACTTCTCATTTTTATATTAGTTCATTTCTGATGTGAGATCATGTAGTTATTGTGAATGAAACATGCGGAGTAGTTTTATATTTATGATAATGTGAGTTATGATAATTTTAATGACCCAAATTTATTAATACCAACTAACTCAAATATAATTTTTTACAAACCAATATTGCAATATATTTTTTCCTCTAATTATGTTCATTTTTTCAATACCTTTCTCTACACACAATGACGAAATGAAATGAAACCATTGTTTATATATATATATATATGATAAATATTAATTATTTCTACAAAAAGAATTCATTTAATTAGTATGTATGAATTTTATTAACATAATTTTGAAATATATTAATATATATATGGGTTATTTTATATAAATTTACTTAATTCATTCTTGTTTTTAAGAATCAATATTTTTTATGCACTCTAATTTTTATTAAAGGAGACTAAGTATAATATTTATAAATGATGATTATAATAAAATATAATATTAATCAATTGATTCTAGATTTATTAGTGTTTTATACATTATTAATAATAACGACTATGATTTTAGAAAGTTATATCCCTACAAAAACAATTTTTAGGATACTTTATAATTTTATTTAAAAGTTAAATTAATAAATTTTAGAAATTTAGAATGATAAAAATAAACTTATATTTCAGATTCGTAATTATCATATTATCATAGGATAACATTTTTGGATTTTACTAGAAATATTGATATTTATGTAAATAGTAAAAAATGTGGTTTTTACAAATAAATTTAATTTTATTACATTATTAGTATATAAGTATGAATTCAAAATTCATGAAACCATTTCATAAACCAAATAGGTATTTTATATGAGACTTTATATTTTTAAAAATGTTGTTTTCATTTAAATCCTATATTATACATTTTAGAATATAGTATAAATTTTTTAAAAAAATATTTTTAATACATTAAAGATTTAGTATTCTAAAATTAATTTGTATCCCTTCTTGAAATTGAATCAATGAAAATTATGTTTGAATTTGGAATAATTAGTTCTAAATTATTTAATAGGGACCATTTTATTTTTGGGTATAATGGATAAATTTCCTAGGTAAAAACTAGTTACTATGGTGAAAACCAAATTGAGTAACCTAATAGGTAAAGGGACAAACATGTTAAAAACATGTTTTTAATTGATTTTTTGAGGTTTTTATTAAACATAAATATCCTTAACTTAAATATTTCTAAATATTGGATCTACTTACATTGAAAGTGTCTTCCCATTATTGAAAATTTTAGGGTTTATACAAAAATGACATCTCTTTTCACTTATAAAAGGGGCACTCCTCCCTTCAAAAACCCTCATACCACAAACCACTTATTTCAACCCAAAATCAACCCAACCTCTCTTAAAAAGTTCTATCTACCATAATGGTTTTTTGTAATTCACAAAATATCATCCCTCAAAGGCTTAACCCCCTTTCCAAATGAGATAATACAAGAAGTGAGGTATAAATTCATAACCACTCCTATCATTTTGTTATTTCATTATGTGGACCTATTATTCAAGAAATTACATAGAAACATATTAAAATTATAACATAGATATAATTATTATATTTTTATATTATTATAATTATGTTACAATAATTAAACAACTTTCCCTTTTCTATTAAAATGAATGAATCTGTCATGTGTGCATTGTGCGGACTATCACAGCTATAATACAATGTGTTTATTTTTTTCATATCCTCTATAAAAGGCTGGTCATAGTATATAATTTAACATATAAGTATAAAATAAGTAAAATATTTTATATTAATAAATGAAAAACCGTATTACACTTTTTCCTCATTCTATAGAAGATGAAATCAATATCCATGTGTACATGTAGACTACTACCTCTATGGATTGATCGATTTTTATTTTTATTTTCATCACCAACTTACATTGATGGTCTTGAGAATATTATTTATTTAAAAATATGGTTTTTATAAAATTATTAAGCATTTATAAAATAATTTTTTACAACCTTTTAACAATATGATTAATAAACAATGGAAGTAAATTCAACCTTCAAAAATTGTGTTCTAAGAGAAAAAATGGTTTCTTCATACTATGAAATAACTTCTTAGTGGTTATATTATTCATATAAGATATAACACATTAATAAACATTTATATAGTCATTATTCCTCTATTATAATGATATTTCAACAAAACTACCACATAATCATTCATAATTATATCATGTCCATGTTTTGGTCGATTTAACCGCCTACTTGAAAAGTGTTATGAATTTATATCATGGATGGTTATTAGAATTTAATTTATTGTAATATTTGATATAAATAAGTAAATAATGATTTTTTTTGTTTTTATATGGTTACTTAAAAAATTAACTCATTATTTAAGAAAACACCAATTGTTCACTAAGAATCATTGAAACATGCTCATTTCCAAAATCAACTTTAAATATCGTATCCAAAACACCAATAAAATGAACTTTTAACATTAAAAATAATTCTGAAACATCAATTATAGTACCCTGTATGATATTTTAATGATGAAAATTGGGAGTATAATTAATAACAACACCACAATTATAAAACTAGTTCAAAATGACTAATGTAACCCACACTTGATATTAAATATAGATAATAAACTAACTAATATATCTACAGATAATATTTATTAATGAATTTTATAGGATTTTATATATATTAAATTTTTTATATAATGGATCATTAATAAATTTATGTATTTTATATGGGATATTAGAGTGCATTTGACTATGTGGGGAAATATGCTAAGTGTTTATTTGTAACATTTTCAACTCCATGGGAAATTTTTTAATATTGTATGCTGTAAATTATTTTATAGGGAGTAATAAATACCAAATATAATTCGAATATGAAAATATCATTGTTTTAATGAAATTTTAATTTCCATTTAATTGTCTTCCTCCCAAGATCATGTGATCTTATGTTATCAATTTTGTAAGAGTTTTGTCGACTATATTTTTGGTTCATTAGGTCATATTCGTTATTACTTAAATATTCTTTTCAAAATTTATCTAATCCTACTATTAAACTATTTAATATTTTATTTCCTTTTTTATCTGCAGAAATCACTTCTTAGCATCAATAACCACTTACATGATAAAATATTTTATGAAAAAAACTATAATGGGGGTAATAATAACACCCACTCTTGCCAATGAATCTTTTATCACATTTACATAATTTCATTCCCATCAATAGTTTTATTTATTTTTTGGAAATATAGTACTGATTATTCTATATTATTCTAATCATTTTTATACTCATTTTTAAAGGTAAAATTTAATATTATTTTTAGGTTGTGGGTTTTCAAACAATGTTATTTTGAAATATATTTTAAAAATAAGTTTTTTATTATTTAAAAATAATTTTTTCACTCTATATTATTTGATAAATTTATTTTACTTTCAATGATCTATTATTATATATTCATTTAAAAAGGTAAATTATTTAAAAAAATTCAGTTCACCTATTAAAAAATATCTTTTGAAATTGACATGTAAATTATTATTTTTACATTGATATTGAAATTTTTTTTTAATTAATCTTTTTAATTTTTCTTCATGTGAAAACATTTTTTCTATAACTTTGATATTTTCTATGAAACTTTTCCTCCACATTTATATGTTTTCAAAAAATAATATTTTTATACTAGTTTTATAAGGAAATTTATTTAAAATTATTTTAAAAGAAAAAAGGACATTTCTTCTTTCCAAAGTGTTTTTTATAAAACTCTTTTAAAAATCATGTAAGCCATTGTCCTTTGATACATGTTCTGATTGATTTAAATATATTATTAAAATATTATCATCCACTTTATTTCTCTAGATGGATTATGTAATATGATTCATCATTTAATTTTTCTTTCCTAACCATCCACTATAAATAGTCTTATATTTTCTTTAAGTTACTTTCCATTGTGAATACCCAATTATCCATTTAATTAATTAAAGGCCATTAACTAATATCCTATAAATCTACTACTTGCGAAGATTATTATCTTAACAGTATACCCTTAATCCATACATTTTAAATACTATATTCTTTATTATCTTGATTTATTATTATTTACCAAGAAATTTAATTGATATCATTGGATAGACACTTATTATCCATGGTTTTATCATGTTATGATTATTGGTGGAATTATGAATGCGTTCACTATGATATTCCATTTGAAAAGGACATGAAACTCATTTTCTTTTCTGGGGTTCTTTATGATATTATTTATTGTTTTTAATGGCATATATATATGAATGGATGATGACATCTGAGTTCCTATAATACCCACTAATTCATTGGTTTAAGTCTATATCTCATGAGATAGTAAGGGATGGACATATTGATTTTGTTCACACAATCATGGGAAAAGAGGTTTTCTCACATTTTCAAACATGTGTATAATAAGTTTGTTCATATAATCATGAAAATAACGGGGTTTATCTAAAAAATTTCACATTCTTGTCATTTTTTTGATATTCCCAATTTTTTACATGTTATTACATACTTATATTCTTATTTTTATGTCTAAGTTATTCTCTCATGGATAATTTTTATTAAACCATGTTTCCACACTCTTTTGATTTGTGTATTATGATATGTGAAGCCTTATTCAATGGTTTATGATCTATGTTTTGTTGAATATAGTATTATTATATATCTTTATTATATTCATATTCTCATATCATTATCTCTTATGATATTTGATGTTATTGCTTTGGATTACCCATACTAAACATAAAATCACATCCCTTTCTTACATTTCCATTTCCCCAAGTTATGAATATAGGAAAAGTATTAAATGTTTATAAGATTTCATTATGTGGGGTATTTTTTATAGATTTTTAAGACACATTATAGATTAGTAATTTTTTATAAAATGGGAAATAATTTAAATTGATTTAAAGAACATGGGTTTTTAGTTAATGTTTTCTCCTAATTCTAAAAACTTCTAATAAAAAAATGTGTTGGTAATGTATTGTAATGAAATGTTTTCTTTATATCATGTAACTAGACAATCACATTTATGTGAAACTAAAAAAATTAGCCCCAATTTTACATCATGCTCTTCTCGTGAATATAAAAAACTATCTAAATGAGATCATATCATTAGAGATTATATTGGTATCTTAGTGTAAATTATGTCATTATGAATGAAATATTGAATTTAAGACATCGATATTAAACAATACTCTAACATCTGATACGGAGACATGATATCTTACAATAAACTACTGAGTATTTAGATTAATATTACCATATTATATACTATTTTATTTTTCAAACCATTGATATGTAGTGGTGCAAAATTTTAACAGGTTGGGATCTGTGATATTGTGGGTCAAGTTAGTGTCATTACTGATTTTATTGGTGTTATTCTAGGGTCTAGAATAAATATATCATGGTCAAAAATATATATTCATCAACATCCAATTATGATGTGGTATTATGGGTCCCTAATATATTATTAATTTTTTTGTAAAATGGATTAAATACATATGAGTATAATTTTCATATATGATAAACTAATAAAGTATCTTATATAGTATAGTCATGATGACTTGACTTTGTAACACCCACATGTTACTATTGATTCTTATTTTTTTTTTAATTTTATAGTATTTTGAGTAATCATGATTTTGTGTAATTTTTTTCTCCAAATTTGGTATTTTTTAACTTTTTTAGGTGTTACATATTTAACCCGCGTGGTAGGACTAACCCTAAAACAACTACCTATATGAGTTACAGACTTAATAATGAAGATTTTAATGGTATATGTATTTTTGATGAAACCATTTGGGGTCTCCAGGTAAAATTTATTGATTTAATTGTGCATAAGGGTGAACTGTATAGATGGAACTCGATTAGAGGATGTTTTATGGACCTAATCACGAAGGGTGTGGTGTGGTATACATTGTTTTCGATGCAATTAATTCATGTTTAAAAATCCAAATGGTCAAACCAGATTCAGTTAAAAAGTGAAAATACACATATGTGTATTTTTCTTTTTTAGGAATGGATCCCCTCCCCCCCCCCCATTATGTTTGTTTTCTCTTCTTTAATTAAAATATAGTGTTTATTCTCAGTCTCTCATTATAATTTTCCTTATTTCTCTAGGTTTTAAGTGATTTCTTTGGTAAATCTCCCACTAATCCTCTATTATATAATATTACTTTATTCCTTCCATTACCCCTCAAATTTAATATATTCCCAAGAACCATAATCTCTTTTAAATGTGGATTTAGAGTTTAGTATTTTCTAATATTATGTTCTTGTTCCCTGGGATTTTTATATAGTGGTTTTATTCCCAATTTGGATTTTATTATTAAAAGTGATTTGGTTCTAATTTATTTGAGGGTGGTTATTCTACAAAATAACATTCCATTTAAATTTATGGAATCCTTGAATTTTATTAATCCCCTTTTTATTATATAAATATATGTCATTTTTTAGTGTTTCTCAATTGTTTCTATGAACTTTTGTCTTGGAATAAAAGTCCTTTTTATGAATTTCAAATGTATCTCTAACAAAAGTGTTTAATAATTCATTTACCTTTTGAAAATTTCTTTATTTCCCTTAAAAATAGAGTTCATATTTGATAATGGTAAGTTTTAAGATTAAATGATGTGTTTTAAGTTTTAAGGGATTTATAAAGGAATTTTAAAAAGGATTTTGTGAAATGAAACAGTTCCTGGCATCCAAAGTCATGATTTTATTATAGTGGGTTTTTTTGAAATTCTAAATGAAATTATTATGATGTATGTGAGATCACTATGAATCTATTTTAGAATTATATTTTTTCCATTAATAATTATAATTTCAATTATGTGTTGTTTTAATGATGAATGAAGTGTATGTTTTATATGAAGGAGTTAGAGGTAAAGGGAGAGAAATTTATTGTACTATATTGACGATTTTTTTAATTGATTTATCACCACTATTTTTTGATATAATAAAATATTGGGTAGCTAATAAAAGTTTCATATTTTATTCTAACTATTCTTTTGTTTATAGTGTTTCAAGTTACATTAAGTAGTTGTTCTTTCTAAGGGATTGGTATTCGTTAGTCCCCAACACTTTATGAGAGAATTTGAAGATAGGACATCTTGTTAGAAGACACATACGGGACTTTTGACTCTAATAGATAGGTCCATTATCATTCTAGTGATATCCTATAGAATTTACCATTAAAACTGTTCCTTGATAGGTTTTTATGTGTAGGTTTTTTCCTTCCCCATGTTTTTTTGTATTTCCCCTCTACTTTTATTTATTATAGAACCCTCTATCTTTAGTTTATTATTATCTCTTGACTTATGGTGCCTACTTTGTATCATTATTTAACTTCTATATTTGTTTTAATTTTATTTATTATATGTTTTTAAATTCATTTTTTAAATAAGGGTTTCAAATGTTTTGGAAATTTGTTTTTGGTTTGGTTTTTCATAAAACCAATTGTTCTTGTTTTCCTGTGTTTTTAAACAAGTTTTATATTAAATATTATTTATTTAAATGTGATTATAGGCACATGATTTTATTTCACTAAGTTAATTTAAGTTTAAAATTTTATTTTTATATAATATTTTAATCTAGAATGTATGAACTGTATATTGAAAGAAATTTCATAGACTCTTTGATGAGATCTTACTATGTATTTTCTCTTAAACTATGAAAACGTACTCATTTATGTGTGTATAAAACATATTATTGTATACAAGTTCTATATTTTTATTATGATTGGATTTTCTTCTTGATTTATCAATGGTAAGTTGGGATATTGTGAGTAACCATGGGTTTCATGGAGGTGGTTCTGTGTTTTGGCTCAGGATTTATTTTATTTTTTATTACTTTAATTTTAGTCAATTTTGTATATTATAGTTATATTATTTTTTATCTTTATCTTATTCTAGTTTGGTCTCCACTTTATATCCTTCGATTTATGTGATGAGTTTGATTTTTATTTTTACATGTCATGATTTATTTATTTATTTATTGTTTGAGGAAAAATAATTCTCAATGTAGTGTTTCAAGATTACTAGGCGCTAGTTTCTAACCCATGGGAATCTAGAAGGACCATCAATCCAAGTGACTAACTGTGTTAGGTGTTGAGATAGTGGATTTTTTGGATGGTTCATTACAAATTATATCAGATCTTGAGTTATTATATGGGACTTGGTTTTGGAATTCTATTTTGATATTTGGGGAGTTAGTATAAATAAGAATAACACTATCAAAACTCAATTAGAAGGAGTTAGGAGATACTCGTGATAATTTTATCAACCTAGGTCTTAATTTACTAGGGGTAGTCACGATATGGATTTCATTTTTATAGTTTTTATGATCTTATATTGTTGTAAATTATCCTCATTGGCATTATATGAGTTGAATTGTGTGATTGTTCTTGGAATTTTGTTATGAAAATGGAGAAGAATTTAGAATGTGAGGTTGAATATTATAGATTAAAAAACAATTTAGTTATAAAGAACATTGTTTCATATATTTTTTATGAATTATTTCACAATTAACATGTGTCATATCGAAACATGAATCTTAGTCATGCAAGGTTCGACATTCTGTTTAGTTTTGTTATTTAGACCTCAAGATTCTTATATCGTCTTGGGTGATTTTGTATAGGTAAATGGATCAAGGTAGGTCTAATCATAATTTCATATGTTTGGATGGGTTTAATATTGAAATATTTTTTCCCTTGTTATTTCATTGTGGTGAAATTTGTTTTGATGTATTGGAAAGAGGAATTTTAGAAATATATTATTTCAAAACAGGTTTTCATGGGCTATTTGAAAGTATTTACATTAAATTTTATAGGATGTTTTATAAAATATTTTATTTTATTATGGTGTGTGGGTAAAAAAAATTAAATTTATGTGAAATTAAAAAAATTAGTGAACCACTCTCATTTAGAAATTATTTCAAGAGGGTCATAATATTTTAATTCATATAGTTTTTAAATGGGGTGGAGTAATTTTCCAAGGTTCGGGAATTTCCAAAAGAGATGGTTCATTTTTAAAATTCATTACTTCCTAAAATATATTTAAATTTTACTTATTATGTTTTAATTGTTTTAAATATATCAATATTTTTTAATTTTTTACCATATTTTTTAAGTTTATTTTATTTGATTTGACCGTTGTTGTATAAAGGGGTTTTCATTTGGAATTATGAGATATGAACTGATTGATTTCCTATCTATAATTATTTAAATAAATCCACCTAGAAATGTTACCAAAATAAATAATAGGATTATATTTGAGGGTGATATAAAATTTGAATCATGTCATCATTTAGAATGATCTATTAGAGATTAGGTTCTATCCAAACTCGTAATGGGGCTATAGAATTAAAAGGTTCTTTTCTAGTGAAACTCATCCTAATATTATTGAATCCATATACTCCCACTTAATATGAGTAATATGGATAAAAATAAGTTGTGGAGTGGATATAAAAAATGATAGAGACCTCCATTATCTCAAGACTTTGGATGATTTAAGAATGAGAGTTATTGAGTGATTTCTCAGAGGACAAAACTGAGGGTAGTGAAATTTGTTGGTTCCCTATTAGTTATGTTAGGATATTTATTTAGAGTTTCTAAGGTTTATTTTTGTTTAGTGTTTCAATACCAATGGTGTAAGGTCATATAAATATTATCCATTTATAGGAAGTCTTAAACAAGACATCAGAATAGCTATACATGGTTTTGGCTTGGATTTTTCAAGGAGAATATTGAGGATTATATATAGGTGGAAACTAGTTAGACTGTTTAACTAGGATGGTAAATTATATGATTCCACTAATTGGAGATGAAGTTAACCCACCTTATGATAATTAAAACGTGGATGATACAAATTTTAACCACATGAGGGTCATTCTTATTAGTTCCTTTTTATCCCTTATAGGAAGAAGGTCACTTGTGTGCTTCCCAAGGGTGAAACTAAGGTTCTATAATCCCTTTTTCACTAAAATTTCTAAGGAATTACCTTCATTATGGTTATTCTATCCATATTTAAATTATTTATCTAAATCATTGGGAGAAATATTGAGGGTAGTCAGGTTTGAGGATGATTAATGTTTTTGTTATTTCCTTTGATGAATTTGGATTTAGTTGGGGGTTTTGAGGTTTTCCTTATTGAATGTTTTATTTGGATCATTTTTTGTAATTTATATGTCATGTGGGTTGTGTGTGGTTGTGATTATGAGTGGATAGTGGAATCTAGTATCTTGGGTCTTATGTATTTGATTGGTGAATGATTAGTGGGCCTGGAAAAAATCCTTAGGTTATTATTTTGATGACTAGGACTTATGATTCACTACATTATATTATTAATTTGATGTTTCTTGGATTCGCCATATTTGGGTTAACCTTGAGTTGGTATTCAATGAGGGAGGTCTTGGGTTGCCCGTCTTTCATTTCGTTTTGACTCATGGTTGGACCTGTGTCTCCCTTTGTTGATGGTTTTTTGTGGTTGTTCAACTTTTTTATGGTTTTTTATTGGATCGTATTATTTTTCAATGGAATCACTTTTAGTAGTGTTTGGTTTTTTCTATGTGTTGGATTTATTTTTAGGACTTGTTCTTATTATTTTTGATTGTTTCTTATTATTGGTTATGGTTTTTGTTTTCTTTTGGTTTTAGTGAGAGTGTTTTTTTAGATGGTAGTGTTATCTCTATGAGAGGATATATTATTTGGGTCATAATATGAGTGGATTCAAAATTTTAGTGATACCAGAAATAGGCCTCTTTATTCTTAAAAATCTAGGTACAAATATGTGGTTAGTTGTGCAAGAATAAGTGATCATTTCTTGAGGAATTGACTTTTGTTTATTTGAGTAATGTGGGTACCTTTTTTGGATGACTGATCATGTTAGGAGTTGGTCAGTAATCTCCCTTTAATTTGAATAAGGATTTTATTAGGATAGAATGTGACATAGTGGGATAATTATAAAACCTTTGTGTTAGTGTTGATTCTTATTTTATGTTATTTTATATTATTTTTAGTTATATTTGTTTTTTGGTAAATTTTTAGCTCTATATTTGTAGTTTATTAACTATTATATGCATTATATAGTTATACCACATGGTATAATTTACCATAAAACAACCATTCATACAAATTTTGGACTTGACAGTGTGGATTTTCGTGGTATCCACAAGATATGTTCCACCTTGTTGGGTCTCTAGCTAGAGTGTGCATCTTGATTTGTGTGAAAGGATAAACAACATAGTTAACACATGGTTAGGGAATTCTATAAGGTATAAACCATGGGGGGTTCACTGTGTTGGATAGTGGCTCCCACATGGTTGTCATATGGTACAAAAAACCATGCACCCAAACCTTCAATATTTTTAATTTCACTTAAAAATATAAAATACCATTATGTACCTTTCAGGTTTTTAGGTTTGGCCTCCTAACCACTCTCTTATTACATGTGTTTTCTCCTATTAAAATCCATGAATGATTTTATTATACCTCTTTTCTTCTATTTTGAATTATTTATCCATGTTTGAAATGGTCTTGATGGTAAATCACTCCACTTCCTCTTCTATTCTCTTCTCCTTCATTGTTTTTTCAGTTTACCCTCTGATTTCACTTATTACCAAGAACCCAAATATCTTTTAGAGGGGTGCTTATGGGTTTCTATTTTATAATATTGTGTTTTTGGTCCTCTAGGGTTTTTAGATTGTGGTTTTTTTTTCATTTTTCATTTTATCATCAAAGTAGATTAGTTTCCGATTGATTTATATTCAGTGTTTCTATGAAATATTATTCCATGGAAATTTTTGGTCTATTTGACTTTTATAAATCATTTTTTTATTGAAAATATAAATATATGTGATATTTTTTTGTGTCTTCCAACTATTTACATAAACTTTTATCTTGGAATAAAATATTTTTTAATAAATTTCAAATATTTCTAACAAAAAGAATGTTTAGTCATGCCAATAAGTTTTTAAAATACATTTATGAACCTTTAAAATAGATTTTGTGGTTTAAAAAGGTACATTTGAAATTTTAACTATGTTTATGAGGTTTTAAGGGATTTTAAAAGGATATTTTAGTCTAGTTTGTGAAATAAAAATGGGATCATCGTCCCAATCCATTTTATTATTATAGAGGCCAATTTAAAACTTTTAAAATAAATCCTTATGAGGTATATGAGACCCTAAAAGTTTCTTTTTGGATATAATTTCACTCACTTAATGGTTTGTGTTTAGATCATGTGGTATTTTAATGGTGAATTAATGGGTTTTTCTTATAAGGTAGTAGGATTTTAGGGGAGAGATATTGATTATATTATATTAATTCATTTATTTATTGTTTGATTAATCTCATAAATCGAATTGACTTCATGGGAATTGTGGGTATTTAATATAATTTATGGATTGTTTTTTTATTATTATTATGTGTGGAAGATGGCTAGTTTCGTAGGAGATTAGTTCTCCCTAGTGGTTATTATTTGTTAGTCCTTGACACTTCCTGAGGGAGGTTCTAGATGGGGTATCTTGTTATGAGACACATACATGCCTAGAGAATCTAAAAACTAGGTCATGTATCATTCTACTTATATCATATAGTGAAGCCCTTGAAAAAGTTTCTTTGATATTTGGTTCCATGTGTGGGGTTTCATTCCCCATGATTATTTATATTTTTCCTCTATTTTTTTACTTTTTATACTCTTTAGCTTTAATTGATTATTATCTCTTGAATTGTGGTTCCTACATTATATCATGCTCTAATTTTTGAATTTGGTTCACTTCATTTTTAAATGTTTTTTAAAATATATTTTTAATGTGGATTGCATATATTTCTTATACTGTTTGTTGGTTTAGTTTTTAATAAAACCAATCATTCTTATTTTCCATGCGTTTTTTATACCAGTTTTATATAAAGTATAATTTCTTAAATTGTGATTATAGGTACATGATTTGATTATAATTTGGAACATTAAGCTTAAAATCTCTTTTTATGTTATACTTGAAATAATCATTTATGAACTATTTATCGAAAGGTATTGCATAGAATCCTTGGTGAGATCATTCTAGTAATTGTTACTCACACCGTACATACATACTCATGTGTGTTTGTGTATAGATGATTTTTTGTATAAATGTTATAAGTTTTATCATCAATTTAGAGTTACCTCTTGTTCCTTTACTGGTGAGTTGGGATATTGTGAGAAACCATCGGCTTCACGGATACAATCATGCGATTTGTATTGGGTTTTTGTATTTTTTATTAACATTTTGTGAGAAATTTCAACCCACAAAAAATTAATAATTTTTTTATCCTGAAATAGTTTTTTGTGTATGCTATGTACTTTTATTTATGTGATTATTTGGATGTTTATTTGGTAATTTTATGATTTATTTTTTCATTTATTCTTTGAGGTAGAATTCATTCTGAAGGAAGTGTTTTTTGATGTACATTAACTAGTTTCCCAACAATGGGGATTGAAAATTTCCTTGGACTTGACGATGGAATGTCTTGGGTGTAAGGTTGATGGTAGATTAGGATGATTGGTTATAAACTGAGTCAATTTTCAGTTGTTAATGAAATATTTATTGACTAAAATTTGTAGTTTATAATTTTATAGAGTGTTATAAATTAATTTAATAACACTGAAATAATATATAATCAATTTTTTTTGTGGAAATAATCTATTGGAATGATTAGTATTGAATTTTCTTAAGTTTGAATGGTGGTGATATTTATATATGATCAACTCGAAAAGTTATGATGAATGGATTAAATGTTATCGGATTAGGGTATATTGGATTTTTTATGAGAATTTTTTAATGAGATTGCTCCATTATTAAACAATAAGAATATTAAAAAAATTAAAATTGATCTATAAATGAAGAAAAATCTTAATTGGGGTAACCTAGGTGTTACAGGGTTTTTTCCTATAGTTATAGTGTTTTCTTAGTAAAGTTTAGTGAATGATGAATAGTTATTTTCAATTTTCATGAGTGATAATTCATGTAAAAAAGAAATTGTTTAGAAAGAGCTAAATAACCTTTGGGTAAATAATTTGTGTCTATATATTATTTTTGTATTAATCATTATCACATGTAATTGAGGTCCTCTATATCTTTTCCATTCATAAATATTGGAAACAAAAAACACATTTCCTACTTTCCTTTCATGATATGCTAATTTTTTATTTCTAATTTACATTATGAACCATTGAATTTAATATTTTCATATTATTGGTTAAATAGAATGGAACGAAATTAACTACTAGTAAAAGTGAATTTTTTTTTTCTATAATAGTCAAAGGTATGTGAGTATAAACATGGGGGAGTTTTTATTTAAGCATTCATTTTTTACATGAATTTTTCATGGAAACCTAATAATTTATTTCTATATATAACTTGATAGATTTATTTTAATTAATTCTTTAAATAATTATGATGTAGAATTTATAATGGTGTCCTATATTAATATATTTTTCTCATGATATTATGGATGGTTTTTAGTAGTATTCAGTGCTATACATTTCATAGCTTCTATTTTTCACTCATTTACTAGCATAGTGATAAAGGTAATATTCTTTTCAGAAATAAAAATTTAGAGGGAAATATGTAAATAATTTTTTGGATAATTATTTCTTGTTTTATGTTTAAGGAATAAAGTGTTAAAGGTGGAGAGAATATAGTATTTTAGGTTTTTTATAATAATTAAAAATCTTGTGCTCATAAATTTGTTGGGATTCAAATTTATTCGATTCATTGTTGTATTTATTTATTTAATTTGTCCCTATTGTTTGAAAAAAAATGATTGAAAATATATAGAAAATAGTATGTTTTATAGATACTATAATTTATTAAGAATGGTGTTTCTAACTTTGATTTTAGAATTGCCTATATTATACTTATTATTTAACACTAATTTTTCATTTATTGGATACTTTTTTCATTATATTTTTTCAATGGGGTATTCTAGTGGTTTTTTTGTACAAATTTTTTTTGAAATAATATAATGATTTTTAAATAAAATAATAACATCAAAATTTTCTCTTTAATAGACTTTCAGATTGAGGAACAAAATTCCTTATTGATTCTAGAACGAGGGTTTCCTTTTTAAAGTTGTTTTATAATTTATCTATTATTGTTAAAAAATTGTTTGGATGAAATGTTATGTTTCTATTAAATATTAGTTTTTACATTAAATCTATGTATATATTCAAATTTTAAATATTTTTTAAAAAACCCCTAGATCTAGAGAATTATATCTTAAATGTAGAAATCCTTAAATTGTTAGGCTTCTCGAGAGAATAAAATTATTTATGAAAATATGAAAGGTTCTTTGATAAAAAAATTATATGTTTAAATTTTATCCACATCATTCAAATTTTATTTCATATTCTATTGTTGGATTCTTATCATAAACATCATATATGATAAATATTTAATAGTATTAAATATTATAAGATAGTAATGACATCAATCCATGTCATGACCAGCCCTCTAGGGCCCATGCCGTGACTACCCCAAGCCCGCCTTCCATAGGCCAGGGGCTGGCGACTAGCACCGAAATGTGTATTACCTAAAATGGGAAGGCATAGACATTAATCCTATGCAAAAACATGGTCTGAGAACACAAAAAGAAACGACTTTGAAGTAAACAACTGTAGTAAAAAAGAGCGATGAATGTAAAAGGGGCTGAAATAAAAGCCTAACTGAAAGTATGAGTAAAACTGAATGTACAAATACAATTGAAAGGAAGAATACAACTGAAAAAGGAAAAAAAACTACTTAGTCATCCTCTGAGGATCCAACCTGAAGGGTAGTTACAAATCACCTCCTCGGGACTCCATGTCTGCCTATATCTTCCACGTATCATCTAGTCCTGGCTTCCTCAAAGCCTTAGCCTAGCTGCTTGTCGTCTGCACAAGACACAACAAGTTGCGGGTGATTCCCATGCAGGGGTGAGTATAATGATACTCATTAGGGACCTCGAGACCCTCAAAGGTCCCTCATAATTCTAAAAGGAGAACCATAAGGCTTGATCTCAATCACAAAGCACAAATCAATGGACACAGCTCAATTAGAGTCTCATCTCAAACCTGGCATACAACTCAAAGAAACAGTATATGATGGAGACCCACAAATGATCACTATAAATATTGATAGCCAGCCACAGGTTCTTTAGGCCTAGGAAAAAGTAACATTCCCATTCACAACGCCGAACACCTCAGTTTCGGGATAAATCCTCCTCTATCGAGTATAGTGGGCTTGTCGTGTCACATAGAGGTGTTTCCGACTAACCTTGAACTGCGGAGGTACTCCTCCCTATCACGTATTGTGGGTCATCCAAGTCACACAGAGACTCTCCCACACCGTGTCCTACTGATTTTCTCCTCCCCATTTCATATCGTGGTTTCACCCCATTTTTTCCTGGTGAGGTACTTCTTCCCATCACGTATCGTGGTCGTCAAGTCACTTTGATTTGAAAAGTCAGCAGTCATCAGGTCTCATCCAGTCCCAAGGTTCTATAGGTAGCATGCTTGGGATATCCACTCCCCAATCCATCAACCATATTTCAACCTACACAAATTCTCACAAGATGTAAACTAATGATGCATCATGTCACAAGGGTTCCAACTCAACAGACGGTGCATCAACCGGATGCCCAGTCTGTGCGTTACTGGAATTTCAGTGGTGAGGGCCCAGTTGGATTTTAAGGCGATCCAACCTAGATGTACTCCAATTTTCTCCAAAACTCTCATGGAGTAAGTAAAATAGACCGTCTCACTCCAAGGATCCTAACACCATAGACGGTTCGTCAAATGGACGTCCGAATCTCGAGATAAGTCCCTTTAAGTGTTTATGGGCTTGGTTTGGCCCAGGTAGAGTCTGACCAGGTTGGAATGACACAGACTGACCCAGTCAGGGTTGGGCTGCGGCAGACTGGGACAACTGAGCTAAGGTTTGTCCTATCCTACAAAAAGGGGCAGCCGGAAAGGGCGGCCTGGCTTGTATTGGGTGGCCCGCAAAGGGGCGACCATGCCCATAAGGGGACAGCCCTGCCCGCGAGGGGGTAGCCCGCTAGGGTGGTAGCCTGCTAGGGAGGTAGCCCGCTAGGGCAGTGGCCTAGATGGGTGGCGGACCACTAGGGTGTGTCCTGCGATGCTTCCGCCAGGTGGATCAGGAGATCCCCTCCCCTAAGATCCCAAACAGCCTGAATTCGTTCAACCTTGGAGGTGGCGACACCACAAGGGTGTCTCCTGATGGCCATAAATCCCATCAGAGGCATGAGTTCCACCTCCTCCGCCCCAAATTCATCCACGGTATCCTTCTCACCAGCGACACGTGATAGTGCGCCGCCCTTTCCTTCTGCAGTCGGCTGACGAGATGGCCACCTTCTCCATCTTCCATGGTTGACGAGTCGTGGCCCCTTTGCACACTGGCATCAAGCGACGGCGCACCACACCTTCTCTGCGGCTGGCTAGTGCCATCTTCTCTGATGTCCTTCACGGCTTCATGTCGTGGCCACCTCAAGAGGCATTTATTGGTGTTTCACCTCCTTCATAGACGTTTTGTTCCTTCATTCCCACGGTCTTCCACGATATGCTCTAGGGTAACAAAGTTGCGGAGGGTTCGGGCCGGGTTCGTTAGGCTTGTGACCTCTTCATTAGCTCGTTATTAAAGGGAGGATAAAATAAGTTTAACAATTCCTTGTATTAAATAACAAACAAACCCCACAAGGATACCCTGTAACAACCTCCCATAAAATGAATGAATCTTAGATCAAACCATTAGTCAGTTGACTCGCATTCTTTATATAATTTCAAGAATGGGGAAGAGAGAATCCGAAAAATGAACAAACAAAATAACCCCTACCATGTAACCCGTTGTATAGTGTCTGCGGATTGAATGAAGATCGTGTTTTTCATTTCCACAACTGGATCCCAAAGATGGGACTTTCACGTCGTCCTTTTGTACATGGTTCGGTGTCACCTGTCACCTCCTGCTAGGATCGACTCTGTCCTCTAAGGGTTCGACATCGCAGAGCTCCTTCAGCAATTCATTTGTTGATGAAGTTGTGCCAATACCCCTCCCCAAGATCTATATATATAGGATACTGGTAGGTTAAGTAATGACATTGGAGTTTAATGGGGGTCATAAATTAAGAAGCTTCCTAATTTCTCAATGACATCGTTACATAGGGTTGGTAGGTCAAGCCATTTATTTGCTTGACACATCGCTAACACCACCCCGGTGCTTGTCCGTTGGAGGATATGAAATAAAATAATAAAATTATTTCATTTCATTTCATTTAAAAAGTTGAAAAACATAAATTTTTCTCTGGACCTACTATGGTCAATGAAAAGCCTCCTCTAAGCGAATCTTGTCACTTTGGATTCAACAGTACCCTCGAATTTTAAATCTGAGCAATAGTTCAAAAGTTAGAAAATGTCACCCATGCATTTACTAAATGTACCCAAAAAGTTCAATAAATTATTTATGTTCATCCTTGACCTGTACTGGTCAATGATAGGCTCTGCCTAAGGAGAAAATGCCCAAACTAACTCAATATTACTCTCAGATTTTCAATCCGAGTTACCGTTTAGAAGTTGTGGATTTAACAATAAAATAATTTCCACTTAATTATTTTTTTATAGCCAAAAACTAACTTTAACTTGTGGCCTAAATGGGGAAATGTTAGTATTAGTATAAGGAAAGAATATTATCATGTTTTTAGTGGTGGTCTTTGATTTTCAATCCGAGTTACCATTTGTGAGTTACAAGAAATTGAAAAATAAAATAATTCTATTAAATTTTCTTATTTATGGTTATGCCATTTTCGGGTTTTCTCAAAATATGCCCACACCGACTAAGCATAAGTCGAACCTAGGGTAGACTCGCCATCCTATGCGCAATAGTTCCCTCAGATTTCTGATCTGGAAAACCGTTGAAGATATATTCCATGTTTTCAATAAAACTGCTTAGGCTCCCTAATTAAAGCTTAAAAAAACTTCAACGGATCATTTCGGGAACTCCAGGACTCGGAATCATGTGTTGTCAGATTTTTTTGTCTCAAAATAATTCCATATAATTAAAATAAAATATGGAAATTCTGGGACATTACATTCTCTGCACCATAACGCTTTTCTTCCCCAAAATCCAAAACACATACTAAGGAATCAAATGGTGGTAATGAGCATGAATCTGAGCCTCCTGCTCCAATGTGCTCTCCTAGAGGTTCCTGTTCTATTAGGGAATGTACACCATAGGTATAGACCACCCACAAAGTTCCTTCTTCTACCAATCCTCAATCATTATTGGATCCTCCGTAAATGTTTCCCCATCATCTAAGTCTATCTCTCCATGGTCGATGATGTGAGATGGTTTGTGCATGTATCTCCTCGGTTGGGATATGTGGAATACGTTGTGCACCTTATCCAACTGTGGTGGAAGTGTGAAGCGTTATTCCACCTCACCTATCCTTTGAAGTATCAAAAAGGGCCAGATAAACCTTGGCGATAACTTGCTGCCCCGACCAAATATTCATAGTTCCTGTCAAGGAGAGACTCGTAGGAAAACTTGGTCCCCCTCCTGGAACTCCAGAGGTATCCATATCTTGTCACCATATGACTTCTGTCTTCTCTATTCAGTCTTCATTTTCTCCTGGATGGTCTGCACCTTCTCAGTGGTATCTCATACCAACTCTATACCCATAAGTTTTGACTCTCCTAGGTTAATCCAGCATAGAGGTGATCTGCATGGTTGACCATATAGGGCCCCGAAAGGTTCCATACCGATGGTGGAGTGATAATTGTGGTTGTATGAGAACTCTACTAAGGGAAATTTATCCTTACAATGGCATCCAAAAATCTAGGACACATGCTCATAGGATGTCCTACATCGTCTGAATGGTCTACTCTATCTGACCATCCGTCTAAGGATGAATGGAAATGCTCAAATGCAATTGAGTCTGGAATGCCTCTTACAATCCCTTCCACAATCGGGATGTGAAACATTTTTCATGGTCAGATACGATCATCGATGGAACCCCATGATGTCACACAATCTCTTGTATGTAGAGGTATCCCAAGCCCTCTATTGATCCCTACTCTTGGAATGGTAGGAAGTGGGCCGACATGGTGAGTCGGACAATGATCACCCAGATAGAATCATGTCCCTTGGACGTTTGTGGAAGCCCTGTCACAAAGTCCATGTATATCCCATCCCACTTCAACATTGGAACCTCTAGTGGTAGAGTTAAGCCTACTAGAACCTGATTTGAAGCCTTTACTTGCTAACAGGTGAGGCATTGTGAAACAAACTTTGTTACTGCCTTTCTCATCCCTGGCCACTAGTGCTGATGCCGGAGGTCTTGGTACATCTTCGTCACACTAGGATATACCGCCAGAGGGGACGTATGGAAATCCTTCAATACCTCCTCTTGTAGTGCCACTGGTACCATGGTACTTCCTCTGAAAAGGATGACATGCTCCCCACCTTCATAAAATTCATCAGGTTCCTACCTTAAAGATATCTGAGCACATCGAGCCTCATAGTAATTGTCCCCAAGTTGCGCCTCCCTGACTTGCTGAAGGAGTAGGGGAGTGACTTTCAAATACTAGAAGTATGTTGCTCCATTTCTATCCATGAATGATATATGCAATAAGGCTAGCTACTTTTTTTCCTCATTCAGAAACTATAGACCAGACCTCATGCTGAGTGAATTTTCTACCATGTTCCCCTTTCCAGTAGTATAGACTATCTCAAAGACATAGTCCCGAAGGAACTCTAGCCATCATCGATGTCTCAGGTTCAGATATTTTTGATAGAAGATATACCTGAGACTCTTGTTATCAGAGTAGACTGTAAAATATTTGCTCATCAAGTAATATTCCCACATCTTCATGGTGAAGACCATTGCTGCTAACTCTAGATTGTGGGTGGAATAGTTCTGCTATTGTTGTCTCATCTGGAATGAGCCATAATCGATCACATCTTACTCCTACATCAGGACACACCCAATTCCGGTCCCTGATGTGTCATAGTAGACTACATACCCAACACCCTTTTCTGGTAGCTACTAGATGCGGGCACTTGTCAGTCTCTGCCTCAGCTCCAGGAAACAAATCTGGCATCTATTTTTCCATTCGAAGGGCTTATCCTTCTTCATCAACACTGAAAAGGGTTCCACAACTCTGGAAAAGTCAGGCATGAACCTCCGGTAGTACCAAGCAAAAGAATAAGTCCCTCTCACTTTGGGAAGGTAATCCTAAAAACATCTTATGAAAAGATGTCCCCACACTCTACCACTATTGTTGAGAACTGAAAACTCAAAACATCTACTACCACGAGGGTAAGGCTGACCGACTCAAGAGTGATCGGTTGCACCCTCCTATGCATGATTTTATCATGTGCTGCCTGGGTTTACTTCTTTGCTGACCTAGGAAAACCCCATTCCAACATCATAGATAAAACCACAACCTTTTTCTTAATACAATCAATTTGAGTATGAACTTTGGATGCCTAGTCCATATCCAAACTATTGTCATAAGGCCTCGACCCTGCCACCAAGAGGTTCCAACTGAAACTCTAACCTCAAGGGTCATATCACACCATCAACGTATGTGTGATTATTGAGTCTCCTCTAAAAGTTATCTCTAGACGTGAGGTTCAATTCAACAGTTTAACCGGAAACTCTAGGTATTATAAAATGTCCATAGAAGTAATGAATGATTGGTACCTATGTCAATTAATACGGTAGCTTGTAGTAGACACATATCGTACCTCAAATCATTTCTAGAGCCCTTGGGTCACACTCCTTGACTGAATGAAACTAATCCCTTCCCCTATCCTCCATCTCAATGAGCCTAGTGGGGAACACAAATGGGGGTGGTTGTAACATGTAGAAATCTATACCACCTCATGCTGCTCTCCTAACTCCACTTCCACGTTTTCTACTCTGCAGATTCATCTGTCCCTAACACGTCCTCTTCCCAAAACATTTTACACACCCATGTTTATGATACTGGTGTCAGTTTCTTGCTTTCCCAATTTTAACATTCACTAGATGCATCCTCTCAACCAAATAACTTTCAACCACAAAGGTTCTCTCTAGCACCCAAACATATGTAGAAATGCATAGAGGAATAGTGCTGGATCGGATGTCCCTAAGCACACCTCGCTCGGAGATCTGATCCCTGAATAAATTATCATATTGTATTCATCAAGTACTTGGGATGTTCGGTACACCTCGATGAATAATCAGCTATTGACATGTCATTCTGTCGAAGCAGTAAAATCTCTAGGGAACTCTTATCCATTATATCTTTATAGAAAGTGACCACCTTCTCTAAAGAAGGTTCTCATGTTTGTCCATAGAAAATTCTCCTCATCACAAGATTAGGGTAATCTAAACCTTGTAATCTTCCTACTTATCCACGTATTAAGCTCTCCACTAGGACCTCCATATGATCGAATGGTTCCCTAGCTAGACAGAAACTCATCTACCACTTCAAGCCATCCCTCAGCTGCCTGTGGTTCGGGATCGCCTCAATACCTAAGGGTATATGATGTTGAAACATGTGTAACAAAACAAACCTACATGTTTCATCTACCAGTACCGTCGGTTGTAACTACTGACCAACGGGATGTGAAATAGTTGGAACACTACTCGAAGGTACCATCTCGGGAAATGGTCCATGTACTGAAGCATCATCACCATGTGGACCATCCTCTTAGTCATAAAATGATAAGGAATTGCATTTGTGATCACCATATGATATTCTAGTGTCCTAACTAGGTGGAAAACTCTACCCACAACCTCCAGTTAGTCCTCAGCTACTTGGGAATATGTCTCGCCTCGAAACCTCGGAGGCCTCTTCCACTGGAACTCGTGAAATTCACTTAGTCGGTGTGCACCATCGGCTAGTGCAGTTGGTGGTAACTGCTTCCCAATGGTTCGTGGTGCAACTAGTGCACCACCCAAAGGTGCTAACACTCTAAGAGGGACCTGCACCAAGGCCTCATCGCTCGGAGGGCCATAATTGTGTACTATCTCAAGAATCCTAGATGGTTATCTATGTGGCGGCATCCTGATATGGAAGAGGTGCGCCATGGCCATTAAGTTATACCTAGTGAGCTGAATCGAAGTAAATCATAAAAAAACTTTCCAAAAACACACACAATGAGTACTTTCATGTGCTGAGTCGGAAATCAAAATTCAGGGTCCTGGTGTATGGATACGTTGGCTGCCGTATAAACACTGCATTCCCAAATTTGAAAACCACACTCATAACACTTAACACTAATTCCACATAGAAAAGATCAGAGTCCTAGATTTTTGGTAGAACCGAACTCCTATGATACCACTTTTTTATGACCTGTCCCCCAAGGCCCGTGTTTTGACTACCCAAAGCCTGACTTCCAGAGCCCAGGGGCTGGAGACTAGCACCGAAATGCGTATTCCCTAAAATAGGAAGGTGTTTCCTTTAAACCGGTACAAACACACGGTCCTAGAACATAACAATAAGAAACTGTGAAGTAAACTATTGTAGTAAAAAGGAGTGTTGAAAGTAAAAGGGGTCGGAATGCAAGCCCCACTAAAAGTATGAGTACAAGTGAAAGTAAAAAATACAACTAAAAGGAACAATACAACTGAAAAATGTATAATAGCTACTGAGTCATCCTCTGAGGATCCTACCTAAAGGGTAGGTACAGATCGCCTCCTCATAAATCCACGTCTGCCTGTCTTGTCCGCGTACCGCCCAATCCTAGCTCCCTCAAGCCTCAGCCCAACTGCTTGTTGTCTTCACAAGACACAACAAGGTGCAGGTGAAGCCCGTATAGGGGTGAGTATAATGATACTCAGTAGGGACCCTGAGACCCCTAAAGGTCTCTCAGAATTCCAAAAGGAAAACCACAAGGCTTGATCTCAATCATAATGCACAAAGAAATAGACACAAATCAATTAGAGTCTCATCTCAAAACAGTAATACAACTCAGAGAAACATGATATGATATTGACCCACACATGATCACTATGAATGTTGATAGCCAGCCATAGATTCTCTAGGAATAAGAACAAGTAACCTTCCCAGTCACATTTTTGAACTCCTCGGCTACTGTAGAACTCCTCCTCTATCCAATACATTGGACCTTCCACATCACACATAGGTTCTTCCCACTAACCTTGAACTGCTGAGGTACTCCTCCCCATCTCGTATCATGGGTCTTTCGGGTCACACAGAGTCGTTCCCCCACCATGGCCTACTAAGGTACTCCTCCCCATTGTGTACTATGGTCTTTCCCCACTGTGGCCTGCTAAGGTACTCCTACCCAGCGTGTACTGTGGTTATCTAGTCACTCTGAGTCGAAAAGTCAGTAGTTATCAAGTCTCATCCAGTCAGAGGGTTCCGTACATATCATGGTTGGGAGAATCGCTCCCCAAGCCATTGGTCATATTTCAGCCAGAAATAATTCTCACAAGAAGTAACCTGATGATCCATCATGTCAAAAGGGTTCTAATGAAACATACGACGCGTCAACTGGATGCCTGGTCTGTGCATTATTGGCATTTCAGTGCCGAGGACCCAGTTGGATTTGGGTGTGGTCCAACCTAGCCATACTCCAAGTCTCTTTAAAACATACATGTAGTAATTCAAAATAACTATCTCAGTCCCAGGATCCCAATGCCATAGAGGGTTCATCAAACGAACGCCCGGTTCTTGAGATAAGGCCATTTAACTGTTTCAGGGCATGGTGGGGCCCCGGTCCTGTCCGACCTGATCAGACTGAACCGGCCTGACCTGGTCTGGGTTGGGCGGCGATGGACTTGGTCAGCTAGGCCGAGGTCCAGCTCGACCTGTATAGGGTGGCCTTCAAGGGCATCCCAGCCCATATAGGGTGGCCTGCAAAGCGGTGGCCCGACTCGCAAGGGGGCGGCTCGAAAAGGCAGCGGCCCTCTAGGGTGGTGGCCCGCAAGGGCGGCGACCCGCTAGGGCGGGGGCCTGGATGGGAGGTATCACACTATGGGGGTATCCCTCTAGGGCGGTGTCCCGGTTGGGCGGTGGCCCACTATGGTGCAACCTGCTAGGGCGAGGCCTATGGTGCTTCTGCTAGGCGTCTAGAGAGAGCCGCTCCCACGAGATCATGAACGGCTAGGATTCGTTGGGCCTTTGAAGAGGCGGAACCACGTGGTCATCGCCCGATCACCGCAGAACCCACTGAAGGCGAGGGATCCACCTCCTCCGTCGTGGCTTCGGCCATGGTCTTCTGCTCACTGGCGATGCACGACGGTGCACCGCCCTTCCCTTCCGTGGCTAGCTGAAAAGTCGGTCTCCTACTTTTTCTTCCATGGCTGAGAGCCGTGGCCCATTTACACACCAGGGGTGCACAACTGCACACCACACCTACTATGTAGTCGGCCGGTTCCATCTGATCTGATGTCTGTTGTGGCTTCGTGTCATATCCTCCTCTATGAGCGTGTGTTGATATGTCGCCTCCTTCGTAGCCAGTTGGTGTCGTCGTGTCGGCGGTCTTCCACAGAAGGCGCAAGGGTAATAAAGTGGCAGAGGGTTCGGGCTAGGTTCGTTAGGACCACACCCTCCGCATTATATCGTGTTCAAAGGGAGGATTCAATGGGTTTTACAATTCCTTGTATTAAAAAGCAAACAAACCCCATAAGGATACCCCATAACAACCTCCCGCAAAATGAATGATTTGTGGATCAACCTGTTAGTCGGTAGACCCATGTTATTTGTATAATTTCAAAAATGGGGAAGAGGGAATCATAAATAGGTAGAAACAAAATAAACCCTACCTCGTTACCCATTGGAGAGCATCCATGGCTTGAACGCAAATTGTGTTCTTTATTTCCACAACTGGTTCCCAACGACAGCACTCACACATCATCCTTTAGTGCGTGGTTTGATGCCACCCATCACCTCCCGCTAGGATCCGCGCTGTCCTCTAAGGGTTCGGTGTCATGGTGCTCCTTAAGCACTTTGTTTCTTAGTGATGTTGTGCTGAAACCCCTCCCCAAGATCTATATATTTAATAGAGGTGGAGGGTAACTAACGACGTTGGAGTTTAATGGGGCTCAACAATTAGGAACCTTCATAATTACCCAATGATGTCAATACATAGGGTTGGATGTGCAAGCCATTTATTGGCATGAAACATCACTAGCCCCACAATTTTTCTTGTCCATTGGAGGATATGAAATAAAATAATAAAATTATTTTATTTTATTTCTTTTAAAAAGTCACAAAACATAACTTTTCCTCCGGACCTACTGTGGTCAAATTAAAGCCTCTTTTATGTGATCCTAACACTATGGATTCAACGGTGACTTTAGATTATTAATCCAATCAATGGTTCAAAAGTTAGAAAATGCCACTCACACATTTACTAAACGTACCCAAAAAAAAGTTCAATAAATTGATAACGTTCACCCTCGACCTGTGCCGTTTGAGTTTAGGCTCCACCGAAGAAGAAAACACCCCAATTAACCCAACGATACTCTCATATTTTCAATCCAAGTTACCATTTAGAATATATGGATTTTAAAATAAAATAATTACCACTTAATTATTTTATTTACAACCAAAAACTAACTTCCACTGGTGGCTCGCACCGGCCAATGTTAGTATCAGACTAAGGAAAAAACACACTCACGAGTTCATCAGTGGTATCAGATTTTCCATCTGGGTTACCATTCGTGAGTTATAAGCATTTGAAAAATAAAATAATGTTATTTAATTATTTTATTTACTGTAATTCCATTTTCAGGTTTTCTCAGAGGAGGCTCGTGCCGACTAAACTTATGTCGTTCCTAGGGTAAACCCATCATCCTGAGCACAATAGTGCCCTTGGATTTCTGATTCAGGAAACCCTTTAAAATTTATTCCACTTTTTCAGTAAAATGGCTTACGCTTTCTAATTAATGCTTAACAAAAATTCGACGGATCATTCCGGGCACTTAGGGCCTCAGAATCACACGTCGTTAGATTACACGGTCTTGAAATAATTCCATATAATTAAAAATATTATACTAAAATTCTGAAACATTACAATCCAAACCATATATTTAATTTTTTCTTAGAATAAAGTTTGATAATCTCAAAATTCACTTAAATATTTTATGTTCATAAAAATTGTAACATGGAAAGTGAGGAATTTTAAGATTTATTATTCCAAAATGATTCATTTGATATAAGTTTATGAAATTATTAAAAAAATAATTTTAATTATATTCTTGAGGTATTTCTATAGTAATTTTTTTATAAAATTTAGAAATACTTCCAACTATGATGATTCATTTTAAAATTTTTCTACCACTGTTTAGTTCATGAAGAAATGAATCTATAAATTCCAAGGACATGGAAACCTAGTGTAAAAAAATGAAAATTATTAAAGATGAATTCTTTTTTATTTTCCACTATATCTCTAACTCATTATATATTTTTTGATTGATTCATAAACGGTAATAATATTAATAATATCCAAATTAAGTGACCATCAAATTTTAAAATTCAATTTTATTTTTGAAAAATTATTACTCTATGTTTCTATTAGCGGAATTTATTGTGATAATTGATGTGAAGATAGATTTGAGGTGTGTGGAAGATATTTTTAGAATATATAATATACAAATGGATATTAGAAAAATATTAATGTGACCTATCTATTATAATGTGGTATAATCATGGGATCCATATGGCATGGCTTATATAAAGCATGAACATCCAATAATCTGAATGAATGGCTATAGATAAATGGTTGGTTTAATGCAAAGGCAAGTTGAATAACCATTCAATTGATTGATTAAATGGTTGAGTGATGTAACGGGATTTTTATGTATTGTAATACATGTGGTGGTGTGTGGGGGTGCCACATTTCACCCCATAAGTTTTCTAAAAAATTTGTATTACTTGTAGGCAAAGTGTGATGTCCAAATTATGCAATGAAAACATTAGATTACTCCTTTTGACCTTATGAATCTAATAAAACTCTTTTTAAATTATTTTTGTAAATATTAATAGTTTATTTTGGTTATTTATTGTCAAATTGGACTTAAGATCATGTGTTAACTATTTTGTGTACCTTCATTTAATGAAATATTTCTATTGGATAAATAGAATCTCTATAGTGTTTACTATTACCCCCATTGTAATCAAAAAAAATTATAATGGAATTATTTATTATTTATTGAAAAAATGGATTTATTCAGTATTCTATTAATTAATTCACATGATTATGTTTTTATGGCATTGATTTCATAGATATTTTTGGGATCACCACTTGAAAATAAGATCATCTTATTAATGAATGTATTAATCGGATAGGTTATAAATTAATTATGATTATTATTATAATAATTACAAATATACATGGTGAATTTAATTATAAGGTTAAAACTGAAATCTATTGAAATTAACATAAACATATTTTTAATATTGAATATCTCCTACTTAGATGGCATGGATAAAAGGATAACATTTGATGAGATGGAGATGGGTGCAGCTTTTGGGTCATGGTATATATTTCTTATAAATTATGTGAATGATATGAACTTATAAATCATGATGAGTATTTTTTATGATTATGTGATCTAATAAAAAATATTATAATGTATAAATAAAATAATGATTATTTTGGATGATAAATTTAACATTATTTAAATATTTTAATTGATTTTATTAATAAGGCATATATAATATATTGATTGCATGTTATTTCATTAGATATGTTATTAAAAACTACTAGATGACATGTATTCTTTGGGATGGTAATGTTGTATGATAACATGAGCCACATAATTTAATGTGGCTTACTTCTCAAGATGATGACATAGAAAAAATATTATAATGGTATAGGAATCTCATGAAAATTATTTGAATGGATCATGATAATATGGATAATTTATTATAATAAGAATATTGATATTATATTATATAGAATAAAAAAACATGAATAATCATACAAATGAAACTAAACTCTAATTAGATTATCATGATGTAAAGGATATTAAAATTCATGAGGATGATACAATAGCTCTTAGTTATTATATGAAAAATTTTAAAGTCCATATCTCACCATATTTAAAGAAGCTATAATTAGATGGGAAAATTCATGTGTTCATGTTTGTTTTCATTAGGATTGAATACATGGATTATAATATTGTTTATTTTTATCATCTACTAAAAATGATTTAAATGGTCTAAGTAGTATATAAACATATTGGAGGGTATTCTATGATTATTTGGGATTAATTTGATTTGTTAATTTATATATTGTTGATGTTTTGGTTTGTCAATAATAAATAATATCATGATTATATTCGATATACTCTAATATTATTTTTGATATTTCTATAAACAATAAGTTAGATTAATATTTTATAGTAATTTATAACATTATTTTATGATTTTTAAGTGGGTGATGTAGATATTTATTTTTTAGTTGTGACATGTGTATCAAACTAAAATCATAAATCATGATTTTCATAATTTCATGCTGGTTATTATGAGGATTTGATTGTTCCATTAGTAGATACCATTATTATTCAAAGTAAGTTGTATAGTATTTTGACTTCATATTATATAATAATATTATATTGAATGGTGATGTGTTGTTCATATGGTAGTTTTGGGGAGTTGGTTAGGTCGTGATTGAAAATTCAGAATAGAGGATAAGAAGTCATTATGTCATAATGGACTTGGCTGTGGTTAAATAGATTAAAAAAGAAATAAGATTTCCAATGTTATTCAGTAATATTATCTTGTAACCATTGACATTATATAATAATGAGGACCATTATTCCATTATTTTAAAAATATATTTATCTATTTTAATATTCACTAGTTTTCATAAGAATATAAATAATAGAAGTGTCCCAAGCATTAGTATTGATTAAAAGATAAGTGACTCAACCTAGAGGTCTGAGGTAATTGAAAAGATGTTTCCTAAAGATAGATTATAATTAAATGATTCTTAATGTATTATAACTTCAGTTTCATATTATTTATTTTACTTTAATTAATGATGTTTTTTTCTTTGGTATTTTAAGAAAATTATGAGTATGTTTATGATATTTTCATGTGAAAAATTAATATATTTTATTGTTTAATATTTTGAAGAATATTCATTAAGAAGTTATTAAATATTCAAATACAACCTAATTTAACTTATATTTCATTTCATATATGTTTGGGGACACTTGGAAAATGAGGATACCTCATTTTAATAAGTAAAATTCTATACTCTAATCATTAATATTCACAATATTTTTTTTCTTATTTGTGTAACACTACCACAAAATTGGGTTTCCGCAGTGCCACCCTTTAACAGCGCTAAAAAAAGAGCTGATAAAGGGGGTCCTTTATCAGCGGTAAAAAAAATCCCTAATAAAGGGGCACTTCTAACAACACTGTTAAAAGTGAACTTTTATCAGTGCTTTTTTTAGCACTGATAAAGGCCCCCCATTTATCAGTGCTTTTTCCTAGTGCTGATAAATTTTATATTTAAAAAAAACATGAAAAATAATATATTGTTTTATAATTATATTTATATTGATATAAATATAATACATATTTTTTAAATATTTTTTAGAAAAGTATAAATAGACTACTACATTTAATATATAATATTTTTAGTGAAAATGGCTATAAAAGTATTTTAAAATTTTTATTAGTTAATAATTTACTAATTATCATCAATTAATAATCATTTAATAACAATTTTAAGACACAAGAAAACAAAAAAATTAATAAAAGATCTAAAATACGTTAAAAATGTAACTCGAACTTCAAACGGCCATATATTTTGATCAGGGTGTCCGTTTGAGCTCTACAGCATATCAAATCGAAGCTTGTGATGGGATCTACATGCTAGTGATAGAAGAAAAGCATGTTTCACATTTTTCAAGGCCAAAAAGGCCCATAAGTCCTCCAAAACTGAGTTTTTAGTCGGCATACCCCGATTTGTTAACATTGAAACAGGTATAACTTCTGATCTGGATGTACGTTAGCCATGTACCACATATCATATCGAATATTGTTACATTTTATTCAATTTGACTAGCTATAGAGTTGGAAACGGGCTTCTGGATTATAAGTTATGGTCATTTTAACATTCTATGGCTTTTCAAATACACATATATATATTTATTCATAAATATATATGTGTCTGTGTGTGTGTGTGTTGTATATATGTATGTATGTATTTATTTATTTATTTATTTATTTATAAACAACATAAAAACTTTTATAAATGTATTTAAAACTAATTTTATAAATATATGTTTATATACAAATAAATATACGGATAAACAATTGTAACTACAAATATATATATATATAAATATATATAAATATAAATTAATATACGAATGAATATATATATACTAATACATGAGTAAACATGTATGTATTAATGTAACTAAATATATTTATATTAATATGAATCTATATTAATATACAAATAAATATAACTATATATATAAATATATTAATATATTAATATACGAATAAATATAAATATATATATATTACTATATGAAATAATATATATGTATTAATATAACAAAATAAATTTATATTAATATGAATCTATATTAATATACAAATAAATATAACTATATATATATGAATAAATATATGTATCATTAAATAGATAAAAAACAAAATGGCTTAGTGGTAAAGGTGTAGGCGTGCAAGGGGGAGGTCACGGGTTCGAATCCGGGTGGAAGCAAGGAGGGGTGCACGGGCAAGTGTAGGATGCACAGGAAAGGGTAGCACGCAGGAGTTGGAGGGGGCCGCCGAGTGCTGATAAAGGGGGCGGTCAAGCGCTATTAAAAGCTACCCCCCCCCCCCCCACCAGAATATAAGTTATTATTTTTTTGAGTTTTATAGGCGCTTTTTAAAAGCACTGATAAAAGTCTCATTTTATCTATGCTCAAAAAAGGCGCTCATAAAAGACCCCTTTTATCAGTGCTTTTTTTAGCACTGATAAAAGGGGTCTTTTATCAGTTCTTTTATTAGTGCTGATAAAATGGGTCTTTATCAGCGCTTTTCTGAGCGCTGATAAAAGGGACCCCCCACCTTAATCTTCTCCTCGATTAACAGCGCTTTTTTAGCGCTGTTAATGCGCTTTTCTAGCAATGATAAAATCTATGTTTGTAGTAGTGTAAGTAGAAGTGTTTCGATGTCATTATAAGGATATAGTAATTCATGAATGATTGGTGAATCCAAAAATTATTATTTCATTCTTTCCAAATTTTAAAAACATTCATTACTCAATAATATTTATAATAATGGAATTTATATCTAACCAATTATCAGATAATAAAATAGATTTATAAAACAATGATGGGAAAAAATAATAGAGTCACCCCTAAGAATATTTTTTAATCTGTTCAATTGGTGACTCATCAATTTGTATCAGAGTTTTCCAAGTTAACTTTAGATGTTGTGTTGTTGTTATTTTGTTGTTTCATCAGATATTTAAGGTCTATATTTTATTTTCAAAATTCATAATATCAATTATGTTATCTTTAAATGTATTCCTATATTTTATATGAAAAATTTAAGTAACTTGATGGAGATAATTTTTCATGTTTATTATCATTAGTTTTGGATGTAGTAGATATTTTAATTAATGGTTTAACCCCTTTTATTGAAAAATATATTATTATATTGGTTGATATAAATAATATTGATATTTAAATTCAAGTATCAAAGTCTATCCCATCCACACATTCATAATATAAATTCATTAAAATTAAGAGGATCAATATATAAATGGTTATTTTTTATAAGATATTGAATATCCTTTAAGGGAATTTTATATTGAATAAAAAAATAATTAAATTAGTATCATTCAATTCAAAGATGTTTATATTATTAAATAAGAAATAATGGATGATTTATTTACAAGTTTTAATGATATTGTGAGAACCATAATAGGTTTTGGAGAAACTTGAAAATATTTAATGAAGTATTTAAATTAGGTTAAACATATTTTTTTTGTAAATTTTCATCACTTGAAGATCATGATTTTAATTATTTTACACTAGATTACATTCACTTTATATGGGTTTCATATGAGATGAGTAAACTATTTTTTTTAGCAATAAAATAAAGGGTCTAGAATAAATTTCTTTTAAGACCATAATAAATAATAATATTTATAATGAGGTCAATGAAGATGAAGGGATTTATATTTTTGATGAATACATTATGGAAAGGATTGAAAAAATCATGTCACATATCTCAAATATTATTAAAACAATAATGGTATAATATCATGTTAAGCATCCATTAAATTATTTAAACTGTGGTGTAGTTTAAAAATTTATTTTAAAATATCTTCAATTTAAATGATTTGAGGATTTTAATTATTGGGATCCATTTGTAGATTTCTGAGGACGAAAAAAATCAAAATATAAAAAAAATTAATGTTTCTTCCAAATTAAAAGATAGTATATTATCAATAATGAATAGACGAACTCTTTTACAAAAAAATGATAAAAATTGTGATGATAGTTAAAGTGTATATGTTTTATCCTTGAGTAATATGGGTGAATAATTAATGATTGTTATGGTGAATAGAAGTACTCTAGTAAAGATGAGGAAAGGAAAATAGGAAAATAATTTATTATCAAAAATTAATTAAAGGAATTTATATTTAATATTTTTAAATTGGATAATGATAATAATAATTTAGTGAAGTTTACTCAAACATAAAATGAGGATGACAATGTTCAAGGAGAAAGGGATAAGTTTTTTGTTATAGAAATTAATATTTTGATTTCCTTACTTATCTAGTGAAAAATTTAAATGATTCATTGAGATAAAAAATCAAATAAAATGAAAAATAAATTTATATTTTTTAGAAATAAAAGCATTTGAGTTTGAAAATAAGCTAAATTAGTTCAAGTTTGGTTTTAACAAAACCATGTGAGAAGTCATTGAAAGTTAAAAATATAGTGAAAAGACTTTTAAAACATCAAAAAATTTGTTGATCATTATTAGAATTAAGTACCTTGTTCTAAGGATTAAAATTTTCTAAAATTTAAAAATAAAAATGCTGGAGATAAATCAAATAGAAATAAGATAAATTATATAGAAATAAAATAAAATGTATATAAATTTAGTTCCTATAGAAATGTAAAATTCAATTAAAAATCTACTATAAAATTCAAAGATAAATTTGTGAGAAAAGTATCTCAAAATTATTATGTAACATGTAGAAATTATCATAACTTCCATTCACTGGGTGAGGTTTGTAATATTGGAAATAATAGTGTATAAGATAAATTATTTCAAATAATATTAAGAGGATTTCCTAAAAGGAAATATGTTTTATAGTTAAAATTAGTTTTCTAGTGGTTTTTGTTTGGTGGAATGAAATTATTGGTTTAATGGATGAATTTAAAGTGATTCAATATTATATGAATATCTATAGTTTATGGTGAGATATCCCACTATGGATAATATGTTTAGAATCAAACCAAAACATTTCAAGAGAAAGTGTATAAATTTTTTCAAAAGTTTAATGAAATTTTAAGAATAGGTTTTCAATTTTCTCATTTTATAAAGTATTGTGTAACTATTCTAATAGAATTTTTAAAGATAAAATATATGAATTTATATGCATATTTTCTATCATGTAATGATTATTACACATGGATCACATGTATTATATTTATGTAATATAATTATGATTTTTATAAAAGGTTATATATTTTCACATGTAGTGTATAGAAATAATGTTTTTATTTGGTGAATAAGTCCTTATAAGATAATGTGGTGAGTATATGAGAAAAAAATATAATCTTATTTATAGAATCATGTAATTTTTACTAATTAAAATACACTATAAACCCTATTACAAAACAATATTTCTAAGAGGAAGAATATAATCTTGTTGTGGATTGTTTGGACCATTTTTGATAAAAGTGGAATTATAATTATTTTTAAAGGTAAATATTTTGAGTCTTTTTTATGTTTTGAATTATTATTTTTATTTGGTCAAAATTAATATATGTCTATATATGATTTATATTACTTGAATATAAGTGAAATTATTTTATTAACCCTAGTATGAGAAAATAGGTGTAGGCACAAAAAAATCATTAGTGATCAAGATATAATAGTTAAATAAGAAGATAGTTGAGGGTAATTTTATATACCTCTTCGATTTATCAAGTTAAAACAAAGGATATAAATAATTCGATAAGTCATGATGAGTATATTAAGGTGGTGATTTAATAATTGGATCGGATCCAATATAATAATACATGGTTGATGGTTCCTAGGATAAAATATAAACAAATTATTGGAATATAGTGGGTGTTTCATAAAAAATAACCCAAAAAGGTAAAATTTAAATGAAATAATGATAGAAAAATTTTAAATGGGTACTCTCAAGTGGAAGGAGTATTCTTTGGTAAGAAATTTTCTCCCATAAAAATTCTTGTGAAAATTCAACTATATATTTATATTAATACTCAATTGATATACAATATTTTTAATATGGATTTCAATTATGTATTCTGGAAGGGATATCTTAAATAAGTGGTCTATATTGATCAACATGAATTATTATTTTTTGTGATGATTCTATATATGAATATACGTTAAATAATTATTTACATGGTTTTAACAAATCATCCATATAATTATACTCAAATATTTATTCATGTTTTAACTTGTTTTAATTCAATAAAGGAAGAGTGGATAGTAAATAATATGTAAAGGAATACTCCTAAAAATAACACATTGTCTTTATTTATGTAAATTATATTATTATTTTTAGAAATAATGATTATTTTTCCATTACATCTCTACATATATTAAGAATATGTTTGAGTTGTCAACAACTAAAGACAAGATATATTTATTAGGATTAAAAATCACTCATGGAAAGGATATTATTTATCATTATCAAGAGAAACATGCCAGTTAATTTTTTAATAAATTTGGGATATAAGGATATAAGTCAATTTAAAGGAATTTGGAATATAAATATTCTAAATATGGTGAAAATAATTTAATAAAACGATGCTGAGAATGATTATCATAAGTTTTATCAACTTGATTTCATTAATAGAAAACAATATTTATATTATTTAATTGTGTTCCTAATATAAAATTAAACCAAATTAATCTCAAATTATTGTAGTAAATAGAATCTGAAGTATTAATTACTAGAAATTAGAATCTTGTTGAGTGTTCTTTTTAGGAGAAAAGGTTGTTTCTTATAGAATAAAGAAATCAAAATTACATAAATCAAATTTTAAGTGAAATATATGGATATGAATCAAGTAATGACTCAATTGATATGGTTAATAACTCAATTAGTATGACTCTTAAAAGAGGTAAAGTATAATTTTTTATTAGAATGAAATAACCAGATTGATATTTACCATTCAAAAAATATGGTGCAACATTTCTGATCAAAGAATATTAACATAAAGTACTACTTTATAAGGAAATGATGGAATAATTAATTTTGGAGTTGGAGTTTTTTCTTACAAAGGACTATGTGATAATTTTGTTTATAAAACCATTGATTAAAGATACATTTTTGAAATTTAGGTTAATGAGGGTAGTTTAACCTTCTGTCATGTGAGGTTGGTCTATGTAATCTATCACCTTCTATCTTGTTATTTAGTTATTTTTTAAAGGAAAGGAAATAACATGAATCCAAATATCTATATTATCTTTAAAAATAAAAGTGAGAGATAAAGGAAATAAATATGAACTAACACTCTTTACCTTAAAAAGAGGTAAATATATTAAATGGTTTGTGTTTAGTAGGTAATTAGTGAGTTTAGTGAATGTGAGTTCCATGAACAATCTGTATGTGTAATATCCCTTGATTTAAAAAATATTATTTTTAGAAGTGTATATAACACGCAACACTGGGATCAAATGAACCATGAAATATTATTATTTTGTGACCATTGTAACCTCATAGTTGAATTAGCTAGTATGAATAGTAGTAATTTCATTATAATATATATATATTAGTCCTGATAAATAAAAATATATTGATAAATTCTTAGGAATTATGCACTGTAATAGACCAACCCTAGTCAACCAGACCAGTCACCCAAGTCATCCCATTACAGGGTGAGGTAAAATAAAGATAACAATAATGGTCTCAAATATATGAAAATCAAGTCATATAACTATAGTATGAAGTAGAAACAATGAGAGTTACAACTAAGAAAAAATTATAAACCAATTAGTGTGAAAATCCTAGACTAAAAATTCTCCATGTGACTATTTTCCACCTCTAAAAGGAATCCCACAACAAAACAGCAACAAAAAGAGAATCCATAATGTAATAGAATGCCCTTTCCTTTATATGCATCTTGAAAAACATGATCCAAATCCACCCAAAGGAAGAAGAAGGTTGTAAGAAACCTTTCCCAATAGGAAACCACCAAATAACCTATACAAGTTTAAATATCAGTTATTCAGAAGTTTTATCTTTAAAACAAAATAGTTTTACAATAATTTTAAAAATAAAACAATTTGAAAAAAAACATTTCTCCTTCAATCATTGGGTTTTCCATAAATTGTATATTGTTTTTTCCAAATCTTGAAACATTCCACTTATGAAACAAAGTAGGTAAATAGAACAACCAAACATATACATGTGATCCATTATCCATGAAACAATTTATCATTCCATAAATAACTAAACAACAATGAACCTACCAGTTAGGCTCTAGACTATGGACTAATACGTACTAGAATCTCACTAGCCTAATAATTAATAAGGATGGATCCAACTAATACATATTCCTTAAAGTATCCATTGATATGTAAGAGTTTACCTCTTTATGATGTCACACACACTAAGGCTATCCATGTATCTACCTCAATGTACCCAAGGTCTCCACAGTAAAATGTTTGTCAATTTATATTTTTAAAACCATGCTCACATTTTTATAAAACCATTTCAAATCCAAGATAATATTTGTTCAGGATTTAAAAATTCATTTCATTCCAAGTCATGGAAATTGAATTTTCAATGAAAACCCCCTTTAAAACAAAAACACATACCTTCTTCAATTTCAACCCACGCAATTTCCATTCAAATCTCTGAGAATAAATAAGAACAACAATAAATTCAAGGAACTATAACTCTTAGATAGATCCTCATACCTCAAGGATGTAGAAAACATAACCTTCTTTGACAACAATGATAGGAAAAAATAATATCTACCTCCATAAGAAAAGGAATGACTAGAAAAAAAATTACTCATAAAAAATACAATATAATTACCAATACCTGTAGAAATAAAGTGTTTTAACCACATATGAGAGAGGAAATGAGAGGAAGACTTAACAAAAGAGATGAAGTGTTAAACCTTAATAACCAGTCTCTGAACAGAGTGATTCGTAGGGAAAGAAGTCACCCAAAAATTCATAGGATATGATATCTATGTGAGAAGAGAAGGTTGAAAAAATAATCCTTAATAACCTTCAAGGAACCTTAAAATATGAAACTTAGGGAATTAAATGACATATAATAGCTTCCAAATACTGATTTTATATCATTTTATGTTATTACAAAAAATGAATCACCTTTTTAATTTAAAAACCATATTTATCATTACATGACATGAAATACTTAAATAAGAAATTAAATTGTCATGTTGTGTATTCAGTTCATGAGATCTGTCCAGTGGCCAATATACATCATGTAATCCCATTAAACATCATGTAACTTCCCAAAAACCATCATAAAATGTAATTTTATTGTGAAAAACTCCAAAACAAATCTGACTCCACCCTTATAGGTATCCTTCCAATTCATGGTCAGAAATACTCAGCCTATGAAAAAGGAAATCACAATAAAACAATTGGACATACCTGACAGTAAGGTAATAGGGAGTTACAATCTCTCAACCATAAAGGATTTCTATAACCATAAAGTGGTCATGATATTGGATGCAAAAAAATTATACAACTACTACATCATTAATGAATCCCACTCCCACATCTCATGGTGCTCCTGTGTGCATTTCCACATTGTCCATACCAAAGTGATTGTTTTACCGCGCGGTACCTTATCCTGGTGATCCATAATCTAAACTGGCTACTCAACAAAATTATTATTAGGTTCAAGATTAGCATCCTCCTATTTAATCACCTGGGAATTATCTACTATATACCTCCTCTTATGGGAAAAAATAAAGAAGTCATGGATTGAAGTCAAACCAGACAAAAATTCCAACTGGTAGGCAACCCTCCCAAGTCACTCAATAATCTTAAAGGGTCCCACAAACCATAGTACCAACTTTCCCTTCTTACATAACTAATGATGTCCCAAGAGAAGTGAAACTCGGATAAAGACCTAATCCCTAACCTCAAACTCTAGTGTCCAATAATGACAATTTGTATAAGATTTCTAATGACTCTGCTATGATCAAATGCTTCTAGATCAAATTCACCATTTATGTCATCACTTGAACCAAACTCATCCCAACCAAGGACTGTTCACCCAAATATTTCCATCACAAGGTAGATATACATGGCCACCCATGCAGTGTTTAAAAGGGTGCATTCCTGATCGATGTCTAGTAACTATTGTTATAGGAAAACATGACCAAAGTAAAATGTTTGCCCCAAGACCCACTAAAATCCAGAACATAAGCCCATAGAATATCCTAGGTAACCTGGATAGCCCTCTCTATTTTTTCATCTATCTGTATAATATAATTCATGATTAGTTTCAACTAGGAACTCATTACCTCTTTCAAACATTTGCATAATTTTTATGTGAACCTCATGTCCCTATCAGAAACAACTGTAGAGGGAACTACATAGAGTCTCAAAATCTATATTACACACATATCCCCAAGTTTTTTTGATTATATTCATTACTTTATTGTCAATAAGGTCATAGATTTTTTGATTTTTTCAATAATCACCCAAATTGCATCCTCCCTACATGGAGTATGTGGTCAGAAAATGATGAAATCTATAGAGATATCATCTAACTTCCATACAAGGATTGGTAAAGGCTTCAAAAAAACCTATAGGTCTATGGTGTTCTATATTAACTCTTTGAAAAGTAAGACATTGTGATAAAAAAATATATAAGTGACCACATCATTTTGGCCACCAATATAGATGTCTCAAATCTTGGTAAATATTTGCAGCCCCAGGGTGCGTGGACCAACATTAATTGTGTCCACTTTCTAACAAATATTGTCTCTTGGATAAAGGAACAATAATCCAACTATAAAAACACAAAGGTACACTAGTATACTGATACCACTCACTTGATGTCTCCCCACAAGAATCAACTCCCAGTTTAAATTATATACTTAAGTATAACTAGCTCGTTAAAACAAGATTCAACCTTTACCAATTCTTAGAAAACCTATCCACCAACATCCTTCACTCCCAAGATCATCTCATCAAATAAACTTAGTAGATATTATTGATCAATTGATTCCTTCACAGATTCTGTTTTTAATTTTGTGCTCAATGATTCAGCAACTTTGTTTCCTTTCTTGGGGGTATATCCAATATCAAAATCAAAGGTCTGATGATACTCAACCCAGTTTCATTTTCATAATTTCATATACCTCATAGTAAAAATATACTTCATGCACTAGTGGAAATACGGGCTTTAACGTCGTCATAATAACGTCGGTTTTTTAAAAACCGACACGAATAGTATATGCGGGGAATTTTTGGCGTCGGTTTTACACAAAACCGACGCCAAAAATAATTATGTTTTTATTTTTCGCGTCGGTTTTTCTCAGAACCGACGCGGAAAATCCTGTTATAATCGGTTTTCCGCGTCGGTTTTTAGAAAAACCGACGCGGAAAATCCGGTCGAATAGGTTTTCCGCGTCGGTTTTTAGAAAAACCGACGCGGAAAACCTCTTCGACTATATTTTCCGCGTCGGTTTTCATGAAAACCGACGCCGAAACTCATAAAAAAAATATATTTCGCGTCGGTTTTAATGAAAACCGACGCGAAAAGTCTTTTAAAAATATTCACGGTCAGAAACCCTCATTTTGTTCGTCCGTCGAAATCGAGTTCCGCTGTGGCGCTTCGGACTCCCGACGACCTTCGAACTTGATTTGCGATCTTGAACGGCCATTGTTGAAGGTTTTTTGTCGTCTGCACGATTTTGGGTATGTGTTCTTCCTATTTTATCTCTTGTTTCATATCCCATTGTTTATTTCTTTATCAATAACCCTATTTTGCGTGATTTGGATTATTGGTTAGATTTTAGTTGTAATTTATCATTATTTTTTGTTTGTATTATCATTGTTGGTGTAGATTTGATATTGTTTGTTTTTGGAAGTAATTATACCGGTCGCAGTTTGGATTTAACATCTCAATTCGGGTTGAATAATTATGTAAGATTTTATATTATGTTGGATTTTAAATAATTATGTAAGATTTTATTTTATTTTATTTCAAACTAGATTAAAAGGGGCTTTAATTAAAAGTTAGAAATTTTGTAAGGTGAGTAGTGGCCTAATTAGTATTTGTATACTCATGTTTATCTACATTTCAGTTTTAGGATCTTATCCAGTTCTTTTTCCCTCTTAGGATGCATTCTGTTTCAGTTTGGGTTAGTGATTAGTGGGGACTTGAGCTCAGTTATTGTTTTACTTATCAAATTATCCCAAGTGTGCCTATTATAGGTTTTTTACGGATTTATTTAAATAGAGTATGTGTAAATTTTTTCCATTTAAATGATGTTTTTACTACTTAAAATTATGGTTAAAAGTGTATTGAATTACTTTTGTGAGGACTAGGTGATTTAGGAGATGAAGTGTATTGAGGGAATTTGTGGGTGAGTAGAGGGAGTTGGCTAGGTGAGGGGGTTTAGAAGGTGAAATAAGGGATTAGTTTATATCTATTTATAGTTATTCTTTATATTATTTCTACTGATTCAAATTTTGTGTTGATGTATAACCTATGGATGGGTCATTTCAGATTTCTGATAGAAATATGATGTTAATTACACTATGATTAATGGGTGAAATCATACCTAGTGATTGTTTTAGATGCCTATAATGCTTATTGTTAGTCTATGAGGATTAGGTACTCCCCTCAAGTATGTCATGGTCTAGTTTAGGTGTTTAATGGATAGATATCTTGGGTTGGTTCATGAAAATGGTATCAAAACCAAGATTTTTCAGAGGGTTTGGGTTTCCAAGTTCCCTTTGTTATTCGGCATTATAATGTTATTATGGATATAGGTTATAAAAAATCTAGTGCTACACATTGGGAAAAGTGTCATAATATCTTTTCCATTTGAATCCTTGAGTGTTTATGTAATTCTAGGATTTATTGTTGGATTTTGATATTGATTTTGATTGGTTTTATGTGTTTGATATAAAAATGATGATTGAATTACCAATGATGTGTAATCTATTTGGGGGTTCACTTAATATTGGGGTGATGGTGGATGAAGATTTGTAGCTATAGGTCTATCCCCCATAGTTAGGCCAACCATATGGAGCCCTTTTGAATAGTTTTAATGACTCTTCAAATCCCACAAGTAGTTTTGTTAATCGAGTTCCACATGTGTGTTTTAATACAAATTTTTTTAAATAAGGATAGTTATTGCACTATTTTTCACATTAATTTTTCCATGATTCATTCATGTTACATCAAATGAATAAAAAAATAAATATAGTGTGATCAATAGTAGTCATAGTGAGAAATCATATTATCTTGTATGTCATTCATATAATATTTATATCATGAAACTTTATTTTCAAAAAATGAAACCTTTGATTTAACCATTTTGTCCTTGTATTTCAATATAACACACATGTATATAATATTAAAATTAACTGTTTACTATATTTGTAAATGTGTTTCATATCTGATGTCTTTTATCTGATTATCAATAGTTTTTATGGAATATGTTTTTGTTTACAATTTATCTGATAGATATTTAAATGTTTTTATGTTTTAATATATTCATCAATTATATTGTGATATCAGGTATTAATATGGATCATAATTGGATTTATCTACGAAGAACTACTAGTGAATATGAAAGAGGAGTTGACAATTTTTTGGAATTTGCTAAACGGCATAATCAAAATATTGATTTGATTTTCTGTCCATGTGTGAAGTGTGTAAATATGAGAAAGTTAAACTTCAGAGAAATCAAAGATCATCTCATTTGTTATGGTTTTAGCCTTAATTATACACGTTGGATCTTGCATGGTGAAAGAACTGAAAATTCAACATCCAATGTTGATGACGATATTCATAATGAGGCAGAGGATCGTATTGAAGAATTAATTCATGATTTAGGTGTTGAAACCATCGAAAAAACACCAACTGTTGAACGATTGTATGGAGATTCTGAGAAACCATTATTCCCAGGTTGCAGTAAATATACAGTGTTATCAGCAGTTTTGAGATTAGTTAACTTAAAAGCAAAAAATGGGTGGAGTGATAAAAGTTTCTCCAGTTTACTTGAGCTTTTAAAAGAGCTTCTTCCAGAAGGCAATGGGCTTCCAGATTCCAATTATGAGGCGAAGAAAATATTATGCCCAATGGGATTGGGGTATAAAAAGATACATGCTTGCCCCAATGATTGTGTACTGTATAGGAAAGAAAATGAACATTTATCAAGTTGTCCTACATGTGGAACATCGCGCTATAAGATGGATGAGAAAGTCAACTCAGATTCATTTTCAGGTGATGTCATGTAACTTTATGAAAAATCAATTTTTTTACTTTCCAATGATATCATCCAATATTTTTTTCAAACAATTCTGATAATTCAATTCTGGTTTATTTTTAGGTACCAAAATTAAAACTCCATCTAAAGCATTTTGGTACCTTCCAATTATTCCTCGTTTGAAGCGTCTATTTGCAAATTCAAATGATGCAAAAAGGTTAAGATGGCATTCAGATGAGTGCATTTCTGATGGTAACTTACGTCACCCTGCCGATTCACCACAGTGGAAGAGTTTTGAAAAAAAAATTCATGATTTTGGAAGTGAAGTTAGAAATCTCAGAATGGGATTGTGTACTGATGGAATGAATCCATATCGGAGCCTCAGTAGCCAACATAGTTCATGGCCTGTTTTGCTGGTACTTTACAACTTGTCCCCACATCTATGTATGAAGAAAAAATATGTTATGATGAGCTTGATGATTTCTGGACCAAAACAACCAGGAAATGATATTGATGTGTATCTTACACCATTGATTGAGGATTTAAAACTGCTATGGGAGAAAGGTGTTACAGTTTTCGATGCATACAATAAAGAGTATTTTCTTTTGCGTGCTATGATAATGTTCACTATAAACGACTTTCCTGCGTATGGAAACTTATCTGGATATAGTGTTAAGGGACATAAAGCATGTCCAATTTGTGAAGAACAAACTTCATATTATCAATTGCAGAATGGAAGAAAGACAGTGTACATGGGACATCGAAGATTTTTGCGAATTGATCATCCTTATCGTAGATTGAGAAAAGCATTTAACGGTTTACAAGAATTCAACCTCCCCCCTCAACCATTGTCAGCTGAAGAATATTATGACAGAGTGAAAGATATTGATTCAACATTTGGAAAGAGAAAAAGTTCTGGTTTACAAAAACATATCTGGAAGAAGCAGTCTATTTTTTTCAAACTACCTTATTGGAGATTTTTAGAGATAAAACATAACATTGATGTTATGCATGTTGAGAAAAACATATGTGATAGTTTGATTGGAACTTTGTTAGACATAAAAGGAAAGACAAAAGATGGATTACATGCTAGATTGGACTTGATGTTAATGCGAATACGTTTGGAGTTAGCTCCCGCTGTGAAAGGAAAAAGAACATATTTACCTCCGGCTTGTCACACATTAAGCAAGATTGAAAAGATGAATTTTTGTCAGTGTCTTCATGGTATTAAAGTACCCAGCGGTTTTTCTTCAAATGTGAATAATTTTGTGTCATTGAAGGATTGTAAATTAATAGGTATGAAATCACATGATTGCCATGTGTTAATGCAACAAATTCTACCAGTAGCAGTGCGTGGTATATTACCGAAAGCTGTCAGGAAGACAATCATCAGGTTATGTAATTTCTTTAAATCCATTTGTAGCAAAGTCGTTGATCCAAATTTGTTAGATTTGTTGGAGAATGAAGCAACTCTTATTCTTTGTCAACTAGAAATGTATTTCCCACCCACATTTTTTGATATAATGGTTCATTTATTGGTTCATTTGGTGCGTGAGATAAGAATGTGTGGGCCTGTTTATTTAAGATGGATGTATCCTTTTGAAAGATATATGAAAATTTTGAAAGGATATGTTAAAAATCCTTATCGACCAGAGGCCTCTATTGTTCAAAAATATGTATCAGAAGAGGTGATTGAGTTCTGTACTGATTATTTGAATGAAGTGGAGCATATTGGTCTCCCTCTATCTCGACATATGACAGTTGACAGAGAAGGTAGAGGGGTTCGAGGCTTAAAGGTAAAGTTCATTCCGCGTGATGAAGTGATGCAAGCACATTTATACATTTTGAACAACACAGATGAGGTTCAACCATATATATCCTCACATATTGCTGAATTAAAGTTACGATATCAGAAAAGAAATGAAAAGTGGTTGATGATTGAGCATAAGAAGACATTTGTTTCATGGTTTAAAGAGAAAGTCACCTCAGATATATCTGTATCAGAAACATTGAAGTGGTTATCAGGGGGACCATCTTTTAATGTGATCACTTGGTCTGGTTTTGATATCAATGGCTACACATTTTACACAAAAAACCCGGATGACAAGAGTACCGTTCAGAATAGTGGTGTGATGGTATTCGCTGAAGCAGTGCATTTTTCGAGTGCCAAAGATAAAAACCCAATTTCTGCATCAACATCATATTTTGGAGTTATTGAAGACATATGGGAAATTGATTATATTAAATTTCGAGTCACTATTTTTAAGTGCAATTGGGTTGATAGTAATAGTGGCGTGAAACATGATGAATATGGGTTTAAACTGGTTGATTTGAAAAGATTTAATCACAATGAGGAACCATTTATCTTGGCGACACATGCAAAACAAGTATTTTATGTCATTGATCCGTCGAATGATCAGTGGTCAGTTGTTTTGCAAGGGAAAAGATATCATTTGGGTGATGATGATGATTCTGATGATGCTAGTGATTTACATGAGCGTTATTCATCTATTATGCAATTTTCAGATGATTACAATGAATATAAGACAGACATAGTGCATGCAGTACGTACCGATCATGATGAAGGGACGTGGGAAAACACTAAATTAGTCTCCTAATTTTTCTGGTAAATATTTAAATTTTGTGTCTATTTTTAAAACTTACAAATGCATGCCTCTATTTTTACATATTTATTTTTCATTTCCTTGTTTCTAATTATTCAGTTTTCTAATGATATGCAGGTACCCAAAATTTCATTACACTTTCTAGTAGCAATGTCAAATACAGATAGAGATGAGCAGTTACCGAGGTATATCTATTTTGACATATTATTAAATATTCAGTAATATACATATTTAATGAAATAAAACTGTTAATTTATTAAAAAAAATTACAGGACTACTGATGCGTCCTCGGCGGAGGAGACTTCTCCAGTTACTACTGAAAAATCAAGTTCTCTAGTTGGTAAACGTGGTATTACACGTTTACCAAAACTATCACTCGCTCGTGATGATAACAAATTACACATCCGTTTTGATGATAATAATAATGCAGTTGGCCCAAATGCAGTTCAGTTTGTCAGTTATATAGCGATGCAGAGCCGTTGCAGGATTAGTATTTTATATCCTGATTGGAAGTCAGTGGACAGGACGGCGAAGCAACAGCTTTGGGAGGCCGTGACGGTAAAATATCTTTATTTATTTATTTTATCTCATTTTTTTAATATTATATAGTTTAAATGACATATTTTATTTTTTCAATTACAGATGACATTCAATTTTGAGGAAACCAAAGAAATTAGGAAAAGACATCTCTCTTTAGCGGCGGTTCGATGGAGAGATTTTAAAAACAAACTAACGAAAGATTATGTTTTTGGAAAGAGAAGGTTTGAAAGCCCATGTCTTAAGTATCCATATATAGATGAAGAAACATGGAAGCGATTTGTTGACAGTCGTCAGGAAGAGAAATTTCAGGTATTGTAATTGTTTTATATTTTAAAATTTATGCTATATTTTCCTTATTACTTATGTGTTTATTTTTATGTAACAGGCCTCCAGAAGATCTCATCAGGAGATCCAGTTGAAAAACGTATACCCTCATACTTTATCACGTGGAGGATACTCGTATTTGGAGCAGAAAATTATTGAAGAAAAATTTGAAGCATTAAGAGCTCGATCAAGTAGTGGTTCAGAAGAGGTCCAGTATGGTCCTCCATCTCCTCCCACTCGCCATGAGAAATGGAAACGAGCAAGAAGAAAAAAAATGAACAATATCTTACAGACGAAGCTCATCAAGTGGCTGATAGAATTGTAAGTAAATATTAATTCTTTGTTAACAATTTTCCTTTTTTATAATTTATAAACACTAATATAAATTTTTTATTTTTCATTTCAGGATGAACTTCAGGAGAAAGAGACACAGGGCTCTTTTATCCCTGAGGGTAGGATGGATATCCTAGCCACTGCTTTGGGAAAGACTGAACACCCCGGCCGTGTTAGAGGATATCAGGCGGGTGTTAGTATTCGGAAGGTTTTTGGTAAGAGTAAGCAACCAAGAGACCCGGAAATTGAATCCTTAAAAGAAGAGCTGCAGGATATGAAACGGTCTATGGGTGATCAAATTCAAGCAGCAGTACAGAAGGCTTTATTAGAACACTTGTCAAGACAGTCACAGTCTGCTCATCCTTCCGAGGTATATTATTTACTGTTAACAATTTTTCTTTTCTATAAATTATAAACACTGATATAACTTTTTCATTTTTCAACATTCTCAGCCTACTCACTCAGACTATCATGCCTCATATGCTTACCCAACACCGTCTGGGCAGCCTTCCGAGGTATATTATTTAATGTCATCAATTTGTCTATTTTATAAATTATAAACACTGATATAACTTTTTCATTTTTCAACATTCTCAGCCAACTCACCCGGACTACCCTGCCTCATCTGCTTACCCTGCCCCGTCTGCGCAACCATTTGAGGTATATTATTTAATTTAATTTTTAATCAATTTTTCTATGTTAAAAATTTTAAACACTAATATACCCTTTTCATTTTTCTGACTTCTCAGCCTGCTCACCCTGACTACCCTGCCCCACCTGCTAACTTTGAGCCTCCACCTCCTCCATCAGATCAAACCTTATATTGTGAGTTGTTTGCGGGAGATCCTCATGTACATATTGTTGCGTTAGGACAAGTGTATTTTTTGGGGGACTCGGTACATCATCAGCCTATGCAGATGGGTCAGGTTAGAGTATCAGTACTTTTTATTATAGATCCTACTGCTCTACTACCATTTCCTACTGCGGAGATCACCAGTGTTGGGGAATGCATGGGCCATTTTTTACTTTGGCCAACTGCACTTCTTCGTTATATTTCACATGAGGTATGAGTTTTTTTAACTAGTAATTAGAAATGATTCCAAATTACTTATAATTTTTTCTGACATTTAACTTATATAGGAATATCTGAAAGCAAAAGAAACTATACAAATGCAGCAAAATGTTCAAAAACAGTCGGCTGTAGATACTTCTGATATTTCTTCTGGGTTGAAAAGATTATCTCAGTGCTCTTCTTCCTTGAATTTTATCTATGAGTTTCGGATGACGCCCGATATATGTGGAAGAAATTATAAATTGAGAATATTGAAAGAAGATATCATGAATTTAGTTAATTTTGAAGAGATCGGGCTGAATGTGGTGCAGTTGTTTTCCATGTAAGTAAATTGACGTCTGAATTGCTATTTCTTTACTAAAATATTGTTATGTCATTGACTAACTATGTTTTCTTTTTAAATTAGGTATCTATACAGGATTCTTTTACAAAATGAAACTACAAGCATTTATAGCTTTATAGATCCAGAGTACATTTCCTCGGAAGTCAAACATGTGAAAAATGATGAAAAAGTTAAATATATATCCGAGAGATTATCACAAACAGAGATTCAGTGCTGGTTTTTGCCATTTGTTGATAAGTAAGAATATCTACATAATTTTGAACTCATGATCATTATAATGTCATTAATTATGAACTTTTTGTATTATAGGGGGCATTGGATGTTAGGTGTATTTTGCCCAAATGAATGCACCTTATATTGGTTTTTCTCTTTATTAGGAAAAGTGCGTAAAACGTTTTCCAACTTATTAAACAGGTAAGTTGTTTTTTTATTTTTAGAAGTTTGTTATGTTTAATTTTAATTGTTTACACAAGTTTTATTAGTTCTTATATAAAACAATGCAGTTCATGGAAACATTTTACAAATGAAAAGAAACCAACGAAAATCAAATATGTGGAAGTACAGGTAATTAGTTTTTATATTTTTGTTATATATTGGGTTTCATTATTAGTTAAATGTTTTATAACTGCAGTGTCATCGTCAAAATGGAAGCGTTGAATGTGGTTATTATATTCTACGATTTATGTACGAGATAATCACAACTGGGGAAACTACTGATTTTCATAAGGTTAGTTGTATTAACTTTTTTATATATTTTCATCCACTTTCTTCTATTTATTAATTTCATATCATTCAATATTATTGTAGGTATTCAATGATTCACAGTCATATTCTCAATCTGATATGATTCATATTCAATCTACTTTTGCGGACTATTTGTTAAGTCTGATTAAGATTTGAGGTATGTATACTAATATTTATAAATAATATTATATATGGGTTTAAAAAACTAACTCTTATGATATATTAGGTGTTTGAACCTACTAATAATCAAATGAATGCTTCAACAATAATAAACAATGAGCATGTCATATATTTCAGGTACGTGTATTTTAATTCTGATTTACTGAGTTTTCTCAAGTGCCTCTGCAAAAACTGTTTTATTGAATCTACTAATAATCAAATGAATCCTTCAACAATAACCAACAATAAGCATGTCGTATATTTCAGGTACGTGTATTTTAATTCAGAATTAGTTATTATATTTCTTTTCATTGTTATTTCTTAAAATCATTTGTCTGTACAGTGACAAATCTGTAGGGTGGTACTTGGATCATGAACATAGAGATTCGTATAGCGAAATAACATTCACAAACACTAAAAATTGTCTCCCTTGAATGCACAGCAATATCTTCTAGGCCTTTTTATTTTTTATGCAAATAAATATCGAAAAATGATTGCCGAGAAGCATATCACATAATACCTGAAACAGCGCTTAGTGGGTTTGCACAAAGATAAAATAGAAGGCGTCAATTTTTAAGGTATGTTTCTTTATGTATCTTCAATCTGCATTTGATTTCAATTTTCTAACCTATTTTTTGCACTCAAATTTATTTCTCTGTTATTCCATAACTTAAACAAATAACAATAGTGAATGGGTAATGCACGTCTATACAGAGAAAATATAAAAACCTGAGGTTGGGGGTGGTGGGGATTCTATGGTGAAAAGACACCCCCAACATCTTCAGTGGGGGAGGTGAGGAAGAGGTTGCATCGGCTGAGTGTTCCTGGAATTTTGATCAGGAGTCGTAACATTTCATTTTGGTAATTTACTTTGTGAAAAAATGAATGATTCAAATAAATTACACATTTTCATTTAATGTTTATTCATTGCACTAATAACTTGGATTGATTTTTTCACTCACATATCCTTAGTTTCATTACTGTTTTGACAGGATTGGTGCTATCTATGGGAGGAAACTTACAATGATTGATACTGAGTATTGTTAGATTAAGAAAATGCACCATGTAGGTACGTGTATTTTAATTCTGCTTTACTTTGAGTTTTCTGAAGTACTTCTGTTAAAGCTGTTTAATTGTTTTTGTATACTTCGTTATTTTTTTTCAGGGTTCCGATTTGTTTGGAGGAGAAAATATATGTATTTTATTTAAAAAAAAAAAAAATTACGGCGTCGGTTATTTTAAAAACCGACGCCGAATATTTTTAAAAAATTATTTATGGCGTCGGTTTTTTTAAAAACCGACGTCGATAGGGTTTTCCGCGTCGGTTTTTAGAAAAACCGACGCGGAAAACCTCTTCGACTATATTTTCCGCGTCGGTTTTTTAATGAACCGACGCGGAAAATAATGTCTAAATGTAGCTTCGGCGTCGGTTTTATAAAAAACCGACGCCGAAGCTCATAAGCGAATTAATTTTCGCGTCGGTTTCTATGAACCGACGCGAAAACTCTATTTTTAACGTCGCCTATAAAGACGTCGGTTTATAACCGACGTTAAAAATTAAAAAAAACCGACGCGAAAAAGTGTTTTTGCACTAGTGATGATTTTATGATCAGAATACATTGTAAACGGCTCCCCAAAAAATAGTGATGCCATGTATTGATCACATACATAACTTCCACCAACTCAATATCATGGGTAGGGTAGTTATTTTCATGTGGGAATAATTGGTGTGATCTATACGCCAAAACCAGTTTCCCCTGCATTAAGATATATCTCAAACCCATACCAGAAGCATCATAGAAAACATCATATCCTAAACCAGGTTCTAGGAAAAACACCACTAGTTATTAATTGTAACTAACTTGTAGACACTCAAAATATCTATGATATTTTTCATACCACTCAAACTTGACACCCTTATGGGTCATAGTATTCATTGGAGATGAATGCTTGGAGAAGTCCCAAACAAACCATCTCTAATGACCAGCCAACCCTAAGATCTCCAGATCTCATACATGTTTCTTGGATTTTATAAAAATATAATTGTACACACCTTTCTATTATTCCTTAATACACCACCCACAAATATCACATTCCTGAGAAACATCACCAATTTGATCTAAAAAATTCACTTGAAATGTTTAACATGCATATGATGTTTTTTGAAGGATCAAAAAATGACATCTAAATTGTTCACATGATCCTCCTATGACATAGATTATAATAAGATATCATCTACGAACACAACAAAGTGTCCAAGAACTGAGGAAATAACTAGTTCATCAAATACATAAATACCATAGGATCATTATTGAGTCCAAATGGCATAACAAGGAACTCAAAATTACAATATCAAATCTAAATCATTGTCTTAAATATATCCTTATCTCAAACTCTAAAATAATGGTACCCCAACCATATTTCAATCTTATAAAACCAATGAGATCCTCTTAGATGATCAAATAGATCATCAATTCTTGGTAAAGGATATTTGTTCTTAACATTCACTAGATTAAACTTTTTAAATTCATTTAAAAAGTATGAGACTTTTGTATGATTTCTTAGAAAAGAGTAATCGAAAAACCCATGGTGATATGATAAGATGAATAAATAATTTAACCTCTAGGTCCTCAAGTTGGACCTTAATCTCCAATAACTCAACAACTTCCATTCAATCGGATGGAATAGATATGGGTGTTTGTTTAAGGAGTAGGTCAATAGTGAACATGACCTCTCTATGTGGTGGTAAAATAGAAAAATCATCTGTAAATACCTCAATGTATGCACACAGAACAACAGGTAGTTGACCATCCAAATAAGCATTAACTTCCTTAAAAAATTCGGAAAACTAGGATGAAATTATATCGAAAAAGGAATAGCAGGCCCCACCCTTCCTGATCTATAGACCCACTCACCATGGAAAATATGAATGATTCCATCGGAAAATAATAACAGTAACCAATGATGATAATAGTATATTTGATACTTCATGCTGACCATCTAATTTATACTGATAACAAAGTTGAAGATGTCACAATCAAATAATAAGAAGTCTCATACCATCTCAATGTGAGTTATCATCACCCAACACACGGGGCACATAAAAACTTTTTTGGTGCACATCCCCAAAGGCGTTGAAAGATCCAATAAAAATAGCACACGATTTAAATAGAAACCCAATGCATAAACCAAATTTTATGATATAAAAGAATAGAAAAACATATATAAAACAAATATAGAACCATAGAATATGAAATAAATATTGTACTTCTAATAGTTGTTGTCCATGCATTAGATTCTTCTAGCGCACACTCTACCAACAAATGTTTTCCATAATTAGTCACCTAGACATCCCCCATGGACTAATAATGAGACCCAACACCCTTAAGAGCATCAAAGTGAATCTAATATCCCTTTGTGAAAGTGGATCCCACCTTACTTACTTGGTATATATTTCCACATAAATGTTTCAGATGGCTAGATCACCCAAAATGATGACAATTCAGAAAAGCCTCCATATAATGAGGTCTAGTATGACCATTCCTCCAATATTGGTAGAAGATAACCTATTAATTCTTTAAATCATCCCCTGAAACTAGTCCTTTAGAAAACTGAACACTCTTACGCTTCCTCTTATGACCAGAAGAAGCACCCTGGATAACCGTTGTACCCACTATACTTCTACCCAAAACTATCCTTCTATCTATGTCTACCTCAGATAAATCTCCTTTATCCACTACCTATACAATGGTTGGAAGGAACAAAAGAAAATCATAAAATTAAAATCATCTCTCACCCCCATCTTGAACCTTCTAGACTTTAGGAAATAATTAGTGAAAAGATCTAGTTCTAGATGCACCATCTTAACAAAATAGATGGAGTGCTCTCGAACAGTATGCTCCCCTTGCTCCAAGGTCAAAATATCCAAGGTATTTACATCTTGTAAAGTCTCCTAATCAAACTCTTGATTGATTATTTTCATAAAATAAACCCAATTAAGTTATTCTTGAAATACATATTTCACAATAGATTCCCACCATATTATTCATAGACCCTCGAGCATATACATGGAAAAACCCACCGGAGAATCATCAAGAGACCTTGAAAAGTTTGAGATCCTAGTAATCCATTGCAACCACTACTCCGACTCTTGTAGTCCTCTGCCAATCCAGAAGACAAGTGGATGCTTCATGGAAATTTCTTATCCATTATCCACTACTCATCCTAGATTCACTATTCCCACTAACTGTAGAGTCTAAATGGTACAAATCACTAATTCAACTATATAAGGGTCTGCTAGAGAATCTGTCTATGGAACCTACCTCATGTCCACCGCTCTCATATTTGGAAGATCTATTCTTGGATTAATTGTTTTTTAAACACAATAAAATAACCAATTAGTTATTAAAAAATCCAATACCATTAAACCAACTTCTATAGTCAAACAAAAAGATTTAGAATAAAAAAAATTAAAGTAGCTACAAATTCTAGCCAAAAAACTCTTTTTTTAAAAGGAATTGGTCCATCTAAGAAAATTTCCACCTAGATTATTTAAAATACCTCATGCACACAAAGTCTCCAAAATTTTTAAATGGGTTATATTAAAAACATTCCCATAAAATTAATTCAAAGGAACCTAAATTACAGGTCTTAGGCTTAGTAATGATTTTCAAACCACCCATATAAACTCAGATTTAGTCATAGAAGTGAGTTAGTGAGGCCCCTTTTACACGCCTAATATCCAAAATCTGATGATCCTACTCATGGTTAACCAAGACACAAAATCAACTTAGGTAGTGCTAACACACTTTATACTGAGTACACCCCTTTCATAAAAAAATTATAATAGACCAACCTAGGTCAACTAGACCAGTCACTCAATTAATCCCTTTTTGGGGTGAGGTAAAACAAAGATAATAAGACAGGTCTCTAATATAATAAAATAAAGTCATAAAACTAGAGTACATAGTGGAACTAATGAGAGAAAAAACTATTCCAAACAATCTAAAACAATTAGTATTACAAGTGTAGAAAAATAAGTCCTTATGTGACCGATTATAACCTCCACAAAGAATCCAACAATGAAAAGGTGTTAAAATAAGAATCCATCATACTATAGAATTATATTCCCATAAAATTTGTCCTAAAAAACAAAGTCTACAACTTCCCAATTTTAGATGAATGGTGCAAGAAAAAATTCCCAAGAGAAAAATACAAAAGAATCTATACAATTTATAATATCAAGAATGCACAAGTTCAAGATTTTAAAAAACTATTTTACAAACATTTTATAAATTAAAAAAATTGGAAAAAAGAACATTTCTCACATAATCCTTAGGTTTTCCAAAAATTTCATACCGACTATTACAAATCTAGAAACACTGAATTTATGAAAAAAAAAAGAAGTTAAATATGCCAAATATAGATATACATGTGATCCAACATCCATAAAACAATTTACCATGCCATAAACTACTAGAAACAACAATTTACCCACCAGTTGGGCTCTAGCTTATGGAATAATACATACTAGACACTCACAAGGAAAACAAATCATAAGGTTGGATCTAACTAGTATTGAGTCCTTCCATAGTCTATCGATATATGAGAGGTCACCTCCAAGTGGTATCACACACAATAAGGCTAGATGTGCCTCTACCTCAACGTACCCATGGTTCCCATTGTGTGATTTTTATCAATTTATTTTTTTTAAACCATGCACGAATTTTTTAAAACCATTTCAAAGCCAATACAATCATGATTTAGGGTTTGAAAATCCATTTCTTTCTAAATCAATGAAATTTAGTTTTTAAAGAAAAAACCCCTTTAAAACATGAACCCATTCCTTTTTCAATTTCAACACCTCAAAATTCATTTCAAATGTTAAGGAATAAATATGAACAACAATAAATTTAGGGAACTAGAACACATGGATATATCCACCTACCTCAAGGATGTAGAAAACCTAACAGCCTTTGACAATAGAGATTGGAAACTACAATATTTTCCTTTAGAAGACAAGGTGTGACTATAGACTGAAAAATATTGATATAAATCATGATCCAGTTACCAATCCCTACCAAAAATGGGGTCACAACCACAAATTAGATAGTAACCTAGAGTATGACCTACCCTAATAGACCAAGTGCCCAACCCAACTAATCAATCGCTGAACAGTGCGATTTGGAGGGAAAGAAGTTACCTAAAAACACCTTGGGTAAAATATTTGTCCAAGAGGAGATGGTTTTAAAAGAAAATGAATCCTCAATAACCCACATAGCACCATAAAATTATAAACTGGAGGAAATACATGGTGTGTAATACCTTACATGTTATGAATTTCTCTCATTTTGAGTTATTCTGAAAAACACATCAGATTTTTAATTAAAGAAATCACATTACAGGATTTGAAATCCTTATACATTGTGTAAAATTTTCACATTGTGTATTTAGTTCATTGGATCTATCCATTACCCCACACACATCATGTAATCCCATTACACGTCATGTAACTCTCAATCAGGTGGGAGAAACTATAGTTTTATACTAAAAGATTCCAAAAATATTCTAAATTAACCATTAAAGGTGTCCTCCAAATTCATGGTTGGTAATACCCACACAATTAAAAAAGAAACAAAAAGAATATATTTGAACATACCAAATATAAATGAAACCTGGCTTTATAAGCAGTCATTTTTTTAATAAGCCATTTTATTCTTCAAAATAACATTTTCATTAAAAATAATTTAATTTATTTTTGTGAGAGATTAGTAAGTTAAACTGATAGAACATTTATAAATTATATTTGATAAAAATTATATCATTTTTTAATTTATCATGTCAAAATTAACTTAGGGTAAAATTTTGGGATTTTCCTAAAAAGATTATTTTTCAATGAATAGAGAAAATTACAGATTTATGTAAAGATGTAATTATTTTTATTTAAAGAGAGCCATTATTATTTTAATATAATATTAAAAATAACATAAGTATTATTTAATTATTTATATTATAATTTATTGCATTTAATCAATATTATACTTTCTTTTGGAATAATTTCATTTTTGGGCTTAAAAATGTGTTTTTCAAAAAAAATAATTTTGTTATACACATTTATAGTAAAATTGATTTCAACTACTACTACAAATTGAATCTTGTAAAATGGATCTCATATTTGGAATAAATAGGTTTAATTTTTTTTAAATAATACCCTTCTATTTTTATTCATTATGAACAGTAACTAGGGTAAATTTTTGTTACTAAGGTAAAGGAAAATCTAGTAATTAAGGTTAAAAATCTAATGATAAGGTATTATAATCAACCCAAAACTTTTCTATATTTAATTGTATTATTATATTTCATTTTTAATTATCCAAAATTATAAAATTGGGTAAATTCTTTCCACTCCTTTTTGCTTATAACATTTATATTATTTTATGTAAATATAAAGTTAAAAATGACTCTCTCTTGATATTAGTATCTATAATATTTTGTGATAGGGATAAATATAAATTATTTTTGGTTATAAATTTTCATTCTAAATGTAAAGTGTTTTTTTATCATGTTAATATATTTAAATTTTTTGTGATGAAATAATTACTTTAAATGTTTACGCAACACCGACACAATTCTTGTGCATGTAGTATAAAAGTCTTGAAAATTATTTTAAAAACTCTAAAATTAATATTTTATGGGTTATTTATTGAATCCTATGAATTTTATAGACACAAATGACATATTAGGGATGATTAAATGGATTATATTCTAACTCCATTATTTTAATGTTTTTTTCAATTTCAAATTAATTGAATAGTTCTAAAAATGACATTAATAATATTTTATAAGGAATAATATCTTATTAAATAATTTAAAATTATTAAAAAATTGATATTATTTCAAATGATTTAAAAATTACTATTTTGAATTATTCTATAAAAAATGCTTTGATAAAAAAGAAAAAATGAAGGATATATTTAATTGTATAAAGCATCAATGGTTTTTCGACTACCATAATCGTTTGAAATTTGTCTTCTTTTAAAATATTACATTTTTTCCTCAAAAAAATCCCCCTTTCCCTTTTTTATTAGAATTTTAAAAAATGGTTTTAAATGGACTATATATTTTAATATATATAAATATATTTGTTATGTGTGAGAGGAATATATTTTTTATAAGTATGATGATAAAAATGGAAACTGTCATGTGTTATAATTTAAATCATTTTATTTTAAAAGGAAAACTTATAATATTTTGTTTTCAAAGAAATATTACGCCCTTTTAGGGTAAAAATTTGTTTTTTAAGAAAATGTTTGTTGTGGGTTCTCATTTTTTATAAGAAATCCTTAAGATTAATATTTTTCCTTTATTTTTTCTTATAAATTATTTTATAAATAAATTTGGTAGTAATGTTGATTTCATATTTAATTAAGTTATTATGATATATTAAAGTTTATTATGTTAATGTAAAAAATTCATTTAATATGTTATAGTTTTGAAAAGGAATAACAAGTTTCTTTTATCTATTATATGTCCTTTGGTGAACTTATTTTTGCCCTCCAACATTTTTAAATTCTTTTCACAGGTTTTAAGGATGATTATGAACAATTATTAATACATAATATGGAAAAAGAAAAGCTTAGAATAGTGTGAATAATTATTACTCAAAGACAAGTGTATTTTTAAGTAATATTTTATCTTAAATCTATAAAAATATAAACATAATAGGTCCTAGAATATGTAATTCATCCCATATTTAGTTTTTATTTTGTAAGTTTTGAACATTTTAAATAAGGTAATATTTATTGTTATTAACACAATAAATGTAAATTTTATATTTTTAGCAACATATCTAGGAGTCTAGGTTCAGTGTTATAACATTTGGAATTAGAGTAGGGTTTAGATAACATTTGATATTAAGATAATTTCATGTATGGTTAACTTAAGAGTTATGGATATCATCATTTGTTAATAAGTCTAAGTTAGTCATAATTTTAAAGGAATAAATACCTTTTTGAGGTTTTATATGATTATATTTAAATATGATAAAGAATATAATAGGAAACATTTGTCGTAATACAACCCTTGGGTTTAATATGTGTTTTAGTAAAAATATTAGTTGTTGAATAATTATTTTCTATTATATTGAAATATGTTGAAAGTTGTTGATGTCCTTTGATATTAAGATGATCTCCAACGTTGAGATAATTATGGTTAATCTGGTCAAAAGAGTTATTACAAGTTTATAATATTTGATTTACCACATAGATAACCATGGGATTGGAATGTGATATAGTGACTATATCATTAATTCTATTTTTAATAAGTTAATTATTTTATTTAAATTATATCATTAAGTTAAATATTAATACATTTGGATATGATCATATTTTTATTGATTTATAAATCTTGAATTATATTTTGGATGTACATAAGATTTTATTTTGGATTTATGGTGATTTAGGTTCTTTATGAAAATAATTAGAATATTTTAAATATTATGTATTTGTGGAAAATACATGTTTGGTATATTTCATTATGAGTGGATAATGTTGATTGGAGATAAATGTTAAATTAATCTCGGAAGAATATATGGTCAAATCCTTCTGATTTTTGGATTTTGAACTTCATTGGGAATAATTTGAAGATTTTAAATGTTATTTATTTATTAAATGTTCTAAGTTGAACCTTTGGTGTTATTTTTAAAATTCTAGAGTAAAAATTATTATTTATTCATATGGATGTTTATTCATTTTGGGAATTATCTTACTTATAATAACCAATTTGTTTTTTTAATGTCTGAATATAAGAGTAATAGCTTGATATCATTTTTTGGAATTATGTGATATATTATAAATTGATTTTAGTGATTCATGAATAAAAAACCATCATTAATACTCATCATTTTGAGTAAAAGATGAGAGAAAGGAGAAAACTAACTGAAATATACAGCCAATGGATGGAAATTTCATTTATGGATTTAAAGAAAATAAAGTAAGTATATTTCTTTTTTTTTCTAAGTATATATATTAAAAGAATATCTGAACTCTAGGAAAAGGACCTTGAAGAAAAAATCTTGTCCTGTTACCTTTATTTTTGATGAATCAATTGTCTTTTTCATACCACTTTAGTTTAAGGTTTTTTAGTCTTTAATTTTATCATAATCATTCACTCTCTTCTTTTAAATGTACTATATCACACTACATAATTTGTTTTTCATCATGTTTTATTCATGTCCATATTTTAACTTCTCATTAATGATTCCCTACTTAGAAATCTAGTTATGTTTTATTTCATATGACCTTCTTATTTCCCTTTCCTTTTTTCAATAGGAAGTTTTATTAACCCTTTTTAAGAAATTGGTTTTCAAAAAAACTATTTTAAATTTTAAAAACCTTGATTAACTAGATGAAGATAATATTTTATGGAAAAAATCCATTTAATATGTTGTATAAGTTAATATCTTGGATTTTAAAACAACATTATGTTAGATAGTGTATATGACAAGCAACACAATGCTTAAACGATCAATGAAATATATTTATTTTATGACCCTTGTAACCAAGTCATTTAATTAATGACTAATAATATTAGTAACTAAAAAATGATATATATATATATATATATATATATAAAGGTCCTAATAAATAAAAATTCAGTTATTAATTCATAGTAAATAAGAACTCATTTTGTTGTTGAAAAGACATTTTATTCATCAAAAATACGTTTTCTTCAAAATTGATTTTGATTTTTCTTGTCAATGAATATTATAAATACTTTATAGTACTTTTATAAATTTTATTTTATAAAAATGACATAATTTATTAATTCATCATGTGAATATTAACATTGGGTGAAATTTTGATATTTTTATAAAAAGATTAAATTTTCAGTAAATAGTGGAAATAATGGATTCTTTGTAAAAGCATAATTTCTTTTAATTGAAAAGTATCATTATGATTTTAATTTAATATAAACTTAAAATAGGTATTATTCAATTACATACTATCTAATTAATTACCTTTCAATGAACATTGCACTTTATTTTTTTATAAGTTCAGTTTTGCGATTAAAAATGAATTTTTCTAAAAACTATTTTTCATTACATTTTAATGATTTATATTAAAAGAGATGTTTTCCTCCAATAATAATTTAATCTTGAAAAATGGTTCCCATATTTATAACCAAGAGTTTAAAATTTTTTAAACAATTCTTTTTTATTTTTGTTCATTATGTATAATAACCGTGGTAAATTTTTGCAAACATGGTAAATGTAAATCGAGTAATTAAGGTTAAAAATCATATGATAATGTCTCAAAAAATAAACTCAATACTTTTCTATATTTAATTTTATGATTATGTTTCATCCAAAATTATATAAACTTATAAAATTAAGAAAATTACTTCCACTTTTCTTTGATTACAATATTTATATTATTTTATGTAAATATATAGTCAAAAATGACACTCACTTACTTTTAATATATATATATATATATATATATATTGACAAGGATAAAAACAATTTATATTTATTTAAAATTTTATATTTTGAAGACAAATTATTTTTTTATCATTCTAATTTAATTTCAATTTTTAGTGATGAAATTATTACCTTAAATGCTTATGAAACACTGACACAGTTCTTGTTCAAGTAGTATATAAATCTTTAAAATTATTTTCAAAACTCTAAAAGTAAAATTTTTTAGAGATTTATAGTGTACTTTTTATTTAATATAGAAAGTTAAAATTTTATGAATTTTTTTATGAATTATATTCGAATTAAATGTTTTCATGTTGTTTTCAATTTCAAATTAATTGAATACTTATAAATTTTATATTAATGATTTTATATAATGAAAAACATTTTATTAAGTGATTTAAAATTCATAAAAAGAATATCTTCAACTAATTTAATGTTATATTATTTAAAATATCATCCATGGTCCATTAATGGGTCACTTTTCCTTTTATAGTAACTTTATTGACCCCTAAAAATCAAATAAAAATATTGACAGTGATGTAATTATCTAAAGGGTTAAAGTGGGTTAGAACAAAGAGACACGGGTGAAAACATTAACAAAACTATTCAAAATTTTATTTCATGAGATTATTTTGACTCATAATCATGTTATATTATAATTATATTAATTATTATCCATTGTAACATGAAATTTAATTTAAATTAATTTAATAATTTATGAAATTCTATGAATTCCCCTTCCCTCACTTATAAAAGGGTACCCATATCCTCTTCTATATTCATTTAAATAACAATTTTATGTGGACAATTCTTACCAAAATAATTTAAAAATATCCATCCACATTTTATAGAGGTCTTATTTTCTGTATAATCAAAAATTTGGAGGGATTAAGTATAAATAAAAGGTGTTTTCTCAAAGAAGATGTATAGATTTTAACAGAATGGTTTAGTTTTATTTTTTATTACACCTCCTTAAAATATTTTTCAATAATGATAAGATAAAAAAAATAAATTTCATTTAATTATATTTTATAATGTTAATTTAATAACTTATATCCATATCATCTACCATAAAATGATAAATTAAACCATTGTCTGTTTGTACGGCGGACTACTAACTTGTGAACCAATATAATTTGTTTTCCCTCACTGTCTCTCACAGATGGTTATAATGATGGATTTAATTTATTTATATTATATTTATAAAAAAATAATCATTCTTTATATATAATATATAATATATTTTCTTTCACTTCTAGTTATGGAAAAATGATAACGTCGTGTGTGCGTACGTGTGGATTACACCACCATGAAGAGATATGATATGTTTTTCATCAACATATCACATAGATGGTATATATAAGTGTATTTTACAATATAATATTATTTCTTTGATATAACCATAATTATATAATTACGAATTAATACCTAACTTATTTCTCACATGTTTACTTGAAAATGGTAATGTTACTCATGTGTATGTATAGCCTACAATCTCCATGATAGTAACATAGTTCATTTTCCAAACCCATTTTTCATGGTTAGTTTTAAAAGTATAATTTATGTATAAAGATGATAATTATTCTATTATTTTTTTCATATGATGTAATAAGGGCCTTTTGAACCATATTTAAGGTACCAAAGACATTTAAGACATATGAGAATAGCATTGTTAAAACATCCAATGTGAACTTAATTGGTTAAGTAATTGTATATATCATGGTAATAAATAAACTAAAAGTAATATATACTCAAAAAATATTCTTAATAAATTAAATAATTAACATAATTTTATTATTCATGATGATGAAGAACAAACCTAGAAATTTGGACTCAAGTTAAGGGACTCTTTACTTTAAACACGTCGTTTTAAATGTTTTAAAGGTTTATTTTATATATAAAATCTCATTTCTGTATTCTTAAAATTATTTTACTGATGTATTTATAGGGAAATTAATGAATTAAAAATTACAATTTATGTCACTTTTGAATTTTCTAAAGTTTTTAAAAATGAATCATTTTATATATTTTATACAAAATGTTTTGAAAAAAATGATTAGGAATGATCTATTTAAATGTATACGACATCAATGATTATTCCCACTACCAAAAACATTATTTTATGTTTTTATTCCTTTAAAATGTTAAATTTTGTTTTTTAAAAAAACCTATTTTCATTTTTTTATGTATTTTAATAAATGGTTTTAAATGGAATATAAATTTTGATTTTTGGAAATGTTTTTCTTACAAGTGAAAAAAATAATATTTTTATAAGTATGATGATAAAAAATTAAATATTTCATGTGTTATAATTATTTTGTGGTTATTAAGAATTGTTTATGATAACAGTTGGTTCCATTATAAAAAATGAAGAGTTTATCCTTTATATTCGAAGGATTATTGGTTCTGTTATAAACCAAGGATGGGTAGTTCTTTTATCAACCATGTATGGGTGAGCCTGATATAGCACTATAATGCATTGGGTAGTTTATTATATTTTAAAGAGTGATTATAAGAGTGATATTAAAATCATTTCCTAAGTTACCTACATGTATTATATATGATTTCTAATTATCTTTCATCTAAATTTTATTATTTCAAAAGGAAAAGAAATAATCTTTTGTTTTAAAGGAGTGATTACTACATTTCAGTTTAAAAGGTTTTTTTAAAAGAGTTTTTTTTATGGGTCCTCATGTTTTCTAAGAAACCCTTATGATTATTATTTCTAATTTATTTTTTATTATAAAATGTTTTGTTAAAAAATTGGGTAGTAAAGTTGGTTTAATGTGTAAGTGATTATTAGATCTCAGAGTTTATTATGTAAAAGAAAAAATATATTTTATGATTTTATGGTTTTAAAAAAGACTAATCGGTTTCATTATTATTTTATATGTAACTTGATAATATTTTTGTGATCATCCCATGTTTTTAAATGTTTTTAAATTGTTTAAGGATTACTAATAACAAAAATGAGAAATTAATTTGGAAAAAAGAAAAGATTGGAATACAGGGAATAAAGATCACTTAAAGACATCAGTATTATTTTGTAAAAGTTTGTATTAATTCTATAAAATAATAAATTTATAATTTCCTTTGGTATATAAGTGATCCCATATATCATTTTGATTTTTTATATTTTTTACGTTTGAAATTGGGTCACATTTATTGGATTCAAATCCAGAAATATAAATTTTATATTTTTAGAACTAGAAGTAGGAGTGCTCATTCAAGGATATCACATTCGGTATAGAAGTAGGGTTTAGAAAACATTATTGATTATAGTTTTTCATTTTATATTAACTTAATAGTTAGGTATATCATCATTGATTAAAAATTCTATGTTTTATCATAATATTAAATTCATTGATACCTTTTTGATGTTTTATGTATTTGGATTTCAATATGATTAATAGTATTGTAGGATACATTTAAGGTAATACAACCTTGGATTTAGCATGTGTTTTAGTGAAAATGTTGTTTTAGGAATAATTATTTAATATTATATAGACATAATTTGAAATTTCTTGAAATTATTTAGGGTTAATATGATCTCTAATATTGTGTTAAATATGGTTAACTGGGGAAAAAGGGTTATTGCATGTTATCAATGTATGATTCACCACATAGATAACCATGGGATTGGAAACTTATGTTGTAAAAATATTCTTAATGTTATTTTTTAATTTCCCAATTTTTTGGAAATTATATGATTAAGTTAAGTATAAATACTTTCGGATAAGATCAAATTTTAATTTGAGGAATAAAAGTTGAAGTATCTTTTAGAAGTATATATAATTTTATTGTGGAATTATGTAGATTTATGTTTTTATGTAATTTCATAAAATATTTTAAATATTATATGATTATGGAATATACATTTTGGGTACATGACATTATGAGTGAAAAATATTTATCATGTAAAAAATTTAAATTAATCTAAAAAAATATGTGATAAAATCCTTCTAATTATTCATTTTTTAACTTTGTATGAAATGTTTTAAAGAATTTTAATGTTAGTTATTTATTTAATATTCTAATTCTAACATTTGTCTATATTTCTGAAATTATCAAGTTAATTTTATTATTTATTAATATGAAGGTTTTTTCATTTTGGAAATTGTCTTACCTTATACTAACCATCTTGGTTTTAATTACATTCTAATGATAGAAGGAATAACTTGATGTATTTTTGTATAATTATATGAGCCATTTGAAATTAATTTTAGTTCTAATGAATGAAAAATTATTATTGAATACTTTTCATTTTGAGTAGAAGATGATATAAAAGTGTAAATAGATTGTAACATGCAGCCAAAGGTTAAAAAATTCATTTATGGATTTGAATAAAATCATGTATGTATATTTTTTTATTATCTTATTCTAGATGGTTAAATAATTATTAAAAATTATTAAAAGTACCACAAAGAAAAAAAATCTTATTACCTTTATTTTTTATGAATTGATGGTCCTTTCCATACCTCTTTTTTACTATTTTTTTGTCATTAACTTTCTCATAATCATTCACTTTCATATGGTCAGGGTTTTCAATCACCCTACATAATAAGTTGGACATTATGTTTTCCTAAAATTCCATATTTTCTCTTCCAACTAATATTTCTCTATTTGTAAACTTGGTTATGTATTTGTCCAGATGACCTTCATATTTCTCTTTCCCTCTTTTCAATGGGAATTTTTATTATCCTTTTTTAAGATGTTGGTTTTTAATAAATTAATTTTCAGTTGTAAAATAATTGATTACCAAGATCAAGTAAAAACAATTTAGAACTTAATTTATTAAATTGAGGTGAATAAAATATCATTAGATTTTGAAAGAACATTGTACTTGGTAGTGTATATGACATCCAACACAAAGTTGAAACGAACCATGAAAAACTATTATTTCATGACTGTTGTAACCTTTATGTTGAACTAGTGAGTATGAATAGAAATAAATACATTTATTAAATATATATACAAAGATATTAATTATTAAAAAACTCTTGATAAATTGTTAGTAAATAAGCACTCATTTTTCTCTCTAAAGTCATTTTATTCTTTAAAAATACATTTTCTAAAAAAATGATTTTTATTTAATTTTTGTGATGAATACTATAATTTAATTATAAAACATTTAGAAATTTTATTTGAAAAAATAATATCATTATTTTAATTTATATTTTCAATATTATCTTATGGTGAAATGTTGGGATTTTTCTGAAAAGGTTGTTTCTTTAGTGAATAGTGAAAATGAGTGATTTTTGTAAAACTATCATTTATTTTCATTAAAAAGTATAATTATGATTTGAATTTATTATTAAATTACCATAGGTATTATTTAATTATATATAATTTTTTTACTTATATTTTAATCAACAATATACTTGATTTTTGTATCAGTTCTTTTTGGGGATTAAAAAATGCATTTTTTTTAAAAAAAATATTATGTTTTAGGCATTTATATTAAAACTGATAATTTATGCTTCTATGAATTGAATCGGGAAATAAATATCCCATATTTTCAACTAGGAGTTCAAATTTTTTGAAATATGTCACTTTTATATTTTTTCATTCTGAATAGTAACCATTGTAAATTCAGCAACCACAATAAAGGTAAACTCGGGTAATTATGGTCAAAAATATATTATAAGGTCTCAAAATCAACACAAAAAATTTCTATATTTCATTTTTTGTGTAAATTTATTCCATAAAAATCCAAACATCTTAAATGGTTCAATTTATTTCCACTTTCCTTTGATTATAACATTTATATTATTTTATGTAAATATAAAGTAAAAAATGCCACTCTCTTACTTTTAATATCTATAACATTTTATGAAAGAAATAAAAATGAATTATTTTCTGAAAGAAATTTTTATGTTGAATATATAATATTTTCATAACATGTTAATTTATTTTCAATTTTAGGTGATGAAATAATTACCTTAAATTCTTAGGTAACATTGACATAGTGCTTGTGAAAAAGAGTACAAAAATCATGAAAATGATTTCAAAAAATATACAAGTAATATTTTTTGGGTGATTTTTAGTTTATCTTAAATTTTATAGATAAAAAAATATTAATTATTTTTTAATGGATTATATTTGAATTTAATTTTGGTCATGTAGTTTTTAAGGTCAAATTATTCAAATAGTTCCAAAAATAACATTATTAGTATTATATAATGAATAATATTTTATTAAATGATTTAATTTTTTAAAAAAGCCTATATTTGGAAAAATTAATGATATATGGCTTAAAATATGAACAATTGTCCATTTATGGATCACTTTTCCTTTTATATAAACTTTCTCGACCAATAAAAATTAAAAAAAACATTAAAATCATTGTAGTTATAAAAATCATTAACATAGATTAAAACAATGAGATAATGATGAAAACATCACCTAAAATTGTCAAAATTTTATTTTATGATATTATTTATTAAAATAATCATCTTTTATTATAATTATATTATGTTTTATCCATTTAAACATGAAAATTAATTTATATTAATTTAATGTTGTATGAAATTCTATGAATATTGTTTCCCCCAAATAAAAAAAGAACCTTCTGTCATATCCTATATACACTTCAAGAACCATTTGGTTTTGATGATTTATATAAAATTAATTTCTTAAAATCCCTAATAATGTTATATTAGTATTTTTTGGGAATAATACCAAAATTATAGGGCTCAAGGTGTAAATCAACAAAGGTTTTCCAAAGAATAGGTATAGCTTATTATCAGATATTTTAGTTTTATTTCTTCTTATACCTCCATAAAATATGTTTAAAACATGATTAAATAATAAAATATTTAAATTTTAAATAATAAAATGTTATTATGTTAATTTGACAACATATATCAGTGTCTTATATCATCAAATGGGAAATGAAATCATTATTCGTGTGTATGGAAGACTACCGCCTCATAGACCGATGTAATTTGTTTCCCTTCACTACCCATCATGAATTGTTATAATGATGGATTTAATTTATGTATGTTGTATTCATGATATAATTATAATTATTTAAATATAATATATCATCTAATTTTTTAATTTCAATTCATTTAAAAATGATAACATCGTCTGTGCGTACTTGTAGATTACCACCTCTACGAAGCGATGTGATCTGTTTTTCATAAGCACCTCACATGGATAGTACATATAAGTTTATTTAATTTTATAATATGATATTTATAATATAATAATAATTATTTAATTATAAAATAATACGTATATTCTTTCTCTTGTTTTCCTTAAAAAATGAGAATGTTTCTCATGCATGCATACGGCATATCGTCTCCATAATTGTAACATATTTCATTTTTCATAAATATTTTTCATGGTTGGTTTTAAAAGTATAATTGATATTTAAAAGTGGTAATTATATCATTATTATTATTATTTATATTATGAAATAATGACCAATTTTACCATATTCTTCTTATCAAAGTCATTTTGGACATATGAAATGAGAATCATCAAAACATCAAAGTTCAGATTATTTGATTATGTAATTGTTTATAACATTGTAAAAAATAAAATAAAAGGAATTATAAACATGAAAAAAGTTTTTAATAAAGTAAATAATTATCATAAGTTTATCATTCATGTTGATAAATAACAAATATGATGATTCAGACTCAATGTATTGTGCATTTAACTATAAAAACAACATTTTTCAAGTTTTAAAGTTTTATTTTATAAATAATTTTCTTCAAATTAAATATTCTTAAAATTAATTTATTGGTGTATTTATATGGACATGAAACAATTATAAATGAAATTTTATGTCATTTATTAATTTCTTTAAAAGGTTTTCAACAATAATTGTTTTATATATTTTATAAAAAATGATTTAAAAAATGTAAAAGGAATGATCCATTTTTATGTATATGGTGTTAATTGTTTTTCCTAATACCAAAACTGTTATTTGATTTTTAGATTATTTTATAATATTTTATTTTTTATTAAAAAAACATATTTTCCTTTGTTTTGAGTATTTTAAAAAAGTATTTAAATGGAATAGATATTTCGATATCTGAAAAAGATAATCATATGGGTGAAAAGAATATTTTTTATATCTATGGTGGTGAACATGAAAGATATAATGTGTTATGATTATTTTAATATTTTTTAAATTATTTATTATTAATTTTGGTTTTGTTATAAATCATGGATGTATGGTTCTATTATAAACCAAGGATGGGCAGTTCTTTTATAAACCAAGGAGGAGTAGTTCTATTATAAACAAAGGAAAAGAGAGCCTGATATAGATATCTAAGGCATTGGGTATGTTATTAAATATTTATGATTTATTATAAAAGTATTATAAAAATGTTGGAAAAACTTTCCTATATTAATTTTCTATACTTTCTAATGAGTTTTCATTTAAATAATTTATTTTCAAAAATTAAACTAGTAATATTTTGGTTTTAAAAGAATGCTTACACCAGTTTAGGTTAAAAAGGTATGCATTTAAGAAAAGAATTCATGGGTTATCATGTTTTCTAAGAAACCCTTTTTATTTTTTTCTGTTATGTTTTTTAATAATGTGTTTTATAAAAAACGTTGGGTAGTAAATCTAACTTCATGTGTAAGTGAGTGATTTTTATATTTCAAAGTTTATTATGTTAAAATAAAACTCTAATTTATGATATCATGGTTTTGAAAATGAATAATGTGTTTATTTATTATTTTATATGTCCCTTACAATGATTTTGTGTTAATAACTTGTTTTTTAATGTTTTTTATATGGTTTAGGGTTGATTAAAAAGAAATATTTAGACTTAATATGGAAATAAGAAAAGATGAGTATAGTGGGAATGATGCTCACATAAATACATGGGTATTATTATGGAAGAGTTTTTACTAATTATGTAAAACTCTAAACCCAAAAATTATAAGGGAATGTAAGTGATCCCATATTTCCTTTTGGTGTTATAAGTTTTTTATTTTTAAAATTGGATCTATTTATTGTTATCAAAGCAATAATTGTAAAGTTTATGTTTTTATCCGCAGACCTAGGAGTATGGGTTCAGGGCTATAATAGTTTGTGTATGGGTATATGTTTATTTAGTTTCATATTTACGAATTTTGAACTTTCTTATCATATTTATTGAGTATAACAATAGGAAACTTATTAAACACATGGAAAGGGGATGTTTTCAAATAACATTATCAAAAAAGTTATTGTATAAAATATAGTTGAAATATTCCAATTAGTAAAAAGGATAGTATAGTGACTGATGTAATATGTTTTTTAAAGAAAAAATTGATAATTTCATTTATTTATTATAATTCCCTATACTAAGTTCACTCACATAGAAATAGAATTAATTATTTAAAGTATCTTTGTTTTATGATGAGAGAATTTTTAAAATTTATCACTATGTTATGAAAAATAAAAAAAATTTATTTGGATATATATAGATATTTGAGTCATGTTTGATTCATTCATTGAAAAAAATATGCATAAATTATTGAAAACCATATATCATTATGTTTATGTAATATGTAATTTTACGTAAGGAAGTAAGAATGTGTTTGAGAGAGAATCCATTTCACTTGAAAAAATGCTCACCAATTATATTGAATTTTATTTCAAAATTTAACAATAAAAATGGTTTAATTGGATGATAAAAATGATAGATAATGTATTATGAATATTTTTTATTTATTTCAATTGTTAAAAATAGGTTTTATGAATTTTTTTGTATGGATTATATCATGAAAGGATAATATTCTCCACATCATAATATTTTTATAGGATTTCTACACAAATTTTTTAGGTAAATTTCATACTATAATATATAAAATTACATCTTTATTTTTTTATATAAATAAATTTTATTGAGTTGTAAAATATTACCTTTATATTACACCACAATATTAGCACATGATTTATATTTTTACTTTATTTGTTATTCTGGGGATTTTATTTTTCCATGAATAGAAGTTTTGATTGTAAAAAGTTGATGTTTCCAAGCATTATGAATTGGTATTATGTGAGAATGGTATGGTCTATTGAGAAGTAGTGTTTGGATATTTAATATAAGAAATTATTTATTCAATGATTTATAATTCATGATAAAGGTGAAGAATTCATTACAATGCAATGTATTTGGCTACAATGTAATGTGTTTTAATTGAAATTCAGTTTCAAATTTTAAAACACCTTTTGTATATTTTTGTACAAATATAGATAATGTTTTATGCAACCTTATGTAATTTGAGGGTTTTTTGTGGATCTATAAGTGGGATAGGGATCATTTTTATGGAGTTGGTCTTGGATTCATAATATATATCTTAAACAAAGAAGGCACTGTGTAACCACTTGCCTACACTGGGTGCATAGTAGAATCAACTAGATATGGGAAGGCCCATAATGTTAGGGAACCTAATGTGTGTATTTGATGAGGTACTAGGTACCTTGTGTATTTTAAATAAGTGTATTATGGGACCAATGAGGGTATTTTCAAAATTTTATTTAATTAAATTTTGTTTTTTATAAAAAATATAAAATAAGACTCCATTATCTTTTCTCTATAATCTTTGCCTTTCACATTTTTATATTTGTTTCCACAAGATATACCTGATATTTATTTTTATTATAGATTTCCCAGTTTATTATTTTTCAAATAAATTTTCTATTTATTTTTGAAGGGTACAGTCCCTCTAAGTAAAGTTAAATTATTCATCATCTTCCCCATTAGTTTATATGAGTTTCACACATGTTATGTGATATACAGGAAGAATCAACCATGTGTGAATTCCTTAAAATTATATTAAAATTATTTATTAACTTCTTATGAAATGAGTATAATTAGAAATATCTTTGAGTGGCCCTTTTTAATTATGCATTGATATCATAGTCATTTATGATCATTCTCATTATGTTAAGTGTTATGAATAAGGGACATAGAACCTATAATGGGTGTATAGATATTTTATGTGACTTTAGGATCCACGTGGTGTTTTCTTGGAAATTAATTTATGCATAAAATATTAATCAAGAGTTATGATATTAATGAAATTGTCTATAAGTGAAAATTTTAATTGATAAGATTAATTATAAGCCTTTTAAATGGGATAATGACATGATCACTATTGTTTTATTGGTGGGGTGATGAATTATTCTTCCAAAGTTATCTACTGATGTAAATTAATCCATGATTATAGGGTAATTATTAGTGGTGAACCTTCCAACCTCAAAGAATATATTTTTTAATGGTTTTATGTCATCCACCAAGAGGAGGTGTGATATAGATATATAGTTCACCTGGAGGTTGTGTGATGGTGATATGTCATTCACTGAGGGAGATATATAGTGGTGATATTCCGTTCACCAAGAAGGGATTTAATATTGATATATGAGTGATTGAGTGAATTTGGGGTGATTATGTGTTATTCCCCTATGGGGTATATAAAGGTGGTGTATCGTTCACCTTAGAGGATATGGTATGAATAGTGTCACTTGTTGAGAAAATATGTGTGGTGTTGCCTCAATATTTATGAGGTTATGAGTTTAGTGATAACTTATTCAACGTGATCTATTAGATGATGATTGAAGAATCATTTACTCTTAGTGTGTGTATAGAATATGGGTATACAATCCCATTTTAGGACTTTCCATAGAAGTCAAAGTCTCATGTGGTTTATAATGGGTTTTTTAGGATTAGATCATGATCAACATAGTGGAAGAAACCCATTTTTTTTCCTAATCTATCATCACTAGACCAATATGTAGTGAAGAACATGATGATACAAATAGAAATTCCTTGTATGCAGAAGATATGGTAGTGGACATGTAATTTCCAATAACTCAATATCATAAGCCTATACATGTGATATAAACCATATGTATATCACAGGATATGACTCGGGGGATATTATACACTATGATATCACTATTTTAATGAATATCTAACAAATGATCATCTTTTAAACATGTTTCATTAAATTATATTCACATTTTCATTAACTCTTATATAGATTGTGAAAATATATGTTCACTATTATATAGTTGTCTCATAATTTTTATGAAACAGAAACCAACTCTTTCATAAATAGTTCAATATTTATTTCACTATTTCACAAACTTCATAAACATCAACTCTCCATTGCATTAAAACCTTCAAAAATATTATGCAATAGTTAAAAAAACATTAGAATATTTAGTTAATTTTTTTTAATGATAAAAAACCATTATATTTAACTATAAACTTCAAGAATCAATTGGAATAACCATATACACAATTTTCAAACTTTTTCAATGGTAATTAAAAGATATATAATTATCCTCTAAGATTTACCAACCATGTCTATCCTTCAATAACTAAAATTAAGATATTATTATTTATAACATCATCCAAGAATCACTATAAGGATATTCATCTTCATAATAATATTTTAATCATCACCAAAAGAATTTTATTCTCCATAATGTCCCACCAAGAATCACTTTGAGGTTTGATAGAGTATTATTTTTCATTTTTATTTAAATATAAAATATATATTTTATGCATTTTAATTTATTAAACTTTCAAGTATTTAAATATTTTGTTGTTTTATTAAAGGATAAAACAAAATATTATTAAATAGTATTAAATTGATGATTTTATGATCTAAATGATGGACTGATATGAAGTAAAATTGATGGAACAAGATCAGAGATCAAAACCAAAAAACTAGGATAAAACTATGTTAAAACAGTAGGTAAAAAATAATTCACATCATGAATATTATAAAATTCATGAAATATGATGGATTTTATGATGTGAATATAATATTCAATGGTAAAACACACTTACGGGTGATGGCATCATCTTTTATGGCATAACACATATATTCACACCATAGAACTTCTTCAAATCACCCAGAGAGGGTTTTAAAGCATGGAACATGTCATGATAATTACTAACCCAAATATTACATGTAATTAATGGCACTCAAGTTGTGAAATGACTTGACGACCTCAAATTCATCATATTTAACATGAATAATGGTTTAACACAATATTTTTGACCTCAGACCCACTCAAAAACCCTAGTATTGACCCAGAACCATTTATGAAACCATTTATTATGCCATGAGACCAATTTTTATCCCTATAAATAGAGTTATTAGGGGGATGGAAAGAGGATCGACTTGTGAGGGATGATTTGGATAATGGACTGTTGCTGCATTGATTGTCCTAATTTATTTTCCTTCCTTTGTTTGCTTTTAATTTCAATTATTTTTTCCCTCTCCTGAACCAACTCGACTTCACCATCCACATAGGGGTAGTGTTGTTAGTGATTGGTAAATGGGGAGGTTGGACCTATGTGATTTTTTTGAGTTTTTGTGCCTAAATAAATAATATCACTTCCTTTCTCTTATTTTTTTCAATTCTAATTTCATACTTCAATACCAAATGACATTTGTTTAGGGTTTTAATATAACTAATTTATCTTCCTTGGTCTATGATCAATATCTCCCTACACCCAATTCTCATCTTTGTATGATGAAATAGATTATGGTTGGGAATTGAGTGATTGGAGCTCATCAAATCATGTGTGTAATTAGGGGTGTCTAGACCTGACCCAACCTGACCAACCCGACTCGACCCAATCGGGTCAGGTCAGGTTGGGTCGGGTTAAAAAATTTATACCATGGGTTGGGTCGGGTTGGGTTATATCATGGTCGGGTTGGGTCGGGTCATGGGATGGGAAATAATTGACCCAACCAAACCCAACCAACCTGACTACTGTGAGTCACCTCTTCGGACTTTGTCCTCTCCCCCTGCCTCTCAACCCAATTCCCCCCCACCCTCACCCCACACCACTGTCTTTCTTCTTTCCTACACCATCCATTGAGTCCATGCCATCACCCAAAATTACATGAATGCTCTATTAATCACATAGATGATTGAATCTTCCATGACATTTCTAAGAGAAACATTAAATAAATTCCAAGGAATCGAGACATGTGAAATCAGCAGAAAAAATTTCCCAACCAACAAAAAAATATGAAGATAACTAGATTTCATTCGATTTTGCTACAAAAAATAAAGAACAAGAAAAAAACCAAAGGAATATAGAACAATTTTAATGATTCAAAGATCTGACGGTGGAGGATCGACTAAGAAAATGATCATTGAACATCTCCCTCACCATCATCAGTCCAGTGTATCCACCGCGCCACACCTGCATGTACCCCTACCTCTTCCACCACCTCCATCTCTATCGTGACTATGTGCGGTGCCAAATCTATCGGTGTCAGGAACTACCCCATTCTCATCACCCTCTTGGCCTCACCTTGAACCTCCTCAAACCTTGATAACTACTTGTAGGCAAGCTAATCAGATCACACCATCGAGTCGCAGACTGACATTTTTTTGGGTCGATTTATTACAGGGCGGAGGATGCAGGCATTCCCTAGTGTGGCGAAGAAGATGAAGTAGAGGAATACCCAACCCGATCAACCCATGGAGCGATAGCCAAAACAGAACTGAATAATATTTTTTGTCGTAACCCGGTCAACCTGCGGGTTGGGATCATAAAAAAATACCAAACAATTTTTTTTCCTTAACCCAATCAACCCGACCCGACCAAACCTGATTTGAGACGGGTTGGGTCGGGTCGGGTCCGAATCCAAAAACATCTTTGACCCAACCCAACCCGACCCAAACTATTTTTCTTGGGTTGGGTCCAAAATAGCCCTCAACCCGACCCAACTCGACCCATGGACAACCCTATGTGTAATTAAGTTAAGAAAAATAGGTTGTTAGTGAATAACGATAATTGGTGATGGATTTACCTATTTAATAATAATTAACCTCTATATTTAAATGAAAATATTAAGGATAGTAGACAAATATGATATTTTATATAGGGTTATTCTCACATTTAACATCTTCCTAATTTAGAGAAAGGAAGAGATAGCGAAATATATCTCTCACAAATAGTAAGAATAAGAATGGTTAATAATTATAAAATATGATTGAATTGAACTAAGTCTATCAAAACCCACTCATATCACCATATTTCTAAAAAAATTAAATTCGATCAATTTAAGATTATTTATATATCAAATTTCCAAAAAAATCATAAAAAATTTCTCAAATAATTAAATAAAACTGACAACCCATTTTGTCTGCACTCATCTTCATAGAAATACCTTGGATAACCAGTATATTATACTAGGTAATAAAAAAAATTATCACCTCCCATGTAAAGTGTAAAAAAAATTTCCACCATTTCAATGGAGGAAGTTCCACTTAACAAAAAAACAAAATTCTAACATTGAGTTACCTATATTTCAAATGAAAAATTTATTGAATTTAATAAAAAAATAAAATAATGCTAACCCTACAGAGGAAAATAATTTGTAAGATAGAGTTTGTAGAGATAAATCTATTACATTCAAGTTCCACTATTATTGTTCACTCTAAAGCTACAAAAATAGTTTTAAATCCTAACCAAACCTTGTGCAACATCTACACACCTCAGTTTTCTACTCAAAATTACCAACTTTATATGCCTATTTTCCAAAATGATTTTTAATTTTGTTTCAATATGATTCAGTACTAAAAAAATCCATGGTTATATGGGATAATATCCAAATAGGCATATCTAAGAATTCTACTTTATTTTTTTGAGATTTAGGATAAGATAATCACTTGAAGACCAATTACACTAGAGAGAATTTCCATTCTCACTCAAATAAGCCACTAAGGAATGGTTTTGTAATATTTAACTATGTAAGATCAATGATTTGTAAGATCTCAAAATATGCTTCATATGGAGATTTATCCCTACATATAGGATCATAACATTCATAAAGGATATTTATGTCATATTTCAATCAACAAAAGAGACTCTCTAGGAGTACCAGGGACACTCCAAGAACCTCTGTGAAAACTTCCCATATCAGTTAATGGAGGATAACCACGTCCTTGTTTTAGACTGCCAAGAAATGATCAAAATGACGTAAATATTCTAGACTAATCTTCTAAAGGATCCCTAATGAAAAAATTTACCAATAGAATCCAAAAGTTTGATTGATAATATTTCTCATAACTCATAGTATTTCAACATTATAGGTATAACAACAAAGGGAATCCATGAGGTAAGAACAGATAATTCAACAGCTTTATTTTGAAGCAAATTTGGAAAACTCACTATGTAAATAAGACAACCTAGTGTGAGCCAAGTAAAGTAAAAACAAGGCCTGACTCAGGTATGTGTTTTATTCTACTCTACTTATCACCACACTGAATATTTTCCTGATGTTCAGGTGATAGAACGTTGTGAAACTACCTTTCAACTAAGAAAATTCTAGCATAACAAGGATAGAAAAACTTTTCAAAATAAATACCAACTATATCCTCTATTCTAGCAAAAATAATTCTAACAATCCAACAAACATCTATAAGAACAACAAACCTTTCAAATACCCCCTTTCTAGTAGAATATTTTTGTGTATCAATCAAATTAGAACCATCAACTATAGTTTGAGGTTTATGGGTAGAAATAAACTATAATATATATATCCATCAAGTTCATAATTCTTCTGGATTTACTGAACAAAAATCCAAGAAAACTACCATTCTATAAAATTCCAATCCTAATAGAAAATTTCATTGTCATTACAATGAAATGTAGAAAATATCATCATACACCTAAAAAAAGTAAATATAAAAGCTCAGAATAGAATTATGAATTTCTCACTAGATATAAGAGAAAGGATGACAAAATTCCATAAGAAAGAGGGACATGGTTTAGAAAAGAGAGACTTGAAACACCCTTCTAAAGACAACAGTAGGAGAAAAAAGAACATTCCAAAACCATTCCCTTCTAGTATTATTGAGTGAAAGAATAAAGAATAAAATTTAATTCAAAATAGATTTTGGAGACCTTCCAAAATGTTGAGATCAATATTCTTCTCTTAGAAAGAATATTACAAATCCCATGTTATGTGATGTTTCTCAATGATATATGACCAAAATAAGATTATTGTATGGATATAAATTCATCATCTTTAGAAGAATCATCTTATCATTGATCACACCCCCAATACTAAATAAATGTCAAGATGTAGGGACATTTTATATTCATTACACTATTGATTTTTTAAATTTTATTGATGCTTTATGTGATCAAGGTTCTTTGATAAATATCTTACCTCATTCTGTATTTACATCTTTTTTAGATTGGAAAATTGAATCCCACTAGTGTAGTGGTCCATATTACAAAAAAAAACCAGCATTTTTCACTAGGATTTCGGGAATATATTCTTTTGAATGTCAAAGACCTAATATTACTAGATTAATTATATGTAATTAGAATAGAAGAAGATATTAGTTCATCAGACTCACCCATAGATTTGGGCAGGACATTCGTAAAGATCCAAAAAAACATCATCAACATTCATGAAGTAATACTTTTAATAGAGCTTGAATATAGTCATGTACTTTTAAAAATACTTCAATACATGAAGCTTTTATCAAGAACTCATTCACTAAATGAAATATCTTACTCTTAAGTTATAGAAACGAAAAAAGAGTTGAGATTTCATAAAAAATTATATTCATTAGAAGACCATTTTCATAGTAAAAATACAACAAAATACATAAGGGTGAAGAGTTTCATAAATTATGATTTTATGATTGATAAAAAGATAACATCTAAATTTTTTGATAGTTTATTAAAAAAGAATGAAGAATAAAAATTAGGATCAGATGATGAGATCGATAATTACAAACATAAATAAGAGAAAAATGAAAATATTATCACATATTTCTAGAATAAGTTTTCTAAAAAGGAAGAGGAACTAATATAGACACAATTCATATATCTCACTGTGAAACACGAGTTGAATAATTTTAGATAAAACTTCATTAAAAATGCATAGGTTTCTTATATCAAGAATAATAATAGAATATGAGAAAACATTAAATATATACTCAGTAAATTTTTAAATAGATATATTATATTTAAAATTGAATAAGTAACAACCAAAACCAAATTCATGTGGGTTAAGAAAATAGAGGGGTGATATTTCACATTAATGGAATTAAATAGTTTTCCAAATTCCACAACCCCTTAAGAAGAGTGAAGTTTGGATTATAACAAGACATTAAAAAAATCTAAACATATCAGAAACAATACTAGAGTAATAAAATTTCAAAGTTTTTGCTGGTGTTGTGGTAAGTGATGATACAAATCATAATCATGATTTTATTACAATTAATTGCCTTAAAATATATAGGAACCATTAGAGTAGATTCCATGAAATCAACCTAATTTTCTATAAAGACCCACTAGTTTGTTTTCCCTTACTTTTGATTAAATGTGGTAATTACATTTTATAATTACTTAATTGAATAATCAATTTTAATGCATTTAAGACATTGTATCAATTAATTATGGGGGAGATAATCTTGTAGTCTATGATTTCTTCAAAAAAATAAAAATTTATTAATTTTCTGAGTCGATCAAATAACACTAAATAAAATAACTTATGAGAGGGAATATTTTTTTCCTTAGTCCACACTTCCCCTAGGTCATATTTTAGTGTGATTAAACATGCACGCACTATCATTTTTTTATTCTTATTTTGAATTTTTATATTCAATTTAATGCTAGACTAGAAAACTGTGTAGAATTCATAACATGAAAATGGAACTCATACTATATAAATAAGAGTTTATGAAATGAAAAAATCAATAACATGTCATTGAAAAGAAAATTCATTCCATGAATGTTTACATGTTGTTCAAATTCTGCAGAACAGAATTAAAGGAATAGTACATGTGATATCTTACTATAGCATCATTGCTAAGGGGATCTTTCATTTAAATTTATTATCCTTTTAATTCCATAAATTTTTTCATTATTATCTATTTTTTATCTTTAAAATCTAATTCATTCCCACAGTTAGATTTCTTGCTTTACTTGAACGGTCTATGAGACATGAATTAATTAAGAATTTCATAATGTATGGTTTTTAATTTTTAATTTATTGACACTGAATGCGTAAAATATAAAATTTACTCATTAAATTGAATAATATATATTTATTTCATGACTGGTGATTTTATTAAATTAGTTTATTTAGACAAATGAAATTTCCATAGCATTATCATACATTGAATTTATGAAATATATGGGGATTGATTATTTATAATTTTTTCATGCCATAAGTTATTATAAAAAATTCATATTTTCTATTCTTAATAGAATTTATATACTAAATACATTCTATATTATCTTGAGTATATTACTTGCGTGATCTTGGGGAATGAAACGTACTATAAATTTTATTGGAAATTGTTAAATTTATGGTTGTGTAAAACCATATTTAACATGATTGAGGAAATTTTATTATAAATCTCTTATCCTTGAGACAAAATTTTACATAAATACTTGTGTATAGTATATAATACATGAATGAACTCCTAATTAATGTGCCATTTTTTAATCCATTCATATCATTTCATAACTTTCTCTATTTTTTACAACCAATATTTTAAGACACATTATTTTATGATTTATTACATAAAGGTGCACATTATACAATAAGAGAGATCATAAATACAAGTTTATTTGAGAAATTAGGTAAATATCCCATAAACTTTACACATGGATATTACCACATTATTGAAAATTTCCTCTACATACTCCTAAAATTCCATTGCTCTTTTACAACTACATGGGATAACCCAGGGACATAAATATGAAAAGGGTGAGTTAAAAATCATGGTATGGGAATAAATAAATAATATAATAATGTGAATTACTAAATGTGATACAAAAGACATATCAAGGTTACATAATATGGGTGAGAATCATAATATTGAATAATAAAGAAAGATATAACATGATAGCATAAAGGAAACATCATAATTTGAAGACAGCATAAATCTTATCATAAACTTAAGTCCATGATAATTTCTATAACAACATTACATTGTTGATAGAGTCTCATAATGGATTAGGTTTAATCCCTAATACCATATATGATATCTCATATTACTAAAACATTACCCAATATATTAGAGCACTAGCCGAGTACGCCCATAAAACAAGTACATAATCATGTGTGCCATAAATCATTCAACATAAGGACATATTTCATCACATATAATCAAAATATTAAGGATTTTGGGTTAAATAAATGTAATTAAAAAATAAATGAAGGATAATTACATTAAGGTTAATACAATCGAGTGTTAATGGGGATGGGTATTCACTAAACAATTTTTTGGCATTAAATATTTCATGGAATGTTCAGTAGAATAACGACGGTACTTAAATTTTCATAGAAGGGACTAATAAGGGTTAAAGGGGTATATAATCACTTATAAATTATAACATAATTAATAGGGATATATAAAATAATATTTCAACATGAGTAATTTCAAAATATCATAATTTAATGGATTTTCTTGAATAAAGAGGAGAATGAGAGGATCCCTTACCTTGAGAGGGTGCTTCTTAAAGCTTAGAAGGAGATTATTAAGAACTTGGGGACACCTTGGTATGGATTCATAGATGGAAGGAGATATTAATTTATTGATAAAATTTTGTTTAGTGAAGATTGATGGGAGGATGGATGGGTTTATATAGGAAAATAGAGTACAATTATTTATTAATTCCCAAATATAGACTTTGGAATCATTATGATAAAGTAATAAATAATAAAAACAACCCATATTTTTTTCCATGGTTTCATAAAAATTCTATTTCTTCATTATTTATCATGTTTAAGAATTGGTCACATTAAAATTATACCCTTGGTGATGTGTAATTGAGTCTTGTTTACAAATAATTTTTTTAAACCATAAAATATAATATAGGTTTTGGGGGATTCATTAAGGCTATATAGAATTTATCAAATAACCTCACAAACACATTATTTTAACATTGAAATATATATTTGGTTTTTGATACCTTTTATGGAATATATTACGTCACTTTTGGTTAATTATGATGTTATAGTACACCCCAAAAATTTATACTATATTTAATTTTTAACCCAAAATTCGGTTGTCTCCATAAATTATGAACAACCGAATATAGGGTAATTTTGAAATTATGATTTAAAAAATAATATTTATTTTTTCAAATAAATGTATATTTATTTTAATATATAATTCTAAATAAAAATCCACATTTATTGATATATATTGTGGTTTTTTACAATATCAGTTTTCTAGGCCTTATAAAAATTATTTTTGACATCGTAAAATAATATTATCATTTATATTTAAAAAAAATATTTAATAGTAATATTTTATTAAAATATCATTTATTATAAAAAATAATGAATTCATTATCATAGAGTTCCTTGATTGAAACTATAAATTTCTCAAAATTACAATTTAGTGATTCATCATATCAAAATCCAATTTTTATCAAACTCATTATATAATTAATTAAAAATTAATATTAAAAATAGATAAATATAATTACTATTTTACTAAAATGAAAAACTAAATTTTATATTTTTAGGGCCTAGATTTATATCCCTTTACTACACTAGTGAATTCTTTGAGATTAAGGTGTATGATGGTGAGGTTTTCTTGGTGTTGTTCTGTGTACATGGTTTGGGCCATAATCTCATTGAGAATTAAAATTTACCATAAATAATTTCATTTAAACATTATTTATTCAATATAAACATGGGATTTTACTATGGAAAATACCATGGATTCTATCTCCCTCAAAAACTCTAATAAATTAGATTTATATGGTACGATCCTACTGGTCGAGGACATTGCTTCTTACATCTAATAATTGCTACATTACCAAAACCATTAATATATATTAGTCATAATATCACTGTTCAAAGTATATATTATCAATTTTTATGATTCTTTATATCCTTTAAAATATAAAAATATTTTACATTTCAAAATAATGAAATTAGTTCAAGTTTTTTCTATAACATCATTTCTTAACAAGGAATTTACTCATTTAAAAAGGGAATTTCATTTATAAAATTTTGGGTTGTTACACTTTTTTGATTACATGATATGTTAAAGTATATGTGTAGGGGAATGATAAAGTATTGTCTTAAGGAATGTATTATGTTGTAGGGTAAAATGTTTGGGGTGATATTTTTGTTATTGGGATGGGATCATGTGGCAAGTATTGTACTTATTATTTTCCCTTAATGAAAAATAAATAAATACTGCGTTTTGTTTATATAAAATAAAAAATTACCATTTCTAGAAAAATAATCTTTTGATGGAATGAGTTTTGGTGGTGGATGTGAGATTTTTTGTAATTATAACATTCAAATAATTAAAAAATTAAAAAATATATAAAAATCGTATCAAGAAGGTGAAATTGTTTCATTATAATTACAGTGATCATAACCATACCTTGAGTTATAAGGATAGGGAGTTTTAATTTCTTATAGTATATTTTCATGGAACTTTAGTTTAGATATCATGAAATATTATTTACATGTAACCCTCCTTTTCAATGATTAATATTTGGAACACCAATATATACCAACCTTAAGCCTCAAAGACATCAGAACCTTTATTACAAGCCCTCGTGATTTTATGTGAATTTTGTATTTATGTAGTGGAGAAAGTAGTTCCTTTATAATATTATGGAAAATGAGTATGTGCATATGATAAGAGAATAAACTTATTTAAATTTTTATATTGAGTGATGAGATAAAAGGATCCATGTGAGTTAAATAATGATTTATAATGTTTTATTATAATGAATTGTGATATATGAATTAATAAAAAGATGACATCCACCATTATTCAATTGGAAAAAGTAAAATTCATGTATTGATGTGTTTCTTCAGAAAGTGTGAATATTAATTGATTTTTAGTGTAGGTATTGAATTTTTTATCACCCATTGATAATAATTTGATTTAATTTATTTAAAATTAGAATATTGGTAACTTGTTTCTACTCTTTTATTTATATTCAGATTACTTGCTTGAGAAAAGGTAATATTTAATTGTGGTGGAATTGACAAAGTAATATTTTTCATTCTAATTTAAATAAGTAACATTTGTTTTATAAATTTTAAGTGATTAAACATTACATAATTGAATATTTTTATCTTTTTAAGTTGGGATATAATAAAATATCAAGAATAAGTATTAAATTGATGATTCTATGATCTAAATGATGGGTCATGATGAAGGAAAAGTGGAGGACCAAGCCTGAAGATCAAAACAATAGAACTAAGATAAAACTAAGTGAAATCAATTGGAAAATAAAAATTCACATTATAAATGTAATAAAATCAATGAGACATGAAGGATTACAGGACATGAATATAGGATGTAAAGTAAACAAGATATTTTGGGTGATGAAATCATGTGTCACAATGTGTCACATATGGTAATGTCGTAACACTTCCACAAATCACTCAGAGAGGTTTTAAGAGTGTAAAAAAGTTTTGAGAAGTTTTACCCTACACATTACACATCTTGACTGTCATTCACGATGTGAAATGACTGGATAGACACAAATTTTGTAGATTTAACATGAATAATAGTGAAATCTCATATTTTTTACTCTCGACCAACCAATCACCATTGATTTTGAACCAGAACCATTTATAACACCATTTATGACTCCCCAATACTAATTTTTATCTCTATAAATAGAGGGTATGTGGGGATGGAACAAGGATCAACCTGTAAGGGATGCTCTAGATGAAAAAATGTTGTTGCATTGATTCCATTACTTTGTTTTCCTTTTTTTATTTTCTTTAAATTCATGAAATTTCTCCCACATCCCAAATCATCTCGGCTTCCTCGTCTATGGAGGGGTAGTTTTTTTTTAGTGATAAAAAAAGGGGTAGGCTGGAACTATAGGGATTTTTTATTTTTTGTCACTAAATAAATAAAATCTCTTCTTTATTCATTGTTTTGGTTTCAATTTAAATTTTAGATTTAAATACCAAATGTGATTGTGTTAGGGTTAGAATATATTTATTTTAATTCCCTTAGGTTCTGATCTATATCTCCCTCCAACCAATTCTATTCTATATATGATGGGACAGATTAGGGTTGTGTGGTGAGTTCTTTGTGATCACCAGCATGTTCATGGAATTGTTACTAGAACTATTGGTTTTTAGAGAATAACAATAGTCAGTCAGTGATTTCCCTAATTAATCAAAAGGACCCTATACATTGACATGAAAATGGGAAAAGGAGTAAAGTAATATTAGATTTTTGTTAGGTTTATTCTCGCATTAACCATATATACAACGTATATAAAGGAAGTGTTAATAGAATCTAAATCACCTATAATAAGAAAAATATTAATTAATAATTGAAAAATATGATAGCATTTCACTAAGTCTATCCAGGCCCACACGGATCACTTTCTTTCTTGGGTATTTTAACATCAATCAATTGAAACTAATTTGTATTTCTAAATTCTAAAAAAAATTAATTGATTCAATTTTATTAAACAATTAGAAAATGTGATAAATTGTTTTTTGTGAACTTCTCTTAGGGAGACTACCAAGGTTAACTACTATAATATACTAGGTAATAAATTTTTTAACACCCCACGATATGCATGTGTCAATTTTGTATTTTTATATCAACATGGATATCCATATTCATTTTATTTTTATCTTTATCATCATATATTAACATGTATATATCAGGATAATGTCTATTTGTATTGGAAATAAATATAACACAAAATTTATACTTATCAGTATGTGGATTGTTGATATATACTGATAATAATATGTATCAATAAAATAAAAAACATAAATCAATTCACAGTCACCTCAGTATCCCAAGGACACTTTATTCATACTTCTATGATTTATTTTCAATTTGAATATCTTTTAATTTTTTTTCATTCCTATAAATAACATCAAATTGTCTTCATAGAAAACATAAAGGCTCCATATTTTATTAATTCAAACATTCTTATTTTTATTTTTCTATTTCTCAAAAATTTATCTCCCCTTATTTATAGATTTTTATCTCTTAGTATTCATAATTTTCCCCTTATTAGCAATAAATTAAGTGGGATTATTTTTTAGGATAACACTTTCAACTTGTTGTCCCTATTTCAAATAATCTCTACTATTTTTATATTTGAATCTTCACTTTCTTATTCATAATAATATCTCCACATTTGGGTTACTCTCCCCATGTGTGTTACTCTCCCCCTTTGGTCCATTAATTGAATGTATAATCTCACCCCTATGAAAATAGATTTGATTAATCAATATCTCTTTAATAATATAATTTTTAAATGAAAATATAATATAGAAGTGGGCATTGTCCACTACTCTAATTCTTGATTTTGTAATTTCAAAATATTTGATACTAATTTCAAGATGATAATTAATGTAAAAATTTTAATTATTTAATTATTGAGATATGAATTCAGATAAAATATAACATATAACAAGTGATATTAACCATATAACTTTAAATATCATTGAGAAAACACAATACAAGAAAAAATAATAATAATAATAATAATAATAATTTCTTTTAAATCACTTACCAAGTCATAATATATTTTCTAAAACTCATCACCTCCTCGAATATATATCCCTTTATATATTTAACATAAACCCCCTATAGATTCTAAATTTTAAACATAAAACTTCTATAGAAATCAAAGAATCACAATAGAGGAAGGGGAATTCATTTAAAATGAATCAAATCAATAATGGGTTGGAAAATTATTCCTTGTAGTGATTAAAATACATTTCTTAAATGAAATGATATTATTTGGGGAAATAGAATAGAAATCATATTTGATGTTGTTTTAAATTTTAGCACCACCATAAGCCAGATCTTTGTCCATTTACTCTAAAACTACCTTTGAACACAAAAAATAATTTAAGTAAGTTCCATTAGTGTAAAACATGTGAGTAACTAACTAAAAAATATAAAAAAAAAACTAATAACTAATGGAATTATTTTAAACCATTTGATATAGAATACAACCATCATCAGAACACAGATAATTAAATGAGATTCCTTAGAGTGATAAATTAGAAATCAATACTCATCATCATATACACTCTTCTCACTACATCATCATCATCAATTTTATAGACTAACTATATTCATGTTTTTTCCCACAGAATCCTCAAAATGTACTATAATATTATATCGCATATTTCAATTTAACATAAATATCACAAAAAATCATCACCAACAATTTCCTTCGTATATGATAAAATTATCAAATTAAATAAGGTATTTTCTTCTATACTTTTTTCCAAAGAGAATGATGTCATTGAGAATGTTTACTCACCCAAAAATGTTGTTTATTTTCAAAGATATCCTTTTAATGGTTTCTCATAATAAAATTATTTTTTCTTCAAAATTGAATTTATTATGTACAAAATTTTATTATTTGACCACATTTTACTATTACCTATATTTGTTTCAGATTTCATGATTAATTAAAATTATATTCAACTAACATGTAACATAAATCACATTGATTATTATAATAATGATTCAACATTTATAGTTTCATAATATTTAAACAGATGAAATTTATAGCATTGTGAAATGATTAATCACATATACCACAAGCCTCTCCATATTCATAAGTGTCTTACACAACATCTTAAAATATACATCTAATTATACATAAATTCATTACTACTAGATTCCTTTCTCCAATAAATTGAACATATTTTCAATATATTACAATGTTTAAATATCTTCTATAAAAATAATACTTTATGATTTTCCTCATCTCTATAAATATCTTTATAGATTCATGAGACACCGTTTTTTATGTGAAATTGACTTATACATGTTATCTCATGCTTATCCCAAGTTAAACACATTGTTATTTTTTAATTTCTTATTCCACATATCTGATATTATATATTAAATATTATATTGTATATTCGTAAATATGATATACTTAGATTATACTTAAATATATACATCCTAATCAAATCTATCATGTGACTTATCCAAATAATAAAATCTATATTGATTCAAATATAAGCAATTTATTTTATTGCAAGCATGATTCTCTTTAAGTTTCTAGTTAATATTTATGTGTTGACTCCCTCTTTCTTCAAGAATTATTTTTTTCTTTTAAAATAATTATCATAAATAACACTATATGATTTATACCCATATAACTCATAGCACTAGTAGTGACCATTAATTATTACTTATCCACCACAAATAGGATTCTATCTAGAATTGGTTTATATTATTTTTTCTGAAACCAATTAATTCCTAAATTTGGGTTTATTTTTGGATTAAAATTTCCTATAATTATATATACTCTCATTAATTAAATAAATCGAATATCACATTTTTTTAATAGCCTTGCTATTTTAATAATTAGTCTTTAAAAATTTATAAGTAGTAAAAATAGTTTTCTTACATTATAAATATTTAGTTAAAAAATTCACCTTTATTAATTTGGGTTCTTTAACACTCACATGTTTTGTGAATAAAATATTTGAATTACAAATAGAGTTAGGCATTTTAAAGTTATTACACTTCCCCAAATTAATTATTTTCATGGATATATTCTCAATATCTATAAAGGATTATATTTAAATATCTAGGGATTTATTAAAATCACCTATAAACATCATTAATGTATTCTAAGAATTATGTAACATAGACTACGTTTATATAAACTCATTCTATTTCTTTGAAATTTCATCCTCAATAATTTTAGTGATCATATAAATTTTAACTTCTTATTATTTCATAATTATGAGTTCTTAAACAAAATTAATTTCACTTATATGAAATTTAACTTCATTGTTTTGATAATTATTATATTACATATTTAAATTTTCAATATCCATTACAATCTTGTTATTTTTATAATTATATTGTTCTTCAAAAGAATTTAACATATGTATCATGTATCAATTCTCATATTCAAGGGTTGAGAATTTTATAGTATCAACACTAATTGAACCATATTCATATTATTTTATGAGTGCAGTAATCATTTTTTCATTCTAATTTATGTCTTACCTTTATAATTCAGAGGAATTAGAAATTATATAATTCCATTTTTCATTATTAATAATGAACCTCTTTATTTTTTTAGAAAAAAATTTATTTTCCCAAGATGAATTATTCCCTCCATAGAATTATAATACTTTTAAGAATTTCTTTTTAAGGTAGAATATTTTGGTTACCTTTATCAAATTTATAATTATCTTTCTCATCTTGCCTTTTATTTATAAATATAGTTCCAAAATGTAATTTTATACCATAAGAAAACATTTAACATTTATTTTCCCTTTTATTTTCTTTTACCTATTTGAAATTATTTGAAACCATTAATATAATTTCCTCATGATTATTGTACTTTTATTTATATTTTTAAGAATGAGAAGACAACACATCCTCCTTCTCCTTGAGTTTTAGGTTCTCTATATCCTTTAATATAACCATGTTTTACATTTTAATGTTCCAAATCAATAAAATACTTCCATATATTATATGAAATTATTTTCTACTTTAATCATAAATAGGGTCATGATTGAAATATATATCAATTGTAGAGATGAAATTATCATCAATCCTGTCATATATTATTATCCTTTGGTTATTTATAGTAGTATAACTCTATATATTTTCCCCAAAACCCTTCGTGTTGATAAAACAGTATTAAATTATGTTTAAAACTCATCAGTAATGTCATTATTATCCATCCTCCCATATTCAAAACATTATTTTCATATTTAGAGTTTTTTATCATTTACTTGGAAACTTTCATTATTAATATTCTAAATCTTCCCCAAAATTTATTTAGTAGTCTCAAAAAATATCACATTAATGAATTATTTTTCTAATAGAGAGGTTGTAATTACATTTCTATCCTTCCAATAAAACTACATATTTTTTATTATAATTTAATTCATCAATGTTCATTAAAAAATAATGATAAATTAATTAATGATTAATTATTCACATAAATATTTAAACATAAAATATAGGTCCCCATTATAGTATTTTAGTTATGATAAATTTTTCAATTAATTATATTCATCCGTATGTTTTTAGAATAATTCATATTATCTATAATTTATTAATAAATATAAGAAATAAAATAGATAATAAACATACAAAAATAAATTAGACTACTCTAATAACAATTAATGTTATAATTTATATAGTTATAATAATAGGTAAAACATATCACCCTTTATGCCACTTGATATTCAAATAGATATTGATCCAATTGAGGAATAACTTGAATGGATATAATATAAATAAATTTAACTTAGGAAATTGTATTAGAAAAACTGATAAGGGTGGTTGAATTAGTGTTGTCAATTTTTACCATTTTCTCTTTAACTGAACCTTTTCACTTATCAGAGTGAATGTATTTTCTTTAAATTTCTCAACTCATGAACACTACATATAGTAATTAAATCAAAAAAATGAACACAAATTATTTCTACAAGGCCCATCTCAAGGTTTGGAATACATTATCCTTTTTTTAAATGGTGTGGTTCATCAAACAGTGATATAGTTATTTTATAAATAAGGTTACAATACGGTAGATATGGCAGTTAAACCTTTAAAATTATCATTGAGTACCACTAGTTTCTTTGAGAATCTTTCTTGAAATATGAGAATCCCTCCAGCCTTCTTCAAGTTATAGTGTAATTCCAATTGATAAAAAATCTTCTCGAATACCTTCTAGATCTTTAACCAATCGTAGTTTTATTTTAGCCTGAAATTATTGATTCAATAAGGATAAATAAATATGTAAATTAGATTCCACTTTTCTCAAATCTATCCAAGAACATGCACATGAAATAATGGGTTCAATAACCCATCATCCATCAACTATCTCACTCAAATTAAATTTTTGTTTTCACAATCTTCAATTTTGATTAGTGATCTCTCATAAAATATCATTAAGATAAGTATTAGTAGTTTAATTTTGAGAGTGTTCTCACAAAATGCTCTTAATGGATTCTCTTCTATGATTAGAACAAAATCCATCCTTTTTATTATCATAAATAATATCTAAATGAATTTGTTGGATAATTTAATTTATATTCCATTAATTATAGGATCTTATTACACTCATAAATATATAATATTGTTTCTATAAACTATATTTCATTAATATACATGAATAATATTCAATATTTTTAAAAGGTCTAGTTTTTTAAAATCAAAAATATATTCATAAAATTTCATAATATCAACTCATAACTCTCCAAGATATTAACTCCTATATTATTATAGTATGAAATTAAATAATCACCAAATAAATTTTTAATAAATTGTCTAAGTATCATGTTATATGTTAATCGTTTTAAAAAAAGAATATGATAAATCAGACAAATTCTATGTTTTTATTTGTCTCAACACATACACAACCATCAAAATATTCTATTCACTAGAATTTATTAGTATATAATCACTTATATTTCATATATATACTCTATTTGTAACTTATAAATATTTTACTTAGCAAAAATCAGTGTCACGCAACACATAAATCACTATTATATTGGCTCAATAACACTTGATTTAGTCTTATTCATGTTTTTTTAACTCTTATTAATCATTTATTTAAATCATATTTATATTTTTAAATTTTATTTCATTGTGACATATATCTATAATAAATTGTGCACATTCCTAAATTACAATCATGAAAACAATTCAATATTTATTTTATTATTACATAATATTATTAAAATTCATCTCACTGTCATATAAGGTTCAAAAATATCATTCAATATTTATAAATACTTATAAATCTTAAACTCATACTTATACAATGAATTATAACTTTAATCATCAATAGTAATATTTAGGTATCAAAAATAGACATTTAAACATTATTCAAAGTAGTTTAGTTTTAATTTAGGGGTCCATATTGATCTTATAAGCATTAATTATCACAACATTTCTAGATACATCACCACAATAATTTTCTTCTTTGTAATGATCATCTAATAATCACCATTAAATTCATATTTTAATAATTCGCTTCTAATAATCACTATATGGTTATTCCTTTATATTAATATGGATCATCATATTCAATGTATCATCATCTTCATTGTCATATGTAATAGATATGTATATATATTGAAAATTTTTGAATGTATTGACAAAAATAGAAATCATAAAATGTATAATTATTTTTATGTGTATTGTTAACATATGTTGATAGTAATGTGTATTAAAAACAAAGATAACAAAAAAATCAATCAATCCATGTGTGCTTCAATAAACCAATGGAACTTCAATATCCACCTATACTAAGGGAACTTCATTTATTGCATAAGACCTGATATATTGGATAAATTTTCATCATAACATGGTTATTTGATTATGTTTCATAATATATCTCCCTGCCAAGTACTTCACCATCTGAGATTGGTTAATTAAGAAGGTAATATCTAAGATTGGTTAATTGAGAAGGTAATATCTAAAGTTAGGTAAGTTCAGGTGGTTTCATAGTAATCATAGAGGGTATTGATATTTAAATTGGTGTTGTTACTTTTCTATTAGTGTGTGTTGATTGATTATATTTTTTATTAATTTATATCACCTATTGGGGTAAATTTTGGAATATAATTACTTCTCACTGATTACACAAGTACATACATATATTATCTGTAACACCCGAGACTTTTATGTTATATAAATCATCAAAGGAATATTTTTCTACACACAACACTTGCTTTTCTTGCTTTAAATGAAATCGCGACCTTCCTCGATAGCTTGCGTCGTTCGCAATACTGAGTTTCACTAAACAATGATATGCTAATAAAATATTATTAAAACCAGCAGTTATGAATAGTAATAACCACTTTTTGAAATTTTATAAATTTTATTTTTCAAAATGGACTTCATTTTTGGATTCGGAATATCAAAATTATCCTAGGGTGAAATTTTGGTATTTTTCTGAAAAATGTCAATTTTTGATGAATAGTGAAACCACTAAGTGGTAGTTAAAAAACTGAACTTTTCATAAAACATAATTTTACCGCTTCTGTGAGTGTAATTTCAAAAATCCGAGAGACACGGTTGATGTCAGTAAGTAAAATTTGGTTCAATGAGATGAAAATAATTTTTGGTGAATAGTAACTTTTTACTTTTATTTACCACGGTTAAAAGTAAATAGGGTAATTAAGGGTAAAAATGATATTATTATTACCCTAACACATGTCCTAATTCTATTGGATATGCGTAATTCGACCAAAAACAAACTTAGGAATAAAATATGACCATTTAGGCCCACTTGGATTAGATTAGGACATTTATTATTAATTTATTTAAAGAAGGGTTAAAATAGTTAAAATAAAAGTTTAATAAGAAAATAATTTTTAATATAAGGTTATATATAAGATAAATTAGACTATAAATATTAATTAGAAATATAAAAAGATTTCCTACATAATGGTATTTTATTTGTAATTTTTAGACATTAAATAATTTAACTTATTTATGACACAAAGATGATGTAGTAATTATCTTATTAATGAAATATTGACATAATTGATGTTATAAATACCCAAATAAATGTAATTTGAGACTTTTTATGAATTCCACTAATTTTATAGGTTAATATGACATGTTATTATTTATTTATTTAACTTTTTTTAAAACTAATCGTACTGTTATGATTTTCAAAAAAATCAATTACTAAATAGTGTCAAAATTGACATAAAATAGTTTTTAAAACAAATATTATATTATTAATTGTTATTTTATTCCTAAAAATCTAAGGTTCGGAAAACTGACTTAGATAAGGTTATATATATTAATAATAAACAACTTGGGGTTCGTTTGTATTGTTATAGTAAGTTTACTAACCTTATAGTGTAAGAACACAAGAAGACACGGTAAAAGTAAACTTATTTAACTTAATGTTAAATCTAAATGATAAGGTCAAAATAGGAACCTAAACTTGTCTAAATTCTATTTGATGAGAGGATTTCGACCCATACCAACCTTAGCTTCGAAATAAATTAATTTTGAGCTATTTAAAAACGAATTTTTCTTTATAATAAAATAATATTTTTAGTTATTCCAAAGGTGCCCCTCTCCTCCCTTATAAAAGGGCACCTCCTCCCTCTCTTCCTCACACCACTTTGAGCCTTCAAGATCGTCCAAACCCTGACACTTTCTCATCTAAAATTCCCTAGAGACATCCTAGAGGTCCTGGTATTCTTCAAAGACCAATTTTAGTGCCCTAAAAGGAGGTCTCAAAGAAGCACTTCAAAGAAGAGGTAATGTCCATTACCAATTCTTTCATCTTTATTTCTTCTTCCACTTCTTCTTCTTTAGTTGTTTCATTATGAAGTAATAACATCAGTATCACTAATATACTTATATGTTATTATAAATATGAAGCAACCCTATTTCACCATCTATCCATCCTATGGAAAATGAAATCACCGCGCGTGCGTACATACGGAATACCGTCTCTACGCCATGGTGTAACCTACTTTCCACCACCACCTTACTTGGATGGGTATAATGGTGTAAATAATGACTATATATGATTATTTTAAATTTATATTGATTCTGAAATAGTATACATACACTCCAATACAATTCCATGATCATGGGAACGATATCATCGCTCGTGTGTACGTACGGAATACCGTCTCCATGATGTGATGCGACTCGTTCTACATGATCTTCAATGCATAATGATTATATAAATTAATTGAATGAATTAATATGATATATATTACACTAATAACATTCTGGAAATGAGGTATCTATAACCTAAAGAGAAGAATAAGAATTTATTCGACAAAACACGCATAAGAACAAAAAGTAATAAACACCCGAATAACAAGTTATAATGAAATATTACTAATAAAAAGCTATTAATATGGCCATATATGATATAATAACAATAATTATGATTATTTAATGAGTCAATAACATTATTTAAATCATTATACAGGAGGATCAGACACTTACAAGGCAAATCGGACCTAAGGTAAGGGAAATATCACAATCTCATTTCTATCCGAGATTGTTTATACTTTGGAATTTACTGGGGTGTATTTTATCATCCACATCCATGTTTCCTCAATATATAATATTATTTCCATCCACCTACAATTTTCTAAATCCAATTTTACCCTTCGATGAGTTTTTAGTAAAGGATATGAAAGGAATCTTTTGTCGTTTTTCGTATGAGGTACTTTTTGACTTTTCTGAAAAAAGTACGAAGAATGTTTTTTTAACTTATACGGCATGAATGGATTTTTAAAACATTATTTCCAAGAATATTCCTTTACAAGTTTTCAAGTTTATTTTTAATCAACTTATTTTAGTTTATAATTATACGACATGTTAAGAAAGGAAAAGTGTTTTTGAAGCAGAAAGGATATTTTCCTCAAGAATGGAGTTCAAGTGTTTTATCAAAATTATTTTCCATCTAAGATGATAAAGGGTTCTGTTTTTATCCATATTATTACATTGATTTGATTATGTTGTGATGGAATTATATTTTTATGAATTCCTTTATCTTATATGAATTCTTTTATTATGTCACGATGTTTAAGATTCCCATTTTTATTACATGGGTTATGCTATGATGTATGGTTTTCTGATTTTGTGGAACACATAAGAATGGTATCATTATGAGATGGGTGGGACCTATATCTCCCTCCAATGCATTGGGTAAAGATTTTATATCTCATGAGATAGACATGTCTGGAACGGAAGGTTAAACCGGTTCAGTGAAATAGGACTGAAACGAGGAGTGAACTCGGTTCAGAAGTGGACTTTGTCCACTAAGATAGTCTTGGAAATGAGTCTTGACTAACAAGAAATGATTCTCAATGATTATGTGTGTATGACACAAAGTTTCATGTTTTAAGTTATGATTATTGGGATTACATTTCACTACTATGATTTATCCCATGTTATGAAATTATGATCTCTTTTGCAGGTTAAGATTTCCAAAAGTTATGTGCTTATGTATATGATGTGATTGATATTTATTATTTTTACCCTTACTGAGCATTTGAGCTCACCCTTTTGTATGTTTTATTTCCCCAGGTCAGGAAGAAGGTTATTAAGTAGAATATTCCAAAAAGGGACTCTAGATATGATGAAATAAATGGGTGGCAAAGTAGATGCTTTATGAACTAGTTGTTTATGCTTTCCAGTTTCTAAAGACACTATACCTATACAGTCCTTTCATGGTTTTGTTATATGTTGTAATAAGTGTGCTTCAATTTTGAAGTAATAACAATGTATGTAAAGTATTGGTCGTTATAGATGGTATCAGAGGAAAGGTATAGTCAACCTTTGGAAACTAGGATGTGAAAGCCTTAGTAAGAACCCTAAGGATAATTCTAAGCATAGAACACAATCTTAGTATTTTATAAATGACCATGAATAACCTAGGATAAGACCTTAAGTGTGAAATTTTATTCTTGATTATGTGGTTTTCCTATTATAATTAGTGTTGCACACACTATTCTTCTTGGTTTTATTCAATGGCTGGAACCCGAAGGAACCTTGTTAATGCGGAATGCAACGGGAAATGTAATGATTGTCCCCCGGAGAAACCAAATGTTTTGGGAGCCGGGATGCAAAATCTTGTAGCCATGCTCACACAGCCTTCTCAATCTATGAATCATGCAGGACTTCCAAAACGAGAAAAGGAAGGACCAACATTCTGTTGAATCCTTCATGAGGCAACGTCCACCTTCTTTTAGCGGGTCTACTGATCCATTAGTTGCTGAACAATGGATTAGTACTACTGAAAATATATTTTCAGTACTTCAATGTTCTGAACATGATAAAGTCATCCTAGCAGTGTATCGTTTGGAAGTAGATGCTGATCAATGGTGGAATCTTATTAAGAATACGAGGCAATGGGATGAAATTGAGTCCATGGAATGGGACGAGTTCAAGAACTTATTTTTCAATAATTACTTCCCTCTTATTCTCCGAACAAAGATAGAGAAAGAGTTTTATGAACTGAAGCAAAAGGATGATGAATCTGTTGGTACTTATGAAGCAAATTTTACAAGACTTTCAAGGTACGCTTCTAGTATTATTATCCAACCTGAGAGTAAGATCGATTGATTCTTTAGTGGCTTAAAACCAAGTCTTCGAAGGGCGTTAGCCATAAGGGACTTCAACAGCTATGAGGAAATCGTTCGATGTGCTCTCAAAGTCAATATGGAGATTGGAGTAACCCATCAGTCATATGGGTTTGATAAGAAGAGGAAAATGGAATTCAAAGGAAAATCTAAAGAGCACACTGAAAAGAAGATGAGCTTTCCCTTATGCTCAAAGTGTGGAAAGAAACATGGAGGGAGTTCTCTTAAAGGGACAAGTAAATGATTCAAATGTGGAAAGGAAGGTCATCAGGCATTTGAATGCCGCAATGATAGGAAGAAGATGTCTAATGATGAAAACAAAGGAAGGGATACACAGAATGACCCTACTACACTTCAATGTTTCAAGTCCAAGTAGATGGGGAATTATGCCAATAAATGCCCAAATCCAAGGGTTGATGATGATGGTCGATGTCAACAAACTCTTAAGGCTAAAGACAAAGGAAAGTCACATGAAATTTCTATTAGCGATGTGGAGTACGATAACGATGTGGTGAAAGGTACACTTACCATCCACTCTAAAGTAATAAATGTTTTATTTGATTCTGGATCCACCCACTCTTTTATTTCTGAATAATTTTCTAAGCATATCACCATATTACCTCAACAGTTAGATGTTGAGTTAGCTGTGACAACCCCTAATGGCACAACAGTCGCATCAAAAGTTTATAATTCTTCTCCGATTGAAGTTTGTGGGAAAGTGCTTCCTACAAATCTTGTGATCTTCCTATAGTGTAATTTGATGTGATTCTTGGCATGGATTGGATTTCTCTACATGGAGCTCATATGAATTGCCAAAGAAGGGAAGTCACATTTCATATTCCAGATCAATCTATGATCGTCTAACGATGCAAGGATGAACATAACCTTCCAGTGGAAATTTCTTCCATTTTATGGGTATTGATTCCACTAAATGAAGGTTATTTCTCTCAAATGGTTGGTGAGAAACTCATGATTAAGAATATGCCCATTGTACAGGAGTTTGATGATGTCTTTCTGGAGGAATTACTGGGTCTTCCACAGAATCGTGAAGTTGAGTTTTCAATAGAACTCGTACCGGATGCTTTGCCTATTTCAAAGACACCTTATAGAATGGCCCCAATTGAGTTACAGGAATTGAAGAAGCAACTCCAAGAGAATTTTGATAAGGGGCTCATACGCCCTAGTGCATCACCTTGGGGAGCACCTGTTCTGTTTGTTAAGAAGAAAGATGGATCAATGAGACTCTGCATTGATTATCGAGAACTTAACAAGATCACTATGAAGAACAAATATCCTCTCTCGCGCATTGATAAACTATTTGACAAACTACGCAGAGCTCAATACTTTTCCAAGATTGATCTTCTTTCAGGGTATCATCAATTAAGGGTCAAAAGGGAGGATATACCAAAGACATCTTTTCGTACAAGGTTTGGACACTATGAATTTATAGTGATGCCATTTGGTCTTACTAATTCCCCTTCTATCTTCATGGATCTAATGAATAGAGTCTTTAGAGACTATCTGGATCAATTTTTGGTAGTCTTTATAGACGATATTCTTATCTATTCAAAGAGCAAAGAAGAACATGAAGATCACTTGAGAATTATATTGAAGACCCTGAAAAGGAGAAGCTTTATGCCAAATTTACCAAGTGTGAATTTTGGATTCAAAAAGGTTCATTTTTGGGTCACATAATCTCAAAAGAGGGGATATCTGTGGATCCAGTAAAAACAGAGGTTATCGAAAGATGGTCGAGACCAACAACAGTAACTGAGATCCGAAGTTTTCTTAGTTTGGATGGATATTATCGACGTTTTGTGAAAGATTTTTCATGATTATCTAATCCACTCATCAAGTTGACTCGGAAAGGAGTTAAGTTTGTTTGGATGGAGGAATGTGAAGAGAATTTCAAGGAGTTGAAAAGAAGGTTATCCAGTGCACCTGTTCTCACACTACCTTATAGTGGAGAAATGTTTGTGATCTACAGTGATGCATCCAAGAAGGGTTTGGGGTGTGTTATTATGAAAAATGATATGGTGATAGCTTATGCCTCACGACAGTTGAAAATACATGAGCAAAATTACCCAACTCATGATTTGGAGTTAGCTGTGGTAATCTTTGCATTAAAGATTTGGAGGCATTACCTTTATGGTGAGAGGTGTGATATTTATAATGATCATAAAAGTTTAAAGTATATATTCACACAAAAGGAGCTGAATATGCACCAAAGAAGATGGTTGGAGCTGATTAAGGATTACGACTGGTCAATTCATTACCACCTTGGGAAAGCAAACAATGTGGAAGATGCATTAAGTCGACAAGACCATGCTAGTTTATCCATGATGAGGATCACAAAAGATCCAATATCTATGGATTTACAAATGATGGATCTTGGAATTATAATGAAAGGGGAAAATCGTATCTTTCTCAAATGAATGTTCAACCATATATACATGTGAAGATTAAAGAGGCATAGAAAGAAGATGTCGAGTTACAAAAGAAGGTGAGAAATGTTCCTGAATTCAACCTTGATTGTGATGGGATAATAAAGTTCAGGAATCGGGTTTGTGTTCCTCCCATCCCTGAATTAAAGAAGGAGCTGCTGGATGAGGCTCATAGTTCTTCATTCTCTATTCATCCTGGAAGCACGAAGATGTATAGGGACCTGAAAGAGTACTTCTGGTGGGATGACATGAAAAGAGATGTTGCTGAATATGTCTCTCGATGCTTGGTTTGTCAACAAGTTAAAGCTGAGAGACAGAAGTATAAGGGGATGTTACAACCATTACCCATACCCTAATGGAAATGGGAAAACATCACTATGGACTTTGTCATAGGACTTCCTAAAACATCCAAAGGCAATAATGCTATCTGGGTCATAGTGGATCGTCTTACAAAGTCTACACACTTCATTGCTATTAGAGAGGATTTCTCTCTGGATTAGCTTGCTAGTATATATGTAAAGGAAGTGGTAAGATTGCATGGAGTACAACTTTCTATTATATCTGATTGGGATCTGAGATTTACCTCGAAGTTCTGGCGATGTCTTCAGCATACTCTGGATACAGAGTTGAGTTTCAGCAATTCTTATCATCCTCAGACAGACGGTCAGTCTGAGAGAACAATTCAAACTCTACAAGAAATGTTGAGAGCATGCTCTATGGATTTCAAAGGTGGTTGGGATCAACACCTACCTTTGGTGGAATTTTCTTATAATAATAGCTTTCACTCCAGTATTCAGATGGATCCTTATGAAGCTCTCTATGGAAAGAAATGCAGGACTCCAACTTACTGGGATGAAGTTGGGGAAAGAATGCTATTAGGACCCGATCTTGTTGATGAAATGGCAGAAAAGGTCAGATCTATTCAACAACACATAAGAGCAGCTCAGTGTCGACAGAAAATTTATGCCGACAACCGAAGAAAAGACCTAGAGTTTGAAGTGGGTGATAAAGTGTTCTTACGAATATCTCCCTGGAAGAGGGTCATGAGATTTGGAAAGAAGGGGAAGTTGAGCCCTAGATATATTGGTCCTTTTGAAATACTGGATCGTGTTGGGAAGGTAGCTTACCGATTGGCGCTTCCACCGAATATCTCTCAAGTTCACAATGTGTTCCATGTATCTCTCCTGAGAAAGTACATATCTGATACTTCACATGTACTCAGCTCAGAAGTTGTACCGTTGGAGCAGGATCTTTCTTATGAAGAACAACCGATAGAGATTCTGGATCATAGCGAAAAAGTCCTACGAAAAAAGACCACTCGATTGGTGAAAGTTTTATGGAGGAACCACCAATTAGAAGAAGCTACATGAGAGCTTGAGGATATGATAAGGGAGAGGTATCCTCATCTGTTTGTTACAAAGTGACGAATTTCAAGGGAAAAATTCATTTTAAGGGGGGTAGAATGTAACACCCGAGACTTTTATGTTATATAAATCATCAAAGAAATCTTTTTCTACACACAACATTTTCTTGGCTTGCTTTACACGAAATCGCGACCTTCCTCGATAGCTTGCGTCGTACGCAATACCGAGTTTCACTAAACAATGATATGATAATAAAATATTATTAAAACTAGCCGTTATGAATAGTAATAAAAACTTTTTGAAATTTTATAAATTTTATTTTTCAAAATGGACTTCATTTTTGGATTCGGAATATCGAAATTATCCTAGGGTGAAATTCTGGTATTTTTCTGAAAACTTTCATTTTTTGATGAATAGTGAAACCACTAAGTGGTAGTTAAGAAACTAAATTTTTCATAAAACTTAATTTTACTGCTTCTGTGAGTGGAATTTCAAAAATCCAAGAGACACGGTTGATGTCAGTAAGTAAAATTTGGTTCAATGAGATGAAAATAATTTTTGGTGAATAGTAACGTTTTACTTTTATTTACCACGGTTAAAAGTAAATATGGGTAATTAAGGGTAAAAATGATATTATTATTACCGTAACACATGTCCTAATTCTATTGGATAAGTGTAATTCGACCAAAAACTAACTTAGGAATAAAATATGACCATTTAGGCCCACTTGGATTAGATTAGGACATTTATTATTAATTTATTTAAAGAAGGGTTAAAATAGTTAAAATCAAAGTTTAATAAGTAAATAATTTTTAATATAAGGTTATATATAATATAAATTCGACTATAAATATTAATTAGAAAGATAAAAAGATTTCCTACATAATGGTATTTTATTTTTAATTTTTATACATTAAATAATTTAATTTATTTATGACACAATGATGATGCAGTAATTATCTTATTAATGAAATATTGACATAATTGATGTTATAAATACCCAAATAAATGTAATTTTAGACTTTTTATGAATTACACTAATTTAATAGGTCAATATGACATGTTATTATTGATTTAATTAACTGTTTTTAAACTAATCATTCTTTTATGATTTTCAAAAAAATCAATTACTAAATAGTGTCAAAATTGACATAAAATAGTTTTTAAAACAAATATTATATTGTTAATTGTTATTTTATTCCTAAAAATATAAGGTTTGCCAAATGACTTAGATAAGGTTATATATATTAATAATAAACAACTTGGGGATCGTTTGGATTGTTATAGTAAGTTTATTAACCTTATAGTGTAAGAACACAAGAAGACACGGTAAAAGTAAAATTATTTAACTCAATGTTAAATCTAAATGATAAGGTCAAAATAGGAACCTAAACTTGTCTAAATTCTATTGGATGAGAGTATTTCGACCCCTACCCACCTTATCGTATAAATAAATCAATTTAGATCTATTTAAAACCGAATTTGGCTTTATAATAAAATAATATTTTTAGTTATTCCAAAGGTGCCCCTCTCCTCCCTTATAAAAGGGAACCTCCTCCCTCTCTTCCTCACACCACTTTGAGCCTTAAAACTCGGCCAACCCCTGCCAATTTTTCCTCTACACTTCCCTAGAGACATCCTAGAGGTCCTGTTATTCTTCAAAGACCAATTTTAGTGCCCTAAACGGAGGTCTCAAAGAAGCACTTCAAAGAAGAGGTAGTGTCTGTTACCGATTCTTTCATCTTTTTTTCTTCTTCCACTTATTCTTCTTTAGTTGTTTCATTATGAAGTAATAACATAAGTATCACTAATATATTGATATGTTATTATAAGTATGAAACAACCCTATTTCACCATCTTTCCATCCTACGGAAAATGAAATCACCGCGCGTGCGTACGTACGGAATACCGTCTCCACGCCGTGGTGTAATATACTTTCCACCACCACCTTACTTGGATGGGTATAATGTTGTAAATAATGACTATATATGATTATTGTAAAGTTATATTGATTCTTAAATAGTATACATACACTCCAATACAATTTCATGATCATGGGAATGATATCATTGCTCGTGCGTACATACGGAATATCGTCTCCACGGTGTGATGTGACTCGTTCTGCATGATATTCATTGCATAATGATTATATAAATGAATTTAATTAATTAATATGATATATATTACACTAATAACATTCTGGAAATGGGTTATCTATAACCTAAAGAGAATAATAAGAATGTATTCAACAAAACACGCATAAGAATAAAAAGTAATAAACACCCGAATAACAAGTTGTAATGAAATATTACTAATAAGAAGATACAAATATGACCATATATGATATCATAACAGTAATTATGATTATAGAATAAGTCAATAACATTATTTAAATCATTATACAGGATGTTCGGACACTTACGAGGAAAATCATACCTAAGGTAAGGGAAATATCACAACTTCATTTCTATCCGAGATTGTGTATACTTTGGAATTTACTAGGGTGTATTTTATCATCCACATCCATGTTTCCTCAATATTTAATATTATTTCCATCCACCTACAATTTTTTAAATCCAATTTTACCCTTCTGTGAGTTTTTAGTAAAGGATATTAAAGGAATCTTTTGTCGTTTTTCGGACGAGGTACTTTTTTACTTTTCCGACAAAAGTACGAAGAATGTTTTTTTAACTTATACGGCATGAATGTATTTTTAAAACATTATTTACAAGAAGATTCATTTACAAGTTTTCAATTTTATTTTTAATCAACTTCTTTTAGTTTATAATTTTACGACATGTTAAGAAATGAATAGTGTTTTTGAAGCAAAAAGGATATTTTCCTCAAGAATGGAGTTCAAGTGTTTTATCAAAATTATTTTCCATCTAAGATAATAAAGGGTTTTGTTTTTATCCCTGTTATTACATTGATTTTATTATGTTGTGATGGAATTATATTTTTATGAATTTCTTTATCTTATATGAATTGTTTTATGATGTCACGATGTTTAAGATTCCCATTTTTATTACATGGGTTATGATATGATGTATGGTTTTCTGATTTTGTGGCACACATAAGAATGGTATCATTATGAGATGGGTGGGACCTATATCTCCCTATAATTCATTGGGTAAAGATTTTATATCTCATGAGATAGACATTGCAGGAACGGCATGTTAAACCGGTTCAGTGAAACAGGACTGAAACGAGGAGTGAACTCGGTTCAGAAGTGGACTTTGTCCACTAAGATAGTCTTGGAAATGAGTCTTGACTAACAAGAAATGATTCTCAATGATTATGTGTGTATGACACAAAGTTTCATGTTTTAAGTTATGATTATTGGGATTACATTTCACTACTATGATTTATCCCATGTTATGAAATTATGATCTCTTTTGCAGGTTAAGATTTCCAAAAGTTATGTGCTTATGTATATGATGTGATTGATATTTCTTTTGTTTACCCTTACTGAGAATTTGAGCTCACCCTTTTGTATGTTTTATTTCCCCAGGTCAGGAAGAAGGTTATTAAGTAGAATATTCCAAAAAGGGACTCTAGATATGATGAAATAAATGGGACGCAAAGTAGATGCTTTATGAACCAGTTGTTTATGCTTTCCAGTTTATAAAGACACTATACCTATACGGTCCTTTCATGGTTTTGTTATATGTTGTAATAAGTGTGCTTTAATTTTTAAGTAATAACAATGTATGTAAATTATGGGTCGTTATATTATCACACTATAGTATTTGTATGGGGTCAAATGGATACTATTTTCTTAGATGGAAATGATATATTAGAACACATGGGGTGAATTATAGTCACAAAACCAACTAATAATTTTACCCCTATCAAAGTGATAAATGATCAGAAGATATAAATACTTATCAATCATCAAATATCAAAGTAAAAACATACAATAACAGTACATGAACAAAAAAAATTAGATGATTTGGATTTTAAAAACCTAACTGAAATAAAAATATTAATTCAATTGGAAATAATTGATTCAATGAGAAACAAAATAGGGTGTATTAGATAACAATCCAAATGATCCTAAAAATTATATTATGTTACCAAACACATCCATTACTAAGGATTATTATTTATAAAATAAATTATAAATTGTATTGTTAGACCAAATGAAATATATCAACAAGTATCAAACACGATAACTTCTTGGACTAAGCTAGTCAGATGCACTAATTTGTGCACCAATAATTTCTTTAATAGAAATTTCATTAACAGATATCTCTATACCTAAGTACCTCTTTGATCACATTAATTTTTGAAAATTTAGAGTACCTTAAACATCATCAAACCTGATAGTTTGGAATCCTTAGAGTCTCATAAATATCTTAAATTAAAAATTAAACAATTAAAACTGATAGGGTAATTGATTTTGAAATGAAGCCTTGAAAATGGAATCTCTTATAAAAATTACTTAAAATAAAATTCATTCATAACATCTATAAAAAAATAGAATATGAGTTCTTCAACATGACAATAAGTGAATATTTATATCTTCATATCTCCCATTACACAAAGACACTCTTTAATTTATAGACACTATTATAACAAACTTATGTTGTAATGTTCCATAAGGTTCATATTTAGTTGCAAAAATTATGAAAAGTTACATTGTCTTCTGATTAGTGTAGCTCCCTATTATATTAAAGAATTATACATGCCATCACAGTACTTTAGCATATTCCAGTATTAATATGGTTCATCTCAATTCATAGAAACACATAAATAAATAAATTCTACACAATAAGAATAAAAACTAATTCCTCGAGTTAGCTGAAAAGAACAGTAAAGTGTATTATGATTTTAAAAAAAGATTAGAAGATTCATTTGACACAACGATCTACCCATTTTATAAAATCACAAAACATAAATGAAAAGGGAATCATGATATGAATTTAAAAGTAAATCTCCAATTATAATATGATAAATCTCTCCTTGGATATTACATCCATGAGATCGAAATCTCTCCTTTAATAAACACATATGTTTAAAAATAATAAATCATCCCCCTAACAGAACTTTTCCACATTGAATAAATAAAAAAAAGAATAAGTTCTCCCCCTTAACCAATTTCCCCCCTAGTAAATGAAAAAAAAATTCCCACCAATTTCTTTAATTATCCCTAATAATGAAAGAAAAAAATATTGTTAATATTTTTTATCTCATTATCCCCCTTTGTTTCTTTCAAAAGAACATAACAAAGAATATCAATATAAATAAAATCAATTAAGATCAAGTATTGATGTCAAAAAAATTATTATAACCGAAGTAGAAAATTATATATAATTTTTATAAAGATTACATCATATTAAGATATGTAAAAAATATTAATAGTAAACTTCTTTCACCTTATAAATTATGTTCTCTCTATTTGATATGAATTTACAACCCTTATAGAAACATCATAATCAAAGAGAAAAATTTTTCTCTCCTATTGGTATTAGTGAAAATAAAATAATATTTAGTGATAATAATCAATATATGATAAAAAAAATAAAAATTAACCTTACCTATGTTATCTTATGATGCTTATGTATGATCTTGTTTTGATTTAATATGGTTCTAGGCAATTTTCTAAATTAATTCTCTTATCATCCATATAAAAATAATACTAAAATAATATTCAAATATAAACAAAAAAACTCTCCCTTTATCAAGATTTAATCATATATGTAGAAAATTTTTAAAATTTAATACATTTTTTATACGATTGAATATTAGATAATATTATTCAAAATTAAGATTAAATTTATGAATTGTAAGAGTGACTTAAAAATCATAAGAGTAAACTCTCTTAAACATAAAGCTAAATTCATAAAATTTAATATTGAATTCAAAATGCATAAAATTAAACTCTCGAGTATCACAGTATTAATAATACATAATATATTTATGCATGGTATTTCCATACTATGATACTTATATGAAAAATAATTATATAGACATGGACTTGGAAATAATATATGGGTTCTTCACATAAAAATAATACATATTGTAAATGGGGCCTATTTAATGTTAAATAAAATTAAATCTAACACTAATTGGTAAATTATATTTGGCATAGTTATGTAGGATTATTGACACACATCTTAAAATTAACATTCAGTGAAATTATATAAAATATAGAGTTCTTGGATGAAAAGTTGGAAGACTTTTATAAAGATTTCCCCCTATTTCTCAAGTATTTTTTCAATATCATGAGATAGTTCAATAAGAAGAAAAACTTATGAACATATTTCATTGATCATTTATAAATTCTAATTAATATATTAAATCTATAAAAAGTTATGATTTTAGTAAAAATGTTAGAAACTTGATATTCAATTTCAATAAACCTGTGTATTTTATCATTTTTTATATGTGGTCCCAAATTAAGTGATGTATTATATCTGTGTGTTTTTCTCAGGAATTATTTTTTTTTAAAAAGGAAATAGAATTTGAGCTGTCATATAGAATCAAAGTGTGAGTAAAACTCAAACAAAAAATCCATAAATTTGTTCTACATTCAAAAATATCAACACAATAACTTCTAGTTGCATCATATTTAGCTTTATTAGTGAAAAGTAAATAAAATGGTTCTTATTATTGGACCATGAGAATAATTTTTCACCAAAAAATATATAAATTTATTTAATTTATCTTCTGATCCATTATACATCTTTTGAATTCATAATCAGAACAACTCTTAAAAATAAACTCGATTCTGGGTAAATAAAATAACCCAATTTGTTATATCCATTTAAGATAATATGAGATATGGTAAAATTAACAATATATGATTCATTTTTATTTTCATGGAACCTTACACATAAGAATACTTAGAAAATATTGTTTAGTTTACCAGTTTTCAAGTAAAGTAAACTTATGATCATCCCTCCAAAAAATTGTTGAACAACCGATTTCTAGGATTAATCAACGTCATTTTCATATAAGTTTATTACTAGAGTAATAATAATAATTTCATTTTCAAAACCAATATGTTTAAAAAAATATATTTTTAATTTTTTTTAGTTAATATTATTCCTTTTGTTCTCTAAGTTATTTTAAATCCATGAAAGAAGTTAAATTCACCCATTATACTCATCTCAAATACTCATTGTATAATATTTGAAAAAATATTTTCATATTTTTTTTGGTTGTACTAAAAATAATGTCATAAATGGATATTTTTACAATTATAATTTCATTAAAAAATTATAAAAAATTTTTTTTTTATTATTCCTTTCAAAAAAACTTTTAAGTAAAAAATCATACAATCAACCATACTAAGATCTTGGGGATTATTTATGTTTATAAAGTTCCTTAGTAAGTCTAAATATATGTTTCAAAAAAATATATAATCTAAAACTAAAAATATTTGATGTTATTGGTGTTGAGAAATTATGTGTAATTGCATGTTCACTATAAAAAGATTCAAAATCAAACTTTACGAACTCTCTACCATGATCACTGTATATAGTGCCAATTTTTTTGTTTTTTATAATTTGGCAAAAAATAGAAAAAAAATTAAAATATGATAGAGATTATAACTTGAGATATTGAAAACAAACCCAATTTTATCTTGTGTAATCATCAACTAAGACATACACATATTATTTTCCTCTAATACTTCATGTTTTATAAGACCAATAAGATATGTGGTCACTATCTATAAAGTCCTAAAATGTAATACTTTACTAATAGATTTAAAAAATTATTTATGTTGTTAACTATATTGTAGATTACCTCAAACTATTGAAGAATTAAACCTATATTTTGGTATATCCCTCATTGGTACTCTATTATAAATCTTATATAAATTATATAAAATATAGTGTTCTAACCTCCTATGTAAAATCAAAGAAATATCCTCCATCACAAAAAATAAAGGTGTGATTCTTCATCTATGGTTCTCTAGGTATAAAGTGTAAACATTATCATGTCTATCATAAGATAACAAGTAAACTCCTTCCAAACATATGATGGTAAATTTATCATTCCCAAAGTCTATGGAGTAACCATTATCATATAACTAATTTATTCTAATAAGGTTGTGATTATTTCATAAATAATAAATTATACTATAAATTCAAGGATTACCTAGGAAAAAATATAACCAATACCAATAATTATTCCAAACACATTTTTTTCAAATGTGGCATATCCACCCTTTACTTTTTGTGTGTTCCATAAATTTGACTTCTCTTCTATTAGGTGTTGAGAACAAAAGTTGTCCATATAAAATATTTTTAAATTACTAGTACTCATATTTCCTTATTAAACTTATCAATGATAAATGTTTGGTATCAAAACGTGCTTGGTTCCATTGTTTTTAGAAAATAAAACCTCAAAAAACCACATCTATGTAACCCTACTATGGTGTACATCTATGAGATATTAAGAAATATAATCCCTATGAGTTCTAAATGACTAAACCTTGTTCAAATAAAATTTTTATCACTATTGAACAAAAATTTAAAATTTAGTACAAAATAGGTTCACTTTTAGGAAATAAATATTTTGATTTAAGATATAACTTTCCAAAATTAAAACATATTACATATGATGTATGAATTGGTTTCAAATATATTAAGAACATATCAAAATTCCCCTTATTGGAAGTAAAGTTATATAAAATATTTTTATGATTAATAATATTACACTTTAGTTTTATAACAATGTTTTCATTATCATTAATTGAAATAAGTTTGATTTATCATCTAACTTATATTTGATATTAGAAATCCTATCATTATCTTTATAATAATATATCTTATTTAAATAAAGTTATTTCTTCAATTATTTATTCTTATTATATATACTAGTACCATATCTTTCCATCTCCTTAAATAATAGTGAATCATCTACATCTTCTAATGAAGGTATATTATATTCATCATATGAAGTGAAATAAAACCTAGTATCTAAAGATAAATTTATAATATATTTCGATGTTACCTTTCCCATGAAACACTTTTCAATTTAAGAGGCTCTAGAACAAAATTTTATAATATTCTAGCCATTATGACTACCTAAATCTCTATTTTCCTCAGAATATGAAGGATATTCACTAGAACTATAATATTATTTTTAGATCTAAATTTATTCTTTACTTTTCCTTTATAAATTCTCTTTGATTCAGTTTATATATTCTTAAAATTCAGAAAGGTTGGTCTATAAAAAATATTCTTAAACTCATATAATATAACATTAATAGAATAGTTATTATCATACTTATATTTTATATCCTTATAATGATATTTTCTAGAAGTTATAATTTACATATATTCTATTTATTTATCTTACATGTTTTACAAGTTCACTTTCACTGACATCTGAACAAGTTATTTATAAATGATGTTTGTAGATCTTCTTTACAGAAGTACTAGGATTAGTAGTGTTAATTCAAGAAGTTATGGTAATTAACATTGTAGAATATGAAATTTTGTTCTTCTTATTTTTTTTTCAATATTTATTTTAAATATAATATCATTTTTATAAGAGTACTAATAGAATCATTAAGATTATGTTTTTCTAAATTTTTAGTTTTACTAATTGCTATTTAAAGGGATTCTAATTAATTTAAAAGAATATATAATATCTTTTCCAAAGGATGATCAGTATTGATCTCTTTATCACCAAGTGAATAAAGGTTTTAAATTATTATCATGAACCTATAGTGCATCTGAGCCACAAATTATCTTGGAATAAAATCAAATTATTAATAGTCATAAAAAAACATTGGTCTTTTTATTTCTAAAACATAAGAAGATACAAAGGGTTTAATATTCATTTTTTTTTTCAAATTCCATTAACTAAATCATATGATAAAATATGATTGTTAATTTGTTTCATCATTGATCAAAGAAATGTATTCTAAATATTTTAATTATCTTGATATTCATGTTTTTCTCAAAAGTAAAAATTGATAATTATTTCATTGTATTTTTTAATTACTAGTTCTAATTCCATGACCCAAAACCCCTAGTCCAGGATGGAGTGACACACAACCTCATGTGTGAATCCTAGTTTACAAGAGTTTTTAGACTATTGGATAGGGTATAAGGGTGTAGTGAGAAGAAAATACCCTCTTAAATCATATACATACACCATAAACATACTAAAATACAAAAACCAAGAATAAAGTTGTAGAAGATAAGCTTAAAATTTCAATATGAAAACCCACCCATGTCATACATGTACAAAGAAATAGGCTCCCAATGTGAAAATACAATAATATAATATAAATTTTAAGTAGATATATAAAGAAAATGTTGTGAAAACCCTTCGGAGTCCATACCAATACCACCACTAACTTTGTACTCCTCATCTCGACAATCTTTCATAGGTGCCTCACCCTTACCTGGACCCCTAATAAAGAATTTTATACATGATTTGAGATTCTCATATAGGGTGTGATTTATAAAACCCAGTTGGATGCCATAAATTTTTCATTAACATTAATTCACTAGTATAACATGTGTATTCCAAGATAAATGTAAATGAACAAAAAATAATAATAATATTTAGAGCATTTGTGTGCTAAAAAAAACTACCATGAGACATGGCCATACCTACATAAAATCAAGGCTATAAGGATAGTCATAAAAGATTTTAGAATTGATTAGTAGTTATCTAGAAGGTTAGTGAACATTTCACAAGTCATAGATTCAGATCAATATATAATTTTGTCACGTCCCACCTATATCACTATTCAATCCACAAGACCATCAAACCCCTTCTTGGTCAAAGGTCAGGACTCAAAGTTGACATTTAATGTCTATTCATTGGGATAGGACATAAGTTAATCATACCCCCATTGTTTTTATCTTGGTTTTTTCTTTATAGCTATTATTCCACTTCATTTTTCTCAGGTATGTTGTCATCATCATCACATTTCACGTGCACTACTCCTATAAGGGATAACCTTATCATGATAGTCCATATGTTTTCAATACTATTATAAATAACTATAAATGAATTATAATTACAAATAATATGGTAGATCATATATAGGTCAGACATGAAATGAAATCATGAGAATTGATAGCAGCATAAAATACATGTGATCAACATCAAACATAGTAATAAGCTATATAGGAATACTCATGGAATTAGGCATCATATATGGGTCTCATGGGTTACACACACGTTATTATATCACAATCAAGAATTTTCAAGCAAGTTATGCCAACCCAAGTATCATTTCAAGATGACAAAAGTATGAAGATTCCAATATAGTGAATAACTACCTAACTCAAGCTTATCAATGTAAATTTTTTGATTCATCAAGAGCATAATCATCTGAACCATGTTCGTAATCTAACCCGCACAAACAAATTCACTAAGAAGTCCTAGAACCAATTCCAAAAAGGAATAAAAATGATTCTAGAATGATACATAAGATAGAATCAAGAAAAAGGGAGAACTAACACTTATCCAACATTTAACAACATTAAAGATAGAAGTTAGTATGGTTAGAGAAGATAAACTTGGTTGCATATAGAAAATATACCCAATGGGGAATGTATATCACTCTTACAAGTCTCGTTTAGAAATAATATGTCTCAATATTCCAAGTCTTGATCTTTTGAAATATTAAACAATTTCTAGGAATTAGAAAAATGATTTTATTCAAGTCAGAAACCTCAATGAAAAAAAGGTTGAAAAAACTCACCATAGTTTCATCTAATGAGTGTCTATATCAAAATAAAAATCAATAGAATAGCATGGATTGATTAATATAGAGAATAATCAAATAAAAATATTATTCAAGACCTCTCATTAAAATCACACATCATTCCCCTTTGAAATTCCTAATATCCATGAAGAATAGTGGTCTTTTCTCCCATTAAAACTCTATCATGACCATCACCATGGCCTCCACCATAGCAAAGGTGTCTTGAGCACATCGATCCTAGAAACCCAACACAATTATCCCCCATATGACAATTTTCCAATTATTTATCCATTTTTCCTTCATCATGGCCTCCATTATGGACATGGTGAGGTCTCCTTAGATGAGATCCACTAAAGTAACCACAACACTCCACCCCATGTTCATTCCTTGGACTTCCCCCTTTCACCTTTACTATTTTACATAGGGTCTCACCGTGTACACCGTGGTGTTCACCACATTCGTAGTGTAGACTGATCTGAACATAAAATGTCCCAAAGCACCCAGAAACTAATCAAGATCTCACCAGGCTTCATCCAATATTGGTACAACCCAAAAACATATATAAAATGATAAAAATAGATCTTAATATATTAGAAAACCAAAAAAATCTATGTCTTTGTAGTCTCCCACTCTATGTATTTTCATTCTCAAGAGGTACCTCTAAAAATCATGTTCGATCAATTCAGGCTATTTTACTTGAACACCAGACTCCTAATCCCACATTTCCTCTCGGATCCATCCATTCTACCACATAAATTGAATAAATTATATTTTATTTCCTTGAAATTACTTCTCACTCTAATCTATGATTTTCATTGGGTATCTCATCAATGTTTAATTAGACTCCATATCAATATCTCCACAGTCGACCACAAGAACAGGATCACGCATGTACTTCCAATGTTGAGACATGTGGAAGAAGAATTTGAATACCTTAGTAATTTGAAGAAAAGTTCAAATGTTAATACATAGTCATGATTTTTTTTGTAACTTTTAATGGTCAAAAACATCTTAGTTTTATCTCTTTTTACTTTCACAACTATTGATGACCTAGTCAAGGAGTCACCTATAATAAAACTCAGTCACCCACAATGAATTCCAAGGGTAGAGTACTCAAATAAATATACAATCACTACCTTTTTCAGTGGTGAATAACAAATTCTACATCAACTTCATTATTTTATAGGTCTCATGTACCATTCTCATTCCCACATAAGCTGCCTCACCCACCTCATTCCAATATAGAGGTAAAAGACATGGTTGGCCATAGACATCTTCAAAAGGTTCCCTATAAATAAAATCCTAGAAGATATTATTATTAAAAAATTAAAACAAGGATTATTGATCATCCCAAGATCCATAAAATTCCAAGATGCATAGCTACATCATATACTCTAATATCTAGATCGTCCTCTTTGATTGACCCTCGGTCTAAGGATAATACATTATACTATATTTTAGATGAATACCCAAATCCCTATATAATCCCTACCAAAAACATGACATGAAACATGTGTCACTTTCAGATAAAATTCTTAGGGGAACTCTATATATGTGTAAAATTTCCTATACATACATTAGTCCCATATCTTCTGTGGAATGGGTCTCATGGATCAACACAAATTGAGAAACTTTCTTATTATATTCAATTATCACCCAAACCATAACATGATTCATTAGGGTTCAGGGTAACCCCATCAAAAATCACATCATCATTTTATCCCACTTCCACATAATTAATGGAAGCATATAAATAAAAACAATAGTATGTGGATGATTTACATTTATTCTCTGGTAGGTAAGGAATCATGAAACAAAATCAGTGATGTGTATCTTTAAATCTATCCACCAAAAATAAAATCGGTTGTCATGGTAAATCATTATCAAATATACATAAACATATCATTTTGAATCATTAATGTCTCTCATCAACTCATCTCTCATGTATTACGGTACTAAAATACTCTCATGAACATAAATCATGTCATCATCATCTAAGGACCACCCTAGAACAGAATCATCTTTAGCGAATCATTCTTGTATCACTACACACTCAGAATTTGTCTCTAAGATAGTATTCATTGATTCCACTATTTAATATGTGATTAATAAAGGTGAATCTATCATGAATCCATAATCCTTATATGAATCCACAATCCTTTTTTTATTAAACTCATCATATTTCATTCCTATGATGATGGCCACTCACCATTATCCTACATCTCTTGTGTTTTTCTGTTAAGATCATTTTTAACTACATTAATATTAATTGTATCATAGTCTACATCAATTTATATTTTAAATATATTCTCTACCCAATGCAAATATCTAAAGTTCAGATCCCACTAATAAAAGATATGTTAAAGGCTTCTCTATTATATGTAAATGATAAACCTCTTGGTGAAGAGATAATGTCTCCATCACTTCAAGGAATGGACCTCACTATAAACTCTAACCAATTCATTAGATAGTTAAACTTATGGGTTTTATATGACATTATCCATAAGAAAATACGTTATCCCTCTATTTCATCATAGCTCATAACCCAAAATTTGTGGAATTATAGTACACACTGTATTTGATCCCAGGCTCTGGAAGAATCAAAACTTTTATCTCAAGAAAATCCTCCTCACATAAATCATATCATTAAAACTTCACCCCTTATTGGAATACCTTTAATCATTTATTCTAAGTAGGTTAAGTCTTGAATGAACTATTGATATTATCCATCCAAATTAATTAGTGTCTTGATCTCAAAAAAACATAGGGAAATTCCAAGACATCACCACTTCCACTTTCTTTAGTTCAGTAAAAAATCATGTCTTTAAGATTAAATGTCCAAGAAAATTAATCTCTTTGATCCATAAATTACATTTCTAAATATGTTCATAAATCTAATATACTCACAGTGTAATCAATATGGTCTAAATGTGTTTGGAATGTACCTCATAATTCCATTTATATATAATGATATCATCAACCAATAAAATGATGAAAGAGTTAAGATTTGGATAGAAGATCTTTTTTATGATAACCATTAAAACTATTGGGTTATTTTTATAACCAAATGGCATTAATAAGTACTCATATAGTCTATATCTACTCCTAAACATTGTCTTCAGAATATGCTTCTCTCTAACCCACAGATGATGGTATTCAAAATAAAGGTTGATCTTAGAAAACCACCAGGATCTGCATAACTGGTTAAAGAGACCATTAATAGTGCGTAAATGATACATGTTCTTCATAATTACCTAATTTAACTTCTTATAGTTCACAATTATCCATATACTACCTCTTTCCTTCTTGAAAAATAACATTGGAGAACTCTAAGGCAGTGTGATCAGTCTGATAAATCCCTGTGCCTCCAAATCCTATATCTTCACCTTAAAATATATCAACATAATTGGTTATATATGATAAGGAGTATTTATATTGGTTTTAAATTAGTTGAAATATCATTCTCAATATTAATCCCTCTATCTAGAGGAAGGTCTGAGAAATTATTTAGAAAAAAATACTAATAATGATCCACCACTAGAGGAAAAATATTGAGGTATCTGAATAATTCTACTAAAATATCCAATTATTATATTTTCATTGTAATAAAACAAATATGGATCAAATATGGACCCAATCATCTAACTTTTAAATCCCATAAACAGTTTGTTACAAACATTCTCCCTCAAGTGAAATAAAGGATACCAATCTCTAATAAAAGTAATTGTGATCGTGAAACATTTTTATCTAGTCCACTCCATGGATAAAATAAAATCAATTAATCTCAATGATTATGAAATACCAATTATTTATATATCGAGAATCAACTATAGTACACTATGGAAATCTTTAGAGATGAATAAATTTATTTCATAATGGTGTATTAAGATAAAGTAACCAAGAAGATAACTTAATTGTGTTTTCAAGACCAGCTACAACATAGTAAGATATAAAATAATGGGAGTAACTAGTATAAAACAAAGTGGTAGAAAGAGAAGAGGTAATAAAAGTTGTACCTAAAAAAGTAGATGTTCCCTCACCATAGTCATTTGGAACTTGGTCTATCACATACACTCGCCTTGCCTCATCTCCACAACCCCAACCCTAAGGTGTATAAATCACCTAAGACAATGTCATATAATGAGTGTAAACCTTATCATGAGGACCTTAAATTGATCCATTGGTAATATTTTTTATATTAAACCCCTATGAAAACTTGAATTTAAGGATCTAGAGTAGTTCTATTAAGGATTCCCCATCTTTCCAAAAAATTGGAACTTTCTCTGAGGTGCTAGGAAGAATCTATGTAAATGTATGACCTTCTCATAGTCAAAGCACTATAGAAATCCTCTTGAGGAAGATAAAAATTCAAAACTCTAATCAACCTTTCTATCACCAATTCATTTTACATATTTGGTCTTCCTCTTCCTACTATAATATGTTTTTTTCATCACGGTAGTAGGAGGTCCATCCACCTAAGTACTGATGTATGGAAGACGAAGAGATTCTCAATCCTCCTTTGGGACCTTCAAAATAATCAAGTCACATTTAAAAACCTCCAAGTACATTTATAGGTCAAATATCTAAACCTGCCACTTGATATCTAGTCAAAAATTGGTCTTTATCTTTCTATACTTTCGTGCCTCATTTCCATCAAATAGGAGAGAAAAATAAATCATTTCGATGAAATGAGTATAATACATTTATATACTCATGGATATCTATAGAAGAACCATTAATTCTTAAACAAAATATATCTTTAGAATGTTTGGAAAGAATTGCCTAAAAGGCTATTTAAGGGCTCCCAAGAAAGTCCTTTATGCCTATATGCTTTTCCCTAACACCCCTCCATCTTTTTGATGATCCCTAAATACTAAATATCAGTAGATTAACCCATTGGTCCTCTGATGTGTTGAAAAAGTAAAATATTACTTTAATGATGTCTACCCAGTCCTTGGAATTTATTTATCCTTTAGTTCCCTGGAAGGATGGAAGATGCTAAAGTTTTAAGTCATGGTCAAAGTCAATCATGGTTATTTATACCCTCCACCTTAGGTATGTAAAATCTAAAGACTTCCGGATGGACTGGATCCAATTCCTAAATCACCTTAGGAGGTTTGGGAGCATGCTCAAGTGCATCCTCTTGCATAGCTAGTGGTGGAATTGGTGTATCAACCCTAGCTAAAGTATTCTAGAATTCTTCCCCAAGAGGTTCGATCAAGCATCTATAAGGTATAATGTTTCTTAAATTATAAAAAAATATTAATAATTCATAAAATATATTTCTTAATAGAAAAATTAATTATCTTAAGGCACGCATAAAAAGATTTATCCTAGGAGATACCCCTACATAAGTTATATCCCCCCAAATTCTACCCAAGGATTAATCCTATTATAATATACCTAAATTGTTTGTTACAAACATAATTGTATGTTCAATTTTAACTAAAAAATTCCATAAAAGATATATCATAATATTAAGAACATATATATATCACTCAATAGATAATACTTGTCTATCCTAAACAAATAGCATAATAAAGGAATGAAATTAAAGAACCATCATACATAACTCAATTGGTATACGAATGGAATGTGATCCTATGTGTTTATTTATGATTCATGAAAATACCTAGATATAATAAAACTATAACTAAAATCCCACTATAGTAACTTGGTGGTTCGTTACACATGACCTAGCTTGGAATATAGATAGTCCACTAACAAATTTTTACATATCTTATCCTCTTTCTAACCTATCCTAGAATAGTCAATATGTAAATAAATTAAACTCAAGCACTAATACCATTATGTTACAGACCAACCCAAATTGATTGGTCCACGGTGGAGATCCAAAAAAACTAATTTTCACATCCCCACGTGAAAGAGGATTCAGACTAGTGGAGAGGGTCTAAGGGTGTAGTTGGTCAACTATACTCCCAGTAATCATATCTATACACCATAAATATAATAAAATAAAACAACCAAGAATAACACAATGAAATATATTATATATATTGTAGTATCAAAATTTACCAATGTCATACAAGTAAAAAAAGGATCCCAATACAAAAATAAACCGGGGAATATAAAGTGTAAACTGATAAATAAACAAAACACTATAGATATCCTTTGGATTCCTTCAAGGTACTACCACCAACTCTACACTCCCCACCTTAGCTATCTTCCACAGGCACCTTTACCTAACCTAGATCCCTAATCATGAAGTATACAAATAAATTGAGATTCCCAAGTAGTGTGTGAGTAATAAAACCCAGTAAAACACCACCAATGTGTTCATAACATGAGTTCATAAGTATAATAGGTATATTACATGATAAATTTAAATGTGCAAGTCAGCATTAAAAAAATTATATATTAAGTGTTTGTGTCTTAAACAAGCTACCATGAGCCTCATTTTCACCTATTTTGGCTCTACATTAGAAGGGTATTCATAAATTATGTCATAATTGATCAACATTTATCTATAAGGCTAGTGAAGATTTCTCTCAGTAGTCACAAGGCATCGATTTGGATCATAAAAAAAGGTCTCTGCATCCCCCATCCATCACGAGTCAGACCACATGTTCATCAAATCCCATCTTGGTAAAAGGTTAGGCCTCAAGGACATCATATACTATTGATTCCTTCTTCAAAGACATAATTAAATCATACCATTGTTGTAAGTACCTTAGTTCTGGCCTCAAGGTTGCTAAGCTCCAACCTTGATCTCAAGTCCACCTTCATCATCATCATCATATATCATGTGCACTTTGCATTTAAGGGATAACCATATATTGATGGTCCAACTATTCAAAATACCAATAAAAATACCAATAATGGTTTGATAATAACACATAAAATGGTTGAGCATATGTTGGTAGTACAGGACAGGTCATCAAGAGAATCGGTAGCAATATACAAGTACATGTGATCAACATCGTACAAAGTAACAAGATGCAATGGAATACTCATGGAATCACGAATAATAGATTGGTATCATGGGATAGACAGACATGTGCATTCACTATCAATTATGTTAAATCAATCTATGACAATTCAAGTATCATATTAAGAAAACAAGATATTTCAATTTACCAAGATGGTAAGGAACTTCCTTACAGAATCTTTTCAATGTCAATGTCAAGATTCTAGAAAATATTCATTAATCATACCATGTTTTTACTTCAACCATCACAAGTTTGTGCACCAAGAACTAATAGAACTGATTCCAACAAGGCATAAAAAGGGTTATAAATTGAGAATCAAGTAGGGATAAAGTTAAATGGTAAAACTAACAATTAGACAACATTCAACATAATCAATGGAAAAAATTTGTCTAATTGGATAATATTAACTCCATTACATCTAGAAGAGTGACCCAAGTAGGGAATTATTTCATTATCATGAGTCTATTTTAGCACAAATAGGTCTTAATCTACCAAGGATTTATCTTTCAAAAAGTTCATGTAATCACTAGGGTTGAGAATAATGATGTTATTGAAGGAAGAAACCTCAATACAAGAGGGGTTGGCCAAACTCGCCCTAGGTTCATCCAAAGAGTGTATGGATCGAAGGAATTATTAATATAGGAGCATGGATTGATTAATAACATTAATAATAGAATTAAAATTTCATCCAAGACCTCTCATTAAATTCACATGCACTTTCCCTTCGAAATTCTATAGATTCAAAAAGAATGGCTTCCATTTTCGTCATTCAAACTCCAATATGATCATCACCATGGCCTCCACCATGGTCGTGGTGTCCTCAGACACACTAATCATGAACACACATCATAAATACCCCCCATATGTCATGCTTCTAAAAAAATTCTTTTTACCTCACCATGGCCTCCACCATAGGTGTAGTGAGATATTCATAGCCATAGTCCAATAAAGGACCCATAACACTCCACAAACATAGACACACCATTTTAACCTCAATTTCTCTTTGATCGTTTTACATAGGGTCTCTCTAGGGACCACCATATTGTGCACCACAGCTATGGTGTATCCCATGTTGAACTAAAAAGGCTCTAAAGCATGAAAAAACAACTCAAAAATCTTAATAGACTTCAAACAAGCATGGCACAACCAAAAAACCCATAAGGAAGGATTCAAAAAAGGATTAATATATTAGAATAAAAAAAATAAGGTTCAACATTTCTCATCATCAATAAGTGATTCAAACCTATATTTATAACAAGTTTCTACATCTGATCTCACCACTATTCATATTAATCATTGTTAAATATTATTGGTTAGATAAGATTAAAATTTTCTAATGTTCTTATTAGAATCCCTTCCATAAAGAAAAAAAATATATGTTATCCTATATATGTTAGTTTAAGGAAACTATTATATGTTTCAATAAAAAATAAAAAATAAAAATTTGAGAGGCCATCTCAAATGTAAAGTGTAGCTCCAATATCAGGAGACCTTCTTTGATACCAAATTTTTTCTAAGATATAAAGGATATGGAAACAATAAGATGGGGATGAATTGTAGTCAAAAAACTAAAAAAAATAATTCTCAAAGTGTAAAATTTTCTGAAGATATAAATTATGATCTGCTAAAATATATCAAATTAAATACATACAAAAACCGTATGTGCATGGAAAAATTAGATTATTTAGAAGTTTAAAACTTAACTAAAATAAAACAAGTAAACAGATCTAAAATTAAATGATTCAATGAGAAAAAAACAAGGAGTATTTTATAATAATACAAATACTCTTGAAAAGGATATTATATTATCAAACACTTATAATCATGAAAATGTTTCACTTTTAAACCAAAATATAGGTTAGATCAGTTGAACATATCTAAGGTATCAACAAGATCCAAACACCAAAATTTATTCAACTAAACTAATTGACATCTACATTATGAACCTCTTAGATATAAACACTGATAGTTGGTTGATCTATCCTTGTGTAATTATTATATATCCTTAATCAAAAAAATCATATTTACATATATTTATTCAAACACTATGGATTATGAAATGTATATTCCTAGCCTTGGAGTCTCATCAATCATGAAGATATAAAACTAAAAAAATTATAAAATGAAATTCTTACATATTTTAAAATGAAACCTCACAAATGGTAGATTATAGAAAATACAATTCAAAACAAAATATAATAAAAATTTCTCTAGGAAATGAGTTGATTTATGATTCAATAAGATTTTAAGTGAATCTTCGTATCCTCATATCTCCCATTCCATGAAGCCTTATTCAAATTTATATAAGTCATTGTAACAAACTCCAATAGTACTATTTTACAAACTTCAAGTTTTGTTACAATATAATCATATGACACACTATCTTATGATGAGTGTATCCCTATCTTCTGATGAAATATTTTGTATTCCATGATAGTGCTTCATCATGGTTTTATATTTAGATGGTTTATCTCATATCATTGGAACATACCAATAGATTTTATGTATTCACAAAGATAATTCAACAAATATATTAAATTTATCTCAAAATAAAATTAAATAGTGTTTTTATTTCTAAAAAATAATATTAAGGGTCATTTAAATCAATAACTTTATCATACTAATTCATTTTCACTCACATCCTACACATATACCTCTGTGTGTATGTGTAAAACTTATATTTTTTAAGGTGTCTCGATCAAAATGGTTGAGATCAAGGATCATATGGATTGGAGTATGGATGAAAGTATTTAAGTATGATTTATTCCCATTTTTAATTACTAGTTACTCCATTGATATTTTTAGATTTTTTAACATCGTTAGATTTTATGTTATATTTCTCTTTAAATAAATTTCATTAGTAACTATATTTACATGAAAAATAGAGTTTAAACAAAATATGAAATTTTATTAAAATATTAATAAGTTACAATCATTTCATTTTTTAATTTTTCTTTTCAATTTTACCTTAGGTTGAAATTTTTTATTTTTCTAAAAAGATTGATTTTTTTGTGAATTGTAAAAAAAATGACAATTTTTGTAAAACTGCCATTTATTTTAATTGAAAAAGACCCATAATGACTTTTTTTAATAGTAAATTAATATAATTATTATTTAGTTTAAAAATCGTTTATTAATTACATTTTAATCATCATTATTCCTAATTTTTTTATATGTTCAATTTTTGACATAAAAAATCAGTTTTCTTAAAAGTTGTTTTTTATTGTGTTATGTGTTTTTATATTATATAAATTTCAGTTACTTTTATAATTTAATTTGATAAAATTTATTCCATATTTATAATTAGTAGTTCAAAAATTTTAAAATAGTTCACTTTCATTTTTTCATTAAGAATAGTAACTTTGGTGAATATTTCTCAAATTTATAAGGATAAAATGTGTAAAACAATGTTAAAATTGGGAGATAAGGATTTAAAATTTCTATAAAACATTAATTTATCCTATTTGATGAATTTATTTCATCCATTCTAATATAATTCATTAAAATATAGTCACTTGGTTCCAATTTTATTTGATACTATCCTTTATATTACTTTATGAAAAGAATAAATACAAAATATCGTACTCATGACTTTAATATCTAAAATATTTTTTCACATGGATGGAAAGAGGTTATGTTAATTTTTAAATTTTTATTTGAAATATTAATTAATTTATTTTATTATTATAATTTATTTTAAAATTTTAGTGTTTGAACAATTACCATAAATGCCTTTGCAATGCCAACACGATATTTATTCAATTAATAGAAAAATAAAATAGATGATTTTAAAAATAATTTAAGTAATGAAATTTGGATTAATTATTGTGTTCCATAAATTTTATATATTAATGTATCATATTATTAATGTGTTAAATTATTATATTCTAATTAAATTTTTTTCTTGGTGTCTTTATTGTCAAATTAAATGAAAAGTGTCAAAAATAAAAATAATGATATTTTATAGAAATAAAATTTTATTAAAATATTTTAAAAACATAAAAATGTTATAAGAAGAAAATTTTGATAATATATGTTTTAAAATTTCATCAATTTACCATTTATGATCCAATTTTTACATTATAAGTAAAATTATAACCCTTTAATAATAAAATTAACATTGTTACATTTAAGGTTAAAATTGGTTTACCAAAAAGTTAATCCAAAGGATAAGGTCTAAAATAATATGTAAAACTATAAAATTTTGATTTTATGATTATAGTAAGAAAATATATTTTTTATATTAGAATCTATACTAATTTTTAACTTTTCCATGAGTTATGAACATATTATATTATAATTTTTCAGGATTTTCTTAAAGTGCCATTCCTCTCACTTATAAAAGGACACCCCTTCTCTCTTTTATTGACACCATATTGAGCCATATGCATCTACCATACCCTAAAAAATGTCTTCTCACATACCTATACATGTATTAAAAGTGAAGGTCTTCTTAAAAGACCATTACAAGAGTCCTTAATAAGGAATCTAAAATAAGTCCACTAAAGAAGAGTTAATCGTCTTTACCAACTATTACATGTTTATTTATTATTATAATTACTATAAAAAATTTACCATTAAAAATAAATAAACTATAATAAATATAATAATATTTTTTATGTATATGGTACAACCATTTTCCACCTATTTTTCATCCAATAAAAAGAGAAAACAATGCTCATGCATATGTACAGCTTACCATCTCCACATAGTGGTGTAATTCATTTTTTATCCACACATTACTTGGATTGTTATAAATATATAAATATTTAATATATATTATAATTATTAAATAATTATTCTACTATAATTATAATATCATTCTGAACTTCTTACCTTTCAATCTGTTGGAAAATGATAATGTCGTTTGTCTATACTTATGGACAGCCACATCTACAAAGAGATGTGAACCATTTTTCATTTAAAATTTACATGAATGGTAATAAGGATATATTTATTGAATATATAATATATATGTGATATATAAATTATCTTTTAATTTTAATTATTATTTATCTTTTTTTCATTCCATCCTTAAAAATGTTAATACAACCTTTATGCGTACATATAGCCTACCATCTCCATGAATGGTGTAATTATTTTTTCTATATTTACCTTTTATGGATGAATAAAAATAAATAAATAATGAAAATATATTATATTTATATCATTATTAAAATTATTTATATGATGTAAACATAATCAATGTACAAGAATCAAATCTCTTGAACCAAAAATCTCATAAAAATGAAGCACTTAGCAACCAAAACAATGATAATAATAAAACATTGTTAATAAAAGGGTGATAAGATGTTATGAATGGATGATATATGATATTTTAGATTGTTATATTATTATATAATTTAATTATAATAAATATAATTTTATTATAAATGAGGTTAAAATCACTTGTGAGGCAAGTCAATCTTGAAGAAAGGTATTTTTCCTCAATTTCCTCACCATTGAGACATATTTGGTATTATACACCTATTGAATTTTTTGTTATGTATTTACTTCCCATTTAATGTGTTTAAAAATGTTTATATATGTATTCATGATTATTAATTTTTAAATTAACTTTTACTCTTTCAATTGTTTACATTTTAAAAGTTACCAAAGATTTAAGAATTTATTTTAAAATCTCATTTTTTCAGGATTAATCTTATTTTCAATGAAGGAATATTATAATATATCATTTATAAACACCATATATTTCTTATAATCTGAAAATTTATGTATTTCTATATTTTATTCAAAATTTTCTACTCTTTATATCTTTAATCAAGAAAAATAATATTTAAAAGAAAATCTGATCTTATTTCTCTTTTTGATCTGGTATAATTTTTTTCCATGTCCATATTTTTCAGAATTGTTTTACAAAAATCATTTCTATTTTCTCAAATGATTATTAAAAACATTTTATTTTATCCCAGTCATTTTAATTGGATTTAAATGAATATTTATAATGATTTTATAAAGGTATATTTTTTACCTTCTTTATAAAAATTCAAAAGGAATGTTTTTTTTATATGTATATGGCATTAAAAATATTTCTCTGCCACCAAAATTGTTTTATGCTACCAAGATTATTCTACATTTTAAATGGTTCTAAAAAGAAAAAATATTTCTATAAATTTTGCCTTAATTTTTTGATTACATTATCCATTATTTTCTAAGGGGCATGACTTTATTTCAAAAACAATATTTGTAATGAATTTATGGTCAAATTTTATCTCTTATTAACTTTTTCATCAACTTTATCTTGAAAAATTCACTTATTTGTTATCATTTTTAATTATAAATTACATTTATCTTAAATATACATATTTTCTATATCATGGATATAATAATTTCCTAAAATATATACCATTTTTAAATATGTTGGTTTATTGTGAAAGTTATTTGATTGTTTGGGGAAATGTTAATATTTATTATTCTTTACTAAATGTAGATATTTATTAATAAGGAATATTGTTTATGAATTAAATTGATCATTCAATATATGAGGAATGACTTGGACATGCAGTGATGGGTAGAGCCCAATTATAGATAGTCCTACAATTCATCGATAGATATCATGAGAAAAATCAGTTCGATAAAATTATTATATGGGTTTTTGGTATATACTTAGTCATCGATTATACTATCTTGGCACAACAACTTAATGGTAAAGATATCATTATATACAACATTAATTATTTTATTCATTGATTATTTAGTTATTATTATTTATCAAATTATTTTATTTATATAATCTATATATGACTTTCATGCTCGATTTATTGATTGAATGGAATGTGTTCTCAATTATTTACCTTTCCATAATTATTTTTCTATATTTCTTCAAGATACCATATATAGTACATAACTCTTATTAATCATCTGATCTTACTATTTTTTCCTTTCCCTGGAATATGAAGAATCATATTATTAATAATATTATGGTTGATATAATGTTTCCTATGCTATGTATTTTATATTTTCAATATAATATGGTAATCATTTATGTATCTGGTTTTTCAAGACTACTAAACTGGTTTGTCCTTTGGGATTAGATCCCTTATATCTTATGACAAAATAATAAAGTATACATTGGATTTGTGTTACTGAATTTGGGGTTGTTACAGTTGGTATCAAAGGAAGTTTGTTAGAAACCCTAATAAATAGATTTTAAATAAACATGTATAACATTATAATTATGATAATATCTTTTAGTATTTGAGAAATATTACCATTATGGGATTTTTATTTTATGCCTTAATATTCATTATTATTATTTTTAAGTCTATGTGTGAAATTATTTAGTGAATGATCCAAATGGGAAAAAGTAATCAATACCCATAGATAATATTGGTATTTCCCAACTAGGAAATGCAATACAACTAGTGTTTTGAATGAGTAGATCATGTCCAAATTAGAGTATCTGAATTGGGTTATTATTAATACCATTTCTAGTATAAATCCTATTATTACATATTGTTTTTCATCTATGTTTCATCACTTCATGTGACATAAAACCCCATATTATAATATAACCATGAATATATTGGTATTATAATAATGTACTAATTCCCTCAAAAATATATTCTTGGATTTAGGAAGTTATAATCTATATTCTAAGTCAACCTATGATAGTTTATCAGTGTGAGGATAAAATTGATCTCACAATAGAAATTACATCCATCATATAGGTTTTACTACCTATTCATGAGGGATATTTATCTCATATGGTTATGTAGAAACTCCCCATTAATGATATTCCTAGTATTCATGATTTTATTGATGTATTTCTAAAATATATTCCTAGTCTTCCCCTAAATTATGAAGTTGAGTTTCCAATAGAACTCATACTTGGTTCTACATGTAACACCCATAGTTTCAGGTACATAACCATTTTATTAAGTATTTTGTGACTATAAAATTTTTGTGTTATATTTTTGGAGTTTATAAATAGTATTGTAGGGTCTTGAATGTGATTTCTTACATGCATGGCCTGAGCATAGTTAGTAGAAAGCATGCACTATCTCTAGGAAATAAAGCAATTGAGGACGTGATTCATTGGGTAAGCACATAGTTGGTGAATGGTTTTCCAGACCATGTGAATGCCTAGGTAAAACCATATAAGGTAAAATAGATGGAAAATCATGTTTGGAACATAGTTTTTCAAACCATGAAAAAAAACCTTATGAATCCATGTTTTGGAGATAGTAGTGTGTGCATGGGTGGCACACGGTTTCATAAACCATGCTCCATAACCATATGACATTAATTTAATTATATAAAAATTATAATTTAACTCAGTTTTATACCATAAATCCTTCATTTTTCAACTATTAATTTATGGCCTAAAACTCCCCTTCCTCTCTAGGCTCCCTTGGGAACCACCTTTGATTCATAGGAATATTTTGAAAAGTAAAATGGTGCTAGAGATCTAGATTCATCAGCAAGTCATAGTTTTGTCTCTCTCTTCAAATACTCTTGTTTTATCTCACCTATAATGTTAGATCTAGTCCTTCATAGATAGATCGATGTTTCTTGTTTGGGATCCTAATGATATCTTTTTGTATCTATTAAAGTGAATAATATCCAAGTATGGATCTAGAAGATTTAGTATTGGTCCTTGTTTTGTTCATATGTTGAGATGTGGGAGGATTCTCTCTCATATCCACTAGATCTAGAACATTATGTTTTAGATTTATTTATTTATTTATAGGATTTTATATGGAAATGTTCTATGATTTCATGAAATAAACCATTTTGGGTTTATGTTTTAGAAATATGGGAAATCGGATGGATTTTGAGAAAACCTATTTGATTATAATTTTCAAATGATGAATTTAAAATTATAGATTGGTTTTTTTATAAGAAAAAAGATTGATAAAATGATTAAATGAAAATATATGTGTGTGTGTGTGAAATGTTTTGGAATATAATTTTTTTACATTGGTCTTGTGTGTGTTTTTTGGGACAGATTATGGTTTTTAAGTACCACTATCAATGTTGGATAGATTATGGTCATTAAGAACCATCATCATTAGTGAAACCATTCTTGAATGTGTGTGTGTGGATGTGTGTTTGTGAACATGGAAATGATTGTAAAAAAATGTTATAGAAATGGTTTTATGCTTATTTATGATATATCTCATATGGATTTCCATTATGGATTTTTATAAACTTGTTATCTCTCTATTAGTTTTTATAAAACTAGATAACCATTTCTTGTCTTAGTGGTGTGGGTTGGGAAGTTTTGGAGAATTCCTATTAAGTTTTTACTCACCCCATACTTGGTCACTTTAGTGAATTTTCAAATGTCATTTATCGATATATAGAAAATGGAAAGGTGGAATAATTTTATATTGATAAATCTTGATACCCTAATCATGGAATGTAGATTTAGAACTTGGATCTAGTTTGGATGTTGGTCAGGATGATGGTCCTTGGTGTCTTTTAGGTTGGGTTGTTTTTTGGTCTCCTCAAGTTTCTTACAATTTCATCCATTTTCACTCTAATATTGTTAAATAGTAGGTTGTAATTTTGAGTTTTAATTCTTTATACTCTTTCATTTTGTAGCTGTATTGAATATTTATTTTGTGTTTTTTGTTTATTTTGTATATTTTGGGAAAATAATCTTCCAATGTTTCTTTTATGAGCTTGATATTTATTATCATCCATCGGTGTTTTGGGGATGTCAACTAAGGCCAGTAACACCTATGGCTCTTCCCGAACTAATGGGTAATGGGTGGGATGTTACAAATGGTATCAATACTGGTTCATCCATCTTTCATCTTGGGATATAGCAAGGATATAGGATTTTTAGAATGTAAAATTCATATTATAAAAATATATAACTAAACTTTTTATGTTAAACTTCATGTTACCCGGGATTTTTGGGTACAAAAGTATTCTAAGACACTTTTAGGTCTGTTTTATCTCATCATCATGGGTTGGTCGATGAGTTTATCATATAATGCATTAGTACTGATAATTCCCACTAGGAAAAATTATTCATTTTTTATTTGATTATTTATTTAAAACTACTAAAAGGGTTAGCTTTTTAAAATAATGGTTTTAATTCTTGTTACTTATAGTTATTTTTAAATTTCTAAGCCTTTAGTTACTAGCGAGTGATAACTAGATAGAGTTTTTTCTAGTTTTAAAAATGTTTTGGGTAAATATTTTAGAAAACAACTAGAAGTGTACATAAGAAAATTTGGTTAATCTAGAGCCATAGGTAAACTATTAACTTGTTGAATCATAATTTAGGATTTTAAAGACATTGATAAAATAAATTTGGATGATGAAACTCATTAGTTGGATCAATCTGTATAGTTTTAGAATAAAAATACACCCATTTGTGTGAGTCTAAGACAAAAAAAAATAGATTCATGAATGAATATAATAAATTAAATCTTTTATTTCCTTTGCACACTGGCTGAGATAAATTTCAATTTGGTGGTTTATATGTTAGAGGATCTTTCACGAAAATGGTTGGATTTAAAAGTATATGATAAATTCGACCATGTTATTTCTTGGGAGGAATTCGAAGATTTTTTAACCATTAATTATACCCTCACACATTTAGGATTTTGAGAAAAAATAATTTATTTATCCTTAAGAAATATAATCTACATCTGAAATAATATGCATCTAAGTTTATGCCTACCTAAATGGAACGAAGAACTTATATTTTTTGTTATTTTTGGATTATCCTACTTTTATGGGTTGAAGGTAAATCCTTTCAAGGCTCGTAGGCTAAAGACATATTACATGACCTGAAGGTCATAGATGCATAAGGAAAGAATCATCCCAGACAATACTTGGAATTTCCCCTCCCTGGAATTTATATTATTGGGACTAAGTTAAATAGAGACTCTTTTTGAAGTAATAAAAGGTTATTTTCAAGAGTGTTTTTTTTAAAGTGTAAATCAATTCAATATGTAAATGCTTGTAAAATATGATGATTCTTTATTGATTTATTTTTCAGAAATATCATTACATGTTTGGAGAACTTTTGGTTCAAGATTTATGAAGTTAATGAGGATAAAATATGTTTCCATTCATATTCAGGTTTGATTGGAAAGAAATATTTTGTTTAAAGATAGAAAAGTTACAAAAATTTCCTTTAAAAATATGACGATTCTAAAGGTGATTGATCAAAGACTATAAATAATGACTAGTAAGGTTCGGGATGAAAGTATTTGATTACTGAATAAGCTAAATGGAAGTGAAGTGGAATGGGTGTTCTTTTGGAAGTGGATATTTTAGGTGGTGTCATTTCCCAGTATTTTCCAAATTTTTGGGCGAAAAAATATAGATATTCTCTTTTTGGAAAAGAAATAGTTCTGTGAAAAAGAGTATGAAAAACATGGTTCATTTACTGTGAAGGATATTGCATAGACCACATAGGAGGTATGGGGAACAGAGAATGAATTTTGGTAAAGTAATAATTCAGTGAAGCATGGTACACAGAACACATAGGGGAAACGGTTTGCGGGAGGATCACAGTTTATGGGAGGCTTACAGTTTTTGAGAGGTCAATAGCTCATGATAAAGTTTTTCAGTCATGAAATTGAGGTGGTAATTTAGGCCACTGTGAAGGAAAAAAGTCAATATGTTGACCTCATAGGGAAAACATTCTGCGGGACATGCATGGTACATGGTGAAGATTGTACAACATTAAAAAATTTGGTAAATTGTATTAGTGAAATTTTTGGATTTATTTTCCTATATAAAGGACCCTAATCTCTTGATTAAAGAGAGTGATTTTTATAAGGAACATCTTTTCTCTAAGGAAGAAGTTCGATAAGATCGAAAGTGTTCATAGAGGAAAGATTTCACGAATGAAAAAGTTATCTATGAAAGAAGACATGGTATATGGAATATGAATAATTAGTCTGCATAGGAAGGATTTACATAAAATCGGAAGAGATACATGAAATTTGTATGTATAGGTAGTATACGGAAGCATTATTTAAGTATTATGCTGAGGCAGTACGCTAAGGCGGTACACTGAGGTAGTATGATGAGGTGGTACGATGAGGTGGTACGATGAGGCGGTATGATGAGGCGGTACGCTGAGGCTATACACTGAGGTCGTACGCTGAGGCAGTATGCTGAGGCAGTATGCTGAGGTGATATGTTGAAGCCATATGTGAAGGAGGTATGTTGTAAGAACCCAGATCTTCATTTCAGGTATGTTTTTTTTCTTTTCTGGTCGTTTTTGAGAAAAAGAGGAAAATCTGGAAATTTTCTAAGTACACGTCGTGTACTTTATAAGTACATGCTGTGTACTTTGATTTAGCATCAGGTTGTGTGTTGGCTGTGTCTAGGCCACACACATGGTCTGTAGGGTCGATGTGGAGGACGCTTAAAGTGGAGTACAGAAATACTAAGTGCACGCCATGTACCCCAGAAGTACACGCTGTGTAGTTTGTTTTTTTTTCATTAAACGGGTAGGGGTCTCACCTAATCAACGAAAACACCTTCTTCTCTAGGTTCCTCGACTGAGAGTTACCCGTACGGCTGCGGACATCCTCTGATCCCCCGAGCCTCCGTCTTTTGGCCGAATCGACCGCCATCGATTGCGTTAGAATCGCAGCGGTAAGTTCTTCCTTCTTCTTGAGTTTCATTCCACGATTTTCCTTCTTTCTCAAGATATCATGGGTTCAAATTTTTGTATGTTTTCATAGATCTACATTGTTATAAAGATAATCAGGCCTCATGTTCAAAGTATATTGATCACCTAGCATCGAGGTAGGTGGTTTGTGCCTTACCTTTAGAAGTCTTTGAGTTTTATGTGCAAATTCTACCAATACCCGTGAATGGGGTATTGTGTGTTTACCATTTCTCCCCTGTTGTTTTCCTTCCATGCTTGTATGCTTGTGTAGAGGTAATTTGATCATGTGTGTGGATAATTTTTATGCTTGTATGTTTTTCCCATGCATTGTTCTTGTTACAACCTTTGGGTCTTGTTATCCTTTGGTCGTTATACCTGTTTTCCATGCCTTGTGACCATAGGATGGAATGATATTATGGACATTCTTGTTATGATGTAGACTAGTTAGTCAAGTAGCTCTATATGTGTACTTTGTCCTTATAGCATTATTATGCACTGACTAGCACGGGACCATGAGAACCTGGTACTATAGACTTTAAGGGATAGACCGAGTGAGATTCCCAGAGAGTCTTGGATATTATAGACTAATAGAGGGTAGACCGAGTGAGCTTCCTCAGAGAGTCTTAAACATTATAGACTATAGGGGATAGACCTAGTGAGCTTTCTAGAGAGTTTTGGATATTATAGACTACAGAAGGGTAGACTGAGTGAGCTTACTCGGAGAGTCTTTACTTTTTTTTAATTTATTTAAAACCTTTCCATGCTAGAGAATGAATTGACTGAGCGATATTCCTTAGAGAGTCTGTGATATACCTGAGACTATAGGAGTAATTGACTGAGAGATCTTCCTCAGAGAGTTTCTAGACCTTGGGGCTATAAGAGGGTTAGACCGCGTGATCTTCCTCAGAGAGTCCCAGACTACCCTAGACTATAAGGGGAATTGACCGAGCGAGCTTCCCCAGAGATTCTTATAATTTTGTATGACCAAACCAGAGGGGTTAGGCTGAGTGCACTACCCAGAGGGTTGTTGGTACTTCTTGGATAGGACCAGAGGTGTTGGCTGTGAGTACTTTTCAGAGGGGTTTCTGTTGTGGTTAGCTGTTTGCTTCTCTATTACTTGTTGTTCTGTGGATTGATTACTGTTTTATATCATTATGTTATTAGTTAATACTTACTGCCTACTATTTACTATCACTATTTACTACTTATTGTACTATTACCTTCCATATACTCACTGACTGTAAGGCACAAATCTTTAGGTGGTTCCTACTAGGATTAGTCTCACACCCTATTTGGGTCATGCTTTTGGGCCCAAATAGACTATGTTATTGTAGGTATAGACAAGGGAAAGCACCCTTCGAGTTCTAGTACTTGATTGCTTTGGAGTAGGAGAGCATGGGACCAAGCCGAGGCTTGTGATGCTGAGGAGTTTATTATTTTTATTTCTTTTATACTTTGGTTTAGTATTGTATTCAGCATTGTGACTTGTTTGGCTATTTTCCTAGACATATGTATCCTTCATCATTTCATATATACATGTGTACTCAGTTATTTATTGTTTTAGTCTCCTGCTATTTATTGTTGTTTGATATTTACTACTTCCACTATTATATACTTTGTTTACTTCTCCTGTGTACTCTGCCAATGAGGGAATAGTTTCCCCACTATCACACCAAAGGCCCTCGCTACTAGTCAACAGCCTCTACCGTTTGGGGAAATGCGCTTGAGGCCATGTGACCAACTAGGTATGGGGCGCCTCTAGGTGGCTTCTTGAACCGGGATGTTACAAAGTGGTATCAGAGGGTTTATTTTCTCTTGATTTACTGTTTTGATCCTTTAGCGAGGGATATGATAGATTCGGTACTTGGTAATAAGCTATGCCCGGGAGTAGCTAATCCGTGTACAAGTAAAAGCCAGTCTACCTTGTTTATTGCAGTTTTCTGGTTTTGAGAATTTACGGTTGATATGATTTCACCTAGAGTGATTCACATGACTTGTGTTGTTATTGTTGTGCTATTGTGGTTCTATTTCTGTCACAACACGATGAGATGATGGTATGTCATCTCATGCATTATATAGGTACTTATTAGAAATCACATACCATGCATTCCTTCCAGGCCATCTAGGGTGCATTAGCGATTGCATGTTGTTGTGATAGTCGTTGTGTAGATTGTGCATACTGTTGTGATATATGTTTGATATAATCCCTACGTTTTAATATATAATTTGTTTGTATCATACCTTTACTTAAATGAACACCAAATTTTGATTCTTGAGATGTTATGGGCCCTCATGAATTGGTGTTTGGTAGATCATTGACTTGTTTCCCTTTTATATGATATGTGGGAGATGCCAAGCTTTGATTCACGGTGAGTATGGGCCCTCACAGATCCGAATTTGGCACCGCCATGTTTGTTTTTCAGTGTTTTCTAGGATTCGGTGCAGTTTCTGAGCTACTACCTGAAAAATCCCAGAATACACGGCGTGTACTTGACTACACTCCATATAGTTTTAAACCATGTCACTGACTGTGTCAGCAGAAACACAGGGTGGTGAAAAATTTTTCGGAAACATGCCCTGTACTGTAGTTTCATGCCATGTAATATTGATTCGTGTACCCAGCTGTGTCACTAGAAACATGGGTCGGGGAAGATTGCGTAGTACACACCGTGTTGGGTATGAACACATCGTGTAGCCTTACTCTAGATACCCGGCTGTGTCATGAACAACATGGGATGGTGTTATCTCTCCTATACATATCGTGTTTGTTTGGAACACGCCGTTTAAGGGTCAGCCGTGTAGCTGGTCGTGTAACTAACAACATGGGCCACCGAAACCTTGACTGGTACACATTGTGTCCTTAGTGAACACACCATGTAGTATAGGGTTAAGAGGACTGTGTGTTCTAGCTGTGTAAGGAGACTCAGGCAAGGGAATGGATATCCAGTACATGCCATGTGTGATGACAACACACTATGTAGTCTGGGGTGTTATACGACCAGCCGTGGAAGAAGTATACGCCCATGTGTCTGGCTTAAGAAGGCACGCCATGTAGTTTTATACACACCATGTAGTCATGTTTTATAGAACTTGTTTGTTCTTTCCTTTTGTTCCCGTTTTTTACTCTTGTGTTCTCAGTCTTTGATATTTTTGACGTAAGGTGTGCTTTTGATCTTTCAGAGCTATGCCTCAGAGATGTCCTCTTGTTGTACGTCAGCTGCCAGACGGTGATCAGACACCGAATATGGACGATCATGGATCTCTTGAAGATCCTCCTCCATATCCTCCTGCTTTGAAATCCTTGTCACCAGTAGTTATACTCGTTGCAGGTGCCGATGCGCAGTTCAGGGGGGACTTCCTAAGTATGATTCATACCTTTCAGGGAGCGCCGCCTCCTGCTTCGTCGATGGCTGAGCTGAAGTGGGTTTTCCAGAAGCAGCATCCTCCTACTTATTCAGGGGATAGAGGACCCCAGGATGCAGAGTAGTGGTTAGAGGCCACGCTGAAGATCTTAGAGCACCTCAAGATACCTCTAGAGAAAAGGGTAAAGATTGCTACTTATATGCTCTAAGACACCGCCAAGAGATGGTGTGAGGTGATTGTAGATGCCGGAAAAGTCCGTTGCTCCTCAAACGAAGTTCCGGATGTGGAAAGCGAGGTCATATTTGGAGTCGGAAGCATGTTTCGGAGGGCCCGGAGGCCTTGCGCGGAATTTTGGAGACCCGCGCACAAAGTTGAAGTGCCGCGCGCAAACCTCCCGGGATGCGCGCCTGACGCTGGGCCGGCGCGCAATTTTGCGCGCCCGTGGCCCGCGCGACTCCCTTGCGCACCGGGCCCGATTCCGTGCCCGCGAAGAGGATTTCGCGCCTACGAACCGGATTCCGTGCCCGGGGTTGCCTATAAATACAAGGCGACCCCCGACGTTTTGAAGGTTGCTGGAATTCGAAGAGTCGCTCGTTCGCGCAATCCAACCCCTTCCGCGCGCAATGCCGATCTTCAGGTAAACTCTTTTCTTTCGCGCAATAAAGCCTTGGGGTTCACCTTCGTGCGCAATCCCTTTGGCTCCTTTCCTTTGAAACAACTCTTAACCCAAAGGCCTTCGCGCGCAAAAGAAGCCTCTTGCGCGCAATTGCCCCTGGGTGCGCGCAATCAGACCCGATTGCGCGCACCCCCCTTTACTAAGAGGCCATTCGTTAAAGAATGAGCCGTTGCCCCCGCGCGCTATCCGAAGCCCGGTGCGCGCAATCTCCATCTCCCGCGCGCAAAGCGCTGGCCCAATTGCGCGCCAGTCTGCCCATTTGCGCGCCGACCCGCGGTATTGCGCGCCAAGCTTCTCTTTTGCGCGCAACCCGCCAGGGTCGCCCCCTTTGACCCCCTGTGGGTACCCGCCTGCGTGGCGCCCGATGATCCTCATCCCGGGTGCCCGCACCGTGCTTTTTCTTCCCGTGCGGCCCTCCAGGCTTGCACGAAGTGACACGGACCTATCGGTGGCTTCAACGTCCCGCACGACGTTAAACTGCATTCGTCCGCGCTGCAAGACGTTAAACTGCCAAGTGTTTCGTCCAACATGACGTTAAACTGTACCACGTCCAAGCTGCATGACGCTAAACTGCCTAGCCTCCATCGTCCGAGCTACAAGACGTTAAACTGTTCAGAATCCGTCCCGCGTGACGTTAAACTTCACTTTCGTCCCGCATGACGTTAAACTGCACTTTCGTCCGCGCGACAAGACGTTAAACTGCCAAGCATCTTCGTCCGCGCTGCAAGACGTTAAACTGCCAAGCATCTCCGTCCTCAACACACGACGTTAAACTGTACTTCGTCCGGCAAGACGTTAAACCGTCTGCCTCGTCCTCAACACACGACGTTAAACTGTACTTCGTCAGGAAAGACGTTAAACCGTCCGCATCGCCCGATCCCGTGCCTCGCACGCAGGGTCCCCCTCCCGATTTGGATGTGGCCCCCACCCGCTCGTCTCTGCAGGGATGTCGGGATGGGAGTGGCCTTCGCCCACAGGGGCAGAATATTACAAACAGAGTGAACTACGTGGACTTTGATCCCTGTCTCCTAAACAGGGTACGTAGGAAGCCTCCCAGAGGTTCAAGCCCACCACCTGGTCGTCCCGGTCGTATTCACGTCGGTTCGTCCATCAGTGGACCCCTCCCGGGTTCACATTTGCGTCGATTCACCTATGAATCCGCTCTTGTGGGGGACTGCACATGTGTATCTCCATTGCGCTTCCCCACTGCCTCTTTCTATCTCTCTCTTCAACGTCCAGCATGACGTAAAACTGTGATCCACCCGGCCGTTCCATCCCCCTCTGTGCGAGGTGGTTCGGTTCAATCCTCCGCCCGGCGGCCTCGACCTCTTCGTGAGTCGGCTTGCCGACGTCCAGCATGACGTTAAACTGTATATCCGAACTACGTTGACTTTGATCCGCGCTAACGCACGGTACTTAGGAAGCCCCTACGGGGTCCAAGCTCTTCACTCCATCATCCATCCTGATCTTTACCCGGGCCGCCACATCCCGGTGGGGTCATGCCATTTCATTCCACCCCACTTCACTCGGGAAGTTACCCATGTGCTGGCCCCAGCGTCGGAGGTTCCTCGCAAGGGGTTCTGTCATCTGATCCACTTCTCGTGTTGATCAGCCCGATGCCGTCCCCGCTGGACGTTAAACTCGCGGCATACCCCGTTTTAAACATGGGAAGCTGAGGAAAACCTCAGGTAACGCAGTTTCCCGTACCCAGCATAGGATGCCTCAAGCCATCACGCCTTCGAGAAGCCCTATTAGGGACGGAAGACAGACATGCAGAGCCGCAGTGTTAAGACACGCCCCCAACACCCAGAGCTACCCGGTCTACTCACCGCAGGTTGCTGCCCCGACCAGACCCCTTGGAGCGTCTGGGCGGAAGCAACGTAATTAACCGGTGTCCATGAAGATATGGCACCGGGAACAAGATTCACGAACATTCTTAAATCTATGAGGGAGACCCGGATTAGGCGACAAGTTCCGAGGAGACGTCCACGGAAGGAGGAGCCGACATCCCATCATCCCGGTTTCGATCAAGGAGCAGACGTCCCTGAACAAGGGACGGATGCCGCCCGCCCTTGGAAAGCGGGACTGCGGGGCCACAAGCCGCGCTCCCATCCCCTCGGGTCGACGGGAGCACGCGCGAATGCGTCCTGGCGGAACAGCGTCGGAACAGAAACCCGATGCACATCCGCACCGAAACAGAAAAATGGTGAACCCGACGTGAATATCTTCTCCTCAACACGAAGACCAATAGCTTTCAGAGGTGTTGGAAGATTGTCATGTTTCCCGGCCGAGCATTCAGCACCGGGGCACGGGACCCGCCAGGGGCTGGGAGGGGAAATCGGGCACTCCGTCTCACGACGTCGATGGCCCGGGTTTCCCCCACGGAAGAAGTTGTGGCACTGATGATTGGTAGTCGATTCCTTTTCCCGTCAGTTTTAATGGGTTCTTCTCCCTATCTTCAGGAATCAGGTCGTCCGATCCAATGCCCGATCACCGCCCGCCCACTGGCGCAGGGGTAGAGGAAACACTGACGCGGCTACTTCGCGCGGTCCCGCCCGTTCCACAGCCGTCCCAGCAGCCGCAGCTGCGGGGCAACCACGCCCTCTCTCCCCCTCGGAGGTCATCCAAAGAAGGGTGATCAACAACTTGGTGCGGAGATATGAGGAAGAGGGAGTCATCCCCACCAGGGACATGGCTCGCCTAGACCTCAAGGAAGCTGCACCTCGCCACCAACGCCGCCCCCGAGGGCCGCGCAGGGAGGCACCGCCGCCTACCTCGACGTCCAACCGCTTTGGGAGTTTATCCCCGGAGCGCTCCGACAACTCCTTCCCCTATGCGGATGAGGTGGAAGATGTCCGGGACCACCCTATCCGAGATTCGTTCCAGGGATCCGCGATAAGGGCTCCTGTCAGGCCACGGCGACACTGCCGCCAGGCCTCTCAAGTCGAAGAACGGGCTCTCCACCTGCCCGCACCGCTCATCCTGACTCGTCTGTCCCGACGCCAACGTTGGGCACGAGCGGAAGAGGATGCCCACCTTGGGGCCCTAGCAACAGCGGCCGCGTTGGCTCAAGCCACTGCTGGCTCCAGTCACCAGGCCCCTGCGCATCCTGAGCAGGGGCACTTCTATGCCCGACCTGGATCGAGGCCCCGACCGCCCCAAAGGCAGGTTGGGTTGACTCTCCCGGTTGATGGTACAGGCAATAGCCACCGCGGACCACCTCGCGGTAGCGCTATCCGCCAACAGGGGCTACTCCGTGTGGCCGATCCAAGAGGCATGGGTCATCCCACCTTCCGATCCCGGCCCGGAGGCCCGCCCGGAATCATCTCTTCCCGCGTCCCCTTCGATATCTGTCCCGGTGATCCTCGCACCTTGGTTTCCAGTCCTCTTGGCCCCAACACCGGTGCGGCCGGAGGACGCCAGGATAGAGATCAGCCATGCCCCGAAGAACCACCCAGGGGCAAGAGGGCGAGGCATCGACGCCGAGGGAAGAATGTTACGGAATTCCGGACAGAGATCCGACCGGTTCGTTTCTCTGATACAGAGGCGGAGTATGATTCGGCGACGGAGCCCTCCCCCCGATCCCGCCAGTCAGGGGCAGGGGTAGGAATGCGGCACGTCAGCCTCGTACTTCCTGAGAGCGAGATCGATATGATCCCCACTTCTCTCCGAAGGTATATCCAGAGTAGTGAGGGCCTGGTAGACCCCCAAGGATCAAGCTTGCGGTTGGTACCGGCCCCTCTGGAAGCGCCATCTGCCTCGATCGGAGAAGCCGGAGACCTTTTCTGGGGACCGACGGTCGAACCACGATCTAGTGCACCCTCGGAGAGCACCGACGCTACGGCAGGATGTTCGCTCGCCGGCCCGTCCTATCGTGATGTGGTAGCCGGGGCACCGCCACCCTCAGAGGGCGGCCCGGGATATGGAGGCCAATCGGCCTGCTCGCCGTATTCACCGCCAGCCAGCCCGTCGGCCCGGCGGCCCGCCTCGGCACCACTACCGGTTCCCCGTCCATTCCCAGTAGTTGAAGAGGACCAAGGAGACCTGGGTCCCGAGTTTCAGTCATGGAGCTTCTGGACCGTCCTTGCAGAGGGCCACTTCCCTGAGAAGTTTTGGCCAGTCGCAGGACCGGACTTTGATGCACCCGAATCGCTCACCCCGGATGAGTTCGAATGCTTCCGCCGAACTCTCCGGGAGACTCACTCCCATCTTCACCGCCTACAAATGCCATATCCCGGGAGTCAAGTGCACCTGGAGGATATTGGTGAGCAGTGCCGTCAAATTGACCTGGCCACGCTCCCCGCGGTTCGGCACCCCGGGTCATTTGGGCACCACGAGGCCCTCCAACAACGATGCGTTGAGTGTTTTCAAGTACTCCGCAAGGTTATCGAGGGAGCCACTCCCCATGTGTATATCCGTGGATGGGGGCAGTACGCTTCCCTACGCTTCAGTGAGATTCGCCGACAGCCCGATTCGCTGGGTGGCCCTGAGGGTACATCCCCAGGGACGGAAACGGTCAATATGGCTGACCTGTCGGGGGAGGGGAACGGCTTGGAACTTCTCGAAGGGGGCTCTCCCCCCGAAGACAAGCTGTTGTTGGATCCATCGGCGAGAGTTACTCGTCACCAGAGGAACCTCCTGGGTCTCCCCACACCCACTGAAGCACTGACGTTGAGCCGAAACGTCAGCAAAGGTAAAGAGCACGGCGGGGCTATGAAGCCCGCCGACCCATCTGCCTCCATGCAGAGGGCGGACGAGGATCCCGAGAAGGCTATGCTACGTCAACAGCTCGCCGAGCAGAAGAAGCTAGTTGACCAGCTCCTCGCTGAGCGCGCTGCAGAGCAGCGGCCTGACTACGGTGATCCGAGGCCAGGACAGCAGGGACAGGAACAACCGCTCCTCGACGAGACTCTCCCGGGCAACCGTGATTACGCCGTGTTCGCCGACAGGGGAGAAGCCATTGCCTATGGCAAGAGGGCGCGGTATCTTTCACCACACCCTCCCGAGCGGCGTGACTACCTGAGAGACCCCGCTCGGATTCCTCCCGCTGCCCCAAGGGCCGCTCCGCCCGCCATCCCACGAGCTGCCGAGTTCGATGACCCGGTCGACGACCCGATTGAAGGGCCATGCAATGCGCTCGTGGTTAGAGATCCTCGCCAGGACTGGAACCCATGTCCGGATGATCCGATGGCGGCACTCATCGCCCGCTTGGAAGCCTTGGAGACTCGGCAAGTGGCAATCCCACCGGACGGCAAGCCATACCCGGCATGGGTGGATGACATGCCGGCACCTCCGGGATTCGGGAATCCCACTTTCGCCCCCTTCAACGGGACTGGAGATCCGCCACAGCATTTGGCCCATTTCAACTCGAGGTGCGGGCCTATGTTGGGAACTCCGGCGCAGCAAGAGGCCGCTAAGCTTCGCTGCTTTGTCCAGACGCTGGAAGGGCCAGCATTTGTCTGGTACAGCCAGCTCCCCGTCGGGTCGACAACTAGCTGGGAGGACCTTCGTAGACAATTCCTCTACCAATTCAGTTCCACGACCCGGAAGACGAGTATCGCAGACCTCTTCAAGTGCAAGCAGAGGCCTGATGAGCGAGTCGCGGACTTCGTCGCCCGATGGAAGGGTCTCACGTATTCCCTTGACATGTCATTGACTCAGGAGCAGTTGCTGACAATGTGCGTCGGGAACGTCAAGACCGAGCTGGTCCCTTCCTTGATCACTCAGAATTACCCCAGAGGATTCAGGGACTTCTCAGACAAAGCTCAACGTCTTGAGGAAGCCCTGCAACAGGCCAGTCAGGCACACCCGCTGCCTCCTATGATTCCTGCAAGGAGAGTCAGCAGGGCTGAGCCCGCTGCTGTTGCCCAGATAGAGGCCCTCAGGCCGTTGGAGCTGCTGCCGGTGAGGCCAGCTCCACAGCCTCACAGGAATCCGCCTCCACGGGCTCAGTTCCCGGCCCAGCAGCGGCAGCCTCAGAACCGGTCGGCCCCTCCGCGTAATGTACCGCCACAACCCAGGCGAGATAATCAGGGTCCACCTCCTCGGCAGGCCCCTCCAGCCCCTCGTCAAGACCACGCTCCCAAGGGCCCACGATACCTGACTTACTCATTTCACGAGGATCAGGTCCCCGGTTATTTTCGGAGCACCCTGGAGCAGAGGATTGTGCGACTGCCTGAGTGTTGGAGGCCAGAGGAGGCACATCTCACGGATAACCCCCGCTACTGCCCTTACCATCGGGCCCTGGGGCACACCATCCAGCGGTGCTATGTGTTTAAGGATTGGCTCCAAGACCAGATTAACAACAATGTAATCAGGTTGGGCCCAGCTCCGGCACAAGTGGCGGGCGTCTTCGTAGGATCAGATGACGATAGCAGCAATGAGGACGAATGGCAGCTGGTCTCCGACCGCGGATCCCAGAAGTATAATAACTGGATGGCCCACAAGACGATCATTCGCGCCCATGGAATCATCCGTGCGCGCTTGAATCAGCCTGAGCCCCCAGAACCCGCGGGTGCTGCTTCGGCATCGTCGTCCCAGCCTGCCTCTTCCGAGAAGAGCAAACGGCGGCGGCGCAAGAAGGAAGAGTGCGCCCTGCCAGTTCCGCCGCTATCCCGCACTCTCGGCGATTTCATGCCCTCGGAGATGGGGATCCCTCCCCGGATCCGCCCAGTGGTGAATGATTCGTCCGATGAAAGTGTTGGGTACGCTTCGGTTAATACCGTCGAGCTGGTAAATCCCTTTTCAGTTCCCGACGTTGAAGAACACCAGGTGGACCTCCCTAGTGTCCTCGGTCGGCGCCACCGTCGGAGGAACCGCAACAACAGGAGTCGCTGGGGCACAGCAGTTGGTACCTCCAGCCAGGCCGTGCACGCCACTGAGACTAGGCAGCAGGCTCAAAACCGAGCTCAGCGTGCGTAGCCCCCCCATCCGGGGATGACGGATTCGCCTCCGCCACTGTTTGTGGTGTGGGACCAGGCAGAACCGCCTCAGCCGCGTCGCGATCAGCTCCGCCCTGCCACGAGTCCATCCCGGCCTCCTGACCCCAATACGGTGACTACTTCCCAGGCTTCAACCGATGAACAGCGGGATGCGCCAAGCACCAGTCAGCCGCCGGTCCAACCGGCAAGGCCCGTCATGCCTCCAACCGCAGAGCAACCTCCTGCAACCAGGGGCTCGCGCTTGGCAAAAAAGTATGATGTCCTGAAGCACTTGGCTGACATCCCAGCAAGGCTCTCCATCCTTGAGGCTCTGCGCATGTCACCTGAAATGCGCGAGGCACTCGCTGAAGCCCTGAAGAGCCCCCTCCAGTTTGAGACAGAGGTTGCGGCTGCAGAGGCCTTCCACGCCGAAACGATTGAGGACGCCGAATGTCAGGCAGTTATCTCGTTCTCTGGTAAGGATGAAGACCCTCCTATACAGGGGCACATTCGTCCGCTTTATGTCACAGGCCAGTTCAATGGCCTTGAAGTCCGGCGCTGTCTTGTCGACACGGGGTCCGGGATTAACCTAATTCCCACTCAGACGCTCCGGAGATTGGGGTTGTCTGAGGATGAATTGATTCCCTCTGACCTCAGGATCCAGGGGTACGACCGCACCGAGCAAACTCTGGTCGGCAAGATACGCTTGAAGACCCAGTTCGGTGACTTGGTTGCCAACACCGAATTCATGTTAGTCTCTCAAGACACTGCGTATAACGCATTGATGGGCAGGCCATGGCTCCACCTTCACGTGGCGGTTCCCTCATCATACCACCAATGCCTCAAATACTCCCTTAACGGTCTAGTAGGCGTGCTTCAGGGAGATGCCTCTCCTTTTGCCTCATGTGAAGCCCGCTATCTGGATGCGGACTATTACAAGAGCAAGGATAAGCAAATCCTGGCAGGTGAGGTTGAGCCTGTCGCTGTTGCAAGTGATCCCTGGGCAAGTTTGGATGACGCTTACGTCCTCCCGATCCATCGGTTGGACGTAGCCATGGTCTCGACGGCCTGCGAGTCTCCTGGTGAGATGACCGCGACCGCCCATGCCAGCACCAGTGGCCCAGCAAGACCTGGTAGCCCCAATGCAGCCTCCAACGCAGTCTCTCCCGTGGACGATCCCTCCCCAAGTGGAGAGGACATGGAAGATGCACCCCCAGCCTTTGAGGAGGGCATCTCCGCCACGGTCGATGAGTTAGTACAAGTGAACCTTGGAACCGAAGAAGATCCAAGACCCACATTGGTCAGTGCCGCCATGCCCTCTGAGGAGCGGCAGCAGTACGTGGACTTTCTCAGGCAGCACCGTGATGTGTTCGCTTGGGGCTATGACGAGATGTCGGGGCTAGATCCTCAGGTAGCCGTCCACCACCTTGGTCTCCCGGCGAACCATCGCGGGTTCAAGCAGCCTCCCAGGAAGATGCACCCATTCCACGGTGCCATGGTTGAGGCCGAAGTTGACAAGATTATCAAAGCCAACTTCGTGAGGGAAGTCCAGTACCCCAAATGGCTGGCCAACATTGTGCCGGTCAGGAAGAAGAACGGGCAGATCCGAGTCTGCATCAACTTCCGCGATCTCAACCGCCACTGTCCGAAGGATGATTTTCCCCTTCCAGTGACAGAGCTATTGATTGACGCCACGGCAGGGTTCCAAGCCCTCTCCTTCATGGATGGATACTCTAGATACAACCAAATCCGGATGGCCCCTGAGGATGAGGAGTTCACTGCCTTCAGGGCCCCCCAAGGTATCTTTTGTTACCAGGTCATGCCCTTCGGCCTGAAGAATGCCGGTGCCACCTACCAACGGGCGATGCACCGCATATTCAAGCCAATCCTCGGCACACTGGTGGAATTCTACGTCGACGACTTGGTGGTCAAATCGCGCCACTGTCAGGACCATCTCAAAGATCTTGAGAAAGTGTTCGGCTTCCTCCGGCCTCGCTGCCTGAAGATGAACCCGTTGAAGTGTGCCTTTGGGGTCACCTCCGGGAAGTTTCTTGGCTTTGTGGTAAGGTACCGGGGTATTGAGATCGACCCAGAGAAGATCAGGGCGATTAGCCAGATGCCTCCCCCAGGTAACCTCCGGGAACTGCAAGGGTTCCAAGGCCACTTAGCCTATATACGCCGATTCATCGCGAATCTGGCCGGCAAGTGTAAGCCCTTTTCTCGGCTCATGAAGAAAGGTGCCACCTATGTATGGGATAAAGAGTGTCAGACCGCCTTCAAGGAAATCAAGCAGTACTTGCTTCAACCTCCGGTTGTGATGCCGCCTGTATCCGGGAGGCCGCTGGTCCTTTATGTGACCTCCCTGGAACGGTCCCTGGGTTCCCTTCTCGCCCAGAATAACAGCGAGGGAACAGAGAATAGCCTCTATTACCTCAGTCGTATGCTCCTCGATGCGGAATTCAGATATTCCCCCATCGAGAAGAGCTGTCTGGCGCTCGTATTTGCCGTACAGAAATTACGGCACTACTTGCAGCACCATGAGGTACAGTTGGTTTCTCGGGTCGACCCGTTGAAGTATATCCTGAGCCGACCTATGTTGACTGGCCGTCTAGCGCGGTGGGCTGTGATTCTCCAGCAGTTCGACATCAGGTATGTGTCTCAGAAGGCCATCAAAGGGAAAGCATTGGCAGACTTTCTGGCTGCTCACCCGACCTCTGCGGATCAGCCGCTGGATCTAGGCTTTCCTGATGAGGCCATTCTCTCGGTCGATCATGCCGATCCATGCTGGCAGATGCACTTTGATGGTGCCTCCCGGATCCCCACTGGTAGAAGACTCGATAATCCTAAGCTCAACAAAGTGGGCTTGGGTATCGTCTTCATTACCCCGGAGCAAGCCGTGCTGCCATACTCTTTCCTGTTGTCAGAGGGCTGTACCAACAATGAGGCGGAATATCATGCCCTCATCACTGGCCTCGAGTTGGCTCTCGAGATCGACGTGCCCCATATGTGTGTGAAGGGGGACTCCGAGCTGGTCGTTAAGCAGATCAATGGCGACTATGTTGTCAGGAAGCCGGAACTTGTGCCATTGCTGGAGTGCACCCTCCTTCTGATGGCCCGGTTCCCTTCTCGGCCAGAAATTGTCCATATTCCCCGGTCGCAGAACGGTCGAGCAGATGCTTTGGCCATCCTTGTTGCGTCACTCGCAGAGCCTGAACAGGACAACCTGATCATCCGCGTGACGCACCGCAGGCTCATCGCTCCCGTTATCCCGGAGGGAGATCGCGGCCCGTCGGTCAGTAATCTCACCACGGTTGCCCCTGTGCCCGGAGCCCCGAGTGCCCCAGATATGGCAGTCGAATCAGCCTCTGATTGGAGGGCGCCTTTGATTGAGTACCTCCAACATGGCATTCTCCCGTCGGATCGGGCCGAGCGCGAGCGAGTTCGACGCCGCGCATCGCAGTTTGTCCTCCAGAGCAGTCCCGGCCTGGAGCAGATCCTCTATAGACGCGGATTTGATGGTGTTCTCCTCCGTTGCCTTCTGGGAGTTGAGATCCCACGAGTCATGCAAGAGGTTCATGCTGGTTCATGTGGTGCCCACCAGACTGGGCCGAAGCTGTCCCACCAGATTCGGAGGTTGGGATACTTCTGGCCCTCCATGATCCATGACTGCATCGAGTACGCCAGGAGGTACCATGCGTGCCAGATTCATGCGAACTTTGTGCATCGGCCGCCGGAGCCTCTCCATACCACTAGGTATTCCTGGCCCTTTGCAGTTTGGGGTCTGGACGTTGTGGGACCTTACCCGCCGGCGACGGCTCGCCAGTGCCGGTTCATTCTGACCGCCACGGACTTCTTCTCCAAATGGGCAGAGGCGATTCTGGTCAGAGAGGTCAAATCTTGTTCGATCGCTGACTTCGTGACCTCCAACATCATTTATCGATTTGGATTGCCTCACGCTATCCTCACGGATAACGGAGCCAATTTCGGAGCAGCCGAGTTGAAGAAGTTGTACGCCAAGTACAACATTCGCTCGAACCATACATCTCGCTATCATGCGCAGGCGAATGGACAGATTGAGGCGTTTAACAAGACCCTCTCTAACATTCTGCAAAAGATGGTTGGTCAGAACAAGAAGAGTTGGCCGGACAAGCTCCCCAACTCCCTCTGGGCTTATCGGACGACGACTCGCAATTCCACCCAGATGACCCCTTATTCCCTGGTGTATGGAGCTGAGGCCGTCCTGCCCATCGAGATCCAGTTACCGTCCTTGCGCACTACGGTCTACGACCAGAAAGCGCCGTACAGAGCCGCTGAAGCCCGTCTAGTCGAGTTGGAAGCACTGGATGAGAATAGGCTTCGCGCTTTTCACAACTTGGAGAGGCATCAAAGCATAATGGCTTGAGCTTTCAATAAGAAGGTTCGCCTCCTCTCCTTCCTGCAGGGTGACCTGGTACTAGACCTAAGAGCACCAATGATCCCCGGAAGGAAGCCGCCCAAGTTGGAGCCCAAGTGGGAGGGACCTTTTATCATCCACAAGGTCTATCCCAATGGCGCGTACTCCCTAGCGACTATGGATGGTGAGCGTGTCACTCCTCCCACCAACGCTAGGTTCCTCAAGCAGTACTTTGCCTGAGTACATCTTCGTCCGCGCTGCAAGACGTTAAACTGCCAAGTGTTTCGTCCCGCATGACGCTAAACTGCACCACGTCTGAGCTACAAGACGTTAAACTGTTCAGCATTCGTCCCGCATGACGCAAAACTGCACCTCAAGAACTACGTGCGGCTTGATTCCCATCCTTATGGGATACGTAGGACCGCCTGAACATTCATGTTTCAGGCCCAGCCCCCTCCTTCGGGAATTTCCATCCCATCTCGGGCCCTTGGCCCAGTTGCCTCTGGGTATGCGGCGTATGGTGTGAACGTGGGGCTATGCCCTCATTCACGTTGGTTTGCTCGCCACGCTGTACGCCCCCCACGTTTGGGGATGCCTTCTGCTCCCCCCTTTTTTCTCTTTTCGTCCTGCATGACGTTAAACTGCCTCTCAAGAACTACGTACGGCTTGATTCCCATCCTTATGGGATACGTAGGACCGCCTGGACACTTGTGTTTCAGGTCCATCCCCGTCTCTTGGTTGATCACGGGGATCTGCCGTCTTTTGGTTGCTCTCAGGGTGAGTCCTCCGACCCTTCCCGGTGATCTGTTAACATGTTTTGGGTACTTCGGTCTATGACCTGTAGTGTCGGATTCAATCCCCGCAAGTCCTGTGTTGCTTGCCGGGTCTCGCACTTCCTCTTGTTCGAGCCTTCCCTCAAAGGGATCCTCGTTAGCGGTTTGGGTACGATGCCTCAGTGCTCTCCTACCACTCCGGGTCGATTTACCGGCGGGTCCTGGGCCGCAAATCGATATGAATCCTGCGCTTGAGCGGTTGATGCTCGTTTTCTTGCCCCGTTCTAGGCTGACGCGATCGGATGTTGTGTTGCGAATATGGTCAGCGACATCCTTGATCGCCATGTTGGCTCTTTCAGGCTCTGAACATTGGTTGCGCGGTCCTCATCACACTCCGCCTTCGCGCGTTGTAGTGGAATCTCGATACTCTCTTCATACTGACCTTCAGTACACCTTTACACGTTAGACAGGCCAACCAGGGTAATGGTGTCTTTCGAGGCTCCCACGATCTGAGCACCAAGGATATATGCTGATGTCCTCCCTAAGGTCTATGTGTAGCTGGACCCTCGTCCCCATAAGAAGGAAGGAGTCGCCCGAACAATCGCGTTCTGGGCCCAGTATAGCTGGAGGCTAGCATCTTTGCCCCTCGGGTGATGGACATATGCAGGCCCCTATCCCAGGATCCTTCTCCTGGAATTGTGCGTGACCGCAGGGCTGGGTATGTTCCCACCTCCGCTGGGTCCGCCGTATCACAATGAGCGGATTCCTCCATGGTCCGAACCACACGACCTTAAACTGTGTTGTCTGGTCCTACCACACGACCGTAAACTGTGATCGTCTTGGCTGCCCGACGAGAAACGGCACTGCGTTGTGATGTTCTCTTCAGAGGACACTCACGTTGGGCGCTGGTTAATAACCACGCCATTCATCGATGCCTTTCATGGCTTGATTATTGTGGCGACGCCAGAGATTTCTTAATCACAGGCATGTCGCTGCACAAAGAAAAACCATCCACCTTTAAGGACAAACAAGAAATATCAAATACCGCTTCTTCTGGGTGCGAGGGCTAGACCCGCACCCCCCCCCCCCCCCCCCGCGCGCTGGTGCCCGATTGTGTTGCGCCACACTTCAAGAACTACGTGTGGCTTGATTCCCATCCTTATGGGATACGTAGGAACGCCCGGATGTTTGAGACTTCGGGTCCAGCCCCCCACCTCTTAGAGATTCCCCCTTCTCTGGGGAATCCGCCGCCTTCGGGTCACCCTCAAGGCGTGTCCCTCGACCCCTTGCAGTGGTCCACAGGTGTCAAGAGTACTCTGGTTTATTGCCAGGAGGGTCGGGTTCGGCTTGGTCAGGTTTCTTCCACTTTTCAGGCTTCGTGCTCCCTTTCATTCGGACCCATCGCCTACGCCCTGGGTGGAGCCCCCGTGAGCGGTTTGGACACAATGCCTCAGTGCTCTCCCACCGAATCGGGCTGGTGCCCCCAAGGGCCTCGGGCAGCAAATCGATATGAATCATGCGCTTGAGCGGTTGATGCTCGTTTGCTGCCTCATTCCATCAACGGTCAGTGCGATATTGATGCTGCTCTTCCGCCATAGTCAGCAGTACTCTCATATCGCTACGCCGGTGCCCCCAGTCCTTGAGTGAATGGCCGCATGATTCACATTTTCCACCTCCCTTTCTGACCAGGCGAAACCTCGACACTCTTGACACTGTCCCTCAGTGCATCTTCGCATATCCAGGGGATAAGACCACGATGTGGCGTACTTTGAGGTTCTTATGGTCCGAGCTCTAAGACCTTAAACTAAGATCTGCCCCTATGGTCCAAGCTCTACGACCTTAAACTAAGATCTCCCCAATCGGGGTTCTACGTCTTGCATGACGTTAAACTGCACTTTCAGAACTACGTGTGGCTTGATCTCCAGCCTGATGGAGTACGTAGGAACCCCCGGGCATCTCGGCTCGGGTCCAGCCTCAGGGATCGCTAAGTCCCGCCCCTCCTCGTCTCCGGCCGTCTGTCCTGGCTTCTGGTAGAGTGGTGCGGTTGTGATATTCTCCCCGATTCAGCTCAGGATACCCCATCACAATGATGGGAAGCGAAAGTTTCCTCGTCAAAGGGGTTCCGTCTGAGAATTGGGGTGATTCACGGCCAGATTAGTGCATCCACCTAATACGCTTTCCCCACGGTGGCGCAATTTTGGGAGCGTTGGATTCTGTCCGAACAAATCATCACTTCGCCCCACGCTTCGCATGCCCTGTTGATCTGGATTTCCACCCTTGTGCCTGAAGGAACCCCCAAAAGCGGCATTGATGATGACATGTGATCCGCCTCCTGCAATATGAATGATGACCTTTGGTCCGTCTATTGAAGTAGTATGGTCGATTGATCCATTGTCCGCTTGCCGTCTTGGGCATTTCCTGGAAGGCCGACCGTTGTGGATTTCTGAATTCGGGACACGCGATTCACCTTTTCTCATTTCCCTATGATCGGATAAAATCTCAACGCCCCTAGCGTTGTCCCGCTCGTGTGTCGGAACAAGTTGGGGTGATGATACATTGATTAGGCTTGAGGTCTCCTTTCCTAGGAATGACCTCCCTCTTTTCTCTAGAAATCCAGGCCCAATTGTGGATGCCTGAAGCTTGGTTAACGCTCCCGCGAGACAATGAATTGTGGTTGGGCATGTTAAGCCAAAAGATCCAGATAAATATATTGGTTCATACAAATGGATCGAAATATTGAGTAGCGGAAGCAAATGTTCTGGGAGTGGCAAAAACAAATTCCCTAGGGATTAGCGTGCTGAATAAGTCTTTCTAACGCCGCTACCCTTTGACTGGCGGCCTCCAGAGCTGCTTCTCGCTCTCTGCGTGCCCTATCCTCGTCGGCGGTCGCAGCACGCAGTTCGTCGATCCTGGCCTATGCACGCTCCCACTCGACTTGGAGTGTGACCATCTGTTGGCCCGCCTCCGTCAACTGTACCTGGGCGTCAACCAGCTGGGCTGCTAGTTGCTCCACAAGCTCGGTGCACGTTGCGGCGAAGGCCTCCTTCTCTGCCGCCCGCCCTTCGAGACGTCGGACTTCCTCCTCCGCCGCGAGGAGCACCCGCGTGTTCTCTGACATGTCCCGACATTGTGCGACGTCGGCACGCCGGCGGCTCTCGCGCATCTTTTCGGCCATGAAATCACGGACCGTCAGATGGAGGCGTTGAGCATCAGCTCCCCCGGCACACAGGAAGCGCAGCCAGGTTTGAAGTGATCCCATGCGCCCCAGCCACTCCGATGGGTCTTGCTTGAGGAAGCGCTGGATGCACTTCCACCCCCTGCGTCGCGTTATCCGGCTCTCCTCGACCGCCTCCGCATCCGAGTCGTCCATCTCCTCAGGGTCGGCAGGCCGGTAGGCAGGGAAGGCAGCCAGCAGGTCTGCTGCAGGGTCCGCCCCTGGGATGTCCTCACAGGGGATAGGTTCCCCAACATCTGGGCGACCTTCTTCTCTCGCCCCAGCGGCGTCGACACCCTCGTCAGCCCCCGACCTCTTTCCGATGTCAGCACCGCCGGCGTCCGCAGCCCCCTGATCAGCAGTTGGTGGGGCCGGCTCGGTGTGGGAAGTCTGTTCCGGAGGAGGCGGTATGTCTGCCACTGGTCCGCTCGTGGATGGCCCGGGTTCGACAGCCCGACGAGCCTCCAGTGTGGATATCACTGCGCAGGGCATGCCATGGTTAGTCATGGATCGTCAACAGCAAGCACCAACAGTAAAGTAAGGAGACTTACGGGAATTCAGAGCGTCATCTTCCGCTATCCCGGCCGCCGCGGGAGCAATTGCAGCAGGGGACCCTTCCGCGCTTGTCAATTCAATGATGGGTGTCTGTCCCCCGCCCAGTCCTGCTGGCGCCTCTCCTACTCCTACTGGGGATGCCTGACCGACATCCACGCACTCCTGAGAAAGGTGGAGAAATGGGTTAGAAGCTGCATAAGAGAATGGATGAAGCAGGTTGAGTAGGGATAGAAGCGGACCTCGAGGAGCTCAGTGACATCAACATTGTCAGAGCCGGCCACCTCGCCGCTCTCCTGTGGGCTCCCCTGATGGGACCTTCCCTCGGAGCCTTCATCCTCCCCCGTCTCCTCCTCTTCCTCGGAGTTGTCGTTACTATCATCTTCCTCCGGCGGCATCTGTTCTGGAGCCGGCTCTAGACCGAGCATCACCTTCACCAGAAGGGACGGCTCCGCACGCTGACCACGTTGGCGCGCGTACTCGTCCATGGCCGTCAGATATGCATACCGCCGGTGGAAGTTCACCCTGTCGGCGACCTGGAGGCGCCCGACCTCTGGCAGATGGATTCCTTCGCTGGTTATCTTCTGCCAGATGATTTCGGTCCCCAGCGACTGCCGCAGGGTCATCCAGGCCGACCACAGCGCCGGGAAGACTGCATCGTGAGAGGGTTCGAGCAGACGCCTTACCTGCTTCCCGGGCTGCTCTTCGACCGCCGCACGTGCCCCCTATCTGGGCGCCGAGGTCGTGGCGGCAGCCTGCGATGTGCCCGCCGCCGAAGTCCCTGCTCGCGCCGGCTCCGCTGCTTGGCGCGCCTCCGTTCTCCCCCGTGTGGCGGCGCTTCGCCTCCTTCCTTGACGCCCGGTCTCCGCACGGGTGACCTCGAGCCGCCGAACTGGCTTCCGTAAAAGCCCCTCGGGGTACGCGATGGCCCAGTGTTCGGCGTACTCGGTTGCCAAGCCTGCGTCGACCCCGGTAGGAGGGAGAGTGATGACGTCGCCAGAGCCGAAAGCGGCAAACATTAGCCACATCTGGCGAAGGACGCAAGGGTTCGTCTCCTCCCGGATAGCAGTGAATACCCTCTTCGGCATCCGTTGAAGGCACCCGAACTGCCTGGCGAACCGGGTTGGCACGTAGGGCTCGCAGATCACCTTCTCGTCGATCCGAGCTACGAGAACCCCGCCCCGCATGTTCAGGAAGTACTCGTGCTGCTCCAGCGGACCCTGCCCGTTGTCGATCATCTGGCCAACGGGAGTGGGTAACGGGCTGAAGTTGAAATTGGCGTGATTTCCAATCCGAATCCTCACGCCCTCCTCATTTAGGGTCATCGGAGCGACCCCCGCAATGTTCAGCAGGGAGGGTCGCAGGCCGTTGCCCGGAGGAATGATGGCGTTTGGAAATGTATACCCACCAAGGTGAGCAGCCACCCAGCCGTGGAAGAATTGAAAGGGCCGAAAGATCCTTCGTGGCGACCCCCCTCGCGAGATGCGTCCCAGGATGGCATACAGCTTAGCCAGCACTGGGACCCCGAGGTTGTATCTCTTGTTGGAAGCCATGGCGCCCGCCATCGCCAGTGTCGCCGGGCGAACGCCCATTCTCGCGTCCCGCACTGGCAGGAGCCACCCACTCAGAAAGGCGGCCAGGAACGCCGCGTACCGGACATTTGGGTCTCGGGCCTCGATGACGCGGTACCCCCATGAGCGATAGTCTCCCGTCTCCAGGACCCGCCAGTATGACCCGTTCCGGCTCCTCTGAGTCGCGGTCGGGCACCGCTTCCCCCTGCCTGGCATCTTGACCGCGGGGTCATGCTCCAAGAACTGGCTGAACCACTCCTTGTAGGCTATGTCCTTGTGGAAGTCCTTGACCCCGAGCCGCTCCGTAGCCAGGTCCAATAGATGCCATGTCAGGGTGGGAGTCTGTGACCTGTCGCCCCAGGTGTTCCTCGGAGGCAGGAACTCATCATATTGGTAACCCTCCAGCGGGATACCTCCGATGCAGTGGATGTCCCAGAGACCGATGCTGACCTCCCCATGGTGAAGATGGAAGGTGTTGGTATCCGGGGACCAGCGGGTGAACAGCTCCGGCCCGAGCTCGGACTGCTGGTAGAAGTGGAACTGCGACGTCCACACCGCCTCAAACAGGCCGATGTACCGCAGCTCCTCCGCGAAGTGATCGTAGGTGTGGCGTACCCAGAACGCCCAGGCCCACTCACTGGTGAAATTGCCCCCAGATCGCAAGTCCCAGTCCTTCAGCCAGCCCTTGGTGTCGTCAGTGACACTCTGGCGGTATGTGCTCGAGTAGAGGGCTGGAGAGTTCTCCGCAGTAGGCTCACTCCCGGCAATGGTTCGCGTTCTCGGGTTCAGGACATACACATCTAAGTGCCTGGTTTCTCTGGCAGGATGCCCATTGTTGGTGATGTTATAGCGGGGAAGCTCGTCCTCCCGAGTCACCCAGGTCCGTGGCGCATCAATCTCGAACCCTGGCAACGGAACTTCATCTAGGATGCCAAAGTTCCAGAGCGGCAGGTTGTCCGACAGCGGATATGTCTTCTGGGCCGGCGCCAGCAAGTCGAACAAGGATTGATTGTTGGAAACAATCTCCTTGGCACCATAGACCTCCTCGTTCGCCGCCATCTCAGCTCTGCGAATGGCGGCATCCCCCTCATTCCCTTGATTCGCGGCCATCTCAGAAGCTCCGGGAGTCGGGTGGGTTAAGGGATGAGGCGTGCGGAATTGGAAGAGGCTGGTGGAGAAGTTTGAGAGTTGGCGCGCAATCCTAGTGGACGGCGCGCATTCGGGAAGGCTGTCGCGTAAAACCCCGGGTTTTCGCGCAAAAAAAAGGCCGAAATCCGTAAGGTTTGCGCGACGAGCGGGTGAATTCCGCGCCGGAAAGGGCAATTTCGCGCATGAGAGCTCGAATGCTTATCGCGTGGAAGGCTGTTGTACAGTACGGGGGGACCCAGGGCCCCTATTTATAGGCGAGGCCGGGTTCCCGCGCTGCGCGGAACGCGCTTTGCGCGACCGCGGCGGCGAATTTCGCGCCCGACGCCCTTTTTGCGCGCCACAGTCCCGCGCCACCCAGGACTTCGACATTCCGTCGTCTCCCTCGGAACCCGATCGTTGCGACCTCTCGCCGATCAGATTCCGAGGGGGGGCTTTTGTAGACGCCGGAAAAGTCTGTTGCTCCTCAAACGAAGTTCCGGATGCGGAAAGCGAGGTCATATTTGGAGTCGGAAGCATGTTTCGGAGGGCCCGGAGGCCTTGCGCGGAATTTTGGAGACCCGCGCTCAAAGTTGAAGTGCCGCGCGCAAACCTCCAGGGATGCGCGCATGACGCTGGGCCGGCGCGCAATTTCGCGCGCCCGTGGCCCGCGCGACTCCCTTGCGCGCTGGGCCCGATTCCGCGCCCGCGAAGAGGATTTCGCGCCCGCGAACCGGATTCCGCGCCCGGGGTTGCCTATAAATACAAGGCGACCCCCGACGTTTTGAAGTTTTCCGGAATTCGAAGAGTCGCTCGTTCGCGCAATCCAACCCCTTCCGCGCGCAATGCCGGTCTTCAGGTAACCTCTTTTCTTTCGCGCAATAAAGCCTTGGGGTTCGCCTTCGCGCGCAATCCCTTTGGCTCCTTTCCTTTGAAACAACTCTTAACCCAAAGGCCTTCGCGCGCAAAAGAAGCCTCTTGCGCGCAATTGCCCCCGGGTGCGCGCAATCAGAACCTATTGCGCGCACCCCCCTTTACTAAGAGGTCATTCGTTAAAGAATGAGCCGTTGCCCCCGCGCGCTATTCGAAGCCCAGTGCGTGCAATCTCCATCTCCCGCGCGCAAAGCGCTGGCCCAATTGCGTGCCAGTCTGCCCATTTGCGCGCCAACCCGCGGTATTGCGCGCCAAGCTTCTCTTTTGCGCGCAACCCGCCAGGGTCGCCCCCTTTGACCCCCTTGTGGGTACCCGCCTGCGTGGCGCCCGATGATCCTCATCCCGGGTGCCCGCATCGTGCGTTGTCTTCCCGTGCGGCCCTCCAGGCTTGCGCGAAGTGACACGGACCTATCGGCGGCTTCAACGTCCCGCACGACGTTAAACTGCATTCGTCCGCGCTGCAAGACGTTAAACTGCCAAGTGTTTCGTCCAACATGATGTTAAACTGTACCACGTCCAAGCTGCACGACGCTAAACTACCTAGCCTCCATCGTCCGAGCTACAAGACGTTAAACTGTTCAGCATTCGTCCCGCATGACGTTAAACTGCACTTTCGTCCCGCATGACGTTAAACTGCACTTTCGTCCGCCCGACAAGACGTTAAACTGCCAAGCATCTTTGTCCGCGCTGCAAGACGTTAAACTGCCAAGCATCTCCGTCCTCAACACACGACGTTAAACTGTACTTCGTCCGCCAAGACGTTAAACCGTCCGCCTCGTCCTCAACACACGACGTTAAACTGTACTTCGTCCGGCAAGACGTTAAACCGTCCGCATCGCCCGATCCCGTGCCTCGCACGCAGGGTCCCCCTCCCGATTTGGATGTGGCCCCCACCCGCTCGTCTCTGCAGGGATGTCGGGATGGGAGTGGCCTTCCCCACGGGGGCAGAATATTACAAATAGAGTGAACTACGTGGACTTTGATCCCTGTCTCCTAAACAGGGTACGTAGGAAGCCTCCCAGAGGTTCAAGCCCACCACCTGGTCGTCCCGGTCGTATTCACGTCGGTTCGTCCATCAGTGGACCCATCCTGGGTTCACATTTGCGTCGATTCACCTATGAATCTGCTCTTGTGGGGGACTGCACATGTGTATCTCCATTGCGCTTCCCCACTGCCTCTTTCTATCTCTCTCTTCAACGTCCAGCATGACGTAAAACTGTGATCCACCCGGCCGTTCCATCCCCCTCTGTGCGAGGTGGTTCGGTTCAATCCTCCGCCCGGCGACCTCGACCTCTTCGTGAGTCGGCTTGCTGACGTCCAGCATGACATTAAACTGTATATCCGAACTACGTTGACTTTGATCCGCGCTAACGCACGGTACGTAGGAAGCCCCTACGAGGTCCAAGCTCTTCACTCCATCATCCATCCTGATCCTTACCCGGGCCGCCACATCCCGGTGGGGTCATGCCATTTCATTCCACCCCACTTAACTCAGGAAGTCGCCCATGTGCTGGCCCCAGCGTCGGAGGTTCCTCGCAAGGGTTTCTGTCATCTGATCCACTTCTCGTGTTGATCAACCCGATGCCGTCCCCGCTGGACGTTAAACTCGCGGCATACCCTGTTTTAAACATGGGAAGCTGAGGAAAACCTCAGGTAACACAGTTTCCCGTACCCAGCATAGGATGCCTCAGGCCATCACGCCTTCGAGAAGCCCTATTAGGGATGGAAGACAGACATGCAGAGCCGCAGTGTTAAGACACGCCCCCAACACCCAGAGCTACCCGGTCTCCTCACCGCAGGTTGCTGCCCCGACCAGACCCCTTGGAGCGTCTGGGCGGAAGCAGCGTAATTAACCGGTGTCCATGAAGATATGGCGCCAGGAACGAGATTCACGAACATTCTTAAATCTATGAGGGAGACCCGGATTAGACGACGAGTTCCGAGGAGACGTCCACGGAAGGAGGAGCCGACATCCCATCATCCCGGTTTCGATCAAGGAGCAGACATCCCTGAACAAGGGACGGATGCCGCCCGCCCTTGGAAAGCGGGACTGCGGGGCCACAAGCCGCGCTCCCATCCCCTCGGGTCGACGGGAGCACGCGCGAACGCGTCCTGGCGGAACAGCGTCAGAACAGAAACCCGACGCACATCTGCACCGAAACAGTGATCTCACAGTTCGGGCGCCAACAGAGTATGACTTGGGATGAGTTATGGCGCATCTTATACGATTAATTCTACCCAGAGACATTGAGGTATGATCGTGCTTGGGATTTTATGAGTCTCGGGCAGGGTACTCTTTCTGTTATGGAGTACTCGTCTCGTTTTACCGAGCTGCAGTGTTTCACGCAGATTATAGCAGGTGATGAGTTGTTCCTTGCTAGGATGTTTGAGGATGATCTCAAGCAGGATATCGATTCCTAGGTGAATATCTTCAGGTTGACCTCGATATCATCTATCGTCATCCAGGATCTGATCACTGAGCGCAATTTGAGAAATTATGGAGCAGTGAGTCAGGGCGGTTTGACATCTAGAGTCAGCGCTCCTCCTACTGAAAGCAGGAAGCGTCGTAGGGAGTATGCTCAAGGAGATCAGAGTAGGATTAATGCATCTTCGGGCAGCCAGGTAGTATGCTACCAGTGTGGTAGGAGTGGGCATAATAGGCCTCAGTCCTAGAGAGACCCTATGGAGTGTCGATCTTGCAGAAATATGGGACATCTTTAGCCTTTTTTCAGATCTTCTCACCTACAGCTGGTGGTAGGGGTTCTTCTATGACCCCGTGTTCAGGAGATGTATCGCCAGTTTCTCACCAGTCTGGGAACTGTATTTCTTCTAGCCGTTCGGGCCGAGGTGGAGGTCACGGTCATGGTGGTCAGTCACCAGGTTACCAGCGACAGCAGATTGGATCAGCTCAATGTGGTTAGCCAGGGGCGCAGGGCCGCGGTACAGGCCAGACATTCGTTGTAGAGTAGACCCATCAAGAGTAGGATCCAGGCCCTTCTACAGTTTGAGGTACGATCTTAGTAGCCTCAGTTTTATCTTCAGCCCTTTTCGATACTGGTTCTTCGCATAGTTTTATCTCTGTTGCTATTGTGGAGAGCCTTGGACTCTGTATCTTTTCGTCTACCGACATGTTGACTCTTGATACACTGTTGGGAACAAGTACATCTAGCGTACGCCAATGCAGAGAGTGTCCTCTTGAGGTTTTAGGGTATCACTTCTTATGGGACCTCTATGTCCTAGAGATGACAGGCTATGACGTCATTCTTAGTATGGGCTGGTTAGTTCCCTTCCAGGCAGTTGTCCATTGCTATCACCGTAGGGTGAGTTTTGTATCACCAGAGGGCGGATCTTTTCTTCATAGAGGCCATTGGGATGTCCAGGCGGGTAAAGCTGGACAAGAGCATCATGGGCTAGGAGGAGTTACAGCCCAAATTTCCAGCCTTTATCTAGATGACCAGGGGACTTCATAGTTAGACTTTCCTCTAGTGGTGGATCTTTTTAGGGATGTATTTACAGAGTACTTTTCAAGTTTTCCTCTGGAGAATGAGGTATACTTCTTGATTGAGCTCGTGCTAGGGGTGTCACTGGTGTCCATTCCTCCTTATAGTATGGCTACACCTGAGTTGCATGAGCTGAAGAAGCAGTTGGAGGAGTTGCAGGCAAAGGGTTTCATCCGACCCAGTAATTCTCCTTTGGGTTTTTCTGTCCTGTTTGTGAATAAGGCAGACTGCACCCTTAGGCATTACATGGATTATCGGAAGTTGAACCATTTGAGGGTCAAGAACCGATATCCCTTACCGAGGATTGAAAACCTCTTTGATCAGCTTTGAGGAGCCTGGGTGTTCTCGAAGATTTATTTGAGGTCTGGTTATCATCAGTTGTGTGTTAGACCATCGGATATACCTCTTACAGCCTTTAGGAGCAGGTATGGTCTATACGAGTATACGGTCATGCCATTCGGTCTCACGAATGCTCCAGTAGTTTTTATGGCACTGATGAACCGAGTGTTCCATCCATACTTGGATTCCTTCATGTTGGTTTCCATGTATGACATCTTGGTGTACTCTCACACTCAACGCGACCATGCTACCCATCTGGAGATCATTCTGAGTACAATGGGAGGGCATCAGTTATATGCTAAGATCTCAAAATTCCACTTTTGAATGGATCAGATTCACTTCTTGGGTCATGTTATCTTAGAGACAAGAGTATCTGTAGACCCAGAGAAAGTGAGAGATGTGGTTTCTTGGGAGCAACCAAAGAATGTCTTTGAGGTGCGGAGTTTTCTAGGGCTATATGGATACTACATGTGTTTCATACAAGACTTTTCACACCTTGCAGCACTATTGACAGGTTTGACCAAGAAGGGTGCGATGTTCTTATGGTCAGATTCATGTGAGTCATCCTTTCAGGAGCTGAATGGGAGATTGACATCAGCACTGATACTAGCCTTTCCCGAGTCGGGAAAGAGCTATACAGTCTACTATGATGCTTCAGGTGTAGGATTGGGAGTTGTGCTTATGCAGGGAGATGGAGTCGTTGCGTACAGGTCTCGGCAGTGGAGGCCACAGGAGAGGAACTACCCGACGCATGATCTAGAGTTGGCAGCTATTGTTAATGCCTTACATTGTTAGAGACATTATCTTCTGGGAGATCAATTTGTGGTTTTCACCAACCACAAGAGTCTCAAGTACATCTTCACTCAGCATGATCTGAATCTAAGATAGCACAGGTGGGTCGAGTATCTACAGTCCTTCAACCTTGAGCTTGCCTATACGCTGGGAAGGGGCAACGCAGTGGCTGGTGCATTGAGGAGGAGAACTCAGATTCAAACAGTTCATGAGGCCAGCATTGAGTGGCAGGTTATGGCTCTGTTCTCTGAGATGCACTTGGAGGTTCACGACAGACAGGGACAGAATTTTCTTTCTTCTGTAGATGTTACCTGAACTCTTCTTGATTGGGTACAGATGAGGTAGCTATCAGACTTAGAAGTCCTGGTCTTGCGAGAGAGTGTGTCAGGAGAGGATCCTCTTCCTGGATGGACAGTGGGCGAGGATGTGATCTTGCATTTCTAGGGATGCGTATGGGTACCAGTAGACATACGCGTGGAGCTGATGTGGGATTTTCATTCTTCGGTTTGGGAAGTTCATCCTGGCATCACCAAGATGTATCGTGTTCTACACCACCAATACTGGTGGCCAGGTATGAAGAGGGATGTTGTTGGGTTCTTCATGAGAAGTTCTACTTGTCAGCAGGTGAAAACAGAGCATCAACAACCAGCAGGGATTTTACAGCAGTTACCCATCCCTCAGTGGAAATGGAACGATGTCACGATGGACTTCATGATCGGGTTACTGAGGTCGCCTCGAGGGAGTGATGTTTTTTGGGTTGTCGTCGATAGGCTTGTGAAGGTTGCTCACTTCTTACCAATCAAGGAGACCATCAGTGTTGATGGGCTGGGGTGGTTTTACATCTGAGATATTGTACGTCTGCATGGAGTTCCACGCTCCATTGTTTCAGATAAGGATGTGCGCTTTACTTCTCGGTTTTGGAAGGGGCTTCAGAAGGCTTTGGGTACACAGGTACTTTTGAGTACAGCATACCATCCCCAGATAGATGGCCAGTCTGAGTGTACAATTCAGGTGCTTGAGGATATGCTCCGAGCTTGCATTCTATATTTTGGCAGTTCTTGGGAGAAGCATATTCCTCTTGTGTAGTTTTCCTATAGAAACTGTTGTTAGGAGACTATTCATATGGAACATTATAAGGATTTGTATGGTAGGCCATTCCGATCACCTTTGTGCTGGCTGGAGGCAGGAGAGGCATCTTTGCTGGGACCTCGTCTTTTTCAGGAGACCTTAGAGAAGATAGAGTTGATTCGTAAGAGGATGGCTACAGCACAGTCTCTGTAGAAGTCTTATGTTGATCAGCAGAAACAACCTTTGGAGTTCGAGGTCGGAGATCAGGTTTTCCTGCGTGTCACAATGAGGTTGGGACACAAGAGGAATCGGAGATAGGGTAAGCTTTCACAGTGGTATGTCGGGCCATTTGAGGTGTTAGAGATCATTGGGTCAGTTGCCTATCGGTTGTAGTTACCTCAGAGGTACCGGTCTATGCATGATTTCTTCTACGTTTCTCATCTCCGACGTTACATTTCAGACCCGTCTCATGTCTTTAAACCCAAGGAGGTCAGAATTGAAGCGGATGCATCGTTTGAGGAGCATCTTACCCAGATTGTCAATCACAGTATGCAGGTTCTCTATGGCCGGTCTGTTCCTCTGGTACGTGTGTTATATAAGCACGGGCGAGTATAGGATGAGACCTGGGAGAGGGAGGCCGATGTACGATCATAGTGGTCGGAGTTGTTCTGGGTTCCTTCTTCTACGCCTTGCTAAGGAAATTCGGGGATGAATTTCTTTAAGGGGGGAAGATTGTAAGAACCCGGATCTTCATTTCATGTATGTTTTTTTTCTATTTCTAGTTTTTTTTGTGAAAAAGAGGAAAATATAGAAATTTTTGAAGTACATGTCGTGTACTTTGATGTAGTGCCAGGTCGTGTGCTGGCCATGTCCGGGCCACACAAACAGTGTGTAGGGGCGATGTGGAGGCCGCTTAATACGGAGTATGGAAAGGCCAAGTACATGTTGTGTACCCCATAATTACACGCCATGTAGTTTCTTTTTTTATTAAATGAACCGGGGTTGCGCCTAATCGAAGAAAACACCTTCTTCTCTAGGTTCCTCGACTGAGAGTGACCCGTACAACCGCAAACATCCTCTGAGCCCCCGAGCCTCCATCTATTGGCCGAATCGACCACCTTCAATTGCGTTGGAACCACAGAAGTGAGTTCTTCCTTCTTCTTGAGTTTCATTACATGATTTTCTTTCTTTCTCAAGATATTGTGGGTTGAACATTTTGTGCATTTTTATAGATCTAAGCCATTGTAATGAGAATCAAGCCTCATGGTCAAAGTATATTGATCACCTAGCATCGAGGTAGGTGATTTGTGCCTTACCTTTAGAATTCTTTGAGTTTTATGTGCAAATTCCACTAATACCCGTGAATGGGGTATTGCGTGTTTACCATTTTTCCCCTGTTGTTTTCTTGCCATGATTGTATGCTTGTGTAGAGGTAATTTGATCATGTTTGTGAATAATTGTTGTGCTTGGATGTTTTTCCCACGCCTTGTTCTTCTTAAAACCTTTGGGTCTCGTTAGCCTTTGGACGTTATACTTGTTTTCCATACCTTGTGACCGTAGGATGTAATGATATTCTGGACATGCTTGTTATGTTGTAGACGGGTTATCTAAGTAGCTCTGTAGGTGTACATTGGCCTTATAGCATTATTATGCACTGACTGGAATGGGACCATTATAACCTGGTGCTATAGACTATAAGGGATAAACCGAGTGAGCTTCCCAGAGAGTCTTGGATATTATAGACTACATGAGGGTAGACCGAGTGAGCTTCCTCATAGAGTCCAAGACATTATAGACTATAGGGGATAGACCGAGTGAGATTCCCAGAGATTCTTGGATGTTATATACTGCAGGAGGGTAGACTGAGTGAGATTCCTCAGAGAGTCTTTACTTTGTTTGAATTTCTTTAAAACCTTTCCAGGCTAGAGAAGGAATTGACTGAGCGAGCTTCCTTAGAGAGTCTGTGATAGACCTGAGACTATAAGAGGAAATGACCGAGCGATCTTCCTCAACGATTTTCTAGACCTTGGGGCTATAAGAGGGTTAGACCGCGTGATCTTCCTTAGAGAGTCCCTGACTACCCTAGACTATAAGGGGAATTAACCGAGCGAGCTTCCCCAGAAAGTCTTATAATTTCGTATGACAAATCGGAGGGGTTAGGCTGAGTTCACTGCCTAGAGGGTTGTTGGTACTTATTGGATAGGACCAGAGGGGTTGGCTGTGAGTACTTTCCAGAGGGGTTCCTGTTGTGGTTAGCTATTTGCTTCTCTACTACTTATTGTTCCGTGGATTGATTACTGTTGTATATCATTCTGTTACTGCTTACTGCTTATTGCCTGATGTTTACTGTTACTGTTTACTACTTACTGTACTATTACCTTCCATATACTCACTGACTATAAGGCACAAATCTTTGGGTGGTTGCCTACTAGGATTAGTCTCACACCCTGTTTGGGTCATGATTTTTGTCCCAAAAATACTATGTTGTTGCAGGTATAGAAAAGGGCAATCGCCCTTCGACTTCTGGTACTTGATTGCTTTGGACCAGGAGAGCATGGGACCAAGCTGAGGCTTGTGATGCTAAGGAGTTGCTTATTTGTCTTTCTTTTGTACTTTGGTTTAGTATTTTATTAAGCATTGTGACTTGTTTGGATACTTTCCTAGACATATGTATCGTGCATAATTTCATATATATATATATGTGTGCTCTAGTTATTTATTGTTTTAGTCTTCCGTTGTTTATTGTTTTTGGATATTTACTAATTCAACTATTGAATTCTTTGTTTACTTCCATTGTGTACTCTTCTAATGATGGCATAGTTTCCTCACTATCACACCAAAGGCCCTCACTACTAGTCTGCAGCCTCTGGCATTTGGGGAAATTTTCTTGAGGCCATGTGACCAACCGAGTACGGGGCGCCTCTGGGTGGCTTCCAGAATTGGGACATTACATACGCAAAGTAGTGATAGTCCTTAAAGAATATATGATTTTAGGAAGAAGTGGTTATCTACAATGCACTCACACAACATGTTGTAACTTAGTTCACAGAGGATATAAGAAGTTTCTGGTGGAAGTAGAATAGTTTGCAAAATATTGAAGGAAGTTCTTACCAGATTCTTGGTAGAAAAGAGAAGAATTTTTTTAAAAGATAAAATTTCTGAAAGATGATCAAGGAGCACTGAAAAATTGAATTTCATCATTTTGTGAAAGAAGAAGAAGAAAAACTATTGTTTTATTTTCAAAGTAATAAACAAGTTCAAGGTCATATTCTACTCATTGTATTACACTCAAAGGATTGTGTTTTAGTGGATTGTGTGGTATTGGATTGTTTCCAATCCATACAAAGAACGTGGATACTCTCTTTGAGTATTGAACCTTGTAAATTATTATATTCCAAAAGATGTTTTTTTTGGATTTTGTTCAATAAATAATGAAACCTTTAATAGGGGGAGAAGGTTGTTTCATAAGTAAAGAAATGTAAAAGAAAAAGATATCATTGTTTCAACCCATCCCCCTATCATTGATACTTGAATCTTCACTAGGTAACTTCAATTAGTATCAGAGGGAGGTTTGATTCATTTATACATTGTTGAACTTTTGAAAAGAAATTATGATATAGAATCTGAATTTCATGAACAGTAAGGGGATTCTGATCTTGGATGGAAATAAGTATCGTATCTAGAAAGATAGAATTATGCATAAAAAATTCATTACTCTACTCACTTTCTGAAAGTGAGTTTTTAATATTGAAAGGTGTTTCTATAGAAAGATGTATCTTGGATAAATTGAAAAACATATATGAAAGAAATAAAAAATTGTATAGTGAAAAACTACAAATCTAGAGGTTGATGTATGAATATTTAAAAATGGGAGAGTTCTAATCTATTTGGGACATCTTTACCAGTGTAAATGATATTATCAGTACTATCAGATGTCTTGGTGAAAATTTAATGGATTCTAGAGTTTTTGAGAAGATATTAAGAATTATACATGACAATTTTGATGATAAAGATTATTTATTTGAAGATAGATACCCAAAACCGTTATCTCTGGTTTATTTTCACAGCACTCTCATCACTTATTAAATAAGAAGGAAGAATATTATGAATATAAAAAAATTGATAGTGAAATTTCATTCAAATATGCTAAGAAAGAAATGTCTAAGAAGGCTCTTGAGGAAGTAGATGTTGCTGAATCTAACTCTAAAAATGAGGTATATAAAAATCTTGATAAAATTTTATCCATATTTTCTAAAAATGTGAGAAGAGGTATATGTAAATAAAAACGGAAAAATCTCATAAAATTATTTGAATATGGATTCATTGGGAACTTTGTGGCTAATTATCCTCCAATAAAGTAAACAGAAGAAAATGATTAAGGTGATACAATTACAAGAAGGTCATGGAAAAAATTGGGTGATAAAGATAAATATTTTTCCAATGGGAAGAAAAAAAATTCTTCAAATCAAAAAGAAGAAGCTTTTTTTCTAAAGATGAAGAAGAAGATGTTGGTGAAGTTGAATCCAAAAAATATTTTTCTAGAAAATCTGGATAGAATACCTTTATTTCATTAGGGGATAATGAATATTTTTTGAGCATTAGTTCTAAATAAGAATAAAATAAACTTTAATATCATTTGAAAGAAGAGTTGAAAGAATTATTGATAAAGATTAGAATGATTGAAAAGTAAAATAGAATGTTGATAAATGGAATCTCCTCATCAATCAATCATGATGTTTTTTCTAATGAGAAAGTATAGCTAGTAAAAGGGATTGACGATCTGAAGAATCCTCTTGAGAATGAAAATAATTTAAATAAACATCTAGAAGATAAAATGAAGGAAAAAATAAGAGTTAGAATATATATATAAAACAACTTTCTATTATTGAATAAAGGAATATATGTTTCAAAAAATCTATCTAAGAATTTGGTGAATGTTTTAGTAAGAATGATCCTAAGAAGGATCAACAAAATTTACCTTTAAAGGTTGATAATAAATATGGAATTGGTTAAAATAAAAATAAATCTATGAATGTTATGTATGTGGCCAAAGTTAATAATTCTAAAAAATAGAAGTTTCTAATAATCTTGATTCAGAAAAATATATATTACATCTAGATTTCATAATTTTGGAAAGAAATATAAGTAAAATAATAGAGTTTAATTTGAAAATAGAATTGTTAATGGTCATCAAATTTCTGTTAAGAAGGTTACTAAGAATCATGTTCACAACTCCTGTCAGTATGGAAGTTTCAGAGAGAAATATTCTTTCCATGGCTACTATTGGTATTTTTTTGAGGATTCAGACATACCATAAATATGTGTTTTTTCAAACAACAATATTACTTATATTCAACGTTTTGTGGAAGACAATGTATGAGGGGGATTTAATACTCTCAAAAGAAGAAGTCTTAGAATGAGGTTTGGAATAAATCTGAGAAGGTTGGTGTGAAAGTTTAGAATATATTCTAACCACTGGAAAATATTTATAAAAAATGTGAAAAACCCATAAATCTTTCTAAGTGTTGTATTATTCTTTTACAGTCATAAAAATTTTACTTAACAATTCTCAGAAGCTGGAAGTGAAGAAAGAAAACGAAGAAGAAAAATATCTTGTTATTGAAACTATTTTTAGAGATATAAAAGTATAACAACCTTGGATTCTTAATATTGGGTGTTCTTATCATATGATAGGAGACATAAATTTGTTTAATAATTTTAAATACTTCAATGAAGAAATGGGGACATTTAGCAATGATGGATCTCTGAGGATCATAGGTATTATATCAGACATCATTGGGAAAGAACAGATGAAATACATGAAAATGTTATATGTTAATGGGATTAAAAACAACCTACTTAGTGTTTCAAAACTTTTTGATTAGGGTAAAAATGTTATATTTAGAAAATATGGGTTTTTTGTAAGTTGAGTAAGATGGAAAGATAGTTACAATAGGCCAACAAATAAAAGCGAACTTGTTTCATGTTGGGGAAATACAAAACTTTTGTTACTTGGGAATGGTGGAAGAAAATAAATTGTGGAATAAAATTCTGTGACACATGTGTGAGAGAAACATAAGAATGTTATCAGAGCTATATAGTCTCTCATATATTTCTGACATGTCAAGAAGAAGTGATTGGTGTTACACCATTTTTCAAAAAGGTAATATTACAAATTATGTGCACAATAAAGATGACATTATTTTCAAAATGACCCCTAGAATTTATTCATTATGATATCTATGGGATAATAAGAAAATAGTGAAAAAAGATAATTAGTTAATCACTTTCATTTATGCCTTTACTTTCATTACCTATGTTATATACATGAAACATAATCCAGATGCTCTAAAAACATTCAAGTGTTTTAGGAGGAAACAGAGAAGGAATGTGAGTATACAATGAAGAAGTTGATAACTGGTCATAGTTGTGAATATAAGAATGAATAATTTGATTATTATCTTAAGAATAATAGAATTAATCATGAGTTCAATTCATTATACACACCTCAACAAAATGTGGTTATTGAAAGAAAAAATATAATTCTGGTTGAAATGGGGTGAATATGTTTCTTGAACATGGTCTCTCCCATTACTATTGGAGGCAATCCATGAGTATTGAAATGTATATTCAAAACTGATGTTTCTATAGGATAAGTTCATATATGACTCCATGTGAAATGTTTTATTGAAAATATACAAGTTTTAAACACTTAAGAGTTTTTGGGTGTCTATGCATTATAAATAAGAAAGGAGGAAACCTTGGAATGTTTGAGAAAATAGGAAAAGATGTAATTTTTCTTGACTATGCCTTGGAAGGAAGAAGGTATATATGTTTCAATAATGAAATTGGAAGAATTTTTTATTATTATGATGTGAAATTTATTGAAAATGTTGATAAAGAAAAACATTCATATACGGATCTAAAATTTAAGAAGGATAAGGACAATTTTTTAACAACTCTGATAACATTTTCAATAGTGGTAATCCTACTCATGAATAATAATTAGACTCAACTATTTCAAGTGATGAGGATAAAACTCAAACATCTCATCCTAGGTTGAGGAATCTAGTAGTGATTCAGAACATTATTATTGATCAACATAAGAATGTTCAAACCAGAATAACTTTAAAAGTTGTTGCACACACTTCTTTATATTCAAAATACATAGTGAATGAAGTGAATGAAGCTTTTGGTCATCCATAATGGGTTTAGAATATGAATGGAGGTCTTGATCAGATATAAGTGAATGATACTTGTGAACTTGTACCCAAGCCGGATAACATAAATTTTATTGGTACAAAATGTTTTTCCCATAATAAGATGAATGATAAGGCAAAGTGATAATGAATAAGAAAATATTAGTGTGAAAAGTTTTCTCACAAATTGAAGCTATTGATTTTTATGGGACTTTTTCTCTAGTGGTGAGGTTAGAAAAATCCACCCATTTGGGGGGTCTAATACAAAAAAAATAGAGGCATGAATGAATAGAATAAATTAAATCATTGATTTCCATTGTACACTGGCTGAGATAAAGGTCAAGCTGGGGGTTTATAAGTCGGAGGATCTTTCACAATAATGGTGGGGTTTAAAATTATAGGCTAAATTTGATAAATTCATTACATGGGAGGACTTTGAATAATTTTATGACCATAAATTCCACCCTTACAAATTTAGGATTGTGAGAACAACTAATTTCTTGATCATGAAGATATATAATATATATCTGAAATACTATACATCTAAGTTTATTCTTACCTAAATGGAATGAAGGCATTAAATTTTTTGGTTATTTTTAGACAATCCTATTTTTAAGGGTTGAAGGGGAACCCTTATAATGCCCATAAGCTAGAGACACATTACATGACTTGAAGGACTTAGAGAAAAAAGGCAAGAATCATCCCAGACACTACATAGAATTTCCACTCCTTAACATTTATATTGTCGAGGCCATGTTAAATGGATAATCTTTTTGAAGTAAGAAATTTTAGTTTTAAAGAGTGTTTTCATTTTTTTCAAAAAAGATAAATAAATTCAATTTTTAAGTGATTGTAAAATATAATGATTCTTTAATGATTAGTTTTTCAAAAATATCTTAAGTTGTTTTTAGAAATTGTGCTTTGATATTTATGAAGTAAATGAGGAGAAAAGATGTTTCCAAATGTATTCTGGTTTGATTGGAAAGAAATATGTTTTTGGAAGATAGGAAAATTATAATTCTTTCCTTTGAAAATATGATGATTCTAAAGTTGAATGATCAAAGACTATAAATCACAACTTATAAGGTCAATGATGAATGTATTTTATTTTTGAATAAGCTAAATGACATTTAATTAGAATGGGTGTTCTTTCTGAAGCAGATATTTTTGGTGCTGTCATTTCCCAGTGTTTTCCAAATTTTTGGGCCTCAAAATTATGAGTTTCTTATTTTGGAAATGGAAGAGTTTTATGAAAAGGATTTTAAAAAACATGGTTCATGGACCATGAAGGATATTTCATGAACCTCATAGGTGGTACGAGGAACGGAGAAGGAAATTTAGTAAAGGAATAATTTTGCAAAGAACGGTACAAAGACCACATAGGATAAACGATTCGTAGGAGTATCACAGTTTGTGGGAGGCTTATAGTTCATGGGAGGTCAAAAGTTCATGGTGAAGGTTTTTATTCATGAAATTATGGTGGTGATTTAGGCCACTATAAAGGAATAAAATAAATATGTGGGACATGTAGAAAAACAGTTCATGGGACATGCATAGTACATGGTGATGACTTTACCACATTGAAAAATTTGTTAAATCATATTATCAAAAAATGTGGATTTATTTTCCCATATAAAGGACCTTAATCCCTTCATTAAAAAGGTTAATTTTTATAAGGATCATATTTGATCCGAGGAAGAAGTTGGATAATACTGGAAGTGTTCATAGAGGAAAGATTCCATGAACAATAACGTTGTCCGTGAAAGAAGACACAATATACATAATAAAAAAAGTAGTCCACAGAAGATGGATTTCTATAAAAGTAGAAGAGATACATGAAAGTGGTACGTAGAGGCAGTATGTAGGAGTAGTATGTAAAGATGTTATGCAAAATCAGTATGCTAAGGCGGTATACTGAGGTGGTACATTGAGGTGGTACGCTGAGGCGGTACACTGAGGTGGTACGCTAAGGTAGTACGCTAAGGCGGAATGCAAAGCAGTGATAGTCCACAGAGCAGAGAAAATTTTCGGAAGAAGAGTCTATCAAAAAGCACTCATGCTACATGGGGAAACTTAGTTCATGGAGGACACAACCAATTCATGGGGTAAGAAATATAGTTTTCAAAATATTGAAGGAAGTTCCTACCAAGTTCTGGATAGAAAAGAAAATAATTGTTTTTAAAGATCAAATTTTTGAAAGAGGATCAAGAAGCACTGAAACATTTAATTTCATCATTTTTTCTCGAATAAGAACACACACTGTTTGATTATTTTTAATGTGCTACACGAGTACAAGGGAATATCCTACTTATTTCATTCCACTCAAAAGATTGTTTTTTAGTGGATTGTGTGGTATTGGATTTTTTCCAAGCCATACAAAGGACGTGGGTACTATTTTTGAGTAATAAACCTTGTAAATTCTTATGTTCCTATAGATGTTTGTTTGGATTTTGTTCAATATGGAGATAAATATTTAACAGGTGGTGAAGCTTATTTCATAAGTAAGGAAATGTAAAATAAAAAGATAGAATTAATTCAACCCCTACCCCTATCATTGATACTTGAATCTTAACTGGGTAACTTCAATTAGTATCAGAGGGAGGTTCCCTTCATTTATTCTTTGCTGAACTTTTGAAGCGAAATTATGATGGAGAATCTGCATTGCATAAACAGCAAGGTTATTCCGATATTAAATGGAAAGAACAATAATATCTAGAAATATATAATGATGCCTTATCTTATGTCTCTTAGGTATGAAGTTCTTGAAGCTACAACAAATGTATTTCCTCTTATTTATGATAAGTTTCCTCTCACACCTACTGATAAGAAGATTCCTAAGAATTAACGAAGGGCTAAGAATTCTTTACTCTCATCACTTTCTAAAAGTGAGTTTTTATGATTGAAATGTGTTGTTATAGATAAAGGTATCTTGGATAAGCTAAAAAACATCTATAAAGGAAATACAAAAGTGAATAGTGAAAAACTACAAATCTAGAGGCTGATGTATGAAGATTTGAAAATGGGAGAGTTTTAATCTATTTGGGACTTCTTTACCAGTGTAAATGACATTACCAGTACTATGATATGTCTTGGTGAAACGTTAGAGGATTCATGAGTTTTTTAAAGATCTTAATAATTATACCTGATAATTTTGATGCTAAAGTTTCTTTACTAGAATATGGAGACCCTGAAAATTTATCATTGGATTATTTTTATACAACTCACATAACTTATGAAATGATAATGGAGAAGATTAAAAAGAGGGAGAAAATGTTGATAGGGAAATTTCTTTCAAAACCACTAAGAAAGAAATTTCTGATAAGGCTCTTGGGGATGGTTATGTTACTGAATCTTACTCTAAAAATGAGGTATAAAAAAAGTTATGATCAAATTTTATCCTTGTTTCCTAAAAATTTGATAAGAGGTACAGGTAAATGCAAAATAAAAAATCCCTTGAAAAGTTTTGAATGTGTAGTCATTGGGAACTTTGTAGCTAATTTTCCTCAAATAAAGAAATATGAATACAATTATTAAGGTGATATAAGTATAAGAAGGTTTTGTAAGAAATAGGGGGATAAGTATAAATATTTTTCCAATGGGAAGGATAAATAGTTCTTTAAATCATAAAATAAAATTCTTTTTTCTAATGTTGAAGAATAATATGGTGAAGTTGAATCTGAAAAAAAATTGATAAAAAATTTGGAGAGAATACCTTTATTGCATTAGTGGATAATGAAGATTTCAGGATCATTAGTTCTAAAGAAAAAGAAACTCAACTTTAATATCATCTGAAAGAACAGTTGAAATCATGATTGAGAAAGATTAGAAGGCTTGAAATGGAAAATAGAAAGTTGATAAATGGAATCTCTTCATCAAATAATCATAAATGTTTCCCTGATGAGAAAGTAAAGTTGGTAAAATAGATTTATGATCTAAAAAATTTTCTTAATAATGAAAAGAATCGCAATGAACATCTAGAAGTTAAGATTAAGGAAAAATAAGAGGATTTAGAACATGTATAAAAAAATTATAATATTGAAGAAAAGAATATAATTTTCAAAAAATATATCTCAGAATTTTTTGAATGTTCTAGTAAGAATTATCCTAATAAGGATCAACATAATTTACCTTTAAAGGTTGATAAGAAATCTAGATTTGGTTAAGAGAAGAATAAAACTGAGAATGTTATGTATGTGGAAAAATTTGACAATGTTGAAAAATTGGAAGTCCAGAATAATCCTGATTCCAAAAAAAATATTACTTATGGTTATAATTATTCTAGAAAGAAATAAATGCTAAAGAATACAGTTTCATTTGAAAACATAACGGTTAATGGTCATCAAAATTCTGTTAAGAAGGTTACTGAGAATCATGTTCACAACTCCGATCAGTATGGAAATTTCAGAGGGGAAAATTATTTCAATGGATACTACTGGTATTTTTGTGGATTCACACATACTGTTAATATGTGTTGGTTCAACCAACAAAAATACTACTATTCCATAGTTTATAGAAGACAAGGTTTGATGGGGATTCAATCCTCTCAAAAGAATAAGTCTGAGAAGGAGGTTCAGAATAAACTGAGAAGGTTAGTGTGAAAGTTGAGAATATATTCCAACCAATAGAAACTATTTGTGAAAGATTTGAACAACCTAGAAATCATGAAAAGGTTTTTCTTTTTTTACTGGTATAACAAAATTTACTTAAGAATTATCAGAATCTAAAAGTGAAGAAAGAAAAGGAAGAAGAAAAAGATCTCATTGATGAAACTGCTTTTAAAGCTATAAAAGGAGAATGAACTTGGATTCATGATAGTGGGTGTTCTTCTCATATAACAGGAGACTTAAATTTTTTTAAGAATGTGAAATACTTCAAATATGGAATGGTGAAATTTGGAAATGATGAATTTATGACGATCAAAGGCATTGGATTAGCCATCATTGTGAAAGAGTAGATGAAATCTAGGAAAACATTATATGTTTATGGGATGAAACACAACCTACTAAGTATTTCACAACTTTCTAATGAGGGTAAAAAAGTTATATTTATAAAAGATGGGTTTTTTTAAATAGTGAGGAATATGGCAAGATAGTTACAATAGGCCAACATATAAAAGTGAACTTGTTTCAAGTTGGTGAAATACAAAACTCTTGTTACTTTGGTATGGTGGAAGAAAAAAATTGTGGAATAAAAGGTTGGGAAACATATGTGAGAGAAACATAATAAATTTATCAAAGTGAGACAATTTCTGATATATTCATGATATGTCAAGAAGAATATATTAGTGTTGCACAATTTGTCAAAAAGGGATTATTACAAATTATGTGCACAATAAAGATGACGTTTTTTCAAAATGATCCCTGTAATTTATTCATTATGATATCTTTGGAAAAATGAGAAAAAATCAAAAAATGGATATAAGTACTTCATCACTTTCATTTATGAATTTACATTTATTACTTGTGTTATATATATGAAACATAAGCCCAATGCTCTGAAAATTTTCAAGTGTTTTAGGAGGAAACAGATAAGGAATGTGAGTATTCAGCGATGAAGTTGAGAAATAATCATGGTAGTTTATATAATAATTAAGAATTAGAAAATTATCTTAAGAATTATGAAATTTGTCAAGATTTCAAACATTATAAATTCCTCAACAAAATGGGTTTGTTGAAAGAAAAATAAAAGTATGGTGGAAATGGGGTGAACTATGTTGCTTGAACATTGTCTCTCTCATTACTATTGGAGGCATGCCATGAGTACTGCAGTGTATATTCAAAATACATGTTTCTACAGGATAAGTTCATATATGACTCTATGTGTAATGTTTTATAGAAAAACTCCAAGTTTAAAACACTTAATATTTTTTGGGATTCTATTCATTATAAATAAGAAAGGAGGAAACCTTGGAAAGTTTGAGAAAATAGGTAAATATAAAATTTTTCATGGCTATGCTCTGGAAGGAAGAGGATATAGATGTTTCAACAACAAAACAAGAATAATTTTTTATTCTGCTAATCTGAAAGTTATTGAAAATGTTGATAAAGAAAATCCTTCATATAATGATCCAAAAGTTGATAAGGATAAGGAAAGTTATGTTAACAATTCTAATAATACTATCAATAGTGGTAATCCTACTCAAGATTAAGAATCAGACTCAGTTATTTCAAGTGATGAGGATGAAACTCAAACAGCTCATTCTAGGTTGAGGAAGAAAGTGGAGTTTGGGAACATTATTGGTGATCTACATCAGAAGGTTCAAACCCAAATAACTTCAAAAGTTGTTACACACACTTTTTTATATTCAAAATACAATTTGATTAATATGGATGAAGCTTTTGATAATCCAGAATGGGTTCAGTCTAGGAATTAAGAGCTTGATTAATGAGAAGAGAATGATACTTTTGAACTTGTACCCAAGCCAGATAAAAAAAAAATTATTGGTACAAAATGTGTTTTCTTTAATAAGATGAATGATAAGGATAAGTGATAAGGAACAAGGAAATATTAGTGTGAAAAGTTTACTCACAAATTGAAGAGGTTGATTTTGATGAGCCTTTTTTCCAGTGTAAAGGTTAGAAACAATTAGAATATTTCTTATTATTAATTAATAACAAGGTTAGAAAAAATTTTAAATGAATTTAAAGTCTAAATTTCAGAATAATAATCTTAATGAAGAATTTTACATAAAAAAACCTTGTGTATTTTTTTTTGGAATGATGAAAGTTATGTTTATAGGCTGAAAAAAGAATTGTATGGGCTAAAACAAGATCCGAGCGAATGGTATTTAAAATTGTATACTTGACTAAGGAAGATGACTTTAATTAAAGGAATATTTGATAGAAATATTTACATCAAGGAAAGTCAGATGTTTTCTCTCATTTTACATATTTATATTGATGATATTATCTTTGCTGAAAATGATCAAATATCTTGTGAAAGATTTTCTGAAGATATGGAAAAGTTGTTTGAGATGCCCATGCAAGGTTAAATGATGTAATTTCTTATGTTAAAAATTTTACAAAATAATAAACACATTTTTCTTTCTCAAGAAAAGTGTTCCACAGAACTTCTTAAGAAGTTTGGAATGAAAAATTAAAAACTATTTTCCACATCAATTTTAGTGGGAACCAAGTTGTCTAAAGATTAAAAAGTCATGGAAGTTGATTATAAAGAGTTTTATAAACTTATTGGATGTTTTTAATGTCTGATTGCTTCAAAAACTGATATTATTTTTGTTGTCACATTATGTGAATGTTTTCAGAGTGATTCTGTAGAATCACATTTAATTTCTAGAAAAATAATTCTAAGATATATCAAACGAACAAAAAATTTTGGAATCAAGTATGATGGCTCAGAAAATATTGATTTTATTTGGTATTCATATGATGATTGGGAACGAAATGTTGATTATAGAATATCCAAATTTGGTGAGGTTTTCTTTCTAAGAAAAAGTTTTGTTAGTGTCTACACAAATAAATATAATTTAGTAACTCTTATAATGGATGAAGATGAGTATGTTTCGACCATTCAAGCTGTTACTCAACATAATTGGATGAAAACACAGTTGGAAGGATTACTTGTTGAATTAATGTTACCCCTTCTCTTGGGATGTGATAATCAAAGTGAAATCAATCTTACAAGGAATCCAATACAAAATTAACTTTCAAAACATATTGACATAAATTACCACTTAATCAAAGTTCTAGTAGAGGATAATGAATTGAAGTTAGATTATATTTCTATATCGTAAATAGTTGTAGACATATTCATAAAACCTTTACCCACGGAACCATTTTATAAATTGAGATTAAACATTGGGGTCCGACCTCTTTCTCACCAATATTGAGGTATGTGTTTTTTATCCTCTCTCATTATACCTTTATAGAGTTTTTCATGGGGGAAAATTATTTCATAAATCTATCTATATAGAATAATTCATAAAGGGGTAGTTGTGGGTATGTAGTGAATCCAGGATGTAAGTGTGTGAACTATTCTGACTGTTTGTTGAAGTGGTTGTAAGGAAACAAATTTTTTTATTCTAGGAATGTTGAATAAGTGGAGAAATTTAAAGAATAATGTTGAAGAAGAAGTCTTGGAAGAAAGATAAAGATATTTTGGAGAATTTTGGGGAGGAAATTATGAGAGGTTTCATAGTCACTACTTTTGGAAAGCATAGTTTGGTTGTCAATAGTTCTTGTTTCCTACAAAGAGTTACCTCATATAGAATTAGAATTGTTGATAAGTTATTCATATCTTTAGGTAAAAAATTATAGTGATTTATGAATCTCGGTTTCCAAAAAACTCCAAAATGTGAGATTATTGGGACCAAGTTAAATTGGAATGTTTTTTGAAGTAAGAAAAGTTTTCATTCAAGAGTCTTGTCTTTTATTGTGAAAAAGGATAATTCAATTCACTTTTTAAATTCTTGGAAAATATGATAATGATTTGATGATTTTTTTCACAAATATCATAAGAAATTTTGAGAACTTGTGATGCAAGATTTATGAACGAAATGAGGAGAAAATATGTTTCCAATTGTATTCATCTTTGATTGGAAAGATAGATATTGTTAGAAGATGTGAGATTTACAACATTTTCCTTGTAAAATAAGATGATACTAAAGTTGATTCATCAAAGACTATATATCATTACTCATAAATTTCTTGATTAAAGTATCTAATTTTCAAATAAGCCCGATGACAGTGAAGAAGCATGGGTGTTCTTGTCAAAGTAGATATTTTAGGTGGTGCGGTCTCCTAGTGTTTGAAAAACAAATTGGGCCTCAGAATTGGGAGGTTCTCATTTTGGAAAAGGAAAATTTTTATGAAAATAATTCAATAAATCATGGTTAAAAACCTTAAATGATATTTCACATACTTCATAAGAGGAATGCGAAGTGGATAAGGATATTTGGAAAAGGAATAATTTGGCGAAAAATGGTACATGGACCGCATATGAGAAACAGTTTGTGAGTGGATCACAGTTTGTAGGAGGATTGCAGTTCACATAACGTCAACAGTTCATGGAGAATACTATCATTATCAAAATGAAGGCGATGATTTAGTCTGCCATGAAAGAAGAGATGTGGTAGACAAGCCACATAGGGAAAACAGTTTGTGGGATACTCATGGTATTTGGTGAAGACTATACCATATTGGAATATTGGGTAAATCATATTAGAGATATTCGAAGATTTATTTTCCTATATAAAGACCTTAATACCTTCATTAAAGAGTATGGTTTTTATAGTAGAACATCTTTATTATGAGAAAGAACATGGCTAAGACCTGAAATATTTGTGGAGGAAAGATTCCATGAAGGATTAAGTTGTTTTTAGAATAAGTCACAGTACGTAAAATAGGATGAAGTAGTCTGAAGAAGAGGGATTTCCACAAAAGAAGAGGTGGTACACAAAAGTGGTACACATAGTCTGTACGTGGAAGTAGTATGTGGAAGAAGTATGCAGATATGGTACATGAATACATTACATGGAGATGGTATGTAGAGACAATGCGTAGAGAAATATGCAGATATTGTACGTAGAGACGGTACGCGGAGATGGTACATTAAGATGGTATGTGGAGGTGGTATGCTGATTTGGTCTGTGTAGTTGGCTCTTTGAGGGCGTATATGGAGGTGGTATGCGAAGGATGTATGCGGAGTGGTGACAGTCCGCAGAGTAGAGAAAATTCATGGAAGAAGAGGTTGTCTGCAAAGCACTCACACTACGTGGTGAAACTCAGTTCTCGGAGGACACAGGAAGTTTACAGAGGAAGAAAAACAGTTTACAAATGACTGAAGGACGTTCCTACCAGCTTTTGAGTAGGAAAGAGAATAATTGTTTTTAAAGATAAATTTTTTCAAAACTAATCAAGAAGAACAGAAACATTGAATTGAAATATTTTGTGCTAGAAAAAGCACATGCATTGTTGGACTATTTTCAAAGTTCTACACAAGTGCAAGGGTATATACTACCCATTATATTCCACTAAAAAGTATTGTTTTCTAGTTAGTTTTATGGTATTGAATTGTTTCCAAGCCATATCAAGGATGTTGCTACTCTTGTTGAGTAGTGAACCTTATAAATTATTGTTTTCCTATGGATGTGTGTTTGGATTGTGTTCAGTAGGGAAATAAATATTTAATAGGAGGTAATGGTTGTTTCATAAGTAAGGAAATGTAAAAGAAAATGATATCATTGATTCACCCCCTCCACCTATCTGTGATACTTGAATTTTTGAATGGATAACTTCATATATCATTATGAAGCTCTCCACCTTTGCATGACTGGTCAAATAGTTGTCCTGTGTAGTGGTTCATACGCATGGTACCAAGGGAAATTTTCATACCCTATCATTCTTCCAAATCTGGTTAACCCTAATCTAGTGAATGCATCATCTTAGATTCCTCATCTGAAGCATGTTCCTTGTAGAGACTACATCATCACCTTAGGTGGTCTGAAGGATATGGGGTGGCCCAAAGGCCTTTTGGTGGCCTGAAGACCTTGAGGTGGGTCTAAAGACTTAATTTTCTAGATGCCTTAGGTGGCTCGAAGTCCTTAAGGACTTAGAGGACCAAACTGGTGGCTCGAAGTCCAAATTGGATGAATAGTTCTAGTTGATACAGTACCAAATAGTACATACTACTATATAGCTATTGTATTACTAGAGTATCCTGAAAATATGCCTCTGCCTGGATTTGATCCTAGTTATCATGTATGAACTTGAAGTGTCCCCATCAACTGTACTGAGGATCTTGTGCACAGCTAAGTTTATGAACTTAGTCTACTTTTCACGAGAAATTATTTTTAGTGCTTCCTTGAAGGAATGAATCTTTAATTCTTGGATGCAACAAGAAATTCTATCTAATATATATTTTTATTATATAATGGACTATAAAAAGATGGTAAATTGTGAAATTATTGTGCAAAGGAATATTTCTGTAAATCCATCTAAAGGAAGTATGTTTATCCCCATGAGAATATGTGGGAACTCAAACACTAAGAATACAAAGAATATGGATACCTACTTCCAAAGAGGTAGATCATACTAAAATAAGACAACTAGGTTGGTTAATTTTCCTTAATTTCCTTAGAGTGTTCCTAGGTGTTTTAAATGTGGTTCACTTGAGTATATCAAGATATATTATATGAAACCACCTAGAGAATGACATAAATTTAACTATATCAGGTATCTCTAATACCATTGTTATAGTTCTATAATTCTAGAGTTGTAAATTCATATCTAGTTTCTTATTTATCCTATGGTTTTATGGTGTCATAACATTAAAATAATTATCATCCATAGAATCGGTTGATATGGGGTGATTCTAGGAATACCATGACTTCTTTGGCTATGTAATCTCAACTAGAAAATTATGATCAAGGAGGAGATAGTCAGTATATGTATGGTTCTTAGTAGTTGATCATAGATGATAAAACTAGTCATTAAATGGTGTGAGGTACTATTCTTTTGAATTCCACCCTTATTCAAGCATTGTTTGATATGGTTGCATCCCACTCTTTTATTTCTTCTCATGTTTTTTATCATATGGGTTTACATGTTGAGATGATTCTTTATATTTTGAAACATCAAACACCTCTAACGAAAAGAGACTCTCATTCCATTAATTGTGTATAATATATTATACCTATCAGTAGGGATAAATTGGTTTGGGATTAAACTATTCTTGATATGTAAATATAGAACCTGGTTTTTGGGATGTATTGGTTAACATCCTTTAAATCTCACATTGACTATTATGTCTGACAAGTCATTTTTACACCCCTTAATGGTAGTAATCACCTATTTGGAGGATATTATGATGTAAATGTAAGTATAATAGGACATTTGGTATTTTTGGTCAGTAATATCTCTTATCAGCAGGTAGTAAAGACTTTGGAATTTGTTAATGAAACTGAACATAGGAATTTTCCAACCATCATTGACTAATTTCCTGATGTATTTATTGATAATTTTTTAGATTACCAACTAAAAGAGATGTTTAATTTACCATTGATCTCATAATAAGGACCATACCTATTTCACTTCCATCTTATAGGATGGAACAAATGGAATTAATGTAATTGAAGGTCAAATTGGAAGAAATGGAAAGAAAAGGGTTCATTCAACTGAGTATGTCTTTATGGGCATCACTAGTTCTTTTTATAAAGAATTTGGATGTAACTATTAGTATATGTATAGATTATCATAATAAAAAACATTCTAGGATAAATAATTGTTATCCCCTCCCCTTTATTTATGACATGTTTGATAAATTTTGGAGATCTTGATGGTTCTCTTAAATTGACTTATGATCAAGGCATCACCAATTGTGGGTTTAGAAAGAGGATATTATTAATATAGACTTCAAGATCCATTATGTTCATTATGAATATTTTATCATGCCCATTGGCCATATTAATTAATAATAAGTATTTATGTAATTAATGAATCGTGTCTTTTAGAGGTATCTTAACACTTTCTTTTGATGTTTTTTGATGATATTCGGTGTCTTCTAGAACTAAGACCAATTATGAGAAACACTTGGCTATAGTGTTGGGTATCATGTAGAAAAATAAACTTTATAAAAATATTATAAATTATGAATTTTGGATATAGGAGGTACACTTCTTTGGTTATGTCATCTCTAAAAGTTCATTTTCTTTATAATATTTCATAAATATATTAAATTGCATCTCCTCACACTTATAAAAAGACGCCCCTTATATCTTTTATTTACACAAATTTGATCCATATATATCTAAAAACACCCTACCAAATTATCTTTTTAACATGATTATAAATGAATTAGAGGTGATGGTCATATTAGATGACCATTCTAAGGGTCCTTAATAAGGAATCTAAAATAAGTCTACTAAAGAAGAGGTAATCATATTTACTGACTTATTAAAGATTATTACTTGTTGTACTTACTATAAATCTATTGTATCTATACTAAAATAAAAAATATAGTGTCATAAATGTAATAATATGTTATTAAGATTATTTTTCAACCACTTTCCACCTCCTTTCCATCAAATGAAAAGTGAAAACATCATTTTCACGTACGTATGGATTACTGTCTTCGCGAAGCAGTGTATTTCATTTTCCATCACCCCTTTAATTAGATGATTATAAAGATTTAACTAATGAATAGATATTATATTTATGACATAATTTTACTTCTATAATTATAATATCATATCTACCTTCTTAACTACAAATGTTTTGGAAAATGAAAACATCATTCGTTCATACATGTGGACTACCACATCCACGAAGCGATGTGATCCATTTTTCATTTACTCATAAAATAGATAGTAATTTGGATGGATTTAATGAATATATAAGATATATATGATATTAAAATGATCCTATAAAAGTGAATTATTACTTAAATTTTTTTCATTTCCTCCATCAAAAGGTGAATACAGCATTTATGTGTACGTACAACCTATTATCTCTGTGAACGATGTAATAAATTTTTTAATATATGTATTTTATTAGTGAATATAAATATATATAATGAATATATATTATAGTTATATCATTATTAAAATTATATAGATGATGGGGCTGCTATCAAAGTACAAGCATGGGAACTACCAAACCAAAATTCTTATAAAAATGAAGTAGTTAACTCCCAAAATAATGATAATAATAAAAAATTGTTAACAAATGGGTGATAAGATGTTATAAATGGATTATATATGAAATTATAGATATTTATAGGGTTTAAAATATTATTTATAATAAATTTTAAATTATTATACATGTGGTTAAAAAATTTTATGAGGCATGTTAAACTTGAGGTATGGTATTTCATCTCAATTTCCACTATATTGAGACATATTTGGTACAATATATATATTTATGTTTGTGTGGTGTATATAATAATCCATTGATTTATTTAACATGAATATATATTTATTCATTATTATTATTAATTAAATTCAAGTTTAATATTTCAAGGGATTATGATTTAAAATTTACCGTCATGGTAAGAATTTATTTTAAAGTCTCATTTTTTAGATAAATCTTATATTCATTGAAGGAATATTCTAATATATATTTTCTAAAATTATTATATTTCATTATGCTATAAATATTTAATTAGATTACATATTTTATTCTAACTTTTCAACTATTTTCAACATAAATCACGTAATGTGAAATTTAAATGAAAATTTGATGTTATTTCTATTTTTAATCATGATATTTTTCTTCCATGTCTATATTTTTCAAAAATGTTTTACAAAGGTCCTTTTATTTACCAAAATAATTTATTAAGTATATTTTATGTTATCCATGTAATTTAAAAAGTTTGAAATTAATTTTTCTAATGTTTTCTAAATGATTAATTTTCGACCTTCTTCATAAAAAATAAAAAAGGAATGTATGTTTTTAATGTATATGGAAATAATATATTTTCCCACTAACATAACCATTTTATTCTATTTATCTTATTATATAATTTTTTAATGGTTTTAAAAATAAAAATATTTAATGAAATATTATGTTAATTTTTTTCCTCCATTTTCTTTTATTCTCCAAATGGTATGATTTTGTTACAAAACCTATATTTTCAATGAATTGTTAGTTATATTTTATCTCTTATTAATTTTCTGTTCTTTAAATTTCTCTTAGAACATTCACTTTATTGTGATATTTTTTAATTGTACATTTTATTTCTATTAAATATCCATATTATTTTTATCATGGATGTGATTATTTATTAAATCATATATCATTATTTGAATATGGTGTTTTACTATAAAAGTTATTTTGTTGATTGGGGAAATATTAATATTATATATTATTTACTCAAAATGGATATTTATTGATAATTCATATTTTTTATCAATTAAATTGACCATTAAATATATTTGGAATGTATTGGAAATGTATATATGGGTGTGGGTGGTTATAGATAGCTCCTTAATTAATTTATAGGTCTCATGAGACAAATCAGTTATCCGTAATTATTAAATGGGTTTTTGGTATATACTTACCCATCAATTAAATTGTTTTGGCATAAGGCCTTGATGGTAAATATATCAATATTCCTAAGATCATGAAATCTAACATTAAATATTTCCTTCATTAATAATCCAGTTATTATTATCTATTATATTATTTCAATGATATTATTCTTGGATGAATTTAGTGCTCACGTTTTTTATTAAATGGATTGTTTTTTCAGTTATTTACCTTTCCATATGGATTCTGCTTTAATAAATCATGATATATTTAGTTTTACAAAACTCTTACTAAGTATCTGAGATCACCATTTATTTTTTACCTTTCCAGAGGATATGAAGGAGGATATTTTAAATAATATAATGGTTGTAAAAATATTTATTATGTTCTATATTCTATATTTAATATGTAATATGGGAATCATGTATATGTTTTGTTCTTTCATACTACTAAATTGATTAGTCTTTTGGGATTATATCTATTGTATCTTATTTTTTTGTAATAAATTAGATACAAGTTGTGGGTTAATAGAGTTGGGGTTTCTACATAATTTTTTGTTATTATCTATTTTTTATTTGATAAACTGAGGTATATCCATTCTATTGTATAGGTTTAAATTTCCTATTACATACCATGTAAATTGTTGAGATTATTTTATTATATTATTGTTGGTTTATATTTTATTCTATTATGGGAAGTATTTAATTCATTTATTTTTTTTTCAAATTTTATTAAGTGATTTTATATATCCCCTTAAGGGAAATCACTCTCAAATGATTCATTATTGACCCTTCGGGTTAGTCAATAACCTCTAGTGTTTCTGGAGCACATTTAAGGTATTATACTATTATGGATCTAACATTACACTCACTTTTATGTTCTAATGTTAGAAGAATAATTTTTATTAACAAATTCAAACTATAGTGATGCTAGATCTTATGGGAAAAACATAAGAAAAATATGATAGAACATGGTAGCAATGATTTTGATTAGTTAATAACGATGTCATCTTCTTACAAGCATATTTATTTGTTTCTCCTACCTTCAAAACCATAATCCTTCAGTGATGATGATAGTGTCTCCTAATAAGGGAATTATCAACCAATTTACACTATATTGGTATATGTAGATGATACATGAACAAATAAATAATTCATCCACTATAAACATGAAATTAAAACCATAATTATGGCCTTAATTTCTTACCTTATAGTTGTCATTATTTCCTTCAATACCTCACTTCCGAAACAAATCCATTTTAAACACCAGATTCTATAAAAAATATAAATTAATTATTATGTGGAATTAAATTTTCTTCTATTTTTAATTTTTTATTTTGTTGATTTAAATTTCGTATGATAAAAATCACTAGAATTATTCAACATTGATGATTGTTTTATTGATTTAATCTATTGTAAATCATATTTTTGAATTTTTGGATGAAGATTATTATTATAAATAATATTTATATAAATTATATATTATAAATTAGTTTCCCATGAAGGTTCTAAAATTGTATCATGGATTCCACCCAAATCATAAATTACCTATGTTTCCAATATGAATTTATTTAAATTTCATTTCAATTCATTACTTTAATGATGAAAGTTTATTTTTAAATGGTAACCTCATTAGTTAGTCAATAAATATGATTCAACCACCTTGAGTAAACTTGTATATTTGGTTAATTACATGTTAAGGGGGATTTATTCCCATATCTCCATCCATTGGTTTCGATATTAAATGGTATCCATAACATAAATCAACCATTGAGATATAAACAAATATCAATTTATTGTTTCTTAATCATAATTTAAATAAATCAAGTGATAATTATTGATATAAAATAGGTTAAAAACCTTCACTTTATTTCCCATTAGTGTCTCTAACTCTGATATTTAATTCAAAATATCCCTTAAAATAAATTTTTGGAAATTTATCCATCTTCAATTATAGAGATTTTCTTCCTCCAGCATCTTTAATTTGTTTGTACCATCCATAAACCTATTATATTTCCTTGATCGTATTTTGTCTAGTTAAACTATATACCTAATTATTAGCCAAATAAACCAAATTTGTATTCCTAGATCCAAGTACTTAGTTCATTTTTCAATGTAATCATTAAAGGTAATAAATAAGTCTTCTCCGATGATTTTTTTTTGAAAGAGAATATAAATAAAATTTATTTGACTTTATTTAGTGACTTAGTTTGTAATTTTATAAATCTTATACCTTCTTCAAATATTGTTTCCAAGAAATTTATCCTTAATGTTAACATTGAATAAATTTTTATAGTAGTGAAACAAAATAAATCAATTATTTAAAAATATTATTCCTTTTTAACTCAAACTATGATCACAAGAAACCCTATCAAAAAAGGAGGCTAAACTTTTAATTAAGGTGAGATATCATACATGAAAATTAAATTATAAATTTCATATTTTTCATATGATAATGATGTTGAAGTATCTTACATTTTTTTAGTTAATTAATATAAATTTTATAAAATTACTCATAGAGAGTTTCTTATTTCTAAAAAGAAATTTTGGCTATAATTAACATCCTATATTTTGTTGTTATTATGTTTTCTCATTTATCCACATAATAATGTAATAATTCATTATATATGCTAAATGTTATTTAGGTTATATATTTCATTTTTATGAGCCTTCCATTATATAGGATGATTGACCCCATGTTATATATATATATATCATGGTATGAGGCTCTTTCGATGTCGGTGCAATGTACAACTATGTTATAATCTCTTGTTGTTTTACTATGGTTATTATATATTTTTATGTTTTAATTTTTATACCCATGTTATATTATGGTCTCTAAGATTTATTTTCCTTAAATATTATGGAATATTTTTTAAAATATTAATGTCCTGTTATTTGGGCAGTTGCATATCCCTATTTAGATCTCTTTTCTTTAATGAATATAAAGGAATAGTGGGATGTTATTTTTTATATAATTGTGTAATCATTAATTCAACCCCCCCCCCCCCCACACACACACACCCATTATGATAATATAGAGGTAACAACAATTGAATCCATGACACTCTTATGACATAGATAATGAGATATATTTCTTTCTTCCCCTTTCTTTTCACTTCACATGTATATACACATATTATTTAACACTTAAAAATAAAATAAAAAATATTTTAATTTGTGTGTCTCGTATTAAATTTAGGGAACTTATAAAACAAATATTATAATTATACATTCTTTCCCAAATAAAAATGTTAGAATTTTTTAATTAATAAATTTAAAAAAGAAATAAAATTAAATCATTTACATCCAAAAACATTAAACCTAGAATAATATTTTGAATTTTTCATATTTTTATTATTTTCATAAACATGTGTGTGTATTTTTTTATGTGTGTTTAGTTAAAAAAAATTCATCATTTATTCAATTTTCCCAACCTTTAAATACTCCAAATAGTATAAAATAAATATATTTAGTTTTAAGAGTAAAAATGGTAGCCCTAAAGAAAAAAATACTATCAGGACATTAAATAAAGTGAAAAATATAGAAACAAAATTTATAACATATCTAATGTGAAAATACCCTATGATTTAATTGTGTACTAAAAATAATGGGCAAGGTAGAATGATCACACTAGAATAAATGTGGAAAATCACTATTATGTTTTTGAGGAGAAAATTTCACAATTTTCATTATTAAATAAATAAAATAAATATGCCTCCCAAATAAATACACCATAATTTAGAGACTAAAAAAAGATAATTTTTTTGATACTTTAAATTGAGGATAATTCTTCATTTTATAGGTCATACTCACTCCTTGATCCTCTTTTACCATCTATTTTGGGTGTGTTATGACAAATCATCCTAATATCACCCCCACCCCCTTAAAAATTTTAGGGGGGGTTTAAACCTCAGAAAACAAATTGGAAGTATTTTTTAATAGTTATTAATCTCAAAAATATTTTTAGTTCACCCAAAGTAAACAAAGTTTTTTTTTGAGTGTGTGGAGTCTAATTGAGGACCATTTAATTTGAAGCGACCATGATGAATGAATCGTTATATGGTGGAAAATTTTATTCAATGATGGATATGATTAATTCTTCAACATGATTAATAAAATAAACCAGAACTAGACACAATATGATTCATTAACCAAGTATTAGATATTATCTAATTTAATTAAAAATTGATATTTATTAGATTAATTTTAGAATAAATATGAAAATGAACTAACACCATGTTTATTGTAATGAATATTAAGTATATAAAAAGGAAAATGAAATAGAAACATGGAAACTGATGATAGTAAAGGAGAACTAGGATCCATTATAACTAAATGTTACATTGTTTGATTTATTTTAAATTCTATATAAAAACAAGATAATATTGATATTGATTAGGAATTAATTTTTCAAATAGAAACATCCATTCACATTATTCTTCAATATGTTTCCTACAATCCTCAATAAAAAAATAATTTAATATTTGGGAAATATGATCTTTAGATACATCTTTTAGAGCATCTTAAAGTCAATTTTTTATATTATGGGAAGCTGATTGAAGAGAGATATGGTAATTAAAAATGTTGACTTACTCATTTTCTATTTCCCGTAGTGGTTTTTTGAAAATTGGATGGGCTCAAAATGGTTTTCTAGAATTTTCCAAGGACTATTATAGGGTCTTTTATGAAAATAAAGTGATTATCATATGGTTCTACACTAGGGTAAGTTCTAGGAGATATCATATATAACTGTGGAAAAAAAATTTATGGGTGGGAGAAATAGTGTCATCTTCTTTTTCACATTTTTATGTTTTATCTTTTTTGAACTGTTTCTATTTTGATTTCTAACTCATATAAATATAAAAAAAATAGAACACAATTTTACCTTATCTTTTATGCTTTCACACTCCAAACCTAATTTTTTCCTCTTTTATTTTATTTATTTGATAATCTTGGATCTTGTTGTAAAATTTTTTGTGGAACAGGTTGAAATTTTTGAAATTTTAGAATTTTATCATAAGTGAATGTTTATAAGAAATCGTGAGGTTCCATATGAATTCATTTATAACTTAACATATCCAAAATTAATATTTAGCACACATTTTTTCTAACCATGTATCTTTTTTATGTAGGATATTCGAGGTCTTAAAATATTGTTTTCAAGATTAGAATATGTTTTTTCTAACCGTGTGTCCAAAATGTGTGTTGTGTCTAGACTTAAAAAAATAATTTACCTAATTTCCCTTCCTGTTTACCTAAATTACCCCCCCCCCCCCTCCACCCCCCAAATTCATCCTATATTTATATCACACTTACCACCTAGACTAGGGGGATCCCATGCATACCTCATTTCCTTCTCCGCCAATTCTAAAAGCTACCTCTTATGATTTCAAGTGAGAATCATCCAGATTAGGTTTCTCCCTTCCCCTTCGTCTTCTTTATCTCCTTCTTTTTGCTTTCCCTTTCATACTCTTACTCCCCTTACTACACAAGACACTTATAATAACCCTATGTGGTAAACTTCTAGTTCCTTATGTTTTTATTTCATAGGTAATGCATCTTCCTCATAGGACCTTATTTTATTTGTTTCTAAAGGGTTTTGCAAGTAAGTTTACCATTTCATTAGGCCTTTAAACTCTAGAAACTATATTTATTTTATTTTAAATTGGTTTTTTGGATACCTAATATTATTATTAAATATAATTAAGGAGTATTTGAAAAGAAAATAAATTTTCTGTTGTTTTTATTTTAATATATAGGATTTTCTCAATTTTTAAATGTCATAAAAATATATTTTGGGATAATTATGCATACCAAAATTTTTTATTGAATTCAAAAATGGAATTTATAAATAAATTCTAAGATTTTAGAATGGGTTTTTGGTTTCTAAAGTAAATTCTCATGGATCTTAAGTTTAACATGGAATTTTAAGTAATTACATGAAATGAAAATTATTGCTAAAATTTTTCAATATTGGTTTTTTAATAAAATTATAAGGTTTGTACATCCATTTTTATGAGGTTGGTGGTTATACACATATACATAGGTGTGTGTGTGTGTGTGTATATACATGTTCAAATTTACTTGAGAGCACATTAACATATACAATAATATAAATAGATATATGTGTGTAATTGTATATGAGCATAATGTGAGGGTTACCTTAAGAACTAAAATTTGGTTTAGAATGTGTTCTTCGAATGGGTTTTTGGTGAATTACTAAAAAAACTTATAGAGGTTCGATTATAATGATTTTAAATGGATTTATATAATTTGTAAAAAGTTTCTTTTATATTCAAAATCCATTATATGATAGTTTTGGATGATATATTATGTATTTCATGATTTTCCTTAAATGGTTCCCTTGGTTTTGTGAGAAAATGGTTTAAATGGGAATGTGACTTTTGTCAACATGATTTTTTTTAATAGGAACAACACATAAGAAACTCATGTAAAAAGGTGGGATGAATAGAATATTTATTCTAGGAAAATTTCCACCCTCCCTAACTTTTGTACTAAGCCACAAAACTAACTAAACTATATGATGTAATGGATTGGTTACCACTAGGACATTGGATTTTTCCTCCCATGTGGTTCATGCATGAGAATATTTATGCATGGTTTGACCACCATGAGTACCAGGACCCTAGGATGATGCCTAAAATTAGTATCCTAGGTATTATTATAGTCCTTTATTTGTTCAATTATATTTATTTCATAATTTTATTTAATAAAATAATTTTTTTAACTTCCTTGAATTATAATTTTTCAATAAGAAAAATATTTATTTTTATTTAAGACCTTGAAATGATTATATTATTTAAAATACTTAAACCTCCCTGTTTCTAGATAAATATTTCTTTTTAAGGATAATGAATTATGATCTGATTTCATGTAAAAATAAGGAAAACTAATTTCTATTTGTATTTAAAAATAGCATGAAATGAATCTTTAATTTAAAAAAGTTTCATGGGGTGTAGTTTATCTTTATAATTCCAACTATGATCTTGATCTCATGCATGTATTATTGTTTTAGTTACATGTTATGGTTCTACTCTTGGTTTCTCATGAAGTAATTTTTGTTGTGGCCAGATGGTGACTTATGGTCATTTAGAGGTATGTTGGTTATTTCTAATTTATTTGGATTCTTCTATCACATTTTCTAAGAAATCCTTTTACTGTTTTCATATATGTTTATTAGTGGATAAATTATATCCATAGTGGTCATAGTGGGACTCTAAGTACGATTTAGGTGCGGGGGTAGAATGGTGATATGAGATAATTTATTTTCATTTCCCTTTTTTTAAAAAATACAACATTTATATTATTATTTATTATTTTCATTTAGCACATGGACCTCCACTGTATGGATTGGTCATTTCCATTTATCAATTTCTTCTTAAATCTGGTTATTGGGAGGAAGCATTCCCATCAGTTATACTATGATTCCCTATCATTTTTTTCTACTTTATGGAGATTGTAAATGTTCCTAGGGTGTAACAAACCAAGCTAGTTAAACCCATAATTTCACCCGAGTTGACCATCCACATGGACCGAAGCACGTTCCTAATCACTAATGGGAAATATATAAGAACTGGTGTATTATACAAAGAAACATGGGAATAATTTTACTCTCTAATAGAAACACAATAATATGGAAACAATTAGAGTATCACAATAGATATCTGCCTTAATGGCCTGAAGGCCTTCATTTTTTATTCATTTTTAATAATCCATATTTTAAGGGTTAAAGGGGAACCCGTGAAATTATAGAATCTAAAGGTATTAAAGGAATTCATTCATTACAGACTATAACTTCTTGAATTTGACCCTCCCCAACATCTTTATCATGATCAGCTCTACACCTTTGTATGGTTATATGGATAATTGTCTTGTGCATAAGTGAACAGGACTGGTACTGAGGTAAAATTACATACCCTCTCATTCTTCCAAATATGTTAACTCTTCTATTGTGCATGCACATTTCTATGAATCCTCTTTTGGCGCATTATTCCTTGTAGAATATATCTGGTTTAATCTACACATCAGGTGTCCCAAAGGCCTTGAGGTGGCCCAAGGGCCTTAAGGTGGCCCAAAATCCTTACTCACCCAAAGGCTTGGGTGGCCCTAAGGCCTTGAAGACTCTAGTCCCAAACCAGTGGTCCAAATTTGAATAGTCTCGGATGCTGCAATACCAAACAATACCTACAACATTACCTGATATAGTTCCCTATACATTGCTGCTATTGTAACCTGGAATTATGCCTCTACCAGTAATTGAACCTGGGTCTCATGGATTTAGTTGGAGAGTCATCACCAACCGGACTGAGGCTCATGTGCATCATAATAGATATCTAAATACATCATATGTAAGAAAATCAAACCATAATGTAACATATATAAAAATGGATAAGAGAGTGAATTAAATATTTTTCAAGCATAAATATCTATATCAAGATCATGTGGCAAAACATATCAAATAAACAGGCATGTAATGTGTCTCAAAAAAATTAAATCCTTGAAATGAGGTTATAAGAAACTATGTCAGCTCTGATGAACATTAGTCAGTATAATTGAATCCTAATTTCTAATAACTTTGGTTCCTCAAATATTCTACACACTAGTAACCATAGAAACGAGGTAACATCCCCTAGTGATAGCTAACTCCACTAGGGCTTGCATATGTCTAGTTTTTCCATATACCCCAATGTCTCCCAATATTCTATTACACCATCATTATATTGAATAAAACAAAATCATATTTAATAAACATTTTACAAGGAAAAAACCATTTCATTTTCATTCCCATGTTTTTATAAAACATTTTATATAAGGATTCCACACTACTTCCAGGCTTGAAAACCCACTTTCATTTCAAAATCACCTTTGAAGAATTTTATCAAACACATCATGTGCATAAATAACATTTTCAAATAAGTCCATTTAAAAAAAATGATTTCCAACAAAGATAAAATCCAATTTCAATATTCAATTTTATAAATCAAACCAAATGAAAGCACCATAAGAACTCAGAAATAAATAAGGTGTAGACCAAATACACCAACCTCAATAATGGTGAAAATCATATTACCTTAAAAAATAGTGCTGAGAAATAATTAAATCTGATCCTCACAAGCCTATATCTTAGTGAAACATAATCAATTACCTAGAAAAAAATATCTATCATAAAAATAAATCCAATTAGGGTTCTGATATAAAAAAGGGTAAGAGATATCAAGATAATTTTTAGAAAAAATTAGAGAAAATGAAAGTAAAAAAATGAACGTTCCTTGATGAGTTCCACCCAGAACATTCAAGTATCACTAAGGAATAAAGGGGGGAGTTATATAGAGCTTCATGGAGGTATTGGTTTGAGATAATGATATATTATAAGGGGATTATATTTAAAAACAACCAAGGGTGTTGGGTTAATTTTCCATTTCAATAACTTTAGATCTGATTATATGGTTAGGCCACACAATTATAAAAACTATGTACTAGCCTTACGGAATCCAAAACCCTTTGAAAACTAATTCATAGAGTTTACTAAGAATAGCCACACAATTTGAAAAATCATGCACAGGTCATGAAATGGCATTTATACCCAAAACTAAACATTCCAACATCTTTTCTAGAGACTCACATAGTCAGACAAACCATGCTCAAACTATGAGAATCAACACACAAACTGACAGTTCTATATTACATAGTTACCACATGGTTTGATAAATTGTGTACATAAACTATGCTCCTAAGATTTTTTCTCAAAAACTTTAAATTTTCAAACCCTGAATCCTGAAAGACTATATAACATTAAAAGAGAAAATCCAATCTCAAAATTAATTATACCTATGAACCAGAGAGAATTACATTAGGGATGTCATGGTCTATCTTGGGAATCTAACTGATAGAAGGCTCAGGCTGGCACATTACAAAATATTATTAAATCCCAGGTTCCTCATTAAGGACTAGATTCTAGAGTAATTTTTTTTATTTGGGGTGTCTAGTGGATTGGATTATAATTTTCAAGGATCAAGTGGGAGGTACAGTAATATTCTAACTAAATATTTATCATGCTTAACATATAGTTACCATGGTAATTTGGGTTTTGAGACTTCAATTTTTAATATTGGTTAATTTCTTATATTTTGGATTATTTGATGAATTTCAATGTTTTGAAGGATATTGATGGATGTAAAAATGGTGTCAGGTGGAGAGAAGTCATAGTCTATTAAACTATGTGGGTTCTCAGTACATAGTTTAACATAACTCTTATTAGTATTTTCATGATTAGAAAAAAAATCTACTAAACCATTTGGTTAATTTGTACACAACTATTAGTCCATCTTAAGGGAGTTTTGGTGATCATTTAGGTTTTTGGTTAGGGTTTGGTTTCCATAGGTTGGTTTTTAAAATAAAAATGAATTGGGTTTGGAAAAGTTAAAATGGGGGTTTACTAAAATAAAAAACAATTATAATTAGGAATTAAAATTAATCAATACATTTTCTAAATAAATTGAAATGAGCTTCGTTATCTGATTTTCAAAATAGCATTAAAAATATAATTTTGGATTTGTTACCTAAATTCCAAATGAAATTTTAAAAATTAAAACAAATAGGAACTAATTTAAATTTTAAATTTAAGGAAAAATGTTTAAAATCAAAAAAAGTTTTATTTGGGATTAAATAATGTAAAAATTCCTTTAAATGGAAGGAATTGATGTTTAAATTTTTTAAAGGGACATTCTAATGTAAAACCGAAATGATTTCAGTTTTGTTTTAAAAAATGAGGAAAAGGATAATAAGGTTCTACATTTCTTTTAAAGGTGAAATTCATATAATTCAAAATTATTTGGAAAGGGCCCTTTAAAATATTTTTTTTGGAATTTTAGTTTGGAAGTGACATTTTTTTGAGTATTTCCATTATCAGGATGGTGATTGTTCTTTGATTCTTTTGGAATTTTCTTTTTTCCTATGGCTAACCAAGTTTTGATATGATTTAAATTTAATTGAAATTTATTTTAAATTTTTTCTTATTTTATTGAACAAACTACCAATTAAAAAATTTCTGATGGATTTTGAGATGTTAAAGGTTTGGGATGTTCTCAACTTGTGCCTCTAGTGATTAGGGAGTGTAGTATTTTGGTTGATGATCTCACTTGAGGGTTCATGTTTGGTCTTCGATTTCTTTTTTTTAAAGTGGATCATTTTTCTCATTTCAATGGTTGGATATTTGTTGGTTGTTTTTTATAAATTCTTTCATACATACATTAATTTGAAATTATTATCATATGAACTAGAACCATTTTAGGATATGATCAGTGGGGATATCCCAGTGATATTGATTTATAAGTACCTGGCCAAAATGAGTGGTGAACCTATTAATTTCAATATTATTTAAGTTTATTTATCTTGATATTAGAATATCCCATTTATGATATGGTATGTTGTGCTAAAATAGTCTAATTTCCTTTCTTCTGAGGATAGAAATGTTGTTGTTTTTGGATAGTTGAGTTGTGTTTTAGTGTCTCGGGTCTTTGGTGTGTCGTGTTTTAGGTTAGATGATAGTCTAATTGATCCTGTTTAAAGTGGTTCTCTTTGTCCCTCTCGCTTGTTGTTCTCTTTTATTGATCTATGAGTAATATTTGGGGTAATTTTGAATGAAATTTTTTTTATATTTAGATGATTGAATTGATGTAAATTATGTATGTGTACATAATTGAGAATTTATATTAAGTTCCCTTGTTTTAGAGCCTCTTTGGTAATTTTTTTCTTTTAGGGGTGTTATGTCACTCCATTGAACTTTCTTATTAGTGGAATCTTAATAGTATGGTGACCAAGTATTGGTCTCAATCGCCTTTTGATCATCTCCAAAGGATTTTTTTTATCTAAATGTGATTTAGAATAATTTAATATATTTGGTTTTGGGTAAGTATTTTGATTATAGTGAGTTTATATCCTTGGGTACAGTGAGGATGGGTGCTTTTAATGAATTATAAAATTATTAGAAGACCACCATAATCTATTTGGCCTTGTAATTTTTTGGAAATTTGGTTCAAAGTCTCTAGTGGATGTTATTTTTAGTGAGAGGACAACAAATATTGAGTTATAGATTTAGAGGTTATTTGAGAGATAGATAATGCTAAGGAGTCGAGTGTGGTGTATTTTAGTTAATGATGTGGGTCTAATCTTGGTGGTTTTCATGGTGTTCCTTAGTTTTATGGAATCAAGTGGTGTTGAGTGGGATGATTCTTACCATTACTTATGTTAATCTAAATCCATCGATACATTCTATGTGAATAAATCATTATAGTGGGTAGAATTTACACGATATAAACCTAGTTTTTTCCATTTTTATTTAATTTCTTTAACAATATTTGATTATATACGCAAATTTTATGTCGAATTGGTTAAATTTTTTGAAATTTTTGGAATTTCATCAAAGACACATGTCTAGAATATGGTCAGTAGAAACCATGTGATAACCATGTGAAGTAATATATAAATTAACATAGGTAAAATTAATAGAAGGTATAGGTTTTCAAACCATTCATCTTGCATATGTGGGTTACTTCAGGTCTTCTGATAAGGGGTATATGGTTGGCACATGGTTTAGAAAATAATGAAGCTAAACCATGTAAAATGTCCGGAATTTAAAAATATATAATTTACCTAATTAACCCCTCTCTTTTTTCCTTAAACCAACCCCCTTATTCACCTCCACCTCTGACACTCAATGCCCAGCCCGAGGGGGCCATGTGAACCTACCTTCATCCTCTGATTCTAGCACCTACCTCTTGTGATTTCAAGTACGATTCATCTAGGTTAGTTTTCTCCCTTGTATTTCTTCTTCCTTGTCTAACTTTTCATCCATACCCTCACATTCTACCCCCCCCCCCCATAAACATGACACCAGGACAAACCCTTTTTAGTTTTAGCTTCTGGTTTCTTATGGACTTATTCTATTGGGCACGTTTCTTCTTCCTAGTACCTTCATTTCTCCATTTTTCAAGGGTTTGTACCATCTTAAAAGGTTCTAGGTAGGTTTCCCATTTCTTTTGTATGTTAAATTCTTAAACCTTAATTTTTTTTCTTATAAATATGTGTTTTGAATACCAAATAACAGTTCTAAATATAACTGAGGAGTATTTGAGAGTAAAATCATGTATCACTTGACTTTCATTTTAATGTTAGGATTTTCTTATTTTAGAAATATCTAAAAAATATTTACTGGGCTAATTATGTTTACCAGATGTTTTATAAAATTCATTAATGGTATTTATAAATAAATTATAAGGTTTTTAGAGTTGTTTTTATTTTCCAAAGTAAATTATCATTGTTGTTCACTTGGAATTTCAAGTAATTATTTGAAATGATAATTATTGATAAAATGTTTTGAAATTGGTTTTTAATAAAAGTGTGAAGTTTAAAAATCTTCTTCTATGTGGTTGGTGGTTATACACATATACATAGGTTTAAACACACACACACAGACACACACATATATATATATATATGAATAGTATAAATTTTCATGATAATATGTTAACTTTTTAAATAAGATATATATATGTGTGTGTGTGTGTGTGTGTGATTATATATAGGCATAATGAGAGGGAAATGATATAAATTTATATCATAAATTGTTATTCAAATGAGTTTTGGGTGAACTTATAAAAAAAAATAAAGTCTAGGTTGGAATATTTTTACATTACATTATATGATTTATAAAATGTTTTTTTATTAAATCCATGATATGATATTGTTGGATGATATACTATGAATTTCCTAACTGTAATTAAACAGTTCACTTGGTTTGGTGAGAAAATAATTTAAAATAGTATGTGATTTTTTGTCATCATGATTTTTTTAAAATGAGAATAGTACATGGGAACTTTGGGTACATAGGTTGGATGACAGGGATAAGTACACTAGGAAAAAAATTTCCTCCCAATCTTTTGGACTATGCAACAACACTAACTAAACTATATAATGACATAGATTAGTTACCACTATGAATGTTCCTTCATCCTCTTCAATGTCTCTTGCATGAGAAAAATTTTGTTTAGTTCGATCACTAAGAGTACAAGGATCCTAGGATGAGGAATAACCATAGTGTCTAAGGGTTTCCCATGGCGATTTATTTGTTTAATTTCAATTATTTCTTTTATTTCTCTTTAATAAAATAATTTATTTAACTTTATTAAATTGTAATGTTTCTTTTAAGAAAATATCCTTTTTTTATTTAAGGAAATCAAAGTATTATTTTATTTAAAATTCTTAAACCTCTATATTTTATAAGAAATTTTTCTTTTGAAATACAATGGCTTATAATTGCATTTAAAGATAAAAAAACAAATTTCTATTTGTATTTTAAGATAGAATAAAATGGATCTTTAATATAAATGTGGTTCATGGAGTTCGGTTTCTATTTGGAAAACTTTCTCGGATCTTTAGCTCATGCTTATATTATCATTTCAATTATAGGTTATGGTATTTCTCTTTGTTTTTTGTGGAGAAAGTTTGGTTGTGGTTGGATGGTGACATATGACCACACGGAGGTATTTCTTTTATTTTTAATTTATCCAGCTTCTTTTATCACACCATATAAGAAGTAATTTACTAATTTCAATTATGGTTATCAATAGACACATTATTTCTATGTAGATCATAGTTGTACTCATAGATATCTACAAGTGAGGGAATTGGAGGGTGAGCTAAGGGAATTTATTTGTTTTTCCATGATTAAATTGTTTTACTGCATTAATATTATTATTTCTCCTTTCCAACTAGCACATGGACATGTTATGTTTGGAGTGTTAATTCATGTTTTATCCTATTAAATAACTATTATTATTGGGTTAAACTATTCCCATTGTTCACACTTCAATTCTCTAACACTTGTCCTCACCCTAGAGATATTGGGAATGCACCTTGGGGAAGTTTTGGGCCAACTTGGGAATCTGATGGAAGGAAGACTTAGTCTAGTTCATGAGGCACACTCATTTTACATTTACTATTCCATTATAAAAATTCCATTATACCAAAAAGTAAAAAAACACTATTTTCGAATCATTTTAAGATCAGTTAGCGGTCTTAGGATACTCAAAATCCAGACTCAAATTAATTGATTATTATTTATAAAATAATAATAAAATCACAAAATATATTTTTATAATTTTACCTTATGTTCTTGTTATATTTATAAATGAATTTTAAACATTTTAATTTATAATATAATTTTTAAATAAATTCAAATTCTAAAAATAATATATTTAAATATAATAGAATTTGATTAAAATAATTTTTTATGAAAATAAATTTTTTATAAATAGATTTATATTTTTCAATTACTAGATGAATTTGGGTTTGATTAAACAAAAAAATTACCAAATATGTTGTCTCCATTAATAAAATAAGGAATAATTTTAACACCTCTAAACTCAAGCCACTTATATATCCAATTCTTTTTCAGGGTTATTTAAAATGTTTTCACTTTTTCGTCATCAAAATTTTGATTTTTTAAGCATTTTTAAAACATAAGTAATCTATTGATTTGTAAATGGATTGAATATGTCTTATAATTATTTTACTAGATATACCCTTTTATAAATATAAATAAAATTACAAGTATATTGATTTAATGCATTTATAAATAATTAACCAAACCTCACTTGATGGTGATGTATTTTACATGCCAAACCTATACATACTATTATAGTGAGTCACTATCCTATTTGTCGCCAATAGGCCCTATGGTTCACATGAAACCCTATGTTTCTCCAACCCCCCCCCCCTCATTCTATGCTTTTATTCATACCACAAATCAGCCACACCTCACATGCCCATGAAATTTACCACCCTATGCACCCTGGATAGATTCCCTATTGAGTATTCCTAGAGAACCAAACCTAGGGGAATCTACCCAACTATATAACCTCATGTATATTTTTCCATATATGATCTCTTACTCCATATTCACTTTTCCAGCCACACTAATACTATAACACCACATGCCATAAATAATCAAACATAGTTGTAACACCATGTCTCTTCCAAGGGATTCGACTACATTTTCCAAGTTATTATTTTCAATAACTATAATTTCAAATACAAAAATCTTAACCATTTTCAAAAAATTTAGTACAAAATACCATATTTTTATATATATTAATTATGTTATCAGTGTAGTTTATGAATTTTCTATACCAATATTTACATTTCTTTATTATCATTCCCTTAATTTATTTTAATTTTTCATTTAGTATAATTATTTGGTAATATGAAATATTCATCGCCTCTTTTAAACACGAACATTGTATCCACGTGACTATTGGGCATAAATATCCCTTCTACAAACTTCATGATGTGAATAAAAATTTCCCTAGTTTCTATTAAAGGCTTGATAGGTTATTCTCATTAAGTTAGTCATCCTATAGATTCTAGAGAAACCATATTCAGTCAATGGGAGCAATAACATAACAAAAGTTTTTCTATAATAAAAACTATTGTGTATAATTATGTCATAAATTCTATAAAAAATTTGTTAACACGTGTAAGAAATTTTTAGAATCATTATTATTGATGTTCTTTATGAGTAAAAATATGTATCGCATTTATGATTTATTTTGACATTTATTTTCTATTTAGTGGGTTTCTGGGATGATCCAATCATAATATAATGATTGAAAAACTCTAATTGATGATCTCAATGAATTATGAATTATTTATAATAATCAATAGTAAAAAAAACTTTGTGGGATAAAATATTTTGTCTCACTTTTTCAGTAAATTAATAGTGAATTTTCATCCATTATTATTAAAAAAAATTCCAGCCTCATTGATTTATATCCTATGATAGTATATAATTTCTTCATTCTGGTGAATCATCCATCACTTATTGCTACTAATATTATTATTGTTCATAACACCATTATCTCACATAGAAACACCCATGGAGGTGCCCATCTAAGTAAACATGGTCATCATAAATTAAAGTAAAATTTCACCCAATTTGACAAAGACTACCATATGGTTAACACATGTTGACTTATCAATGGACATCCTAATCAACCTCCAACTTAGGAAAATTATTTCTTTGAATATGATTATTTCACTAACTCAAGATCATACTTATAATATTAGGAATATTTAAATGTTATTGAAATTTTGAATTATTAATTTTTTTTATCTACAGTATCAATGTGCCTCTTTATTTTCATGTGACATGGTTTCTCACAAAATTAACTCAAATTTTTTACTCTCATAGAAACATACTGTATATTTTTTTGGAGGCTCTAACCATCTAATAACATATTTTTATGTCATAAAATTATATCAACTATGTTATTCTATTGGATTTATTATAGTTTTCAAAATCCCTACCATTATAATTTTAGTTTATGGGAGTTACTAAGTAACTCCATTTTTCATTTATCATTAGTGGATAAAATTATTAATTACAAATTTAATTTTTTATACATTGGTTAGTTTAATTTTTTCTATAATGAATTATTATTTTATCACAAAATAATGATGGATTTTAGGATATTTCAACGAGTTTAGTGCATGGTAAATAGAAACATTGACTCTATGTGTATGTGATAGGCTCGACACCTCCACTTGTATGGCATATCTTACTAACACAGGTATTTAATCTCTATTATAGTCATGGTTATCCTCTAGAATCCATGATTTGTAAAAATTTCCCTCAAATTAGTCTCTTTCATTTTTTTGGATTGTAAGCCTTATCCCTTTATCAAGCATCACTGAGTTACTTATCACCCTAGGGTTCTCTTATGAATATCTTGTTCTTTCAATTATTCCACCCATATGTATGGATCCTTATTCACATTAATAATAAACACAGTTTTCATTAAGTTTTATATTTATTGGTTACTCTTCACACATGACCTAGGATTAAATGCTTAAAAATCGGTCTGATATTTTATCATTTTTATAATTTTTTATAATGAATGTAAAATACACTTTTTAGACCACCTAAAGTGTTTATTCTAAAAAAAATAGTGAAGAATATTTTTTAAAATCCATTAAATCATTCATTTATGAGCGTGTAATTATTCATCAGACTTATTGTCTTGCAACACCATAAAAATTTTATTCTATAATGCAATAAAAATACTTAATATAATCCACTCATACTCTTCTTATTAATATAAATGTCATAGCTATATTTTTTGAGTGATGAACTACTTACTGACACTTACATGATAAATTTAATTCATTCATCATTCATTCTATGTGAGATGCCTTTTTCTCTTTAATAACTAAGGTGACCTCACTATTCACTTCCATTATGTATCTTTGGGTATATTTTATTTTTCTGAGACATTTGACATTCTCTCATTAAGTTCAATTAATGTTATTTGAAATTAATATTCTTTAGTTACTCTTTGGAATAAGTTGTTTATAATTTTTTCAAAAAAAAACCTTGGTTATTATGTGGTCTTAAAAGATGTCTAATTTCAAGAATAAAATTATTTTTTTCCTCTCACTTACCATAATCTTCTTCCTAAATGGATAATGAAATTATTATTCCATATTCACTTACTATACAACTATCACCATTATACCCTCTAGAAGATATTGGATCTCATTTTATTCATTAATATTCTCACTACCAACCTAAAAACACCACCATTATGTCTAATATTACTACTGTACCTAAAAAATCATCTTCAACATCACATATATCAAATTATATTTCAATGAAACTCAAAAAAGGTACACATACTTACTAAAAAACTCCAATAACTTATTAGTGGCTATCCATGGTTACTTATATATTTACTTTTTGTCTTGTTATATATTTCAATCCAAATTATATTTTTCGAATCTAAATCAAATCTAGGTTAGAACCAAGATAAGTATGACAAGTTACAAGCACTTGGGGTCAATAAAACAAAACATCTTATCAATATCCCACTAGAAAAATAAAATTCATGGAGAAAGTGGCATCATCTTTGTTAATTTGTATATTTCAATTAATTTATTAATGTCTTACCTTATGGAAAAAAAATTTAAAAACTTATGGAATTGAATATTTTGATACATTCACACTGGTGACTAAAGTGGGTTATAATAGACTTATTTTCCCCTCACTCAAACTCACAATTGAAACTTCACTAACCTGATTTTAGAAATGATTTTCTAAATGATTTTCTAGATTAGTAGGTGTATATGAGCCAATTACTCAGGTTTGTTTCATAAGGAGGGCCCTCTAAAATATGTTGACATCAATACATGTTATATGGTCTCAAACAGTATCCAATAGTGTGGTTTAGATGTTTTTGAAATTTTGTGATTAGTTTTGGGTTATCATATAGTATGAAGGATACCTTGGTGTTTTATTATTATAATGAATCAAAGTTCATTATTTTAATATAATATGGTGATAACTTGTTCATCACTGATAGTCACCCTACTAGAATTAGAAAATTAAAAACCTTCCCTCTAAAGAAGTTACATATGAAGGATTTAATCCCATTAAGATATTTTTAGGAATTTAGGTCTCCTAATATTCTAAATTTATTATCCATATCAAATGAAATTTGGTCTAGATCCACTATAAGAAACAAGGATGATGTGTGTTGATTCGGTCAACACACAATTGGAGCTAATGAAAAAATCTATTTACCCTAGCAGTGAAATGTTCTTCACTACTGATAGGTACTGGCTATAATAGATTGAGCATAATCACCCCATTATTATATTTTTTAAAACAAAAATTACAAAACATACATTATAACAACCTTTAAATTTAGAGTTTAGATTATAAAATACATAACATAATAAAACCCACACTTTTCACTCGATGTGTGTTTTTTATAAAAAATAGTTTCTTTAAACAATACACTTTATTTATTCAAAATCAATACTCATTACTAGAATATTAACATTTTTATTGTTCCTACTCATATTTAAACCTGAAAAATCATTAAAAACATGGAATGGGTATATAAATATAAATAAAAGATATAAAAAGGCATGAAAACATATTAATACATGGAGATACATAGAAACTCATTAAAAATATTATAACACATTTTACAAATACTTTATATTAAATTATGAAATCAATATTATTTTAATATATATTTAAAAAAAACGTTCTCTATAAAATAAGTTCCTAAGAGATAAGATATTTCATTGACAACAATCAATTTTATTTTTTATGACACATACAACTATAATCATTATGGTAACTAGGGATAAAACTCAAGGTTATTACAGGGTGTGCGACCAAACAAGATAAAAATATTCCAAATAAATAGTAAGAAAGTAAATTAGAATTCAAATGTGATGTTAATTAAGTGAAGTTTGAATAGTGTTGAAAGTGAGAAAGCCATGAGAACACTAATAATGGAGAGGAAGGTCTAACGGTGTATGGATTTATGAAAACTTAACTTGATATAATTGATAAAACACCACTCTTATATTGCAATATAATTTACCATAAAGGTGTTAAATTTGTGGGAAAATATAATTGAACAACTATAAATCTTTAGGTGAACAACCTCACCAAATAACTCCCCTACAAACTGATTTTCCTAATAGAACTCAACACAAGGATGCTTATTCATGGAGAAAAGTAGAATGAAAACATTTTCCATCTAATTTCTTTGGTTGTGGTTTTAATGGAAAAAATAAACCTATACTATTCACTTATTAGTTCATGGAGTAGAGTGAGAAATATTCTCATGAATAAGAGAAAATGAGAACTTTGGAAGAAAAGGACAATAGACCTCAACGATTAAATTGATGCAAAAATAAGAAAAAGAAATTTTTAATTAATCCAATGAAATTCACTTAAACTACTAAGTTACACATATTAGTAGTAATAATAATATTATTATTCAATGAAATTATTTCAATATAGAAATATTTGAAGTTAATAAGAAGATAATAAGAAACTTATCTGATGAGATTGTAACACCTCAAGATTTTGGAAAAAAAATTGAGTTAATTTAGCCTTTTAGATATTTTTTATTTTTTATACAATACTAAATATTGATTTCATTATACGAAAATGACTATGTTTTTCTTATATTATGTACAACACCATGTTATGTTTTCACTATACACAACACCGATTTGGCTTGTGTTACACGCAAAACTAAGTTTCTATGAAATAACATATTATTATAATTATTTAAATGATATAGTAATAATGTAGCCATTAGACATAGTAATATTAATAGTAATAAATAATTTATAAATATTATTTATAATGTGTTCATATAAATAAATCTTATTTTAATGAAATGTATAATTTTTTGGTAATGTCTTTATATGTTTAAAAATACTATTTTCTTAATGGAACTGCTTTTTATGTCTTTCTATAAATAATAATAGATTTAATTTTAGACACTACTAGAAATTTAATTTGATAAAATAAAAATTATTTTATAATTTTTAATGTCAAAATTAACTTGGGGTGAATTTTTAGTATTTTTCTAATAAGTTTCATTTTTTTGATGAATAGTGCAAAATACTACATTGTAGTTAAAAACTGCTTTTTTGTTTAAATAATTATTATAATTTAAATTAATTTTTAAAGTTAAAATAGATAAATTATACTTATATTAATCCAATATTTTTTATTAGAATAATTTTTATATTGAAATTATATATAAAAACATATTGAACTTTTGAATGTTATTTTTACTCGCCTTCTCACCACTTCTGTAGGATTAGCATTAAACATAATTTTTTCACTTTTGATATCTGAATTTCAAAAAAATAAAATACACCGTTTTAATAAGTATAAAATCTAGAGTCTAATATTATCAATTTTTTATTGGTATTATGAATAGTTATTTTAGTATATTTTTATTTACCATGGTTAAGGGTAAATCAGGTAATTAAAGTTAAAAATAATATTATAATTTTATAAATTACCCTAACACATTTCATAACTTCATTTTATGAGTGTTTTCCAACCAAAATTAACATTAGGATGAAATTATAACCTTTTTAATCCTCTTGGGTAAGAATATGACATTTATTATATTTTATTTAAAGATAAGTTAAAATTCCATACACATATTTTTAAAAAGTAAAACATTTTCAATATAGGGTTATACAGAATATAAATTATACTATAAATAGTAATTTGAAAGATAATAGATTTATCTTCATCATGATAATTTATTTTTAATTTTTATAGTATAATTAATTTAATTAAAGGCTTACATAATAATTATGCAGTAATTGTTTAATTAATGGAAATATCAAATAAATGATATTAAAAATATTAAAATAAATATAATTTAACATATTAATGACATTAAAAAATTTAGACAACATTTAAATTTTATCTATATATTATAAGTGATATTTAGAAGTTATCATGTTGTTAGTATATTTTTAAAAAGACAAATATTGAATAGAAAAAATTGACATAAATGATACTTTAAAATAAATGATATTTTATTAAATGATATAAAATTCATAAAAATATAAAATTTGGCTAAATAACTATATAAATTTTAAATATTCTATTAGTGTTCCATTTTGGCTTATTTTTGGCATTTTATACTAACTATATTAACCCTAAATAGTAAAAATCCATGTTGTCACGGTATGAGTCAAAGGGTTTAACTAATAATTAAAGCCAAAAGATAAGGTTTATATTGTAACCTAAACATGTATAAATATAATTTGTTTAGATTTTTTCGACCCATACTCATCTTATCTTCTATATAACTCACTTTGGAGCTATTTTAAATCGAAAATAAATTTATATTAAATTAATATTTTTAGAGTTTCCAAAAGTGCCCCTCCACACTCTTGTAAAAGGGAAACTCTCATTATATTTTATTCACACCTCTAAATCCCTTTATCTCATACGAAATCTACCCAAGTATCCTCCCAAATTCCTTTCCATTATCCAATAATCCTTACTTTGGTCAGAAATCCGACCAAAGGAGTCCTTTTATGCAAATCAAAAGAAGATATCCAAAGAAGAGGTAATGTTCATCAATGAATATTTTTATTTTCTATCTTTCTTGAAATAATTGATTTATTTTTACTTCATGTTTATATAATAACATTATTTTACTAAATATACCGGCATTTTTTAATATTAAGGTTTCTACCTACACTCACAGAAACTTCCATCTAATGGGTAATGAACTTACAGTTCTTTTGTACGATGAACTCCGCCTCACGAAACAATGTTGTTTTTTTTCATTTACCACCTATCATGGTTTGGAATTATTATAGACACTCTATTTTTATATTATATGTGTGGTATATATAATATAATTATACTTCTAGAATAATAATATTGTGTCTACCTTTTAACCATCTAATGTTTTGGAAAAATGTTAATGTCACTAGTGTATATGTATGGATTACCATCTTCACGATGTAGTGTGATTCGTTATTCACCTATTATTTTTTATATTTTTTAAATTAGTAAATCATGCTTTAATTAATAGAATCATGAATCAAAATTCAAAACGTGTATGATAAACAAAGTGGTTATTACCCAAAACTTTACTTTTACATGGGAATTGTTAATAAACAGGTAATAGAAGGTCATAAGAAAATATTATATGGTATTATATACATGAAGATGGTTTGGTGATATAAGTATGATAAATTTATACTTATTATATAGAATATTTTACATGTATGTATAAATTCAATACATAAGGTAAGGGATTTATGTCTCACTTTTACTTTTATGGGACACATGTCATATTCACCACTTGATTCTTTTTCATGGTGTATATACTTCTCATAAATGTAACCTATAATTATTATAATTATTATTATGTAATTTTTATATCCATATATTTTTATTTGTTTCATGGGTCATACAATTTGACTAATTATAAATTTGTAAAGGAATTTTATCTCACTTCTTATTTTTGAGAGATACATACCTTATTCACCACTCATTTATTTTATATAGTGTACATACTATAAATGAATGTATTCTATAAATTATATACTTTATTTTATGGGTATTTAATTATCCATTTTACAGTCTCTATTTCATGGGGTTTTATGGTTCAAAATTTACAAAATGAGTAAGGTAGTTTTGTCTCAATTTTCCTTCTTTGAGGCACGTATTTTGTTATTCACCTATGTTCTTTTACAAGGTGTATATACTTCCATTTGACATGTTATGTCAAGAATATCCTTATTTTCATGATATTTTATTCTTTTTTTAATGTTATTATTTTATGGGGATTATGATTCAAATGTTTCAAAGTGGTATGGAACATTGTGAACTGTATAAATATTATTTTTCTCAAGAAATAATTTTAAAATATTACTTATGCTCATTTTCAAGGAAAATAATTTTAAAAAAAATATTTATATAAAAAGTGTTTTTCAATCATTCCTTTATAAGACTTCAAAATATTTTTTCAAAGAAAAATTATTTATAATTTTTTTAAAGCTTATTTCATATGTTTTCAAGGAAAAAGGTTTTCAAAATGTTTTCAATATTTCTTTACAATTTTTCATGATACCTCTATAAATTTTAAAAAAGGTTTTTTAAAAGGTTTTATGTTTCAAAAATCATTTTTTCCAAATGCAAAAGGATATTTTCCTCAATAAATTTTTTAAATAATTTTTTAATGATTCATTTTTATGTTTTCAAAGTTGTTTCAAATTAAAGGGTTTTGAAAGTGTTATATGTTTTAAAAAGTTATTTTGAAGGAAATGTCATTTTATAAGTGATATTTTAAAATCCTTCCACATCTAAGATGACATAAATTTTTATAGTTCAATAATACCATTAATATTATTTCTCTAAATGGTTTATTTTTTGATGGAATGATGTTTAAGAAACCAGCTTCTTTTCATGGTTTATTCTTTTAATGAAATGATTACGAGACCTATATATCTTCTATAGGTTATGATATGATTACATGTTTATGAAACCCATTACATTTCATTGGTTATTATATGATTACTTTTTATAATGTGGCACATGTATGTATAATTCCATTATGAGATGGGTTGGACCTACATCTCCCTCTAATGCATTATATAAAGATGTATATCTCATGAGATAGACTAAGCTGGTCTTAGGAGTGAACTTTGACTACTAAGATGTCCATGGGAGTGAACTATGACTACCAAAGGGATATGAGGAGTAAACGCATACTATTAATATAAACATGGGAGTTAGAAATTACTACCATGATTGTATGGGAAGTGAACATGTACTACTAATATTTCCATAAAAGCAATGCTTTAACTACTATAGAAAACATATTATGTTCTTATTTGTGTGACATAAATTCCATGTATTATTATTATGTTGTGATTTCATAGATTATTCTCTTTCTTTCCTTATGATTCATGGATTGTAAATTTAAAATATTTATTCCATGATCTTTGATATGCAGGGTACGATCTTCTATTTTCATGATCATGTTCTCACACCCTTATTCTCAGGATATTCATATATATTTGTCCTTTTTATACACATAATGAGCATCCATGTTCACCTCTTTTTATGTTTTATTTTCCTCAAGTTATAACGAAAGGTTTTTTCTAGGGTAAATAAAGGGAATGATCTTTGTGGGGGGGATTTTGAATATATTCCACCAAATTAGAATAATGTGTTCCTAATTTCCAATGGCACTAAACTAATACAGTCTTTAGGAGTGTGTTTGTGTAATGTATGAAATTTTTAGAAAAAGTGAATTAATATCAATGTACGTAGAACCTAGGTTTTTATATTTGGTATTTGAGTGAAGGTTTAGTCAACCTTTGGAAGCTAGGATGAGAAACCTTAAGTGTGATACTTAGGGATGTTTTTAAGGATATGAATAGGGATGTCTCTATGGACAAATATAAGGATGAGTTAATACTTAGTAAAAGGTCCTGGGATTTTGGTAATGTATAGAGTGAGTAGTTTCATAGAATTACATCCCAGTATGGATACTAAAAGTGGATGTGAATCTGGAACAGATTTACCTAGGGGTAATAACTCTGACAAGGTAGGTCAGCCCTAACTCAAGTGTAACCTGGTACACGATAATGGGTCTTACTACACACCTGTTTTGTCACTCCTGGTGGATATTATTTGGAAATTTACAGAATATTTAAAAAACTGTCTTAAAGGATTTAAATTTAATTTTGATATTAATAGCCTAGGATAAACCTAAGGTTTTATTGATTAATAAATATGTCATAATTTAGACATCATATAAGAAATTTTTCATGATTATGTATTTTCTGTTATCATAAGTTTTTATTACACTATTCTTTCTATATGAGTTAATATAGAGAACTATAAGGAACAAGTATAAAATTGAATGATTAATACTAGGATATTATGATCATTATATAAATTAATTTCCTAATTGGAAACCTCATAAAGTGAATCAAGAAGGTGGTACAAGTATTGGATTTGCTGCTAAAAGATATGCAAACAAAAAATGACATGTTAAAGTTATGGGTTGTTACTCTAGTATTTTTTACATTAAACCTAATAATAATTATTAGATTCATGTTGAAGAACCTTAATACATGATTCATATTTCATATTCTAGTGAGGAGGTATTAAAGAATAAGTTGATGAATCCTGAGTTATGATTTAAGAATAATATTGGATGAAATAAGTATTTATATTTTTTAATTCAAATATTATGTTATATAAAAGATTAAATATATAAGTTTTTTCAGAATAACATTTCATTATGGATATGTTGATTGATGATGAATACATAGAAAAGTTATTTAATGGTAGGGTTAAATTAATTTAAGGTAACCCTTAATATGTTCCTGAGGATGAGAAAATGATTTATTATACGGATAATGAGATTATGATATAGATAAATCAAATTAGATAGTATTTATGATCCAAGAACTGATAAGTTATTTTTTGAAAAAGTGGTATATGCTATCATGGATGAAGTTTAAAACTTATTTTATTTAAGGAATACATCCAATAAGGTTTTTTATAATCAAGCATGAATGTTTTCCAAAAGGATTCATTATAATTTTATATATTTCAATGTTTCAATAGAATATATGATTAAGGTAATCACATGTGTGGTGTGTGACAATTAAAAGATAAATCAACTTATTTAGGGGATTACAGATATGTTGAATTTGTAAATTTAGTGACCTTCTTTTAAAAGTTATGGATTTAAGACTTTTAGAATAATCATAAAGGTAACCATTTATTAAATTGTTTGATGTTTTAGATTTTAAAGTATTATCTATCTAAATGAGTATTTATGAATTTTAAATAACCTATTTTTACCTTTTTTTGTGATGTTATCCAATATTTCTATGGATATCATGATCTACTAATGCTTAAGTAATGAAAAATTAACATTCATTTCTTGGAATAATAGATGAAGTGGAAATTTATCAAGGCACAATGAAAGGATGAGATTATTCTTAATAAATTAAGTATTTCTACTCATTCATCAACTCTAGGGAAAGGATCATGAATCCAAAAATGTTATCCCAGTGCCTTCTTTGTCGATGAATCAAATAGTCCCTAAGATCATCATTGATTTATGGATTTTTTTTAAAATTTATCGTGGCCATATTCTCTATCACTCTCCATCAGAACTTGATAGTTATATTTCTCCTATATATCTACGTTTTCACTTCCCACATATACTCTCATATGTTAAAACCTAGTTATGTGTTACTTTGAGTGACTATTATGGTTCTAACTTTCCTTTTGAAAAGGTAGTTTTGATATTTATTTCAATGATATGGGTTTATATGAAAGAAACTTTCAAGTATTAATCTGTTGATAACCCATACAAATTAAAAGGTATAAATTCATTTTAAGGAGGGTAAAATGTAACACCCTAAGATTTTGTGATTTTTTTTTGAATTAATTTATCTATTTATTTTTTTTTCTTTTTTACACAATACTGAATATAGATTTCATTATACAAAAAACACTATGTTTTTCTTGTGTTTTATGTGATACCAAGTTATGTTTGTGTTACTCCCAACACCGGCTTGGCTTGCGTTACGCGTAACACTATGTTTCCGTAAAACAATACATTATTATAATTATTTAAACAAGATGGTTATAACGTATCCATTAAACATAGTAATATGAATAGTAATAAATATATTTTAAATATTATTTATAATTTTTTCACATAAATAAAACATATTTATAATGAAATGTATAATTTTTTGAAAAGTCTATATATGTTTATAAATACTATTTTCTTAAAATAAATCATTTTTAAGTTTTTCTCTGAAAAATAAGAAAATTATTTTTAGACAATATAAGAAATTTTATTTTATAAAATAAACATAACTATTGAATTTATAACATCAAAAATTACTTAGGGTGAATTTTTAGTATTTTTCTAAGAATTATCATTTTTTATGAATTGTGAAAAATACGGCATTGTAGTAAAAAACATCCTTTTCCTTTAAATAATTATTATACTTTAAATTAATTTTTAATGTAAAAATATATTATTTATACATATATTAATCCAATTTAAGTCATTTGAATCATTTTTATAGTGAAATTAGATAAAAAAACTTATCAAACATTTGAATATTCTTTTTACCTACCATCTCGTCATGTCTAAAAGATTAGCATTAAACTTAATTTTTCTGCTTCTCTGATTTGAATTTATAAAAATAAACATAAACATTTGTAATAAGTATTAAATTTAGAGTCTAATATGATCAAATTATTTTTTTGGATATTATGAAAATTAATTTTAGAAAATTTTTATTTTCCATGATTAAGGGTAAATCGGGTAATTATAAGTATAAATACTATTATAATTTTTAAACATTTATCTGAAATGTGTTCTAATTTATTTGGACGAGTTTTTTTACCAAAATAAACCTTAGGATGAAATTATAACATTTTTAATCCACTTGGGTAAAAATATGACATTTATTATAATTTATTTAAAGATAAGTTAAAAATGTCATACTCATATTTTTAATAAGTAAATCATTTTTAATAAAGGGTGATACATAAGATAAATTAAACTATAACTATTAATTTTAAAGATAAAAAATTTATATTCATCATGATAATTTATTTTGAATTTTTAGAAAATAATTAATTGAATTAAAGGCTTACATAATGATGATGCAGTAATTTTTAATTAATGAAAATATCAAATAAATAATATAAAAAATATTAAAATAAATATAATATTACATAATTAATGTAATCCATGAATTTTATATTTAAATTTTATATTCTAGTTATATATTATAAGTTCTTTTTTAAGTTATCATGTTGTTAGAATGTTTTTTAAAAAATATTGAATAGTATCAAAATTGATATAAATGATACATTAAAATAAATAATATTTTATTAAATTATATAAAATTAATAAAAATATAAAATTTGTCCAAATAACTATAATAATGTGAAATATTCCATCAATGACCTATTTGGGGTTTTTTCCATTTTATAGTAACAATATTAACCCTGAAGAGTAAACAATTCCAGTTGTAACAGAAAGAGTTAAAGCTAAAAGATAAGGTGAATATTTTGACCTAAACATGTCTAAAAATATTTTTTTGGGGTATTTATACCTATATTAATCTTTTATTATATATAACTCACTTTGGATCTATTTTAAATCGAAAATAAGTTTATATTAAATTAATATTTTTGAGAGTTTCCAAAAGTGCCCCTCTACTCTCTTATAAATGGGAACCTCTCCTTATATTTTATTCACACAACTAAAGCCACTTTTATCATACAAAATATACCCAATTCTCCACCTAAATAACTTCCCATAATTTTATAAGCCTTACTTTGGTCATAAATCCAACCAAATGAGTCCTTTTTTGCTAATCAAAATGATATATCCAAAGATGAGGTAATGTTCATCAACGAATATTTTTATTTTATTTGTTCCTTGAAATCCTTTTGTTATTTTTACTTCATGTTTATATAATAAACTTAGTTTCCTAAATATACTAAGATGTTTTAATATTAAAGGTTTATCCTACACTCACACGCACTTTCATCTAATGGGTAACGAACTTACCGTACTTGGGTATGAGGAACTACCGCCTCAAGAAATGATGTTGTTAGTTTTTACAAAAATAATTTACCTAAGTGGTAGAGGCTCCTACTTGGAATATAAGAGACCCAGGATCAAATCCAGGTCAGGTTAATTTCTAGGTGTTGTAGTAGTATTGTATCAGTTACTATAGCTGTTATTGTTCGGTGTCATAACAGCCAGCATTATTCTTCCGATTTCGGCCATTGGGCCACTGGTATAGGAATATGGGTATCAAGGCCTTCAGGACACAAAATTCATTCATAACACAGAGTATTTTGGTTGTAGGGCCTTTGGGTCACCAATTTCCATTGAGATACAGGGATTTCAGGCCATAAAAAATACTAAGAAGCAACTCGGGTAGACCACACAGAATCATACCCACACAAGGATTCAGAGAAAAAAATTGAAACAACTATATAAGATATAACCAGATTGGAAGAATGAGAGGGTATGGAAACTACCATTGGAACCAGGAATCATGTAGCTCTTCACGGGTCAATGCTAGCCGATTAGTGATGCGAGGTGGGGCGTTAGGCTCCTTCAAGATGTAGATTCTAAGGAGGGGTTATTTAATGTGTTTCAGGTCTTTGGATTTTAAGGTCATATATTGGGTCATGTATGGGCCTTATTCCTTGGACCTATAGGTCATGTAAGGGTTCCCATTCAACCCTCAAAATTGGGATTATCCAAAACTAAATAAAAATAAGGCCTTCTGGCCATTTAGGGTGAATTTTTTTCATTTTTTCTTTACCACCTATGATGGTTTGTAATTATGATGGACACTCTATTTTTATATGATATATATTATATTTATGATATAATTATACTTTTGGAATAATAATATCATGTATACCTTTTAACCTTCTAATATTTTTAAAACTGATAATGTAACTCGTGCATACATATAGCTTATTATCTCTATGATTCAATGTGATTAGTTATTCACCTATCATGTTTCATATTTTGTAAATAATTAAATAATGATTTAAGTATGAGGATCAGGAATGAAAATTCAAAATATATATGACAAACAAAGTGGTTATTACCCAAAATGTTACTTCAACATGGTAATTATTAATAAAATTCTAATGGAAGGTCATTAAAATATTATATGGTATTATATATATATATATATATATATATATGAATATGGTTTTTTAATAAATGTATAATAAACTTATACTTATTATATAAAAGGATTTTATGTTTGTTGAAAAATTCAATACCAAAGGTAAGGGATTTATTTCTCGCTTTTATTTTTTTGGGACACAATCCATATTCACCACTCTTTTATTTTACATGGTGTATATACTTCCCATAACTGTATCATATGAATATTATTATAAATATTATAGTATTTTTTATATCCATGTAGTTTTTTTTATTTCATGGGGAATTCAATTTGACTGATTATAAAGGTGTAAGGTAATTTCATCTCACATTTAATTTCAGTCAGATACATGCCTTATTCACCACTCATTTATTTTGCTTGGTATATATACTGCACCTTAATTTATTCTATGATTTATATAATTTAATTTTTTTGTATTTACATATCCATTTCATGATCTCTATTTCATGGGGTTATCTAGTTCAAAATTTGCCAAATGAGTAAGGTGTTTTTTTTCTCAATTTGCCATCTTTGAGGTACATGTTTTGTTATGAACCTATGTTCTTTTACAAGGTTTATATTCTTCTATTTGACTTTTTATATTAGGAATATAATTATTTTCATGATATTTTAATCTTACTATTATATTATTATTTATTGTGGATTTTGATTCAGATACTTTAAAGTTGTATGGGACACTTTGAAATTTTTAAATATTATTTTTTTGAAGAAATGTTTTTAAAAGATATCTTAAGATCATTTTTAAGGAAAAGGATTTTAATGAAATTTTTTGTGTTAAATTCATTTTTTAAGGAATCATTTATAGGTTTTCAAATATATTTTCACTAAAAATGTATTTAAATATTATTTCAATATTCCTTCATATATTTTCAAGGAAAAATGTTCTCCAAATGTTTTCAATATTTATTTACAAGTTTTCATGCATCCTCTAAATGTTTTGGAAAAGGGTTTTCAAAATGTTTTATGTTTCAAAAGTCATTTTTTAAAATAATAAAGGATTTTTTTTTTCAATAAATGTTTTAAATGTTTTTTTCATGATAACTTTATATGTTTTCATAGTGGTTTCAAAGGAAATTGTTTTAAAAGTGTTTTATGTTTTAAAAAGTTATTTTTAAGGAAATGTCTTATTCTAAGTGATATTTCAAAATCCTTCCCTATCTAATATGACATATATTGTTATAGTTCAAGAATAAAATTCATATTATTTCTCTAAATGGTTTAGGTTTTGATGGAATTATGTTTAAGAATCCTGTTTATTTTCATGGGATATGATTTTGAGGAAATGATTATGAAGTTTATATATTTTCCACAGGTTATGATATGATTAAATGTTTAAAAAACCCATTCTATTTAATTGGTTATTATATGATTCTTTATAGACTTTTGGAACATGTATGTATGATTTCATTATGAGATGTTTTGGACCTATATCTCTTTCTAATGAATTGGGTAAATATTTAAATCTAATAAGATAGACTAATATGGTCTTGGGAGTAAACCTTGACCACTAATATGTCCATGGGAGTGAACCATGAATACTAAGAGGTTATGGGGAGTAAAATCCTACTACTAAGATAGAAAATGGATTTAACCATGACTACCAAGATGGTACGGTAAGTGAACTTATACTACTAATATTTCCTAGGTAGTGATGCTTTAAATACTATATAAAACATATTATATACTTATGTGTGTGCCAAAAATTCTATATATTATTATTATGTTATGATTTCATGTATTTTTCTCTTGATGTTCTTATGATTCATGTCTTATGAACTGCCAATATTTATTCCATGATCTATGATATGAAGGGTCTGATATTCTATTTCCACGATCATGTTCTCAAACCGTTATTATCATGATATGCATATATAGGTACTTTTTGTACCATTACTGAGCATTTGATATCACCCCTTTTATGTTTTCTTTTCCATAGGTTATATATAATGGTTTTAGGTTGGGGTGCTAAAGGGGATAATCTTTGTGGGGGATTTTTAATATCTTTAAACAAATTAAAAGAATGTGTTCCAATTTTCCAGTGGCCCTAAACTAATACAATCTTTGGGAGTTTGTTTGGGTAATGTATGAAATGTTTTGAAAAGGTAAATTAATGTCAATGTATGTCGATCCTGGGTTGTTGTAGTTGGTAATATAGTGAATTTTTACTTAATATTTATAAACTAGGATGAGTAAACATTAGTGAGATCCCTAGGGATGTTTTTAAGTATATTCCTAGTGATATCTATAAGGATAAGTCTAAGGATGAGTTAATGTTTAGTAAAATGTATTGGAATTATGTTAAAGGATAGGGTGAGGGGTTTCATATAATTAAATCCTATTTTATATACTACAAGTGGATATGAATGTAGCATAGATGTACCAATGGGTAACAACTCCAACTTGGGATGAGCCTGTAAGGGGCTCCGCATTAGGGTTTCCTCCCGCCGCCACCTTCATCTTCTCTATTGCAGATCAAATGTGGTTCCTATCCTCGATGCTTCTGCTCGGCGAGCCTTTGGCGTGCAGTTTTACTTCCTATGGAGGCATCGTGCGACTTAGTGGGCTCATCCATCTCAGTAAATATCACCATTTGCTGGCCTTTTTTCATGCCCTACCCTTCGATATGGCTAGGGCATCCCATGGCGGTGCAGTGAAGGTTCAACAATGTTCGAGTTCCAACTGTTGCGGTGAAGGTTTCTGGATCATTTTCCGCATCGGTTGTGGGTGCATTGGGAGGATCGAGTTTCTGTGTGCGGTCTTGAAGGTAGCTATGGGATTTTCGGTTTAAGCTTGCGGTGGGTCTTCTTCATAAGAGTTCTGGCATTCGGGAGGTCGTTTTTCGGTAACGGTTTTTAATGTTTTCTTTTATGTTAGTGATAGAATAGGGCGGGTCTGTGTTGTGGTGAGGATGACAACAGAGAAGGTGAAGTGACGACAGGATGGCCTCTGTTCTTCTACGATCTAGCTTCTTCGACGGCCTCATTTTGTGGAACATGTTCTTCCCGGAGGAATTTCAGGAATTCGTCTCACGTCGTTGGGGGGTTTGGGTGAACTCTGACTGGAGTTCACCGGTGATTTTATGGCTTAGTGCTGGTGATGATGCTTGCATCATCATGGTTGTTCGAGGATTTTGATTCCAAGGTTTGTTCATGTTTTTATTCTGGTGTTTGTATTCCCTGGTTTGTGGTTTCCTTGGTCTTCTCTAGCGACGAAAACTGTGTTGGTGTTCATTCTCGATGATGTTGTGTCTGTGGCTTGGAATGGTTTGAGACTATGAGATGAGGATGACGGATGCACAGTTGACCCGACTTGGTGTAGTGGTTTTATTGGCTTGCATGATTTATAGGATTCTATTGGTTTTGATGATTTTGAATTTTGAATTTTGAATTTCGCTGATTGTGTGATGTTTTGATATTTTGGATTGTTTGATTTTTTGAACTATGTGTGGTTCCCATTATAGCCATAAAATTGGTTTATAAAAATAAAAAAAATTATTTGGAGAGAGGGTAACAACTCCAACAAGGTGTGTCGGGCCTAACTCAAGTGTAACCTGGTACATGACAATGGGCCTTACTGCACAACTAGTTTGGCACTCACAGGGATGTGATTTAGAAATTAATAAACTCTTTATAGACAATCATGATGGATTTAAATGGAAGTTGGATATTAATAACTTAACATAAACCTAAGGTTCCATGGATTAAGGAAGGTGTCATAATTTAGACATCATTTAAGTAGTTTTTTAGGATTATGTGTTTTCTATTATGATATGTTTTTCTCACACTATGATTTTTATTGTAGTCAATAGTGAGAACTAGAAGAAACAAGGTTAACATTTAATGATTCATATTAGGATAGTATTGTCTTTATACAAATTGATGTCCTACATGTAAACCTCATGAAAAGAATCAAGAAGGTGGTACGAGTATTGGATTTACTACTAAAAGAAAAAGACACCGCAAATGACATGTTAAAGTAATGGGTTGTTCTTTTAGTATTTTTTACATTAAATATAAGAATAATGATTATATTTATGTTTAGGAACCTTAATACATGACTCATATTTCATATTCTATGGAAGATGTATTAAGAAATAAGGTAATGAAGACAGAGTAATGATTTAAGAATAATGTTGGATGAATGATGAATTTATGTTTCAGAATTCAAATATTATGGTATATGAACCATGAAATGTATAAGTATTTTCAGAATAAGTTTTCATTAAGTATATGTTGAATGGTGATAAATACATAGAAAATTGATTTAATGGAAATGTTACATTAAGGGAAGGTAACTCTTAACATGTTCCTGAGGATGAGCAAAGGATGTATTATATGGATAAAGAGATGATGATATGGATAAAGTAAATTGAATAGTATTTATGAACTCAGAAAAGATAAGGTATTTTTTAAAAAAGTGATCGATATTATCACGGATGAATTCTACAACTTCATTGATTTAAGGAATGCATCTATTAATGTTTGGTATAAGGAAGCGTGCATGTCTTCCAAAATGATTTATCATAATTCAGGATATTATAATGTTTCAAGAGAATATACGATGAATGTATTCCCATATGTGGGGTGTGAAAATTAAGAGCTACATAAAGTTGTTTGGGGGATTAATGATAAGTTGAATTTAGAAATTTAATGACCTTCTTTTGAAATTTTTGGACTTTAATCTTTTTCAAGGATCAAAAAGGAAACAATTTATTAATTTTTTTGAAGCTTTATATATTAAAGTATTATCTCTCCAAATGAGGATTTATCCATATTGGATAACCTCTATTTACCATTTTTGTGATATTAACCTATATTTATATGGATATCATGATCTTATAATGTTTAAGGAATGAAAAATTGACCTTTATTTCATGGAATAAGAGTTGAAGTGGAAATTGATCAATGAAAAATTAAAGGATGAGTTTATGCTTGATCAAGTAAGTATTTATTCCCATGCTTAAACTCTAGGGAAAGTATCTTGAAGCCAAAAATGTTATCCAAGTACCTACTTTTTCAATGAATCAAATAGTCCCTTGAATCATCATGGATTTATGACTTGGTGGTTTTTAAATTTATCCTTTCCATATTTTCTATCACTCTCCATCAGAACATGATAGTTATATTTCTATTCCATGTCCATTTTTCACTTCCCACCAATGTTCTCACATGTGGAAACCTATTTATGAGTTAATTTGGGTAATTTTTATGTTTCTAACTTTCTTTTTTAAAATATAGATTTAATATTTATTTATACAATGTGGGTTTCTATGAAATAAACTTTCATGTATTAATCCATTACTAACCCAGATGAATTTCGAGGGTGAAATTCATTTTAACGGGGTAGAATGTACCATCCCAATATTTTGTGAAATTTTTTTTTTAATTAATTAAACCTTTTATATATTTTTTATTTTTAAAAAATACTAAATATAGCTTTCATTATTCAAAAAACAGTATGTTTATATTTTTTTATACACAGCATCAAGTTATGCTTTCACTACTCACAAAAGTGACATGGTTTTTATTACACACAATACTGAGTTTCTGCAAAACAACACATTATTATAATTATTTAAATGAGATGGATATAACATATCTATTAAAAATATTAATATGAGTAGTAATAAATAATTTTTAAATAACATTTATAAATTTTTTACCTAAATAAAACATATTTATAATGAAATGTATAATTTTCGGTAAAGACTTTATATGTTTATAAATACTATTTTCTTAAAGGAACTCATTTTTATGTCCTTTTGTGACTATTAATAAAATTAATTTTTGATAGTATTAGAAATTTAATTTTATATAATAAACATAATATTTGAATTTATTCTATCAAAATTAACTTAGTCAGAATTTTTAGTATTTTTATGAGAAGTTTTATTTTTTTGATGAATAGTGAAAAATATTGTGTTTTAGTTAAAAACTACTTTTTCATTTATATAATTATTATAATTTAAATTAATTTTTAATGTCACAATAGATAAAATTTACATATATTAATCCAATTAAGTTTGTTTTAATCATTTTTATATTGAAATTAGATATTAAATCTTATCAAACTTTTGAACGTTCTTTTTACCTACCTTCTCGTCACATCTGCAGGATTAGCATTAAACATAATTTTGCCGCTTATGTGATTTTAATTTTGAAAAATGGACATACACAATTGTAATAAGTATTAAATTTTGAGTCTAATAGGATCAATTAATCTTTTTTTATTTTATAAATAATAATTTCAGTAAATCTTTATTTACCACGGTTAATGGTAAATCGTGTAATTAAAGGTAAAAATAATAGTATAATTTTATAAAATTACCCTAAAACTTTTACTAATTTCATTAGATGAGTGTGTTTATACACAAATCAATGTCATTAATAAATTATAACCTTTTTAACACACTTGGGTTAGAATATGACATTTTTAATATTTTATTTAAAGATAAGGTAGAATTTTCATACTCATGTTTTTAATAAGTACATTATTTTTAATAAAGGGTTATACATAAGATAAATTAAAATATAACTATTAGTTTTATATATAATCAATTTTACTACATCATGATTATTTATTTTAAATTTTTAGATAACAAATAATTTAATTAATGGTTTTATTAATGATGATGTGGTAATTGTTTAATTAAGGGAAATATCAAATAAATGATATTAAAAATATTAAAATAAATATAATAATTCATAATTAATTACATTAAATAATTTTTTATATAACTAGTACCCTAACTGTTAATTTTCACTTGATGATCATTGAATTAGCATTTCTCATACATGTTTTCAAATAATTTTTGTGATGACCTGTGCAATCCATCTCACTTGTTGAGAGAGTAGGAGGAAATTATAGAAATTGATAGTGGCATCAAAATTGTATTAGAAATTTAGAAAAGGAAGTAGAGGCATAAGAGGAGGCTGATGTAGAGGTAGAGGCAGAGTTGGAGGCTGATGCAGAAGGGGAGGAGGCAGAGGCCGGTGAGGAGTAGGACGCGGAGGCAGATGTAGAGGAGAAGTGGGATTATGAATATAACACTTAATTATTAAAGGTTTTACTGACCACTCAATAAACATATATTTTTATATATAATAAATTTAAAGATAGAATGAATATTTCATCATGTAATGAGAATCATTTGAAAGAAAATGATGAAAATAAAGTAATATATCTCTATTTTAAATAAAAACAACTTCCAAAATACTTATTATGAATTGAAATTATGTGGACTAAACTATAACACTAACACAAAAAATTATTATAGTAATGAATTAATTCCACAAATAGTCTTTAACTTATTACCTTATAGTAAGATAAATCCACTAAAATTCCTTTTTTGATTATCAAATCTACATTAGAATATTTCATCGAACACCTCACTACAATGTCTTTTTTAAATCGTCAAACCCACTGCAATGCATATTTAAATTCTCAGTTGTTGAGTTTTTTCCATCACACAAACCATCCAAATAATCAATTGAAATGTGATACAAAGTATAAAATCATCACACAAAGGAATCATTATCATGGTGTTCACTGCAATACACTCTTAGATACAGTTTAAACCCATGGATCTATAACTTTGCATCAGCCTTCATGGATATCTCCCTATTTAAGACCTTCACTACTGAATTTGTTCTTAAAGGACTGTTGAAATTTAAAATCTAAGCATTGATATTAAGGAATAAAATAAGGTTACTGATGTGTTCAATGAATATCAAAATGATGATGCATTTGATAATGAATTTTTAACAGATGAAAAAAAATCAATGGAAATATAGATGAAGCAAAATGTTTGGTGCATTTGGTATGAATAATTTTCACCTAGAACATTACCATGTTTTCATCCCATCCAAGAAAATGTTATTAAAAGAGATAAAAAATATTAGTATGCATGTAAAAAGTTTTATTCAGATAAATGATGACTTAGTATTCCTTTTAAAAGACATACATATATTGTAATAGATGCAGGTGATAAGATAAAATTTATATAAAGTGTTATTGAAACTTTGATCATAATTAAAGATGGTAATTGCATAAAGAGGATAATTGAAAGTTATTAAGTCACTAATATTCTAGAATTCAGTGACATAATAATAATTTATTTTATGAAATATATGTTAGAAACTACAAGCATATTGAAATACGGGTAATGGGAAAAGAAGGTTATTGAAAGGCATTATCTATATATTCTTCTACAATGCATTTTCATAATTGGAACTAATTTACTAAAATCAATCTAGATAATGAATTTAATATCATTAATATTTTTTAATAACATGTTAGTGTTCATAAAATACTTATCAAATTTCTATATGTCATTAATGACAACATCACATACTTAACAAACAAATATAACATGCACTTTGTAGTATTTTAAATTGTCAATCATCATGGGGATTTAGTTATACTGATTTATGGACTGCTATATATAATGGATACAAATTAATTTGTTTTATTATTTAAAGAATTTATTCACTACATGTATTCAGAACAATCTATAGATATTATTACTGATTATTTCAAGGCAAATAAAAATGATACTGAATTATATAAATCTAATGTAAGAATCACGTAGTTAGTAACGTTCTGTTGTCTAGTATGTCAAAAGTAGTTTTTTCACTACCATCATGTTTAGGTATGCTAACAAAATATAGTAATTAAAAATTACAACACATCAAAATGGACATACTGTTAAGATTTTGGTATACACCATCGAAAAAAAATCATTTTTTGAAGGATTCAAATGAAATAGATAATGTGCTTATATTTGAAATATCAAAATAAAGGTGGATTTATATAGATGCATTTCCTGGATGGTAGAAAATAATTAGTCCATCATTCTAGAATTCATTTTCTTTTTAATAGAGGAAGAACCTATTTGAAATTGAGAATTATCCTTTTGTAATCCCCCACAACTGAAATTTGTGTCATTGCTGCCACTTTCATGGTCATCAATATCTTTAAAACCTTTCATCAGATTATTCTACACAAATATTGTGCATTAGTGTTAGGGAATGCATTTACAGTATGTGAGTATAATATAAATTTCAATGTATAAATAAATTTATTATATATCCAAAGGTAAATATAATTTATATACACCCAAATTCTATAGATATTATAAGTACATAATTAATTATATTAGAGGGAGATTTTTCAAAAATTCGAGCTTCTTGATTGCATATGCTTGAAAACCGAAAAGTATCGTCTTCATATATAACATTAATTAAGGAATATAATCAATAAATGTATATATTCATAGTTATATTATATATTTTATGAATAAAACTATATAACATTTACTCTATATTCTATATATTTCCACTTTTATCCTTGGAACTATAAAATATAACAATGTCATCTAAAATAAACAAAACTTTGTACTACTATAAATAATAGTTGGAGTCATACAACAATTTCATGTGAAAAAAGTGTCATAAATTCTAACATTGTTAACATCATCTATAACAAAATGTACCTTGAATGTGTATTGTTCAGAGGGTTGATGTCAGTTGTGGACATTGAAATCAAAAATCTCAATAGTAATGAGCAATGTCTTATGTTTGAATGCATTGAGATCAGCTGGAAAACCAAATTCATCATCATCATAAAATTTGATTTATTATTTTATAAAAACATTTACAATGAATATAATTTATATATATAAAAATAATAATTACTTACATTAATAGTATTTTTTCTTAGCTCAAATACTGATTTTGCTACAAATTGCATAACTGTTTTCTTAAAGAGAATAATAGACATAGTTCCAGTATTATTGCTAAACAGAATCTATAGTTGATATGTACATTAATATTTAATTCATTAAGAATGTATTATAGAATATAATACCTATTTTTTAATGGTATCAAGGCACTATTACTTGTTTAAATTATATGCAATCCTCTTAAATGGTTTTTTAAAACTAAATGTAATATATGAATAAATTATGTTCTAAAGCTGAAATGCAGGTAAAATGTTGGTCTAAAAATTCATGTCTGAGTTATATATACTCATTGTAAGTTTTTTTTTGTCAAAATAGTGTAATACAAATTGTTACCTTATTATGCTACACTGTGATAGTACGCCACAATTTTAACAAAAAAACACTCATTGAAAAATTCTACCTTCTTTTTACAAAAATCCCTTGTTTCATAAGAACATTTGAAGTAACATTTTATTTTAGTGATAGTGGAAAACATGTTACACTTTTTCTCCTATAATATAATCATAATAAAAACTGTGTTAATACTTGTCAAATTTTTTCAAATGTTATATTAACTATTTTAGAACAATGTTATTACATGTACATTACATTAGTATAGTTAATAATCTCTAATATGTTTCTCTAATTTTCAAAAGAAGTATGTTTTCTTTGATAGGAGATCCCTATAGAAAAACTCTCAACAATACTTTCTTGTTAGTTTTTTTAAGTGTTTTTTGTTTTTTGTAAAGAAATTACAATAAATTTTTTAACCAAATATTAACTACATTTGAGTTCTATAATAGCAGTTTTATCTCATTAAACTATAATAAATATATGACTGAATTGAAAATGAATCATAATAAAATGGAACTGAACAATTATTATAAATCAATATTTATAACAATAGGAGAGAATTTTTAAGAGGAGGAAGAATAAGGACCTATTTTTAAGCTCGTGCACTATAGTAAAATATAGATTGAGAAGTATCTTTGTGGTATTGAAAGTCATGGTAATAATTATTATTTTTTTATATCAATAAAAAATTTATTGTAAAGTTGTGAACACGGATGTTTTATCATAATAATAAATTATATCATATTGAAATATGAAAAAACATACTTGAGAGCCTTTTCACATGGACAAGTTGAAGGATGAAAATTTTATTTAACATATTTTCATTAAGTAGTAGAGTACTATGTTGTTCATCATATTCATCCCAAATTTTTTAGTTAAGAATTTCTCCACTATTAATATAAAATAAAAAATGTAATGAAATAGTAGAATATCAATGTAATATATATTAGATACCATAAATGTGTATAGAACAGTACATATCATCCCTCAATGTAATATGGATCCTTTTTCTCGATTTTATCCAAGGTTAGGGTGGTTAATATTTATGAAGCACACTAAAAACATCTTACTCGCATATAAATAAATATATATAAGAAAACATAACTTTAAAATATCATCACTTATTCAAATATATATGTAAACAATGGATCGCTAAAAAAATTGACAAAACATGTACTCATCTGAATGATTTTTTTAAATTTATACTTAATTATTTTAGTTATTAAATATCATACAAAACCTTATATTGTATTTTTTTTATGAAAATATTATTACATTAGAATAAGAATAAATAGTAGTGAATTAATAAGATATAAAAAATATAAGAATAAAGAAAAGCATTAGTCCTGGTAGTATGAGTTTTCTAGGAATACCTATAAATAAATCTTCTGGAACCTTCACCTCTTTAATATCATTGAAATTAAAAAATGGATAAAAAAAAGAGAAAAAAATATATCTAAAATTATGACGTGAGTACACCAGTTAAATAATATTCTACACATGTGATTAATTTCTAAATATCTTCCTTTATTTTACCTGATTTGAAACTTTTGTATTATATAACAGACACCTTCATGAAGTAGTTATCTATAATTTGAAATGATTTATTTCCCTATAATTGCTTCTTGAATATTTATTTCCTACAGGTAGTAGTGTTACCCATGTTAGAAAAAAAAAATATAAGTTGGTAATAAATTAAAATGTCAAGAGTAATTTTTTAAATATTTCAATAGTGAAATCACTTAAAACAACAATTAAGTAACCAGTATGTTTTATAATGTATATAAAATAGGTTTCATATGTATAAATATAATTTTAATGATATTAAACTTACTATTTCATCTGAAAGAAGAAGATCTATAGGAACTATTTCATCTGATGACTTTGATGCTCTCATCTGCCACAATCGTATAATATGCACTTCAATCTTCAATATGTCATCATCTTCAATAGATATCTTATGTATCTCAGTAAATGAGTGGGGTATTTGAATAGTGCTGTATGGAAATGAGAAAATAAATATTCTAACAAAAATAAATATTCAATTTAATTTTAAAGAGTAAATCAATAGAGTTTTCATTATAATGTGTAGATAGCATATTCGACCATAATAAAAATTACTTATATATACTCCATGTTTTGGAATATTTATTTGTAAACAATATTTGTAGGAAAACTATTTGGTATGTTTTCACTATCATATATCAAAAAAATTAACCCATTTTTGTTTGTAACTCTAGTAATTACTACATAGAGTTGACCATGATAGAAAACAGGTTGGCGATGTAAAATCCCAACAGATGATGGATATGGTCCTTGAATTTTATTTATAGTCATTGAATATGATACAGTTAAAGGAAATTATCTTATTTGGAGTATGGATGTCCATTTGGAGTTCGAGTGTGTCATATTAACCCTCAGTATAAATTCCTTCTATTTGGAATGAGTGCCTGTAATAATTTATGCTCTGATGCAATGATCACCCAAAAATGTGACGACCAAATGAATTCCATTACTTAGTCCAAAATACTGATCCAAATTTCTTAGAAATATAACCTGCACCCCCAATTTTAAATTTATTTTATGATATTCCAAACTAGATACATTAATTCCTTTCAAGATTTTTGGTGTATAAATATTTTCTGAAGTTTCAATATCCAGACTTTCTTTACAAACTGAATTTGAACTCAGATAAAACTTCTTTTCTCCAAGAATCATAGATAACATGTAATCATTTACCTCTTGAATACATTGTTGTGTAGGTACTAAAACATATCTTTCTTTTAAGTACTCTAGATCTTTTTAATTTAGTATTAAAGATGGGTATGTGTGGTCAAAAATGGCATCCACTAGATTATCAAATGTAGTTATTAGATATTCTTTTGGAATTTAAAAATCAACCCCACAATTGTTTGGCCCACCAACCATCCCATACCCAATGTTAAGAATCTAATTTCTAAAATTTTGTAATTTTATGATAGTATATGCATCATAAGAATATAGATTCTTGTTCTTTTTAAATGTAAGAAAAAAATAATGATTCCATGGTTAGGAAGATTTGATACTTGAAAATACTATGCAAGCCCTAGTACCATGTTTTACTACAGAAAAGATCGATCAAAAATCACCACTAAGGACAATAGTTTTCCTGCAAAAAGTAAATTCAGTAGTATTTAGATATTTTAGAGACATAATATCCCTCAAGGTGAAATCAAGAGCATCACAAAAATATTTGTGAATTATCGGTGCTTCATCCCAAATAATTAATTTTTTATTTTGTAAATTTACATCCCTCTCACTTCCCTACTGAATGTTGTATATCGAGTCTTCATTAACATTTTTTGGTATAAAGAATTGAGAATTTGTTGTTCTCCCACCTAGTAATAGTAATGATTCAATGCCACTTGATGCAACTTGTAATAGTATTTTCCCTTCATAACATAGTATTGATGTTAAGGTTTACCATAAGAAAGTTTTCCCAATTCCTCCATATCCATGAATAAAAAATAGTCCACTATTATCTATGAAATATCCTTTAATAATGGTTTGAAATACATATTTTTATTTAGAAGTCATTTTTATCCAAAATTTCAAATTCTTCTGGAAGAAGATCCATATAATATTTTTTCACCTAAAATCAACCTATTTCCACTAAACATAGTTGATAACTCTAGAATATGAATTAGAGGGTAATTTTTCAATGATCTTCTATAGTTGATATGGATGTTATCAATATATAGTAGTGCATACTACAACAATTGATTTTCATTGAGTTTTAAATCTATTATAATAATCCATATTAAGTTTAAATTATGGAATTATATAAAAATATATCTTTATGATGGTGTAATTAATATATTCTGGAATATATATGTCAAAGTTTACTCACATATAATGTTATAGAAAAAAATCATAACATAAATACTATTATGTTTAATATAATTGATCAAACTTATTACAAATAATGAAATTACTCATTATCATCATATAATGGAAATGCACATAACAACTTCTATCTTTATTAAAACAAAAATTGGAGTATGTATCCATAATCATAGATAAATAAATGAGATGATTCCATAACATTTTTTTAAATTGTTCTCATGTAAAAAAATTGAATTAAAAAATCTGAGAGAATTAAGATGCATAAATATACAACTACTTATTTCTCAATATCATGGTTAGTAAAAAAATAAAATTTATAATATACCTTAAATCTATAAAATATTTTTCTAATTATATAGGATATCTCTTGAGGGTAATTTTTATTTTTTATTATATATTTCATGTGGTTGAGAAACTTTGTTTGAGAACAATGAGTGTATAAATAATCTACACAAGGAATTCCATGTTGCCCACAAAGAATCCTCTATAATAGCTTTAAAAAACTATGAATCATCAAGAAGTAAACCCAATAAATAATAGGCCTCTCTAAATGTATTCAAATTAGTATGATTTAGAGTCATGATTTCATAATATGATTTAAGACCTTCTACTTTAGTGAGAAATATTCTATGTTGATTTTGTCCACCAATACTAGGAGGCGCATAATGAAATCTTCCAATGAAAGGATGTGATTATTCTTAATCATGTAAGTATTTATTCTCATTCTTCAACTCTAGGGAATTGATCTTGATGCTAAAAATTTTATATTAGTTCCTTATTTTTTGATGAATTGAATTGTCCCTTAGATCAACAGGGATTTATGGCTTTGTGATTATTAAATTTCTCTTGACCATATTCTTTATCACTCTCCATCAGAACTTGATTTCATATTTCTCTTCCATATCCATGTTTTCACTTCCCACCAATGTTATCATATGTCGAAACCTGGTTATGAGTTACTTTCGGTAACAATTATTATTCTAACTTGCCTTTTTAAAAGGGAGTTTTAGAATTTTTTTCTACGATATGGGTTTCTATGAACGAAACATTCAAGTGTTAATCCTTTGATAACCCAGATGAATTTTAAGGTTGAAATTCATTTTAAGGGAGGTAGAATGTAAAACCCTAAGATTTTGTGAAATATTTTTTTGAATTAATTTAACCTTTTATATATTTTTGGTTATTACATAAAAATTAATATAGATTTAATTATAAAAAACACTATGTTTGGCTTGTGTTATATGCAGTACCAAGTTATGTTTGCGCTACATGAAATACTAAATTGTCTTGTGTTGCATAAAACATTGAGTTTCTGTGAAACACCACATTATTATAATTATTTAAAATATATGTTTATAACCTAACCATTAAAAATAGTAAAATGAGTAGTAATAAATAATTTTTAATTATTCTTTATAATGTTTTCACATAAATAAAACATATTTATAATAAAATGTATAATTTTTTTAAAGTCTTTATATGTTTAGAAATATTATTTTCTTAAAGGAAATCATTTTTATTTCCATCTATAAATAATAATAATAAAATTAATTTTAGAAACTATTAGAAATTTTATTTCATAAATTAAAAATAATTTTTTAATTTATAATTTAAAAAATAACTTATTGTGAATTTTTCATGTTTTTCTAAGAAGTTTATGTTTTTGATGAATATTGAAAAATACTCAAATGTAGTCAAAAAATGCAATTTCATTTAAATAATTATTAAACATTAAATTAATTTTTAATGTCATTATTGGTCAATTATACATATATAAATCCAATTTAGGTCATTATATTCATTTATATATTGAAATTATTTATAAAAACTTATTGAACTTTTAAAAGTTATTTTTACATACCTTCCCCCCACATCTCGAGGATTCTCATTAAACATAATTTTTCCGCTTATATGATTCAAATTTCAAAAAACAAACATAAGCGGTTATAATCAGTATTAAATTTAGAGACTAATGGGATCAGATTTTTTTGGATATTATGACTTGTAATTTTAGTAAATTTGTATTTACCACGGTTAAGGGTAAATTAGTTAATTAAAAGTAAAAAAATTATAATTTTTAAAAAATACCACAAAACTAGTCCTAATTTAATTGTATGAGTGGGTTTCTACCAAAATCAACCTTATTCCTAAATTATAAATTTTTTAAGCCACTTAGGTAATAATATGACATTTATTATATTTTATTTAAATATAAGTTAGAAATGTAAAACTCGTATTTTTAATTAGTACATCATTTTTAATGTGGGGTTATAAATAAGATAAATTAAACTATAACAATTAATTTGAAATATACTAAGTTTATATTCATCGTGATAATTTATTTTTAATTTTTAGATAATAATTAATTTAATTAAATGCTTATATAATGATGATGCAGTAATTGTTTAATTAATGGAAATATCAAATAAATGATAATAAATATATTAAAATAATTATAACATTACATAATTAATATCATCCACAAATTTTATATATAAATTTTATATTCTAGTGAAATATTATTATTTTAATATGTTATCATGTTGTTAGAATATTTTTAGAAAGAAAAATATTGAATAGTATGAAAATTAACATAAATGATACTTTAAGATAAATAATATTTTATTAAATCATATAAAAATAATAAAAATATAAAATTCATCCAAAAAAACTATAATGAGGTTAAAAATGTCATAAATGACCTATTTGGGGTTCATTTTTTATTTTATAGTAACTATATTAACCCTAAAGTGTAAAACATCCAAGTCGTCACGGTAATAGTTAAAGGGTTTTACTAAGGGTTAAATCCAACATATAAGGTTAATATTGTGACATAAACATGTATAAAAATAATTTTTTGAGGTTATCTAGACCCATAATCATCTTATATTATAAATAAATCAGTTTGGATCTATTTTAAATCGAAAATGAATTTATATTAAATTAATATTTTGAGAGTTTCCAAAAGTGTCCCTTCACTCTCTTGTAAAAGCGAACATCTCCTTCTCTTTTATTAAAACCTCTAAATCCATTAGGATAATCTGATATTTTCTCTAATATCCTCCAAAATTCCTTCAATTAATCCTAAAATTATTACTTTGATCATAAATACAACCAAAGGAGTATTTTTTGCAATTCAAATGAAGATATTCAAATAAGAGGTAATAATCATCAATGATCGTTTTTATTTTATTTCTTCCATGAACTTATTAACTTATTTTTATTTCATGTTTATATAATAACCTAAGTTTCCTAAATATATTGGAATATTTTTTATTTTAATTGTTATATCTATACTGACACACACTTAATTCTAATGGGTAATGAAGTTACTGCTCTTATGTACGGTGAACTACCGCCTCACGAAACGATGTTTGTTTTTCCTTTACCACCTCTCATGGTTGGAAAGTATGATGGAAACACTATTTTAATATTATATATTTTATATTTATGATATAATTATAATTCTATAATAATAATATCATTTCTAACATTTTACCATCTAGTGTTTTGGGAAACTGATAATGTCACTCATGCGTATGTATGGTATACCATCACTATGAAGTGATGTGATTCGTTATTCGTCTATATTTTAGGGATGGTAATAAGAATGAATTTTTATTAAATATACATATTTTATATGAAATACAAATTATTTTTATTTATAATATATTATATACTTTCCTTTATTTTAAGCCGATAAGAAAATGGAAACAGCGTTCATGCATACGTATGGTCTACTGTCTCCATGAATGGTGTATTCCATCTCATATATCTATATTTTATAAGATTATTATAAATGTTTATATAAATAATATATATGATATATAGTTAATTTTTTAAATTCTTGAAATAATTGAGTCATGGTTTAAGTAATATGGTCAATAAGGAAAATTCAAAACACGTACGACAAAAAAAGTGGTTATTACTCGAAACGTTACTTTAACATGGGAATTGTTAATAAATGGGTAGTAAAAGATAATAAGTAAATATGATATGGTATTATATATATATATTGTTTTTTGATAAATTTATAATAAACTTTTACTTATTATATAGGAGGCTTGTACGTGTATGAAGAAAGTTTAGACACAAGGTAAGGGATTTTTGTCTCACATATATTTCTGTAAGACACGTGAAATATTCACCACTTGATTATTTTATGTGGTGTATATACTAACCATAAATGTATTTTATGATTATTATTATTAATATTTTGGTATTTTTATATCCATATATTTTTATTTATTTCATGGGGCATACTATTTTACTGATTATAAAGGTGTAAGGGAATTTCATCTCAATTTTTATTTTTGTGGGATACATGCCTTATTCACCACTAATTTATTTTTTGTGGTGTATATACTATCCATGATTTTATTATATGATTTTGATAATTTAATTTATTTTTATTTATATTTACATTATATTATCTCTATTATATGGGATTTTATGGTTCAAAAGTTACCAAGTGAGTATGGTAGTTTTGTCTCAATTTTCCTTCTTTGAGACACATGTTTTTTTATGAACCTATGTTCTTTTACAAGGTGTATATACTGATATTTTACATATTATATCAGGAATATCATTATTTTCATTATATTTTAAGCTTATTTTAATGTTATTATGTCATGGTTATTATGAATCAAATGCTTCAAATTGGTATGGTACCCTTTGAAATGATTAAATATTATTTTCTTTGATGAATGATTTTAAAAGATCTATTAAGTCCATATTGAAGGAAAATGATTTTAAAGAAATGTTTTATGTTTTATATTGTTTTTAAGCCTTACTTTATAATTTTTCAAATCTATTTTCAAGGAAAAGCTGTTTAAAAAAATAAATCTTCCTTATATGTTTTTAAGGAAAAAGGTTTTCAGAATGTTTCCAATCTTTCATTAGTAGTTTTCATGATTCCTCTGTAAGTTCTAGAAAGGGGTTTTTAAATGGTTTTTTGTTTAAAAAAAATCAAATAAGAAAGGATATTTTATTTAAGAAATTTTTTAAATTATTTTTTCATGACTCATTTATATGTTTTTAAAGTGTTTTCAAAGGAAAGGGTTTTGAAAGTGTTTTATGTTTTAAAAACTTATTTTTAAGGAAATATCTTTTTCCATGTGATATTTCAAAATCATTCCCCATTTAATATGACATACATTGTTTTAGTTCAAGAATATCATTCATATTATTTCTCTGAATGGGTTATGTTTTGATGGAATGATGTTTAATAAACCCACTTATTTTCATGGGTTGTGGCTTTGATGAAATGATAATGAAACCTGTTTTTTTTTTGGAGGTTATGATATGATTACATGTTTATGACACTGATTCCATTTCATTGGTTACAATGTGATTTATTATGATCTTATTTCACATGTATGTATTATTTCATTATGATATGGGTGGGACCTATATCTCCCTCTAATGCATTGGTTAAATATTTATATCTCATGATATAGACTAAGACGGTATTGGGAGTAAAACATGACTACTAAGATTGCCATGGGAGTCAACCATGACTAACAAGATGGTATGGAGAGTGAACTCATACTACTAATATGGATATAGGAGTGAACCATGACTACAAATATGGTATGGGAAGTGAATCTATGCTTTAAATATGGCCTTGGTAGTAATGCCTTGACTACTATAGAAAAAAATATTATATACTTATGTGTGTGCCAAAAATTTCATGTCTTATTTTTATGTTATGATTTCAGGGATTATTCTCTTGATTTCCTTATGATTCATGTCTTATGAACTTCTAAGATTTATTCCATGATATTTGATATAAATTGTATGATATTCTATTTTCATGATTTCATTCTCATATCCTTATTCTCATGATATGCCTATATATGTCTTTTGTATACCCTTAATCAGTATATGAGATCACCCCTTTTATGTTTTCTTTTCCTCTATTTATAAAGAAAGGTTTTAGGTATGGCTAATAAAGGGGAGGATTTTTGTGGGAGATGTTGAATATATTTCACCAAATTAGAAGAATATGTTCCAAGTTTCTAGAGTCACTAAACTAATATGGTCTTTGGGTGTTTATTTGTGTAATGTATGAAATTTTCTATAAAAGTTAATTAATTTCAATGTATATTTCTCTTGGGTCGTTATAGATATTGCATCTTTACTCCTATTTAAACTCCTCTAAATTCTTCCTTGAGAGAAATCTTGAATCAAGTACATATTCCTTTGATCATGTGTTCCTCGTAGGATTCCTATATGAATAAAATTCTCTCATCTATCCCCTAATTTAAATGAATCACACCCCACCTCATGTCCCAAACATAAATTCAGCTACTCTAATATCTTATCCTTGTCCACCAAGTGGCATGTTTTGAATTTATACCTCCTTACTCTCTAGTGACTCTAATAAAACACTATAAATAACTATGCTTCCCCTCATGTATCTTTAATAAGCTCAATTGTGATGAACATGGATGAGTTCCCTCTCGTTTTATTCTTCATTAGACCAATTGATTGTTTCTAGAAGCTTTATCCGCTTGAGATCATCTCAATCTAATCCTTTACTTTGGTTTTATTTTCATCTAATTCACTATTTAATATTTTATAGATCATGTGTATATTCAAAACAAATCTAGGATCTAACATTATTTTTAAATATTTTAAAATTTTAAATAAGAAATTTCCCCATAAGATAAATTACCAAAATAAATTTCAAATCCTTTGTATTTCAAAACGCTTCCAAAATAATATACTAATTAAATTCCTCCATCAATGACCAAGAAATTATTTCCTTAAACAGTATGAGAAAATAAGGTAAATAAATTTTTTATCATTTAACTACCAAAAAAACACTCATTTCTATAAAAATATTCAAAGAATAACAATCCCATTAATGTTTAACAAATATTAAATAATTTATCATTTAAAATATAAAAATCAATAAACCCCCAAAATAGATGTGGAAAAATGTATTTAGGAAAGTTCACATAAAATTCAACCACACATAAGATATTTCTTATTCATAATAAATCTATTTGTCAAAGACTTTTTAAGAACATAAGTTTAAGAATAAAAAACTAAAGTTCCATAATTAATTGGTTTTCAAAAAAAAATATCCCATGGAATCTATCAATTAGAAAAAGGTATTGATCTTTTTAAAACAAATTTTTGGATAATGGTTAGTTTTAGTTTTATAAAAATGATTAAGAATGAGAATTTTGAAAAGGTTTAAACACACTTTACTATTAATTTAATTAGTCTTCTAAACTTCACTTTTACTCCAAAGAAACATACTTATATAATTTAACGTGAAATAAATAGATAATAATTATGAAAGACTGAGTTTAATAATTAAAAATAATATATAATTAACTCAAACACCATTTTTAACTTAAATAACAAATATTTCACAAGGATTAGGAGTTAATTTCTTAGACCATGTAAATGTAAAACTTATAATCTTAAAATATACTAAATAAATTCCAAACAAATGAATATGGTAAATACAACTCTAAAATTTTTACCAAAAGGAAAAAAAATTAATTGGAATAATGGAAATGATGTACCCAATTGAGTTTATAGGGTAATATAATAAATTAATCTCTGAAAAATAAAAAAAAATACTTTACATTTCATAAAAATTTTCACCCACTGGAAATTTTAAAGTGATCTTTGAAGGTAGAATTGAAAAACATTAGGGGTTTCTGATGTGTAAAACATTGATGAATAGGTAATTGTGGTCAAATACCCCATAATTTGGAAATGAGTTTCCTAATTTTAATCTCAAGTTTCCTTAATATTTCAAGTATTTATATGGATTTAGATTCGACATAATAAGCTATAAATTGTTCATTAAATGATTCTTAAATTATTCCATAATTATTTAAGGTTTTTGAAAATACTTCCTTGGCCCACATCTAATGATGTCCCCAAAAAACCCCTCACCTCAATTTTTTATTCCTCAAAAACATGAAACCCTTCTGGATTATCAATAACTTAAAGGTTTAGTTTACACATTGAACCATCTATAACTACAATCCTAGTAGTTAATAATTGTCCACCGTGAATTATATTGAACTTTGAGTCACACTCCATATTAAAAGTAATTAAATGAGTGGAAAATTGAGCTTCCCTACTAGTACGCACGTCGCAGCACATCTAATTTGAAAATTTTTATACCCAACTATATACTGTAAAAGTGGAGAATAGGTTTGAACCATAGAGAGCACAAAATCTAGTTTACTAAAAATATCACGTTAGAAAATGTTCAGATGAACAGAATTTGAGGGAATTCCTAGTTTGTGTTTTATATTTATTTTTATTTTAATTAAACTAAAAGATGATAATGAAAAATAAATGAAGTAACTTGTGACTAAAAATTATGATAAACTCTGAACTAAAAAAATATTTCGGGATAATAACGTCATAAAAAAACTATTATGCAACCATGCAACATATCCTTTTACGTGATTAAAATTTTATTCAGATTAAATTATCGCCAGTTCTGAAAATAAAGCAACTTTTTTAGATGCTCATTTTATATCTCTTAATTTATTTAAGGTCTCATTCTACAGTGTTATAAATAAATTAGGATACTTATTCAAGTGTCGAACTAAATAGTGAAATGACACAGTCGGTTTGTCACAAAGTTGTGCCACTAATTTTCACTACAATTGCTCAATACGATTTACCTTATCAGACCACCAAATTGACTTATTATTAAAATGGCCAGTTTCAATTTCAAAATTTAATTCAGTGAAAAAATAATTTAAATAGACAAAAACTCAATTAAAATAACTTTAATTGTCAATTAATCAAAAACTAGAAACATTACATGGCATGCACAACAAATTTAATTACTCGATCATCATCCGGAAATTAGGAAATTTACCATAACTTTATGATTGAAAGAGAAAATGAAGTAATAATATGATAATTCATGTAAATTAAAATCACATTACTAAACAAATAATCGTGTCGGTCTTCACTCTTGCCACGCGCAGCAATCGACTGCACCCTCAGCATGTGATAACACCGCTCACCAACTGCGTGTCCACCGGAATGGAGGATGCTGGTGATGTAGCAGAGGTTGGTCCACTCTGGATGTGTTGTAGATGGTGGCGGTGGCTACTCCTTATGGCAGTGGCTTCTCTAGGTGGTGGTTGCTGCACTGCTAGGGGGAAGTGGGGTGAAGGGGGAATAAGGGGGTGGCGGGTGATGTGGGAGGGGCGGTGAGTGTATACGGTAGTGGGGAGGTAGCTAGTTGCTGGGGAGTAGAGAGTCGGGGTAGTAGGGATTGGGTATATATTTCCAGGATGGCGGGGAGATGGGTAGGGGGATAGGGGCAGCGGGATAGTGAGATGGGAAGGGGAGAGGAGGGGAGCGGGTGAGGCAGTTGGGTAAATGGGATTAGGGGGTGTGATGGGGGAATGATAAGTGGAGGGGAGAGGGTTAGGGTGTGGGGTGGAGGATGAGCGGGTTGGGAATGTAAGGTGATTTTATAGAGGGATAGGAGGATACATGTGAGAGAAAATAAGGAAGGGGAAGGTGGGGCTATCAAGAGAATAAGGGCCATACGGATTGGAGAGAGGGGAGAGTGGGGATGGGGAGGGGTGACATGGGAGAGGGGAAGGGGTTAAAGGTGGAGGTTGAGGGAAAGGTGGGAGGGGGTTGCATAGATAGGAATTTAAAAAACAAAAAGAATCAAAATTCAAGATTTAAATAAAACAAATTTAAAATTTAAAATTTATATAATCTACTTATCTAAGATTTAAATAGTAATAATTATAATAATAATAATAATTAAAATATATATACATATATATATATATAATTTATTTATTCACATGTAATTAAATATAATACTACAAGAAAAATAATAAACTAATAAAAATATATTATTTTATTAATACTATAAAAATAAAAAAATAAAATATTAATAAGGAATTAAAATATACATACTAATAAAATTAATAATAAAATAAAATAAACTAACATTACAGAAACTAATAATAATAATAAAATAATGTTAAATATAATATATAAAATTAATTTAACTAATAAAATTTGTAAATTACTAATATTAGTATATAAATTAACTAAAAATACTCAAAATATCTAGACTACTACAAAACTAAAAAATAAACTAAAAACACAAAAATGATTAAAATATTTAATTAAAAATAAGTTAAACAATTATAAAAATACATGAGAAATCCATGTACATCAAATACCCCATACTTAAACTTTTTCACTCCGGGGAAAAATAATCAGAAAGAAAGCACAAGTGGACCCATAGACAAATCAAAACATAAAAATCACAAGTTCAAAATTTTTCAATCACTTCTTAGCCATAAAATATCATTATCCATTTAGAAATACAATTTTCAAAAACTATTTTCCACCCACTCAAATTCTTTCCAAAATAAGTACATGCACTAATGTATCATGTGACCTACCTCGCCATCACTCTTATCTCTCAAAATATTTGATGAAATCTATGCTCAATTCTCATACACATGCATTCTTACCATAAGAATGCCATGAATTTCACATCTCTACTAGTGTAAATGAAAATAATTCACCAATCTCAAATACATTAAATGAGGTTCAAATGTCTCTGAGGCTATGGAATGGTGGGTAAAAAATTAATTTTTTTTTTGGAACAGAAGGAGGGTTGGATCTTGAAATAAATGCATGCTAAATGTAAATCAAAATGGCTCCCTAAAACTCTCCTTCCCACACAATCAAAATATTTTTTCCCCAAGAATATGATAATACAATGTTTCGCTATTTTTTAAGGGACACATCTCACTCAAAAAAGGATGGTCCGAAAAACTGATGAGTATCAACTCAAAAACCCCGTGAAAAAAATTATCAGACAAAAATCCCAAATAATGGCACACAAGTAGCACATAAATTGTAACATTTCATGGATATTAGGTCATATAAAAACTCCCTATCTCCTGTATTAATTGAACATCTCTTTTATAGGTATCCCTAAAAGTGAGGTTTACCACGTAATTACCACCAATGTACTCATTGTTGGAACCAAAAATATTCTATATTACCAACTCAAAATACATGTAATGAATGTGGATACTATTAAATATAACTCATATGATATTTATAAGATAATTTCAATCCATGTGCATCAAATGAATCACTTCCCCTCAAAGAAAACTCTCTATGATTAAATATCTCCCACACACTTAGATTTCAAATTATCATGAAAAAAAATCATGAAATGTGTAGGGAAGGGTATCGGTTATGGGATCATCCTAAAAGGCTTCTTCATGGATTATTAGGGATACATGATAGAGAAAATGTATGGGTGGATTAGTGGGTTAATGGGGATGAATAATGAAACAGATTCCCCATCCCTTTTAGTGAAACTTTCCTAATTCATATCGCTTTGATGGAAAACAATGGAAAGTTCTATAAGACATAACATGGTCAATATTTGTTCAAGAAAAGGAGAAACATAAGATGATGAAAAAAGGGGTCAAAATACTCATAGGTATTGAAATAAAATTTTGGACATAACAGATGAGTATGAGTGAAAATAAGTGTCTCAAAAATATACATGTTTACAAAAAATAATTTTGAATAATGGAATAATATCAGCAATCATCTAAGTTATGAGATCAAGGATCAAAGCATTCTAAACAATAATCATGTGTTCAAAACTCCACAGGGATACATGTGGTATGTTACCAACTATGTTACAAAAAAATACAGTTGTTTTCATGTGGGTTTACCAATTATAGTAATGTTATCTTTTTTCATGGTGTGTTTGGAAGCATAAGATATGACAAAAATAAAACACTTCCCTGAGTTATAGCTGATAGACATGGAGATGATATCTGTATCCGATGAAGCTCCAAAAATGATGTACCTATAAAATCTATACATAGAAAACACATACCCATATCATATCATAATGATAACACCAATAATCATAAAAATGGAAGAAGATATGTGGGAGAATGACAAGTGAACACAAAAAATTACGAGTAGCTAAAACCTTTCCACACATGCCAAGTTTATTTCCTAAAACAAACTAGAAAAAATAAAATAAAGACAAAAATGAAAAATAAGAACATAGGTTTCCTCATAAGAAGTGCTAAGTTTTACGTTTTTTTCAGACTAATGTATAATGGTCAATCATCTTGGTCCATCAACTCAGAACTCCTATACCTCTTACAAGAACTGGTGGTTGTTTCATCAAGCTCATGGAGAATCTTAGTGTGATTAAACACCTTCAAAGCATAGTGATCTTGAATATGGTGAAGAAGGAATGGAATCTATACTCGTCATGGTGGTGATAACTAATCTGCATAGATTTCTAATGAAAGCTATTCAAGATAGCGCTCGACATCAGTGAGATGCTGACTCATCTATCGTACAATGTCAGATAGAGATGGAACATGTGCATCGATGACCATAGAAGAGGTAGAAGAGCTAGACCTTTTTTTAGCTACACCCACAAAATAGATAGGTATATAGGGAGAGTGTAAGAAAATAGATACCAAGGAATAAATATATAACAACCCTTCTCTTTATTTTACACTCAAACATAATTTATCACATAAAATCATTACTTGATACAACATAGAAGATTGAGAGTTATAGTGTCTTTAGGGTATAGTAACATTACATAACAACTTAAAACATGAAATACACATCTTTATTGAAAACTTCTTTTACATGGCCATGCACATTCCTTCATACTTAGCATTGTTTGGGATAACCTGAGGACATGCATAAGAAAAGGGTGTGTTATAAATCCCAGTAAGGGAGTAAAAAAGGCATAACATGAAGAATAAAGTAAATTTTATGAAATATTAATATCAATGGAGCATAAGATAAATATTAACATAAAGTCATGATATAGCTTTATTAACATAACATGGAAATGTGGAATCAACATTTAACATGATACTAGCATGAGCCAAGGATCGTTGAACATGGAGCATGAGTAAAACCTCATTGCACTTGAATTAGCATGATTAAACCCTCATTTAACTTTAATTGTCATGAGTAAACCCTAATTGCACTTAAATTATCCTGATACTAATATTTACCCAATGCATTTGATCACTCTTAGGGCTCACCCTTCTTAATCATTTCATTTCATGCATAAGTGTTCCACATAGATCATATAACATGGATTCATTAAACATCATCATTTATTACATGATAAAGGAATGTAAAATTCATACATGAAACTATATAATCAATAAGTAAATGTGTATAAATGTGAATACCCTTTATATTGAAATGGTCATGGTATTCACTACACAATGACTTTGGCTTGGAAAATCACAGTGCAATTTCGGCAGCATAACGGCATGACATAAGAATTTATAAAAATTTTTGATGAGAGTGGAAGAAGTGTTTAATAATATGTACATGAAATGGAAAGTAAGGGTTCATATATATACATGTCCCAACATATATAATGGAATTTAGATTCATGAAAAAAAATAATTTCTTGAATGTAAATGAGGAGAGAGAAATATCTTATGGAATTTTAGCATGGTAACAGGTGTACATGGGAGGAATTAATGAGATATAAAGGGGTAAATCATCATTCAAACATAAGGAGTGAATTATGGGGGAGTTTCTAAATCTTACCCCAACATTTTTAATTGAAAATACAGGGGTATATCAACATAAAGAAACTTGGACAAAAAATGAGAGAGAAGAAATCCCTTTCTTGGAAGTATGATCCCAAAGGCTTGGGAGGGGATTGAGAGAGGATAATGGGAGCTTGGTCCACCTTTGGAGGATTTAAAAAATATAAGGTTTGGGTAGATACATGATCCAAGGGTTTTTGGGGAATTAAAGTGTGATCTTGGGTGGGTTTATATAGGGAAATGGAGGGAATTCTTTATTATTTAGGTTTTGGACTCTACACAATAAACTAATCAAAACCACAAACCATATCATGGTTTTTGCGCATAGTTTTTGCCAAAGGGGAGTGGAAAACATTATTTTATAAGTCTAGTGGTCTAAAAATTTTAAATATATGGCTTGCTTATGTGAAGGTGAGTCACACTCTCAGAGAAATCATTTTAAAAAGTTAAAATGTTTTATAAGTCTTGAAGGGTCCACTAAGGCACCATAAAATTAATAAAAAATATTAAATCTCATTATTTTTAATTTAAAACATATATTTTTTGAAAATCATGTTTATATTATTTTATTACATCATTATTGGGTCATTATGATGTCATAAAAAAAATTATATATTTAAATGGTATTTAATTTTTACCCAACAATTTGACTAGCTTAGAAAATTATGAAAAGATCACCATTAGATAATTTAGATGTCCTAATTCCAAAAATAATATTCATTTTATCTGAACAATTTTCTAAATATGTTCATTTGTACTTTTAAAATAAAAAATGATATTTATCAAAAATTCAAGGGTTTTGACAAAAACAGTTTTCAAACCATAATAAAAATTACGATTGAATTCATAAAAATTATATGACAATTTATATTTAATAAAAAGTAATTTACTAATAATATTTCATTAAAATATTATATAATTCAAAAATCCATTAATTCATCAAAATAGATTTCTTGATAGAATATCAACTAAAAATACTATTTTTTCTTTAAAAACTATTTACAAAGTAACAATAATAAAATGAATGTATATTATCTATAAAAAAATAATGTACATAATCATAGTGCTAGGTTATTGTTACATAACCCCTTATAAAACCCACATAAGACCGAAGGGTAAGGTGTGCGATGGTGACAGACTCTTGGGAAGGCTTAGATAACATCACTCGGGTGGAAATCTCCATCAACTTCCACTTCACCCATAGGAAGTTCCGTTCAAGATTAACATGTTGAAGCTCATCTTGGTCTTCATCAAGAATGAATCCCAATGATGATACCTCCTTTCAAAGCTCTAAAAAATGGGTTTCATATGGAGCAATTCTACAAGATGAGGCCATCACTTCCTTTGTCTGAGAAAATTTGATTTGTTAAAGCCCTATATTGATAATAATCAATTGGTCACTGTTCAACAGCTATATTAGAAATAGTAATAATTATTAATGGTATTTTTTAATCCAAGAACATAAAACCAAGGAAATGAATATAATCAGTTTACATAATAATACTTTTAATTAGATCGAGAATAATTTCCATTAATAAAAATTTGGGTCGTTAAAATATTCCCCCTTATGAAATTTCACCCTTGAAATTTCCTTTTCCCACACTAAAACAGATATGGGTAACTCTTCTTCATCAGTTCCTCCAATTCCCACATTTCCTCTTCAAACTTGTGGTTTATCCACAACACCTTGACTAGGGGAATTGTCTTATTTCATAGAACTTTTTTTCTACGATCTAAGATCTTCACCGGCTTCTCTTTATAAGAGAGTTCATTATCTAAAGGTACCACCTCCAGATTGGGTACATGCGATGGGTCAGGTATGTAATTCTTCAAGAGTGATACGTGGAATACATCATGTACTTGAGATAGGTTCGGTGGGAGTTCTAGTCGATAAGACACTGCTCCAATGCAATCAAAGATCTCAAAAGGGCCTATGTACCTTGAATTAAGCTTTCCCTTCTTCCCAAATATCATAACTCTCTTCCACAGTGATATGTAGAGGAATACCAGGTCTCCAACGTCAAATCTAGGTCTCATTGATGGTTATCAACGTAGCTCTTTTGTTGAATCTGAGAATATTTAATGTAATTATGGGTGGTATTAACCTTCTCCACCATTTCTTCGACCATTTATGGACCTAGGGGTTTTCACTCCCCAACTTCATTCCAACATGCCAATGTTCTGCACCTCTTCCCATATAGGGCTACATAAGGATCCATTTGGATGCTTGAGTGTAAACTGTTATTCTAATAGAACTCAAATAGAGGAATAAGATGATCCCATCCTCCTTTGAAGTCCATTGAGCATTCTCTCAACATGTCCTCAGGTTTTTGGATAGTCTTCTCATATTGGACATCAGTTTGAGGATGATAAGTCTTACTGAATTAAAACTCATTATTCATAGCATGTGAAGACTCTTCTGAAACTTATAGGTGAATCTTGGATCTCGATCAGATACAATCTATAGTGGTACTCCATGATGCCTTACAACATCTCTGATGTATATCTATGTCATTTGATCCAATGAGAAATCCACCAAAATTGAAATGAAGTGTGTTGTCTTTATAAGATGATCCATAACAACCCAGATATCATTGTTTCCTTTGGATGTCTACAAAATTCTGGTGACAAATTCCATGGTGATTTTTTCCCATTACTATGTTGGTATGCGTAATGGTTTCATCATCCCATTAGACTAATTCCTCTTGGACTTCACTTTTTGACATATCAGGAACTTTGATGTATACCCAGGGATCTCCTTCTTCATGGTATCCCACTAATAATGCTCTCTGAGATCTCGATACATCGTTGTGTTTCCTAGGTTAATGGAGAAATTCAAACTATGTGCATCATCCAAATGTTCATTATTAAAATCTGGATTTTATGGAAGACATAGTCTTATCCCAAATCTCACAATTCCTTCTTCTTTAACATTGAACTCTAAGTATTTACCGTTTTTAATTGTTTCCACTTTCTTCTGAATTCCCACATTGTCCTTTTGAGCATCCTTTATCCTTTACAAAAGAATATGGTTGAGCAATCATTTATGAAAGGATTTATTATGTTCCCTACTTTATGATTCCCTTGTCTATATTCATCAAATATAAGAAGATTGGATCCTTTTCAATTCTCATCAATGATAGAATTGATGGGTCCTTTCTACTTAGAGCATATGCCACCTTGTTCTCTTTCCCAGGGTGGTAATGGATTCAGTAGTCATAGTATTTGATCAGATCTATCCATCTTCGTTGGTGGATATTCATCTCTTTCTATATGAATATATACTTGCAGCTTTTGTGATCCGTGTATATGTAAAACTTCTCCCCAAAGAGGTAATTTTGCCAATTTTTTAAAGTGAAGATTACTATATCCAAGTACAGATCATGTGTTGGATAGTTTTTCTCATTAACTTTCAATTTCCTTGAAGTATAGGAAATGACTTTGTCATTTTGCATCAACACACATCCCAGGACCTTCTTTGAAGCCTCACTAAATACCACAAAAAAAAATTCACTTATGGTTAATTTGAGCACTGGTGTAGTGATAAACTTCATTTTCAACTCCTTGAATCTCTATTCATATTCATAAATCCAAGAAAACTTGACTCCCTTCCAAGTTATCTTGGTAAGATGGTTTGAAAATTGTGAGAAATTTCTCACAAATCGGCGATAATATTCAGATAACCCAAGGTAGCTATGAATATCTGTCGTAGATGTTAGCCTTGTCCATCCCTCAATTACATTTATCTTGGAGGGATCCATACATATCCCATTGTTTGTTTTGATATGACCCAATAATGGGACATTATTTAACCAGAACTCACACTTGTTGTACTTTACATAGAGAATCTCCTTTCGCAAGGTCTCTAGTATAGTTCTTAGATGATCCTCATGTTCCTCCTTGGTTTTGGAGTATATTAGAATATCATCTATAAATACTAAAAAAAAATTGAGGTAATCTCTAAAGACTCTATTCATCAAGTCCATGATATTTATGGAGCATTAGTGAGTCCAAAAGGCATTACTATGAATTCATAGTGCCCGTACCTTGTACGAAAATCAGTCTTGGGGGTATCCTCCATCTTCACCATTACTTGGTAATATCCCGACCACAGATCCACCTTGGAGAAGTATTGTTCTCTACATAGCTAATCGAACAAGTCATCAATTTGGGGTAGAGGATAATTTTTCTTTATTATGATTTTTTTGAGTTTACAATAATTAATGAAAAGATGTATTGATCCATCCTTCTTCTTGACGAAGAGGACTGGTGCACCCCATGGTGAAGCACTTGGGTGTATTAATACTTTATCCAGCTGTAGTTATTTCTTCAGCTCATCAAGATCCACAACATCCATTATATATGGAGTCTTGGATATTGACAATTCCCCAGGTATAAGATCAATTGATAATTCAGCATCTCTTCTATGAGGAAGACCAAGAAATTCCAAGGGAAACACTTCATCAAAATCACTCACCACAGGCATGTCTTCAAGGATGGTTTCTTCCTCATACTCAATCATCTAAGAAAGATATGCATGCTCTTAGGGTAGTAATATTCATGCTTGAGATGATGGTTCTAAAAAAATATTCATCCTCCTCCTTGAACGTGTACAAAATTGGGGGTTGATTTTCCATATAGAGAGTGATTTCCATCTTATGGAAATTTATATTGGCTCTATATAGGGAAATCCAATCCATTCTAATAATCGAATCAAATTCCACCAGAGGGAGTATAATGAGGTTCACCGAAAAGTTCAATCCACAAATTGTGATAGGTGAGGAGTTATTTTCATGGGTTTCAATTATTTCTCCATTTTTCGTTCTCACTGATATCTCTAATTCCATGATTTGTGGTGGTGTTGGGATTATTCTACTAAACTTTTAGGATATAAAATAATACGTAGAACCAGAATCAAAAAGTACATTTTTTATTCTTGAATGAATAACTAGCGTAACTATCACCACTTCATTTTTGGGTTTCACTTTGGTGGTAGTGATGGAAAAAGCTCTCCCTTACTACGATGGAGGTTTTTGGTTGCCTCTAAAAACTCTTTTCTTAGGGCACTGGTTTGAAAAGTTTCCTAGTTCTTTGTAGTTGAAGAAATGAAAAACATATTGAGGTTCGAACAGAGCATTCCTCACCTCTATCATAGTTGTGGGTTTTTCTTGTAGGTATTTAATGCCTAGGTTCCCTTCTCTTCCACACCTAAATCATTTCCTCATCCCCTTCAGGAAATTTCTGTGGTTTTTTTTCTGAACCATTGGAAAGTGGGGTGCTGGATTTTCTTAACGATGTTGGATTTATCCACTGGACCACCAGAATTAAATTCCACCTTATGGTTCTTATACCCATGATACCCCTGAGATTTTATGATCTCCATTTCTACTTTTAGGGAACATCAAAAGATTTCCTCATAGCTCTCAAATTTATGAATTGATAGGGATTTCTGTAGTCAAGGTTTTATCCCACCAAAGAAGCGTTCAACCTTGCATTCGAGGTAAAGACAAAGCTGGAGGCATGTCGTACAAGCCTTGTGATGTTTTCCTCATAAACTCTAATGGATTAGTTTTATTTTTTCTTAAGGGTAAGGAATTCCCTTTCCATCTTAAGTTAGAGGGTGTGAGGAAAATATTTATCAAAAAACATTTTCCAGAAATCCTTCCACTCCAACACCTCGATCTCCTAATCAAGATTCTTATTTTTTATCAATGTCCCCCATTCATCAGCTTCACCCTCCACATGATAATAATATATAAGAACCTTCTCTTATTTAGAAAATTGATGGATAAAGAATAACTTTTCAATGTAGTTTATCCATTATTCGGTGATTGTGGGATTGGGTGATCCATTAAAAGTAATAGGCTTTTGTCTCACGAAGCTTTCGATTGTGACTTGTTATTTCTTAAGAGGGATTGAAAATTCCTCTTGACCCATGTTTCTATTCAAAACATGAGTTAACTAAGAGAGTATCGTGACAGATTTTTCAATTCTCACTCCCATCAGATTGGGCCTCTCATTATAATAATCGTCACATTGATCTTCACATCAGTTGTTAGCCCGAGTCCTCCTATTGTTGGCCATTGTCTGGAGTAAAAGGAAAGTTAGGGGTAACCCATAAATGGTAATCCAAAGAGAAAAATGGATTACTTATAAATAACTTTTATTTCCTTAACTTATGAATTTATAAGCTTCAATCTATGTTATCCCTGGTCTACTTCCCTACATATATTCTTAGGGAAATTTTTTTTCCCTTAAAAATGGTTCATATTAAGCTTGTGAATTTTCCAAATCATATCCCACGGGAGTTTCATAAACAAGACTGCATCAAGGCCCATTTTTGTGCACCAGTTCCCATTCGATTCTAGCTCAAAATGGAGTTTTCAGGTTTTACCCCTAGATACATTTGTGCCAGAGCCGCCTCTACCTACTCGTATCTTGAAAGGGATTTATTTTCTTGATAAACCACTTACTCAATACTCACCAAAATTTAGGTATGTTTTTATTATACTTAGTCTTGTCCCTAAGGATTTCACTAGGATTTTCTAATCCTAATCCCAAAAATAACTAAACCAATCCTTTGATACCAACTATAACAACCCTTCTCTTTATTTCACACTTAAACATATTTTATTACATAAAATATTCAATTGATACAACATAGATGATCGATAGGTATAGTGTCTTTGTGTATTAAGAACATTACATAAAAACGTAGAACATTAAATAAACATATTTATTGAAAACTTATTTTACATGGCCATACACATTCCTTCATACTTATCATTGCATGGGATAACCTGAGGACATGCGTTAGAAAAAGGTGAGCTATAAAGACCAGTAAGGGAGTAAACAATGTATAATATGAATAATATAGTAAATATTAAGAATTAGGAATATGAATTGAGTATAAGAGAAACATGAACATAAAGGCATGATATAGCATGATTATCATAACATGGAAATGTGGCATCAACATTTAACATGATATTAGCATGAGCCAATGCTCATTGCACATGGAGCATGAGTAAACCCTCATTTAACGTGCATTAGAATTACTAAACCCTAATTTCACTTTAATTATCATGATTAAACCCTCATTTCACTTGATTTATCATGATATTAATCTTTAACCAGTGCATTGGAACGCTATCAAGGTACACCCTTCTTAATAATTTCATTTCATGTATAAGTGTTCCACATGGATCATATAACATGGATTAATTAAACATGATAATTTATTAAATGAAAAAGGAATGTGGAATTCATATATGAAACTCTATAATCAATAAGTAAATGTTCATAAAGTTGAATACCCTTAATAGAGAAATGGTCATGGTATTAACTACACAATGACTTTTTCTTGGGAAATCGCGGTGCAATTTCGGTAGCATAACAGCGTGACCTAAGAATTCATAAAAATGGTTGATTAGAGTGGAAGGGGTGTCTAATATTATTTAAATTAAATTTATAGTAATGGTTTAATATAGATACATGTCCCAACATATGTAATGTAATTTAGATTCATAAAACAAAATAATTGTTGGAATGTAAATGAGGAGAGAGAAATCTCTTATGGAATTTCAGCATAGTAACGGGTGTACATGGGAGGCATTAATGGGAGATAAAGGGGTCTTTAATCATTAAAATATAAGTAGGGAAGTATAGGGGGGGTGAAAAATCATACCCCAAAATTTGTAATTAAAAAAAATGGTATACCAATCTAAAGAAACATGTACAAAAAATGAGAGAGGAAGAAATCCCTTATTTGGAAGTGTGATCTCAAAGGCTTGGGGGGGCTTGAGAGAGGATTATTGGGATATTGGGGTGACTTGGGAGGATTTTAGGGAGATAAGGGCATATTAGGGATGTTATAAAAGTGTTTTGAGTGAAGATAAGTGGGATCTTGGGTGGGTTTATATAGGAAAAGGGAGAGAATTCTTTATTATTTAGGTTTTGGACACTACATAATAAACTAATCAAAACCACAAATCATACCATGGTTTTTGAAAATGGTTTTTGACGAAAATGATTATAAAATATTATATTATAAGGAAAATGTCCTAAATTATTAAAATATTATGCTTTCTTATTTGGAGTTGAGTCACACTCTCAAGGAAATCATTTTAAAAAGATAAAATGTTTTATAAGTCTTGAAGGGTCCACTAAGGCACCATAAAATTTATCAAAAAAATATAAAATCACATTATTTTAAATTTAAAACATATATTGGACGAAAATAATGTTTATAGTATTTTATTACATCACTATTGGGTCATTATGATTTATAAAACACATTATATATTTAAACGGTATTTAATTTTTACCCAAAAATCCGACTATCTAAAAAAATAATAAAAATTTTACCATTGGATAATTTCAACATCCTAATTCCAAAAATAATATTAATTTTATCTAAATATTTTTCTAAATATGTTAATTTTTACTTTTATAATAAAAACTGACATTTATCAAAAATTAAAAGATTCTGACAAAAATAGCTTTCAAACCTTGATAAAAATTATAATTGTATTCACAAAAATTATAAAATAATTAATATTTAATAAAAAATAATTTAGTAATAATATTTACTAAAATATTATTTAATTCAAAAAACCATTAATTCATCAAAATATATTTCATAATTTTATATTATCTAAAAATACTATTTTTTCTTTAAAAACAATTTATAAAGTAACAATAATAAAATGAATGTATATTCTATATACAATAATAATGTACATAATTTTAGTGCTAGGTTATGGTTACATAACCCATTATAACACCCATATAAGACTTAAGGGTAATCTGTGCGATGGTGACCGACTCTTGGGGAGGCTTAAATAACATCGCTTGGGTGGTAATCACTATCAACATACACTTCTCCTGTAGGCGATTCCGTTCAAGCTTAACATGTTGAAGCTCAACTTGGGATTGGTCAAGAGAGAATCCCAATGACGCTACCTCCATTTTTAGCTCTGATAAATGGGCTTTATATGGATAAATTTTACTAGATGAGGTCATCGCTTCCTTTGTTTGAGTAAATTGGATTTGTTAAAGCCCTATATTTATACTAATAAATTGGTCATTGTTAAATAGCTATATTAGCAATAGTAAAAAAATTAACGGTATTTTGAAATAAAAAAACATAAAACCAAGGAAGTGAATATAACCATTTTACATAATAAGACATTTAATTAGATCAAGAGTAATTTTCATTAATAAAATTTTGGGTCGTTATTGAAGAAGCAGTTAGGTTGCCTCCCGGTCAGTGCTAAGTTTAACATCTTTATCTAGATGGATAACTTCTAATTATAATTTTAATTATTCAATGAAGCCTATTGTATCCAAAATGTGGTAAAGTTTGAGGTGTTTACCATTAACATTGAATAGAATAATCATCCCATCATAAATTTCTAACAACACCATGTGGATAAACAATTGTGATAGTGTAAGGACCCCACCACTTTGACTTGAGTTTTCCTACCATGATTCAAAGTTGTGAGTTGAAGAAGGTAACTTTGTCTCCTACTGAAAATTTTATTTTTGGGATCCTTTTGTCAATCCAGGGTCGAGTTTTCTATTTAAAGATCAAAGCATTTTCATACACTTCTCTCCTCACCTCGTCTAGTTCATTTATCTGTAGAAAACGCTTCTCTTGGGATGTTTTGAAATCAAAATTCAGTTTCTTCATAGCCCAATAAACATTATGTTCTAGTTATATAGGTATGTGGTAGGGTTTTTCAAAGACCAAGTGATATTTGGAAATTTTAATAGGTGTTTTTTATGGAGTATTTTAATCCCAAAGTGCATCATCAAGTTTGGTGACCCAATATTTCTTAGATATACTTATAGTTTTCTCCAAAATTCCCTTTATCTATCTGTTTAAAACCTCGTCTAGGTCATTGGTATCTCAATGTTATGGGGTGGTCATGTGGTGGTTGAATCCATGGTGAGTCATTAACTTCTAAAACAATGCATTATTGAAGTGGGTACCACTGTCACTGATGATGAGCCTTGGAATTCCACACTAGGTAAAAATCTGTTGCTTTAAAATTTTGAGGAAGACTCAATAAGTGTTTTCTAAAAATGCTTTAGCTTACACCCATTTTGATCCATAGTCCACACATACAAAGATATATTATTTCCCAAAATATTTAGGAAAAGGATCCATGAATTTGATTTCCCATATGAAATAAATTTCAATTCCCATGACTGAATGTTGTTTCATTTCACACTTCCAGTTAATACCCCTGATTCATTAGCATTTATCACAATTAATTACAAATTCATGAATATCATGATTCATGGTAGGCCAGTAAAAACCACATTTTAACACTTCTCCAATTGTTCAATTAATTCCATGGTGTCCTCCAACTTCTCTAGTGTGGCACAAGTTCAAAACACTATCAACTTCTTCTTCATGGATGCAACTTATTATCATTCCATCTGCACAGTCTTTGAAAAGTAATGGATCATCCCATTTGTAATGGATTTATTCATTCAAAAATATTTTTCTCTTATCCTTTGAGAAATATGGGCGTATCATGCCTAAAGATAGATAATTCACGAAATCAGCATACCAGGGTGTAATTGTCTCAATGGCATAAAGTTGTTCATCAAGAAATCTTTCATTGATTAGTTCAACATTGATTTCACTTGTGTCATGGTTAAGGCATGATAAATTATCATAAATGACATTTTCAATTCCCTTTTTTCCCTTGACTTCAATGTCAAATTCCTAAAGTTACAATATCCATCAAATGAGTCTTGGTTTCACATATTTTTTGGTTATCAGATACTGTAAGATAGAGTGATCTGTTTAGACAGTGACTTTGGAGAACAATAGATGAGATCAAAATTTATCAAAAGAGAAGACAACTTCTATAAGATATTTTTAAGTTGTTGAATAATTATGTTGAGCCTCATTAAAATTGTGGATAGCATAATAAATTGGTCTAAAGATCCTTTCTTTTCTTTGACCCAAGGCAGCACCAACTGCCCGGTCACTAGCATCACACATTAACTTGAATGGATACTCCTAATATGGTGAAATAATTATCAGGGCTTCAACCAAATGTTTCCTTAATAATTTAAATTCTTCTTGACATTCGTTTCCAAAGTGGAATGTGACATATTTTCCCAACAGGTTTGTAAGGGTTTGGGTAATAAGAGAGAAATCCTTAATGAAACATTGGTAGAATCTGACGTGCCCAAGAAAACCTCAAATTGAATAAACTGAAGTAGGCATGGGTAACTTAGATATTGTACTGATCTTGGAAGCATCAACTTCAATGCCTTTATTTGAAATTTTATGACCTAAAACTATTCCACATTATTCCATGAAGAGTTGATTTTCCCAACTGATCACCAGATTATTTTATTTGCATCTTTCCAAAACCTTATCCAAATGTTCCATACAATCATCAAAATAATCCTCATACATAGAGAAGTCATCCATGAATATTTCTAATAACTCTTCAATCATTTCATGGAATATTTCCATCATTCATTGTTGAAATCTGGGTGGCGCATTGCGAATTCCAAAAGAAATTCTCTGATAATAAAATGTACCATATGGACAAGTGAATGTGCTTTTTTCTTGATCCTCTAGTGTCACTACTATTTTATTATAGCCTAAGTATCTATCTAGAAAACAATATTAATCACTTAATGTCAATCGTTCAAGGATTTGATCAATAAAGGGTAATGGGAAGTGATCTTTTCTTGTTGCATCATTAAATTTCTAATAGTTGATACAGACACTCCATCCAATCTCTATTCTTGTGGTTAACAATTCTACTTTATCATTCTCAAATACTATGGTTCCACCATTTTTAGGTACCACTTGCAATGGGATAACCCACTAACTATAATAGATAGTAAATATTAAACCATCATCAATAAGTTTAATGATTTCTTTCTTAACTACTTCTTTCATGGGAGGTTTTAAGCGTCATTGGGGTTGCTTGTAATGTTTTGAATTATCTTCTATATGTATTTTTTGAGTGAATATAGTGGGACTTATACCTTGTAAATAATTAATCGTCCAACCTATTGTTGTCTTCCTTTGATATTGGACATTGGTCAATTTTCTTTCTTGTTCACTCAAAATATTGGCATTTATGATGACTGGTAAGGTGTCTAAATCCCCCAAGTAATTGTATCTCAAGTTTTATGGGAGGGTTTTAAGATAAAGTGTTAAAGGATTTTCAATTGATGGAGTCAGTGAGATGAATTAATGTGTATATAAAGGCTTGAGTGTGTTTTTGATGAATTCCACCACTTTAATTGATTCAATAAACTCTTCATTTTCTTTTTTTAAATCCTTGAGATATAGCACATTGCTTGATAACACATCCCATTCTTCAATCATATCCAAGAAATGACAGTCTACTATAGAGGGTTTTTCCATGGCCTTTAGGTAATCAAATTTTATGTTTTCATCCCCAATTCTTAAAATTAATTTTTCCTCTTGGACATCAACCAGTTCTCTTCATGTTGCTAAGAAATTTCTCCTGATAATGAGTCAGACATCCTTATCTTCTTCCATATCGAGGACAATGAAATCAGTAGGGAAGTAATATTTATCAACCGTGATGAGTATGTCCTATAGAATCCCTTGAGGATGCTTCATTTACCGGTCATTCATTTGCAAGGTGACCCTTATTGTCTTTAATTCTGTTATGCCTAGTTCTTCAAGGACTCCAAATGGAATGAGATTTACACTATCTCTAAGGTTTCACAAAGCTCTTCCAAATTGACATCCTCTAATATTGCAAGTAATAGTGAAACTATCAGGGTCTCTTAGTTTTGGAGGTATGGATATGGGTATGACCTCTAAATATTCCTCATGTATTATGATTATTCCCACATAATATAGTTTTATTATTTTAGATAGAAGCTCCTTGAGAGATTTATCATAGTGGGGAATTTGTGTGATGGCTTCTGTAAAATGAATATTTATTTGAAGATTTTTGAACATATCTATGAATTTTGAAAATTGAAGATCCAACTTACTTTTCTTCAGTCTATGTGAAAATGGAGGTGGTGGTATGTGATATTTCACTCTTTCATTGAATGCTTCATTTTCCATTTCTTTTCTTTCCTTTTAAATTTTTTCAAGTTTGTTTTGATCTTTCTCCTCTTAACTTTAAGTTGTATTTTTTGTTTGTTGAGTCATCATTCTCAGTAACAGGTGTAGGTATCTAATATATTAGTTGATAATTAGGTATTTGGTGCTCTGATAAATGTGTTCCACTTTTCAATGTGATGTATTTTTCATCATCTATTTGGTTAACTCTTATGTTACTTGGTAGAGTTACTTTCTATCAATTTTTCAATTGTATGGCTAACTGACCGACTTGATTTTCAAAGTTTCAAATGGAAGCTTGTAAGTTTTTGGTTTCAATATCTTGTGATTAAAACTGTGATTTAATAGACATAATCAACTTTAATATAGTTTCTCCCCAATATTTATAACCTTGCGTTGCAGCAGGGGCACAAATCTGTTGTTTGCTTTTTCTCTTTATATTGTTGTTGCTGATGAAATGGCGGTTAGCATTTTTGTTGAGATCCTTGATCTTGTGATTTCATGGTAGGTCTAAAAACAGGTTTAGCAGGGAACCCAGGTGGACACATGTTCTGGTTCATTGGTTGAGTAGACATTGGTTCCTTCCAACCATGATTTTGGATATTGCCTTGCCAGTTTGTGTTGTAATTGTTTCCATAAGTTCTTATATTATAACTGAAAAATTTATATTCAGACATATTAGTCTCAGAAGTGTTATATAGACACATGGGATAATCATGAGGACCACCATAGTGTGGAATTTTTTCATCTTGAACAACATGGACTGTCTTAGGTGGGTTTACTGACAAGTTTTCATTCCTCTTGTTGAGAGATTCAAATTGAGTAGCCATGAATGTTTGAGAATCAACATTATGTACTCCTTTTATTCTTGAAAAATATTCTAGCCATTGAAAAATATGTTCTGTCATGTTTTGAATTAATGTGTATAGATCTTCAAGATCCTTTTCCATGAACTCGTTTCCAATAGTTGTGTTGATTACAGACTTACTCTCAGGTTGTAATTCATAGTAGAAATCTTGCAACTGGTTCGCCAACTTCATCCCATGATGATGAAATCATCTTAACATGGACTTGAATCCTTATAAAGATTCTCTTAATGATTCGTATTCACTTTGAAAAAAGTAGTTGTGTTCTCTCTTGTTTTTCAAATATTGATCTACTGTGTTATATTGATCAATTAATTTTCTTCTCAACACTTCCCAATCAAAAATGTTTTTGGGTTCAAGACTTTCCAACCAGTCCTTTGAATTCCCTTGTAATGAGAATGGAAACATTCGTTGGATCAATGCATCATCGATCACTCTGTTATATTTAAATGTGTCAAACACTTCAAGAAATATGTTCACATGCATATAAAGGTCTTCTTTGTTCAATCCATGAAATTGTTCATGTTGTTGGAGCAGGTTGATCATGGATGGATTCAATTCAAAGCGTGTCTCTTGAATTTCGGGTCTTGTTATACTTGAACTAACTTTGACTGTGTTGGGTCACAACTCCAGTCTCATAGTAGTCTGAGGACTTTGTTTATCGAGACGGTGTTGGAAAAGTGGGTGGACTTGTCCCCTGGGAAGCCTTGGAATGTGAGTCTCAATGCTTTCCTCTGGTGGATGCACTTGATTTTCGGTTGAGGTACCAATTTGGTCTTTTATTTTTCTTTGATGTTCAAGTTTTGGATCAAGGGGTGGGTAATTTTTCAATAGAGTTGAATTACGAGTGTTCACCATTTAGGCAACAGTGCCTAAAGAAAGGCCTAGTTGAAATTTTCTTAATGCTAGACGTTCGCGTGCTCCCTATAAATGATGACAGAAATTTGGTATGCGTGTCATAGCACAAACAATTTGAAAATTTTTATAACCAACTGGCTACTGTAAAAGTGTCGAGTAGGGTCAAACCATAGATATCATAGAATCTAGTTCACTAAAAATATCTTGTTAGACAATGTTCAGATGGACAGACATTGAGGGAATTCTTATTTTGTGTTTAATTTTTATTTTTATTTTAATTAAACTAAATGATGATAATGAAAAATAAATAAAGTAAACTTTGATGAAAAATGATGATAAACTCTTAATCAACAAAATGTTTCAGGGATAATAACATCATAAAAAAACTATTATGTAGCCATGAAACAGATCCATTTATGTGATTAAAAGTTTATTCTACCTAAATTATCGCCATTTCTGAAAATAAAGCAATTTTTTTACATGATCATTTTATATCTCATAATTCATTTATGGTCCCATTCTTTGGTGTTATAAATAAATTATGAGACTCATTCGGAGTTCCAAACTAAATGGTGAACTGACATAACTCGTTTCTCATAATGTTATGCCACCAATTTTCACTACAATAATTCAATATGGTTTACCTTCTTGAACCATCGAATTTACATCTTATTAAAATGGCCAGTTTCTATTTCAAAATTTAATTCAGTGCAAATATAATTTAAATAGATAAAAACTCAATTAAAACAAATTTAATTGACAAATAATCAAAAATCGGAAACATTACTTGGAATGTGAAAAAATTTTAATTACTTGATCATCATACTGACACAAGTAAATTTACCCTGACATTATGACTAAAATAATAAACGTAGTAATAAGATGATAACTCATGTAAAATAAAACCACGTCACCAAACAAATAATCATGCTGGTCTTCACTCCCATCGTGTGCAACAATCACTGTCCTTTGAACTCTGAATACACCCTTAGCACATGATGATGTCATGCACCAACTGTGAGCCAATCAGAATAGAGGAAGTTGGTGATTTAGTAGAGGTCGGTCTACATTGGATGTGTTGCATATGGTGGTGGTGATTGCTTCTTATGGTATTGGTTGTTTCAGGTGGTGGTTGGTGCGCTTTAAGAGGGAAGTGGGGTGATAGGGGGAATAAGGGGGTGGTGAGTAATGTGGGAGGGGAAACTGGTGTAGGGGGGTAGTGGGGAGGTGGCTGGTGGCTGGTGGATGGGGAGAAGAGAGGCAGGGTAGAACATGGTATGGGAGAGGCGGCCAGGATGGCAGGGGGGATTGGGGGGCAGTGGGTTAGGGAGATGGGAAGGGGAGAGGAGGGGAGTGGGTGAGGCAGCTGGGTAAATGGGATTAGGGTGGTGCGATGAAAGGGAATGGGCAGTGGGGGGAGCGGATTAGGGAGTGGGGAGGAGGGCGAATAGGTTGGGAAGATAAAGTGGTTAGAGAGAGGGATAGGGGTGGCGGGTTATTGATAATGGGGAAGGGGAAGGTGGGGCTAGTGAGGGAATAGGGGGCGTGGGGATTGGAGAGAGGGGAGAGGGGTGGGGAGGGGTGACATGGGAAAGGGGAATGGGTCAAAGGGGGGAGGTTAAGGGAAATGTGGGAGAGGTTTGGGTAGATAGGAAAATAAAAAAATAAAAAGAATAAAAATTCAAAATTTAAACAAAAAAAATTCCAAATTTAAAATTAAAATAATATACTTATCTAGGATTTAAATAATAAAAAAAATGTTAATAATAATTAAAATATATTTATACATATATATATAATTTATTTATTCACGTGTAATTAAATATAATACTACTATAAAAATAATAAACTAATAAAAAGATATTATATTATTAATACTATAAAAATAGTAAAATAAAATATTAATAGGGAATTAAAATATACATACTAATATAATTAATAACAAAATAAAATAAAATAAGTTTATAGAAACTAATAATAATAATATAATGTTAAATATAATATATAAAAATAATATAACTAATAAAAATTTTAAATTACTAATATTAGTATATAAATTAACTAAAAATCATCAAAATATCTAAACTACTAAAAAACAAAAAAAATTAAAAACACAAAAACACTTAAAATATTTAATTAAAAATAAGTTAAACAATTATAAAAATACATATGAAATCCATGTAAATCACTTACTTTGACTAAAATATCATATACTCGTCCATAGAGATAATTAATTGACCTATTGTCCAAATGAAGAGATAGATAATATGGTTTCAATTCCCTTAGACACATTTACTTAAATAATGAGTAAGTAGTCAATATAACACTATCTCCTATTTAATACAAATAAGATAACTCTTCAATTATTCTATTCTATATGATATGACAAGGATTAAAGAGTATTTAGATTTAGGTGGAAACTTTTTTAATAGGACAACACTACACCCCTTAATTAGATTTATGGTGGCCAAATCATTCCATTTGTTTTTTATCCAAAAAACTTGATAAATTTAACATATGATAGAATCGTGTTTATGAATTATAAAAATTTAATGGTCAAGCTGAATATATTAAACAATTTAAGTAACTAAAACTTTTCAGGTTTATCATTTTTCATTTGACTCTTTGGGGAATGGAAATGGGAGGGGTATGATGCTGTAAAATTGGTTGATTTATAAAATTCCCCTCAAACCCCACTTCATTTTTACCCTCCTTAATACTTTAGTCAAATCCTCCATATCATCATCACTAGCTTCACCTTAACATTTTATTGATATTTAAATCCTAATATAGTTGTAATATCCATTATATTCTATTTGTGGTTGATTACTATTATAGTAAGAATATTTCTCTTTCCTTAAAACTTATTTCTCTAGCAAGTTAGATCATTTGTAATTCCAAGTTATGAATTATAGAATCTATTTATTTTTTTAAGAACCAATTTCACAAAACATTTTTTGGGTCAAACCCTGTAAATACTCTTCAAAATTTGAAGACTCAAACTTATGATTATTTTAAATTTTATTTTTTGGTTGTAGAGGGAATATAGAGATAGTAGAAGACTGCTTAAGATCCCCCTAATCTATCTATGATAAATTTGGTTGATTTTATTTCTAAAATTATAATGATTCAGAAATGGGTTATTATTCCTATGTTTCCAAGACTTGTAATACATAAATTTTCCACTATCATCAAATTAGAAAGTTTGATCAAATTTTTTATAGCTGCTCCAAGTATGATCGAAGATTCCATGTTGATTATATTGCTCCCTAAGTGAATTGTTAGTAAAAATCACAGTATCATGCAGATTTATTTCACCAATATGAGCACTTATATTGGGAATTCTAAGAAATTTAATCAATGATTTGTTTTATTTCTTTAGATTTCATGTTATATAAACCACCATCATAGGACCAATCCACAATATTTTAATAGTAAGGAGTGAGACTATTATAAAAATTGTTCAGAAGAAACTGAGGAGCTAATTAGGAGTTAGAAATTTCTTAATTGGAGATATGAATCTATCTCATGTTTTATTACATATTTCCCACATATCCTAGAAAAACCTCATGATTTTATGCCTTAATTCAATGGTGTAAATCCTAGGATAAAATATAATAATAAATTAATTGAAAACATGGTCCCATGTGTCAAAAATTTCCTCATTTAAATTATGTAATCAGCTTATATCCTTACTCTTCAAGTAAAAATAAGACCCTAAAACTAAGATCCTCATCACTAATCCCACGGAGAGTTATATATTATAATATACTATAAAAAATAAAATGAAATCAAGTAAATTATCATTGGGTTAACCATTAATGGATGGTATCATAAAGAGATCCAACTGTTTAATTTAATAATTTCTATACCTATGAGAAATACTTAAGAAAAAAGGATTACTAGATATAGTAGGAAAATAAAACTCCCTAATTATAATACTCTCTTAATCTTGATTAATAGGTTATAGTGGATTTATATTTCAAATTAAATTTCCAACACTTTGAATTGTCAGATTTTTTATTTGAGATTTATTTTAATTTTAAATTTAAAAACAATTTTTATTTATTTTATGTATGAAATAATGAACTTATGATGTAGAATCCCTAGTTTGCATGAAAATTTGATTTCAAATAGTTTTAAATTTATAATTTAATAGTGAATTTCAAGAATATTTTTATATTTTCAATCAATTTTTTTACTTTTTTCAATTTTTGTTTTGTATATTTCTAGGTTTTCTTATTTTTGTGTTTTTAAAAAAATGTAAAAAAATCCTCTTGAATTTTTTTCATGTTTCTTTTAGAAATCCCGAAATATAATAACCAATATCCACTTTATTCTTTTTTACATCAGTAAAAGATAAAACAGATCTCACCACATAAGATAGATCAGTTTGTAGTCTTTAAGTACTAGATATATACATGATTCCCATATTACATTTGAAATATAAAATATATTGAATAAGAAACATTCTCAAATCCTTGATATTATTCAGAATATCTTTATTCATATCCTATGTAAAGGAAAACAAATAAAGGGTATCTGAGATACTCTATAAGGGTCATGTATAGAAGAAACGTTCATGAATAAATAAGGCATTATCAATATGCCAGGGTAAAAACTAAAAAAATACCTTTTAATCAATTACTTTTGCATGAAATGAATGCATGGATAAAATCAATGCAGTAATATTCTGTATAATAATAAATTAATACTCAATGAGGTAAATGTTTAATATTATGAATAATGATTTTAAACATCATGGTATCTTTATCATTGAATCCTTAGCTGAGACAGATTAATTGATGGGTAGGTACACACCAAACAACCATTTAATAAGGTTATCTAACTAATTTATCTCATGATACTAGTTGATGCATCAAGGGGATATCAATATTAAATATCTAAATGTCACTACTTTCCAATGAATTATTCATATATTGAATGATCAATTTAATTCATAAACAATATGCCTTATAAAAAATATATATATTTAGTAAATAATATGAAATATTGATATTTTTTCTAATGAATAAAATAACTTTCATAGTAAAAAACATATGTAGAAATGATATATTGTTTAGGAAATACACATATACATGATACAAATAATATAGATATTTAAGATAAATGTAATTTCCCAAAATCAAAATAAATTTAATGTTTCAATAGAAAGTTAATGACCACAAAATTAATTAGAGATAAAATATGATCATTAGTTCATCAGAAATATATAATTTTTAATAAAATAATGTTCTTTTTATAAATAAATAAAATGGAAGAGAATTATTAAAAAATATCTTATTAAAGAGTTTTATTTAAAATTAATTTAAAACATTGTGAAGAATCTAAATAGAATAAATGATTATGAAAGTTGGAAAGTTTACAAATGTCATATATATTAAAATTTTCTTTTTGACTATTTATAGAGAAAGTTGAAAATGGACTTTCAAAAAACATAAGAAATAATCCTTTAAAATCTTTTCAAAAGTCAAGGGTAAATTAAAATATTATTATATTTTCATTTGTAAAAATAAAAAAGGACTCTTAAAATAATTTTCAGGAATATGGACATGGAACGAAAATATACCTTATCAAAAGAAAAAATGAATCGATTTTATTTTAAATATTTATTTTCTTGATTCATTTCCCAATAGAGGAAAGTTTAGAAGAAAATATGGAAACTCCTTAAATATCTAGAGGATAAGAAAATAGATAGATTTTATGAAGGAAATATTATACAATTCCTTCAATTAAAATAAGATAAATCCTAAAAAATAATATTGTAAAATAAATTATTACCTCTTTGGTAACTTTTAAAATGTAACCCCTTAAAAGAGTAAACTTGAATTTAAACTTTAATCATAATTCATAAATATTTATTCATGTTAAATACATTAAAAGGTTAGTATATACACTATATAAAAATAAATATATGCATAAAACTAAATATTTCTTAATGGTGTGGATATTGAGATGAAATCTCCTACCTCAAGTTTGACTTTCCTCATAAGTGATTTCGAAATTATGTATAATAAATTTGAATTTATTATACTTTTATAACATATAAATGTACATACGTGTAATATCATATATGGTCCACTTGTAACATTTAAACAAGCATTTATAAATAATTCCTTATTAAGATCATTATTTCTGGGTGTTAACTATTTTTTTCATGAGAATTCAATTTATTAGTTTTGATCCTTTTACATTAATTGTGGTTTCATTGTCTATAGAATGTTTATAATGATATAAATTATATATATATTCATTGTGTAAGATCCCATTTTTCTCATGAGGTATGGATCCTTTAAATTTGTGTTTAAACGTTCATTTTTATCTAAATTAAAGTGGTAAATAGTTTAAGGAAGGGTTTGGGGTATCTGAGGCTTGTTTAAAGACTAGAAATTTGGTTTTTGGAGAAGAAGTGTGAGGTGCACGATTTTGTTGTTGTTAGTAATAACTATGCAACTCAACCATGCAACCCAAAAGAGGAGGAGCATGGTTTGACAAACTGTGTAAGGGGGGACACAAAGCTATGAAAAACCTACAATTAATTATATATATATTGAGAAAAGTTATCACATTGTTAGTTTAATTGTGTACTTAATTTTGTGAGGTGGTGGAGTTCTTGGATAGTAATCTAGAATGGGCTATGCAAGGTTTGTTAAACCATGCATTTATCCATGCGAGGGGGTGTGCCACATGGAATGTGGTAGCACATGGTTGGCACACAGTTTGGTCAACTGTGTAGCCAAACCATGCAACCCTTAAAATGGTTGAAATTCCCATTTTTCTTTTACCATTTTCAAATATTCTCCCCTCTTTTATTTTCTTCTCAATACATAGTATCCCTCCATCTTGAGAACTATATTTCTTCTCTCATGCTAGAATTTGAGCCTCGTTCTTCATTCAGGATCAGATTCAACCATCATTCATCATGTTGGATGGACATCAGTAATCTATTCAATAAACATGATTCATTATACATCTATCTAGCACTATGGAATGTTAAATCCATGTAGGATAACATTCTCGATTTTTAGGGTATTTTTATATTTCTCTGATTTCTCCTGTTCTAGCTCAAGTTAAAGGACAATAACAGATGATGATTCTATCACCCATCTAAGTAAGGTGGTCTATCCATTTTCACTAAATGTATTGATGTTTATATTATTCATAGTTGTTCTATATGATGAAATTTCTATGGGGTTACACCTTAAATGTTGAATTAAATTTTTAAATTTTTATGACTTGAAATGGGTTGCCCCTCCACCCTAACTAACATTATTGGAGGTTTTATAATTTGACACAAACCTCCCCATTGGGTTTCCACTTTAGAGGCCTCTAAATGTTATTCCTTATAATTAAAATTAAACCACCTTTGAGGTGGGATAAATTTAATTTGAGAAATAAAATTGTTTAATGGAATTAACTGAAATAGAGTGATACCTTTCAGGGCCTTATAAGAATAGGATACATAATTTAACCGCCTTATAAGGTGAGTTACTTTGATTATATAAATGAAATGGATAATTGATAAAATTAAAAGGTTAATATCATGTTAATTTCACCTATACTTTCTTAATTATGAAATGAAATTAAGTCTATAATAATGATTATGGATAGTGGATAGATTATTATATCATGATTTATTATGGTCACGGACCTTGAATTTTAAAGGTGAGGAATTACCACATAGATACTTAGACCCTCATTGTGGTTTTCCTTATATAGGCTCATGGTACGCCATTGATTCATTGATGTGTCTACCAAGTGTGTTACAACACTTTAATTTGATCTATGTCTTATATTTGGATGGCATGACTTACCACCGAGGGTCTACCTGTATTTTTATAAATTAAATAAATTGAACACCTTGGATTATTCTCCTTGGATTTTGATTGATATTATGAACTATCTTGGTCAGTACCTTAGGATCCTTTCAAGTATAGAATCAATGATACCAAGGACATGTTCTTAGGGACCAGGTAGCATATTTCTCCTTAGAATTTAGCATCCAAGGGTACACCCTTGTGGAATTTGCTCAGTTTATAAAACTAAATGCAATTTAAAATATGGGACTTCACATGACTATCAGTCTGTATGAGAACCCTAGTTATATAACTTGGGTTTTGAACTTATAAATTTAAATTTTAAATGATAAGTGAAAAGATATATTCCCACTTACACCAAATTAGCTAGTATCATATCGATGTTCCATGAGAAACTCGGATGGATTAAGTTTATTTATTCACTACTTTATATTGATTATTAATTGTACACTACTCATCATATGTTCATAGATTTGATAGTTTTATAAATTTTTGGTGGGGGCCTATTAATTTTTACTCACACCTTGTTCAGGCTACTGATCGGTACCTAGATAGACCATATGGATATAGGTAGGGACAAGGGAAAGTTCAATTCTATGGAGGCTTGATTTTTGTACTAGGATGGAGTATAAAGAAGAGGGATGAGACTGAACTCACGATTCTATTATAAATATCTTCTGGGAATTTTTTTTATTTTTTATTGCATGTATTGTGTATTACTTCTACTCAGTTTCCCTTATATATCACCCATTTTGTATAAAATCATGGAATCATCATTTTTGTTTATGATATTAGATTTTTATTACTGTTGATTTATATATATATATTATTTACATCTACTAATATTTTTATTATTGTGCTTCTGCTAATGTATTTTTTATCCCTATTGGATGTCACTTTGATCATGAGGGAATATTCTCCCAAACTTATCATCATAGACCCTCACTATTATTCAAAAGCCGCTATAATATGGGGAGGTGTGCTTGAGTCCATGTGGATAATCGGGTTTAGTTACTCATGATTGAACTAGGTATGAGATGTTAGATAGTGGTATTAGAGCCCTTTTTTCCTTTTTTATTACTATTTTGGGTTGGCAGACAAGATACTATGAATGTTTCTAAATTTGTTAATGAGACTGTGTGTGGGAGTAGCTAACCCACATATAGGGAAAAAGGCTGTGTTTCTTTGGATGGGACTTATTGTTATGGATTGTTCCTATTATAGTTGTATGATATGAAAATCCAAAAGTGACTTAATAATTGGTTACTAAAGTTTCTACCTAAACCTAAATGGTGTTTTCCTAGATATCTATAGGTTGGCACCATAATTAACCAATTATAACATCTTTGAGCTATGTAATCATGGTTACAAGAGATAAAATATTAGTTTATTTCAATTACATAAATTTTAATTATAATTTATAAGGAATGAAATTCTATAAATTGGGAATGGTGATTCATTTAATCAAATAATTTATAAGGACTTATTTATCCCTAGACCATATTTAATGGGTCTTGTTGTAGTTACATGACATTCCCATTATAACTTATAAAGTTCTGACTTTATAACTTCAGAATTGTTACTCACTAATTAGACCATGATATATATATAACTACTAAATTATAAATTTGGAATAAAATTATTGCTATTAAATGGGGATTTCAATTATATTTTAAAGGGTTTTTTCGAATATAACTTGTAATTGACACTCCATATACTATAACCTTTAGTGTGAAACAAAGAACATGAACCTGACTTGACCTCAGTAGTGGGAAGTAGGGAATGTATCTTGTGACCCTTATGATCTTTTATATCACATTGAATTAGCTTTAGGAGAAGGAAAATGGATTTTGGATCTTATATAGGATGTATTTTTACATTCCCTATTATTTTATCAATGGTACTTTTTGTTATGAAATATTTTCCTAAGGTGTGTATTTGTAATTGTAGAGATATTCCACCATGATGACCTTGAGTCATGTTCTATAAAGCTATAAATGACCTTGCTCTAGAGGCGGTGGTCCTTGAGTCTCTAGTGATACCCCTAGTATTTACACTTACATCACCTCTTAATATTCCATATCTAGGAATCATTGTTTAGTTTCAAGAGGATTTATTATGACTGGTGAAATCTATATAGGGAGCCCCGCAACCTGCCTCTTTTATGTAATAGTTGACTATGGAGTTCAAGAAATAACACCCTCCTACCTTTTTGGGGAAGGTAGTCCCCAGGATGTTGAGCCATGGATAGGGGGCACGTTTTCTATCTTTGACCATCTAGAGAGGACCCCCAAACAGAGGGTCAAGTTTGTATAATATATTCTTAGAGAATCATCTGAGATATGGTGGGATGTTTTATCTTAGTCTAATAAGTGGTGGGAAATAGTACGAAGAGATTCCCATATAGGATTTTTTAATTACTTCTTTCCTGAGACACTGAGAGATGACTGATCTATATAGATTATGAATTTTGATAATGGAACCTTATTGGATTTAAATTACTCCACTCATTTCATGGAGCTTCATCATTTTTTCATGAATTTCTTGGTGATGACCTCTCTAGATCTATGAATTTTGAGTATGGGATCACATATTCCATATGATCATAGGTTAAAATGTTTCCTTTGATGACTGTCACTAATATAGTGAACCAGGTCCTCATCACCAAGCATAAACCTAGAGTTGTTGAGGGTGTGGGGCATGGTTGTTCAGTCCCTCAATAGGTTAGATGTTCATCAAGTAGTAGGAAGTGATGTTTTGAGCCTTCTCATAGAGGAAGTATCATCCAGATTGCGTGCCCAGGTTTCCATGTGATCTATCACCAATTTGGTAGGTCGTAACACATTAAACCTCACTATAGTAAGGACCCAATCGAGTTTCAGAATTACAACAAAATCGGTCATCTTTTGAAATTTTTTAGAACCTTTACTCCAGTGGTTAGTGATAGGGGTTCTACATTGACTCTAGGTTATGGAGTAGAATCAGATACTCTACATTAGGTAGGGAGATATATCACTATAATCTGATCAGGATGATGATAAATTCATATCCAAGGGAACCAAGCACCAATTTTATATAAACACCAGAGTGGGCCTGCCCAAGGTAGTCATGCTATATCTTAGATTCATGGATCAAGATATATATATGTGGTGCAGCTGACACCCGAGGATCTGATTATCTATCTATCTATGGCTCAAGGTATGATTTTAGTAGCCTCTACATTAGTGTATATATTATTTGACATAGGCATTTCCCACTCCATTATAATTATGGAAATTTTTGGAAATCCTTGGGCTCAAAATTCTTTATTTCTATGGAGTGATGAAACATGACACTCCATTTGGTATCAAATTATAAATTTTAAACCCATGTAGGGAGTTACCTCTTGAGATAGGTGTCGATAATTTTATATGAAGCCTATTTGACCTCGATATGATAGGTTTTGACATTGTTATTGGAATGGAAATTATGGTTCCTTATGATGATCATATTGATTTCTATTTTCAAAGGATTTCCTTCACATCACCTGAGGGAAGTCTCTATATTCACAAAGGAGAATGGGATGTAAAGGAAATTCAAGCTGGACCCAAGCATCAGAGACTGGGAGGAGTGAGATCCTATATTTCTAGTCTTTATCTGAATGATTAGGTAATGTGACATACATATTTTTCTCCTATATTGGATCATTTCAGGTAGTTTTTCCCTGATGAGTTTTCTGGGATACCTCTAGAGATATAGGTACAGTTTGTAATTGAACTAATTCTAATAGGAACACCAGTTTCAATTTTTCCTTACATAGCGGATACTACTACGTTTCCGGAGTTTAAGAGGTAGTTAGAGGACTTTAAATATATGGGTTTTATATAAACCAGTATGTCTCATTGGGGTTCACTAGTCCTTTTTTCCAAGAAGGATGATGGTACCCTCATTCTTTGCATGGATTACCACCATTTGAATTTTTTAGCTATTAAGAACTGATATCCATTGCCTCATATAGATGACCTATTTTACTAGATCTAGGGAGTGATCATATTCTCAAATATTGATTTGAATTTGGGATACTATAAGGTATGAGTCAAAAATTCATATATACCATATATAGTATTCCGTAGAAGATATGGATTATATGAGTATTTGGTTATATCTCTCAGTCTCATGAACATTCTTGGTGTTTTTATTGCTCTGATGAATCGGTTCTTCTACTCATATCTAGATTTATTTGTGGAATCCCTTATATAAGACATATTAGTGTACTCAAATACATGAAAATATTATTCCAGACACCTTGATATAATCTTGATTGCACTCATAGAACATAGGTTATATTCCAAACTCATAAAATGTTAGTTAAGGATTGATAAGGTTCACTTCCTAGGTCACATAATATCATAATATAGAGTATATTGGACCCAGAGAATGTGAAAGTTGTGGTATCATGGGATTTGTCCAATAAATTATTTGATATATTTATTTTATTATGGCTAGATATATATTATAAGTTCTTCATTCAGGATTTATCATGCCATGAATCACCTCTTACAGGCTAGACAAAAAATGGCGTAAGATTTATATGGTTTGAAACTTATGAGGAATCATTTTAGGAGATGAAAGGAATATTTTCTTCAGAATTGATCCTAATTATTCTAGATCCAGGTAGAGGCCATATGATTTATGTTGATGCATCAAGAATTGGGCTGGGTGTCATTCTTTTTCATGGAGATTGAGTTGTAGTATATGGGTCTCTTCAGTTAAGGCCTCATGAGTGTAATTACCCAATGAATGATCTTGAGTTTTCCATTTCTATATATACCTTCTGTTACTGAATGCATTATTTTCTTGGGGAGTGATTTGTTGTATACATGGATCAGAAAATCCTTAAATATATATTCACCAGGTGGGACTTTTACATCCATTACTCATTCCTGAGTGGAAATGGTACAATTTCACCATGGATTTTTTGATGGGTTTACCAGGATCCCTTCAATATAGTGACAGGATATGGGTGACTAAAATATTTCACCCACTTCCCACCTATTCAGGAGACCATTTCAGCAAATGAGATAAAGTGGATATATTTCAAGGAGACTATATGACTTCATGGAGTTCCAGGAACCGTCATATTAGACATGGTTTTTTAGTTCACATTAGGGTTCTAGAAGGTGTTGTAGAGGGATCTAGGTTTATAAGTACTTTTGATTACATCTTATAACCCTCAGACCAATGGTCAATCAAAGCATATGATACAGTTGTTAGAGTAAATTCTCTAAGCATGCGCCCTTGATTTTTGGGGTTCTTGGGAGAAAAATCAACCTATTTATTAGTTTTTTATTAAATTTCTCCCAAGAAACCATAAAAATTGATTCTTATGAGGACCCATATGGTATTCCATGTCTTTCTCCCCATTTATGGTTAGAGGTAGGAGAGGTAGTGTTACTAGGACCTAATCTCATCCAGGAGACCTCAGAGAAGGTAAATCTTATTAGGAAGTGTATATTTAAAACTCAATCTAGGTAGAAGTCTTATGTCAATTATTAACATAGACCTCTAGAGTTTGAGGTGGGAGATCTAGTCTTCTTATGTATTTCACCTAGACTGGTTCATCAATGAACTTGAAGTCAGGAGAGTTTGTCTCTAAGATTCATCAAAGGTTTTGAGATTTTGGAGAGATTTAAATTATCTGATTATAAAATATCACTCCCTTAGAGATATGCGGGTGTTCAAGATGTCTTAAATGTTTCTCAACTACATCATTATCATTCAAACCTGTCTTAATTTATTCAAACTGATGAGGTTTAGTTGGATGTTTATTCTTCTTTTGAGGAGCATCCTATATGTATCATTGGTCATAGTATAAAGGATATGTGTGTCAGGTTAGTTCTTCTAGTTTAGGTGATATGGTATCATGGCCATGTATCGGATGATACCTGGGAGTGAGATGTCAATATACATGATTAGTGGATAGAGTAATTCTAAGAAAATTCTTTACATCCATCAAAAATGGAAACTCAGGGAAAAGTTTTTTAAAGAGGGGAGGTTATAACATCCTAGTTTTTTATGAGATATGGATCATTTAAATTTAATTTTGAATTTTCTTTATAATATAAATTAAAGTTATAAAGAGTTTATGGAAGGTTTAGTGAGTGTATGGGGATTTTTTGGAGCCCGTAGCTTCAGTTTTTAGCGATATAGTGTGAGTTTCATGGGTGTAACATGGTTAATAGTAACCATATAGCCCAAAATAGAATGATCATGGTTTGAAAAACAATGGGAGTTAGGAAACATGGAAATGAAAAACCTATAATAAATATTATATATATTTAACATGGTTGGTTCATGGTTAGTTTAACTATGCACCAAACCATGTGAGGGGTGGAGGTCTTGGAAAGTAACCATGCATAGTATGTGCATGGTTTTTTAAAATATTCTCTTAGCCAAGTGTGAAGGTGTTCCACTTAGATAGCGGTGGATTGTGGTTTTTCCAATAGTGTGTCCAAACTATGTGACCCTTAAAAAGGGGTGAAATTTCCATTTTTCCTTGAATTATTTAAACCTTCACCCTTCTTTTATTTTCCTATCCACACATACTGTCCCTCCCTCTTGAGATCTCCATTTCTCCTATCAATCTTGGATTTGAGCATCTTAAATTTTTTGGTATCATATTCGAACATCGTTCATCATGTTAGATAGATATTTGTGAGATCTTCAATCCTTTTACTTCCTTTATTAATTTATATCATTGTATAGAATTCGAAATCTGTGTGGGATAATATGACTTATTTTTAGGTTATTTGTATGTTTCTAGGATTTATCATTTTCTAGATTGAGTTAAATGCCAATAATGAATATGGATTCTACCACCCATCTATAGAAGGTGGTTTGTCCCTTTTCCCTAGAAATATTTATGTTTATATTATGCATCGTTGTGCCACACACAGTACTTTTCATGCGACGCCCCCTAAATGTGGAATTAAATTATTAATTGTTAGGACTTGAAATGGTTTTCATTTCACCCTAACTAGAATTTTTTGAGTTTTTATACCTCGATGTGAGACACTATTTTGGGTGTGCCTCTTTAAAGTCACATGAATACTAAGCCTTGTAATAAAAATTAAACCACCTTTGTGGTGGGTTAAATTGTCATTGATAAATGAAATGGTTTAATGGAATTAAATCAAATAGTGTGATAAATTGATAGGACTTCTAATACAGGGATATAAAATTGAACCACCTTATGAGTTGAGTTTCCTTGATTATATAAATGAAATGGCTAATAGATAAAATTGAATGGTGAATGGTATGGCCATGTTACTTAACCCTACTTAATTATGAAATAAAATTATGTATATCATTATAATTATGGATACTATATGGATTATTATATCATGATTTATTATAGTCATAGACCTTGAATTCTATAATTGATTAATGTTTTAACAGTCAGTTCCCTATGCCCATATAAATAGTACTTTTTGATTACTATAGAATGTATATAGTGAGTAATACGTGATGCTAGATAACTATTATAGTGTTGATATTTCTGTATCCACTATTTAAATGGTACTTTACATATTTTCTTTATCATTTCAAAATTTTATAGAAACTCCCAATCTATAATTAGAACCTACTTATACTATGAAATTAATATTAAGAAAATGAAATGTGGTTAAGATACATAATTCTGATTGGACATGGACGATGTATGAATTTCATGTGTTTGGGACTCATAAGCATTGAACTTCTTATCATTAAGTTCTCACTTGGTGATCTAGAGTAGGTTAAATCATGAGGACTAACCCCCCAATAGGAATACCACATGTTCTATATGCCTTTGGAATTTCCTTTCGGTGAACATGTGTACTGGTCTCTGGACTTAATATTATTATCGATGTGTACCATTTGACTATTTACTTTTATGGAATCCAAAAACCATTTCATTGAATTTTTGGTGAGGTATCTTATGTTGGGTGCATAATTGGTGGTATGAATTTGATTGAATAATTAAGAAAGAAATTGTCACTTCCGATATGAAGAGATATCTTTGGCTCAGTTGATCAAGATGGTAGTGCCTTAACTAAATCCATCACCAAGGTAGATGAAGGTAACTCCATGTAGTACGGTCAATGAATAATAAATCAATAAATGATGATGACATAAAGTGTTCATATTCCTTTATAAGATATCATAAGACAAAGAGATTATATTACATGGTGTGTATTCGTAGGGAGGTTATCATTTCTAAGACTACTTCTTATCTCTTTAGGGTACTTGATAGTTTGTTTGACTTTACTCTTAATCTATGAATAGTATTAATTGATATCAAGATAAGGTCCTAGAGGGTCACACAAAATTGAGTATTCAAATTTTTTCCCTATTCTGATGAATAAGAGTATATGACATGGTGGGCCCCACTATGGGGTTCAGGATATGTCCAAGGATATAAGATCACCAATTAATAAATAAATTCATATTATTTGAATTTAGAATAATTAGTATTGAATTTATTTATTAAATATATTTACAAGTATTTAAGTAAATACATGAAAAATATTATATGAATTAATATTCATTTAATATTCAATGTTCATTTAATATTTATGGGCATGACAAGTCGAGTTAATGGATCGTTTTTATAACGTAATATATTTATTTTATTACAAGTAATTGATAGAAATATAAATGATATTTATAACTCAATAAAATAGTTATAAGATGTCATTTATCGTGAGTAATAAATATTTGGGGGTTGGGGACCCTTTTCAGGTAATTTTTGAAACTCGCTATAAATAGAAGAAAGAGGCTCTCATAGAATTTACTATTCATTGATCAAGTTCTAGAGACTCTCTCTCTTATCTCCATCCTCTTAGAGATATATTCTCTAATTCAAAGCTTTTGATCAAAGAGCTTCTTCATAGATTGGTGGAATGTTGGAGCAGTGATCATTGATACATTGAAGGCGTATTTGGATTGTTTCACTAGCACCCATAATTAGAATATTGATGTTATCATGGATTTTAAGGCATTTTTTGGATAATATAGAGGGATTCAACTTTGGATCCTTTGAGAAATGATCATCAGGAACATGCTGATGATGAACATGAAACTTCAGATAAATACATGTGTTTATGGTTTGTTTTGTGCTTAAGTTCATCACATGTGATCTTTGGGATTTAACTGGGGTAATGATTCACCAATGTTTTCATATTTACATTGATCACTAGTGAATTTTTTCTAAATCCCTAGCCCATTAGATTCTACTGCATGCCCCAATACCTTCATGCAATTCCCTAATAAATACTTGGACTCCCATTGTGTTTTTCCTTGTATGGGTTCATGGTATGCCACTGATTCATTGATATGTCTGCCAAGTATTAGATTGCACTTGGATTCTATTATTTTCTTAGTTGTGGATGCCCCAACATAGCACCAATGTTCTACCAATACTTCCAAAAATTAAATAATTTTAAAGTCTTGGATGGTTATACTTGGATTAAACTTGATATTATGGACCTACTTGGTTACTTAATTGTTCTCCTTTCAATTCTAGCACCATGGATACCTAGGACATATTCCTAGGTATTAGGTAGAACCTTTATCCTTATAAGTTAACTTCCAAGGATACTCCCCTATAAAATTAAATCAGATTATAAAACTAAAGGTTATTAAAATTATGGTAATTCACATAAATATCAATCTATTTGGACACCTTGGTAATATACCTTGTCTCACAGCATTATAAATTTAAATTTAAATTGATAGGTGATTAAATACATTCTAGCTTTGCTCAGAGTAGGTAGTATCTGACAGGAATTCTATGAGGATCCCTGACCAATGTGGTTTATTTATTGATTGATATACCTTGATTATTACCTACATGCTAATCATCGTATTTTTATAGAGTGGATAGTGTTGGACACCATTGGTTGTCGCCTACTGAGTTTTACTCACACCCTGTTTGGGCCTCCAATTGGTAGCTGGATAGATTATGTTGAAACATGTAAAGGAAATGGAAAGTGCTAGGATATTGATGCTTGATTTATTTAATAACATGGATTATAGATGAAAGGACCAATACTAATCTCATGATTCTATTAGAGATATATTTTAGGTCCTCCGTTTAATTTTTATATCATGTACTGTGTATGTCTGCTTCTTAAATTCCCTTGTATATCCTCTATTTTATATAGTATCGTGGCATCGTTGTTTTTTTAAAGAATAATGGATATTATTGTTGAATGTTGATGCTTATTTAGATGATTTACTTTCACTAATATTTAAAATATTATGATTTATATGGAGTATTTTTTATCCATGTTTCATGTCACTTTGATCCTGAGGGTATATTCTCTTCACTATACCATCACAGACCCTCTTTTCTAGTTGACAGCCTCTGGCTTATGGGGAGGTGCACTTGAGGCCATGTGGCCAACTAGTTTTGGTTACTTATGATTGAACCAAGTCCAGTAAATTAAAAAATTTATATATATATTTAGTGTCATACATAAAAGGTAAAGATATAAAAAATGAATTTGTTCATTCATGGAGATGGTAGGTCATATGTATGCATGAACACTATTTTCACATTTTGAAGGATGAAATAAAATAAAGGTAAATAATAATTAACCTTTAAATTTTCATTTTTATATAAAATATATGATATATATTCATTTAATATATCCTCATTACCATCCATGTAAAACATAAATGAAAAACAGATGGCATCACTTTGTGGAGTTCGTAGTCCACACATACACACAAACAACCTTATCCTTTTCCAAAAGATTGGAATATAAGAAGGTAAAAATGATTTTATAATTTCATAAGAATAATTATGAAATTTATCTCGTATATATTCATTAGTTATATATTTATAACCATCCAGATAAACTGGTGATTAAAAATGAATTACACCGCTATGTGGAGATAGTAAGTCATATGTATGCACAAGAGATGTTTTCTCTTTTCATTGGAAAGAAAAGAGATGAAAAATGGTTTTACCATAATAATAATAATAACATCTAAATATATTTAGGATTCTAGATTTATTATTTTAGTCTGGTTATAATATATTTTCATGAAGTGTAAGAAGAAATAAATTTTAAAGATTCGGTAAAGACGATTACCACTTCTTCGATACAGTTCCTTTAGATCTCTTTTTAAAGACCCTTGGAATGGTATTTTAAAGAAGAAAATAACCTATAATTAATGTATATATAAGTTTATAAGATAATTGGGTATGGTTTAGTTGAGATAGGTTGCTCAAGAAGATTTAATGAAATGAGATAAGGGTATCCTTTTATAAGTGAGGGGAGGGACACTCTTGGAATTATTTTAAATATTAAATTAATATAAATTAATTTTCGATAAAATGACTATAAATTGTTATAAATAAAATATAAGATGAGTATGAGTCTAAATAATCTCATAAAATAAAATTTTGGAAATTTTGGGTTATTTTTATACCTTTAACTCTTAGTTTTAACCCTTGTTAATCCTTTTGATGATTTTCATGATAATAAAGTTTTTTTACAATTTAGGGGTCAAGAAAAATATTATAATAGGAAAAGTGGAATATTAATTAACCATAGTTTATATTATAAACCATATACAATTAACTTGTCTAAATATAGTATTTTTTAAAATTTAAATCATTTAATAAAAAATATTTATTATGAAATATCATTAAAGTCATTTTTGAAACTATTCATTTAATTTGACTTTAAAGATAACAAGATAACAATTGAATTTGAATATAATCCTTAAAACATACTTTATATGTTATATGTATCTATAAAATTCATTAGGTGCTATAAATAATCCAAAAAAATATTAATTTTAGTGATTTTGTAGTAATTTACTTGAATTTTCTACTGCTTTCATAAGTACTATGTCAGCATTGCATAAGCATTTAAGTTAATTATTATATCAATAAAAATTACCAAAATTACCATGATAAAAAAATTCAATCATATTTAAAATAACACATTATAACTGAAAATAATTTGTTTTTATTTCTATCAAAGAATATTATAGATATTAAAAGCAAGTAAGTAAAATTATTGACATTATATTTTACTTTAATATTATAAACATCAAAATCAATGTTAAAGGGAAAAAATTAATATATTGGTGATTATAGATAAAATAGACTTATAAAATTAAATTAATACAAGTTTTTTAATTAATTTTAAGCCTTATCACGTTACTTTTTAACCATAATTACTCAAACCACCCTTTACCAAGGTGATAAATTTTACCACTGTTACTATTAATAATTTCTAAAAATAAAAGAGACCTATTTACAAAATTTGAACCTACTGATTTCAAATATGGAATGAATTTTATCAAATTCAAATCCTATAAGTTGTAGAAATTAATTTAAAAATAAACCCAAAACAATCAATGAAACTCGATTTTCCATAAAAATGTATTTTTAAGCCTAAAAAATTTTATACCTTGATTATGTAAAATATTGATTATCCATACCCGCTAATCTAACAGCGTGGAGATGACTATTATATAATAATGTTTTAATCATTTTTCATGGTTTTCTAAACTTTTTTTTCTTTTATCACAATCAATTTAAGAAATAAAATTTATTTAAAGATAAATATATAATAAAATATTATAATGGTACATTCTACCCCATTATAAGAATTTCACCGTCAAAATGGCGTCACTCTGATTCCAAAAACTGAGGATGATTCTATCTCATCACGTACTAAAGTTCCCATATGGATTCCTCAATTTTATGATTTCACCACAAAAATTCAGTTAGGTGAGTGTTCTTATTTCATAACACTTTCTCTCTACGATCTATAATCTTCATTAGTTGTTTCTTATAAGGAAGATCTTACTCCAGTGGCATGAACTATGATTAGAATATATGTAAAGGGTCAAATATGTACATCCTTAGAATAAATACATGGAAAACATCATGAACTTGAGAGATATTTTATGGAATCTCCAAGCGATAATCTACCATCCCAATATAATCAATAATTTATAAGGGGCTGATATATATATATGGATTTGTTTTCCCTTATTTACAAATCTCATAAACTTATTACAAGTATATATCCATAATAATACCTTGTCACCAACATCAAACTATATATATCATTTATTATTGTTAGGATAACTTTTTTTTCAATGGGAGCTGGCCTTATGAGTTGTCGAATGGGTCTAACTTTCTCTATCATCACCTCAGCTAGATCAAGTTTCAATAGTTTTCCTTCTTTAACTTCATCCCAAAACTTTGGAGTTCTAAACTTCTATACAAATAATGATTCATAACGATCCATTTAAATTCTTGAATGAAATATATTTTTTAAAATAAAATTATACAAAAGGAATGTGTTGATCCTGGCCATATTTGAAATCAATAGATCAATATCTCAATATGTATTATAGAGTTTGAATATTCCTATAATAATTTCCATATATCTGAGGATGATAAGTGGTTATAAACTCAACGTTGTATCCATGTCCTAATGAAGGGTTCTTTAAAACATTGAGATAAGCCTCATATCCCAATTATATATTATTGAAAGTGGTACTCTATTTAATCTCACAACTTTTGTAATGTATAATTGAGTAAGATTATCAAGAGATAAATATGCTTTAATATTAATAAAATTCATTTATTTGGTAAGAATATTAGATACAACCAAAATATTATTAATTCCTTTAGATGTTTTGAGAATCCTACCAATGAAATTAACGGTAATATTTTTCCATTTTTATTATATTATGGGTAATGGTTATAAAATACCCATAGACTTTTGTATCTTATCCTTAACTTTTTGACATACTAGGCATTGGGTTATATACTCTACAATATCTCTTTTCATGTTGTCCCACTAGAAATACTCTTTTAGATATTTTTATATATTTATATTTCCAATGTGAATCAAAAATGATGAGTTATGATATTTATCAAACAAATCCTTTTTTAAATATGATATTAATGGAATGAATATGTGGTTATTGAACCTTATTATTCTAGTATTATCACAGTTGAACCCGAGAACATTTCTCACATTCTTCTTTAATTACACATATTCTTTCTATTCATAATTAATCCTCTCATGGGTGGATGGTTAAACATTCATATAATAAAGATAATATGTGTAATATTTTCTTAATATTTCAAGATCCAACTTATAAAAATCAATAAATATTAAATTGTCATTCAATACTCATCATGGAAAAACTAGCATGGTATTTCTGACTCAAATAAATAGACCACTTATTTACCTTCTTGGGGTGGTAATCTACTGATCAGTCATAATGTTTGATCAAGTCCAACAATATTATGTCTCATATATTCAACTATTTCTATTTAAATATATACTTTAAGATTTTATGATCAATATATATATCACATATTTCATTGTGTCAATCTATTAGATTATTTGAAATTCAATTCCTCGCCTTTGATATCATTCTGTCATGACCCGCCTTCACCAAAAAGAGGGAAGGGACAGCAGATTGCCAAGCCCTTCCTTCTTTAAGTTGAAGGAGAGATAATGACCCCCAAAACCCACCTTCAATAGGTCCTGGAGTGGCAACCAGCACCAAGGGTATAGAATCTCACACAAAAAGGAAGGCATTGCCGTTTTTATTTTTATAGGATCAAGAGATAAGATAGAAATACCAACAACACCAAAGCTTAAAGTAAAGGTAAATCCAAAATTAACCCATTCCCATATGCATGTTCAATAGTAAATGATACTAGCCATAAAAACTCCAAAGGTAAGTACCAAGAAAAATGAAAACAACAACAGAAACTACCCCAAGGTCTGAGCTAGTATGGTCCCGCACAATCTCTGAAGTCCTCCTGGAAACCTGAAAGCAGTTTTATATACATAGGTTGAGCATACAAGTATACTCAGTAGGGAAAACCAAAAGCTCTCGTGCACAAGTGGAGATGCATTCTAATGCCCTGTGAGAAAAAAGATAACCAAAACATCTAGCAAGGTAAACTATCCAACTAAGCCTCACCAAGTTACACTCCCCAAATAATGCATGTCAAGTAAAGTATAGTAATAGCACATCGATATTTGGGTACCCCGCACCACTTTCCCACTGGTTATTGAAGACATCCTACGCATCGAACAAATCCCGCCATTCTCACTACAGTCCCACTGCCAAACCCCGCCCGCACACACCTGGTCCATAACTGTCATCCCACCCGCAGACACCTGATCCACAACCACCACGCATAACTACACCCGCAAACACCTGCATCAGAACAACTACTGCCACGCCCGAAGACACCTGGGCCTCATCCTGAAGACACTTGGGAAACAACCTGCCCGCAAACACCTGGGCCAACCACCACAACTACCCTGCTCGAAGATTCTTGGGCTAATAATGGACTTCAGGCCATCACAGCCTGCTTGAAGAGTATTGGGATATTCGGGAAAGGGAGCAGAAAAGTAGAAAATAACCAGCCACTCGTAGGAGTGTTGGAAAAAACACCCTCCCCCATGAAATGGGGGTGTTTGGCACTAAAGTTCTCAACTTAGGTGGGGCGCAAATAAGAAACACAAGAAATACAATATATGTATAGGTAACAGGCACTCATCCTAACCTAGGGGCTCTAAAATCTAAGCACAAACACCCTCATTATTCTTCATTCATAAAGAAAATCACAACACTCGCGGACAAGTCACAACTCATCCCCAAAAACCAATTCCCCATTTAAACCATTCTTGTTTTCATGTTCAAGTGATCCCATTTGGATGAAAACTACACTACTGGGCAACTAAAAGGCACAACCACAATCCTGAGAAGAGAAACAACCAACATTAAATTAAGCATTCACACCTGGTTCTCTTGTAAAGTTACAACAACAAAAGGGGATTAGTGAGATTCCTCAAAGTACTGGAACTAAATAAAACCTCAAAAAAAGGATAAGTGAGATCCCTCTAAGTACTGGAAACAAAGAAAACCCTGAGACACAGTCCCATGTCCCCAAAACTAGGAACCAACGATTTCTCAACAATAAAGGATCCCACCCGAGTTCGTGTCATAGCAGAGAAACCACACAGCTTCGGATTCACAACCAACCACCGTACCACAACAGAGGATCCCAAACCCATCCACATCTTCTCATAAGCACCAAGAAGAACAACACACCTACTACAAAACAGAGTGGGAAACTTTTAGGTTTAAGCACATCATTCATTAGGTTCTTCTTTCTGTTGGTTATTCGGGGTGACCGCACAGGGTTTTATGTTTACTGGGTATCCATTTAATCCACCAAGTTTACATGATTAATCAATTTCCAAGTTACAGTCATTTAATCATCACAGAAAAAAAGGGTTCATTATTGTGCAAGGAAGACCACCAACGGTCATGATTTTCATTGAGCATAGGCCCGCACAATTCACAACACATATCAACATAAAAGATTATAGCAGAACATCGATCACACCCCCCTTCATTCTTTAAAGGTCCTCTCATTATCTTCATTAAGTTTGGTTTCATCAATCCCCACAGAAACAATAGCATACCCACCCCGTATGTACATGGTAAGGAGAGACGAAGGAAAAAAAATCCCTACCTGGTTGATCAAGGATCAAAGTTTTTCTCCGTGCACCAAGAACAGGGGATGCGTGGATTTCAGGGGAGGAATTTTGTGGACTCCAAGAGGTGAAGAAATCTCCAGTAGAGGCACACCACAAGCCATGGGAAGAGAGGAACTCCAGGCGCACCAGGCAGAAGAAATGATTCCAGACAAGAAGGAAAAAAGAAACTCTAGCGGGAGGTATAATGAGACGATCCTACAGTTACGGGATATGGAATTTTGAATGCCTGGAAAGTCGGATCGTGGTTTCCTACATGGGTGGGTAGTTACACACATTGATATTAAGGTGTTATTTAACAACCCCCATCAAAGAGGTTTCTCATGATTTTTAGGAATTAATTATGGTCTTTAAAAGGCTTTAAAAGGGGTAAACAAATTAATTTACGTCAAAAAAATCACATTGCGGGAGCGGGACTGGAAAAAGAAAACGGTGGGCTGGGTGAGGACACGGTGCCACCGTCACGGTGTCACCAAATACGGTGCCACCGTCACGGTGCCACTGTTTTGGTGGAGCCTTTTTTAGAAAAGTAGTGGGCCAGGAGGGTCTGGGTCATTACAAACCGCATACTCAATTACCATTTTATAAATTTAAATCAATAGTCGTTACCTGGACATTTAACTTATCATGGTTCTTTTAAAAGTGTAAACATATCTGGTCATTTTATTATAAGAATCAAAACTCACCCCAAAATTCTACATCTATAAACCCAAGTAACATATTTTCATCTATGAAATAAAGGGTTGAACCTTATATTCCTTTGAGATATTGAATAATATATGTAACCGCTTTATTTGAAACTTCCTTGAAGTTTCTATAAATAGTCTGACTACTCCTACTTCATGAGAAATTACCAAACTATAAAAACCATAGTATACATCAAACTTTTTAGTTTTTTCGGCCTAAGGAACTTTTTACATGTAATTATTTTCTTCTTTTTTGTGGTTCTTGTTCCTTTGAATGTTTAAATTGAACAGTGAGAGGATTTGAAATCAGATTACATTCACTCACACTGAATCTCTCAATGGTTTTTCGGATGTAATACTGTTGTGATAGAACTAAGCTTATAGTTTTCATATCACAATCAATCCTTTTTTCCAATATCTTCTTATCTTCACCTAGATCTTTCATATCAAACGTTCCTGATAATTCCTCCACCAAATTTTGAACTAGATGAATATTTAGACCAACTAACATCATATCATCCATTTCCAGAAGTAAGATTATGAAGTCATTTATATTGAACTCGTTCCAATAACAAAAATTATTAGAGTTACTTCTAGTGAACTCTTTATCTTCTAGAAATTAATAAACCTTCCAATTAAAACATCTTGGTGCTTATATAAAATCATAAAGACTACTTCTTAGTTTTCACAGCAAACCCTAATTCTAATTTTCTATAAAACTAATAGTCTACTTCATATAAATTTATTCCACTAAATTCACATAAATAAAATTCAGTTTCACAAAAAAAATCATGGTATAGATTTATGAAAAAAAACAAAAAATATACTAATTCAGATGGTATGATTTTTTACTACTGGTGATAATATATTAAAAAATTCAATATGTTCTTTCTTTTAAAACTATTTCATAATAAGACTTTTTTGTATCTTTTTATTTCATTAGATTATTCCTTTAATTGGATTACCCACTTATTATCAAGTTATTTCTTCCCTAATGGTGATTCTACCATCTCCCATGTGTTATTTATTTATAGTGAATCCAACTCATCCTTTATTTACAAATCCTACTTTAGGGAATCAACTAGAGTAGTCACATATTCTAGAATCACTAGTTATCTTTCATCTATTAAATGTAAGAAACTTAGATCATCTCTACACCTCTACACAAGTCTTATGATCCTTGAATATATTCAAAAATTAACATACGATTCGACTTTTTCTATAACATTAACATTCATATATTTACCTTTTAGAACTCTCGACCGAGCTTCCCCAGTTTCTAAACTTCTATATATACCTTCCACTTGATGAACTTCTGAAATTTATTTAATACCCTCTGAAATTCCTTCTAGAATATTTTACCTTCTAATAGATTTATATATTTATGAACTTTTTGGAATATGTGTTCCTCTGAAACAACTAATCAAATCAACTAGAATTGAAGTTGAATATTTATCCTAAAATTACTCATCCTTCAAATTCTGATATTTCCATAATATTTTATCATTAAAGATCACATTATAACTTCTTATAACTTTCTTTTTTTCATAATACCAAAGATAAAAACAGAAATCTTCACCTCCATATCCTATGAAAAACCATGCTTGATATTTTTCTTCAAACTTATCTCTATCTTTTTCATCCATAATAATTTAAGATAAACTTCTAAAAACTCTATGTTTAATATCTTTTGAAAGTTTTATAAACCAATTTTTTTACAGTAATCATTTTCCAACAGGTTCTGGTGGACTTCTATTGATTAGGTATGTTGTTTTTTTCACTAATTCCACCCAAAACACCATAGTAATTACATAATATAACAACATCATTCTCATTATATTCATCAATGTACAGTTCATTCTTTTGGAAACACCATTTTTTCAAGTGTTCTGGGAATAGTCTTCTCATCATGGATTCCCATATGCATGTAGTTATTTTAGAAACTCCTTCTGGTAAACTCACCACCTTATCCGATCTCCTACATTTGAATTAGATTACAATTTTTATTTAAAAAATATCCTTCCATTAAACAAAGATTCCAAAAACTTAAATTTTATATTTTAGAAATTATACCCATACTTTTCATGTTAAGTGATAAATGAAGGTAAAAAATTACCTAGATTTTCAGTTATATTGGACTGGGGTAGGTCCCCAAACAATTATAGGAAAAACTATAGTTTACATTATTTAGGTATTTTTTTATAAAAATTGAAAGACATGTCCTAGTAATTCCTATGTATACAACTCTCACATATTCATAAATATGTATGGTATAACTTCAACATGTCTCTATCTACTATAATTTTCATATAATATGTCATTTAAGAAAGTGTATCTCCCACTACCCTTCTGATCAGATACAATGACCAATATTGTACACCATTGGATATGACAAGAGAAGCTTGATTAATATTTCATGATCTTTCTACAAATCTTATTTTGAAACCTAGTTCATCTAGTTAACCCACTAAAATCAAGTTCTTCTAAATACCTGGACCCTATAAAACTTATTTTAGTACAAGAAAACTTCTAATCTTCAACTTAACTTTTACTTCTCCCTTTCCCACAATGTTAAGATCTTCATTATTAGTAAGATACACTCTACCAAAATTTTTGGATATATAATTTAATATATGTCCTTTTTCTCTTGTAAAATGGAATGAAGATATAGAATCTATGATCTAGGATTCCATTTTTATAAAAACATCCTTAATTATAATTATGTTACTTTCTATTACTATACTCATCTCTCTAGATGAAGTCCTTCCAAAGATTTTCTTCCTATCATGAAAATATTTTTTTATCTGAACTCTATTTCCATAATGCTAATAAACAAGCCTGATTTTATAATAATTCCCTCTTCTCCCTCCCCTTTATGTCCTATATGACTTCTTATGATTATTACAATGAGGTGATAATCCCATTCCTTCCATATTAAAAACATCACTAGAATATATTTCAATATAATTTCTTCAAATATCTTTATGGAGAATAATGTTCTGATCATCGGTGAACACTAATTAATTATTTATATTTAAATGAATTATGATAGTAACCATGGACTACCAATACTCTGGTTGAGCTGATAATAACAGAATAACCAAAAATTTGTCTATAAATGTAACATTTACATAATCCAGTTGGATTTGGATTAAGTTCAAAACATTTAATGAATATGATACAAATCTTCTGTCGGATAAACTCATATTAAATGACCTCTAAATCAATAAGAATTTATTAAGTATTATAGGTCACTCATATAAATAATCAATGTACTTCATCAAATATATTTTAGTTTTCTTCACCTGAATGTTCAAAGCTACATTATAGACTAAATACATTCATATAAAAAAAGTTCCTTATGATCCAGTTTTTCCTATTCAAATTTTTACATTTCTTCTAATTTGACACCCTTCAATGGAAGCTCCATATATTTCTAAATGAGATAATATATTATATGTATTTAAAAAAAATGATATTTGTTTCTTATAATTTTTTATCCTGAAATTATAATCATCAGATGTGATCTGTCTGAAAACAATAACTCCCACTTAAATTTTAAAAAAATAACTTAGAAAGATAATGTTACCTAAAATGTTGAGTGAAAAAATGATATTCCTAAGAACCAATAACATTGTTAATAATTGATAATAATTCCACCCTATAGTCTTTATAATAAAAAATTAGAAGATTTTTTTCTATAATCACCAGGAAAAAATAGATTCTATAAGGAAATATCTGAGCTTAATGTTCCAAAACTTGGAAGAAACTAAGTTCACCCAAATCACTACACTATGTTCAAATCACTTCATCTCTATTCACTCTAATGAACATTAATAAAAATAAAGTAATTGTAAGAAGGTATATAACACTTTTGGTTTTATATGGTTCAAACTAAAATTCCTACATCCATAGGAGAAACATTATAGCATTTCATTTCTTTAGAAAGAAAATTTTACAACTTAATGAATAAGAGTCACTCTAAATTACTATAATATAATTAATATCATTCAATTATATATATTCATCACTGTTGATCTTCCCTCCATATAGAAAGATTAACTTTCAGTCATCTAGTTTCATAGACCTCCAAAAAAAGTGGGATTTTTTCAATTTCATTATTTCCACCGTCGATCTCTTATGGTAATCTTTAGTGTTAATGTAACCTAAGGTAAACCAGAAAACATGTCACAAAATAACTAAAAAATACCATTGTATAAAATTAAAAGTTTAAAACTTATAGAGAAACCCCTCCTTGCATTGATCACATCAATAGAAGCCTCTTCTGACCCACCTACTTCTAAAAACGTCCTTCTAGAATGCTGAATGAGAACCCAGTCACTACCACCACTTCAATAAACAAAATAACTTACAAACCACTCCTACTAGTTTAAATACTTATTTATATTGATGTATTATTCACACATTCCCAACAAAATGAATAAGAATATGATAAAGAAAATTATTAAAAAAACCTTATAGAGATAGTTAAGATAAATACATCAAAACATTTAAAGGATTGAAAGAACCCACTTGCTTCCATCCAATATGATTCAATGGTAAGTTTCCTATATAAAAATAAATTTTAATGCATTAATATTTATCATAATTTTAAAATAATTATATTATATAATCCTATACGATTAATTTAATTCATTTAATATCTTATTTGAACCAAATGTTTTTTGAATTGTAAGTTGCAAGTTCATGGTATTTAGTTGTTAAAGTTTAAGATTCATGGTAGTTCATAATTACATTGTTATGACATTTTTTGTTATTTCCACATAAGAGTTCAAAAATAAATATTAAATGGATTTTATAGAGTAATAATATCCATATTTATCATGTGTTTTATTTATTATTTAAATTCCATCACCCATATACTGATTAATGATATATTAGTAATTTTTTAAATTGTATATTTAAAATGTTAAAAAAGTATTTACTTATATGTCTCAATTATGGTGATAATACCATGTTTCTATAAATATATAATTTTATGCATACGATAATCCTCCATGTTGAGTGATTTACCACTCATGGGAATTGATTTGGTCAAACAATTAAAAAAATTAATATTACTAATTGGATACTTAATCAACCCACTATTATATATACTTATATAGGTATATATCCACTATGAGGAATAATTCCAATACCATGGGAATTTAACATAAAGGTAAATGAATATTGTAATATGTCACTTTTTTTAATCCCTTTGTAGTTTCTAAGATTTGGAGGTGTTGAGAGGGTGTTAAAAGGTGTTTCAAAGGCCTAGAGTAAGTTTTATCCCTAAGGGGATTTCCATGGTTATGGTGGTGGAAGTAGTGTATGTCATGGTCCAACCATGGTTGTGGGGATAATTCATTTTGGTGATTTTTGTATCCAATATATAAAAAGTTGGCGGTGTACCACATGGAATAGGTCATGGTCTTTCACATTTTAGATCTATGGGTGTTTAGTGGTCATGGTGAGTCTAGAGTTTCCCTTTAATCTATTGAGGATTCCACTAGTACATGAGGGTAACTAATTTTTAGTTGTAGTGGAAAAAATATTTTTTATGGGAAATGGTAAAAACAACACATCCATGTTGGTGGGTGTGGTCCTAGTGCATGGAAATGAGGTCAAGCATTGAAAGTGGGTTTGAAATAGAGGGGACAGTCTCTCTATATTTTGAGGGAGTCTATAGAAGTTTCCTAGAGGATCAACATAGAATATACCAAACCATTGTGATGATTAAATGGTAATTTTTTCAACGAGATCTTCATTTTGAGGATCACCACTTCATAGTGATAGCCAACTCAATTTTTAAAGAAACCAAAACAGTCTTCAAGGAAGGGGGAGTTACCCATTTTAAATGGATATAATTTTGTAACTCACTTTGACCCAGGCCACCATGTTCATGTTTGAAGTCTTTGTATCGTGGTATAGATCTATTGAGTTTTTATATAAATAGGGTTCAATCATTCTTCTTGGTTAAATTTTATATCTTTCTCTTAAACCCTATCTGATTTGAAGGCCTCTCTTAGAAGTGTTTTTTCATCCCTTGTGGGTCGGAACCATGTCACTTAAAAGTGTTGAATTATCCTTTGATCTAAGGTGTATTTCTCATCACATTTTTTTATTCTTTTAATTCCTTCTTCCAATATAGTGGATTCAACATAGATACTTTTTTCAAAAAATTATGGTTTATTTTTTTATGAAGAATGTGATGTTATTGGTTCAACGAAGATTCTCATGGATTCATTGGTTCTTAGATTTGATTCCTTTGATGTGGAATTTATCATATTCCTTGAATAGGGGTATTTATAATATTTATTTTATATTTTAAAATTACATGTTTATCGATATACTATGGATCCTCTAAGTTTCCTTTTTTAACCCCGAAAACATCGATTATTAGGCCTCTTGAATCGAATGACAATAATTATTATTATTACTTTTTTATTTTTAGATCCTTCACACAAATTTTTGGAGATTTCATCATTATATTAATTCATACTTACCTATTTAATCCTATGATAAAATATTTTTTATGCCATTATATTCATTAGTCATCAACCCACACCAAAATTTCTTTCAAACAGGTAAGTCTCCACTCTCTCTTCAAGATCAAGGGATTGTTTAGTTCAGGGTTGTGAGGGGTTGTGTTAAATTATGATTTTACTATCATATTATCCTTTTAATACCTTTATTTTCCTAGGGTTAGGGGTAATTTTTTTCTTTCCTTTATCCCTTTTCTTACACCTTTCTCTTACGCTCATCGTAGTAGGTTTGGTCAATGGGAAGGGAATGTTTTGTGTTTCTTCCTTCTATAATTATTGCGAATAATTATTCTAGGATTTTTATAAAACATCTCATGTTGGATTAATTTTCTATAAGAGTATTAAATTTTCATTTTGTTATATAAAATTTCTATTAATGATTATTGATAAGAAACATGAACTAGTTTATGTTATGAAAATAGAACTAGTTAAAAATAGATTTTTTACATCGATTTTTTTGTGTTTTAATTGTTGGTTTTGTAAGGGATGTAATTTAAAGTGATATATTAAATATATTTTTAATTAAATATATTATTAACTGATGCCAAAATTATTTTTTCAAAAAAAATAAATATTTTCGATGTCATTTATTTTCATAACCGATGTCAAAAGTGTTCAATAACAGCATTTATAAAGAAAAACTGATGTTATAATCCATTTTTTACATTGGTTATAAAAATAACTAAAGTAAAAATATTCCATTTTTTTATATTTCAATATTTATTAATCCCTTGTTAAATAATAAAATGTAGATAAGAAAGAAAATTTTTAAACCAAATGAAAAAAATCTAAATGTTAAATATTTAAATTCAATTCCAGGATTATAGAATTGTCCTTTATCATTTTACTTCGAGGAAAGAACTCATGAGGAAACCAAAATTGTGTATTTGGAGGAATTTTAAACTATTAATGATAAATTTAACGTGGATGTTTTATATTTTGAACTCAATCAGAAGAATAATTATATATCATACAAAACAAAGCATTAAAGATGTTATATCATTTATGAAATCAAATAATAAAAAAAATAACAATATAATTATTATTAATACCATGGTAAAATAATATAATAAAGAACTAGTGGAAATATATTATTGATATAAGGATTAGTAGATCACAAATTAGGAAAAATATTGGATTAAAACTTATATATAGTTTTTGAAAATGTGTTTTGTGGGCCTATAAATTTTAGGTGGGAATTTAAAAGTTGAAAGGCAAATTCTGAAAAAATTAAAACCTCAGTAGAACCCAATGAAAATTTTTTTCTTTTAACATCAGTTATATGAATAACCAAAATTATGTCTCTTGTATCAGATATTTTTTACATTTTTTATCTTAAAATTAAAAAAAATGAAATCAGTTATTAAATAACTGGCGTTAAAACCCTGAGGTGAAATATAATTTTTATAAATAGTGTATAAAGGTGATCAAATTCATGATCCCCCACTTTATTACATGTTTAATGTGATTTATAATGTTCTATTTAAATTTTGATTCATTAATATTAATATCTTGGGTAGAAACATGTGTGTGGGAAATGGAAAAGATGATGAACATACAAATCTTAAATTTAATTAATCAAATAGGAAGAATCTTGAGAATAATAATATGAATATATGGTGATATAGAATTAGTATTTAAAAATATGTATACTAATTAAATTATTTAAATGTATTGCTTATCATTTTTTTTGTTGGGTTAGTCCGAAAAAATGTCTCTTAAAAGTTGTAATCTTATGGTACAGTCTAGTGTTAGTTATAACTAGTATCTTAGTCCTTTATTTTCCATTTTGGTTTATTATTGAGGGTTATATTATATTATAGTTTTTTTAGGGAATATTATTTATCATATCTCTATGTAGTTATCTTCTTTCAATGTCTTTACTTTCCTTGGAGTGATTACTTGAACCTTGGGTTTTATAGTCAGGATTTAAGGGTCCTTTAAGGGAGGTAATTTAGTGTTTCCCTCTTAGATGGTGTTACTGGTTTAGATAGGTAGAGTGAGATGCTGGTATTGGAAAGGTATTTTTTTGCATGGTTTTTGAGTAATTATATATTGGGAGTTGTATTATTTATAGGTAGGAATACTCAAATGTATTAAATGATGAATTTCATACCTAAGTAAATAAATAAATTGGGTCGATTCTTAAATTAATCTAACAAATATAATTAATTGAATAAATTTGGAATTATAATAATCACATGTATAAATTTATTAATTTCATACCTATGTAAATAAATAATGTGTTAACTAAAACAATAATTTTATTTTTGTCTATATATTTAACAATAAAACCATTTAAATGGCTATTTTGATGTTGAATTAAGTGAATAAATTGGTATTCCAGTATAAGGATTTAGATATGAATGAAATGAATGTTGAATCATTTAGTGGTTGAGATATATTAATTTTTAATTTCTCATATATTCTTAAATGATAATGGGTTACAAATAAATAATGGGATGAGTGAGAAGAGAACTTCCATGTTAGTGGTAGTACTGTCTTGTTGTGATATTTATTGATATAGAGATGATTATTTTTTACCTTGATAATTTTACCTAGTTAATAAATGTTTATAGTTCCTTTTTATGGATATTTATTTATGGACTTATATTTTATTTGATATGATTATTTTAATTTATACTTGGTTATTTCAAGTTTTTTTGTGATGAGCTATATGGGGTGTAAGATGTGATGATTAAATGGATTTGATTTCAATGTGGTTATCTCATAATGATACCTACAAGAGAATATTGGGCCATTTTGATGGATAGGGTGGGTAGGGATAAGGCCTTACCCACATTAGAGGTGAATTTATATGTTGTATTGATTGATTGATGCTAATGAGAGAATATTGATCCGTGTAGGAAGCTAGGGTATGTAGGGATGAGGCCAAACTGATACCAAAGGTGGATCGATATGGTAGACTGATTGATTAATACCAAAAATTTAATGATGGGCCATGTGGGAGACTAGGGTAGGTAGGGATAAATCCCAGCCCACATCCAAGGTGGACTGTTATATCGGTTTGGTGGATTGGTTATCGTTGAAATATGATACGTCTCCTTTTTCATGATTGGTTGATTGAACTCATTCTTATTTCCATATTATCTTACTTAGTTGTTCAAACACATATATATCCCAAAAAATTGATTTCACATGGATGTTGTTATGATTTTAGATATGATCCTACAGAGTACTCTAAGGTTCTCACCCCTTTGTAATGTTTTTTGGGTTGTTCTATAGGATAATTCGAGGAATATTGGGGAATATTATTATTCAGGTAGTGGTAATGGAGCTTAGGGGAATAATCTCATAATAAATTTGGTTGAGTTTCATCTTGTTTCATGAAATTCATAGTTTGTATTGGAAAATGTAAACTTTTTCATTTATATATATGGTGTTGATTAGTGTATTGTTTAATTTTTTCTAGGAATTAAGAGGATAATTACTACTATAATTTTGATAAATACCCTTGGTGATAGTTGTCAACTCATATCCTATTTATGGTGGGATTCAAGGGTTACTCACATCTTCTATGCTTACCCAAAAAGGGTTTCGATGGGGGGAAGGTTGTGGTAGATTGGTATCAGGGATTTTGGTTAAGAGATAGGATAAATTATGAAGTTAGTCACAGTTGATTATTGCATGGATCTTATAGGGAAACAATGTCATCTAAACTAATAATGTGATCCAGGTAGAGGATATAAAGTAGGATATATTTATTTAGGTCTCATTTTGATCTGATGTATGGACCTTTTTGGTCAACTAATCATGTTTAGGCAGAATTTCACCAAATGTGGGTAGATAATATATGAAGGATTCATGAATTATTATCAAATGTTTCATTGTAAGTTTGGATTTTTTTTAATTATGATCAGTCTATTTATTTATGCTAGCCTATGATGATATAATTCTATTTTATATATATGTTTCATGAATTTTAATAAATTTATTCATTCTAGATTTAAACATTCCCTTTGGAAACTTATGATATTTCGTGATATTTCCTTCCTTTAGTATGTCATGTTTAGTCATAACTAAAGGTTTGATGCATGTTCAATAATTAATATGTAGGTTAATTCTATGAATTAAAGGTGGTGTTTTATATTAATAGAATTATCATGATAATATTTTTCTCCTTAATTATGAAGCATGATTAATAAATTTGTTTACCATGAGTAAAATTTTCCCAAAACTTTCCTAATTAAGCATACCCGTTTTTATTATCTTATAATCAATTTAAAATGTTTTGAATGAAATAATTTAGTATCATGTTTAAAATTATAACACTTCTCAAAATGAAATTTCATTTCTTATGTAAATTTAGACTTATGGTTTATAAAGTATATTGTAATTTAATATAAGTTTTATGTATGAGTTCATTTAATTACAAAGTATTCTAGAGATGTGAATCCTATTATTTATCATGTATGATTTAATGAAATGTTGTGATGCATGCCTACCACATAATTTGTGTATAATTAATTAATGATTTATAATTAAATTGAGAAGTAATGTGTTATATGTGAACTAATTAACATAGATAGAACGTCAAATCTTGATGAATTATTTAATGGATTCAAGCATGTTATGATATATGACTTGTAAATTGTTTTCTATGACATGATTGGAAATAATGTGCTCAAAATTCTATTTAGATTATAATTCTAAATTTAAATATCATGATATAATATGATTTAAGTATAAATCATGAAAGAAAATCTTATTTAAACCTATGATTTAATGATATGTAGTGAATTTTTATAATGGAGAGGAAAAAATATTATGTGGAGGATATGGATTATGGTTAAAAGATATAGTTTATATGGAAATTATGTAAGGATGAAGTGATGGTTGTTGAGATAAATTTGGTAGTTATATTCTATTGGATCATATTATATTCATTGTTTATTTATTTTTTGACTTCTATTTAGTAGTTCTAGCCATTTTTTGATAAATTAAAAGATATTATAGAATGTTACATTCTGCATTCCTATTTGTGCTTAATTGTTTTTATTGAAAACTACTATAATTTTTTCTATTCATATTTAGCATGTGCATGATGGATTAAATTAATTATGGTATAAGTAAAGGATGTTGTTTTTGGAAATGAGGTTTTTGACCAGTTGTGTTAGGGTCATGATTATTGAAACCTTTTATTATTTTGTGGAAATGATATTGTTTGTTCATTGATATTCATTTATACTAGTAATAAGTTTTTACAGCCTTATATTCTAGCATATGGATTACGTGTTTTGATTAAAGGTTGGAACTCAATTTTGAGTTGATTAAGAAGGTTGTGATTCATTCTATGATTTTGATATGATTTATGATATATGTAATAAAAAAATTTGATATTGGGTCTAAGATATATTGCCGATGTTATTTCAAAAAATTGTGTAAGGGAGGGGAAAATATGAATGTTTTAATGAATCTTTTCTGGATTTTAAGTAGTAAGAAGTATTGTAATTCCTCAGTGGAGTGTCCAATTGGAATATAAAGGAATGTTAAAAGGATTTTTGAAGTTCCCTCTGAGTTATTGGAGACTCTACATTAATTCTGATCCACTCTAGCAGTTATATTTTTTTCAAAAGGTGGATCTAAGATGGTTATAGATGGATTGTGGAAACCTAGATGGGATACCATTGGGCATAGTTTCATAAAAAAATTAACAAGGTTTTTATTTACTATATACATATGGGTTTTTACATAAAATATTATTCTTAGTTTTTTAGAGAATTTGAGATGAATTTTCTGATTCATGGATCTCAATATTCATGGGAGTAGAGAGTGGGGAGATTTTCTAGAGTTTAACCAAGTCGTTGAACCTTGAGGTTTAGAAGCCTAAAAGTTTCTATGTTTGATGAGTTGATTTGTTTTATTTGTAATATTGTGGGGAGTAATCAACATGATATCTTTGAGGTTCATCATACTTTCCCATCCTTGGTATGTAGATAGTTATGTTCTGGAAGGTGAATTATGTTTTAGGATAGTGTTGGTAGTGTGTGTATCTAGTTTGATAGGTAACTCCCCATGGATTTTATGCTTTGAATTTCTCTAATTCAGGTTTCGTTTAGATTATTGGGGAATGAATCTTTTGAGTTAAATTTAATTTGAATTATTGGTTTTACATATGTTTTTATTTGTGGATTTATTCAAATTCTTTAGTATTTGTTTTAATTTTGGAGAATGATAATTTTTTTAGAGGTATTTTATGTAGGATATTGGTTTTTATAAATCCCTTCCTTTTTAATTTCTTAGATTTAGAGGTGTCAAGAGGAATTAAAGAGGTGTTTTTAATTCCTAGAGAAAATTTTTCCCCTATGGGGTTCAACATGACTCTAGGGGTCATAGTGGTGTAGGTTATGGTCAAAATGTTTTGGAACCATGGTTGTGGGGGTGGGGAGTTTTGTTGATTAATGTAGTTGAGGTCTAAAAATACAATGGTATACCCCATGTAGGAGGCCATAGTCCTATATGTTTTGGTGTTATGGGTGTTTTAGTGAGTGTGGTTTTTTGGGAGGAGTCTAGAGTTACCCTTTCATTTTTGGGGTATGTCATTATGGCATAGGGTAGTCATTTTGAAGTTGTGGTTCTTTAAATGTTTCCCTATTGGAAATGGGAAGACCAACACGACTATATTGGTGGGCGTGGTGGTTTTTCATGGAGAGGTGGTTAATCTATGTGGTCAAGTTAGATGTTGCAACCCGACCCACCAAGGCCTGATCCACAACTACCCCAAGGCCACCTCCAATAGGCCAGGGGCTGGAGTCCAATGCCAAGTAGGCATATCACACACATGGTAGGACTTAGTGTATAGTACCTGTACACACGCACCCAAATACGTCTTCATGAAATAGTTCAGAGATAAAAGTCGAAAACTAAAATGTATGCATACAACTATCCCCCAAAAAGAGTATAGTAAAAGTACTAAATGTATATAGAGGAAAAAATACACACCCACCAAAAACTGTAAAATCATCCAACCTGCTTAGATGGAGGGGACCACTTTCAAATGAAATCACCATAACACACCTCATTCAAGCACCAAAAAACACCATAGTCTATTTATCCCTCTAATCCCCACCTACTTTGGGTCCTCCAGGGAGTCCGTCAAAAGATCTGTCATCTAAAAAATACACGACATGTGAAGTAAAATCCCGTACAGAGGTGAGTATAACAATACCCCAAAATAAAATAGTGCAACTAAAATCCAACATTCTGCTCAACCCAAGCCTTAGGGAACCCATACAAGATACAAACTCTATATCTACCATTACTCATTTATACTCGACCATTCATATCAATCCACATGGTGTGTCAACTAAGATACATGACAACATTACAAGTAATCCCAGAATCGCCCAAATATATGCATCACAGACTCCAAGTCTCATGAGGTCCTAACCTCATATCCAGTCACAGAATTATACTCAAGCCTCAAAGGTAAAAATCACCCAAGATAAATCACTCCACAATACCTTACATCCCATATGTCACTCTCGAGAGAGATACACTCCATCAAGAACAAATCTTTCATCCCTAATGTCCAATCTGATAGAAAATGTTCCATCAGGAATTGTGTTGTAGGTCCAACTCTAGTATACATCACCAGAGGTCCTAACACTATTTTATTATTCCCTATTCAATCTCAAAGGATATAAAGTGGAGATTACTGCCCCTCACCACTACACATAATCGATGGAGCACTACTCCAGACCATGAACCATGTGCATCCTATCTAAAGAGAGAGTAGAGGGAATCACACCTCACTATTTCCCCAAAGACAAGAGAGTACTAACTACTAACCATACCATCAAACCTCTACAGTACCCACGTGGAGAGGCATGCACCTCACTGCATCTATGGGGAACTAACTACTAACATGGTTTCATGCATAAAATGTGGAGGGGGAAATCTTTATAATTGTTCTCTATAGCTGGGAGAGGTACAACTCCAAAGGATTGCCCACTCCCTAACACTACTTGAAGACAGGGGAGTATTGCTCTATAGATAGAAGACCTACACCCTATGTATAAGTGATCTCTATCTCTACTTTTATAAACATAATGTTGGACCAACACCTTGAAATGATAGTGTAGTACTGATCCATGAATATAGGACTCACACCCTCACACCACATGGGAGTACCAACTCTATCTGTACAATGATTATGGAGATCCCACACCTTGATATGATAGGGGAGATCCATCTCTAACTATGAGAATTGTAAGGGGGATCCACACAATGATCTAACAGAGGATTACTGACCTATGGAGAACTACTTCATGGGTGGAGGACCCAAAAATGCTATTAGAGAGTTTCATATCTACTGATATGGGTGGTAAGGGAAACTCAAACCCTAGTGTAATAGGGGATTACCAGCCTCAGCATCTCTCTAATAAACCAATCTATCTTCCATAACTAGTCACACATCTGATATTGTTCAATTATTAATTATTTTTAATCTAATATCATTACTTATTTTCATTGAAATTTTCATAATTGGTTTTAAATACATATGTTTTAATATTAAATATAATTTGTGAGCATTGTTCGAAATAATCCATATTTAATTATGTTTACTATTTTAATCCTAGATCTCATCCGACTAATCTATATTGTGTGATTATTATTTTTTAGGGTTCATAATTAAATTTTATAAAAATAATTATACATAATCTTGGGAGTATTATGCTATATAAAATATAATATGGACCACACAAGAAGGCCCATTCAATCTATGATGAAATTTGGACAAGCTAAGAAGATGGAATTTTTGGGCCCAATCCAGAGGCCCAAATTTTATGAAACTTCATAATATGTTCTTGAATATCCAAAAAAATCTTGGATAAAAATTTTAAGTTTCAAATGTTACAAAAAGGGGTGGAATTGATGATTTGAAGTCCATAAGACAATTTTGTCTGAGAATTAAAAACATCCCACATTTCATGAATTTTCTACCAATATAATTGGCCAATTGATCTGATATTTTGTGGTGTGAAATAAAAGATATAGACTGTAAAGTTTTTGTCATAAATATTTTTTATTTCATGCCATCTACATAGACATAATTCATTTGAATTTAGACTAATGAAAAACTTGACACAAAAATGGACAACAACACACTATTTAGTAAAACAGCTATAACTTTGGATTCAAAAGTCCAATGGATGATGAATTTTGAGGGTAGTATTAAAACATCCATATATATATTTTAATAAGAATTTTTCTCTATAATATGTTTTATATATTGTAAAATTGTGGAGGAAAATTGAGGGGAATTTTTTGGAAGGCAAATAGTCAACTCACTTTGGATATAAATAGATACTAATTCTCACCTTAAAAGGAGTTGGAATTTAAGAGCTAATGAGGATATATTAGAATGAAAAGGTCCCTGAAAAAGTCTTGGGAGGATATTTCAAACTCAATTTTCTACTTGATATACCTTTCCTCCATGCTATATTTTTATTTACTTTTGTCTTCTTCTTTATTTGTAATCTCGTAAGTATCTGTGTTGTAATTTTGTTTTAATGCATGTTTATTATTCATTATATATTATCCTAATCCACCATTTTTTTTAATATTAATGTTATTGATTTTTTTAAAATCAAGTTGAAAACCATTACCTTATTTCTCTTCTTTATTCAATCTAAAGTGTGTTTTTAACTCTCTTTATTGTTTGTGTGTGTGTTTAGTGCACAAATATTTTCTTATCTCATTCATTTAATTAAATTTATAATTCATCAACATAAAAATATTAAAAAATATTAATAAAAATATCAATGTATAAGTGAATATACCATTGGTGTGAGTCATAATTTGGGTATGTTAAGTGATTGAGAGCTTTTTCTTGAATAATATTCTTTAAATTTATATTGTGTATATTCAAGTTAAAATGTCATAGATTAATGACATGTTTTGTTTGATATGTGTATTAGATAGATTGTTGTAAACACAAGTACTCATGGGTTCATGAAATATTTAAACCAACAAGAATTGATTGAGATCAGTTCCCTAGTTCAGGATTAGATTAAATCCAAAACATTTGGGAATTCAGATCAAAAATAATCTTGTGAAGTGGGTGTTAATTTAATGAAATATATAGAAAATATCAAGGATATATAGCAAAGGTAGGATACCCACATTATCTATCCACCCCTGTTTAATTTCAAGTGAAAAAATAAGAATGGGAAGAAATTATCTAACTAACAATCAGGCCTCCCAAAAGAGAAGTTTTTTTAGAAGTATACTAGAGTTGAGAAAATATAGTTGTGACCATCATACTATAGGTAGTCCACTATCACTGTCTAGTTGTAGAAAAGATAAATTTAGCGCTTATTTGGGTAAAACCTAAGTTTTAGTTTACTTATATGCAATTTTAATTTCATAGTTTTTCATTAAATGAATAATGTTTTTCCTTTTGATTCTTTTATAAGTAATAGACATTTTCTAAAGCATCACCAGTGAGGAAACATTCCCCAAGAATCACATTGACTTCCACTAACCCACCACCGGATGGAGACAGTGACCCATCATATACCCCAAGAATCACTCTCTCACTCTCTCTATCTATCTCTCTATATATATATTTCTTATTCTTCATCTCTAAATATAATTTTTTTACCACTTTATTTTTTAAACCATTTTTTTTAATTTCTTTTTTATGGGTGCGTATTTTAATAAAAACTAAAAAAATAAAAAAAATAAAAAAAAACAAAGGATTCCAAATTAATCACCATTAATTTTTTAAATTTTTTCCAACCATTTTTGGGATTCAAAATTATTTCTTTCAATTCAAACATTTTTTATTTTCATCATCAACATGGATAAAAAAATTTGTGTTAAGTAAAATAAATTTTGAATGCTTAATTTATGATTTGGAAAATTATTTTCCCCCTACAATGAGGAACAACATTAGATTTCATTCCAAGGTCACTTATGTCCATATTTTCCTATTGTGTGTTTTTCACCCTTGATCGCAATTCTTGAGTTTGTGGACCTTTGAGTTGAATTTACTACTTTAGCATACATTAATATGGTAGAGGCATTTTTGAAACCACCTGAGAATAAAAATAGCCAAATATCCTCCCATTACCCTTACATTCAACCTCCTTTTGAAATACCCTTAAAACCTATGAAAAACCATTACTAGATAACCACATTACAAGCCCAATAATTTTTCCCACCCAACATCTATATGTATTTTCATTGCATGATTTATTGAAATTTAAGTGTGGGGGAATGGATTTCATTTTCGGTAACATTTCCTTATTTTTCAACATGTAATCATATTCTTGATGGAAATCATATATTTAAGTGTGTGGGGGGAGTTTATCATTCCGTGAGGTTTACTATTGTATTTATATTTATTACATCTTGTATAAATTAAATTGAAAATTGTTCAAAAAATATGATAAAAACAAAAGAAATGGAGAAAAAATAATGTTTTGTGTCTTGGGTGGGTCAAAAATCACTCTTCCTCAACCTTTGAACTTATTATAACTATTACAATTTGTGTAGTGAGGATATCAAACAACGTTTTGGAGATGATTGTGAGATTTATTCCAAGTTCAACTTCCAAAAAAAATAAAAAACAAAGAACACTTTCATTATCTTTTCTTGTGTCGTTGGGAGAAGTTTTGTGTTTTGTACATACTTCATTTTTTTCATCCTCTTACAATTTTCTTCATCTTTTTTTATCTTCCTCCACATATTCGTTCCCTTATAAATATGTGTTTCCATTTCCTTCCATGTCTTATTTCAAAAATTGTGCATTTCTTTTTCCATTTTGGTGTTTTACACCAATTTTCCACACTTTTGGAAATTATATCCTTACCATCCCATAGCCACTGAACAAACCATAAAAATACATCTTGATTCTTATGCACTTTTGGATAGGGAATGGAAGCTTAGAGTTCTTACAAACTCTAATATTTTCACTCTTGGTCGGTAAATGATTGAACCTCCATAAATAAATTTTTTCCATCTTCAGAGTAGTGATTTCTGAGTTCCCACACTTTCCATTTGAAATTTTGAACATGAAAAATGGATTTTTTTTACAACAAATTATTATTGTAACAAATTGTGGTTAAATTATCTATGTATGAGTGAACTATTCCAGACCCCCTGATTGGAGAAAGAAAAATTTTAATATTTTTTGGTCAGTGAAAATTATTTTGTTATGTTGTACATGAGGACATGAACAGGCCTAAGTGTGGGGGATTTGATGTTATTCACTTATTCATAATTTCTAATCTACTCTACTTACTAATTTTAAAGGAAATTTTCATAATTGGTTTGAAATATACATGTTTTAATATTAAATATAATTTTTGAACATTGTTTGAAATATTCTAGGTTCATTTATTTTTACTATTTTAATCATAAATCTCACCCTAATTATAAAAAATGTGTTATTATTATTTCTTAGGGTTCCTATTTCAATTTTATACAAATCATTAAACTGAAGCTTAGGAAAATTCAGCCATATAAAGGCTCATATGGATGACACAAGAAGTCTCATTTAATCTATGTTGAAAACCAGACCAGCCATGAAGATAGAATTTTTGGAATCAATAAAGAATCCCAAATTTTATTAAACATCATATTATATTCTTAAATATCCATCCATAACTTGGAAAAAAAATTGAATTCCCAAATCCACCAAAAAGGGTACCAACTAATGCTTTTAAGTTCATCCCACAATTCTATCTGGTAATTAAAAATAGTACAAATTTCTTGAATTTTCTCCAAATAAAATTGACCAATTGAGATGATATTTTTTGCTATGAAAGTCAGGATATAACCTCAAAAAAATTAGAAAAAATAGTTCAGATTTTATGGGATATTCATATACATAAACGCATTCACATTTAGCCCAAGGAAAAACTCAACACAAAAATGGACAGTAGTACATTATTTAGTAAAACAACCAACATCGATAGAAGGAGTATCACTTTCATTATGACTCACATCACAAAATATAAATGGGTAGGGGAACCGAACCCTAATAGAAGAGTATCACAACTTTATCGGTCTAAAGAGTCTAGAGGGACCTACATCTTGAGATGATAGGGAAGGGTACCAACCCCAACATCTCTCAAGTGATCCACATAGATCACTACCAAAGATCTAGAACTGCTATTCTAGAATCGTTCATGAATTATGACCCATAATATCTCACAGGACTCCAAGAAGGCTACCATCACATTCTACACATAAAAAAATCTCATGATAGGCTACTCACAAGCCTAAATCTGAGTCCTGAAGACAGAGATGTGCTAGGTGAAATTTTCCAATAATAGTATACAGTGTGTACTGGGGTCCACACAGTATGTTACCCCACCGAAAACCTATTCATGTCCTCTAATTAACATTTTTGTTGTCTATGTGAGATTATATGGTGTGTACATGGTGTACACGGTGTGTCATACCTAACTGGGCCCCTGTCCGTATCCTTCCCCACATGGCTCGGTTAGCCATGTCATTAACACCATGTGTACCCCTGATACACAGAATGTCTTGGCTAACCAGCCACTTGGACATGTCCTCATCCCATGCCCATTTATGACACCTTGTGTTTGTGTCATCTATTTGTGTACTCCCACAAGGCCATGTCCCTCATCCACATGACATAGCTCAATACGTGTCATGTAACCCCGGTACATGACGTGTAGTCCCCAAAAATCATCATCCTTGAATGTGAAGAACACACAGTATGTGCCCCTGAACTACACATCGTGTGATTAGGAATTCTGAACGTGAATTCCCTACAAATAGCCCAAAATGCTTTGGTTTCCACTTTAACCCACATAATCGACCCCTAGGGGATCACTAAAAATTGTAAAAGGACTCTAAAAATCTATAAAATTGCATATAAAGGTCTATTAGGACTTATAACTCAAATATTCCAACCTCATAGAAAAACACTGAAGAATCAGGTGTAGAATGATGCTTAGAAGCCACTGCATCTCGATCTGATGACGACCGATGTCAAAAATGGGGATCAACGGCACCGCCTCACTTTGGTTTGGTCTTGGGTCATCCATATCTCAAGGGGGATCTCATCCTCTCCCTTTTTTGTGCATGATATGGGGGTGGGGAAGGATATTAGTTTTTTTATAATAAACTAATATCATCATCTCAGCCGCCAACACACCCTAAACCAAGCACCTGACACTGATAAACTTTATGTCTTTCCTAGGGAAAACCCCACATTTTAAACTCAACCATGGACTCATATTTCTAATATGAGACTCATCTCAATAGTTATTTTACATTCAAAGATAAATGGAACATGTGTGATAAAATATATTTTTAATATCACTGCATTGAGGTTATTTGGGCCCCAGAATCCTATTCTTACTCAACACCTAGCTTCAAAAATATTCCTATAAATATTATAAATTCATAAAAGGTAAAACTAAAGTCACTAAACTCTCCCAAAATTGAGTATTTTCATCCCCTAAAATTGAAATCCTAGTCATAGGAATAAAAATAGAGCTCTCAATTGGGACTCCCATACCAGTGAGCTCACCAAAAGGGGTTATGTACTATCTACCAACACGTACTCAAGATAATCACATAGGAAAAACCATGCCCAATTTTCATCTCTATTAGTACTAAATCATGCAACAAATAGGGAACATGTCTCCCCAACTATGATAGATGGAAATCACTACAGACCATTTGTGGTGATAGGGTCTAGGAGTACACCATCTCTCTAACATAACATAGATACTAACGTAATATAGAAGTTCTCATCCACACCTATATGAACTTCACCATGCCAATATGTGACCCCCCTAAAAACACATGTCAAAGTGACTCATCCACCACACCTTAACACTATCTGATTTGGGTGGCACTAAATCACCTATACGGTTTTATATCACATCATAGGACCGTGTCTCAGTGGGAGAAGAATCCTTATTCCTCATGCGACCAAAACTACATCAACCGTAACTATCACAGGGTTCTGCTGATGCCCCATGTCACCCTAGATAGTCCTCGATCAAGAATTTGAAGGAAAAGAGTACCTGAAAAAAAATCTAACAATACTACTACAAAAATTATAAAGGAAATATAGTGTACCTTTAATCATCCTTAGAGCCTCCAGGTCATAAGCCTCTATATCCTACAGCTATCCTCACCCCCATCCTCTAGCTCCTTGAGCCAAGCATGGACCACCTAGGGGTGGTGGTGGAAACATATCAAATCATTTTCCACCTCCTGCTACTCTCCCCACTCCTCCGCCACATCCTCCATCAAGAAAAGCTCTATTCTCTAGATGATGCCTATGATAGAGTGGTCCATAGCAGCATAGAAGGTTAGATAATCGCATGTAAGACATATTTATCTGTCATAATCATAAAACCACCTTGCCTATGGATAACTATATCCTTAGCATAAATCCTTCACTATATACCCACGTGCCTAAGTATGGGTATGAATCTTCATCCTTCTCAGCGATCATGTCGACTACTTTCATCCAGCTACTGCAAACATTGTAACTTCAGGATCACCGCTATTAGATCTATCTTCTTGACCCTCTTCCCAGAATCTATTTATCACTATAAATCACTCAATCACACATGAATTAGAGGGAAGGAACAAAGATACCACACCTACTTGGATGTATCTAGGGAGTCCTTAATCAAAGGTTTGTGCTAGGAAAAATGGATCTTAAACCATATCTATGGAGTATTGGTAAAGGTATATGAATCTCACTAAATACTTATCCACAGACATTATACCCTTTTGAAAGTGTATAAGGTCCTAGATAAACACTGAACTCAATGTGACTAGATAAAAATCTTACCTAAAGAGCCACTCAAAATCTATACAGGTGAGCGTTGTCTCATCATGGGTCTATGTCACCAGGCTTCACCATCACCCGTCCAAGCCCTATAAAATATTTTATGCTAGGACCACCATATAATTGGTAGGTGACCTGAAAAGTTGAAAAACACACATGAATGCCTCAAGATAGTCATCAGTTTCTTGGGGGTCTGGCTAACCTCGATAACTCAGAGGTCACTACCTCTGGAACTCATGCAGTGCACTTAGCCTACACGCTTCCTTGGCCTGAACTGCCAACACAACCTACTACTCGGTGGGTGTTGGATAAACTTGAAGAAAACCTGAAGGTACATTCTCATTCTCATTTCCCTAAAATAAAACCTCATCACTAGGAGGATCTTCATCACAATCCTTCCATTGAACCCTATATGGTTTTCATCGCGATGGACTCCTGAAATAAAAAACAAGACATGCCACGGTCAAAGAGTTTATCTAGGTAACTGACTCAATAAGGCCATGTAACTAAAAAATCATGGTTGTATTATTCATGTGACAACATTTCACTATGAACAGTTCCTTAATGTAAAGAATCAACATGCAGGTTATCATAGTCTTGGTGAATGAATACATTGATCGCCGCACCAAAACTGGAATCCATGGCCTGAAAATCAAACTTGAAACACTCTAACACTATCGACGTAAATCCCAAAACAAAACTCACGGACTCTGGGCATAATAAAGGACATCCTCTGGTACTACTCTATCATGAATCGACCCACTGGGTCCCGATCCATGACTACCCCAATCCCACCTCCAATAGGCCATGGGCTAAAAACCAGCACTGAATAGGCATATCACACATATGGTAGGGATTGGCCTATGGTACCTATATTCACACACCCACACATATATCCATGAAATAGTGCAATGATAAAAGTTGGAAACTAAAATTCATGCATACATTTATCCCAAAAATAGTGTACAATAGAAGTACATAATTTGCACAAAGGGAAAAATACACACCCACAAAAAAATTTGTAAAAGCATCCAACCTGATCAGATAGAGGGGACCTCTATCAAACGAAACCATCAGAACACACCTCAGTCAAGCATCGGAAAACACCTTAGTATTTTTATCCTGCTAAGCTATGCCTACTCCGGGTCCTCCTAGGACTCCATCAAAAGGTATGTCTTCTTCATCAGACACGACATGTGTAGGAAAATCTTGTGTAAGGTTTAGTATAATAATACCCATTAGGCACCCCAAAACCCCAAAATAAAAGAGATAAAATAAAAGTAAATGGTATTTTTGACCCAATCTTGAGGGAACCCATGTGAGAGAGAAACTCCATATCAACCAATCCTAAATTATACTTGACTATTCATCTCAATCTACATTGTGTGTTAACTAAGATATGTGAAAACACCACAAGTACTCCCAAAATCACCTAGATATACTCGTCATAGACTCCAAGTCTGATGAGGTACTGACCTCATAACTAGCTACAAGATTATAATTGAGACTTAAAGGTAAAGATCATCTAGGATAACTCACTCTATGAGACAAAACATCCCAGATTTCACTCTCCTAGGAGATACACTCCATCAATAAAAACTCTTCCACCCATGATGGACCATCAGAGATAACACACTCCATTGGGAACTGTGATCTAGTTCCAACTCTATATCCCAACACCAAAGGTCCTAGCACTGTTATCTTGCACCCTGTACAATATCAAAGTAACCCAAGTGGAGAGGAATTCCTCTCACCATTACATGAAATTGAGTGATCATTGCTCCAAACCATGCACTATATGCATCCTCTCTAAAGAGAGAGTGGAGGTAATTTCACCTCACCACTTCCCCACATTTGAGGGAGTACTAACTCATAACCATCCCATGAATCCTATACAGTACCCACATAAAGAGTCCCACACCTTATTGTGTTGAGAGAGAAATAACTCCTAACTAATTTTTGTGCATAATAAGTGTGTGGGACCGCTCTTCACAAATATGATCCACAGTTGAGGGAGATCCAACTCTCATGGAGGAATTATTACCCGTTTCTACTCGAATACAAGGGAGTAACACTCTATAGATAGAGGACTAGCACACTATGTATACGGGAGTTTCGTCTCTACATGTATAATAATAATGGGGGACCCTCACCATGACATAGTGGGGGTGTAATAACCCCGTAATAGAGGACCCACACCCTGGAACCACAATGAAGTACCAAATTTATCTGCATAATGAGTATAGAGGGAATGCACCCTAATACGATTGTGGAGCTCTATTTCAAATTGTACGAATGATATGGGGGAACCACTCACTATTCTAATAGGGGAGTACTAAACCCAGGATAACTATTGTGTGGGTAGAGAAACCACGCCCACTATGGGGGATTTTCTTCTCTATTGTTTGGAGAGTAAAGGTAAATCCATGAACCGGTGCAATAGGGGAGTACCGATCCTAGAATCTCTCTAATAAACCACTCTAACTGCCAGCACCATTCATGCATTTCTAGAAGTAGCATCATGCTCACCATGCCTCACATTAAGACACAGCCAAGGGTAAGGTACCCATGTCCTAATATCATGGGAGCACTAATCTACCATCCAAAAGAGTCTATAGGGACCCACATCTTGAGATGAGAGGAAAGGGTATCGACCCTGACATCGCTCCAGTGATCCACCCTAATCAGTACCAATGATCTAGCACTGGTACTACATCATCATGCTTTAATCATGCCCTATAGTATCTAACAATCCACCAAAAAGGCTATCATTTCGTTCTACATGAAAAAATGCTCAGGATAGGCTACTTGTAGGCCTGAATCTGAGTCTTGAAGAGATAGATACGCTAGGTGAAATTTCCCAAAAAAATGGAATGACATATACTAGGGTCTACATGGTGTGTGACCCTACCTGAACACTTATCCATTTCCTTTTCCAATTGGATTGGCTATCCATGTGATCTTACATAGTGTGTACATAGTGTACACGATGTGTCTCGCCTCACTCGGACCCCTGGCCATGTCCATCCCCACACGGCTCGTCCAGTCGTGTCATCAACATGGGGTGTACCCACGGAACATGGTGTTTCTTAGGTAAATAGAAACTAGGCCATGTTATTATACCATTCTTGTGTATGAAACCTCCTGTCTGTGTCCTCTAGTCGTGTACTCTAACATGACCATGTCCCTCGGCCACATGACCTGGATCACTACAGAACTTTTAACACTGGTACTTGGTGTGCAGTCCCCATAAGCCATATTCCCCAAATGGAAAGAACACAAAGCATGTTCCACTAAACTACACATCATGTGATTAGGAATTTTGAATGGGAATTCCTTGCGAGCTACCCAAAATGCATTTATTTCCACCAAAACCCACAAATCGACCCCCAAGGGATCACTAGCAATCATAAAAGGGCTCCAAAAACCTAAGACAATGCATATAAAGGGGGATCATGACATAATAGTAAAATCTACCTACATCATAGAGAAAATTAGAATCTCCAGGTGTAGAATTATTATTGGAATCCACTACAACTTGATCCATGGATAATCATCATAAAAAATGGGGATCAATGGTACCTCCTCACTTCGGTTCGGCCTCAAGTCATCCATCACTTAAGAGGGAGATCCTCCTATCAATTTTCTGCATGTGATAAGGGGGTGGGTAAGGATATTAGTTTATTTTTTAAAACTAATATCATCATCTCTCATGCCAACATGACCTCAACCAAGCACCCGACTCCGAAAAATTTATATCATGCCTAGGGAAAACACCATGTTATGAACTCAACCATGACCCTAGATTTCCAATATGAGACTCCAATCGTGTTTTATTCTATTCTCACAAATAAAAAGTGTGTGCATGATAAAATATATATTTAATTTTTTTAATATAACAATACTAAGTCTCTTAGGGACCCAGAATCTTGCGCTAACTCAGCTCCTAGATTTAAAAATATTATTAAAAATATTTCAATGTATTATACGGAAAAACTAGAGTTGATACACTATAAATGGTGGGGGAGTATCATTATGTTGTAGTAGAGGACATGGTGGTTTCCTATAGGTTCAAAAAAACATCTAATAGGACTTGGTGATGTTTGGATGGAATTTGTAACCATGAAACAATCGTGTTGAGGATCACCACACCATATTGATGGTCAAATAAATTTTTAAATCTATAGAAATGATCACCGATGAAGGGTGAGTTATCCATTTAAAATGCCTAGAATTTTGAATCTCACTTTGACTAAGGCCACCATGACCATGGTTTATATCTACATGGTTTGGTGGAGATCTATTGAGTTTCCCCTATTCTTCTTGGTTTGACTATATATCTTTCTCTCAAACCCTAACCAATTTCAGGGACACTCTTAGGAGTATATTTTCATCCCTTGTGGATCCAAACCATCTCTATTTTTGGTATTGAATTATCCTTTGATATAATGTATTATTCTTATCTCATTAATTCATTCTTATTATTCCTTCTTCTAGGGTATAAGAACCATCATTGATGTCTAGTTTTGATGGATTATGGTTTATGCCTTAATGATGAATGTTATATTATAGGTTCAAGGAAGCATCTCATGGATTCATTGGTGCTCAAATTCAGTTCCATTGATGTGGAATTGATTGTATTCTTTGAGATAATAGATTTTTTAGATTTCTTATATATTCTAAAATTACATGTTACTTAATATATTTTGGAACATCCGGGTTACCCAGGTTAAACCTATAACCCTTCAATTTTTATCCACCTTGGTTCGAATGACTATAATTTTCATCATTCATTATTTAGTGTTATCCCTTGATCATGAATTATTAGAGATTTCATCATTATCTTAATTGATACCCACATATTGAATCCTAGGAGCAATGAATGTTTATACTAATAAAACCATTAGTGATCAAACCACACCAAAATTTCCTCCAGATAGGATAATTCTTTATTATCTCCTCAGGATCAATAGATTGTTTGGTATGGGGGAAGGGTTGTGTTAAATTATCATTTGATTATCATACTCTCCTCTCAAGCCCTTTTGTTTCTGGGGGGAGGGGTTATAGTATACTTTCCTTTATCCAAATTCTTACTCCCTTCTCTTGGGCTCAGTGTTGTTGGTTTGGTATGGGGGGAGGGGATGCTGTGTTTTTATCCCTTTTATGATTGTTGAGATTAATTTCACCTTTATTTATATAAACCCTATCAATCTTGATTAGCTTTCTATACAATAATTACATAATCATGTTATTATATATAATTTCTATGAAAGTTGATTGACAGGAGACATGAAGTGATTTATGTTATGGATATGGAAAGGTGATTAGGTTGGAGATCCCCCTCTTTATTATATATTTAATATTACTACTTAAGTTCAATTTAAATGATGTTACATTGATATTAATATCTTAGCATGAAATATATGTGTGGGAAATTGAAAAGTGGATAAGCATAAAAATATATAATTTAATTAATGAAATAATAAGAATCCTAATAATAGAAATATTAATGGAAGGTAATATAGAATGATTACTTATAGATATGAATACTAATTCAATTATATTAAAGAGTCACTTTTAGTTGTTTGATATCGTTGGTGTTTCTCGGGTTATTGTCTCTTGGAAGTTATTGTCTTACGATAGGGTCTATTGCTGGTTATGACTAGTATCCCATATCTTTACATACCATTTTGGTCGATTAGTGAGGGTAAGATTATAGTTTCAGTTAGTGAGGGAATAATATTCATTATCTCTTTAGGGGTGGTGGTTAGTATTTCCTTCCTAGATGGTGTTGTTGGTTTATGTAAGTAGATTGAGTTATCATCATAAGAAATGGATTTGTTTTAAACACTATGAAAATTTGGATTAAAATAATAATAAGTTGGATAGCTTTCTTAACACATAATACTGATCTTTAAGCGAATTGCGATATATAATAAAAATATTATTAATTAAATGTGATCATTATAACCTAGTCATTAAATTGGTGAGTATGAATACGAGTAAACAAATTATGAAATATATGTATAATTTCCCAACTCAATTTAAATTTATTGATTAATTATTAGGAAATAAGCACTCATTTTTTTATGGCATTTTATGCTTCAAAATGAATTTTCTTCAAAAATTATTTTATTGAATTTTGTACGTGGAAATTATAATTAATTTCGTCCACTATAAATTTTATTTCCCAAAATTAACATCAGTTTTTAAAATCATTATTTCAAAATTAAATTAGGGTGAAATTTTGGTATTTTTCTAAAATAATTAATTTTTCAGTGAACAGTGAAAAATACCGATTTTACAAATACTCGCATTTATTTTCATTTAAATGAATTAATTTAAAATTACTATTATATTTTGCATTTGATATTAAATTGAAATATGATTTAGTTGATTTGAAATAATCTAATTAATTCTATTTGAATCAGTAATATTCATGGTTTTGATATAAATTAATTTTTATGCATAAAACACATTTTTCTAAAAGTAGTTTTTCATTTATTTTAGAAATTTATATTAAAATTTATTTTTTCAATTTATAGAGATTGAATCTTTAAAAATTTATACCATATTATCAAAAAAAATTATTAAATCTAGTAAAAATTTCCCCTTTTAATTTTGGTCATTGTGAATAGAAACCAGTATAAATATTTGTCATATCATTAAGGGTAAAATGGGTAAAATGGGGTTAAAACTATGAGATAAGGTCTCAAAATCAACCCTTTGCTTCACATTATTTTATTTTATGATATTAATTCTATTATAAAATTCCAAAATCCTAATATATGGTATTTGGTGATATTTTTCCTTGATAATGACATTTATATTATTTTAAGTAATGAAAAATACAAAATGTCACTCTCTTAATTTAAAATTTATTTTATATGTTTTCATAGGGATAAAAATAATTTGTGAATAAATATTAAAGGTTATTTTTAGAATAATGTAATTATATATATTATGGTAATTTATTTTAAACTTTTAGTGATTATATAATTACCTTAAATGCTTATAAAGTGCTGACATAATGCTTATACAAGAAGTGGAAAAATCAAAGTAAATGATATTAAAAACATAAAAAGTGATATTTATTAGGATAATTTATGGTTAAAAAATAATTTTATAGTTAATAATTATTTTTTTATTAAATGGATTATATTTTAAATCCATTACTATCTTCATGTATTTAAAGTCTATTAAATGAATAGTGTCAAAAATGACATTAGTGGTATTTTATGTTAAATAATATTTTATAAAATTATTTAAATATCATAAATATCATGAAAGAGGATAATTAGGATGATACATGGTCAAAATATTCATAACATTTAAATTTATGAGCTAACTTTTACCTTATAGGTATAATTATAAACCTTTATGATTGAGAGCATTATTACTGTGGTTAAGGTTAAGCATGGTTAACAAAGGGTTTAAAACAAAAGATAAGGGTTAAAATGACCTAAACACATTCTTAAAACTTATTTGTTGGTTTTATTTAAATATTAACCTTATAACCATAAAATATGAGTCATTTTAGATCCATTTTTTCAAGAAATTGACTTAATATTATTTTACAACTTTGAAAAATTGCAAGTTTTCCACTCCCCTCAATTATATAAGGGCACATCCTCTGGATCCCCTCACTTATATAAGGGCACCTCCTCTGGATCCCGTCACTTATTCATAGATCATTGTAAATTTATCTCAAACAAAACCTAACAAAATATCTCCCAAAAATACTTATACACATTATATAGGTTCTTTTATTCACAAAAGACCAACCATGGGATCCTTAATAAGAGATCCAAATGTTATTTCTCTAAGAGAAGTTTATCTTCTTAACCAAAATCTTTCTTTTTACTTATTCTTTTACCACCTTAAATTATGTCCTAAAAATTAAAATACAATAACACCATTATCTTTAATATATTTAGATTATATTATTTTTATGGAATTATATTTTTTCATCTCCTTCTCCATCAAATAGGGAAAAAACCATTGCATGTGTGTACGGAAGACTACCGCCTCTCGAATCAATGTATTTTGTTTTCCATCACCGCCTCACATGGATAGTCATAATGATGTACCTAATGAATATATATGTTACTTATTAGATAATATTTATTTGGTAAATTTTATATACATTTAATTTCTAATCCTTTCACCCATTAAAAATGATAATGTTGCTCGTGCGTGCATACGTCTTACCATCTCCACGAAGCGATGTGATTAATTTTCCATGTACGCCTTTCATGAGTGATTAAAAATGTACCTAATAAATTAATATATTATTTATAACATTAATATAATTCTAGATATGATTAAATTATAACCTATTCACAATAACTAGAACATCCATGATGAAACATATATGAAAAAATTAAGCAGTTAACAACTGAAACAATGAGAATAATGAAATATTTTCAACAAAAGGGTGATAAGATGATATAAGTGGATCATATATGATATTATAAATATTGATATGGATCTAGTACAAATTAGTAACAAGTTAAAAATAATTATATATGATTTTAATTCATGTTCAACAAATTGGAAGCATGAGGTAAGGGATTTCTTAACCTAATTTACATTCATTAGGCTTTAATTAAACTTAATTGACTTTTTTATTCCATGATTATGTGGGTAATGACCTATAATTATTTTCTATTTTATTTTCACTTGATTTATTTGGATTTAAATTTCTTACACATAATCACTTCATTGATTAATTCTCACTTCAATGTTATTGTCTTTGTAAGGTATTATCATCTCACTTTTATTTTCTTGAGACACGTGTCACGAACCGTCCCCTAGGGCCCGCATCGTGACTACCCCAAGCCTACCTTCCATAGGCCAGGGGCTCGCGACTAGCACCAAAGGCGTAATTCCCTAAAACTGGGAAGGTGTTTCCTTTATAAATTGTAAACACACATAAGAAGAGTACAAGCGGAAGAAACACTAAGTAAAATCTGTATAACAAGTTTACTGAAAGAAAAGGGGCCAGAATACAAGACCAACTGTAAAGTATAAGGAAAGTAAAACAGGTAAAACTAAAAAGACAAATAGTTGGAAGGTGAAAACAGCTCCTGGATCGTCCTCTGGGGTTCCTACCTGAAGGGTAGGTACATATGGCCTCCTCATCACTCCACGTCCGTCAGAATCCACCGTGTACCGATACGTCGTAAGGTCCTCCTCCGGGTACCATCCAGACCTGGCGCTCTCGGCCTCCGTCAGTGTTGTCTGTCGTCTGCATCCAGCACAACACGGTGCGGGCATAGCGCATGCAGGAGTGAGTATAACGATACTCAGTAGGGACCCCGAAACCCTCAAGGTCTCAAAAATCCAACATGGATAAACCACAAAGTATGATTTCAACGGATAACCATTACTTAGGTATATTCCCATACATATAACTAAGTTATCAAGTAACCCATCTCAATAATGAGGAAAACACAAAGGTCATTAAATCAGCTCAAACCAGGATTTTCATTAATGATACCATGTCTATTGGAGAAATCCTCCTCTGTCGAGTACAGTGACCATATCGTGACTCCAAGGAGTTACTCACTAACCTTAGACTGCTGAGGTACTCCTCCTGTCGAGTACCGCGGGTCTGCTGCCAAACCGGGCACTCCGTCCGTTGTGGGTCTGTCATCAAACCGGGCACTCCACCTAATAGTCGTCAGAGGTACTCCTCCTGTAGAGTATTGCGGGTCTTCTGTCAAACCAGGCCCTCCGTCCACCATGGTTCTGTCGCCAAATTGGGCACTCTGTCCACTGGGCTTGTCAAATCACTCTGAGTAGAATCGGTCAAGCAGTCGTCAGGTCTACAACTACTAGGTCTCCGCACTCCGTCTGCTCATCTCTAGTGGATCTGCTCCACATGTTATTGGTCGATACTCCAAATGTCATTAAGTCTCATGTGGAAGTATCTCAAAGGACCATCACGTCATATGGGTAACAACGCAACAGACGGTGCGTCAATCGGACGCCCGGTCTGTGAGTTATTAGTCTTTTAGTCCCGGGGGCCCGGTTGGTTTCGTGCACGAACCAACCTGACTGTATCTCAACTATACCCCAAACTCTCGTGGCGAAATCTCAAAGGGATGGCTATGCTCCAAAAATACTGGTTCCACTGACGGTTCGTCAAATGGACGTCTGGTACCAAAGATATGGCCCAAGAAGCTAATGGGTCAGTAATGGGCTCGGGTCCGGTCCGACCCAGTCGGACCGAATCAGCCCAACCCATTCTGGGCTGACCCGGTATGGGTCGACCCGGTTAGACTCGCTGGGTCTGACCCTACCCATTGGGTGGGTCAGCCCGCTAAGTTTTGACCCAGTCCGCTGGGCCCGACCTAACAGACCGCGAGGGCGGTTCGACCCGATAGTCGCCACGTAGGCGGCTCGGTGACTCGACATGGGAGACCAGGCCGGTTCGGCCAGCGACACCGCGGGGGATGCAGCCGGTTGACTCGGAAGGCCGATAGCCGGGAGACCAGCGGGCAGGCCGCGTGGGGCATGGGCAGGCCACCGGCAGGGGCCTGGCAGGCCTCCAGGGGCGCAGGCAGCGCGCCGGAGCAGCGCGCTAGGGCACCGGGGGCGCCGGGCAGGCCGGGCAGCGCGCCGGGGGGCGACGGGATGGTTGGGCAGCGCGCCAGGGGGCGCCAGGTAGGCTGGGCAGCATTCTAGGGGGGGCGCGGGTAGCCGGGCAGCACGCCAGGGGCGCTGGGTTGGTTGGGCAGCGCGCCGGGGGCGCTGGGTAGGCCGGGCAGCGCGCCGAGGGGGCGCCGGGTAGCACGCCGGGGGGCGCGGGCAGTGCGCCGGCGGGGCACGGGCTGCGGGGCAGCGTGCCGGAGCGTGGGTCAGGCACCGCGGGGTCATAGGGGCGGTTCGTGGAGGCCGCGGGTAGCGCGGCCTTTGTTCGCCATCTTCGTCATTTTCGCCTCTTTGACGCTTTGTAGTACACCACCAAGAAATTTACGGAGACTGTCGGGTTGTGTGAGGTTGTCCCGAACTCTCTGCATTTATGGTGATAACAATTGGATGTTCACAATCCATAAATAGAATGCCGTAGAATGAGAATAAAACCAACACAAATCCCCCTACCTTTGATTCACCGGTAGACATTCGTTGACGTCGCGGAAAGATGGTCATCGTTTCAAGGTAGACAATCATGTCCCACATCGAAGAAACCTGAGGGAGTAGGTTGAAGGAGAAGAGCATCACCGACATTCTTTGCGTTATTCACGTTCTTTGTTGGAAGTCATCTCTCAAACTCCTCTCAAAAGCTCTCACCAAAGATAATTATGCCAACGAAATAATAAGAGTTTCTTATTGTTTTAATTTTGGCACGAAGTTCAAATTAGTGAATTAAAGCCCAGCTCCACCAATTTAATTCCTGTGCGGTGGCACATTAATTGGTGAGGAAGTCAAGAGGCTCTCCCTCATTAATGAGGTATAGTTGGGAGGTTTTATCCTCCTCCATTAATAGCAGTCTGGTGGTCCCCACCCCTACTATTTAATGGAGAGGTTATGATCGGGTGGTCCCCGCCATAATTATCCTCCCAAGGGAGGTTATGCACAGGTGGGACCCACCACCATAACCTCTCATGGGAGGTTATGGTGTGTTCGGCCCCACCTCCAACCACCACTTGGTGGTTTTAACCTCCACCAAATAAAATAATGTTTACACTTTATTTTATTCAATTTAAAAAAAAAAGAACATTCCAAAAACCATCTTTCACTCACGTCTGAACGCAACTATAGTGAAGGTCTCATTAAGAAATCATCGGTGTTGCGAGTTCAATGGTGACCTCATAATTCGATTACGAGCACCGGTTCAAAAGTTATAAAATCCCACATGTACATTTACTGAACGTACCTGAACAAAAGTTCAGAAATTGATTCCGGGCACACCGGGCCTCGGAATTAGGCACCGTCAGAAACTGCAGACTCATAAAATTCCCATGTATTTTAAAAAAAATCCATTGGAATTATGGGTCATTACATTCTCCCCACCTCATGGCTTTATGTCCTCGTAAGCTACAACTCACACTAAGGGAACAAAAGGGGGTACTGAGCACGCATCTAAGCCTCCCGCTCCCATGCGCTCTCCTAGAGGTTCCCGTGCTGCCAGTGAACGCGCACGAGAGGAATCAACCATCTACACAGGACCCGATCCTGTCGATCCTCAATCTCCACTGGAACCTCCATGAAAGTCACCCCATCATCGATGTCCAGCTCCCCAGGGTCGATGATGTGGGACAGGTCGTGCACGTGTTTGCTGAGCTGAGATATGTGGAAGATTTCATGCACCTGATGCAGCTGAGGTGGAAGATCCAAGCAGTAAGACACCTCCCCTACTCTGCTAAGGACCTAGAAAGGTCCGATGAATCTCGTAGATAGCTTGCCTCCTCGGCCAAATCTCCGTAGACCTTGTCGAGGTGAGACCCGTAGGAAGACGTGGTCACCATCCTCTAACTCCATAGGTTTTTGTCTCCTTTCCGCATATGACTTTTGCCTGCATTTTTCAGTCTTCATCTGCTCCTGGATGATCTGAACCTTTTCTGTGGTAGCCTGTATCATCTCTGGTCCCACTAGTGTTGACTCCCCTGGGTCTTTCCATCACAGTGGCGATCTGCAAGGTCGGCCATACAAGGCCTCAAAAAGGTGTCATCCCTATGGTGGAGTGATAGTTATTGTTGTAGGAAAACTCCACCAAGGGAAATTGGTCCTCCCAGCTACGACCAAAGTCGAGGACACATGCACAAAGCATGTCCTCGAGGGTCTGGATGGTCCTCCCAGTCTGACCATCAGTCTAAGGATGGAAGGCGGTGCTCAAGCGAAGCTTTATCTCGCTCCTACAACCCCTTCCATATCTAGGAAGTGAAGCGTGCTTCATGGTCGGAGATAATAGAAGAAGTTACTCCATGAAAATGCACAATCTTCTGCATGTAGAGGCGTCCCAAGATCTCAACTAATCCCTACTCTCTGATTAGTAGGAAGTGGGCCGACTTGGTGAGTCGGTCGACGATCACCCAAATCGAGTCGTGACCCCTGGATATACATGGAAGACCCATCACGAAGTCCATGGATATCCCATACCACTTCCACTCTGGGGCCTCTAAGGGATGAACTAAGCCTGTTGGTACCTGGTTCTCTGCCTTCACTTGCTGACAAGTGAGGCACCGTCAGATAAACTATGCTACCGGCTTCTTCATACCTGGCCACCAATGATGTCATCAAAGGTTCTGTTACATCTTCCCCACTCCTGGATGTATCGCTAGAGGGGAAGTGTGGAAATCCCTCAACACCTCCTCCTGAAGTGCAACTAGTACCATGGTACGTCCTCTGATGAGGATGACATGCTCCCCACCTTCAGAAAATCCATCAGGTGCCTACCCTGTGGATATCTGAGCACGTAGCATCTCGCAGTTAGCGTCCCCAAGCTACACCTCCCTAACTCGTTGAAGAAGTGGGGGAGTGACTGTAAGAGACTGTAGATAGGCTGCTTCATCCCTATCCACAAAGGATATCTGCAACGTGGCCAGCTGCTCCATCACCTCACCTAGCAGTTGAATGCCAGATCTCCTATTGAGCGCATCTGCTACTACGTTCCCCTTCCTAGGAGTATAGACTATCTCGAAGCCATGGTCCTAGAGGAACTCAAGTCATCTCCACTGTCTCAGGTTCAGGTCCTTCTGGGAGAAGATATACCTAAGACTCTTGTGATCAGAGTACATGGTAAAATGTTCGCCCATAATATAGTGTCGCCACATCTTCAAGGAAAAGACCACTACTTCTAACTTCATGTCATGGGTAGTGTAGTTCTTCTCGTGCTATCTCAACTGCCGAGAACCATATGCGATCACAGCTCACTCCTGCATCAGGACATACCCGAGTCTGGTCCCTGATGCATCGTAGTAGACTACATACCCTACGCCTTCCTCTAGAAGCCTCAAGATGGGGGGGCACTAGTCAGCCTCTACCTCATCTCCTGAAAGCTCTATTGGAATCTCTCTGACCACACGAAGGGTTTCCCCTTCTTTGTCAAGGCTGAAAGCGGTGCTGCAACTCTGGAGAAGTCTGGAACAAATCTGCGGTAGTAGCCAGCCAAACCCAGGAAACTCCGTACCTCCGTCACACTCCTGGGTGGATCCCATGCAAGTACGGCCTCGATCTTTTCAGGATCCACTACAACTCCAGCCTCTGAGATGACGTGTCCCATGAAGTGAACCTATCGAATTGAAAACTGGCACTTCGAGAGCTTGCCATAAATCTGGTGATCTTGGAGTGTGTCCAGTACTACCTGCAAATGGTAGGAATGCTCCTCCTCAGTAGTTGAGTATATCAGTATGTCATCGATGAAGACTACGACAAAGCGATCGAGGTATGTCTGGAAGATCCTATTCATGAGACTCATGAACACTGCTGGAGCGTTGGTTACGCCAAAGGGCATAACCAAGAACTCGTAGTGGCTGTAATGACACCTGAAGGCCATCTTCTGCACATCCCCATCTCAAACTCTGAGCTGGTGATAGCCTGATCTGAGGTATATCTTTGATAACCATCATGCTCCCTTGAGCTGATCAAAGAGGTCATCAATCCTCAGGAGTGGGTACTTCTTCTTTACAGTCACCTGGTTCAGGCGACAGTAGTCGACACAAAGCCTCAAGCTTCCATCCGCCTTCTTGGAGAACAGAATCGGGGCTACCCGGGGAGAAACACTGGTTCGGATGAATTCCTTTCCCTACAAGTCCTCTAGCTAAACCTGCAGCTCATGAAGCTCAGCAGGAGCCATCTGATATACTGGAGTAGATATCAGTTTCGTCCTATGTTACAGGTCAATTTAGAAGTCCACCTCTCTGCTAGGAGGTAGTCCTGGAACATCGTTAGGGAAAACATCTATGTACTGGTCCACCACTACGGGATAAGTCAGACTCTCCACATCTACTTCCCTGATATTAAGGCATTCCAACTGGTGAGTGATCGGTTTTACCCTCCTCCGAGTAAGTCTGTCCTGTGCTGCAAAGGTTCCCTTCTCGCTGATGAAGGTGAACCTGGTCCCATCTGTGCAGACACACTGCACTTTGCGCATAATACAGTCGATTTGAGAATGGACTGTAGATAACCATTCTATACCCAAGATGATGTCGTAAGGCCTCAACACTGCTACGAGGAGATCCCATCCAAAGCTCTCACCTCCTAGAGTAATCTCACATTGTCGGCACCAGTGCGTAATCATTGAGTCTACTCCCGTAGGAGTATCTAGATGTAAGGATAGAGCCAACGACTTCGTCAGAATCTCCGAGCTCCGAACGAGGGCAGTGGCTATGAAAGAGTGACTGGAACCTGTTTCTATAAGAACTCTATCTAAGGTGGAGTAGACACAGATCGAACCTCGAATCATCTCCAGAGCGTCGTGATCGTAGGCCTCAGCTACCTGAAGTTGTACTCTGCCCTATCCACCCGCTCCCTATGGTCAGGGTGGACCTCCTATTGGTGGTGGTGGAAACACCTCATAATGTCATCCACTTCCACCTACACGGCCAGCTCCCTTGCAATGTCCACCTCTGCCCTACGGACCACCTCGATCAAACCTATGCCTCTACATGGGAGGTCCCTCAACTGACTGTTAATTGTCTGTACGGAAGTTCGGACAGTCACAGTCCATGTGACCATGCCCGTCGTAGGAGTAACACTGTCCGCTCCTAGTATGAATGGCTCTGCCTCCACCCTGGGTGCCCCGCACAACCAATCCTGAGTCGTGCGGTCATCCACCTATAGGTCTGGTCCTCTTGGACCTCTAAGTCATCTTTCTACTACCAGCTACAGAAGACTCCGCTGCATGTCGGCTAGAGGTGGGTCTCGCTGCTGGAGACTGCTCAGCAAGGAAACTCTCCACTAAGAGGGCTCTCTCTAACACCCCCGTCTGCGTTGGGATGTTGTGAGAGATAACTGAAGCTCTGATATCTCTCCTGAGTCCCTACTCAAAGGTTCGGGCCCTTAAGAACGGGTCTCGTACCATATCAGTGGAGTACCGCGAGAGGTCGGTGAACCTCGCTGAGCAATATGCCACCATCATGCTACCCTGCTGTAGATGTAGTAGCTTCTGTATCTTCACCACTCAAAGGGTGGCTAGTACATGCTTCTCCCAGAACAGGCTCTCGAAGTCTTCCCATAGAAGTGTCGCCTCGTCATGCATCTGGATAATTAGGCTCCACCATCTGCTAGCTACTGCCTGAAGGAGGCTGGCAGCAAGGATCACCATGAAATTTGTTGGCGTCCCTACTAGCCTGAAGACTCTAACCATAGCCTCCAGCCAATCCTCAGCCTCCTATGGGTCCGTCTCTCCCCAGAACTTGGGTGGCCTCTGGCGCCGGAACTCATGCAACGTTCTCAAGCGGCATGCATCGTCTGCTGCTGGTCCAACGATAAGTAGTACCACTAGTGCCTCCGCTGGTGCCTCAACTGGAAGTGGGCCCTGTACTAATGCCTCATCTCTCGGCGGGCTGTCAGTATGTACAAATCTCGGGGATCTAGTTGGTCGTCTGAGGGGAGGCATCCTGAAAGAAACAAATGTCACATGGTCAAAAGATTATACCCGGTGAGCTGACCTGGTTTGAGCTAACTTAAAGAAAACTTTTGAAAACACACATGCAATTAGTGTTTTCATGCACTTAGTCAGAAATCAGATTTCAGGGTCCTGGTGTATGGATACGTCGGTCTCCCGCACCAACACTGGACTCCCTGAACTGAAAAACACACTTAGTACCCTTAACACTATTGCTTCACAAAAAAGAAATATCATAGTCCTAAGTTCTGCGGTAGAACTGACATCCCCTGATACCAATTTGGCATGACCCATCCCCCGGGGCCCGCATTGTGACTACCCCAAGCCCACCTTCCATAGGCCAGGGGCTGGCGACTAGCACCAAAGGCGTAATTCCCTAAAACTGGGAAGGCGTTGCCTTTATAAATCGTAAACACACACAAGAAGAGTAAAAGATAAAGTAACACTAAGTAAAATTTGTATAACAAGTATACTGAAAGAAAAGGGGCCAGAATACAAGCCCAACTGTAAAGTAAAAGGAAAGGACAAATAGGTACAACTGAAAAGACAAACAGCCGGAAGGTGAAAACAGCACCTGGATCGTTCTCCGGGGTTCCTACCTGAAGGGTAGGTATAGATGGCCTCCTCAACACTCCACGTTCGTCAGACTCCACCGTGTACTGATACGTCATAAGGTCCTCCTTTGGGTACCGTCCAGTCATAGCACTCTCGGCCTCCATCAGCGCTGTCCATCGTCTGCATCCAACAAAACACGGTGCAGGCATAGCCCGTGCAGGGGTGAGTATAACGATACTCAGTAGAGACCCCAAGACCATGAAGGTCTCACAAATCCAACTAGGATAAACCAAAAAGTATGATTTAAACGGATAACCATTACTTAGGTATATACCAATACATATACTTAAGTTATCAAGTAACTCATCTCAATCATGAGGAAAACACAAAGGTCATTGACTCAGCTCAAACCAGGATTTTCATTAACAAAACCACGGCTGCTGGAGAACTCCTCCTCTGTCGAGTACAGTGGCCATGTCGCGACTCCGAGGCACTACACACTAACCTTAGACTACTGAGGTACTCCTCCTGTCGAGTACCACGGGTCTGCTGCCAAACTGGGCGCTCCGTCCGCTGTGGGTCTGCCGCCAAACCGGGCGCTCCCCCTAATATTCGTCAAAGGTACTCCTCCTTTCGAGTACCGTGGGTCTGCTTCCAAACCAGGTGCTCCATCCTCCATGGGTCTGCCGCTAAACCGGGTGCTCCGTCCACTGGGCCAGTCGAATCACTCCGAGTTGAATCGGTCAAGAAGTTGTCAGGTCTACAGCTACTAGGTCTCTGCACTCCGTCGGCTCGTCTCTGGTGGATCTTCTCCATGAGCTACTAGTTGATACTCCAAGTTTCATGAAGTCTCATGTGGAAGTATCTCAAAGGACTTCCACGTCATAGGGGTCTCAACGCGACAGATGGTGCGTCAATCGGACGCTCGGTCTCTGAGTTATTAGCATTTTAGTCCCGGGGGCCCGGTTGGTTTCATGCATGAACCAACCTCACCATATCTCAAATATACCCCAAACTCCCGTGCGGCAATCTCAAAGGGACGGATATGCTCCAAGAATACCAGTTTCACTGACGGTTCGTCAAACGGATGTCTGGTGCCAAAGATATGGCCCAAGAAGGTAATGGTTCCGTAATGGGTCTAGGTCCGGTCCGACCCGGTCAGACCGACTCGACCCAACCCATTCTGGGCCGACCTAGTCTGGGTCGACCCGGTCAGACTCATTGGGTTTGAACCGGCCCATTAGGTGGGTCAGCCCGCTATGTTTTGACCCGGTCCGCTGGACCCGGCCTAACGGATCGCGAGGGCGGTTCGACCCGATAGTCGCCACGTAGGCGGCTCGATGACTCAGCTCGGGAGACCGGGAAGGTTCGGCCAACGACACCGCAGGGGATGCCGCGGGTCGACTCGGAAGGCCGGTGATCGGGAGGCCAGCGGGCAGGCCGTGCGGGGCACGGGAAGGCTGGATGGTCACCGGGCAGGCCGCAGGTGCACCAGGCAGGGGGCGGTAGGCCGCGGTGGCACCGGGCAGGTCGCCAGCAGGGGCCAGGTAGGCCGTCAGGGGCGCAGGCAACGCACCGGGTCAGCGCGCTAGGGCACCGGGGTCACCAGGCAGAGCGTCGAGTGGCGCCGGTATGGCAGGGCAGTACGCCGAGGGGCACGGGCAGGCCGGGCAACATGCCGAGGGCATAGGGCAGGGCAGCAGGGTGTCGTGGGGGCGTCGGGAAGCGCGTGTAGTGTGTCGGGGGGCACCGGGTGGGCCGGGCAGCGCGCCGGGGGGCGCGGGTTGGTCGGGCAGCATCAGGGTGGTAGGGCAGCGCGCTGGGGGGTGTGGGGCAGGCCGGGAAGCGCGCCGCGGGGGCACCGAGCAGCGCGGGCAGTGCGCCGAGGGGTGCGGGCAGCGCACCGGCAGAGCGCGAGGATCTGGGCAGCGCGCCGGGGTGCGGGTCGAGCGCCGTGTGGTCGGTGGGGCAGTTCGTGGAGGTCGTGGGTAGTGCGGCCTTTATTCTTCATCTTCTTCGTTGTCGCCTCTTTGCCGCTTCGTAATACACCACAAAGAAATCGACAGAGAGTGTCAGGCCGTGTGAGGTTGGCCCGAACTATCCGCGTTTATGGTGATAAAAAATGGATGTTCACAATCCATAAATAGAACATCGAAGAATGAGATTAATACCAACACAAATCCCCCTACCTTTGATTCGCTGGTAGACGTTTGTTGACATCACGGAAAGATAGTCGTCGTTTCGAGGTAGACGATCACGTCCCACGTCGAAGAAGCCCGAGGGAGTAGGTCAGAGGAGAAGAGTGTCACCGACGTTCTTCACGTTCTTTACATTCTTCGTTGTAATTCTTCTCCCAAGCTCCTCTCAAAAGCTCTCACCAAAGAGAATTATGCCAACGGAATAATAAGAGTTGCTTATTGTTTTAATGTTGGAACGAAATTCAAATTAGTGAATTAAAACTCGGCTCCACCAATTTAATTCCTGTGCGGTAGCACATTAATTGGTGAGGAAGTCAAGAGGCTCTCCCTCATTAATGAGGGAGAGTTGGGAGGTTTTATCCTCCTCCATTAATATGGTTCGGGTGGTCCCCACCCCTACTATTTAATGGAGAGGTTATGCTCGGGTGTTCCCCGCCATAATTATCCCCCCAAGGGAGGTTATACGCGGGTGGGCCCCACCACCATAACCTCTCATGGGAGGTTATGGTGTGGTGGCCCCCACCTCCAACCACCACTTGGTGGTTTTAACCTCCACCGAATAAAATAAAGTTTACACTTTATTTTATTCAATTTTTTTTTAAAAAAAAAAGAACCTTCCAAAAACCATCTTCCACTCACGTCAGAATGTAACTGCGGGGAAGGTCTCACTAAGCAATCACTGGCACTGTGATTTCAACGGTGCCCACGGAATTAGATTCCAGGAACCGGTTCAAAAGTTATAAAATCCCGCACGTACATTTACTGGACGTACCCGAAAAAAACTTCAGAAATTGATTCCGGGCACACTGGACCTCAGAATCAGGCACCGTCAGAAACTGCAGACTCGTAGAATTACCATGTATTTTAAAAACAATCCATGGGAATTCTGGGTCTTTACAACACATTCCATATTCACCACTTATTTCCCTTGTGTGGTGTATATAATACCCATCAATGTATTTTATGATTTTTTTCATGATTTTTTTGGGATTTATAATTTCACATATTTTTCTCTCTTTTATGATGTTTTGATTCGAAAGTTAATAGTGGTAAGGGTTTATTTCACAATCTCATCATTATTCAAGATTGTATATGTTTACATTTCTGTTGGAGTAATTATATGATATTTATATCCTAAACCCAATATATTTTCTTATACTATGGTTATTTATATAAACTACAAGTTTTCATTTCATTTTCATATATCTAAGTATTCAAAATTATAAAATAATTTTTTTGAGGAAAATCGACATTTTTTTTCTTTCATCGGGAATCCTTTTCTTCTATGTCCATAAAATCTTTAAAATGTTTTCAAAAATATTTTTACTATTATCAAATGATCTATTAAAGGAATTTTGACCCATTTTTTACTTGTTATAAAATGTTAAAACAAATCTTCTTGTTCTTTTACAAATGAGACACTTTTTACCAAAGGTTCAAATAGAATATTTGTTTTAACCTAAACCGCATAGACAAATTTTTCCTCCATCATCACTAATATTTTGTTTGAATATTCCTTTATAATTTCCCATGGTTATTTACAAGAAAATTTATTTTCCTAATATTTCATGAATTTGTATATTTTGAATAATTTATTCCAAAATGAAATGGGTATTTTTCCCAAAAACTTTTTCCTGTGAACGTTTTGAAATAATTTCATATATGTCAACAACCTTTGTTAAATATTATTTTTTATTGAGGATAAATTTTAATGATACCATACACTATTTTTCTCTTGATATATTATGATTAGTTTGATTGGGTAAAGTATTGAAATTATATATTATAGTTTCTCTAATACAAATAGTTTTTTATTTTTAAGGCATGCTGATTAATTTGTATTGTTTATTCATATGATGAATGAATCAGACTTATTAAGTGATGGGTGGGCTAAAAATTACAAATCCCATTGATTATTTAATAGTTCTCATGAGACAAAATAGGTTGGGTATTTTGATGAGGCTTTATCAATTTATGTAAGATGTCTTAACATAAGACTAAAACGGTAATTGTAAGATGTATGGCATTATGAATTTTATTATAATTAAATTAGTTATTGATGTCCATGTGATTATTTAAATGGTTACTTCATCCCTTTATAAGTTTAAATCTCATGGGATTATTTATATGGAATTTTTTTATCATAATTTATTCCTACCATATTATACATGTGTTATTTATTATATAATAGATTCTGTTATACTCATACCCTTACAGGGAATCTAAGATCACCCCTTTCTTATATTTCCATTCTCTAAGATTTCAAGAAGTGTACTATGATTGATAGGAAAGGATATGCAAGAGATAATAGTGATGTTCTCAAATAAAATATTATGATGTATTTTATTTTTTAAAATTTAATTTGGTATTCAAGAATGTATCTAGTTTACCAACACTACTAAACTATTAGTTCCTTTGGGATATGATTTCATGTATCTAGTACTAATGTAATAAAGTAACCATCGAGTCTAGGATTTCTGGTTTAGTATCTTTATAGTTGGTATCATAGAAAGTTTATTAGAAACCTTGGGAACTAGATTTATTAAAACTTACCTTAGGGAGCATAACTATATGATAGACTTTGAGGATATTTCTAATTATAGAATAAAATCATAGTGTTTTTTATAACGTAGAGATTATGTGGTTTTCCTAAAAATACATTACTGTATGGATAATACAAGTGGATATGGTTTTGGATAGATGTATTTAGGGGTAAAAACCCTGAAAAGGGGTTTTCAAGTACATCTCAACCATTATTTAGGTTCACAGTGAGTGTACCCTTATTTTTCACCTAGTTTAATAGCCCTAGGTGAAATTATTAGGTTAACTCAAATTTTCTTTGTGAATCATTATGAAGTATTTGAATATATGATAACCAAGGATGGACTAGGTTATACCTAAGGTGTCATAGATTAGAAATAATGTATCACAATTTACCCATTATATAAATGATTTTCAGTCATTTCTCACTGTGATAATTTTTTCTCATGTTATAGATTTTTTTTATACAATGGATTGAACTAATTGGATTTATATTAATGCTAAATGTGGTGGATAATGGAATGATTGACCTCGTGAGAAAAAAATAAAATAGTAAATGGATGGTGAAACCTTGTCATTATTCATAACAGCTACCATGGTCTATAATTAAAAATATAAACTTCATTGAGTTTTCTAACACATCAAATAAGTGTAACATGGTATTTTATGTAAGTTAGTGTGGTAATAACCATAGAGAAAAGAAATTTCAATTTTATTCATGTTAATAATGTGGGAAGTATCACCTAGGTGAATGTCTTAAAGGAAGGGGAAGATTATTTATATGGAGAAATGAAGGTCATAGATAATGAATATCCAAGAAATTTAATGTCTTGTGTGTGGAGAAATTGGGAATTATCTGAGTCAATGACCTAATACAAGGGTTAACTCCTACAAAAAGTAATGACTTATATTATATCAATCATTGAAGTGAAATGATTGAAGTTTTTATGTATTGATATTGTAGAATTATGTTATGTAAGTTTTGTATCAATGATATTATGGTTATAAGAATCATGAAACATATAAGGATTGTTCTTCAATAGTTTTCTTTAAGGATTTGAAAACATATTTTGAATGAAACCAATAACCAAGAAAAGTGATTTAGTGGTAAGGTGATATTTTTAAAAAACACATGATTAATGTAATGATAACCCTTAATATACACCAAATGTTGAGTTGATACTGTATTTTTGGGATAAAGAGATGATTGACATTGATAAAGTAGATTGGATAGTATTGATGACCTTGGAATTTATTAATTATTTAATGAAAAATTGGTTTATAGTATTTTTGGGTTTATAGAATATATTCAATATTCTATGATTTTATTTGAATAATATGGACATAGTTTAATTTTGTAATAATTTATGATTCCATTAAGATTTTATGGTGATTTAGATTTTTTTGGGAAAATATTAGCATGTTTTAATATAATATATGGTCATGTTATCCATGTGTTTAGTGTGTAACATCATGAGCTAATTTATCTTTTTTGGGGATAGATGTTAAAGTTGATCTTGGAAAAAAAAATATGTGATCAAATCTTTCATATTTTTAGGTTTTGAATTTTTTTGAGACATATTTCAGAGTAGGATTAAGGTTAACTATTTATGGAATTGATTAAGATGAACTTTGGTGGTTATTATCAATGTTTTAGATATTAATGTATTATACTTATCCATATTGGATAACTTGTGCTAACAATTTTGGTTTTGTTAAGTATTTAGGGAAATAAGGATTAGATTTTCATTATTTTATGGATATTCTGATCCATTAAAAGTTAATTTTATTTCTTTAGACATGAAAAAATCATCTTGAATATTCATTTATTATAATAATATATGGAGTGGAAATTCATCAAAGTGAAATCAAAGGATGAAATTGTACTTATAAAATGTAAAGCAATCAAGTGCATAAATTTTATCATGTTCTTGATCTTTATAGTAAAAGAATCCATCAAATTTAGGAAAAAGTTCTTGAAATAAAAATATTGTCATTTAACCATTATATTTGTTGAATTGATAGTCTTTTCACCCCTCTCTAATTTATGGTTTTGTAGTGATTAACTTTCTTATAACTATGTTATCTATCACTCTATATTATTCTTTAGATGTTAATTTTCTCCTCCATGTAAATATTTTAACATCCCACAAATGTTCTCCTTATCTGGAACATGAATTTGTGATATTTTAGGAAACCACTTTGTTTCCCATTTTCCTTTTTCAAAGTAAGTTTTATTATCCCTTTGTATGATGTAGGTTGGAAATAAAGGTATTTTAAAATATTAAACCTTTGATGAATGATATAAAATTGTTATGGTGTAATTTATTTATTATGGGGAGAATGTAACACCCTAAAAAATTAGTTTAAAAGAATAATAAGATCGATATCTTTCTTAACATGAAACACCGAACTTTAAGAAATTGTGATATAGTATAAAAATATTATTATTTAAAAGTGACTGTTATAAACTAGCTATTAAATTAGAAGGTATGAATATGAGTAACCACATTATGGAATATATATATATATATATATAATGTCCCTATTAAATAAAAATTTATTTCTCAATTCTTAGGAAATAAGCATTTAATTTTTAGCGAAATCATTTCATTCTTCAAAAATGCATTTTCCACAAAAATGATTGTATTGCATTTTGTTTGTGGAAATTATAATAAATTTATATCACTTTTCAAAAATTATATTTTATAAAATTTACATAATTTATGAAATCATCATATCAAATTAACTTAGGGTGAAATTTTGTTATTTTTCTGAAATGATTGAATTTTCAGTGAATAATGAAAAAATATTGGTTTTTCAAATACTCTCGTTTCTTTTAATTTTAATAAAGTAATTTAAAACTCCCATTATATTTTGGATTTGTTATTAAAGTGAAATATGATCCATTTTATTTTTAATAATCTAATTAATTCTGTTGGTCGGAGTAGTTTACTCCAGAGGGGAGGGGTGAATTGAGTAACTATAAAAATTTCTGTTAAAAGAATATTATTTTCAAAAGAAATAGTTTCCCCAAAAATAGATACAACCCATCTAATCAAGGTTATACTGTTATAAGAGTTTGAATTTTTAAACAGTTTATTATAATATTTATTAATTCTCAGTAATCTTAATTTGTATAATTAATATTCCTTTTGAAGTTATCCTACTAAGGCAAACCAGTTATAACTTCTTTCCAAGACTAACTATCAAAGTGAAATTAGTGATTTATGGATTATGCAATAAAGAAATAAAATAGAGAAGACTAAATTTAAAAAGAACAGCGGATATGAAACAAGTGGTTCAGTCTCAAGCCGAGACCTAATCCACTCCACTTGGTGATCACCTGCCACCAAGCAGTTTATATAAATAAACTTTGATCTACACCCTGGATCGGGGTTAACAACAGTACACAGACTGTCCAGGACACACAGGGACCTCTTCCACAGTTTTTGTGGGTAAATAAAAATAATAGCTAGGCAACACAGGGACCTCTTCCACAGTTTTAGTGGGTAAACAAAAGAATAAATAGTTCGGTGTGAGGATTTCGGTATCCTCCAGTTCAGCTTAGGAGTCAGTGTGTGTCAAAACTGACAGGGGCACACACTGCTCAGAATGTAAATAAAAAATGATCACAGTAGAGCAATAATATAAAGATAAGTTTAGAATGCTCTGTGTGATGTCAATTTAGCTCTGGGCTTCTTTGGATTGAAGCAGATGAAGCTTTGAGTCCTTTGGAAGTTGTGTGAAAAACAGAGTGTCGCGATTCAGCTTGTGTTCTTCACAAGTTTTGATAATGCAAAGATGTTCTCTAGATTCCAGTGTGCTTCGTATGTTCTTCAGCAGAGTCAGATTACATGCATGTGACAATGATTCCTTTTTAAAATCTTGTAATATTTTCTTCGCGTTCGTGCTCACAGATCATTTAGTATCACTCTCTATTGTTGTTGGGCACACTTCTCTCTTTATCTTAGAATGCATGAGTTTTAGCCGACATGTTCCATGTGTTCTACACCTCGTACCTCGTACTATGTCTACAAAGAAAAATTCATTATGTTAGTGCATTAAAGGAATCAAATATGAATGTTAGAAATTAAATTGAAAGATGACAAAATATTTTAAGAAACGGTGTCATAGTAAGTTATGAAAACGGTGTATCCTTCACATGGTGTCTAGACTGATCACGGTGTCTGAGTGTCACAGTGTCTTGTTCACGGTGAATTACTTCACGGTGTCTTATTTATGGTGTCTTGCTTTACAGTGTCTGTCTTACGGTGTCTGGATTATGGTGTCTGGATTCACGGTGTCTGGCTTATGGTGTCTGGCTTTACGGTGTCTGGCTTACGGTGTCTAGCTTACAGTGTCTGGCTTCATGGTGTCTAGATTATGGTGTCTGGATTCATGGTGTCTGGCTTCACTGTGTCTGGATTACGGTGTATGGTTTCACGGTGTCTTACTTAGACAAAAAACTATATTCATACTTAAACAGTGATATGCATGAAATGGATTGAGCTTAACCATTATAAAGCATGAGAGAACTTGAAACATAAATACACATGATTGGATATAATTTAGGAGTTAACTAGGTTGAATAAGATTTGTGATCATTAAAACATGATTAATACATGAGGAGTCCAACAAATTCCATTTTAATCAACAATATTCATGATTTTTATATAAGTTAATTTTTATGCTTAAAAAGCATTTTTCTAAAAACGGTTTTTTCATTGCATTTTACACATTTCAATTAAAATTGATTTATTAAAATCTTGAAAAATGGATACCATATTTGGAATCAGGAGGTTCAAATTTGTTAAATAAGTCCCATTTATTTTTGGTCAGTAGAAATAGTAATCGTGGTAAATATTTGCCACATCGGTGAGGGTAAAATGGATAAAATAGTGTTAAAACTATGAGATGAGGTCTCAAAATCAACCCAACACATGAGATTTTTTCATTGGATGAGATTAATTCTACCACTAACATCCCAAATTTAAATATATGTCATTTTGGTGACATTTTTCCTTGATAATGACATTTTTATTATTTTAAGTAAATAATAATACAAAATTTCACTCTCTTGATTTTAAATTTATTTTATATGTTCACATGGGGATAAAAATAATTTTTGAATGAATCTTAATGGTTATTTTTATCATAATGATGTTAAATTTAGGGTGATAATTTATTTCTAGTTTTTAGTGAATATATAATTACCTCAAACACTTATAAAACACTAATACAATACTTGTGCAAGCAGTAGAAAAATCAAAGTAAAGGATTTAAAAACATCAAAAGTGATATTTTTGTAATTATTTACACTTCAAAAACAATTTTATAATTAATAATAATGTATAATTGATGTTGAAATAAATAATATTTGAAATACATTTCTATCTTTAATTTTGTAAGTTCAAATTAAATGAATAGTTTCAAAAATGTCATTACTAATATTTTAAGCTAAATAATATTTTATTAAATTATTTAAAAATCATAAAAATCTTACAAGAGGACAATTTGGATGAGAAATGGATGAAAATATCATCTCTTGGACATTTATGATTCAATCGTTACTTTATAAGTATAATTATAACCTTTTAAGATTGAAAAGGTTCTTACTATGGTTAAGGTTAAAATGGTTAAAGAAAGGGGTTAAACCAAAATATAAGGGATAAAATGACCTAAAAAGTTGCTTAAACTTCATTGGTTGGTTGGATATTGACCTTACCCTTAGTACCTACAAATATGTGTCATTTGGAGTCATTTATCCCAACCAATCCCTACCAAAATATGTCCCCAACATCCTTATCTATGTTTTAGAGGTTTTCGTCTTCCAAAACGACCAACCTTTGGGTATTTAGGAAGAGATACAAAGAAGATTTCTCTAAGAGAAGGTGATCATCTTAACTAAGCTCTTTATTTTTACTTCTTCTTTTACTACCTTCAATTATGTCCTAAAAAGTACAATATAATAACATCAGTATCTCCTATATACTGATATGTTATTGTAACACCCCCAAGCTTCCATGGTACGCTTCTCATTGAATAATACAGTAGCGTGTGTTATACGCAACTTCGAGTTTTAACACACACCACAACCAATCAAACTAACCGTTATGAATAGTAATACCCACTTTTTGAAATTTTATACATTTTATCTTTCAAAATTGACTTCATTCTTGGATTCATAATATCGAAATTAGATTAGGGTGAATTTTTGGTATTTTTCTGAAAACATTCAATTTTTGATGAATAGTAAAAATCACTAAATTTTAATTAAAAACAACTTTTTAAATAGAAATAATTAATACTGATAAATTTTGAATTTGAGTGGTTTTAAAGTATATTTAGAATATATTTTTACCATTTAATACAATGTTGATCATTGGACGTAATTTCACATTTAAACCGGACATAAATAAGTGTCAATCTTTTGATAGTTATTATTTCTTAAAAACACGCTTTTTGTTTTGACAGCGGGAATTAATTTTAAATTAATTTCTGCCACTTCTGTGTTTTGAATTTATAAAAATGTATTCCATATTTAGAATCAGGAGATACAAATTTTATAAATAGGTAACTTTTATTTTTAGACATTTTGAATAATTACTTCGGTAAATATTTTATTTATCATGGTTAAAGGGTAAATCCGGTAAATAAGGGTAAAAAATAATATTATAATAATAATAAGTTACCCTAAAATGTGTCCTAACCCTATTGGTTGATACATGTCCAACCATGGGCATCTTTGGGTCGATTTTGGGACCCCATGGATCCACTTGTAAGTGATAATGACACTTTATATTAATTAAGTTAAAGTGATTACAAAAATGACTTAAGCATATATCTTTTAGAAAAACAATTTTTACATAGAGTTATACAAGTTATATTTTCGACTATAAATATTCATTAGAAATATAAAAATATTTCCTACATAATGGTGTTTTATTTATAACTTTTATACATTGAATAATTAAATTTATTTATGACACAATAATGATGCAATATTTTTCTTATTAATGAAAGAATCAAATAATTAGTATTATAAATGTTAAAATAAATATAATTTGAAAGTTTTGATGCCATACACGAATTTTATTGGTTAATATGACATGTTAGGATTGCTTTAATTAATTTTTTTCTAATTAATAAAGTTTTTAATACTTTAACAAAAATCAATTATTAAATATTGTCAAAATTGACATAAATAAGTTCTTAAAACAAATATTATATTATTAATTGATATTCTATTCCTAAAAATATAAGGTTAAGCGAAAGGACTTATATAATTATAGTTTTATTATTAATGGACCACTTGGGGGTCTCTTGGAAGTTTATAGTAAGTTTATTGAGTATATAATATAAAAATACAATGAGACATGGTAAATGTCAAACTATTTAACTAAGAGTTAAATCAAAAAGATAAAGTTAATATAGTGACCTAAACCTGTCTAAAACCTATTAGTTGAGTGGTTTTCAACCTATACCCACCTTAACCTTTAAATAATCCACTTTGGATCTATTAGAAACCGAATATGAATTTATTATAAAATAATATTTCTAGCTTTTCCTAAGGTTCCCCTCACCCCTCTTATAAAAGGGAACTCCCCCTTCTCACTAATTCACACATTCAAAGCATTTTGGCTCGGCCAAACCCTGCCCAAATATTCTCTCAACTATCCTCCCTTAATCCTAGAGGCCTTCCTTTAGTCAGAAATCCAACCTAAGAAGCCCTTTTGATCAAATCAAAAGGAAGAACCCGAAGAAGAGGTAACGTTTTCACCACCCGCTTTCAAGTTCCTTTCTTCTTCAACTTCTTCTTTCTTTGTTATTTCCATTCTAAAATAATAAATCCAGTATCTTCTATATATTTTGATGTTATTATAAATATGGCACAACCATATTCAGTATTCTATCCATCCTTTGAATGACATGTCACCATACGTGCGTACGTACGGCTTACCGTCTCCACATCGTGGTGTAATTGTTATTCAAAACATTATTATTTGGATGGGTGTGATAATGATGTTTAATTTATGTAAATAATAAATATAACATGATAATGATTCTTTATATATGATATACCATCCAATTATATATTATTTTAATATCAAAAGAATGATATTGTCGCTCGTGCGTACGTACAGACTACCGTCTCCACGAACGCGATGAGATTCATTCCCCATCATATCCATGCAAGTATAATTCTCATTTGATTATTAAAAATAATGTTTAAGGACCTTATATCATTATGTATATGAATAAGATACAACCTATCCATAACAAACATGGCTTATGTAAAAAACATATAAAATAAAATGAGTAAGTTAACACCTGAAATGACGATAATACTAAGATATTATTAACAAAGCAATGTTAAAAGATCATATATGATATCATATTAATGTATATAATTCTTGTATAATTTAATAACAACTATTTCACCATTATAAATAAGGTTAAACTACCCTCAACCAAGGAAAATTACAAGGTAAGGGTTTATTTCACAATCTCTTCATTATCTGAGGTTGTTTATACGTAATTATCTACTGGGACCTCTTTATCATCCACATCCATGTTTCTTAAAAATGTATTTCAAAACATTATTAATATTTTATAGACTATGGGTTAAAGTCATTTATACCCTTGTTGACTTTTTATAAGATGTTTATAAAGGAATATTTCTGGTGTTTTCCAAACAAGGTCCTTTTTAACCTTTTCGACAAAATTAAGGTAAGAATGTATTTTTTAACTTATACGACGGGTGTGGCTATTTTCTATCGTTATAAACTCGTCGAAGCTTCCCTTAAAAGATTATAAGAATATTTTCAAACTAAATGTTTTATTTTATAATTATGTGACTCTTAAATTATTTCAAAATAGAAAGAAATATTTCTCTAAAAAGGGTTTTGATTTTATCTATGTCAACATCCTTTGATGGATTTTAAGTTTATTTGAAGTTGATTTATTATAATAAAAAAACTTCCATATTGTATTGAAGGTTTTTTTATATGTTTGACTGTGGATGTGATATTTTTATACTATTCATGGTTTTATGGTTGAAGTATTGACATTTCATATGCTAGTTTTAATATGAATTTTTATGATATGTTTAAACCTTTTCATATGAGGAATGTATTGGACTTAGTAAGTGATGGGTGGAGCCCGCTATAGCTCCTCGATGCATCGGTAGGTTTCATGAGACAACTAGACGTGGAATTGGCCGAGGCCCTTTCCCAATTTGATTTATGGTTTTGGCCAAGGCCTTAACCATTTTTAGACATCTTGACCGAGGCCTTGAGAAAATGTTTCATAATGTCTGGCATTATACATTCCCTCATTATGGAAATAATATTGATGGTTCATGTGGTCATTCGACTAGTATAATACCCATGATTATGTTTTATTATGGTATTAATTACTCATCTCATATTCTTACCATAAAAGTATTCATGTTTATTATTGGTAAAGGCGTGTGGTTTCAATTATTTACCATGCTTAATATTTATGTCATTTTCCGCTGTATTACTTACCCTTACTGAGCATTTGAGCTCACCTCTTTCTTATGTTTCATTTTCCCAGGATATGAATAAGTTAGATATGAGTGACCTACAGGCATAATCTAGGAAGCTTGGATGTTTCTAATGAAATATATTTGTGTTGTATTTCTCTTCAAGCTGTAAAGTTGAACTTATGTATGAATCTTGTTTCCAATAATACTAAACCGATCGATCTTTCAAGACATGATTTCCTTATGATCATGTCAATGTTATGTAATAATGCACCGACTCTGGCTAACTAGGGTCAGGGCGTTACAGTTGGTATCAGAGGGAGTTTTAGTACAAACCTTAGAAACTAGATTTAGATAAACTTTGATTAGAGCACATAGCCCTAAGATAGACTTTGAGGATTAGTATAGAAGAACTTCCTAAAATTTTGGTATTGTAGAGATTTTGTGAGTTTTCCAAGCAATACATCCCTGTCTAGATACAATCAGGTAGAGGTGGCTATGGCATAGATGTACCTAGGGGTAAAACCCGAAAACACCGCTTTGAGCTGGACTCAAACGGGAACTGGTGCACGACAACAGGCCTTGCTGCACTCTTGGTTACGACACTACCGGTGGATATGCTTAGGATAATTCTCATTTTCTTTACAAACCATTATGAAGGGTTTATGAGTATATACTTCCTCAAAGAAAACATTTTTTATGATTATGGATTATATCCATAAACTGTTGAATTTATGTTAAGTGTTTTAGAAGTTTGGAATTATATATTTCGATTCATAAACTAATCTAGTTTATTCCATTGTTTAAAAATGGCGCCTAGTGGAAGGAATGGAAACTGTATCAATGAACGCACTCCATGTAGGGATTTCCCTCCTGTTTAAGATAATTATAGTGGATCTAGTGATGCAACTGGTGCTGATCAGCTAATCACCATACTGGGACAACTCACTCAGGTTATGAATAATAACCTTACCCGTATGGAGTGCCCAGATACACATCGTGGAGGATCAATGTTAGATCGCTTCATGAGGCAAAAACCACTGACATTAAATGGGAGTAAAAATCCATTAGTGGCGGAGCAATGTATAAATTCCTTAGAAGAAAATATTTCATGCCTTGGGGAGTAGTGAAAGGGAAAAAGTTATCATGCCAGTTTACTGCCTCACTGGAGATGCTGATCAATGGTGGTCATTGATTCAAAACACAAAGGAAGATGATGAAGTATCAAATATGGAATGGAGGGAGTTCAAAGAGATTTTCTTAGAAAAATACTTTCCTCGTGACCATCGAGTGGATATGGAAAGACAATTTCTGATTCTGAGGAAAAAGGAGGATAAGAATGTCTTAAATTATGAGGCTAACTTTACAAGGTTAGCAAGACATGATACATATTATATACATAACCCAAGAAGTAAGATTGATCATTTCTTTGATGTGTTAAAACCATTTCTCCATCGAGCATTAGTATCACAATCCTTATCATCATATGAAGATATTGTCTCGTGTGCTATCAAGACAGAAAAGGAATTCTCTAAGTCTTATGACTTTAAATCAAAGAAAGAGAAGACGAGAACTGCTGAACACTATGGGAAAGGAAATAAGGAATCATGGAAGAAGGGAAGAATTGGATTTCCACCCTGTGATAATTGTGGAAGGAAGCACCCTGGTGCCTGTTTAAAAGGAAAAAGAGTATGCTACAAATGTGGACAGAAAGGTCATCTAGATGGTGATTGTAAAGGAAAGAAATATGCTACCAATTTTAAATGCTACAATTGCAGAGATATGGGACATTATGCAAATTAATGTCCTAAGTGTCAGGGAAACTTACCTCAGAAAAGGACAATGGATCAAAGCCAAGCTTATGCAATCACTACTGCTGAGGTTGAAGCCCTGAAAGACGTGGTGGTAGGTAATTTAATGGTTTCCTCAAGTTTAGAAAATGATTTATTTGATTCTATATCATCACATTGTTTCATATCTTCCTAGTTTTCTAAGAAAATTAGATATTTCCAATTTGATTTAACAAGGGAGTTGTCAGTTAAAACTCCTAAGGGAAGTATCATTACTACAAAGTTCTGTGGATCTGTTCCCATTAGGGCATATAAATGTTCTTTATCTGCTGATATCATCGTCATACCCATGACTGAATTTGATATAACCCTCAGTATGGATTGGATTTAGGACCATGATGCGAAAATTTATTATAAGAAGAAGGAGGTTACTATTTTTGATGATGATGATAAAGAACACCTTATCTTTAGAGAAGAATCGTCACCACCTGATTCTTATCTATATCCACCCCCAGTAGCTCAACTAAATTCAATTATCAGGGAGGAAGAAAATAAAATAACTGTGGGTGAGGAAAGAAATGTTCAAATAGAGGATGTACCTATTGTGAGAGAATATGTTGATGTGTTTCCGGAATATTTACATGGACATCCTCCAAAACGAGAAATTGAGTTTTTCATTGATTTAATTCCTGGTTCAAGGCCTATATCAAAGACCCATTATAGAAGGGCCACTGTGGAATTAGTTGAACTAAAGAAACAACTAGAGGAATTGAGTAATAAGAGATTTCTTCGCCCTAGTGTTTCTCCATGGGGAGACCATGTCCTTTTTATTAAGAAGAAAGATGGATCTATGAGGTTATGTATTGACTACAGGGAAATCAATGCTATAACAATAAAGAACAAGTATCCCCTACCTTGCATTGATGATTTATTTGACCAACTGCATGGAGCTCAATACATTTCAAAGATTGACCTTCGATCTAGATACCATCAGTTGTGTGTGAAGAAGGAAGACATTCCGAAGACAACATTTTTAACCAGGTACAGGCATTACGAGTTTACAGTAATGCATTTTGGGCTGACTAATGCACCCTCTGTTTTTATGGATCTAATGAACAGAGTTTTCAAGGAATATCTTGATGATTTTCTAGTGGTATTTATTGATGATATCTTGGTATATTCCAAAAGTTACGAAGACCATGAAAATCACTTGTGCATTATCCTGAAGACTCTTAGAAGACATGAATTATATGGGAAGTTTAGAAAGTGTGAATTCTAGCTTCAGGAGATCTCTTTTCTTGGACATATTGTCTCTAAGGATGGAATCTTTGTTTATCCTTCTAAGACCAAGGTAATCTAAGAATGGCCATCCCCGACGAGTATAACTGAGGTACGCAGTTTTATTGGTTTAACAGGTTATTATCGGCATTTCGTCTATAATTTTTCCTGATTGGATAACCCATTAACGAATCTCCCACGTAAAGGGGTTAAATTTATTTGGACAAAAGAGTGTGAAGAATGTTTTGAAGAACTGAAGAGAAGATTATTCAATGCTCCTATATTGACTCTACCATCGGGGAATGATGGGTTCGTTATTTGTAGTGATGCATCGAAGAAAGGACTTGGTTGTGTCCTTATGCAGAATGATAGAGTTATTGCCTATGCATCACGACCCTGAAAATTCATGAGCAAAACCATCCTACTCATGATCTTGAGTTAGCTGTTGTAATCTTTGATTTGAAGATATGGAGACATTATCTCTGTGGTGAAAAATGTGAGATTTATACTGATCACAAGAGTTTGAAGTATATTTTCTCACAGAAAGAACTCAACATGAGGCAAAGGAGATGGATTGAACTACTCAAGGATTATGATTGCACGATACACTACCACCCGGGGAAGGAAAATAAGGTGGAAAATGCTTTGAGTATAAAGGATCATGGAGTTTTGAACAAGATGATAATTGAAAGGGATCCTATTTTTATGGATCTAGTGAAGATGGAAATGGGAATAACCATGGAAGGTGAAACATCAATGCTTTTTCAAATGGTTGCCAAACCATCTTTACTAGAAAAGATTAAGAGTTCTTAGGATGATGATGAAGAGTTTCAAAAGAAGATTAAAGCTGTGAATGATGGGAGATTCAGTGACTTTGTGTATGAAGATGGAATTTTGAAATTTGGGAAGAGACTTTGTGTTTCCCGATATACCTGATCTAAAAAGAGAATTATTGGATGATTCTCATGGTTACAATTTCTCTATACACCCTGGGAGCACCAAAATGTGTAGAGATTTAAAGGAACATTTTTTGTGGGACAACATGAAGAGGGAGATTGCTGATTTTGTGTCAAGATGTATGATTTGTGAACAAGTGAAAGATGAAGGGAAATAGCCTGGAGGAGTCATGCAACCTCTTCCCATACATGAGTGGAAATGGGATAATATCATGATGGAATTTGTTATGGGACTACCAAAGACTCCTAGAATGAACGATGCAATATGGGTCATTATTGATCATCTCACCAAGTCAGCACATTTTCTTGTTATAAGGGAAGATTTACCACTTAAATGTCTAGAAAGACTATATATTAATGAAGTTTTGAGGCTTCATGGAGTAACCCTATCAATTATTTCGGATCGTGATCCCCGTTTTATGACAAGATTCTAGAAAAGTCGTTAGAAAGCCCTGGATATTGAACTTCATTTGAGCACTTCTTACCACCCCCAAACTAATGGACAATTAGAGCAGACTATTCAAACCTTAGAAGACATTTTGAGATCATGCTCACTTGAATTTCAAGGTATGTGGGGTCAATATTTACCTCTGGTAGAATTTTCCTATAACAATAGCTTCCATTCGAGTATTCAGATGGCACCATACGAAGAATTATACGGAAAGAGATGTCGCACACCAACCTATTGGGATGATGTTGGTCAAAGAAAACTCATAGGCCCAGAACTGGTGGAGGAAACGATGGAAAAGGTGAAGGTAATCCAAAACCACATCAAAACAGCTCAAAGCAGGCAAAAGATCTATGCTGACAACTGAAGGAATGATTTAGAATTTCAGGTAGGAGATCATGTTTTCTTGAAGGTATCCCCATGGAAGAGTGTTATACGTTTCGATAAAAACGGAAAATTGAGTTCCAGGTACATCGGACAATTCGAAATTCTAGAACGAATTGGGGTTTTAGCTTATTGATTGGAAATGCCGCCAAGTCTCTCCAAAGTTCACGATGTGTTCCACGTATCACTGTTGAGAAAATACAAGCCTGACCCAATGCATGTACTCACCTATGAGGAATTAGAACTGGAACCCGATCTGTTTTATTATGAAGAGCCTGTCAAGATTCTTGATACGAGAGAACAAGTGTTGAGAAACTGGACGACTCGTCTGGTAAAAGTTCTATGGAGAAACTATAAGATGGAAGAGGCAACGTGGGAACTCGAGGAACTTATGATGAGGAACCACCTAAGTCTTTTCACGCGGTAGTATTCTAGAAATTTTGAGGATGAAATTATTTGAAGGAGGGGATAATGTAACACCTCAAGCTTCTACGGTACGCTTCTCTTTGAATAATACAGTAGCGTGTGTTGTACGCAACTTCAAGTTCTAACACACACCACAACCAATCAAACTAGACATTATGAATAGTAATACCCACTTTTTGATTTATGGTTTTGGCTGAGGCCTTAACCATTTTTAGACTTCTTGGCCGAGGCCTTGACAAAATGTTTCAGAATGTCCGGTATTATACATTCCCTCATTATGAAAATAATATTGATGGTTCATGTAGTCATTCGACTAGTATAATACCCATGATTATGTTTTATTATGGCATTATTTACTCAGCTCATATTCTTACCATAAAAGTATTCATGTTTATTATTGGTAAAGGCATGTGGTTTCAATTATTTACCATGCTTGATATTTATGTCATTTTCTGTTGTATTACTTACCCTTACTGAGCGTTTGAGCTCACCCCTTTCTTATGTTTCATTTTCCCAAGATATGAAGAAGTAAGTTATGAGTGACCTACAGGCATAATCTACGAGTCTTGGATGTTTCTAATGAAATATATTTGTGTTGTATTTCTCTTCAAGCTATAAAGTTGAACTTATGTGTGAATCTTGTTTCCAATAATACTAAACTGATCGGTCTTTAGAGACATAATTTCCTTGTGATCATGCCAATTTTATGTAATAATGCACCGAATCTGGGTAACTAGGGTCGGGGCGTTACATTTATTATTTTGATGGCATAAAATTTATTCATCTCCTTCTCTATAAAATGGGAAACAAAACCATCTCTCGTGTGTGCGGCAGACTACCGCCCCATAAATCGATGTTTTTTTTTTCATCACCACCTCACATGGATAGTCATAATGATGAAACTAATTAATATATATATATATATATTATACTTATAAAATAATATTTATTATATAAATTTTAAATATCATCTACTTTCTTACCCTTTCACCCATTAAAAATGATAATGTCACTCATGTGTACGCACGACTTACTGTCTCCACAGAGTGATGCGATTTATTCTCCCTGTCCACCTTTCAAGAATGATTCTAAAAATGTATATAATGAATAAATATAATATTTATAACATTAATATCCTTCTGGAGATGATTAACCTATAACCTACACACAAGAACTGGAACATCTGTGATGAAACATACGTGAGAAAACTAAGTAGTTAACACCCAAAACAATGATAATAATGAAATATTATCGATGAATAGGTGATAAGATAATATAATTTGATCATATATGACATTATAAATATTAATATAGTTCTATTAAAAATTAATTACAAGTTTAAAACCATTATATTTGAGGTTAAATCATGTTTAATAATGTTGAAGCGTGAGGTAAGGGGTTTCTTAACTCAATTTTCATTCATTGGGTTGTACTTATACTTCATTGGATATGTTATTCCAAGATTATGTGTGCAATTACCTCTGATTATATTATGTTGTCTTTAAAATTTATTGATGTTGATTTAAATTTGTTGCACATAATCAATTCATTGATTAATTCTCACTTCAATGTTATAATATTTGTAAGAGATTCTCGTCTCACTTTTATTTTTCTAAGGCACATGCCATATTCACCACTTGTTTCCCTTGTGTGTTGTATATACTACCCATTAATTTCTTTAATGATGTTTTCATAAAAAATTGGTATTTTAATATCCAAATAATTTTCTCTATTTCATGAGTCTTTGACTCAAAAGTTACCAAAGCGGTCGGGGTTCATTTCACAGTCTCATCATTATTTGGGATTGTATATGTTTATATTTCCATTGGGGAAATTATATGATCATTCTATCTTAAAAGCCAACCTATTTTATTCTCCTCAGGTTATTTCTATAAATTAAAATTTTTCATTTCATTTTCCTCTCTCTAAGTGCTCAAAAGTCCGAAATAATGTTTTTGAGAAAAAAAGACTTTTTTTCTTTCAGTCGGGAATATTTTTCTTTCGTGTCGATATTTTCTTTAAAAAAATCAAAAAAAAATTCAATATTCTCAAATGATTTATTAAAGTCATTTTACCCATGTTTTAATTTTTTAAAAAATCTTGAAATGAATCTTCTTGTTATTTTTCAAAAGAGGCGCTTTTTACCAAAGGTGTGAATGAAATCGTTATTTTAACCAACACCACACAAACGACTTTTTCCACCATCATGAATAATATTTTATTTGAGGCTTACTTTATAATTTTTCATGGTTCTTTCCAAAGAAAATATTTTTCATCATATTTTAGAAATTTTTAGATTTTGGATAAGTGATTTCAAAATGTAAAGGGTGTTTTCCTCAATAAATTTTCCAGTGAACTTTTTAAAGTATTTTCATCTATGTCAACATCTTTTATTGAAACTTATGTTTTATTGAGGATATATTCTAATGATACCATCCACCAATTTTCTTTTTATGGTTTATGATCAATTTGACTGGGGGAAATATTGACATTTTGTATGCTAGTTCTTCCAATATAGACAATTTTTATTTATTAAGGCTTGTTGATTAAGTTGTATTGTTTATTCATATGATGAATGTATTAAACTTATTAAGTGATGGGTGGATCCAAGAATTACATAGCCCCTCGATGTATTAATAGTTCACAAGAGACAAAAAAGGTTGGGTATTTGGATAATGCCTTACCCATTTATGCAAGATGTCTTGGTACAAGGCCATGACGGTATGTTTATGATGTTTGGCATTATGCATTTCATTATTATGAAATCAGTTAATGATTTCCATGTGATTATTTTGAAATTATGTCGTCCATGGACCAGTTTCAAGCTCATTTGATTATGTATATGGCATTATTTGATCATCATTTATTCCTTCCATATTATTCATACATTATTTATTCTATAATAGCTTATATTGTATGTATACCTTTAATGAGCATCTAAATTCACCACTTTCTTATGTTTTCTTTCCCTATGATGTTAGGAAGTGTACTATGATTGAAAATCAAGGATATTTTAGAGAGAATAATGATGTTATCAAATAAGATATTATGTTTTGATTTATGTTTTTAAATGTAATTTGGGACTCAATCATGTATCTAGTTTACCAAGACTATTAAACCATTCGGTCCTTTGGGATGTGATCATTTGTATCTAATGTCAATGTAATAAAGTAACCACAAACTATGGAATAATAAGGGTGGAGTCTTTACAGCGTTGGTGTGGTGTTGTGATGGATTATGTGATGGGATTTATATGGTTTAGTAGTAGGGCTTGAGTGGGGGTTGTTTCTTAGTATAAGAAAAGTTATGCGAGATTATAGAGTTCCATAACTATATGTTTAGATTGGATCTTCCATAGGAATGGTGGGTTGAGGTTGAAGTGTGAGTCTTAATCATATAATGGTGTGGGTCAACACTTAAATAAATCAAATGAATATAATTATTTGAACAAAAATGGAAGTGGAATAATCATACGACTTAACTGCTAAATGCCATACCAAAGTAAATAAATAAATTGGTAACCTAGACATAAATTGGAGTATTAGCCATATGTTTGACAATAAAACCATTTAGATGATTGGTTTGATGATAAAATAAGTGAACGAATTGGTAATCCATTTTGGGGATTTAGTGCTGAATGTGACAAATGATGAATCATTCGGTGGTTAAAATATCTTAATTTTGAATTTCTCACATATGTTTAAATGACAATGGGATAAATTACAACCCAGTCATGGAATGGGTATGTAGAGAACGACCTTGTTGGTGGCAATACTACCTTGTTATGATATTTATTGATACAGAGATTATTTTTGTTTACCTTCATCATTTTACTTTATTTCTAAATGTTGCTTGCTTCTACTTATGAATATTGCTTTATTGATGGTCTTATATTTGATGTAATGTGCTACTTGGAATCTGTACTTGGTTATGTCATGTTGTGGTTGTGATGGGCTGCAAGATGTTATGATGACATGGATTTGATTTTAGTCTAGAGGTTTCAAACTGATGCCAACAAGAAAACATTGGGCCCTACGGGAGGCTGAGGTAGGTATGACTGATGCCTAGCCAACATCATAGGTGACTTGATATAGTAGATTGATTTACTAATGCCAACAAGAGAATGTTGGGACCTATAGGAGGATAGGGTAGGTAGGGTTAAGGCATGACCCACATCAAAGGTGACTAAATATGGTGGATTGATTGATTGATGTCGAAGAGAGAGCGATGGGACCTGAAGGTGGCTGGAGTAAGTATGAGGCCCAACCCATATAAGAGGTGGCTTGGTATATCGGTAGGGTGGAATGGTTATTGTTGAGACACGATACATATCCTTTGATTATGATTGGTTGACTAGATTTATTCTTGTTTCTATCTTTTCTTACGCAGATGTTCTCACACATATTTGTCTTGGCATATTGATTTCGCATGGATGTTGTTATGCTTTGAGATATGATCCTATTGATCACTCCTAGGTGCTCACCCCTTTATAGTGTTTCTTGAGTTATTTTGCATAATAGTTCAAGGAAAATTAGGGAATGTTGTTGTTCGGGTGGCGGGAGTGGAGCTTAGGAGCTCGGTCTTGCATCATCTATAGTTGTGTTGCATCTTGTTTCATGTAATTCATAGTCAGGATTGTGCAATGTGAACACTTTCATTTATATATATGGTGTTGATTGGTGAGTTGTTTACTTTTTCCTAGGAATTAAGAGGGTAATACCTCTCATACATGTGATAAATACCCTCGATGCTAGTCACCAACCTATGGCTGATTTGAGGCGGGTCTCGATGGTCACTCTCATCTCCTATGTTGACCCAGGAGGGGTTTCAATGGGGGAAGGTCATTATAGATACGAATACCCCATCTATGAGTGGATGTCTTAAAAATAAAGAGAAGAAAAGAAAAGAAAACGTAAGGGAAATAGAAGAGAAAATGAAACCGAAATAAAAGTTGTGTATAGTGGATTTAGTATTTGTGTGTTTTATCTTTTAAGAATTAAAAATTTAGAATTAAACCCTATTTTTGGTCATCGTAAATGTTTCAAAGATAGTTTATCCTTACTGGATTATAAGAATACAATGAAGCATACAATTTGAAAAGGAAAGGTAAATCATACCTTCAATGATCTTTAAAAAACCCACTTTAATTGTATCATTTGGTTGAGAAATGACTTTGGTAGGGTGTAGGAAATGAAAAAAGAGAACTTTAGAGAGTATATGGAGATAGAAAATGAGAGAAATCCATGCATCATGGGAATGGTTTGAGAAGAGAGTGAAACCCACATTTACTGACAAGATGTTGTGACATTATAGCAAATATTCATTCCTTATTAGTTAAAAATATAATTTTTAAGTGTCAAGTGGCTCATAAATGGACAACGGAAGATATGGTCAAGCAGACCACATCCACGTATGACTCAAGATAAATTTTCAGGATTGTTTACTAATTCATAAATCATTTTTGACAAAAAAAAATCTCATTTATATAGATTTTCATGGTTATTTTTGTAATTTGAGTTTAAAAATATCTAGATGATCATATAATTCAAGTTATATTATTTATATCAATTATTTATCATTATATTTATCTCTTAAAATCTAGCAAAGACTTATGCTTTCTAAATCTTATCACTAAGCCATAATTTTTACTTTTTCAATGTTGCGCAAGCATTGCTTCAACATCGATAAGTATTTTCATATTTATCTTGACATGAAAATTAATTTATATTAATTGAATAATATTTATTCAATATTTTAAGTATCTTATCATGTAAGACATACTCCATAGGTCTCTATAGTGTTATACATCATTTTAAATAAAAATGAAATAATAGGAAGTAGAATTCATTTGAACTGGAACTCTTATTTTAAAAAGGAGTTCAATTGTTTTACTCAATCTCCAACCAATTCAAATTCACCTTTTGACTTTGAAAAATAATAGTTTATGTATCTTAACTATTTTAAGATATTACACATGTTTCTATAATGTTTCATATCATTTCAAGTAAAAATATAGTAATAAGAAGTATAATTCCACTTGAACTCAATTTCTTATTTTAAAAGAAGTTTAAATATGTTACCCAAACACTAACCAAGTTGAATTTATCTATTAACTTCAGAAATTGATGACATATGTATGTATATTATTCGAACACGTTTCATACCTTTTATGGATGTTCCATAACATTCTAGACATACATTTAGTAATGGAATTTTCAGTTTGGCTCGAACTTGAACTCTTAAAAAAAGAATTAAACTTTATTATTCAACCACTAATCAAATGGAATTTGAATAATGAACATTTAAATAATAAGGTTTTATCGGAAATAGTGATTATACATCACATTTATTACTTAATGTTGTGTTTTGTTTGTACAAATTGTTAACAAAGTAATTTCCATCCATTTTTGACACAATGATTCAAAATATATAATTCATTTTATCAAAATCAATCTATAACTATTAAATATTAGCTTCAAAAAATAAACATGCAGATACATACATATATACATATATATTAGAATAACTGATATTTCATTTTAAACCAAGAATCACATTCTTCTTTCAGACTATGTCTTAATATTTTTCAAAGATATTCAAAATAATATATATCATTATAAATTCATAAAATTAATATAAATCTCCATATATAAAACATTTTACAATAAATTAGATAAAATAAGAAATATTATCTAATATTTGATTAAATTGATTTTTAAGTAATGAAATAACTATTTTTGATGGAGAATTCTAACAAATATAAGTTCATAGAATATATATTAGGAAACTCGTAACTAAAAATATTATTTAGAATATTTGGATACTACATTGATGCCTTTGGTAAGCTTAATTATTTGATGATGACTAGACCTTATATTGTTTGCAATGTAAGCAAAGTGAGTCAATTCATAGAGGATCCTACAAAGCTATAGCAGGAAGTGGTTCTTCATATCGTTAAATATGTCAAGAAAGAACATGAACTTAGTTTAGATCAAGTTCATAAAAATATCGAGACATTACATGATGCAACTTATGCAAATTGCTTATCATCCAAAAGATAAGCCTCTGGGTTAGGAGTATTCATTTAAGGAAAACTCATTTCCTAGTGCAACAAGAATCAAACAACTATATCAAGATCAAATGCAAAGCCCAAGTACGACGTTATTACTCTTGTGATCGTTAAGATCTTGTGGGCGTAAAAACTTTTTCAAGAGATTGACTACCCAATCATCAAGGTTATAAATATCTTATGCACCAACCAGGTGGTTGTGAAGATCGTCCTCAATTTGATTCTCCTCGAGCGAACAAAGCACATAAGTGGATTGCCATTTTATATAAGAAAATCTTGAGAAAAAGAATATCATTCTTTGTCATGATATTATCCCAGAGTTTTCAAACCTCATGTACAGTTTTTATGTAACAAGCTGGATATGATAAATATACATGTTACACCATGTGTAGAAGTGTTGGAATATTTGGAAATTCACGATATGAGATGATTGGTTATGGTTTGACTGGGCTGGTAAATGGTTTGACTAGATCGATCTTTTTTATGTATTATAAATTGTTGTTTTCTTGCTTGTATTTTGTTACTGTATATTTATAAATAACTGGACCTCACTTGAGGGTCACAAATTTTGGATGTCTAGGAGAAAGGGTGTGAGATTTTGGTGTCCTGTAAATTTCTCGAATAAAGTATAATTAAAATAGTAAACTTGAACTGTTGCAATATGGCATGGAAGCCATGGAACACATTTTCAAACTGATGTAGAGCAGAGACAAAGACTTTACATTATTTTTTTACAAAAGTAACATTTCATGTACTTGACAAAACATTTCCCCACCCTTACCTTAAAAAAAAAAACATTGCCCCACCCAGTTCACTTTAATTTTCAAGTACCATTTCATGTACAAACAGAAGTTTTGCAGAAAGCCAGATTTCATTCTTACTGCGTCTACTCAAGGTCAATGGGAGCATCACGAAATGGAGGCAACAAGGTGAGTTCTTGTTCTGACACATTTTTCCCATAGAAATGTAGGTAGAACGCACCTAAGGAAGATCAGAATCCGAGCAATGCCCTGATGTTTTACGGACTTTTGGGCCCATATCCATTAGCTGACTTTCAGAATTCATTCTTAGTTGCTGTCCATAAGGGGTCATCTGTGGAGGCCGAAGTGACCGGCCTCTGGGTGTCCCTGAAAACCAATTAAACATGAGTAAAACCAGCTGAGGAGCACAAGATTACTAACATTGTATAAATCAGGTGAATTCTGCTCATAATGCTGATATTTTTTGAGTTTTTAATCGTTCAAGTATTGCACAAGTTACTTGTAGGTTGAATAAGAGATGACCTGATTGCTTGGCCTTCATATCTGCAGATTTGGTCATCATTAAGAATTTCCTATTCATAATATCTGGAGATCCACACGACTTCTTCTCCGTAGGGCATGGAAACAAGTCATCAGCCGTGTTTCCATTATCATCTCCGCAAACGGACCCCGCATCACTCCCTGATTCCGAGCCATGGTTCATGTTGTACTTCTCCTTCTCCTCAACTCTATATGCAAACATTTGGAATGGGATTTGGGATATCGGTAACGGGCCAGGGTCTGCCCAGCATGGAAACTCCTTCAGAAGCCTTGCCTCGACATCACAGTATTCTACTAATGGTGCTGGAAATTCCGGTTGGTTATGATCTGGGTTCATGGCAATGAACCGATTTATGTGGCGAAGGATCCTGGAGATGGATGAGAAGTTTGGCCTTTGCTTTGGGTCAGGGTGCCAGCACTTCTTTGTCAGGTTGGTGACATATTTTGGAGACTGGAATGGGAAAAGAGGCCTCTCCCCTGCCCTAATGTTTCGGCTCATCTTGTCACCTTGAAGATGGCTATCCTCAAAGGGGACCTTCCCTGTCAGGAGTTCAAAACAAATCATCCCAAAACTGTACACATCGGACTTCTCAGTGTACTTGCAGCTCGCGCCAGTCGCGAACTGTCCTTCCTCAGCCAGGACTTCAGGAGCATACCAAATGAAAGGGCTGACTCCACTTTGGTTTGCGGTTTCAGAGATCCTTTTGCTAGAATGTAAACCAAACCCAGAAATTTTTGCATGCAAATAACCATCTGTGGAGAGACTCCTGGCCTTCACAAGGATGCTCGCAGGGTTCAGCTCCCCATGGAAGATTTTCTTTGAATGTAGATACTCCATTCCTCTGGCAATCTGGAGCATAAGATCGATCGCCACAGGAAGAGAAAATGGCAGCCGCCTCCTTGGGCCACAAATCTCTCTTATGTGGCTGCCCAGATCGCTGCTCATTAGTTCCATCAGAAGAAAACATTCCTTCTTTTCATCATCAGTGAACCCACAAAGAAATTGCAGGATGTGAGGGTGGGAAAGAGAGAAATTGGAAGAGATCTCAGGAGCCAAAGCTCCTATATCTCCAAAGAAGTGTCTCAAGGCAAAGCTCTCCCCTAACCATATGATTTCCTTGTATTGACTACCATTCCCTAATCTTCTCCTCACCTGGTAGTCCTTGGAACGAACCAAGATGGAAGAAGGAAGGAGCTTCCCATTCAAAGATCCCAGTTCATCTGAACTTCCAAAAAGATGGATGAGTCGTTGCTCTGATGTCAAGGAACTTGACAGTGATCTGAATAACTTTCTATCCTTGATCCCGTTGAGGAGAATCCATCTGTCTTCTTTCCAAACCTCATCCATCCGATCGCAAAAATCCTCAGAAACAAGGTACTGTTTCCCAAATCTCCATTGGAACAATTTGGGGTCCTTCCATTCCCTCTGATATTTCTTCGAAATCACTACTTTCCTTCTGTGGCACTCTTCGGAGCCTGGCCCAGACATTTCAGCAGCAATCTCCACTGCTTCGATGACAACGGGGAAGCAGCAAAGCAAGTTGTGAATGTGGAATTCCACGCAGTCGGTATTCTGATACAGAACAATGGCTTTGGCCCACCAGTCGTTGTTCTCCAAGCTTTTCCTGATATAAAGCTCCCCTTCCTTGAATGCCCTGTGCAGCTCCTTGAGGGGCTGCTCCAGGACCCGCCATTTTGAATTCTTCTCTTCGAATTTAAGGGCTTGCCTCATCTCCTCCGCCAAGGAATCGTACGCGGCGGAGAAGATGTCGAGCAAGAGAGAGCACTGCCGTCGGTTGAGGCGGATGTTTCTGCGGAAGACCATCAACGCCTTCATACTCCCCAACGCCTCCCCAATCTGCCGGAATCGCTCCATTTCGGAACCAGGACAGATTTCTGCGATGTGTGGCCCGACGGCATGAAATTGAATGAAAGGAAAGGGAGATTGTGGGTGCGAACCAGAGGAGACGAGGGCGTTGATTTCCACTGATCCCTGGGAGAAATCGGCAGAGCATCAGGGCAGTTGTATCGGGAATTTCTCTGGGTACATCGCAATGGCGGAAACGATGAAGGCCGTGATTGGATCGACGCAGACTGGCTGAGAGATTTCTTCAGGCGCGTACAAGAAAATAAAAAATAGGTGTGTTTTGAAGGATTTGTTTCTGTTCAACCCAAATTTGATTCATGAGTGTCCTATTTGCGTCGTTTTTTGGTGGGGGGCATTCAGCTTGCCCGTCCCCCACACCTGTCACCTCGCTGTTCGTGCAGCCGCGGTTGGAGGAGAGATGGAATTGTTTTTGTTGTGATATTAGGTTGATTTAAAACATGATAATACGTGAAGCAATTGATCACCATCACCTATTATAATCGATTACCATCATCATATGATGACGAGTAGGAGGAGTTTGAACATCCTATGCAATTGTTTAAGCATTAAGCAATGAATCGCAAATTCATGAGTCGTTATTTAACGTTCTGTGGCGCTTGAAGTCTTTGGAGTCCTTTTTGTCCCTATATATGAAGTCTCATGGTTTTTAGATAATGGGGGTATTGATTGTGTCAAGGCACTATGAAACTTCATTGTCGATGTTCTCTCCAACTCTCGTTTCTATCCATTAAACAAAGTGTTTGCAGGGCGTGGTGCTGAGAGAAGTCCTACCTAAGAATCGGGTGATTCCCACAATCTATAGAGACCTTCGGAAGGAGTCTTTCAGCTGTTTCTCAATGATCTCAATCAAACACTTGTAAAAGGCTTCTACAAGCTAGATCGACTGGTGTAAGGCACACCGTTCTTGTTAATCGTTTATAAACATTCCAAACATATAAAAAGATTCTGGGTTTAATCAGTTTTTGGAGTGTTCTTCCGTTGCATTTTAGATGTTAGACAACCCTCTAAAACTTTTCAGTGGTATCAGAGTTAATCTATCAACGTTTGGTTTCAAATTCGAATAGAGGAAGAAACTTGAAAAACAAGTTTCCCAAATACCATGACATGGCTGGAAGCAAAACACTCATTTTGCTTCTCTATTTTAAAGGACCATGGCATAAACGTTATGCAAAATGTGTGTTTATGTTCTTACTTCAATATGACCATGACATAGTCTAAGTAAAACGAGTGTTATGGGTGTCAATGAAAATCATGGAAAACAGGGCATTGTATGACAATGCTCTATGTCGTGGTTATCCCATCAATGTACCATGACCATGGTCCAAAATGTTTTAGACCACGCCACAATGGGAGTGGACAAGTCGTTTTGAGACTTCGATATCCCAGATTGAAGCACCTTAACTAAGTAAAACAGGTAGCCAAAAACACCCATTGTCATGGTATGACCAAGATTCGAAACGGATTCCAAAACGGTCACAACGCATGGCATTTCAGAGGATCGAACCAGCTTTCTCTATGTCATGGTGTAAGCCTTTTTGAATAGAATTTTAAAGATTTTTTTTGATGAAATTCTCAAAAACCCTCACAAGTTGTGGGCTCACGCCAAATCTGATGGGGGCTTTAAACCATATCAAAAACATTTTTTGCAGATATGATCAAGGCTTAAAGTTGGTTTTCAGGCTAAATGATTTATAAAGTGTTTATAAATTAAAATAGATTGATTATAAAAGTTTTTATACAATAAAAAATGTTTATATTAGGGCGTTATTTGGAAAATTTATTTGAACCATTCCAAAAGGAGTTTTTGATGAATTTATTAATGGTTTAAATAAAATCCAATGTGAGATATTCAGTTTATGTAAATTCTTTACATAAATATGAAATATTTATTATTCAATAATAGTAGTTTTCATAAAATATCTCATATTGTGGAATATAAAGAAGTTCATATTAAAATCATGTAAAAGATATTTTGAAATATCCATATTAGATAATAGTGAATTGTTCAAGTTTATCTGTGCCTAAATTATAAAGTGTAAAATTTATTTATTTATGAATTGTTCATAAATTGTTTATCTCATGATTAAATATAAAGATTGTTCATTTCTTTATTTGTTCCCTACTTTATTCATTGATATAATTGTTATATTATGAATGAGTGTACGCTTTAGTTTAAAGTATTAGACAACTTCTAAATTATCATACATGCATTTAAAGTGTTACATGCTCGGTATAATAATTGATTTAGTTTTCTTCTACCTTAACTTTATCTTGTATTAGGCTATGAGCTTAAATTTAAAGGTTAATTACAGTTTATACATATTATTTTATATAATTATGATGAGATTAAAATTTCTCTTCAGTAAAGTATCCCTAGGGTGGGTATAAGGACTTTGGGATGGATTGCTCACCGGTTTGGAAGTATATGCCATATCTAGAAAAGTGGGGGTTGACTATCTATTTCTCTAGGATTACTCTTATGAGGATTATTAATTCCATATGATTCCAAGCCTTTACATGAAAGGGTTTCATGGTACCTTGTTCATGAGATGCATTTGGATATATATGAAAATAATTCTCTTTTAAATTGGGTTAGTAAAACAAGCTATGAGTTATGTAAAGAGTTACACATCAATATGGGTTGAACATATTGATTAGGTGGAAGGAACAGGATTCCAAAATAAATCATTAAAAGAATGTATACATTTATAGTGAATACCAATATATAATATGGTGAAGTGTTAGATTCCTTCCAAAGAAAACACTTCTCAAGACCTCGATCATCCAACTGGGTTGGTCATGCCAAAGCTGGGTTCTCAAAGATTATCTTGTGTGAGGAAAGAAAGTAATGAGAGACCATATCAGGTGCTCATTCTTAGCATTTTATTTAGGTTTCAATTTTTTGGGAGACCCTGATAGGTGTAGGTTACTGGAGGAATAGTGTTGAGTTTGTCAAAATAATGGACTGGACAAAGAGTTGTCTACTCAACTATCCAAGAGTCATATATATTATATGATTGAGATGATATAATGCCTAAATAACTAAGTGGGAAGAGAAATTCCAAATAAAACTCACCGCTTAGTGAAATATAGATCTTGGACCACTAATGGATATGATAGTTTCAAAGGGTCCATAATTTTAGTGGGAGCACATTTAATTAAAGTCCTTATTAAATGAGTGTAAAACATGATACTCATATGATGAGATAACTTGTTGTAGATAAAGTAGCATCATCATTATCCAACACAAATTTGAGATCAATCTTAGAAAAAGGAGGAACTTAATGTAAGAAATTTCTTTGACTGGTAAAAAACATAATTTGTTTATCAAATGAGTCTAGATGCTTATAAGAAGAATATAAGGATTCACATAATATTTCAAAGTCATTAGATGCAAGATGACCTAAGTAACATTAGTATCTTCTCATGTACTCAATATGATTGAGTATGAAAAATGACTTGGAGAGACTGGAGTTTTCCTTTGAGGATTTTTCTGGCTATGGTATTCAATATGGAAATATCACTAGAAATGGGTTAATGATGTGAATGATTTAAATAAATTCTTACCCTGCTTTCTCAAAGTGTGGAGGATAAATGAGCATGTCATATGATGTATAGTCTCTTATGCTAATTTGATAGTATAGAAGTGTAAAAGTTTAGCCATAAAGAAAAAAATTGGATCTGTATAATAATTATCCCTGGTCATACGAACTTGAAGGGGTTTCATAAAAATGGAGTAATGGTTCCATGTGAGATAGAATTGTCCAGGATACTTGAAAAAGTTTTAGAAAATCCATGGAAAGTCCATATTACGTTTCAGTGTTATAGAAATCAATTCTTTGATTTTGAATGGTATATAATACTAAATGTATATTTTAAAAATGTTGTGAATATAAAGGTGTTCAAAATCAAGGAAATAATTGATAGATTTTTTAGTTTGTATTCAAAAGATGAATCAATGAGTTATTTCATCAATTAGATGAATGTAAAGGATTATTTAGCTCATATGGATCTTAATTAAATATGTGTATTTCAATATAATTTTCTTATATGATAAAGGGGATTTTTAACAAATAGTCATTATAAATAATATGAGATGATGGTTTTAATACACATGGTTTATGATTCATTAGATTATATAACATGCTTGAAAAGAAGATAATAATAAAAAGAATTTTATCCTGGACAAATAATTTATCTAAATGTTTGCTAAAATAAGAGGGATTTAATCTCATCACTATTAGGGGAATATTTTAATGAATGGTATCATTTTTAAGAAAATTATTTAAAAACACATAATACCATATATGATATGGGTAAAATGTTTTATTTATTAAATATTCCCACTAAATTAAATAAGTTTTATTTCTTAACACAATGAATTTTGTGTATCTTAGCATGATATTCTGAAGAGAATATAGTATCTAAGAGACTAATGGGAGTATGTTTGGACTTTGACAAGTTCAAAGTGTAATGAATAAAAAAATTCCAATTAAAATATAAATTGAATGTCACTAAATATCCTAAAAGGTTTATGGTAAGTTGATAAAATATTAATATAAGTAATTACATTAGTTTCCAAAAGATCTCAATGAAAAGTTCAATAGAAAAATCTCTAAAGATGATGATGATGATAAACTTAGAAATATTTATAAGTATATAATAGAAGTTATTAACATCATAACATTTGATGTTATGAATTAAATGGGAATACTTGTTAAAATAGTTGAACATTGGGAATATAATTCCTAAGTCTCACAATTATTCAAACAGGATTTCTTCATAGACGCTACTCACTAAAGGAGTTTAATGGTAGACTGTTAACAGGTGTTCACATAAAGATGTGGAAATAATTACATATATATGTAATGAGTTTAAAAAAACCCAAAATTTTGAGAAAACATATGAATGATATGGTAGTCTATAATATGTGATGTGGTTAGACATGCACTCATGTATTGTTTTGTTATGTATTATTAAAGGAGTTTAAGAGTATAAAATGTATTATGTTATATTAAAGTAAATATCCACTTTATCATTCTTTCATGTTGGATACATATATTTCATGAAATGTAATGATAATTAACCTCTCCAAAGTCGAGTTATCTCTAACTAATGTTTGTCATAGTGTGTTATAGGTTGTGATGAAATTTTAAGGTTAGCGTGAGTATGATTTCTTATCAAAATATAAGATATGATTATGAGGAAAGAAACATTTTTCATGCGTTGGATGACCCCCATGTATATACAACATGGAGTGTCGTACAATGTGTTTTTGGTATACTAGGGGTGATGGTTTCATATTGAATCCTCATACTTAATGTTGATAGGATACCTAGATTGAGATCCTTTATAATTTGATTCCTTTCTTATGCAAACCTCAAGACTTAACTAATCAGGGGGTTGGATATGTTGTAGATCATGTCATTGGTTAGAGCTTAACTAAGATAGAATTTTTCCTATCATATAATGGGTATGATACTTGGACCCTCGATTGAGATGGATTGGGGAGTGTACACCCGCACCTAGATAACACATATGATGTGCTTATCTATTTGGGTGAGGGGTATGTGGTTTGATCATACACTTAAGATGAATGAAATGTGATGTATTCATCAACCTAGTTAGTTTATAATCGAATAATTAAAAAAAGTATGAGTGGCTATATGGGATTAATACACTCCATGTATTGTGGTTACATGATTTTTTGGACAAAGTGATTATAAGAAAATTCATACTTTCATACAATGAAGTTGGTGGATATATGTATAGAGAAACATGATGTAGATTACATTATATCCATTTATTATAGTGACCCAAAATTTTCATACATGGATATTGCATCTTTTTAGATGAATATTCAATAAATTACAAAATTACACACCCGAGGACCATAATAGTTTAGTGCCTTTGGAAACTTGGAACACGATCTTCTAATCGGGTGGAAGATCTTCATTTCTTCCCACAAAGATCTTCCCATTTAGAACTCTTCCTAGAAAAACCCTACATAAAATCTTTCTTCATAACCTAGGGAAAGGAAACATAAGAAAGGGTGATCTTAGATAATCAGTAAGGGTAAACATAAGAGATATAAATACATGATCATATTAAATCATAAGATAAGAATAAGGGTATTTGATAATGAAAATAACTTATGAAGTTCATACCCAACCTATCATAAATCATAAAAATGAGTAATGGAATAAAGATTGAAAGTTCATAAGATTTGAATCATAAGGTAATCAAAGAACATGAGCCATGAGATCATAACATTAGCATAAGACATAGATTTGTGGCATACAGATAAGCATATGAAATATTATAACAAGGATACCCACCAAGACGTTAATAACATGTTAGGGTTGGGCTAACCACATGTGTACCTATTTTGGACTTGGGCTAACCACCTGTGTACCCTATAGGTTTCGGGGGCAACAAAAGCATGGGAGGGTCGACACCCAACTTTAATTTATCCCATATTCAATGAAAAATCCGGGATCTATGTGATGATGAACGCCGTGATCCAAATAATTGAATCAAAGAAATAAGAAAAAGGAATAGAAACCTGGAACCAAGAGAGATGATCAACATATTTTGTTTAATTAAATAATAATTAACTCCAAAGTGATTCTTTCTTTGTTGATGCGTCTGACCATAGATCTGCAGTGTGCCTTCATTGTGTTGTAGAGATCAAGGGTATATCTCCTATAGCAGCGATCCATATGTGCTCCATGAATATCTAGACATCGCCGAAGGAGTCTCTGATTGTCAGCTCAGAAGATCCTTGCGCTTGCATCGTCTGCCTTTGATCGCCTTGAGAACAGCTTATAAAGCGTTCTCTTTGATGCGGTGGAGGATGATTACTCTTGTTCTTGATAGCGTTCTTGGATAGTGAACAACTCTCTTGGCTCAAGAGGTTTTCTCCAAATATTGTGCACACTATAATGGGAATTTCCTAGCTTACCCTTGTCTAATAAGAGAATAATATAATTGTGAATTTATTTCACAAGGGCAATAATAAAATAATCTGTAAAAGTACCTTTAATTATTTCATTAATCCTAGAAAACCCCCCATGTCAAATAATAACAACAATATTATTATTTCCAGACATGTTCTTAAATTGGGAGTTATAATTAAATATTATTTAATCAAATAATATTCAATATTATTATTTTTCACTGGACCATTAATATCGGTCCACCAATCCTCCTCAATATATATTAATTATTCAGCCCACAATATATTCTCTTAAATAACTAGTGACAGAATAAATGTGATCAGGCATACATGAATAATTATTAAACCATGACTGGGAATAATATTTATTCAACTTGTTAAATAATAAATTATTTAATTGAGATTCTAGATACACTTAGTGTGTGACCCTCTAGGCCTCTTTCTTAATGGAATTAGGCAGAGCAGCCTAAATTCCAAGATTAGCGTCTAAAAACACGCTAAGGCACACATAGAGAAAGAAGTTAATGCCACAACGACATGTCACCTCATATGAACATTTACCATCTAATATAATCCTTTTATCACAATATCTCAAATCGAGAAAGTTGCATGCCAGTGCCATCAACCAATATGCTTGATATCTCTTTATTTGAATTTTCAGAAATAGAACTTGCCTATTGATCACCATGGACATGGATTTATTTAGGCTATATAATTTCCATCAAAGGTCCCGAGATATTATATTCCATTAGTGAATAGAAGGGATAAATTTTTTCTTGCATTATTCATTAATGCAATATTACTCGTGACATACCCAATGTATCCTACCTCACCATGAACATATGTCGTCACAGTTTTCATCAATACATCAAAGTACGTGACTCATAATATCATTTAATAATAATCTTAATGTCTAAGGACAAATACACACGTCTGAGGATTGGAACATCCAATGACATTTATAAATGTGGATTTCCTACTGTCGGGTCTCATTCTCATAATATCCTACTAGATATCACCAAGGGAGTACACCATGAGAAGGTGCCTTAAGGTCCTATGAGTCTCCACCCCTAATAGATTGTATAATTTGTGTCCCTCAAATGATATCAACTGGACATAGAACATATATCTAAGAATAGTTTCATAGCACTTCCGGGTTCTCATCATATCAGAGAACTGCTATGAACTTTTATTGCGACAGCTACTCTTAGGACATTATCACATGCAATGTTACATAGAAGAACTATCCTGATGTGATAAGGAGTTTATTTATATTCAAAAACCATGAATATAAGTTATCATAAAATAAAAAGAAGTAGGTTCTAGGGAACCAACTCCAATAAACTCCCACTTTCACTAGATCCAACTACTAAAAACATTCAGTTCGTTAGCTCTCACATGATACTCATGATTATGAAAATATAGGAATTTAGTCAAGGGGTCCACCATGTTATCTTCCTTGGATACTCTTGTCACTGCAACTTCACCCCTTTGATAAAAATCCATCAAGAGGTGATACTTCCAGAGTATGTGCTTTGTCCGTTGATGCGACCTTGGATCTTTTTCAAGAGCCACCGCTGAAGTATTATCATAATACAATCTGATAGGGTCTTTACTGGTAGGTACCACATCAAGTTCCTAGTTAAAGTTTATAATCCATATGGATTACTTGGATGCATCAGAAGCCACTATATACTCGGACTCCGCTGTAGAATCAGCATCAACTGGCTGCTTTGAACTCTTCCAACTCACAACTCCTCCATTGATATAGAAAACATATCCTGATTGGGACTTCAAATCATTATGATCTGTCTAAAAACTAGCATCATCATACCCTCTAATGATAAGATTCTAATCCCCTCTATACACTAGGAACATATCCTTGGCTCTTCTCAGATACTGGAGGATAGCCTTAATAGTAGTCCAATGTTATTCTCTTAGATCTTCTTGATACATGTCTATCATGCTCAGTGCATATGCAAAATCATGTCTAGTACATAAAATGACATACAAGATTGATATAATCTCTAAAGAAAATGAAATATTACTCATTCTCTCTTTCTCTTGTTGTTTCTAGGGACACATTTTCTTAGAAATATGTAATCCATGTGACACTGGAACCAATCCCCTATTGGATTGTTCTATACTAAATCTCTTTAGTATCTGCTCAATATATGTACTTTGAATTAGTCCAAGCAGCATATTGGATCTATCATGAATGATCTTGATCGCTAGCATGTAGGCTGCTTCGCCTAAGCCTTTCATGGAGAAGCACTTTTTTCAACCTGTCCTTAACATATTGTAAGACTGGTATGTCATTTACAATAAGTAATATGTTGTCAAAATATACTACTAGGATAAAAAATTCATTCCCACTAAACCTTTTGTAAACACAGGGATCACATTCATTTTTAATGAAATCAAATTCTTTTATGGATTCATCAAATCTAATGTTCCATGACCTAGATGCTTGCTTCAATACATAAATAGATCTCTACAACTTGAAAAATCCTTTTGGAATCACCTTATGTCACAAACCCTTATAGTTGTGTCATATAGAAATTTTCCTAAAGGTTCCCGCTAAGGAATTCAGTTTTGAAATCCATCTCCCAAATATCATAGTCATGGTAATATTTTATGGAAAATATGATTCTGATGGATTTAAACATATAAAATGGTGAAAAGGATTCATCGTAGTCAATTACTTGAAAGTTTTTTAACCCTTTATCCATTATCCTTGCTTTATAGGTACTTTACCTTCCATGTCAAGTTTCCTCTTGAATACCCATTTACATCCAACAGACTTTACATCAACTGGAACATCAACCAGAACCCAAATTTGGTTTCAATACATGGAATCCATCTCAAAATTCATAGCTTTTAGCCATATTGTAGCTTCAGATCTCTCTACTACCTCCTTATAGGAGAGAGGTTCATCATTTTACAAAAATAATGAGTCACCATCCTTAGTGACTAGAAAATAATATCTCTCTGGTTCTCTTATCTCTCTTACACTCATACATAGTACTTGTGTTTTAGGAACTAATTCTTCCATGGGGACCTATGGAACTTTTTCTTGTACCAACTCTTGTGTATCTTGATCATCAACTTCATTGAAGTCAATCTTGATCCCACTATCCTTTTTGAGGATGTTCTCCCTCTCAAGAAATATGGCTTGTCTTGAGACAATCACTTTCTTGTCTAAGGGGTTGTGTAGGTAGTATCCCTTTATTTCCTTGGGATACCCTATAAAGATACACTTCGTGCCCCAAGGTGCTAGTTCATTTCCTAAGAAAGACTTAACAAATGCCTCACAATCCCATACACGTGTATGTGACAAAACAGGTTTCTTTCCACTCCATAGCTTGAAGGGAATTCTATTTTCCACTTTAGTTGGTACTCAATTTAATGTGTATTCCGCAGTTTTTAATGAATATCCCCAAAAGGATAATGAAATATTTTCATGACTCGTCATTGAACTTACCATGTTCGACAAGGTACGATTCCTCATTTCACTGACACCATTATACTATGGTGTATAAGATGGAGTGAGTTGAGGTAGAATTCAAAACTCCCATAAAAATTCGATGAATTCTTGGTTAAGATATTCTCAACCTCGATCTGATCAACGAATCTTTATCTTCTTACCAAGTTGATTCTCTACTTCATTATTTAATTCCTTTAATTTATGAAAGGACTCAAACTTATACCTAATCAAGTAAATATAGCCATATCTACTCAATTCCAAATTAAAATTTATGAATTAAGAATATCCACCTCTATCTTTTACTAGAAATGGTCCACACACTTCAGTGTGTACTAGTATTAAAATCTATGTATCCCTTTCACCATGTCCAATGAATGGTGGTTTGGTCATTTTCTCTTGTAAAAAATTGTGACATCTATCAAGTGGTTTTAGCTCAAAAGAGTCTAAATAACCATCTTGACAGAGCTTTGTCAAACGCTTCTCTTTTACACGACCAAGACAGTGATGCCACAACTGGGTGTTATATGAGTTGTCTAAACATGATTCGTTATCGATTTCTAACACTTGGTTTTAATAATTTAATACATACAGACTATTATTTAAATGTTCCATTCCATAGCATATGTTGTCCTTATAAAAGAAACAACTTTTATTTCCAAATTTGAAAATATACCCATCTGTATCTAAACATGATATATAAATTATGTTCTTGGTAATAGTATGTACATAATAACAGTCATATAAAACCAAAATCATTCTTGTCAGTAATGAATAGTGGTAGTCAACAATGGAAAGAGTAGCCAGTCTCGCACCATTAGCAGCTCGCAGATCCACCTCTCCTATGAAAATTGTCTGAAATTTACTTGGTTCCCGCATTTGAATACAAATGTGAGCACCATAGGCTGTATCTAAAACCCAATGTGTAGAAATGGTAATATTTCACTCAATAACAAATGCACCTTTGGATTCCCATTGCCTATGGGTGTAGTTCCTCTTCCAATGGTCTAACTTTCCACATAAAAAACATACTGCCACCTTTTCCTTGCCCTGACTTTGGATCTTCTTCTTCTTGGTCGGACGGTGCTCAGGTGATTTAGACTGTTTATAAGTATTAGGCCCCTTTACCTTGTCCTTCCTCTTACTATTCGCTATAAGGACTGTGGGTTTGTCACACCCCATGCCCTTATCCACTAGTCAAATCAAGGTCATAAGTTCCGATAGAATCTTTTCATTATTTCTCATATTATAATTCACATTAAAACTAGAGAAGGTCTTTGGCTGTGATGAAAGTATGAGAAATGTACGAAAATCATTTGGTAATTTAATCCCTAAGATGTCCAGACACTTAATGTAGCTAATAATCTTGACTACAGGAGGGCTAGCTGGCACAGACTCTCCAAGCTTAGTTGTGAAAAAATCATTGGAGATCTCATACCTCTCTTGTCTCTCCTTCTCTTGATAGAGATCCTGAAGGTGAGACATCATGCTATAAGCATCTATTTCCTCATTTTTATTCAAGAGCTCATTGGAAATGGATGATAACATGAATCACTGAACATATGTAGCATCATTCAGATGTTTCTCATACAAAGAGATCTCTTCACCACTCACCTCATTTCTAGGTGCAACTGGTAAAGGTTCTTCCAGCACATACAGTTCCATTCATGGAAAAGGATGACCCATTGGCGCCTTTTCCACTCCCGGAAATTAGTTTCAATGAGAAGGTTTTTCTTATCAAGTATGGATAACAATGATATTTTTGATGTAATTTTTAATTTCGTTTCTACAAATAAGATGGAAATAATTTTAGTAATTTATCTAATAAAATTTAGACAAATAAAAAAAATTATATTTATTAGTATCCCACTATTTTGTCGAAACCCAATATCCCTCACCATTGGATTCAGATTATCTTGTTTCTTAGACATTCAAGTGGTGATGATTCATATTCCATTCTTATCACCCCAACTTTGGCTGGTCAAGAAACTCAAATGGTTTTAGGTAGGCATTCCAAATTCCAACTACATTAACGCATAGTTCCTTTATTCATTGAGTGGACTTCCCAATCCTGAAATCATTAATTTATATTTCTCCAAAATTTACCTCTCAATTACACCAAGTCCTACTTTGGAAATAAATCCTTGATGCCAACCAAGTTAAGTTAACCCAAAAACTCAAATTATAATTCCCTGATAATTAAAAGCGCCCCAACTTTGGCTGGTCAAACAATTTGAACTATGGTTTGATTCTAACAGAAGTAATGGAAGGAGATACCGAACTAATTTTTTATTGATGGATTTTATACTTTATTCATAAATTGAAATTTATTATCTTTATCACATGTTTTTTAATATTAAGTGGGATTACTTAAGTGATTAACCATGTCTTTAGATAATATTTACACATAAGCCAGTTTATTTTAGTTCCATATTGCATGCTTGTTAATTCATTAATTATGTATGAAAAAACATCCATAATGAATAACCATGCAACTGAAAGAAATAAAATAAAGGGTATGATCATGATCTTGTTATAATGGTTATTTTATCTAGTAGTTGATAAACTAACCACTAACCTAGGGGATAAACACCTCGAACCAATTAGGTTTGTGTTTACAGCTTTCCACCTATCCAACTTTATATCTCCTTGGATTGGTTTCTCCTCAGATCTTAACTTGAACCAACTCCACTAGGTTCGAAGATCCATCCATTAAATATTCTTTTACTCATAGGTAGGTGAGGGGTAAAAAGTCTTTTACATAAAAGAAACCATGGGCACACATACCCTACATATTAATGAAGAGAGAATGCATGCATACAAACAATTTAATTTAATAATAAATTAAAAGGAAACCAATCACATACAAATGTCTGGTCTAGATCATGATCATCCAAATGAATACAACTAATTACACATTTAATAAAACTAGAATTAAATTCTTTATTCACTCTTATTTAAGATAAATCACGCTCAAATCAATTAATTGTTATCTTTAATTAATCAATCCTTTTATCTTAATCATTTTATGAATTTCATTGATATCCTCATTCATTATAATTTTAAACAAATTAAAATTCATTTATAATTAACCTTGTACATAAATTTACCTTGGATGTAACCTAGTGAATACCCATCCAAATCTACTCAACATGTATTATACTTATATACACTTTATTATTTGTGACATATAGCATGCGCAACTTATCACGTACTTTCATGGTGTGTACTTCACGGATGATTACAAAAATTACATGAATTTTTGGTAATGTTTCATGATTTAATACACATAGAATAATAATTATAATAAAACTTATACATGATATACAGATCTGAACATTATGTAGATATTAAAGTTTTAATTCTGCATAATTTGGTAACAGTACATGGTGTGTAGATCCGATCTAAATGGAATGTACTAACTTCCCTGTCTATCAAAAGTACATGCCTAGGTACTCGGCGTGTGAGTCATACTATGGAATTATTGGAGTACATGGTCTGTCTAGTGGGCCACACACCGTGTTGACTCCATGTTACATGGTTACCGATCAGTTAAGCTATGTATTGGATACACAACCCGACCCTGACCTGAAAGATACTACACACTGTGTCCATTTGGCCACATGTTGTGTAGTTTGACTGACCATGTGCTAGTTTTTCCTGGTCAATATGCGGTGTAAGAATTAATTACACCACATGTCTTTAATTCACACACTTTCAGTAGTTTCTTAATTACTCCTGATGCATTGAACAGAACTACACGGTATGTAATTCCAATTACACAACATGTACTACTGTGTTACCCAAAAAAAATCCTTGTCACCTCCAGATGTGATACTCGATATAATTTTAATCATAAAATTAATCATTTATGTTAGATTTGTGAGAAACTATATAAGAAGAAATAGATCTCATCAATTAGAATTAAAAGAAATGATTAAACTTGAATTGAAAAACTAAATTATAAATTCTAAAATCACCAATGATTATTAAATAATTATAAAAAATAATATTCCCACTCTAATACCACTTGTAGGTTCTGGGAGCAGTGGAAGTACGGGAGGACCGATGCATAACATTAATTTTTTCTATATTCAACGAACAATCTGGGATCTATGCGTTGATGAATGCCATGATCCACTAAATTGAATCAAAGAAATAAGATAAAGGAATAGAAACTCAGAACCAATATAGAGGATCATCATATTTTTTATAATTAATTTAATAAAATAATAATTACCTCCAAGGTGATTTTTCTTCATTGATGCGTCTGACCACAGATCTACAGTGTGCCATTATCGCATTTTAGAGATCAAGGGTAGATCTCCTCAAGCAGTGATCTACACATTATCCACAAATATTCGGACGTCGCCGAAGGAGTATTCGAGTGATAGCATAGAAGATCCTTGTGCTTATGTCATCTTCCTTCAATCACCTTGAGAACCACTTCCAAAGTGTTCTCCTTGATGCAGTAGAGGAGGATCGCTCTCATTCCTAAGAGAATTCTTGGAGAGGGAATATATCTCTAGGATAGAGTGGTTTTCGACAAATGTTGTGAACACCACAATGGGAATCACCTAGATTTCCCTTGGCTAATAAGATAATAATATAATCTGGTATTTATTTCACTAGGGTAATAATAAAATAATCTACACAAGTGACTTTAATTATTTCATTAATCATTGCAAAACCCCCATGTCAAATAATAACTACAATACTATTATTTCTTGACATGTTCTTAACTTGAGAGTTATAATTAAATATTAATTAATCATATGATATTCAATATTATTATTTCTCATTTGACCATTAATCTTGGTCCACCAATCCTCTTAAATATTTATTAATTATTCTACACAAAATATATTCTATCGAATAACTAGTGAAAAAATAAATGCGATCAGGAATACATAAATAATTATTAAACCATGACCGAGAATAATATTTATTCAACTTGTTAAATAATAAATTATTTAAATGAGATTCTAAATACACTTAGTGTGTAACCCTCTAGGCCTCTTTCTCAGTGTCATTAGGCAGAGCAGCCTAAAGTCCAAGTTTAGCATCTAGCAACATGCCAAAGCACACATAGAGAAAGAAGTTAATTCCATAATGAAATGTCACATAATATAGACATTTACCATGTAATATAATCCCTTCATCATAATATCTCTAATCAAGAAAGTTTCATGCCGGTTCCATCAACCTATATGCTCGATATCTCTTTCTTTGACTTTCTGGAAATAAAAATTGCATATTGATCACCATGGACATGGATTTATTTAGGATATATCATTTCAATAAAAGGTCCTGAGATATTATCTTCCATTAGTGAATAGAAGGGATAAATCATTTCTCTCATTATTCATTAATCCAATATTACTCGTGACGTACCCAACACATCCTATCTCACCGCGAACATATATCTTCATAGTTTTTGTCAATACATCAAAGTACGTGACTTATAATATATATTAATAATAATCTTAAAGTCTGAGGACCAATACACATGCCCTCAGATAGTAACATCCAATGACACTTATAAATGTGGATTTTCTACTGTCAGGTCTCGTTCTCATAATATCCTATAGGATACAACTAAGGGCGTATACCATGAGAAGGTGCCTCAAAGTCCTATGAGTCTCCACCCCTGATATCCTGTATCATTTGTGACTATAAAATGATATCATCCATCCATAGAACATATATATAAGAATATTGTCACATCACTTTTTGGTTCTCATCACACTGGGGAACTGCTATGACATTTTAGTGTGACAACTACTAGTTGGACAATATCACATGCAATGTTACGCAGAAGAAAAATCATGATATGAAAATTAGTTTATTAATATTTAAAAAACATGAATAGAATTTATCATAATGTATGTAGAAGTTGGTTCTAGGGAACCAACTCCAACATACCCTCCCTTTTAGGCTTGAACTGACCACCTGTATACCCTCATCTTTGATCTTGGTATAAACACCCGTGTAAACTCTTCTTTGGTCTTAGGCTAAATATTGTGTATCCTCCTCTTTGGGCATGGTCTAAATACATATATACCCTTATCTCTAGGCTTGGTATAAACACATGTGTACCCTCGGAGCTCATATGACATTTTATCTACCCAATGCATTGGTGCGCTATCTGGGTGCACCCATCATGTAAGATATATTGGGCTCACCCGACGCTATTTAGGCCATACCATTGCATAAGCTATAATTTTCCTACCTGACACTATTTGGATTTCCCCATCATACAAGATATTTCCAATAACCACAACATGAATAAAGTACAAAGAGCATTTATATTATCATGAAAACTCATAAAAAATAATTATTATTTCATAACCTTATTAACACATGGAAAATAAATGGGTTTCATGTCAATATCTTCAAAACATGATTAACCCATGGAAAATAAACGGGTTTAATAACAATCTCTTTGGAACATTGCTGACCCATGGAAAATAAAAGAGGTTCTATAAACATCATGTCATCAAAACATAAACCATTTAGATAAATAATATGAATGGTATCCTTGGATCATATCCCCCGTAAGGCATATGTAACACTGAAAGATGACATATTATATGGAAAATAATTTTTAAAGGATCATTTAAAACATTTCTTGAGAAAAATATCCTCTCCTCTTTGAAAAATTCTTTTTCTGAAGCATAAAATATTTGTAAAATATTTTATTTGAAAATAAATTTGAAAACTTATAAAGAAAGATTTGAAAATAATTTAAAACAATTTTAAACATAAAATGTTTTAAAAATACATTTATTAAAAAATAAGATGAAAATATCATTTAAAAAAATTTAAAACATTTTCATGATTTTGGAATAAAATATATTTCTGATCAAAGAGAGAAATAAAGTCAGGTTTTCTTATAAACATTTTCTTAATAATTTTATGTACCAATGGGTGGAAAAATTATAAAATTACATGAAGATATCTTGAATAAATAGAGGAGAAGAAAATTAATAAGAATTATTGAGAGTTATATCATGAGATTTCAACCTTTTATTCTGATTCATATTCAATCCTGATAAATGGTGAGATTGTAACATACAATCTTTACCACTTTGGTAACATTAAATCATAATTCCCATAAAGGAATAACATAAAATTAAACCTAAAATATCATGAGGATGAATAAATTCATGATATTATGTTTCAAAGGGATTTTATATACACCTTGTAAAATAATATAGGTTCATAACATAATTCACGTTTGAAAGAAAGAAAACTGCGACAAAATACCCTTTCTGATTTGGTAAATTTTTAACCATAAACCCCATGAAAGATAAATAATAAAATTGATGTGTAAATAAAAATAATTTTAAGTATAAATATAATAACTTAAATTCATGGTTAGTGCACACACCACATAGAATAAAGAGTTTGTGAATATAGCATGGGTCTCGCAAAAGTAAAAAGTGAGATGGAAATCCATTACCTTATGTCTTGATTTTTGTCGTACTCATTAAAACCTCATTAATAATAAATATAAGTTTATTATATATATATATTAAAGAATAATATTTATATATATCACATCATATATGATTTCTTAATGACCTTTTATTACTCATTTATTAACAATTCCATATTAAAGTTGTGTTTTGGGTAATAACCACTTTGTTTTTCGTATATGTTTTGACTTTTTATTTTTGGTCCTCTTACTTTGATCATGGTTTAATAATATCTAGAATGTAAACCATGATATAAATATAAAATATATTCACCGTATATTTATTTATATTAATCCATAATATTTAGTGACAGGAAATGAAAAACACCATTAATGGAGACGGTAGGTCGTACGTATGCATGAACAGTGTTTCTATTTTTTTATTATATTTCAAGAATGAAAACTAAATTATATATATATATATATATTATCATTCCAATATAATTTTTATGTTATATATATCACATATGTATTTTAAACCCATCATTAATATATTCCATATAAATATTGAACGAAGCACAATGCTTCGCGAGACAGTAGTCCGTCGTACACATGAACGACGTTATCGTATTCTCAAAAAATGGAAATCATGAAGGTGTGTGTGATATTAAAATTCTAGAATCATAATAATATCATAAAAATAATATATAAAAAATAAATCCATCATTATTTCCAACCTTGAAAGGTGGTAATGGAAGAACGAACGACATTAGTTTGTGAATCAGTAGTCCGCCATAAACACGAATGATGATTTCATAACCCATTTGATGGAAGTGTGTGAGGTTTTAGGTCATAAAATGAACATAAAAATATCTAAGTATATGGAATATTTTTAGGTTATTATATAATCATGATATAATAATAATTGAAGGTGTTGGAGGAAGAAATAAAATGAAAATGCTTGTTGATGAACGTTACCTCTTCTTTGGGTATCCTCCTTAGTTTTTCACTAAAACCTTCCTTGGTTGGATTTCTATCCAAAATAAGACTTATAGGATGATAGGAGGGAATTTTTAAACTTATTTTTCTAGTTTTTTATCTAAATGTCTTGATAGGTGTGAATAAGTGGGGAGAGTGAATGATCTTTTATAATGGAGGAGGAGTGACATTCTTGTAAATACCCAAAAATATTCACTATTGGGAGGTCTCCCTTAACTCATGTACCTAAAAAATTAAACAATAATTGAGGGTAGGGATTAATGTTTCTATACATACATCTACAATACAAAAATAAATACATTTTTTATTAAGTTATTCCTTACTCTTTAAATTTACTCAATTTTATCTTTATAGTTTTTACCATGGTAACTTGTATCTTTTATTTACCTAGGTAATTTATCATTTAAGACAACAATTAAAAATAGATTTATTAGATAATTTATACCCATTGTCTCTAAATATTAATTCTAATTTATTAAATAAAAATCCTATTTTTGTGTAAAATTATTTTTAATACAAACACTTGTAATGCACAAAACCCTATTTTAACCTTAATCATGTTAATTAATTTTAACTGTTTTCACAAATAATTATCGTAAAAGATTCATTTAACCTTATTAGATAATATAAATTATTCTGATTCTAAATATGGAATCATTTTTTTAAAATTCCATTCACATGTGTGGAATAATTTAATTTAAAATTAATCCCAAAGACGCAATGAGAAAACATGTTTTTAAAGAGAAAATGATCAAAATTTTACAAAGTTTTATTATCCAATTTCAATATAAAATTGATTCCAATGTTCTAAATTATATTAATATATATATAATTTAAATTATTATACTTTAAAACCAATTTAAAATATAATTTAACTTTGTAAAAAAATTAGGTGAAAAGACAGTTTTCAATTAAAATTCAGTATTTTTCCCTATTCATCAAAAATGAAACCTTTTAGAAAAACCAAAAATTCACTCTAAAATAATTTTTATATTAATATTTAAAAAATAAATTTATTTTTTTAAATAATTCCTCTAAAATTGGTAAAAATTTATTTTAAAATAAGTGCACCCTAAAAAGGCAACAAAATCGATTTTTAGAAAAACACAGTTTTTATGTGTAAAATTAGATTTATTCTAATCTCTTGTATAGAAAACACATAAGATGAATGTTAAAAATTAGATTGAATATATAATATATAATTATAATTAATATAATTCATTAATTTTTTTAATTTATTAATGTGAAACCTTGTGTGAATAAAAATAGTTTTTCAGAAAAAGATTTCCTATTATTTTCAAAAGGGTTTTATATTGATTTCTAATTAATTGGTTAAAAATGTGTTTATTTTATTTACATATGTAAACCATATTTTCATAATTTATTTAATCTTATTCATAACTTCCATTCTAATTTCTATATGATGACTATCACATTAAATAGTAATATTTTAATAATATGTCATGTTTCATTTTAACTCAGTGTTGTGTGTAAAGAAATCTAAGCTCAGTGTTGTGTTTAACGCAAGAAAAAATCAATGTTGTGTGTAACATAAGATAAAATTATTGTTTCGTGTAAAGAAAAATATCAAAAATACTAAATTAATTTGAAAAAATATTTCCCAAAATCTCAAGGTGTTACATTTTACCCCTCTTAAAATGAATTTTTCCCTTGAAATTAATCTCAGTAATTAAAGGTTTAACATTTGAAAATTACTTCATAGAAATCCACATCGTAAAAAGGGTTAATAAAACATCCTTTAGAAAAAGAGAAAGGGATGTGGAAAAGTTGTCTATAATAACACATACTAGGTTTTCAAATATGTGAACATAAGTGGGAAGTGAAAACATGGACATAGAAGAGACAACTAACACCTACATACTGATGGATAGTGATAAGAATATGGTCAGGAGAAAGTTAGCGATGAAAAATCCATAAACCAAATAGGCTTTAAATGGTCATTGATATCATAAAAAATTATGATGACAAGATAAAATTTTATTTCAAGACCCTTTTCCTAAAGTTTAATAATTTTTAGGAGAAGATATACTTACTTGATTTTATTCCATTTAATAACCACAATCTCACCCAATAGTTGTTCCTTGATTAATTTACACTTCACATCTTTCTCTAAGAAATAAAGGTGTTTTTTTATTCCTGAAGCACTAACACATCATAAGATCTATAGATAGAATGATAATTCATTCTGTCTATCTTCAATTATCATCAAAACAAAATGGTTAGCACAGATTATCCAATATGCATAAATCTTAATATGTTGAAGTAATACATTAATATCTAAAACCTCTTTCAAATTTCAAAATAAACAATTTTATAAATGGTTAAAATTTTTACCCTTTAGAAATATGAAAATCCAAATCTTTATAAAGAAGTTTACTAAATTTATCAAAATCAGTTTAACATTGATCCTCCATATATCATAAAGTATATCTTGATTGTCACACATCAAACATGTGAATACCTTCATCATGTATTATCTTGAAACATGGTAATAACCTGAATTACTGTAAAACCTTATTGAAAGAGTATATTTTTCCTCATTCCTTACATAAATCATAGATTATTGGATATATTCCTTAAATACAAAAATGTTGCAAACTCCATCCATTATAGCATAAACCACTCTGTCAACAAAAAATTAATCAGTTCCAAGGTAATTAGTACCATCGAATTTAATTTATTCATATCCAACATCTCTTTATCGTAAAATCATTATTTCAACATCTGAAACATATTAAATTTTATACTTCCTTAATCAAAATATCATGTTTCTAGTCTATCAATACCATTTAACACGTTCTTAAAAATCTATAATTCCAAACTTCTAAAAAAACCCTTATATATTTCATAATTCTTGAATTCCAATACATAAAAACTTTAATTATTCCACCTCATCTTTAATAAATTAACTTATATTCATTATCTTATTCCTTAATTCATCTTTCCTTACATATATCATTTTTAGTCTCTTCATTATCAGAAATATAACCATTACTCATACCACCATGCTAATTCTCTTCACAAGCTTCCCCCCTAAGAAATTGATTTTCATAATGCCCATAATCTCCACATTTAAATCATTCATCCATTGATAATAACTTAGGGATACCAATATTCCCATCCATTGTAGTAACCAAACTCTTTATTTTTCCTTTGTAGTTACTTGCTTTGTGTCCTTCTTTTCAACAGTCAAAACTTTTTCTCGTTCCTCTAAGAAATCTACTTTGGTGTTTCTTCCCAAATTCTAAACATGTAGGAAACTGAATCTTCTTTCCTCCATGGTATCCACCACCCAAACTCTCAGTGAACTATTTCCTTCCCTTCTTTAGTGAGTCTAAGAGTTAGTTGTGGTATACATTGTTAATCATGTTCTATGAAAACTGATTAAGCATAATCACAACACCCTTCACTCCAGCCATCATCCCATTTGACTTCTTATCAACAAATTTTCCATCACATTCAATGTTAACCGAGTTTCTTCTGGTTCCCTCCATTTACTAAAACCCAAAATCATAGTGTGAGAAACACTAATCATTATATGAAACCAAATAAACATGATAATCACTTACATGATATCTAAATCATGAAACCATATATAATCTATGACACCATAGGTTTATCCTAGGTTATTCATTGTCAAATTCTATTTAAATCCTTCATGATGGTTCATAAAAAGTTTTTAAATCTCCAAAGCATATCCCTTGGGAGTTTCAAACCAGGTGTGCAGCAGAGCATATTGTCGTTCACCAATTCTCGGTCGATTCTGGATCAATACAATGTTTTTGGTATTTTTACCCCTATGTACAACTTTTACAGAGCCACATCTACTTATAGTATCTATACATGGATATAATTTCTTGGAAACCACTCACTTTAACTTTTACTAAAATTCAAATACATTTTCCTATAATTTGACTCATCCTTAGAATTATCCTTAGAGACATCTCTAGACATATCCATAGAAATATCCCTGTGGATCTCACTAATGTTTTCTAATCCTAGTTTCAAAAGGTTGAATAAACTTTTACTTTGATACCAACTATAGAGACCCAGGATTTCCATATATGGATCTTGCATATTTTTATATGAATAGTCAATACATTACAAAATTACACACTGTAGAACCATAATTATTTAGTGCCTTTAGAAACTTGGAACACAATATTGTAATATGATAGAATATTTTCAATGTTTCCCACAAATATATTCCCACTTAAAACTCTTCATAGATATACCCTACATGAAACCTTTATTCGTAACCTGGGGAAAGGAAACATAAGAAAGGGTGAGATCAGATTCCTAGTAAGGGTAAACATAAGTGATATAAATCTATGATCATATTAAATAATAATATAAGAATAATAGTATGTGATAATGAACATAACTTAAAAAATTCATACCCAACCTGTCATCGATCATAAATATGAGTCATGACATAATGATTGGAAGTTCATAAGACTTTAATCACAAGTGAATTAAAGAACATGAGCCATGGGTTCATAAAATTAGCACAAGACATAAATTTGTGGAATATAAATAAGCATATAAAATCTTATATCAAGGCTACCCAAAAATACATTCATATCACGTTAGACTTGGGCTAACCACCCTTTTACCTTCTTTGGGCTTGGGATGACCACCCTCATACACTCATTTTTGGGCTTAGGCTTACCACTCATCTACCCTCATCTTTGGGATTGGGATAAACACCAGTGTAACCTCTTATTTGGGATTGGGATAAATACCCATGTACCCTACTCATTGGTCTGGGGATAAATAATCATGTACCCTTATCTTTAGGCTTAGTCTTAACTCCTGTGCACCCTCTGATCTCTTATAGCATTTATCACACCTCAATGCATTGGAGCACTATATGGGTACACCCATCATGTAAGCTATAATGGGCTCACCTGTCACTATCTGGGATACCCCATCATATATGTTTTAATGGGCTTTCCCAACTCTATTTGGGTAGCCCCATCATATAAGCTATTTATAAGAACCACAACATGAATAAAGTATAATGAGCTTGCATATCATCATAAAAAATCATTAAAAAATCATAAAAAAATCATTATTCTCTCATAACCTAACTAACCCATGGAAGATAAATGGGTTTCATGTTAATATATTTTAAACATTATTAACCCATGGAAAATAAATGGGTTTCATAACAATCTCTTTGGAACATGATTGACCCATGGAAAAGAAATGGTTTCTATAAATATCATGCCATGAACACATAAACCATTAAAAGAAAGAATACAAATGATATCCTTGGATCATATAGTCCGTAAGGAATAGTTAACACCAATAGATGTCATCTTAGATGGAAAATATTTTTTAAAGGATAATTTAAAACATTTTTTGAGGAAAATATCTTTTTTCTCTTTAGAAAATTCTTTTTTTAAAACATAAAACATTTTCAAAACCTTTTTCTTAGAAAATAACTTTAAAACTTATAAAAGAAGATTTGAAAATAATTTAAAACACTATTTAAATATAAAACATTTTATAAATATTTTTCTTTTATAATTAACTTAAAATATATTTAAAAACTTTTCAAGGTTTCAGAATAAAACATATTTCCAACTGAAGAGAGAAATAAAATTGGGTCTTCTTAAAAACATTTTCTTAATAATTTTAAGTACCAAAGAGTGGGAAAATAGTACCATTACTTGAATGTATAATGAATAACCATAGGATAATAATATTCATAATAATTTTTGAGAGTTAGATCATTATATTTCAACTTTGGAGACCTAGTCATAGACAATCCCGATAAACAATGAGAATATAACATACAATCTTTAGCACTTTGGTAACATTGAATCATAAGACCCATGAAATAATAACACAAAATAAAACTTAAAACATAATTAGGATGAATAAATTCATGATATTAAATGTCAAATGGGTTGTATATACACCTCATGACAGAACATAGGTGCATAATATAACATACGTCTCAAAGAAGGAAAATTGAGACAAAAATCCCTTACGAATTTGGTAACTTTTGAACTGTAAACCCCATGAAAGAGAGATCCTAAAATGGATGTGTAAATAAAAATAATTTTAACTATAAAAATCATAATTTACATTCATGGGTAGTACATACACCACATATAAGAGAGAGGTGGTGAATATAGCATGTGTCCCATGAAAGTAAAAAGTGAGATGAAAATCCTTTACCTTGAGTCTTGAATTCCATGGTACTCATTAAACCCTCCAATATAATAAATATAAGTTTATTATAAATCTATTATAGAATCATAATTATATATATTACACCATATATTATTTTCTTATCACCTTTTATTACTTATTTATAACAATTCCATGTTAAAGTTACGTTTCGGGTAATAACTACTTTGTTTTTCATATATGTTTTGACTAATTATTTTTGTCCTATTACTTTGATCATGGTTTCATTATTCCCAGAATTTAAATCATGATATAAATGTAAAATATATTCATTATATATTTATTTAGAGTAATCTGTAATATTTAGTGATATAAAATGAAATAAACCCTTCATGGAGACGGTATGTCATAAGTACGAATGAACAATGTTTCTATTTTTTTATCATATTGGAAGAATAAAACCTAAATTATATATATATATATAGATTCATTAAAGTATCATTTTTTTCATATATGTCACAAATTTTTGTTAAACCCATCCTTAATACATTCCATATAAAGAGTGAATGAATCACATTGCTTCGCGAGGCAGTAGTCCACCATTCACATGAACGAAATTATCGTATTCCCATAAAATGGAAATCATGAAGGTGTGTGTCATATAAAAATTAAATAATCATAATGAAATAATTATTATTATTATATATATATATATATATAATATAAACAATAAATCCATCATTATGCCCAACCTTAAAAGGTGGTAATGATAAAATGAACGACATCAGTTCATGAGGGGGTAGTCCACCATACTCACGAATGATGATTTAGTAATTTGTAATGAATTAGATTTTATCTAATTTTATTTTTATACATTAAATTGGAAAATTTACAGACTAGGCTGGTCCACTATTCGATCGATTGTGGGATGAGAGTTATCATGCGAGAATTAAATGGGGGTTAGATCTTTGTGATTTCTTTATTCTTCGTGATCCCTATAAAAAGGATGAATCAAGGCCGATATGAAAAAATGCCAAGATTCTTCCTTTGAGTGCTTTTATGATTCTCCTTTCCCACCCCATTCTTCATGTTTTTCGCATTCTTCATGATTGTATGGGTGGATGATTTTTACGCCTTCGTTTCGTGGCGCAAAAATCTGAGACCAAAGATATGACACCCCCATGATCCCATGGAGGCGCGATAGTGAAGGCGCAACGATTTTCCATCTAGGAGGGGTAGCCGATGGCAGTGGAAGGACATATCCTGAAGGGGTTGATCTTGGTGGAGCGTGAGGGTGAGGATACCGGTGGGGTGGCTGACGGAGGCAGAGCGCAACAGGTGGGGGGGGGGGGGCACGTCAGAGCTGGCATGGACGGTGGGCATAAGCTACGGTAGGAGGCCGCAGTGTTGACAGGGGGAAGTAGCTCGATGCTGTGTCATAGGAACCTATGACGATGATACTACATGGCATGTGGTACAGTGGTCTGGCCACATGGAATGCGGTACAACACCACGTCATCACGAGGGGTATGCAGTTAGGGGGGACCGTGTGCGACGTAGTGAACCAACCCACAAGGAGGAACAGATATGGGATCTAGGTTGGTCCAACGGCCTAGAGGGATGGGCACTATGGCCCAATAGGCCAGGATTATTCGGTCCAGGCTAGACTGGGCCAGGTCAGACCTAGGCTGGACCCAGGTTAGACCTTTTTATAAAAACAACCATAACATTCAATCTGTGTATCCGTTTGATGATCTATTTGTGGAGTTAGGACCCTTGCGATGAGACTATCCTTTTGAAATACTCTAAGTGAGTCTTTCTATAAGTTGGCATATGACCTATTTTCTTGAAGAGTAGGTTCTCCTGAAATAAGTGTGCTATGAGTGGAAGCATATGACCAGATGAGATCTTGAAACTGTGATCTTGAAACTATGATCTTGAAATTGGGACTTGAAGACTACATGAATTTGGGGCTATGTGACTTATCGAGACTCCGTGTCTTACTAAGAATCTGTGTCTTACTGAGACTCTATGTCTTACCGAGACTCCATGTTCTGCCGATTACGTCTGATAATCTAACTTTCCATTCTATAGACTAATAACTATGTGAGATGACCATGTATTTCTTTGTGTTATACTTCATTTATTTATTTGTGGTGTACTTAATGTATTTCTTAGTGGTATTCCTTTCTAGTTTCGGGGTGTCCTACTGAGTATTGTTTTACTCACCCCTGTACAGGATTTTCCCACACGGGTCATGTCTTGTCCAGACGATTGACACTTTGATGAAGTTCTAGGTGGACCATGACCAGGTGGTTTTTATAGTGATTGGACAGACGAGGTGTGCTCATATGGCTTTAGACGACTGTCCTACACCTACCCTTCAGGTAGGGTTTTTGGCGTATGGGTTTCAGAAACACATGCATTCACTTTTATCGACTCTTTCTTTTAGTGGGCTTGTATTCTGGCCCTGTTTACTTTCTATTTTCCTACTTTTGTACTCAATGGTTGGTATCTTAGTGTATACATGCATTACTTACTCAGTTTTTTTTTTACTTTTTATCATTTTGGGCTTGGAGATGTGTGTGTGTGTGTACAAGTACTTGGTAAAATACCTCCTATTGTGGGATATGCCTACTCAGTGCTAGTCACCAGCACCTGGACCATCAGAGGTGGGATTAGGGTAGTCATGTTATAGGTCCCATTGGAATGTGTCATGATATAGTGGTATTAGAGGGGGTCGTTACTACTTAAGGACTGGGAGTCTATGAGATTGGTTTGGGGAAATAGTGTTAAGTGTTTTGAGTTTTGATTTCAGGCCAGGTAATCCAATGTTAGTGCGACATCCAATGTATCCATACACTAGAACTATGGACACTTTCTTTTATACTCGTTATATGAAAAAATAGGTTGCAGGGAAATTAAAGGTACATGAATCATATAGGATTTGGGTGTGTTCTCATGCCCTTCTTGAGTCATCTCACCATGTATACTCATTGATCGTGGACCATATTTATCTATTTCAGGATCCCTCCCCTTAAATAGCTAGTCAGGATTCCATTGTGTGATCACAAGGATGATCCTCTTAGTGACGAGGCGTAAATATAGGTGCCTGTTCCATAGATGGATCCTTTGAGTGATTTTCTTATTGTAGTGCCGCCCATCGAGCATCAGTTACTACCAGAACTATCAGCTGAGGATGCATGCAGACTAAGCATGTTTCATGAGTTCCAAATGTAGAGACCTCCTAGGTTTTGGGGTGATCCATACCCCCGGGTAGCTGAGGATTGGCTGGAGGTAGTTACTCATGTCTCCCACCTTGTGAGGACACCTTCTAACTAGATGGAAGTCCTAGTCTCGATTCTTATTTAGGGATCAGATGGGTGATGGTGGAGCTTAGTGACCCGGACAAACAATGAGGAAACTCTCTCTTAGGCAGAATTCAGGCGACTCTTCAGAGATGAGTTATTCCTAGCTATGTTACGCTCAGTGCACATACATGAGCTCCTACATCTAAAACATGGTAGTCATACTATGGTGGAGTACTCTGTGAGGTTTACTAATCTTTCTTGATAATCCACGAATATGGTATAAGAACCATTATTAAGGGATTAGAACTTTGAGTAGGGATTACGTCGATATATCAAGGCATCCATGATATCCCTTAATATTTATACATATATTGTGGTACTGGAGAGAGATCTACTAGTGGAGAGATTTCTGGCAGAGCAGACGCCAACAATAGGAGCTACTAGCAGGCACCAGGTAGCTAAGTCTTCGGTAGTGGGTATACAACAATTTCCGTAGGGACCCAAATGGGTCAAGAACTCCATGGGATGACCCCAAGACATGGGATCAGTAGTGTAGGGCTCCTAGGGCAGAGTGAGTCTACTAAAGGACATACTATGTTACTCATGAGACAGTTGGGGACATCTGGCATGAGATTACCCGACCCGTTATACAGACGATCATGAGACAATCGAGGGACCACCAAGGCAGAGGAGGAGGAATGAGTAGGGTGGTCCATGGGGTAATAGACGTGGAAGAGGATCATGTAGGAAACCATGAGGTGGGGGGAGGTTTGATGTATTACCACCACCATCCTCAGGTGGTCCACACCAGGCTCAGGGAGCTGGTAGACAGGGATGAGGACAACTGTAGGTTATGGAGGCTTATGACCCCAGTGATCCAAGGATGATTAGAGGTATGAACTGTGCCTTTTTAAACTTAGTTATATTTTTTATAGACACATGTTCCGGTCATTATTTTCTTGTAATGACCATTGTTCAAGACTTGTAGATTACTATTGAACCATTGAATCAAACTTTACATTTAGAGACACTTATGAGATTGGATTCAATAATCACCCACTAGTTTTGACAATGTGACCTAACTTTTGGAGGTGAGATTTTTAGTTGGGATATCTTGGTAGCAGCATAGAGGCCTTACGACATCATTCTCAGTATGGACTAGTTATCTACAGTCCAAGCTCAGATTGACTATTTTAGGCATAGATTGCGGTGTGTCTATGGTGATGGGACTGGGTTTTCCTTTATTGGTGAAAAGGAAACATATGCAACACAGGATGGACTTACTCATAAGAGGGTGTAGCCGATTACTCATCAGTTGGCTAGTCTCACCCTTGGTGCAGTGGATGATAGGAGTCCTTAGTTTCCTACAGTGGTGGTGGAGTATGTGGACATCTTTCCCAAGGATGTACCCGAATTACCTTCCCATATAGAGGTATAATTATGCATTGATTTTTACCCAGGGACAACCCTGATATCTACACCCGCATATCGGATGGATCCCATAGAGCTTCGTGAGTTGTGGGTATAGTTGGAGGACTTGCAGAGGAAGGGCCTAGTGAGACCAAAAGTTTCACCTTGGGAGGTCCCAATTTTGTTTTCCAAGAAGGAAGATGAGAGATTGAGGTTATGTGTGGACTTTCAGTGCTTGAATTAGGTGGTTGTGAAGAACAAGTATCTACTACCTAGGATCAATGACCTATTTGATCAGCTGAAGGGAGTGAGGTGGTTCTTGAAGATTGACCTCAAATCTGTAAGAGTTAGTGTCCTAGAACCAACTGGTTTTACTTTTATTACATGGATATTTAATGTATTATTACATATTGTTCATTGTTCTACATGACTATGATGTAATAATGTCCTAGAGTATTTCTTTCATTGATAAGGTCATGGAAGTTCCCCACTATGACAAGAACCTTGAAATATTATAACAATATTCTTAAATATAGTTTTGTGGTTGGATGACATGCTATTATGGGACACATAGCATGCAGACCATCAGGTGCGAGTACTTGTAAGAAGATGTGACTTCCTCTCATGAAGTTCATACTTGGTAATCTCCAAGATATGAGAGTATGAGAATAGACTCACTAGTAGGAATTCCACATGTTTTGCTTTCATCAGATATTTCTATCTATGAGTGTGTGTATTGATCCTTAGACTTTAATATTATCATTAATACGTGTCATGACTTACGCACTTTGATTTACTGATGAAAACCGTCATGTAGACAGTTGGCGGGAAGTACGGTATGTTGGGTGTGCCACAAGTGGCATTTTATTAATGGATAAGTCGGGGAAGGATTTTTCCCTTCCATTTATGGAAGTTGATATCTCAACCCTTTGATTAAAATAGAACTGTCGAGCGAAATTCCATGGCCATGGTGTAACAACGAGTTTATTTCAAGTAGTCAAAGAATGATGTATCAAGCCTAAAAGTGGATGACACAATCATGAAACCTACTTGATGATATATTGTGACAAAGGGATTATATTACACCATGTGCATTCTTATGTGGATGTTGTTGTTACGACTTTACATTCATTCTCTTGGGTGCCTTGACTTGTTGCTAGACAATACTCTTAGACTTTAGTCAAGCTTGCCGAATGACAACGAGAAAGAATCCTAGAGGGTCACACACTAAGTGTTTTTGGTGGTCTCAGTTAAATTCTATTTGAATTTAATTAATGAAATAAATGTTATTCTCAAGACTGTGGAATAATTTTATTCAAGTTAAAATGATCGCTAAAATTAAATAAAATATATTTATTTATTTTATTGAACATTTAATAAATACTTATTTACTAGTTTATAAATAAAATATTTATTTAAGAGAATAAATTATTTATTTATTTATTCGTGTGTTCAATAAATGGAAGTAGAGTTCGAGCAGACCAAGGTCGTTCTGGTAGTAAAAATAATTATTTGCAAGACGATAAATAATTATTTAACTAGTTGGCACAAATTAAAATAACACTGCTATTATTTTGTGATGCTAAATTTTATTTATAATTCTGTTTTTAGAAAGTTGGTGCACCATAAATAATGACACAGTATTATAATTAAATGCATGGGTTTTCTCTAAGTTCATGAATGTATTTAATTGTTTCTATGCAATTAAATATTATAACTGAAATTTCATGTATATAAATAGGAAAGTACGCCTATTGTGCTAGACACCACACCACACGCTTGGTGAATTGAGAATTTTTGATCCAAATAATTTCTCTCTCAAATACTCTTCTCTCCCCTATAAATAACGAGCGACGTTCTTCAAGTCTGAAGAACAAACGATCAAGAAAGAACAACACAAGACACTCACTTTTTCATGCTAGCACCCGGAGAACGAGCAGTGTTGATCGGAGACCATCGAAGCACATGTGGATCACCTCTAGAGGGATTCTAGTTTGGATCCTTACAAGCACAACGAGATAATCTGGAAGGGTAATTCTGGATGATCAACATCATCATTGAAGAAAAATACCAAAGATACTTGTATTATTTTTATTTATGAAATTAATTAAATTAATTATAAAATGATGTACAAGATCCTCTCTATGGTTTTGGGCCTCTTTCATCTTTATCTAAATATTTTATTATATTTCATGGAGATTGGCATTCATCATCGTATTGATCCTAGAATAATCATTGATAATGGTAAAAATCAAAGTTGGGTGCCATTCTAACCACGCTTCCGCTGCGCTTGGAAACTTCAAGTGGTATCAGAGCGGTTACATCATAGTTTATAATTATTTAAATATTTTGTTGATGACTTACGCATTTAATAATTTAGTTGTTTCAATTCAAGTTAATCGTTTTGAAAATATGAATCTTTAGATCTATTCCTCTTTCGTTTCTCGTTCACCTTACATAAATAATATTTTCTTTTAATTTTGATTAAAATAAAATAGAGGATCTCATCCAGAGGTGCCAAAGTTTCCTGGCCGTACAACACCATAACACACGGCTTGTATTCGGTAGTACATGTCGTGTAGTCAAGATTCAATGCATCGGGCCGGTCTTTCAAACCAAGCCATGTGTCAGAGTCTTTCTAAGTCTTAAACGACTTTGTGTATTGACTAAGAACATGCGGCACACAGTTTCTGGATTACACACCGTGTGGCCTAATGGACACGGCGTGTAGTCCCTTCGGGTTAGGGTTGGACCGTGCACCCCGTACACGGATTTCCTGACTGAAGACTGTGTAACGAGGAACTACATGGCGTGTGGCCCCCTGGACACACCGTGTACTCTGAAGATTTCCAAAGTATACTCACACGTTGTTTCCCCAGGCATGTACTTCATATAGATGGTAAAAAATAGTACACGTTGTGTAGTTGGAACTACACATCATGTACTCATCCAAATTACATAGATTTATTAAAATTTATTATTATATTATACAAACCCTTGATACGTGTACCATCATGCAGGTGTAAAGCTGAGACACAACACATGATAGGTGTTATATATATATGTGTTTAATTTAACATATGTGTAAAGTTTATTTCTACTCATTGGGTAGTTATGAATAAGAATTCACCGGTTTACCTCTAAGGTACAAGTTACGTACAAAGATAATTTTAAATGAATTTATTTGTTTAAAATTATGATGGATGAGAATCTCAAGGAAATTCAGAAAATGGTTTAAGATAAAAGGATTGATCAATTAAAGATGATAATTAATTGATTCAAGCATGATTTATCTTAAAGAAGAACTATTAAAGAATTTATTGCTAGTTTTATTTATGTGTAAATATCATTGCATGTATGGATGATCATGAGTTAGACTAAGACCTTTTTATGTGGATGGTTTCTTTTAATTTATTTATTTGAATTAAATTTGTTGGCCTGTGAGCCTTCTCCTCATTAATATGTAGGGCCTACGTGCCCAAGGTTTCTTTTATGTAAAACTCCTTTTTACCCCTCACCTATACGTGAGTTAAAAAAGGCTTATGTAATGGATGGAACTCCCATGCTAGTGGAGGCAGTTCAAGTTGGAGCCGAGATGAAACCAATCCCAAGAGATACCGAGGTGGACAGGTGGAATCTATAAACATGAACCCAAAAGGTTCAAGGTGTTTCTCCCTTAGGTTAGGGTTAGTTTATCAACCGCTAGATAAACTAACCCTTATAAAATCTCATGATCAAGCCATTTACTTTATTTTATTTCTGTCAGTTGCATGGTTTATCATTATGGATGTGTTTTCATGATCACATAATTAATGAATTAAACAAGCATGCAAGATGAAACTAAAATAAACTAGACTTATGCATAAATATTATAAAGACATGGTTAATCACTTAAGTAAGTTCCACTTAATATTAACAAGCGTGTGATAATGATAATAAGCAATTCACTTATAAGAGATAAAAAATCCATCAAATAAAATATTAAGTCAGAACAAGCCTTCCGTTACTTGATTAAGGTAAAAACTCAATAAAAATATGTGTCTGACCAAACATTATAAGGACACTTACTTTTATACAGGAATCCCTTATGAAAGGTTTCTGGTTGACTTAACCATATTACATTAAGAGGAGTATCCCTTGCTAGACTTGGTGTAATATTGGAGGCAAGAGTTGAGGAAATCCAAAGACATGATTTCAGGATTGGGGAGTCCACTCAACATATCAAGGAGCTGCAAGCTTGCAGTTAGCAAAGACCTTACTACCTAAATACCTTCTAATATCTTGACCAACCCTTGTTGGGGTTATGCTAAGGGGAATATGGATCCTTTCCAATAGAATGTAATGGAAACTGGATATTCCGAGTTCAATGGTGAGGGCTATTGGGACTTGATAAAATAGTGGGAGACTTAATAAAATTTATTATTTATTATAAAATGTAATCAATAAAGTACTAATGATATGCTCTTTTAATTGTAGAATAAAAATGAAAAACTCGTCAACCACACTATCAATATGATCAATTATGGATAAAGACAACATCCTCACCAGCAGTAACTTCCAGGAATGGTTTAGATGACTTCAGGTTATCCTACACCATGAAAGAAAGTCTTACGTGCTGGAGTCATCATTACTTGATCCACCTGCTATAGAGGCGAGTGATGGGGATTTCCTTGTCTATGAGAAACATATGAACGACGCGATTGACGTTCAATGTTTGATGCTATCATCAATGTCTAGTGATCTCATGAAGCCTCATGAAAACATGGATGCTTATAGCATGCTTGAGCACCTCCATGGTCTTTAATAGGAGAGAGCAAGACATGAAAGGTTTGAGATCTCTAAGGCACTATTTCAGAGTAAGCTTGAAGAGGTTTCCCCAGCTGGGCCTCATGTAGTCAAGCTCATTGGCTACATTGAGTGCCTGGGGGTTCTAGGTTTTAAACTCTCCAAAGAACTAGGCACCGATCTCATTATCGAATCACTCTCTCAGAGCTTCTCTAACTCCATTGTAAATTTAAATATGAACAACATTGAGAAGTATCTATCTGATCTTCTTATATTTATTCGCCAAGTGGACAAAGATATGTAGCGCAAAAAGCCTTCTGTCCTTATGGTGAATAAGAGGAAAGGGAAGGAGAAGAGATTTAAGCCCAAAGCTTCTTCACGGCCTTCCATGAAAAGGAAGATCAAAGGGGAGTCAAGGGAACAGGAGGCTGTTTGTTTTGCATGTGGCAAGAAGGAACACTGGAAGAAGAACTGCACTCATCCTAAGAACCAAGGGGAAGCTTTAGGTGCGTTTTTTATCAAGTGAAATCTATCTGTTTCTACAAATTGGGTATTAGATACAACTTGTGGTGCTCACATATGTATTCAAATACAGGAACCAAGTAGATTCAGGAAGATTGATCAAGGGGAGGTAGATCTACGAGTAGCCAACAGAGCCAGACTTGCTGCTGTAGCTGCCAGGGACTACCACCTCACGTTTCCAACTGGGATGATCTTGGTGTTAAAGGGTTGTTATTATGTTCCTTTTGTTACTAAAAACATTATTTCTGTATCTAGATTAGATACATATGGATTTTTTTTCAAGTTTGTAAATGAATGTTTCTTGTTTTACAAAGATAGCATTTGTTATGGTAGGGTACATTTATACAATGGAATTTACATGTTTAATTACACAAAACAAGTAATGGAAATTGATAACAAAGACAATTCACATTAATCATACCACACCCAACTTTGTCATCACCAGCTAGGTCATGTAAACGAGAAACACTTGACAATGTTACAACAAGATGGATATTTAGATTCTTTCAAACTAAAACCACTTGGCGTATGTCATGCATGTTTACAAGGAAAAATAACTAAATCCCCATTTAGTGGGAAAGGTGAAAGGGCTAAAGAAATTCTTGAATTGGTTCATACCAATGTGTGTGGACCATTTCTAGTTGAAGCAAGGGGAGGGTACTCATACTTCATTACTTTTACTGATGATTTTAGTAGATATGGATATATCTACTTAATGAGTTATAATTCAGATTCTTTTTATAAGTTCAAAGAATACAAGAATTAATTTGAGAACCAGCTCGGTAAGAATATTAAGAAACTCCGCTCAGAACGAGGTGGAGAATATCTTAATCCAGACTTTATTGATTACTTACAGAATTTTGGGATCCTATCCCAACACACTCTTCCAAACACGCCCCTATGGAATGGTGTGAGAGAAATGAGTAAACACTTCCTATTGAACATGGTGAGATCAATGATGTGTCATGCGAGTCTTCCATTATCCTTTTGGGGATATGCGTTACAAAAAGTGCCACACATACTACACCAAGTACCGACTAAATTGATAAATGGTATTCCATACGAGTTCTGGAGTGGAAGAAAATCCATGTTATAGAATTTACATGTGTGGGGTAGTGAAACATTTGTGAAGTCCTCTTTAGGTAACAAACTCGCACCACGAGGACCAAAGTGTACCTTTATAGGATATCCCAAGGAAACAAGGGGATATTACCTATACAAACCCTTAGAAAAAAAGTTATAGTGGCAAGAAATTCCATATTCCTTATGAGAGAGCACATCTCCAAAAGAGATAGTGGGATAGAGATAGACCTCGATGAAGTCAAGGATCAAGGTACACAAGAGTTGGTATAGGAACAGATTCCACAAAGCCCTGTGGAAGAAGAATCTGTTCCAGAGGCACAAGTACTACGTAGGAGTATAAGAGAGGTTAGAGAACTAGAACGGTATGAATTTTTAGTTACCGAGGATGGTGACTCCTTCTTAGTTGATAATAATGATCCTCTAACCTATAAGGAAGCAGTAAGTGGCATAAACGTTTCCAAGTGGCAAGAAGCCATAAAGTTTGAAATGGATTCCATGTACCAAAACCAAGTCTGGATTTTGGTAGATCCTCCAGTTAATGTAAAGTCTGTTGGTTGAAAATGAGTATTCAAGAAGAAACTGGACATGGAAGGACAAGTCAGTACCTATAAGGAATGACTGGTTGCAAAAGGTTTTAAACAGTGTCAAGGAATTGACTATGATGAAACCTTCTCATCAGTTGCAATGCTGAAATCCATCAGAATTCTACATGCCATTGTGGCTTACCCTGACTATGAGATTTGGAAAATGGATGTCAAAACAACATTCTTTAATGGGAACCTTAAATAATATGTCTACATGACACAACCTGAAGGATTTGTGACTCCAAAAGATGCCAATAAGGTATGCAAGTTGCAGAAATAAATTTATGTATTAAAGAAAGCATCCAGGTCATGGAAAATTTGTTTTGATGAATCCATAAAAGAATTTGGTTTTATCAAGAATGAATGTGAGCCTTGTGTCTATAAACAGTTTAGTGAGAGTGTAATCATTTTCCTAATAGTATATGTTAATGACATATTACTTATTGGAAACGAGATACCAGTCTTACAGTCTATTAAGGAATGGTTGAATCAATGATTCTCCATAAAAGACTTGGGCGAGGCAGCATATATTCTTGGGATCAAGACACATCGTGATAGATCCAAGAGATTGCTGGGCCTAAGTCAAAGTACATATATTGATAAGATAATGAAGAGATTTGTTATGGAACAATCCAATAGGGGATTGTTTCCAAAGTCACATGGAATTCATATTTCCAAGAAAATGTGTCCTCTGACACATGAGGGAAAAAAGATAATGGAAAGGACTCCATACACATTAGGGATTGGGTTAGTCATGTATTCCATGCTATGTACTAGGATGGATGTCGCCTACGCATTGAGTGCAGTAGGTAGATATCAAGCTAACCCAGGTGACCTCCATTGGATGGCAGTCAAGACTATCCTAAAGTATCTGAGGCGTACTAAGGATATGTTCCTGGTTTATGGAGTAGATGATGAACTAGTCATCAGAGGATATGCAGATGCTAGTTTCCAGACCGATCAAGATGACATGAAGTCATAAACGGGATACATCTTAACTTTTAATAGAGGTGTAGTGAGCTGGAAGAGCTCAAAGTAGAGTGTGGTCATAGATTCTACAGTAGAGTTTGAGTATATCATAGCTTCTAAGGAATCTAAAGAAGCAGTTTGGATGAAAATATTTTTCCAGGATCTAGATGTGATACCTAACAGTAAATATCCCATCACATTGTACTGTGATAATACTGTAGCGGTGGATCTTGCAAAAGAGCCAAGGTCACATCAGCAGACAAAACACATACTTCAGATGTATCATCTCTTGAGGGATTTTTCTCAGAGAGGTGAAGTTGCAGTGAGAAGTATTTCCACAGAAGACAGCATGGCAGACCCCTTGACTAAAGCCTTGACTTAGCAGAAACATGATCATCATGTGATGTCTAGCAGACTGAATGTCATAGGCAGTTGGCTCTAGTTCAAGTGGGAGTTTTTAAGATTTGGTGTCCTAGAACCAACTAGTTTTACTTTTATTACATGGATATTTAATGTATTATTACATATTGTTCATTGTTCTACATGACTATGATGTAATAATGTCATAGAGTATTTGTCGCATTGATAAGGTCATGGAAGTTCCCCACTATGATGAGAACCTTGAAATGCTATAACAATATTCTTAAATATTGTTTTGTGGTTGGATGAAATTCTATTATGGGACACATATCATGTAGACCGTTAGGTGTGAGTACTCATAAGCAGACGAGACTTCCTCTCATGAAGTTTGTACTTGGTAATCTCCAAGATATGAGATTATGTGAACAGACCCGCAAGTAGGAATTCTGCATGTTTTGGTGTCATCAGATATTACTATCTACGAGTGTGTGTCATGATCCTTATACTTTAATATTATCATTAATACGTGTCACGACTTACGCACTTTGATTTACTAACGAAAACTGTCACGCAGACAGTTGACGGGAAGTAGGGTACATTGGGTGTGTCACAAGTGACATTTTATTAATAGATAAGTCTAGGAAGGATTTGTCCCTTCCATTTGTGGAAGTTGATATCTCGAACCTTTGATTGAAATAGAACTGTTGTGAAAAATTTTATATCCATGGTGTAATAACGAGTTTTGTTTCAGGTAGTCAAAGAATGACGTATCAAGCATAAAAGTTGATGTCAGAATTATAAAACTTGCTTGATGAGATATCACAACAAATGAATTATATTACACAATGAGCGTTCATATATGGATGTCGTTGTTTTGACTTTACATTCTTTATCTTGGGTTCCTTGACCCGTTGCTAGATAGTTCTCTTGGACTTTAGGCAAACCCACCTAATGCTAACGAGAAAGAATCCTAGAGGGTCACACACTAAGTGTTTTTGGTGGTCTTATTTAAATTCTATTTGAATTTAATTAATGAAATAAATATTATTCTCAAGACCGTGTAATAATTTTATTCAAGTTAAAATGATCGCATAAATTAAATAAAAAATATATATTTATTTTATTAAACATTTAATAAATATTTATTTACAAGTTTGTAAATAAAATATTTATTTAAGAGAATAATTTATTTATTTATTTATTCCTGTGTTCAATAAATGGAAGTGAAGTTCGAGAAGACCAAGGTCAGTCTGGTAGTAAAATAATTATTTGCAAGATGGTAAATAATTATTTAACTAGTTGGCACAAATTAAAATAACGCTGCTATTATTTTGTGATGCGGAATTTTATTTATAATTACGTTTTGTGTAAGTTGGTTCACCATAAATAATGACCCGGTATTATTATTAAATGCATGGGTTTTCTCTAAGTTTATGAATGTATTTAATTATTTCTATCCAATTAAATATTGTAACTGAAATTCCATGTATATAAATTGGCAAGTATGCCTATTGTGCTAGACACCACACCACACTCCTGGTGAATTGAGAATTATTAAGCCAAACGATTTCTCTCTTGAATCCCCTTCTCTCCCATCTCAAGAATGAGAGACGTTCTTTAAGGACGATGAACAAGTGATCAAGAACAGCTGACACAAGGCACTCGCTTCGCCGCGCTAGCACCCGGAGAACGAGCGGTGTCGATCGGAGGCCATCGGAGCATGTGTGGATCACCGTTAGGCGGATTCTAGTTTGGATCCTTACAAGTGCAATGAGATAATCTGGAAGGTTCATTCCGGATGATCAATATCATCAACAAAGAAAAATACCAAAGATATAGGAATTATTTTTCTTTATGAAATTAATTAAATTAATTATAAACCTGATGTGCACAATCCTCTCTAAGGTTTCAAGCCTATTTCGTCTTTATCTAAATCTTTGATTATATTCTGTGGAGACTGGAATTCATCGTCTTATTGATCCTGGAATAATCATTGATCATGGAAAAAATCAAATTTGGGTGTCGTCCCAACCACGCTTCCGCTACACTTGGAACCTTCAAGATCTGGCTACCACCAGCTTCATGCACATGATGAATATGTACCGAAGACAACCTTCAGATGTCGGTATAATCACTACGAGTACCTAGTGATGTCTTTTGGCATAAAAATGCCCCAAAAATGTTCATGGGACTCATGAACATGATCTTCCCACCTTACTTAGACCAGTTCATGGTGGTCTTCATTGATGAATTCCTATTGTACTCGACGACCACAGAGGAGCACGCGATACACTTGAGGATGGTCCTGGAAACACTCCAAGATCACCAGCTTTATGGTAAGCTCTCAAAGTGTCAGTTCTAGATTAAAGGGGTCCGCTTTCTAGGAAACGTCATTTCAGAGGCTGGAGTCGTAGTGGATCTGGAGAGGATTGAGGTGGTTCTTACTTGGGAGCCACCCAATAGTGTTACCGAGGTGAGGAGTTTCCTGGGTTTGTTTGAGTATAATATAAGGTTTGTACCTTAATTTTATAGAATAGCAGATTCCTTGATGACATTGACATGGAAGGTGTAACCCTTCATGTGGATAGGTACATTTCAGTAGTGCTTTCAGGAGCTGAGGTATAGGTTGATGAGCGCTCCCATCTTGAGACTACTAGAGGAGGGAATCAGGTATGTAGTGTTATATGATGCATTAGGGACTGGTCCTGGTTTTGAACTGATGTAGGGGAAAGTGGTGATTGCCTATAGTTCACACCAGTTGAGATATAATGAGAAGAACTATGTGACCCATGATCTTGGGTGAGCAGCGGTAGTCTTTGCATTGATGATATGGCGACACTACCTGATGGATGAGCGGTTTACCATCTACTATGAACAGAAGAGTCTCAAGTATATCTTATCTCACAAGGATCTGAACTTGAGACAGAGGCGATGGATAGAGTTCCTCTAGGACTATGACTTCGATATTGTTTATACTCCTGGGAAGGGGAACATAGTGACAGAAGATCTCAGTAGGAAATCTAGCTTGAAGTTGCTAATCGAGGCATTAGATTAGTTGGAATCATTGTATATATCCTTTGGGGATAAATATAGAGCATCTTACCTTCAGTCGATGGTTGTCACCCCTCCACTCTTATAGTTATTCAGGGAGGCATAACTAGGTGATACCGACTACGAGACCCAACGTACTCAGTTGTCCATAGGGCATGTACCTGATAGATAATTGATAGGTGGGGAGCATGTTGTTATTTTCAAGGGGAACATAGTTGTACCGGTGGCATTGTGGGAGGAGGTTATAAGGTAGTTATACACATCCCCTTTGGCAGTACATCTGGATTTGGAGAAGATGTACCAGGACCTCCAACGTCAGTTCTGGTGGCTGGGGATGAAGAAGGCGGTAACATATTTCGTTTCTCGATGCCTCACTTTTCAGAAAGTGAAGGCCAAGCACTAGGTTCTGGTAGGCTTGAACCAACTAATTAAGGTTCTAGAGTTTAATTTGGATGGTATATCTATGTACTTTGTGATAGGTTTACCGCACACGTCCAGGAGAAATGATACCATCATGATGATTGTTGACCAACTCACCAAGTCGGCCCACTTCTTACCGACCTGGGAGCAGGGTTTAGTGGAGATCTTAGGATTCCTCTATGTTCAAGAGATAATTCGGATTCATGGAGTTTCCTTAAAGATTGTTTCAAATCGTGATGATCATTTCACATCACGGTTAGGGAAGTAATTATAGGAGGTTTTTGGGACACAGCTGCGTTTGGGCACAAATTTTCATCCACAAACAGACGACCAGACTGAGTGGACCATTTAGGTTCTAGAGGACATTCTACAAGCCTTCATCTTGGACTTCATTCATAGCTGGGAGGATCACCTACCACTGGGGTAGTTTGCGTACAACAAAATCTTCCACTACACCATTGGTATGACACCGTTCAAGGGCTTGTACAAACAACAATGCAAGTCACCAAGTCGGCCCACTTCTTACCGACCTGGGAGCAGAGTTTAGTAGAGATCTTAGGATTCCTCTATGTTCAAGAGATAATTCGGATTCATGGAGTTTCATAAAATATTGTTTCAAATCGTGATGCTCATTTCACATCCCGGTTATAGAAGTGATTATAGGAGGTGTTTGGGACTCAACTGCATTTGGGCACAACTTTTCATCCACAAACGGACGACCAGACTGAGTGGACCATTTAGGTTCTAGAGGACACGCTACAAGCCTTCATCTTGGACTTCATTCATAGCTGGGAGGATCACCTACCCCCGGGGTAGTTTTCATACAAAAAAATATTCCACTACACCATTGGTATGACACCGTTCAAGGACTTGTACAAACAACAATTCAAGTCACCACTATACTGGACTGACCTAGGAGATTCAGAACTCATGGGTCCAGAGTTGGTATGTGCTACCATTAAGAAGGTTTAGATCATCCAGGAGCAGATGAGGATTTCACAAAGCTGTCATAAGATATATGCTGGTAGGATACAGAGGTCTCTGGAGTTTGAGGAAGTAGACCATGTGTTCCTTCAGGTCTCACCTCGATGGGGATTGCGGATATTTGGATGGGGAGGCAAGTTATCTTGGAAATACATCAAACCTTTTAATATTATGTAGAGAGATGGTGAGGTGAAGTACCACCTAGATCTTCCACCACAGTTGCATCGTGTACATGATGTCTTCCACGCACAACAGTTGAAGAGGTATGTGCGTGATCCATCACACGTCATCGACTGGGGTGATCTAGACATTGACGATGGGGAAAATTTTGTGGATTACCCGATGGAGATCAATGATCGAAATAAGAGGATCCTTCATGGGAGGTTGATTACTCTAGTTCGCATTCAGTGGTAGCATAATAATCTAAAAGAGAGCACTTGGGAGTTGGAGTATCAGATTCGTGCTCAGTACCCTCATCTTTTTGTTGATTAGCCCTTGTTTTGGCTTGCGGGGATGTAAATCCATAAGGTGGGGATAATTTAATGACTCATATTTTCTCTGATATTTTTTATAAATTAATTGGAAAAATTCTGAGACCAGGTGCTTAGATGGAGTGTGATTATGAAGTTCGGTATTCCCGGGACAAATCAATAAATAACGTTAAATTTTTAATAAAATGCATGGGCGTTTTTACTCTAGAACTATATAAATTCTAAATAGGTGTCTAGTTTATAAATACAAGGAATCCATTGTGTTCAAAACAACAATTTTTCCCTAGGTGAGGCCTAACATTGGCCAGTGCTGGTCAACTGTGAAAATTAATTTTTTGACGTATCAGTAATAAAATATTTAATAAAAATATTTTATTTCAATGCAACGCATATTTTATTTATATTTGAGTTTTTCAGGAATTTAGTGTTATCACCATAACCATGGAATTACCCTGAGACTAGGAGAATGATGTTCTCTCAATGGTGATGACAGATCAGAGATTGGGACTTGGATCGAAGATCAATAGATCAACGAACAATGACGACATATCTTTGTCCTTAATCAACAACCAATCCAAACCACATGTAGGGTGTTGTTTCTTTATGATTTGTTTCCCTTTATTAAATTTGATTAAGAATATGGATTAATTCATGAATAGGTTTATCCGCGGTTAGATCGGTTGCGGGATGAGAGTTATCTTGCAAGAATTAAATGGGGGTTAGATCTGTGTGACTGCTTAGTTCTTCAGGATCCCTATAATAAGGACGAATTGGGGATGATGCGAACAAAGGCCAAGATTCATCCTTTGGGTGCTTTTTGGTTCTCCTTTTCCACATTGTTCTTCATGTTCTTCACGTTATTCGTGATTTTATGGGTGAATGATTGTTGTTCCTTTGTTTTATAGTGTAATAATCAGAGGCCAAAGATCCAACACCCCCACAGCACCACGAAGGATTGATGGTGAAGGAACATCACTTTTTGGTATAGGTAGAGTATGAGGGTATAACGGTAGGCCACTGGTGGGGTGGCCGGTGGAGGCGGAGTGCGGTAGGCGGGGGGGGGGGGGGGATTAGAGCCAGTGTGGCCAGAGGGCATAGGCTGTGGCAGGAGGCCGCGACGTTGACCGGGGACGCGACTCGGTGCCACATCAAAGGAACCTGTGGCGGCATGGCTGCATGGCAGGCAGTGCGACAGGATGGACTTATGGAATGAAAAATGACATTGTGTTAACATGGGGGAATGTGGTCGAGGCACACTGTGTGTAGCGCAGCGAATCGGCCCATAGAGTAAGCCTGATAGGGGATTCGAGCTGCTCCAGCGGCCCAACAAGCTGGGTCCAAAAGGTCCAGTGGGCCAAGAAAACGGGCCAGTCTAGGCTGTAATGGGCTGGGTCGGGTTGGCCATACTAGGTTGGGCCGAGTCCAGTGGGTCAGACCCATCCCGGACTCGGGTTAGACCTTTTTTATAAAAAAACAGTCATAAATTTCAATCCGTATGTCTGTTTGATGAGCCATTTGTGGAGTTGGGACACTTACGATGATACGGTACTTTTGAGATACTCTAAGTGAGTCTTTGTATAAGTTGAAATAAGACCTATTGGCTTGATTAGTAGGTTCTCCTGGAATAAGCGCACTACAAGCAGAATCCTGTGGTTGGCTGTGATCTTGAAACTGTGATCTTGAAAATTCAATCCTTAAACTGTGAGTGGAAGACTATGTAACTTTGGGGCTATTTGGCTTACCAAGACTCTATTTCTTATCGAGAATCCATGTATTACTGAGACTCCGTGTCTTACAGATACTCTATATCTTTCCAAGACTCCATGTATTACTGAGAATCTATGTCTTATCAATACTAGGTGTTCTGCGGACTATGTACGATAATCAAGATTTCCATTCTACAGACTAATACCTGTTTGAAATAACTATGTATTTCTTGGTGATATAATTCATGTATTTCTTTATGGTGTACTTAATGTATTTCTTGGTGGTATTACTTTGTATTTTCAGGGTGTCCCACTAAGTATTGTTTTAATTACCCCTACAGAGTCTTTTTTTACACGTGTCGTGTCTTGTGTAGACGATCGATGCTTTGATGGAGTTCTAGGTGTGCCAGGACCAGGTGGTGATTAGAGTAATCAAACAGATGAGGTGTGCTCCTATGGATTCAGAAAACTTTACTACACCTAACATTCAGGTAGGGTTTTCTATGGATGGGTTTCAAGAACTTGTTAATTCACTTTGACAGACTCTTTCTTTTGGTGGACTTGTATTCTAGCCATTGTTTACTTTCTAGTTTCCTACTATCATACTCTCTGGTTGGTATCTTAGTGTATGCATGCATTTATTACTTAATGTTTTTACTTTATAACATTTTTGACATAGATATGTGTTGGTGTGTACAGGTACTTAGGAAAATTCCTCCAATTGCCGGATATGCCTACTTGGTGCTAGTCGCCAGCCCCTGGACTATCAGAGGTGGGCTTGAGGTAGTCGCGGCACATGCCCCTCTGAGACGGGTCATGGATGGAAGTGTGTGTGGTTTTAGGTAATACCCATAACATAACAAAATCTAAATATATGGAAGTTAATGTGGTTATTATATAATCATAGTATAATAATAATTGAAAGGGTGGTTGAAGAAATAAAATGAAAATTCTCATTGATAAATGTTAACTCTTCTTCGAGTATCCTCTTTAGGTTTGCACTAAATCATTTCTTAGTTGGATTTATATCCAAAATACGTCTTCTAGGATTAGGGGAGGGAGTTTTTAGAGTATTTTTTTTCATGTTTTGGTCGTGACAAATGGATTGAGTTGTGTGAAGAAGTGGGGAGAGTGAATTCCATTTTATAATGGAGGAGGAGTGACAATTCTTGTAAATACCCCAAAGTATTCACTATTGGGAGGTATCCCTTACCTAATATCCTCCAAAATTGAAAAATAATGTATGGTAGGTATTTATTGGTAAAAAAATATCTCCAAAAAAATAAATAAATACATTTTTATCATGTTATTCCTTAGTCTTTAAGTTTACTCAATTTTATCTTTATAGTTTTTACCAAGGTAACTTGTATCTTTTATTTACCTAGGAAATTTATCCTTGAATAATATAATTAGAAAGATATTTATTATATAATTTATACCTAATTATTATAAATATTAAGTCTAATTCATTAAATAAAAATCCTATATGTGTGTAAAATTAATTTTAATACAAACACATGTAATGCACAAAACCCTATTTTAACCTTAATCATGTTAATTAATTTAAATTGTTTTCACCAATAATTATGGTAAAAAATTAATTTAACCTTGTTAGATAAAATATATTATTATTATTACAAATATTGAATCCGTTTTTCCAAATCCCATTCACATAAGTGGCATAATTTAATTTTAAATTAATCCAACAAACGCAACGAGAAAGCTAATTTTTAAAGTGAAAATGATCAAAAGTTTACAAAGTTTCGATATCTAATTTCAATATGAAATTTATTCCAATGAACTAAATTGGATTCATATATGTATAATTAAACTAATTATACTTTAAAACAAATTTAAAATATAATGTAAATTTTTAAACAATTTTGGTGAAAAGACAGTTTTCAATTAAAATTTAGTATTTTTCACTTTTCATCAAAAAATGAAACTTTTCATAAAAAAATAAAAAATTAATCCTAAGATAATATTTATATTATTTTTTAAAAATAAATTTTATTTTTTCAAATAAATTTTCTAAAATTGGTAAAAAAATAATTTTAAAAAAAGTGCGCCATAAAAAGATGAGAAAACTATTTTTTTTTGAGAAATACAGTTTTAAGCGTAAAATTGCATTTATTCCCATATTGTTTTTCCAGAAAACACATAAGATGAGTTTTAAACATTATATTGAATTTAAAATATATAAATATAATTAATACAATTCATTAATGTTATTTTTTTAATTTATTGATGTAAAATAAACTTGTGTGCATAAAAATTGTTTTTTAGAAATAGATTTCCTATTATTTTAAAAAGGGTTTTATATTCCTTTATAATTAATTAGTTAGAAAAGATTTAATTTTATATACATGTGTAAACTATATTTTCATAATTTAGTTAATCTTGTTCATAACTATCATTCTAATGGCTAGGTAAAAACTATCATATAAATAATAATATTTTAATAATATGTCATGTTTCATTTAAACTTAGAGTTGAATGTGAAGAAAGATAAGCTTAGTGACACATGTAATGTATGAAAAACTTAATTTTGAGTGTAAATCAAGATAAACATAGTATTCCATGTAAATAAAAATATCTATAAGATTAAATTAATTTGAAAAAAATATTTCAAAAAATCTTGAGGTGTTATATTTATAGCTTGAGTTGTATTGAAACTTTTCAAGAGGTCTCTCTGTATCTATATTTAAGGATTTGGGAATTCATATTTGTTTTCAACACTAAAAAGGTCATGAGATCACAATTATTTAGTGTTTGAATGAGTATCAAGTTTTTTAAACTTTGAGAGCTACCCCAAAAGTGTTTTGGAGGATCTCTAGAAGAAGTTATAAATGAATATTCATATGGTATTTCATATGATGTGATACATGATTAATTTATGGTAGATTTTCTAAAAATATTTTTAAAGATATAAAAAATGAGTTTTGGATTTGGTTTTATGAGTTGTTTCATATGATGTGACATAAGGTGAAAGTGTACTTAGTTTATGAGTCTTTTAATTAAAGTTAAATATTGATGGTTACGTGCACTAAAAGTTTGTCCATGGTGTGGTGGTTTAGATAATGTTGAGGTATGTCCTTAAGTACAACATATTATAGTGTAGGGAACTATTATATAGTGTGTATATATATATATATATGATATTATCATGTTTTATGATAATTCTTGGTTTAATCTCTATCTTCTATATCAGTTATTATTTTAAAGACCCATACCTTTTTCAGGTTGCGAATTTTAATGTAAATTTGTATTTTTGATTTTGGTTTTGGGGTCATTGAGAGAATCAGGATTCAAATTTAAATTTTTAGAGTTATATAATCTTAAGGAGATGTTTTTTGGATGTGGTTTCAGGCATATTGAGTGTTTCAAGTGCTTGGGTGAGCGTTGGATAAAGGCTGAGAGGTCTGCAGTTGAAATTTTAGTTGTATGCGGCATGTCATGATGTAACAGTTGGAGTTTGCACTATGAAGAGATGTATAGGGAGGCATCATGCCACATAGCATAGGAAAAAATAAAAAAAGTAAGATTCAAGCCATGTGTGGATATTTTTGGGATCTCATCACACCATATTTCTGTAGGGATGTTCTGTGATTGGGGTTGGTTGAGGGGCTGGCTACTCAACCTAGTGGTGTCAAGTTGTGAGAAGTGTGGGGTATAAAAGGTCTCATTGTGAAGGACAAGAGGGAATTGAGTGGTGCCTCTTCATAATGTGAGATTACTCCACGACCCCGAGGTTCATATCAAGACTGATGCTTGGGTTTATTTTTTTTAGAAAGGGATGAATGAAAATTTACCATTTGGATCCCATTAGTTATTAGGTCGAGAGGTGCGTACGAGAGGGCCATCTTGTCTGACTCCCTCTGTAACGACCCGAAATTTTTTAAATAAATTTTGTTTCCCAATTTTATGTGTTATTGTTATACTCAACAAAAACGTTTTATTTGATAAACATGATTATAATTAAAATAAGATCAGTGGGTTTTGACTATTATATAACCATCGGTCAATATGACCGCTGTGAACAAAATGTTTTGATATAAGTAATCTTGGTTAATTATTATAGAAAGAAGATTCGATGGCCTCACCTAGTAGTCTTGGACCGATCGAAGCCCATCTAACAGAGCTTGGGAAGGAGGTAGCACCACTGGGCTTTGCTCTGGATCAAATCCAAGCCGAACTTCATCATGTGAAGCTGGAACGGAATCGCCTTCGTGAGAAGTTCAAACTGATAGAAATTACTACTCGGGCAATGTTGACTGAGCCGCCCCAAGCTTCTATCACCCTAGCACACCTTACTCTTAGGTCTTATGCTGGTATTATAAGGGGTTATGTAACGAGACCGTAACTACCTTGTCTAATCCTTGTTTTAAATAAAAATTGGGATTTCTTCTTATGATGAAGTTTATGAATTTTGAAATGAACGGATAAATATAGTATGCAGATTTTTGATGAATTTTAGAAAAAGGATATTTTAAATATGTTTATGTAAACCCTAAATAATTAAAAATGTGTAATGATTTTCAAAAAATGGTCTTCTGCAATTATGTTCAGTACTAAATTTAGAGTCTAATAAGTCCAACTTGATTTTTGATGAATAGTAAATTATGAATAGTGATTTTATGATTAGGATTAGTAATATGACCAAATGGATTAGTAATCTCACTTAAAGAAAGTTTTAAAATAATCTAGGCACCATGATTAAGTAATGTGATTCAATAAAATAGTTAAATAACGGTTTCATTAATTATTATTCAAGTATTAGTTTTTTCGGGTGAATAGTTTTTTTTAATTAAAAATTTAATTAAAAATAATTAGAAAATTATTTTTATAAAAATGAATTTATTTTTGAACTCAAAGCATCGATATTATGTTATGGTAATTTTTGGGGTTTTTTTCTGAAAAAATGAATTTTCGATGAATAGTGTTTTTATTTAAAAATTAAATTAAAAATATTTAGAAAATTATTTTTATAAAATGGATTTCATTTTTGAAATCAGAGCATTTATATTTGGTTAATGTGAAATTTTGGGATTTTTCTGAGAAAGTTGAATTTTCAGTGAATAGTAAAAATACAGTTTTAGGGTTTCGGTATGTTTAATGACATCATAACGGTGTCATGATGATGTCATGAGATCTTTTGAGGGTTGGCCGGCCAAGGGTGATGAATTATTGTTTTGGGGGCCCCATGTGGCCTAACTCCATGATAAATGACAAGGGAGAGCACATGGGTTTGAGAAAAGCACATGTGAGGTGTCCCTTGGCCATTAATGCCTTGTCCCCTCACTTTCCCTATAAATACCAAGCCCTCCTCTCATCCATTCGACTCCCCACTCATTCCCAACGAATTTCTGGTCTCATTACCTCCCAAGGAGTCCTCCCAAGGTGCCCCCAATCCCTCAAGGTCCCAACCTTTGAGGTTTAAGAGTTACATTTTAAGGTAAGGGATCCGACCCCTCTCTTTCTTTTCAAGTAATCTCTTTTATGTCATTTCTTTTATACTCCATGTTCTTATGTTGGATGATGTTCTTTTATATTCATCCTACTTCCTATTTCATTTTCATATGATGAGAGACCCCCCCTTGCTCTCATCAATTCGTTTTAAGAATGTTTAAGTGGCGCCGTTAGGCTGCCGAATTTTTAAGGGATTCTTTCACCTTCCTCGTTTTCAAGTTCTATTTTCATTCAAGTCTTTCATGTTCCTTTTTATTATGTTGGGGTATGATCTCTAAATTATCATACTGATCTTTTATGATCATATGATGAGAGACCCCATTTGATCGCTTCAATTCAGTATTTTGAAGTTTTAAGTGGCGCCGTTAGGCTGCCGAATTTTTAAGTGGTTCTTCACCCTTCTCGTTTTGAAGTTATACTTTCATGTCAATTATTTCAAGTTCCTTTTTGTTATATTGGGGTATGATCTCTATATATATCATACTGGACTCTTATGTTCATATGATGAGAGACCCCATTTGATCTCTTCAATTCAGTATTTTGATGTTTTAAGTGGCGCCGTTAGGCTGCCGAAATTTTAAGTGGTTCTTCACCCTTCTCGTTTTGAAGTTCTACTTTCATGTCAATTATTTCAAGTTCCTTTTTGTTATGTTGGGGTATGATATATATATCTATCATACTGGACTCTTATGTTCATATGATGATAGACCCCATTTGATCTCTTCAATTCAGTATTTTGATGTTTTAAGTGGCACCGTTAGGCTGCCGAAATTTTAAGTGGTTCTTCACCCTTCTCGTTTTGAAGTTCTACTTTCATGTCAATTCTTTCAAGTTACTTTTTGTTATGTTGGGGTATGATCTCTATATCTATCATACTGTACTCTTATGTTCATATGATGAGAGACCCCATTTGATCTCTTCAATTCAGTATTTTGTTGAAGTTTAAGTGGCGCCGTTAGGCTGCCGAATTTTTAAGTGGTTCTTCACCATTCTCGTTTTGAAGTTCTACTTTCATGTCAATTCTTTCAAGTTCATTTCTATTATGTTGGGGTATGATCTCTATATCTATAATACTGGACTCTTATGTTCATATGATGAGAGACCCTATTTGACCTTGTCAATTCAATTTTGTTGAAGTTTAAGTGACGCCGTTAGGCTGCCGAATTCTCACAAGAGAAATCTTTTTTTTCTTCCTTTCATGTTCTTAATTTCATATGGTATATTTTAAAATTTCATTACCATGTTCTTAAATCTCTTATATTTTGTCCCTCTACTGTTTGATGGGTAATTTATGAATGTTTGACCCATGTCCCCTCTCTTTTCAATGTTTTCTAAAACCTTGTAACATAGCCGTTATGCTGCAGAATTTTCGTCTCAAAATGCCTCTCTCTTTTCTCAAAATTATTTTATGTTATAAAGTGAATACTCAAAGCTCTTATTTCTACAAGTGTATTCGCATATATATCAAAATGTTCTATTTTGAATTCTGGGATTTACATACATGAGACCCTCTTTCCCTTTCCGTGGGTTTAAAGCGACGTAAAGATCATGTCTTTAAAGCAGTTTTTAAAATGTTATGATTATGAAATGAAACCAATTTATTTTATGCTATATGGGTTATTTATGAAATGTATGATGATGATATATGTGGCTCACATGATAATAAAGGCAAATTTAAGGGTGCGCCCTGATAGCGCTCCAATGCATTGGGTAATGATGTAACCACTAGAGATTACAATTTTCACGATACCTTGGTGAATAACCTTGGTAATTTTAAAATGACACCTTGGGGATGGACCTTGGTGATATGTTCATGATTGTCTATGTTAAATTATGTAGCCACATCTTCAAGTTATGAAAAAGTTTTATTTTTATTATGATATGCCTCATGATTTCATTTTCATGCCTTAAAGTTCTTTTCATGACTTTATTGATGTATCTCAAGTTCATATGTAAAATGTTTCACTTGTTTCCCTTGCCGGGCCTTCTGCTCACCCTTCCTTTTGATGTATGTCCCCAGGTTATGGGATGCAGTAATGATCCTAGGGTGAACATGAGGAGAAGCCTTTCAAGTGTTTAAGAAGAATGTTTTTTTTTGTTTCATGTTTTATGTTCCTTGTTTCCAAGACACTAATCCTTAAAGATCCTCAGTTCCGTGTAATGGAATGAAAAGTTATGTTATAAAAAGACGGGATGCTATAGTTGGTATCAAAGGATGGTTTAGTTATTTGTGGAAATTAGGATATGAAAACTCTAGGAGGAACCCTATAGAAAAGTTTAATATAGGAAATCTTCCTGGTATTTTGGTGAGTATTGAGTAAGGGGTTGCCAAGCAAATACATCCCTGTCTGGATACGAGCAGGTAGAGGTGGCTCTGGCACAGATGTACATAGGGGTAAAACCCGAAAACACCGCTTTGAGCTAGACTCGAACGGGAACTGGTACACGACAACGGGCCTTGCTGCACTCTTGGTTACGACACTCCCGGGGGATATGCTTTGGTTAATTCATAAGCTTGGTATGAACCATTGTTAAAGGAACAAAGATAAAATAAAATAAAGGTTCACATAAGAATATATGATCATTCATAACCTAGATGGGAACCTAGGAGATCACAAGTTAGGGTATACCTTTCATATACAAGTTATCCTTATATGATTTCAGTTCCTTTTCATGATTATTAGCTAAGTACTTAAACCCCTAATTATGCTTTCTCTTCTTAGTTAATGGTGGGAAATGGAAGAACATGTACCGACAACCAATGTGATAGGAAATGCGATGATTTTAGAATTAATATGACAGGGATGATTAGGGGATTAAAATATGATTATTATTTTGGAAGACGTTCATTATTTTGGGAACCATATTTGATCGAGGTAAATAGATTACTACGGTATTTTCATTGAGGAGTAAGGTTGACTTATATTTTGAAGAATCGATGAATTTAAGGTGAACTTATAGTAATTTAGGTTACTTATGGGAATGACTAACCTATCTTGGGTAAAATATGTTTAGGTTAGCTACTTTTTTTATAAGATGTTAGGAGTGGTTGATGTTGTCTAGAGATGAACAATGAAGTTGTTTTGAAAGACTATGTTATCAAATCCTTATTGTATTTGGGTTTCAATCTTAGTTTGGTTTGTTTTGAGGAATTTTAAGGACCGTTATTTAGGGAATGGTCTATGATGAAATTTGGGTAGTACCATGGAACTTTGATGATTTAAAAGTAGTTTCCATTCCTATGGGATTCTTTCTTTTTGAAGAGTTGTTTTACCTTAACCTTTCAGTTTTTGGGATAATGTTTAAAGATAGAATAAATAGATAGTTAATCTTTTGTAGATTATGTGATTCTATAGAAGATGATTCTTGTGCTTTTATGAGACCAAGTGTTTTTGAATTCTCATCATTTGGAGAAAAGATTAGTGTTGGTAGGGACTTGTTAAAGGATGAAACTCTACTTGAAGGTAGGTATATTTTCTTATGTTTTTGTTCTATGTAGTAAATGAAATCCTCAAAATTATGAAAAGAAACGTAAAACAAAAATGTTGTTGGTTTACGTTTCCTACTAGGTAATCAAAGACCGTTTACACACATCATAAGTTTGGTATTTTCTCATGGTTAACTTTCTCCTAATCATGTTCTCTATCACTCTCCCTCAGAACTTGACCCTTTGTTTTTTCCTCCATGTCCATGTTTTCCTACATGGAACCCTAGTGTGGGTTAACTCGGGTGACCTTTGTACTTCCCTTTCTTTATTTTAAAGTAATAGTTTTACTGACTCCTTTTCCGATGTGGGACTTTCAATGAAATTTCAAAACACAATTTTAAAATTGTGAGGACGCAATTTCTTAAGGGGGGAAGATTGTAACGACCCGAAATTTTTTAAATAAATTTTGTTTCCCAATTTTATGTGTTATTGTTATACTCAACAAAAACGTTTTATTTGATAAACATGATTATAATTAAAATAAGATCAGTGGGTTTTGACTATTATATAACCATCGGTCAATATGACCGCTGTGAACAAAATGTTTTGATATAAGTAATCTTGGTTAATTATTATAGAAAGAAGATTCGATGGCCTCACCTAGTAGTCTTGGACCGATCGAAGCCCATCTAACAGAGCTTGGGAAGGAGGTAGCACCACTGGGATTTTCTCTGGATCAAATCCAAGCCGAACTTCATCATGTGAAGCTGGAACGGAATCGCCTTCGTGAGAAGTTCAAACTGATAGAAATTACTACTCGGGCAATGTTGACTGAGCCGCACCAAGCTTCTATCACCCTAGCACACCTTACTCTTAGGTCCTATGCTGGTATTATAAGGGGTTATGTAACGAGACCGTAACTACCTTGTCTAATCCTTGTTTTAAATAAAAATTGGGATTTCTTCTTATGATGAAGTTTATGAATTTTGAAATGAACGGATAAATATAGTATGCAGATTTTTGATGAATTTTAGAAAAAGGATATTTTAAATATGTTTATGTAAACCCTAAATAATTAAAAATGTGTAATGATTTTCAAAAAATGGTCTTCTGCAATTATGTTCAGTACTAAATTTAGAGTCTAATAAGTCCAACTTGATTTTTGATGAATAGTAAATTATGAATAGTGATTTTATGATTAGGATTAGTAATATGACCAAATGGATTAGTAATCTCACTTAAAGAAAGTTTTAAAATAATCTAGGCACCTTGATTAAGTAATGTGATTCAATAAAATAGTTAAATAACGGTTTCATTAATTATTATTCAAGTATTAGTTTTTTCGGGTGAATAGTTTTTTTTAATTAAAAATTTAATTAAAAATAATTAGAAATTTTTTTTTTATAAAAATGACTTTATTTTTGAACTCAAAGCATCGATATTATGTTATGGTAATTTTTGGGGTTTTTTTCTGAAAAAATGAATTTTCGATGAATAGAGTTTTTATTTAAAAATTAAATTAAAAATATTTAGAAAAATATTTTTATAAAATGGATTTCATTTTTGAAATCAGAGCATTGATATTTGGTTAATGTGAAATTTTGGTATTTTTCTGAGAAAGTTGAATTTTCAGTGAATAGTAAAAATACAGTTTTAGGGTTTCGGTATGTTTAATGACATCATAACGGTGTCATGATGATGTCATGAGATCTTTTGAGGGTTGTCCAGCCAAGGGTGATGAATTATTGTTTTGGGGGCCCCATGTGGCCTAACTCCATGATAAATGACAAGGGAGAGCACATGGGTTTGAGAAAAGCACATGTGAGGTGTCCCTTGGCCATTAATGCCTTGTCCCCTCACTTTCCCTATAAATACCAAGCCCTCATCTCATCCATTCGACTCCCCACTAATTCCCAACGAATTTATGGTCTCATTACCTCCCAAGGAGTCCTCCCAAGGTGCCCCCAAGCCCTCAAGGTCCCAACCTTTGAGGTTTAAGAGTTACATTTTAAGGTAAGGGATCCGACCCCTCTCTTTCTTTTCAAGTAATCTCTTTTATGTCATTTCTTTTATACTCCATGTTCTTATGTTGGAGGATGTTCTTTTATATTAATCCTACTGCCTATTTCATGTTCATATGATGAGATACCCCCCCTTGCTCTCATCAATTCGTTTTAAGAATGTTTAAGTGGCGCCGTTAGGCTGCCGAATTTTTAAGGGATTCTTTCACCTTCCTCGTTTTCAAGTTCTATTTTCATTCAAGTCTTTCATGTCCCTTTTTATTATGTTGGGGTATGATCTCTAAATTATCATACTGATCTTTTATGATCATATGATGAGAGACCCCATTTGATCGCTTCAATTCAGTATTTTGAAGTTTTAAGTGGCGCCGTTAGGCTGCCGAATTTTTAAGTGGTTCTTCACCCTTCTCGTTTTGAAGTTCTACTTTCATGTCAATTATTTCAAGTTCCTTTTTGTTATATTGGGGTATGATCTCTATATATATCATACTGGACTCTTATGTTCATATGATGAGAGACCCCATTTGATCTCTTCAATTCTGTATTTTGATGTTTTAAGTGGCGCTGTTAGGCTGCCGAAATTTTAAGTGGTTCTTCACCCTTCTCGTTTTGAAGTTCTACTTTCATGTCAATTCATTCAATTTCATTTTTGTTATGTTGGGGTATGATCTCTATATCTATCATACTGGACTCTTATGTTAATATGATGAGAGACCCCATTTGATCTCTTCAATTCAGTATTTTGATGTTTTAAGTGGCGCCGTTAGGCTGCCGAAATTTTAAGTGGTTCTTCACCCTTCTCGTTTTGAAGTTCTACTTTCATGTCAATTCTTTCAAGTTCCTTTTTGTTATGTTGGGGTATGATCTCTATATCTATCATACTGGACTCTTATGTTCATATTATGAGAGACCCCATTTGATCTCTTCAATTCAGTATTTTGTTGAAGTTTAAGTGGCGCCGTTAGGCTGCCGAATTTTTAAGTGGTTCTTCACCATTCTCGTTTTGAAGTTCTACTATCATGTCAATTCTTTCAAGTTCCTTTCTATTATGTTGGGGTATGATCTCTATATCTATCATACTGGAATCTTATGTTCATATGATGAGAGACCCTATTTGACCTTGTCAATTTAATTTTGTTGAAGTTTAAGTGACGCCGTTAGGCTGCCGAATTCTCACAAGAGAAATCTTTTTTTTTTCTTCCTTTCATGTTCTTCATTTCATATGGTATATTTTCAAATTTCATTAACATGTTCTTAAATCTCTTATATTTTGTCCCTCTACTGTTTGATGGGTCATTTATGAATGTTTGACCCATGTCCCCTCTCTTTTCAATGTTTTCTAGAACCTTGTAACATAGCCGTTATGCTGCAGAATTTTCGTCTCAAAATGCCTCTCTCTTTTCTCAAAATTATTTTATGTTATAAAGTGAATAATCAAAGCTCTTATTTCTACAAGGGTATTCACATATATATCAAAATGTTCTATTTTGAATTCTGGGATTTACATACATGAGACCCTCTTTCCCTTTCCGTGGGTTTAAAGCGACGTAAAGATCATGTCTTTAAAGCAGTTTTTAAAATGTTATGATTATGAAATGAAACCCATTTATTTTATGCTATATGGGTTATTTATGAAATGTATGATGATGATATATGTGGCTCACATGATAATAAAGGCAAATTTAAGGGTGCTCCCTGATAGCGCTCCAATGCATTGGGTAATGATGTAACCACTAGAGATTACAATTTTCACGATACCTTGGTGAATAACCTTGGTAATTTTAAAATGACACCTTGGGGATGGACCTTGGTGATATGTTCATTATTGTCTATGTTAAATGATGTAGCCACATCTTCAAGTTATGAAAAAGTTTTATTTTTATTATGATATGCCTCATGATTTCATTTTCATGCCTTAAAGTTCTTTTCATGACTTTATTGATGTATCTCAAGTTCATATGTAAAATGTTTCACTTGTTTCCCTTGCTGGGCCTTCTGCTCACCCTTCCTTTTGATGTATGTCCCCAGGTTATGGGATGCAGTAATGAGCCTAGGGTGAACATGAGGAGAAGCCTTTCAAGTGTTTAAGAAGAATGTTTTTTTTGTTTCATGTTTTATGTTCCTTGTTTCCAAGACACTAAACCTTAAAGATCCCCAGTTCCGTGTAATGGAATGAAAAGTTATGTTATAAAAAGACAGGATGCTATACCCTCCTCCTCTCTTACCCATTGGATTTCACCTTTTATAGGGGGTTTTTATGGAGTTTCATTGGAAATTCAAGGTGATATTCCTCCTCTTCCTCCCCCTTAGTCTTCCTCTTGTTTTTTTCTCTAATTTTGTTTCATCTAGTATAGGGTTCATTAGCAAAAAATAGGTTTTTACTTATCGTTTTTTTGGGGTTTTAATGTTAGTTACCTAGAGAGGTCATTCCAAGTGATGTTATAAATAATATTTTCACATTGGTTGTTGTTAAACAATGTGAAAAAATATATTTCATGTTATTTTTTAAAACATCATCTTATAAATTATTGTGAATCCCTAAAATGGGAGTGGTTTATGACATCAGTTATTAAAAATAATTGACATGATAACCTATATTTCATTTTAGTTATTCTATAATCGATGTGAAATATAGATTTATTTCAATATTTCTCATCGATTATATAATAATTGTCATGAAAAATGTTTAAAAAAATTAAAATCAAATATAATATCCTAGAAGAATAACAACACAATAAAAACCATAAAATAGTAGCACAAAAAAAAAACAAAAAAATTATACCAAAAAATTTAAATCATTTCAACTTTACAATTTGAAATTTAAACTTTAAAATATATATTAAAAATAATCTAAAACCTAATCAAACCTATGAAATAATCCACCCATTATCCTTGTAAGTGATTTACCTCATTTTCAAAGTAAGGGTGAGGGTCATTAAAAAGACACAAATTCAAAGGAAATAATTTAACATGTATTCTCAACATGATTATAAGATAAATTAAAGAAAATATTATGATAAAATTTATCCATTTGGGATTTTATAACTATGCCAGTTGAAATTATTTTGAACATAAATCTTAGAATATAACATCCACATTCCTTTACTTCTTATTGAAAATGACAACTTTGTTTCTAATGATTTTTTCAATTCAAAATAAAATTTTAAGTACTTGCAGACAAAATCTAGTAATTATAAATGATAATTATCCTTTTGACACACACACTCAATCATTTTTTTATTCTTTATTGTTTTATATCTAATGTAATTTCATTTTCTATTTGAAAATGATATGTATGAAGTAAAATTAAAAGTCATTTTAATATACAATTATTCAAATAATCATACATACATGTCCAATACATTGTGGAAATTTTCTCGCACTTCACCTTATATAGAGTATAACCAATAAGTTGTCTTCTCTTTTGAAAAAAATAAAAAACATCTATTGGATTCTAATATATAAATAATTTAATCTTAATTGTTATTTAGTTAATAGAAATAACACTCTAATAATTATATTTTCCCTACCCTTCAATATAATGAATAATCAAACACTGAATTACATTTTTTTGAAATATTTTAGCAATATATATAGTTCTTTATGTATCTTTAAATTTCATCATTAATGGTGAATTAAATTATGGTTCAAAAAATCCATACATTGATGTCGTATCACACTGAATACAAAGTGTATAAAGATAACTAATAAAAAAAAACATAAATATTTAGTTTCATAAATTAAAGTAACTCAAAGAAATATGATAATCAACTTACATGGAAAAGACTTCTATCACATTTATGACAAAAAAATATCTAGTTACAAGCTCCATGATATCTCTCTTTAAAATTATCACAGCAATTTCATGCCAAAAAATGTTATCATCAATTCGAAACACATAAAATTCCACCAATAAAGATAAATATGTTGATAATTTATAAAGTACAAAATAAGTAGTATCTGAAGTAATAATAACATTTACTTGTTGTTATTTATACAACATGTCTTTACCTTTAAAGTATTATTGTAAAAAAATATAGATAAATAAATAAATTTTAAAAGGTTAAAACAAAATTTACACCAATATGAAATAAAGGATATAATATAGACATACCTTGGTGGAAAGTTTCTAGAATGGTCGATATGGAAAATCTAAAAAAATGGTTGATACTTTGTTTAATTGTAGTGACCTCATCTGTTGGAAATTGTACTCCTACTGATCTATCAATAATACCATACACCATGACCCTAAGATAATCCATATCTATCTATTGATGATGAATGATATCCCCGATATAATATGTATTACCATATGCAATAGTACGATTTTGAGGATCATCAACATGTAACTCACAATAGATGGGAAGTTATAAAGGAGGAGGTATAGGAGTTGGATATATAGGTGGAGGTGGAGAGGGATACACAGATGAAGGTGGAGGGGTGATATTTTTACAGTAAAACTATCTCTACATATCTAAAAACATCGATAGTACTGAATCTATAATCTTATCCTCCATCATCTCACCCAAATCCTGAATATTTACTTTTATATATTATAGTTTTCTTATATATATATATATATATCCTACTTTGTTGAAGCTCCATAATTACCAAACACTTTTTTGACTAATACAACAACCTCTTACCCTCATACATGACCTCAGTGTTTGAGATTTCCCAATATAGTAACTAAAATATTATTCCTACCCTCATGTATGAAGGTCCCATATGTGCTCTACTCCTCAAGGGATTACTATATATAATATTTTAAAATTTTATTAGTGAATTATAGTATATAAATTATTGAAATAACTTAAATTCCATAAATAACTCCTTACAATATTCTAAGCCACAACCCTTGAATCTTCTGTAAGATATCTTCCCTTTTTTCTCATTTGGGCCCACTTCAACTTTTCATTTCTATTTGGGGAGGGGGGAGGTGGGTTAACCACTATAAAGCCTAAAGACCCAGTTATCAATTTTTGAAAAATTTCATCCATACTTTTTTATTATAATAGCATATACACTCCATGAGATAATGTATGAGGGTATATGTTTTTGGATCGGATATCCTGAAGAGATCTCCTCATTTTATATAAATTAAGGATACAAAAATCATTAATATGATCATAAATACTAAAAAATACTTCTAAAATCTAATATTACACTTACCAAAAACGATTCTTGCTGTCAAATTTCAACAAATAGTTTTAATTTATCTTTATCTAAAAAAGGATATATATCACATAGTTTTTTTTATTTCCCCAAAAATGAAATCTGATGTGTGGTCTGATTGAAAATCCCTATATCTCCTAGCATCTAAAGACAAACATTTCTTTCTCACTTCGCTAGTGAAGGCTATATCATATGTCATTTGATAAGAATGGAAAAACCTATATTAGTAAATACATGTCATGATAAGTAAAATAATTAAAAAATAGGTTAGCAAAATTTTCTCCCATAACAGAGATATTTTCTCTTTATCGACACTTTTCCACTCACAAATCAAAATTATAACTTTGGCTCAAGCTTTCATTATAAAAATTCTCAAATTATAAGTTTGTGTATGATCGTCATTAGAAGCTTTTGGTGATTCATCTATTTGATTTTACATTATCCTATAAATAAAATTGACAAAAAATTAGTACAAAAATATACAAATCCAAATGTTATATAAAAAAAAAAATAAAAAATAATAAAAAATGTCCTAATAAAAAGTAAACTAAACTAAACACATTTTTATTAATATTTTTTAAAGTAGTTAACTTAAATTCTAACAACATTAATGAGAGATAAAATGATATAAAAAAACAAAAACAAAAAACAAGTAAAAGATTATACAAATTCAACTATTACATAAAAATTTGAATAATTTTTTTAAAATGACACAAAAAATACAAAACAAACCACTCTTTTTCATATTCGTTAGAGTAGTTAATAATGATGCTAAAAATAATACTGATAATATTATTTATCTTGTTCATTATTAGTTAAAAATTTTAAAATAATACTAACAATATTATGGAATATAAAATGATATAGACAAAATAAAACAAATATTAAGTTAAAATATATATAAATCCAACAGTTACATATAATGTTGAATAATTGAAAAATGATACATGAAAAACTAAAATAATCAAAACAAAAAATTTATCATATGTTTTAAAATATTTTTTTTGTGGGAAAAAAATTATAAGTAATATATCTGACATTTTATGAAATTTAAAAAGTTAAACAAGAAATAAAAACATGTTACCTGTAATATTAGGAAATTACTAAAGGATTATTTTTCCATATTCCTTCCTCATGATCATTCTATATAAAACAAACAATTTTTATGATGTGGTCATAAATATTATCTGATTATATTTCCATGTAAGTAGGGATATCACATAAATCACTATCATCATCATGTTTTTTATCACCAAAATATAGTTTTTATTCTTGTAAAATGATAGAACACTGCACATTTGATAGATCAATAACATATAATTTTTTTCTAGTGTTTCCATGATAAAAGTATCATCTATGTGTTTCAATCTACTTAGATTAACTAGTATCATACTAAATTTATCATGCCTCACACTATGTAAACTAATAACCTATTTGTATTTAAAAATCAATACTAAAAATTTAATGTAATAAATCTACCATATTTCTTAAAAAACATATTAATATGTACTTGAAATGGATATGGTTTTTTTTTATTATCACTCAAAAAATTTATTTCTTCTTAAAAAAAATACACTACTATTCTAAGATAAACTTATGTTTTATTGATCTTTGGTATAAAATTTATAGCCATTAATGTTATAACTAAACCATATTATCAAATTTAAACTTAGGTTTCCCACTAAACATATCAATGTTTCTAATGCATCTGATTAACCATACATAGTCTTATTAAACCATATATTTTTTATATACACTAAATATAAACATATCTTTTTTATTTGGATAAAATTGTTTCAACATGTTAATATGCAATGTTATATATAGATGAACATCATATATGTTATTTAAGATGTATAAATGTACCTTATTTATTTGTTCATCTATCAATGAATTTACTTTCAAAACATAGACCCATTTCACCCTAAAATTGACTCATTCATAGTGACATGAAGGAAAACTAATGTTACCAACTATAGAAAACTAGTTTGTAAAAACTCTACAACCACTTCAGAAATATACTTCTCAATAATGGAGGCTCTATGCCGATATAGATTTTTTAAATATCCATTAAAAATCTTCATATAACTTTCAAAATTATACAACCAACATAGATATATATTGGTTTGAAAATATTTATTTATCACACCAAATGAACCATTAAATTCACCTTGATTTCAAAAAAAGATGAAGGAAAGTATATTTACAGTTGAAAAATTATAGAAACTGCATCGTTCTTCAAATTTTCAATGAATCCATATCAATAACTTTGTTATTGAATTGAAAAAATAACACACCTTCATGATAGTAATTATGATATAGATTTGAAATATTCCACGTAATAAAACTATTAGGTGTGGTTGTATCATGAAATAAAAATCATAAGATTTCATGTCTATCAACTTCAATTCTTTTAGTGAAACAAAAATTTTTACATTTGAAGAATAACTCTGTGACACTTCGATACCTTGGAGGCAGTGAAATAAATAATTCTCTCCCACTTGGATAATTTATGAAAATATGAAGGTAGGTATGATAATCTCCCATTAGAAGTGGGATCTAACTCCCAACATATTCCCATTTAGATTAAGTAAAATATTTCATTCAACTGATCTATAGTATTTCATTTAATATCTAACAAATTTTCAATCAAACTATTATATATATTATTTTATACATGCATGAAATCAATGTTATGTTTGACCTCATGATATCTCCAATATGGAAGCTCAAAAAATATTGATTGTTTCTTCCAAAAATTTATATCATTACCAGATTTACATGTATTTCCAAATGGGACATCAAGGTTTTTCACCCTCTCAAAATACTGATCGGTGGAAAATGGTTTTGAAGCAATATAAAATTCCTTTTAACCATTAAATAATTATTTTAATCTTCAATAAGATTTAACTATAGAAAAAATCCTTTGATAACCCATGTATAATGTTTTTCTCCCACGTTGTGGTTAATAATATGAAATTCATTATTCATAAATTAGACAATATTAATAAACCTTATTACTATATCTAGGAAACTTTACTTATTATGGGAAGTAATTTATATTGAACATAATAATTTTATATAGTATAAAATGTTACATTTTATAAGAATCATAAAATTTGATATTATTCTCCTATAAAAGTTCCAAATCATCAATTAATGGTGATAAAAAATATCAATATCATTTACAAGATGTTTTAATCTATAAACCATTAAACTCAACAAGATATATTTCTTCTTCATACAAAATTAATTGGATAATTTATAAATTAATAATAAAATAAGATATGAACTATGTTTATTACTAAGTATTTGATATGGATTCATTCTATCTATGCACATTACAATTATGATATTTCTAAATTAATAATTATAATATAGGAAAATATTGATAAATTTTCTTCCACTATGGACAATCATATGGATGACATAATTTTCTATCAGATATCTTATCATCTACATGTCATATTAACCTTTTTTCATCATTTTACTTTTCAAATAAACTTTTAAAATATGGAATTGTAGGAAGATTCAAAATTTCCTTGGCATGAGTTATTTTAACTACTTAATTAGTCTATGATTTTTCTTTCAACTTATACCATGATTTCCCACATTTAGGACACTTTTAAATACCTTTATATTCTTTATTATATTGAACACAATCATTCTAGCAGGCATGTATCTTCTTATACCTGAAACCTATAGGGCATAATATTTTCATCGCATTATAATATAAATCTAGATGATCATTGTCTTTAGAAAGTATGTCTTTCAATAGTTATAGAAACTTTATAAAACTTTTATCACTCTATTCATTTTTTTCCTTTAATTTAATCAATCTTAACACCATTAATAAAACCATAAATTTCATACAACCTCAATAAAATGGGTTTTCAGCACCACTATATAGATGCTCAATTATCGATGATTTCCCAATTTCATCTACTTTAATATCATAAATCATTTCTTTAATTTGATCATATTTATCATTTTGAAATAATTATTATCAATATATCTTTAATTATTCCAAATTTCACTATACTAAATCCAAGGACTGTAACTCATATTAAAACCATAAAAAATGACATTTTATTTCTCTACTTTTTAACCTTTTAATATTTAAAAATTTCAAGCATGGATATAAAACAAGTTGTTGTTTGGAACATTTCATTTATAAATTTCCAAAAAAGCATCAACACCTTCCTCATATTCATCACTTTGTTATGGTGTAGTAATCCAGCTTCAACCCATTTTTATCTATAATAAATATCAAGAATTGAAAATAAGTTATTATATTTTAAAATTTAATTTTAAATTTAATTTTATAAATAATAATAAAAAATAAAGTATTTTAAAAATAAAATAAAGACAAAATATATCATAAAAAAAGTATCACTTTGAACATATCTAATTATCATCAATTTAGAAAAAATTGAAAAAAAATAATAGCATGGAAACATTATCATTTATTTAAAAAGGTTTACCACAAATAAAACACAATTAATCCTTTTTTTATTATGTAAATTAATAATTATATATTTATTTTTTTCAATTTAATTAAATAAATATCATAATATAAAGGGAAAAATATTAGAGAGTGAAAAAATGATATTACAAAACATGATAAAGAATATAAATACATGCCTACACTTATACCAAAATTGGTATACAAGAGTGACTATAAAGGCATACTCATTTGGCTCACAAAAAATAGATTCCATATAAATAAAATTTAAATTACAATAAAATCATTGTAATTTTATTTTATCAAAATAGTTAAAATATTTAAAAATGTGTCATATAAAATAATAATCAAAATAATTAAAATGATTAAATTTATAAATTCAGGGGTATTCATGACATTTTAAATAGACACAAATAACATATTAAAATCAGTACAACATTTAACTTAGTTTAAGCTGTATTCTGTCTTAGTGGGTTTAATAAATAATGCCCTAAAATAAAATTATCTCCTTATTATAAATACAATCATGCAATGTATCATTCATTAGTGACATGATTAAGTAGAAGTTAGAAAGATTTTTTGATTACAATACGATCATGAATTCATCATGATCATCTAAATATATATTATCAATACACCATACTTAAACTCCATAATCCACTATACCTTCAAAACACTTATCCACAATGATAAAAAACAAACCTTAGACACTCATTATTTAGTAAATTAAAATTATTTATAACACTAATTATAAAATAATCATTTAATCAAATCATAAATAAAAAACAACCAATCATAAATTTTAAAAAACCTTATATGTGTGAATAATCATAACTAGACAAACAAATCGTGCAGATATTTTAAATAGAAGCAGCGACTGAGATCATTCAAGAAAATGAAAATCCCAAAACAATATTCATCAAATTAAACATACCTTTGATGCATGGAAAATCATAATAAAAAATAAAAAATAAAAATAGATATCAAATAGAATACATGACAAAGGATGAAAATAAATATGAAAGCAACGATGATGAAACTGGCATGAATGAGGGTTTGGATGATGAGAGGGGATGAGAAAAAAATCACAAAGTAGAGTTTAGTAGAATAAAATGGGGGGTTTGAATAAGTGTAAATGAATTAGAGACACAAAATATGAATGTTTTTATAATGTTTTTCACATTGGTTTTTTCAAAACCAACATTATAAGTTAGTTTTTTTACATCATTTAAAAAATTAACCGTTGTTAAAACACATATTTCATGTTGATTTTATAATAAAAAATGTGACAGATAAATGAAAAGTATTTTTTACATTAGTTAAAAATTAACTGATGTAAAAAATAATTATAACATCATTTTTAAAAAACTGATGTTATAAACCTATTGTAAAAAAATTATATTTGTACTAGTGGTTTTGGTAATTATTTCTTCAACACACGATGAAATCATTTGATAATTAAAGGTATTAATTTGTCTTGGATATAAGGTGTCCCATGATTATAAACACATGTCATCGCACATTGTTTTATTATAGGTATAATGCCATTTAAACTTATTTAGGCACTTTGATTAAATTAAATTAAATTTTCTATTAAATGGATATTACATCCTATTTTTGATTTCAGGTATTACCATCTTATTATTTTTGTTTCATTCCTCCTTTTGTTGACCTAGATTGTTTCTCATTGTTTTTAGTTTTAAGAGGGGTTAGAGGTGTGCCTTAATGTGTTGTTAAATGTGGGAATGAACCTATAGCTAGAAAATCTATATGTGGTCCATCGCCTAGCTAGTGAGAGATACCAGATAGCCGATAGAATAGCCTAGGCTAACCTAGGATACAAGAGTCCCATCTTCTCACCAGTGACCAACCACCAGCTAAAAAGTGTTGCTATTCTAGCTGGGGAAAATATGGTAAATATCATATTTTTTATAAAAAGAATTATTTATTTATTTTTCTCCCTTCCTTGACCTATTCAAACATATTGTATCTCTTTAGATAATTTTTTCTCTCCCAACATGAATTCTAGGAAGATTAAAGTGCTGATTGAAGTTCTGACCCTCTTTTGGAGAGTTTAACTTCTATTTGGTCTTATATCTCCTTATTCATTGTACTACTCTTATTTCTTGATATGGATCAACCATTAAAACATTTATAATTTGTTAGATATGTGTTTTATAATTGGGAATTGTGAGTCTAGGTCTCTTACTCTTTCTTTGATGAACCTTCTCTCTCCATCTTGTGGATTCCTTCTTGTAGTTGAATTCAAAGTGTTTTGAGGTAGGTGGTTTCCTGAAAAAGATTTATTCTAAAAAAATTCTTTCTTTGTCCTTGAAATTATTTTCTAAAATTGGATAAAGGCACGTAAAATGTTTTGATAAAATATGGTGGTTTTGGTTATGTTTATAAAATGGATTTACCCTTAGGTTTTGTTAATGGAAATGGTTTTAAAGTATATTTTATATATTTTTAAATATTTCACTATTACCAATATATGAAATTCCCTTTTAATTATTTTATTTTTGAAAATGGTACGCCTATCATGATCATTGTTGAGGTAAGGAGCCATATTCTTAGATGAATTCTTACCCCTATACCTGTTATTCTAGGGTAATGTGCACACCAAGTGTCCTAATGTGTGGTAGGGAGCCACTCTCTAGAGTGAACTCTTACCCCATAGGCCTATTTTTCTAGGGTAATGTGCACACAAGGTGGGCTATCGGTGATGACAATTTTATGAGGATCCTCACAAACCTAGACCTAATGTTACCTGACTAGTTTTTGTTATTGATATTCTTTGAAAAGTATATTTCAAATGTTCATATTTTTTTTGAAAATTGTCTTATTGGTAATGTTATACAATTTTCGAAAAAGTGCTTTTCTATGTTTTATATTAAATTATTTAAAATTGTATCTCATTCCTTCTATTTATTTACTTGAGTATAATTGGTTTATAGTATAAAGTTTAATTATGAAACACTTAGTGGGATTATACTAGAAGTGTTTTCTAACACCCTACATACAACCTTGGGTGTATGTAGATCATATCTTTTTGATACATGTAAAGTAAAGTCATCTCATGGTTGTAGAAGGTTTGTTAATTATTAAGGTGTGGGAGTATGGTTGTGACTACATGTAATGTGGATATGGGTGTTTGTCGTACTTGTGTATGTTGGGTTTTTATAGTATTTTGGCACCAGTTTTTTCCTTACTATTTTCTCTCTTCCACAATTGACTAGTATTGGAATACCCAAATTTACTTTGTTTATTTCATCTGGTTTTATGTTATTTTATGGAAAAATAATTCCTAAAGGTAATTATTGATGCCCAGGTGCTTGTTTCCAGGCCATGGGAATCAAGAATGTCCTTTAGGCCATATCGGGGATGGATTAGGTTTTAGATAGTTGGGTAATTCAGGTTGGTTCATGATAAATTGGTATCAAAGTGTGGTTCATATGTTTTCATTATCAGTATAAATATTAGTATGTCTCAGTAGACATGATATAGAAATGATGGGACTCAAGTGGTAGGTTACAATTGAGTGTCTAACCATCTGTCTTTTTGATGATCCTTAATTTACCAAAAATGGTTAGAAAATGTGTCTTTTGGGATTTAGAGTGATTTAATATTAGTATTTCTTTTTTCTATATATCTTTATAATTATAGTTGAATTTGGATATTTTAAGCTAAAATTTATTCTTGGGTCTCATATTCCTATTTATCTTTGTCTAATGATGTGTAAAACCATGCCCCCATAAGTCTTCCAGTGAATCCTCAGGAGGGTGATGCTGGAAAAACTTGGAAGGGAAAACCTATTATTGATTAAAATTCAATAAATTATCCCTATGTGCAGTCTGATCTATGGATCAAGGTGTGACACCTGTCCCCAATCAGGCAAGATAGGTGGAACCTCTAAGGTACGAGGATAGGAATCGAGATTAAGAGTGTATTTGTGAGAAACCACTATATTTCTAAGAAAAAAATGACCCCTAGGAGGTGGAATATTGGTTATTAAAGATTTAAAGACTCTTTAAATTATTGTACACCCATAATTCCATCAAGGTGAGGTGTTTTTCCTTCAAGCTTGAAGGCTCAAGTAAAAGGTGGTGGGATTTGGTAGTTTTGGAAAAGAAGCATGAGGGGCTAGAGTGGAAAGACTTTCATATTCATTAATAAATTATACTTGGTGACTATGAATTTAGAAAAATCCATGGAGTTACTCACCCTTGATAAAGGGTTTTGAAAAGTGATTGAATATGTTAATTGATTAACCGATCTCACTTTGTTTTCACCAGAGGTTATGTCAAATGAGAATATGAAAGCTCAGAGGTTTTATATGTGACTTCAATTTGATATCTGGTCATAATACATTATGCTAAATCTTTTTTACTTATGTAAAATTGTTGAATATTCTTTTATAGAAGATATTTAACTCATTGGTAATTCATGTTAGACTAGAGTTCCTACAAACTCTGGTGGTAGATTTAGTGGTTATTATATGGGGAAGAGGAAGTAGAGAGAGTTTCATAGAGGAAGGAGTGGTAGTTCTTTACAAAATCCTTTTTTCCCATCACCAGTGGTCAGTCGTATGAACTGTCACTAGTGTGGGTAGACTGGACACACAAATCTCTTTTTCACCATGCCTCCAATGATCTGCAACTTACGTAGATGATGTTTTCACTTGAGGAAGTTTTGTTAATCTATTTCTTCTCATCAATATATAATAATATCTTCAAAACCTAGAGGATATTTGGTGTAGTCATATTATTCATGGACAATCGGGTTCTATACATAGTCTTTTTTAATGAAGCAGTTACTGACAATGGAGGAGTCACCAATGGAAGTTGATGTAGTTCCTATAACTATGAGAGGTAAAATTTATGTTTCTTTGACCATAGATACTACTTTATTTGATATAGGTTCCTCTCACTGATTAATTTCAACACATATTGTGGATATTTCATAACTTCTAATAGAACTCATTCCATTCATTATGGAATTTGGGACACCTCTAGGAAAGAAAAAGGAGAAGGGTTTTTGATGCCCCTCATGCTCTTTCTTTATGTGTGATGTTGAGTTGTTTTTGAACTTTTTTTGTTCTTGAATTAGAACCCTTAGATGGTATTATCAATATTCATTGGTTGATTACTCACAAAGCTCAAATCAATTATTATCATTAGTGGGATTCCTTTACTACCCTCTATGGGAACTCCCATGTTTTTCAATGAGAATGGGACCTAAGGTCAAGTTAGGCGGGACCTCCTCTTTCAGATCTTATAAAGTAGATGTCTTCGTATACAGCCAAACCAGGTCATGGATATTTTAGTGGTGAGATTCCTCTAGTAGTAAATGAATTTACTAATGTGTTTCTAGATGAATTTTATTGTTTAACTATAGAGTATTAAGTGGAGTTCTCAATTGATTTAGTGTTGGGGACTCAGCCGATATCATTTACATCTTACTATATGTCTCCAGCTGAGTTGATGGAACTAAAAATTCAGTTGGATGATTTTAGATCCAAAGGATTTATATTCTTGAGTGTGTCACCCCGAGAAGCTCCTATTATATTTTCCAAGATGGATGATAGGACTTTCTACTAATACCTTTGTAACGAACCAAACTGGGTCAACTAAACCATCCACTCGAGTCGTCCACCACATGGTGAGGTACAACAAAGATAATAGAAACAAGTATTGAATAAAAAAAATACATACAACCAGAGTATAATGTGGAAGAAATAGATACAACAAGATCTATACAATCCAATCTAAATAGGATAATCCATAAATATATGACAAGACAAAAAACAAAAAGTATCCATGTGAACAACCGTCACCTCAAAACCACCTCACTGCAAAGAAAATAGATGATAAGAGAACCTACTACATGATTCCCTTAACTTTCCCCGAGTCCTGCAAAATAGGGTTTATAACTAACCAAAGGTAAAATTAGGGTGTGAGCACAAATCCTAGTAGGATACCAAAAAATAATCTTTATAAGTTCTAATATCAATAATTCACAAGTTCTATCATAAAAAAATCTTGTTTCTAAAACATTTTCCTAAATAAAACCATTTGTAAACATTCCATTTTAATGTTACCTACATGAAAGGAATTGGCCTCTGAGTGGCCTCACTCTCACTCCCCTCCCAAGCTAGGGTTACTCCGATGGTGATATGGAGATGGTAGACATGCACGCCGCTTCTCCGACATCATCTCCCTCTCCCCTTGTTCCTCCTTCCTTCCCTACCCACTCTCCCTTCTTTCTTATTCATCCTCACTTATTCTTTCTTGGTTTTATTTGGTTCCTTTATTTTCCCGATCATCCACTTTACTGTACATGGTATTGGCCCCTAATGAAGCCTAATTGGTTCTTCCACTGCTCTTTCCTTCTAGTTACCATGTATTAGACCCCATTTTGGTCTGGTGCCTTGGTTCTCTCAGAAGGTTTGGGATGTGTTGGCTGAATCGTGTCGGTGCGCCAGGAGCTCGACTTGTGTTTGGTCTTTGTAATGTTCTTTTTCTTTGGAGGTCTTTGTCTCTTTGGTGTGTTGATGATTCTGTTGTTTTGTAGTGGTGGTTTTGATGATCGAGGTTGGTGGTTCTGGGCGAAGACATGCTTCTTTCTTGAGACCCTTCCACTTCAATATCTACTCAGGCATCTTTTCCCTTCATTTTTATCCATGTTGGTCTACTCCGATGGTTTAAAGAGGCTTTGGGAGGTGCTGTTTGTTCAGTAGTCGATGCTTTGGGTGGCGCGTCCTTCTCTGACTTCAATTTGTACTGGGTTGTGCCTGTTGTTCATTGCAGTTTTCGATGAAATGGGAAACCTGTTTCTACCTTGATGTGCCAATTTCATTTGAAGATGTATTGAGAGTGATGATGGTGCAGATGAAGGTGTCTCCATTGACGTCGTTTGAAGCTCTGGTAGAATCTGATGATGTTCTTTGATGATTCGTGGAGTGTCAAGGAGGGTGCTCATCAACGACATCTTGGTTTGTTTCAAATATTTGCGAGGTTTCTGTGGCATGGATGGTGGTTTGGCGATGACGGGGTTGTTCTTGGTCTATCCTGGTATGGATTCGTTGAATGATTTTCTGGTTACCTTCTCCGGTGCTGTTTGGTCGACGTCAATGTTGGTGTGATGTGGCAGGCGTGATACCTGATTCGTGGATGGAGGTTGCATGGCTCAAGGTTGTGGCTCGATCTATGATGATGGATCTGATTTTTAGCCTCACTGATGGTAGTGACGTTCAAATGTTTTTCTGATATCTTCTGATTTGGTTTCTTGAAAACGATCGACGTTGTTACTCTCGGATGATCGGTGGTGACAACAGGTGCGGTGATGATTTTCCATGGTTTGAGATTTGGAGGTGTTTCTCGAGGGTGGCCTGTGGATGAAGTCTCACCTCACAGTAGGCACATGGAGGTACTGGGATCGAGGGAACCAACTTTTGGATAGTTTTGTTTGAATTTTGAATTTTGAATTTTGAAATCATTTGGATGTGGGATGTTGATTGAATGTACATTTTCCACTACCATAAAGTGGCTCTCATAAAATTCTAAAAAAGGAATTTTGAGGTAAACATTCCATTTTTTTCATAAATTCAAACCATATAAATGAAAAATAGGTAAATTAAACATGTTATTAAATATCCATGAAAAAATCCATTATGTGATATACTATGTATAAAAGATAAAGAACTCCATTTAGTCCCTATACTATGGAAATACATACCAGAAAAAATGATATTGAGTCCTACCATAGTCTGTCGATATTAAAAAAGTAACCCCTAGTGCTTCCACACATGTTAGGGTTGCCTATGTATATTTCTCAATGCACCCAATGTTCCCAATGTGCTAAGTTTATTCAAAAACCATTTCCAAAACCATGATCACTTTTAATAAAAACTCTTTTTCCATCAAAACAAATCTATTTTAAAAAGAACATAAATAAATCCCAGAATTAATAATAGTTTCATAGATCCACCTACCTTAAGAACAATGTAAACCTATCAGCCTTTGACAATGCATAATGGAAAACTATGGACTGACCATTGAAATAAATTCCTTAAAATAAACTTAAAAATATTGATAGAAAACATCAATCAATCACTAATATGAAACAAAAACACAACCAATACCACCACCATGACCTAAGAAAATGATGAAACAGAAAGACCACATACTTGAAGAGACACACGACAACCACAATGATGATTAATATCTTAATGAATGATGCATAAGGAGTGTAGATCTCTACAATCATCTGGGAGAGATCCGGGTCATGAGAGGGGAGGATGAACATTGAAAGAAATAAAATTTAGTCAATATATGCATTTAAAACCACTATACTTGAGGATTTAATGTCATGAATCCATTTCACATCGAGTAATTCCATGAATTAAAAAGATTCCAAAAAATGTGTCACCTCATATTAAAAATACCGGCTTCGACCATTACATGACATGAAACCAATGCATGGCATATAAACCTCTCACACCCAGAACCAGTTTATGGCATCTTATAGATGACTAATACATGGCATGTAAACATTATATGATGTGAAAACATCCAGTAGATAATACTCAACTTAGTTCACTACAGAAAGCCTCTGAACCAAAATTTAAAGTTCTATAATCCCAATGAGAACCTTCTAAATCCATTAAAACACTTATACCTATACTATATTAAATTCAATAAAACATACATAATTGTACTTTAGGTTATATTTCCAAAAAATTCTCTCTATTCCTTAGATTCTTGCAATGCACCCAAACAAAAAGGGAAACCAAAAAGAAAAGTCAAGGAATACCTAAAAGAAGATAATGGGGTGTTACAATCTAGGCACCATAAATGATTTATTTCCCCATAAAGTCCACATATTATTGGACTCACAAAAAATTAAGGCCAATACTATCTCATCAATAATTACCTCTCCTATGTCTCATGACTATGCTATCCACACTTCCATAATACTTGGACCATAGGAATTGTTTTACCATGCAATACCTTCTCTTGGAGATCCATAATATGAACTATATGCTTAACCATAGGGATGTAGGGATCAACATCAACGTTCTCCCATTCAATCACAAGGGAAAGATCCGGTCATTACCTCCTCGGTTAGGAAACATGAAACATGTCGTGGATGGAATTCAAACCATACGGTATGTCCAACTGATAGGCCACCTTTCCTAGTCATCCAATAATCTAAAAGGGGATTACAAAATTCAGTTATAACTTAAAATACTTACCCAACCAATGGTGTGCCAATAAAGGTGAAGCTCTAAGGAAGACCCATTCACTAACCTCAAACTCCAGTGGCTAATAATGACAGTTCTCATAAGATTTCTGACAACTCTGTTTCATGAGAAATCTATTCTGGAACAACTTAATTCTCTTCATCATCTCCTAAATAGGGCTCAGTCCAACCAAGGACCAATCTCCCAACTCTTCCCATAAAAAGAGAGATATAAATGGCCACCCATACAAAGAATCAAAGGGATCCATACTGATCGAGGCCTGATAACTATTGTTATAGGAAAACTCGACTAAAGGAAAATGATTTTCTCAAGAACCACTGAAATTAAGCACACAAGATCCGAGCATATCCTCAAGAACCTGAATAACTCTCTCTATGTCCATCCATCTTCGGATGATATGTTGTGCTCAATTTTATATGAGAACTTTTCACCTCCTTTAAACCTTTCCAAAACTCAGATTTGAACCTTGGTTCCCTGTCAGAAATAATTACTTAGGGAACCCCATGAAGTCTCATAATCTCTTAGATATAAAAGTCTCAAATTTGTGCCACCTTCATCATCTCCTTGATATGTATGAAATGATCCGATTTCATGATTTTATTATTGATCACCCAAATTACATCCTTCAAACATGAAGTCCATGGTAAAACAATAAATAAATCCATGGAAATAAAATCCCATTTACATACCAAAATGGATAAGGGATGTAAAAATTTATAAGGCTTATAGTGTTACTCTTTAATTCTATGACAAGTAAGACACTATGATAAAAAAAATCTAAAATTGGACATCTCATCCCAACCACCAATACTGATATATCAAATCATGATATTTCTTGGTAGCACCCAGGTGTATAAACTAGCAAGAATGGTGCCCAATATCCATCAACTCCCACCTCAAGAAAATCAGAACAACCAACCTATTTCAAAAACACAAAGCTCCACTGGGAGACTGAGACCACTCACTCGGGGTCTCCCCACTATAAAGAATTTTACTAAAGATCTAGTACTTAGGGTCAGACATATTCTTTAGATGAATAATCTCATAAAATTACAATTTATCCTTCATCAAATCCATACATACCTTCCCATTAGATTCTTTCATTCCCAAAACTGTCTCAGAAAACAAAATCATCAAAGACCACTCTTCCATAGATTCCTTCACTAACTGTGTCGGTAATTTCTTAATCAATGCATCAGTGAACACATTCCATTTTCTAAGAGTATAAGAAATATAACAATCAAAAGTATAAAGATACTCCACCTAGTGTCTCTGTCTGAAGTTCATATCCCTCTGAGTAAAAATATACCACAGTATTTTATGATTAGAATATACTATAAACTGTTCTCCAAAAAGGTAGTGATGCCACATATTGAGTGCATGAATAATTACTGCCAACTCTAGATCATAGGTAAGTCATTTCTTCACATGTGGTCATAAATATCTAGATACATAGGCTAAAACCCATCTCCCCTGCATCAAGACACACCATAAACTCATGCCTGAAGCATTGATGAAAACATCACAACCCGAACCTGGTTATAGAAGAATCAAAACTGGTGCTAAAATCAACCTCACCTTCAGTTCCTAAAAATACCTTTTACATTTTTAATTCCACTCAAACTTTACATATTTATGGGTTAAATTTGTTATCAAAGATTCAATATTAGATAAGTCCTGAAAAAACCACCTATAATAACTGACCATCCCCAATAAGATTTCATATCTCAAACACATTTATGGGGCACTCCCAATAAATAAATACCTATACCTTTTTAGGATCCTTGAAGAATCTCTTCTTAGATATAACATTCCCTAGGAACTTTAATTCCTAAATCCAAAACCAACACATAGAAATATTTTCATATAGAAAATGCTCCCTCAAAGTTCCAAGAATGTTTTCTAAATAGTATATGTGATCCTCCTCTAACTTAGAGTAAACCAAAATAACATCCATGAACACCACAAAAAGGGTCCAAGAACTGATGAAAGATTAGGTTCATCAATTCCATAAACTTAATAGGAGTGTTAGTCTAAATGGAATAATTAAAAACATAAAATGACCATACCAGATCCTAAATATTGTCTTAGGTATATTCTATTCTAGGACTCTCAACTGGTGGTACCCTAGACATAGTTCAATATTTGAAAACCAGTGATCCACTTTAAGCTGATCAAAGATATCATCTTTCTTAGTCAATGGATATTTTTCTTGATATTCACCATATTTAACTTCTGATAGTTAATAAAAAGTCTGAGGCTTCCGTATGCCTTCTTAGAAAAGATCACATGTGAAGCCCACTATGACATGCTAGGATGAATGAATACCTTAGAATCAAGATCCACAAGCCAGATCTTAAGTTCTACCAACTCAAGAGGAACCATATGGTAAGATGACATAGAAATGGGAATTGTACCAGGGAGTAAGTCAATAGTAAACTCGACCTCTCTCTATGGTGGTAAATTAGAAAGATCATCCCAAAATACCTCAGGGCACACACACGTCACTTCTGATAGATTGCTACATAATCAAGGGTTAAAAAAATTAATAAAAATCTCTGAAAAATGACCTGAGATTAACCAAGCATAAGGAAAAATAGGTCCCACCCTTCATGATCTATAGTCCCACTCACTAAGAAAACATGAGTGACCCCATCAAAAGATAAGAATAGAACTAGATGGTGATAAAAGTATCTCAATTACCTAACACTAACCATATAATCCATTCAAATAATCAAGTATAATATGTCAAGATCAATAACTAAGATGTCCCACTCCACTTCAAATTCAACAATCATCACCCGACATATGGGACACATGAAACCTTATTCGAGCCTCTTTCCCAAAGGCATGAAAATATCAAACAAGTATGACATAATATTAGAATAACATCCCAAAATGTAAACTAACTTTGAAAATATAAAATAATGAGTAACAACTATATCAAACAAAGCTACCACCATAGAAGACGAAATAAACACTGTATCTATAACAATAGCTGGCCCTGCTTCAGATTCTTCTAGCATAAACTTTGTTGCATAAAGACATCTATTATCATCTCCTCCTTGAGATTTATTATCCACATAAAAATCCCCCTTATCCAAAGGATAATACCCACCACCTTAGAAGCATCAGTACGAACCTGTGATCCCTTAGTGAGTGTGGATCCAACCTTACTTCCTTGGGAAATCCTGTCACAAAAATGCTTTAGATGGCCAGATTACCCACAATGATGAAAAGTCTTGGGAACCTTCATTAAATTTGGATATGTATGACCAGGCAAACCACAATAATACAAAAAAATATACTATTTTCTAGAATAATCCCCCAAAAGTATTCCTAAAAAAATGGATACCATTGCGTTTCTTTTTATGTGAAGAAGATACACCCTGGATAACAATAGAACCAACTAAAGTTCCTACCAAACCAGTTTTTCCAGCTATGTTAGCCTCTACCAATTTTTTTTCTAATACCTACACAAAGGTTGGAAGGAAAATGAGAATCAACATCGATTGAATATAATTCCATAGTCCCAACTCAAACACTCAATCATTTAGGTACTCACTAGTGACAAGCTTCGGTGCCATATGCACCAGCTTAGCAAAACAGGTTGAATAATCTGGAACAATATACTCCCCATGCTCCAAAGCCAAAATCTCTCAGGTCTTCACCACACATAACATATTAGGTTAAAAATTATTTTTGAATATTTTCATAAAATAAGTCTAGGTAATATCCTCATGAAAATTAGTTTTCCCAATAGAGTCCCACTATCTCTTTCCCAGTCCCTTGAGTATGTACATGGAGAAACCCACCTTAGAGTCCTTAGGAGCCTTCAAAAAGTTGAAGATCCTTTCTATCCACTCAATCCACTCTTCAAATTCCTATATTCCTTTGTCACCATGAAGTGTAGGTGGATAATTCTTCCTAATTTATAAACTAATATCCATTGATCATAATGGGTTCTCAAAACCTTATTGGCCCCAAGCCTAAATAGTGAAAATTACAGCTTCTACCAATAAAGGGATCGCTAGAGGATTCAATTGTAGATCCTGTCTCACTTTTTCCTCTCTCAGATTTGGAAGAGCACTTCTAAGAGGTATTTTATGACAATCAAATGACAAAAACCAATTAGTCACAAGTAGATTCCAAAATCCTAGGACCAACATCAGGTATCGATATCAAAGATTTGAAACATTAATAATTTTAAAAAAATGAATTATTTGAACAATAATGATGCCTTAAGAATAGAAAAGGTCCATTTAAATAACATTACCATATAGTTCATTCAAATGAACTCAAAAACCATGTCTTTACCAGGTAAAAAATTTCTAACCACCCAAGGTTACTCGAGTCTAGACACAAAAGTAAGCTGGCCGGGCACCCATGTGCACTTACTAACAAAATTATGATGGTCCTAACACCTATCTACCTAGGACACATAACCATAATTAGGTAGTGTTAACACACTTCAGGATGAGAACCCCTATAATACCAATTTGTAACAAACCAAACTTGTACGACTAAACCATCCACATGAATTTTCCTCCACATGGTGAGGTACAACAAAGATAATGGAAACAAGACTTGAATATAACAAAAAAGACATGCAAAAATAGTATAATGTGGAAGAAATAGATACAAAAAGATCTATACAATTCAATCCAGTCAGGATAAACTAGAAATGTATGATAGAAAAAAACCAAAAAATCTCCTTGTGACCAACCATAACCTCCAAACCACCCTACTATGAAGGAATAAAATGACAAGAGAACCTGACATGAAACATGACTCCTTTCCATTTCCTTGATTCCTAAAAGTTAAGGTGTAAAATAAACCAATGGAAAAAGTAGGGTGTGAGTAAAAATCCCAGTAGGATACCACTAATGAATATATAAAAGTTTTAATATCAATAATGAACAAGTTCCAACTTAAAAAAAATCCAATTTATGAAACATTTTCATAAATAAAACTATTTGTAAACTTTCCTTTGTTTTTCCTAAATGCGTAACATATCTACCATACAAAAAAAATGTAAATTAAATATGTGATCAAATATCCATGAAATAAAACATCATGTGAAAAAATAGGTATAAACTAAAAAACACACCATTTGGGACCTATCCCATGGGAATACGTACTAGACCAACTAATATCTAGTCCAACCACAGTTTGTCAATATCACAAAATTAGCCTCTAGAAATGACACACATACTAGGGTCACCTATGTCTATTTATTGATGTACCCATGGTTCCCAATGTTCCATGTTTGTTTAAAAACCTTTTCCTAAAACATGCTCACATTTAATCAAAACCCATTTTCTATCACATAAAATCCATTTCAACATGAACATAAAGCAATAAAAGAATTATCAACACCTATATAGATATACCTACCTTAAGAATGATGGAAACCTATCTCCCTTCGACAACATAGATTGGAAAACCGTGGATTAGCCTTCAAAAGACAAGGCATAATAAGAAACTATAAAGGATTAATAGAAAAAAATCAAACGATCATGAATCTAAAACAAATCCACATCCAATACCACCACTGTGACCAAAGAAAACAAAGAAATTGAAATACCACATACCCAAAGAGATGTGCCACAACCACAATGAAGATCAATTTCCAAATGAATGATCCATATGGAGTTGAGATCTCCAAAATCACATTAGAGAGCAATGGGTCATGAGAGGGGAGGATGTGCCCTGAATGAAATAAAATTTAGGTGCTCTGTATATTTAAAACCAATGGACTTGAGGATTACACATTGTGAATCCATTTCACGATGTGTAATTTCACGAATTAAAAAGATACTGAAAAATGAATCACCTCGGATTAGAAATCTTGTCCCCAACCATTAGACAATGTGAATCCATTACATAGTGTGTAAACCTCTCTCACCCTGAACTAGTTCATGACATCTTCTCAACAGTCAATACACAAAGTGTAACCATTAAACGATATGTAAATATCAAGTAGATAGTAATAAATCTAGTTCCCTAGATAAATCCTCCAAACCTAAACTTAAGGTTCTCCATTCCTAAGGATAACTTTATAAATACGTTAACACACTTATACCTGGTCTCCATTAAATTAAAACAAACATACATCCCTAAACTTTACTTAATTTTTCTAGTGAAGGCCTCATATTCCCTAAAATCCTACAATGCACCCAAACAAAAAGGGAAACAAAAAAAATATAAGGCATTTCTAAAGGGAGATATCGAGGTGTTACAACATTGATGATAAAAAACTAAATTGAGCAATATTCAAGAATAAATATACCTTTCTCCAAATTGAGGATTTATTTTATTTTTTGAAAGGGAAAAAGTGGTTCTTAAAAATTGATATGAGTCTAGTTACCATGAGCTCATAATCTTGGAGTTGGATATTTTGAAGACTGCCTTCAAAAGAAAGTATAGTTATTTAGAGTATCACATGATGTATTTAATCCTAACCAATGCTCCTACAGTCTTCATGGTTCTAATGAACTAGATTTTAAGCCAGTATCTTGAAACTTTTTCCTTGGTGTTTTTTGATGAAATTCTAGTGTATTCAAAGATTAAATAAGATCACGTGCATCACTTGCTACATGTTTTCTAGATCCTAAGGGATCACATCATGTATGAAAAATTGTCAAAATTATAATTCTGGATTAGAGAAGTAATGTTATTAGGTTACATAATCTCAAAACATGGTATCTTAGTTGATATTAAAAAGGTGAAAACTGTCATGTCATGGGGAGAACCATAGAATATATTTGATATTCAAATCTTAATATGTTTGATAGGACATTATGAGAGATTCTTAAAGTATTTATTGAATATTTAATCACCTTTGAATGATATCACCCAGAATAGGGTGAATTTCATATTGGATTCTAAGTGTCAGGAGTCCTTCTATGAAAAACAGTGTTGTTAAACCATAGTAATGATTCTGAATCTACTAGAGTACGAGGCTATGCTAATTTTTATGATTATTTGGGTGTATATTTGGTTTTTGAATTTATGAAAGGAGATAATGTTTTGGATTATGTATCTTGTCAATTTCAAACTCAAAAGTGTAATTATCCCACTCATGATTTATAACTCTCAACTATTGTGCATGCTGTTAAAATTTGGTGATACTGTATTTTTGGGGAGAAGTTTATCGTTTACTCTAACCAAAATATTTTTGGGGTAAATATTTTCTTAAATAGATTTAAATCTACAACAATGATGATGGTTGGAATACTTATAGTCATTTGAATTTGAAATTACCTATACCTTAAGAAATTGTAATGTGGTTGTTGACGATATTAATCGGATGTTAACTTCTCAGGATATGAAGGAAGTGAAGGATGAATGGATCTTAATGGGAATCCCTTCTAAGATTTACTTAGGATCCAGGGAGAAATATTTAGGTAATTTTCTAGAAATTATTCATGTGAAATCCTCTATCCTTGAGATGATTCTCTAAGAGCATTAGTAAGATAATGAGTTCTGAAATATTAGATATTATTTATATAGTGGGGAGATCATCAGTGAATGGTCCCTATCCTTAGAAGGTATTCTTTACTTTATGAACTAGTATTTCATCCTTTAAACCATGAGGAAGGCTATGTTGGAATATTTTCATCATTATTTATGGGATGTGAACCCTAGAACTATAAATATTTTGTACGAAATGAAGTATCAGTTTTGGTGACCTGTTATCAAACCAGATATAGCCATCTTTATTTTTCGATGCTATACTTTCCAAAGAATTATGGATGAGCACCAAAATCATTCTGGTATGATTTATCATCGTCACATTCCAACATTGAAATGGAATGATATATTAATGGATTTCATTATTGGATTACCTCAGACTCCCTGGGTTAATGACACTATTTGGGTGGTGATTGACTGGTTGACCAAGTCATCTCATTTCATACCGGTTCATAACACTAGTAAAGTGGAAGACTTTGGGAAGTTATAAATTCAAGAGATAATAAGGTTGAATGGGACTGTAACAAAAATTTTATCAAACATATATCCTTATTTGACCTATTATTTTTGGAAGGGCCTCCAGGAGGCGATGAATTCATGTCAAGTTGACCACAACATACCATCCTCAAATGGATGGAAAAAAAGGTCAATGTCTGGAACTTCAGAAGTGATTGGGATATCCATCTGGAGCTGTTTGAGTTTTCTTATAATAATAGTTACCAATCATCCATAAATATATAACCTTTTGAAGATTTATATAGTCGACCCTACAACTCACCTCTCTGTGGGTCCGAGATTGGTGAAGCTTCCTTGATAGGGCTAAGCTTGGTTTAAGAAATGTTGATCAAGATTCAGATTATTCTTCATAGTTTATTAATAGATCAAATCTAGAATGCATATTATGTGGATCACCATCACTATCCTTTGTAGTTTTTGGATAGTGAATTTGTGTTCTTAAAATTCTTGCCCTGGTTGGGTCACCGATGGCTCAGAAATAAAGGGAAGCTAGATCCTAGATATTTGGGACCATTTAAGATCATTAAATGGATTATAAAGGTGGAATATCACTTGGATTTACCACCTAAGTTTTATCTGATCTATAATGTTTTCCATGTGTCTCAACTTAAGAAGTAACAACTTGACCCGTCCCATGTTTCGAATTGGAAAGACCTCAACTTTGAAACTGATATGTCTGTGACTACACAACCACTTGAAATAGTTGATTCTTAAGTGAAGGTCCTATAAGAGAAGTCAACTATTTTGGTCTGAGATTTGTAGCATCATAGATCAAATACTCATAAGACATGGAGGTAGAATTCTTTAATGATGGAGCAATGGACTACTTTATTTTTGGATCAGATTTCTTCAACTTATATTTATAGGGGAAAAAAATATTGTGAGGAGAATTGTCACATGTTATTTTTTAAGGTACTACAATCTTATTATTTTATTTTCTTTCTCCTTTTTCAATCACAAATTGTTTCTGGTTATTTTAGTTTTTAATAGGGTTAAGAGATGTTACTTGAGAAGTTGTTAAAGTGTGGGCCTAGACCTATAGCTAGAAAAGCTATAGGTGGTCCACCAGCTATCTAATGAGAGATACTAGCCACCTAGTGGAATAGTCTGGGCTAAACTAGGATATAAAAGGTCCACCGTCTAGACAGTGACCAGCCACTGACCATTTGTATGGCCACCACCAGCTAACCAGTCGGCCACTGACAAATAGTCACCAACTATCTAGTGATGATATTCTATCTAAGAAAAATAAGGGCAATATCATATTTTTTTCATTATAGCTTCTATTTAATTTATTTTCCTCCTTCCTTGACCTAAATTCAACATATTCAAACCTAGAAGCTCTATTTAGATGATTTTGGCTCTCCCAAGTTTAATACTTGGTGGATCGAAGTTCCAATCAAATCTGTGACCCTCTTTCAGTGATTCTAACTCTGATTTGGTCTTAGATCCTCTTCTTCCTCACCCTCCTGTTGTTTATTGTTGTAGAATTTCCATGAAAAACTTTTGAATATGTTGTATTTGGGTTTTATACATAGTAATTCTATATCTAGGGCTCTTCCTCTTGCTTCTTTGAGCCTTATATCTTTTAGTTTTGGATTCTTTCTGATTGTTGGATTCCAAGTGTTTCGAGGAAAGTCATTTTATGAAATGGATTTATTCAACAAACATCACTTTATTTCTCCTTGAAATTAGTATCTAAAATTGGATAAAGGTATGATTTTTTTTAATGAAATATGGCGGTTTTGGTTATCTTAATGAAATATATTTTACCTTTTCGGGTAGTTAATTAAAATAGTTTTAATGAAAGTTTTATATAGTTTCAAAGATCACACTATTAATAATATATGAAATTCCTTTTGAAGGATGTTAATTGTGATTAATAGTAAGGCTAACTGTGATCATTGTTAAGGCATGGATCCATCCTCAGGGATGAACTATTACCCACTAGGCCTGTTGTTCTGGGGTAATGTGCACACTAGGTGGAATAATATGTGGCAGGGTTCCACTCTTGGGAGTGAAACCTTACCCACTATGTATATTTTTTAGGGCCATGTGCACACCAGGTGGCCTATTGATTATAAAAATTGTACAAGGATCCTCACTAACTTAGATTTAATGTTACCCCAAGGGATAGTTTTCCTTATTGATATTCTTTGAAAATTATATTTGAAATGTTCATTAAAATGCATTGAAAACTAGATTATTTGTTATGTTTTACAAGTTATGAAATGGGAGGTTTTCCATTTTTTATATTAAACTATGTAAAATTGAATCTCATGTCTTGTATTTATATACTTAAGAATTATTGGTTTATATTGTAAATTTTACTTACGAAACTCTTGGTAGGTTCTTATTGTGCTTGTTTACTCACATCCTTCATACACCCTTCAATGTATGCATATCTTGTTTTCTAATATAGGTAAAGGAAACATGTCGCATGGTGACAGCGAGTATATTTATTAGAAAGGTGTGAGATTATGGTGGTCACTACATGTCAAGTAGAGATGGACGTTTTCCATACATGTTCACCTTAGTTTGGTTTGTGTTATTTTGCGACCTGTATTTTCCTTACTATTGTCTCTCTTCCAATGTTGAATTGTATTGGGATACCAACATTCTCTTTGTTTATGTCATCTAGTTTTATGTTATTTTATGGTAAAATTGTTCCCAAAGGTAGTTCTTGATGCCCAGACACTTGTCACCAGCCCGTGTAGATCGAGAATGCCCTTTGAGTTATTCTAGGACTGGCTCAGTTTTGGATAGTTGGGTAATATTGGTTGGTTCATGACAATGAGTGTCATATGATAGGGTCTTTTCCCGAGATGGTGTCAAGAGTGCGCCAATGAACTTTTGTGGGTGGTTGGTTGTGGTTTCGGTGTGATGAGGTTGCTTAGTGTTATTTTAGGCATTATGCCTATTTGAATTAATTCTTTTAATTAATTATAAATTGATTTAATTAATTCAATTGGATGTTTTGTCTTGAGATAGGAGTTTGGAAAATCATATGACTTTGAATAAGCTTGGGAAAGAGTATCTAGGTTTCATTTGAAGGGAATAAATCTATAAATGAGGTAGGTAGTCCTTATTCATTTCCCTATGTTGTATTCATTTTATATATGCAACATGTGATATGTGGACTTACCACAGGTAACACATATCAATGTATACTCCTCCTACATTATATAACCCCCTTTGGAAAATAATAGGAAGAATACCAGAAAAGAAATATTTATGTTTTAATTTTCCTCCCCCTTTTTAAACAATATCCAAATAACATATGAGAGAGGGGATGTCTACACATACCATAGCCCTATATAGATTGAGTTTAAACACCTAAATTCAACCTCATATCATGAAATGATTCTTTTGAGAGTGTCTTGGTGAACACATCTTCAATATTCTCCCTTTTAGGAACAAATTTCAATTTTAACTCGTTCTTCTCCAAAAGATCTTTGATGACGTGATATTTAATATCAATATTCTTATATCTTGAATTTTGAACAGGATTCTTTGTAAGATCAATAACAATTTTATTATCATATTCTAAAATTAATGGAAACATCAATTCAAATTTTTAACCTTATAGAAGAGTTTTCATCCATATAAGTAGTGTTGAGGCATGAGTGGAAGCTATATGTTCAGCCTCATCAGTTCCCAAAGTGACTAAAATATGCTTCTTTCAATGCTAAGAAACACATCTTCCTCCAAGAAATAAATCACCACCAGATGTAGACTTCATATCATTGATGCTTCATTCCCAATTTGCATTTGAATGACTAAACAAATTAACTCTACGGGAAAATTCAATAATTGCGACGGGTTATTTGCGATGGGGAGGGGTCCCATCGCAAATAAATAGTTTTTTGCGACGAGAACATGCCTCTCGTCACAAAAGGTTTGGCGTGCACTCCGTGCCAAACTGCGGGAAGGGTATTTGCAATGGGTATTTACACCCGTCACAAATACCCTTTGGTTTTTTTAGTATTTTCGAGGGGAGATATATCTCGTCGCAAATACTATTTCAGGAGGTGGGTATTTGCGACGGGATCCGTCCCAAATACTTTTTTTAACCACCGAACACTAATTAATAGGGGTGTATCTTTTGCAACGGGCCCCGTCGCAAATACTATGTCAAAATTTGCAACAAGACCCATCACAAATAACTTTTTTAACCACGACCCCTAATAAATAGGGGGTTAGTATTTGCAATGGGAATCTTGTCGCAAATAATCTAACCTATAAATACCCCCATCCGTTTTTTCATTTCACACCTTTCAGAATTCCACTATCTCTCTAATCTCTCATATTTCTCTTTGAATTTTTTTCAAAGTTGAAAAAATCAAATCATAGGGATTTTGAAGCCTTTCAGCGTGCAAAAGAGTCTGCTTCAAGGTATTTATCTACTGCTTTTATTTTTTTAGTTAATTTATTTAATTTTATGTTAGTTATAATTATTGTTAATCAGCGACGATTAAATTAAATTAGAAATAAATAGTTTTATTTTGCATTATTTTTTTACAAATATGTTGTTTCATTAGTAATAAATACTAATAAATTGTAAAATTAGCGCTAATTAGTAATAATTAGCAGTAATTAGTAATAAATAGAAATAATTTGTAATAAATATGAATAACTAGGAATAATTAGGAATAAATAGTAAAAATTAGTAATAAATATGAATAAATAGTAATAAATATGAATAAATAGAAATAAATTGGAATAAATAGTAATAAATCGGAATAAATAGAAATAATGAGGAATAGATAGTAATAATTAGGAATAATTAATAATAATTTGTAATAAATAGTAATAAATATGAATAATTAGCAGTACTTAGTAATAAATTGTAATAAATAGCGGTAAATAGTAATAAACAAGAATAAATAGTAATAAATAATGGTAAATAGTAATAAATATGAATAAATAGTAATAAATTGGAATAAATATTAATAATTAGAAATAAATAGTAATAATTAGAAATAATTAATAATAATTTGTAATAAATAGGAATAATTAATAATAATTAATAATAATTAGGAATACTTAGGAATAATTAGTAATAATTTGGAATAATTAGGAATAATTAGCAGTAATTAGCAATAATTAGTAGTAATTAGGAATAATTAGTAATAATTAGCGGTAATTAGTAATAAATAGCGATAAATAGTAATAATTGGGAATAATTTAAAATAAATAGTGGCAATTAGTAAAAAATAGTAATAATTAGTAATAATAAGCGGTGATTAGTTTTAATTAGCTTTAATTAGTAATAATTAGTGGTAATTAGTAATAATTAGCAGTAATTAGTAATAATTTGTGGTAATTAAGAATAATTAGCGGTAAATATGAATAATTAGTGGTAAATAGGATCAATTAGCAGTAATTAGGAATAATTAAGAATAATTAGTAATAAATAATGGTAATTAGTAATAAATAAGTAATTAGTAATAAATTGCGGTAATTGGTAATAAATAGTAATAAATAGTAATAAATAGTAATAAAGAGTCATAAATAGTAATAAATAGCGGTAATTAGTAATAATTAGTAATAAATACTGGTAAATAGTAATAAATAGTAATAAATAGTAATAAATAGTAATAAATAGTAATAAATAGTGGTAAATAGTAATAAATACCAGTAATTAGTAATACATAGTAATAAATAGATGTAAATTGGAATAAATAGTAATAAATTAGAATAAATAGTAATAATTAGGAATAATTAATAATAATTTGTAATAAATAGGAATAATTAATAATAATTGGGAATAAATAGGAATAAATAGGATTAAATAGAAATAATGAGGAATAATTATGAATAATTAGTAATAATTAGGAATAATTAGCGGTGATTAGCAGTAAGTAGGCATAATTATGAATAATTAGGTATATTTAGCGATAATTAAGAATAATTAGTAATAATTAGTAATAATTAGTGGTAAATAGTAATAAATAGCAATAAATAATAATAACTAGTAATAAATAGTGGTAAATAGTAATAAATAGGAATAAATAGTAATAAATAGTAATAAATTGGAATAAATAGTAATAATTAGAAATAAATAGTAATAATTAGAAATAATTAATAATAATTTGTAATAGATAGGAATAATTAATAATAATTTGTAATAAATATGAATAATTAATAATAATTGGGAATAAATAGGAATAACTAATAATAATATAGAATAAATAGGAATAAATTAGAATAAATAGGAATAAATAGGAATAATTAGGAATAATCAGTAGTAATTAGTAACAATTTGGAATAATTAAGAATAATTAGTAATAATTTGGAATAATTAGTAATAATTAGCGGTAATTATGCATAATTCGGAATAATAAGGAATAATTAGCGGTAATTAGTAATAATTAGCTGTAATTAGGAATAATTAGTAATAATTAGTGGTAATTATTAATAATTAGTAATAATTATTGATAATTAGTAATAAATAGTAATAAATAACAGTAAATAGTAATAAATAAAGGTAAATAGTGATAAATAGTAATTAATAGCGGTAAATGGCAATAAATAGGAATAAATAGTAATAAATAAGAATAAATAATAATAAATAAGAATAAATTGGAATAAATTGGAATAAATAGTAATAAATATTAATAAATAGTAATAATTAGCAGTAAATTGTAATAAATAACAATAAATAGTAATAATTTGGAATAATTAATAATAATTAAGAATAGTTGGGAATAATTAGGAATAAATAATAATAAATAGTCACCTTCTATTTATGACAAGTGATACAATTTACAGTGGATTGGTAGCGACTCTTTGACCCGAAAACTCATCTCCTTGCATCTTCTTCAGATTGAAATCCCTATGAAAAATCTACTCCGATGTACATATTTCCATTTTTAATTGCATGAGAATAGAGAGCAGTGCATCGAGGCCTCCCTGATCTCCATTCTCATGCATACGAAAAATGCACATCTATACGTTGGACTAGATTTTTCATAACGATTTCAGTTAGAGAAAGTATTATGGAGATGAGTTGTCGGAAAAAAATGCTACCGCTAATCCGCTGTAAATTGTGCTACCCATCACTAATAGAAGGTGGAACAGGCTTGGTGCCTTTCTATTTATTTCTATAATTTTTAATAATTAGAAATAAATAGTAATAAATTAGAATAAATATGAATAAATAGTAATAAAGAGGAATAAATAGTTATAATTAGGAATAAATATTGATAAATAGGAATAAATAGTGATAATTGAGAATAATTAGTGCTAATTAGATATAATTAGTGATAATTAGTAATAATTAGTGATAATTAGAAATAAATAGACATAATTAGTGATAATTAGTGACAATTACTAATAATTAGTGATAATTAGTGATAATTAGTGATAATTAGTAATAATTATTAATAATTAGTAATAATTAGTAATAAATATTAATAAATAGTAATAAATAGTAATAAATAGTAATATAGTAATAAATATGAATAAGTAGTAATAATTAGTGGTAACTAGTAATAAATAATGGTAATTATGAATACATAGGAATAATTAACAATTTCTTTTTCTTTTTTTTTGTTTTTTTCTTATATAAAATTACTAAAAAAACTAATTATTTTATATTTTTTAGAAAAATATGGAATAAGAAATATGAAAACATTCATTATTAGATGATCACACTTGGATAAATCAGCATAAGAATCTAAACAATTTTGGTTTAAATCCTATATATATTGAGGGTTTTAAAAGTTTCTTTTCATTTAAATAATCAAAAATAGAATTAATTTCAGAAGGGAAAATTAAGAGTCCATGTAAAAATGTGCTCTGAGGACGTTTGACACATTTGAAAACATTGGGGGTTATCTATTGTGTTTTGGTTTTCAAATAGATTATATTTTTTTGTATCAACATACTGAATGTAGTTCTAGAGAAGATACTAATAATTTGGTTCTAGATCCATCATGGTTTTAAAATTTAGTATATGATGTGGCAGGTCCGCCTTTTCAACTAAAAATAGGGATGATATTGATTTAACTCCTAAGTTGGAACCATCTCAATTTTATGATTTGTTGAGGTCTCATGAGGATGACTTATATCCTAATTATAAGATAAGATAATTTTAAGAGATTGAAAAATTTATGGCTATTAAATCAGATAATGGAATATTAATTAGTTATTTTTATTAGATATTCTCTTTGGATAAAACACTATTACCTAAAGGAAATGTATTGCTTAAAAATTTATATGAGATAAATAAGATGGTTCATAATCTGGGTCATGGTTATTAGAAGATTCATGCATGTTCAAATGTTTGCATCTTATATTATGGTGAAAATGAGTCATTGGATAATTGTCCCACCTATGGAAAATTGAGCTATAAAGAGGATCAACTAGGGAATTTTGGATTGATTCCTGTAAAACAGTTGAGATATTTCCTACTTACACCCAGATTGCAAATTTTTTTTATGCTTTAGAACACAAATACATTGATTTCCTAACACAAAATTGATATTTCAAGCGGTAAAAGGTAAAATCATCCATCTGATGGTGATTCATGTAAACATTTAGACTAATTTCATCCGTGTTTTTCTTTAAAATCTCAAAATATGTGATTGGGTATTTCTACTGATGGCTTATTTCCCTTTGGTTCTTACAGTAGTCAGTATTCATGTTAGTCTATCTTTATAACTCCGTACAATTTACCTCCTTGGATTTTGATTAAAGTGCCATATATCTTTTTGGCCTTATTAATTTCAGGGAATCCAAAAAAGAATATTGATGTTTATTTGAAACCATTGATTGATGAGTTAAATTTTTTGTAGAGTAATGGTGTCAATACATATGATGTTGTTGAGAAACAAAATTTACTACTGAAAGATGCATTGATATGGAAAATTAGTGACTTCCCAACATATGGAATGTTATTTGGATGGAGTACACATGGTCCAAAATCATGTCCATACTGAATGAGAGATAATAAAGTATTTTTTTAGTTATTGAAAAAAAACTTGTTTTTTCAACTGTCATCATAGATTCCTTCTAACCAATCATCCTTTTTGGAGGAAAAAATATCATTTCAGAAAAGGAACAATTTAAAGAGATGGACCTCCAAAAATGATCTCATGTATAGAGTTAAAATCAATTTATCTTTATTACCTCCAATTAAATTTGGACATAAAATAAACCAATATAAAATTAATGGATTTGGGAAAGAACACAATTGGATAAAATGGAGCATTTTTTAGGATATTCCATATTGATTTAATTTACTGGTCTATCACATGTTGGATGTCATAAATATTGAGAAAAATTATTTTGATAATTTATTTCATACAGTTTTGGATACACTAGGTAAGACCAAAGATAATGTTAAGGCATGATTAGATCTTGCCCAAATTTATAGGCGAACAGAATTTAAACTGTTTGAAAACGTTAGATCATAGAAGTTAATTAAGACAAAATTAGCTTATACACTGTCCAAAGAAAATTGATTATTATTTTTTTCATTGGATTTTAGATTTGAGACTTCCAGATAGTTATGATTCCAATTTGGGAAGATGTGTTAGAAATGGTCGTATTACCGGATTAAAAAGTCATGACAGTCATGTTATAATGGAAAAACATATTCCAATTGGATTAAAGTGTTTTTTGAATTATATGATTTGGGATATGATAACAAACATATCATATTTTTCCGACACATTTTTGCAGTGATAATAGACTACGATGCACTAAGAAGACTGTAAGAAAATGTTGTTTTTATTTTATGTAAATTGGAAAAAATATTCCCACCGACTTTCTTTGACTCAATATAATATTTCATATTACATTTTTCACATGAAGAAAAATGCCGAGGTCTGGTACAATTCTGATGGATGTAAACATTCGAGAGATTCATGTAGAAATTAAAGAAAAAATCACGTAAAAATTTATTAGTTGAAGGATCGATTACAAAATATTATTTGCAAGAAGAAATTTATTTTTTCTGCACTCATTATTTTCAATATGAATATCCATCAAAACAAAACCACATGGGACATAATGAGTGAAATTTTGACAATGAAATGAGAAATCAATTATCAATTTTTAATCAGTTCGATATTACCTTTGGTGGAGTTCATAAATGATGGCTTTCAGATGATGAATATCATAGATCTCATTCATATGTTCTGCTCAACTATGATTAAATGAAACCATTTTTACTATGAGTGATCCTATCACATATTCTATAATCTTAGTTATTGTAAATTAATATTATTCTATTTGTAGGATATATGATAATCATATTAATAAATAGCTTCACAAGTTACATCAATTGCTCTTTTAAGAACGTCAGAAGAATAATTTTTCCTAATAGTTTCAAAAATAGGTAACATAAATTATTTATGTTTTAACATATAAAATCAATTTATTACTTGTTATATTGATAATAATTTTAAAAAATTTCAGGTATCTCAACATACTGATAAAATTGATAATCAATTTTGTATATTAAGTAACCTACCATCCAAAATGGTTAAATATTATAATGCATACGTGGTGAATGGTTTTTGATTTCATAGAAATTCATATGGGGAATAAAAAACCAATTAATAATGGTTTTTTTTAAGAGGATATCATAATAGAGAAACTGAAGTTGACTTTTATGGAATGCTGGAAGAAATTATTGAACTGTGTTATCTAGGACAAAATTACATAACAATGTTTAAATGTTAGTGGTTGGATATTGATAGAGTCTTGTGTGTTCATATGATCCATGGAATCATTGATATTAAATATAAAATTCTTTTTATAGTAAATGAACCATTTTTATTTGCCCATCAGGAACATCAAATTTATTATGAAAATTAATATGATACTTTAAGAGAGTTGTGTGATTGGTGGAGCATTATAAAAATGAAATCTTAGGAAAATCAGTTTACTCAAAGTGAATATTATTCCACTGAAGTGAAAAAATTGAAAATTTTCAAGAGACCGCTCCAAATAAATATTTTTCACAATGATACATGAATATCGATGATGACACTCCATAGTTAAGGGTTGATGGTGATGATTATGTTAATGATGTTAAAAATGAATTTGAAATGACAATAGATGATGAAACTAAAACTCATATAAAAATTAATGATACTGAGGATGAATATAAAGACATTGACATCCTTAGATATGAGGATGAGGATGAAGAAGAATATTGACATAATTAAATTCTTGTTATAATCATATATAATGTATATCTATATATAATAGTTGTTTTTAACTTTTTTCTAACAATAATAATTTCATGTTTTAGATGGATGAGGATCGATTTCATCAATTACATGAGGCTGATCTACCCGATGACGTGCATGATGTTGAATCATTTGACCCTTAGATTGCTGGTGGTTCAGGGTGGACTCAGTGGGAGCTTGGTCTCGCATGATTGATGATTCCTGACCCTATCCCCAAGTGACATCCACATCTTGGCTTTGATCCATTCATGCAAAGGTATGTTTACCTGTTTATTTTAGTTAGTTTTTATTCATTATAATTAATTTATTTATACACTAATTGTTTGATTATTTGTTTTTTTATCATAGCTTTACACATATTGCTATTGGACAGGGGAGTGATATATTGTGAAATTATTTTCTTGAGGCATGGGTTACAAGGGATCAGATTCCCATAGATGTTCAACACTGCATGTTTGATCATTAGCTGGTATGTAAATAAATAACATTTTTTTTGAAATATATTTAATTAATAACTTGATATTATGAATTGTTTATAGGGTTTATGGTATCCCATCGATGAGAGAATGAGTGTCTCTATCTGGTAAGAATGGGAGGGTTGTATACATGATCATTTCCATTAGTTTTTGTATAATTTTAGGAGGACAAGAATGAAGAAAGCATGAGTCAATGATTATGATCAGTCCTACTACGCCCACCGACCAGATTACATTTCATCTTAGGTTTGGGATTTATTATGTTCACAATGGATGGGTGGTCGTTTTCAGATAAGATCATCAATAGGTCGACAAAACCAGGGGAGACAGGAGGTGACACATCGAGTTGGTAGTTGTACATTCAGTATGCATATGGAACATATAGTAAAGACATTTTTTTAATTAATTTATATAACTTTAAATGTAAAATATTTATTTTATACTCATATAGATAGTCAAATAGTTTGATATTATGAAGTTCGACGTTTAAATGAGAATGTACAATGATCCTATCACTGGAGATATAAGAGGTGATTGCTCGCACTAGATTGTAGTTAGTATAACTTTTTTTAGTTTTAAAATTAACTAAAAAAATTGTTTTAACTATTTTAATTTTAATTTTCAATTGAAGGAGTCATATGATGCTATGATGTCTTATACAAAGACTAAGAGTTAGACCAAGATTGATGATTAGACCAGTGCATCCAAATTTGATGAGGTAGTATGGATGCAGGTGACCTAGTATGCCTTTGAGAAAGATAGAGTTGTTGGTATCATCTCTCAATTGATGCCTTTGAGTTATTATGGTACCATTGTGATGTTGGTATGCATCTCAAGAGGAGCTCATGGAGAGTCATTATCATCTAGTTCACAATATCAGAAGTAATTGTGAGCTCAGGGTGAGCTTATAGAGAGTATACATAGGGAGTAGGAAGAGCTCTGACGACAACATCAGCAGTAGTAGGAGGAGATGTGTCGATGGCAGTAATAGTAGTATGGGTAGATGATGGAGTACATGTGATGTCTGAATCATGGTTTAGGGATGAAGTTCCCTCCACCATCTCCTATAGCTCCTCCAAAAGACCCTCCCCCTCATTGATGTATTTATTTTTATGATAAAACATTTGAATGTAATTTTTTTGTAATATTAACTATTTACATTTCTATATAGTGTTTTTTATATTACTGTGAATATTGTATTTTTTTATTATTTTATTATTTAGTTATTTTTATTATTTTATTACTTTAATTAATTTTTTTTGTTATTTTGTTATTTTTTTGATATTATTATTATTATTTTATATTGTTGAGAATATTGAGTTTTTATTATTATTTTATTAATATTTATAATATTATTAAATTAATATTTATATAAATATTATTATATTATTAATATTATTTTATTATTATTATATTAATATTATTAATATTATTATTTCTATTATTTTATTATTTTACTAATATTAATATTATAATTTCATTAATAATAATAATAATATTATTATATTAATATAATAATAATAATTATATTATTATTTTCTAATATTATTTTATTATTATTATTAATATTATTTTATTCAATTTTTTTTAAAGTTATTTATAATGGGCTCGTTGCAAATACTATTTGTTACCTCGTACCAGGATTTTTTTAAAAGATGGGAATACTATTTACGGCGAGCCAACTCCCCATTGCAATAGGTTTTTAAAAAAAATCAGGGAATCCATTTACAACTCCCTTTTTTGTAACAAGTCATTTTCGACGGGGTCCCGTCGTAAAAGACCCATCACAAATAAACCAATTTTCAGTAGTGTAAGCTCCCCTTTGATATCAGATTTCAATCTATTGTTTGATATTCCTTTGATGTATCTATATATTCTATTTCCATACATGAAATGAGAAACTTTTTGTGTATATTGTTACTGAGCACAATGTGTAACAATATATATAATATCTGGTCTTGAAGCTATCAAGTATAGTATACTACCAATTAAGTTCTAGAATTCCTTTGGATCCATATCCTTTCCTTGTTCATTTTTGGACAAATTAGTTCTTACTAAAATAGGTTTAGAAAGTGTCTTTGAATCCTCAATGCCAACCTTATTCAAAATTTTATTAGCATACTTCACTTGAGATAGAAAAATATAATCTTTTCCTTAAGATATTTTTAATCCAAGAAAGCATCTCATCTCACTAACCATAGATAGTTCAAAATGCTTCATCATTTCTTTATAATACTCTTCACAAACTGATTCATTTTTTCTAGTAAAAATAATATCATCTTCATAAACAATAATAAATAGAAATACTTACTTATCATCTTTAACATAGAGATTATTCTCTACTCTTCATTTCCTAAATTTCAACTTTTTCAAATAGTTTTCAAGTCTGTAATACCAAGATCTTGGGAATTTCTTTAGGCTATATAAATATTTTTTAATCTGAAAGCATATTTCTCATATTTAGTAATAAATAAACCACATGTTTTTTCAATATACACTTCCTCTTCCAATTAACCATTGAGTAAGGATAAATTGATATCCATTTGAAAGATATTTCATTTCCTTTGTGCTGCAATGGAAAGAATTATTCTTATGGTTTCAAATTTTCTAACTGGTGTAATGTTCTCATCAAAGTCAACTCCTTCAACCTATTTATAGTCTTTACATAACAATCTTGATTTATTTCTCCCAAATTCACATTTTTCATTCATTTTGGTTTGAAAAATCCACTTGGTTATGACAATTTTATTCTCTTTGGCATTAAGTACCAAATATCAAGTCTCATTACTTTCTATTTTATCTAGATCTTCATTTATTTCATCAATACAATATTTATGTTTCATTTATTCTTGTATATCTCTTGTTTCATCTTGAAAAAACAATGAAATATGAGAGGCTTCATAAAATTTATTTTATTTTGAATCCATTTTCCATGATTTCTAATGATATTTTGAACCTGAAATTGACTTATAAACCTTGGATGATGTGAACAATATTGTTATCTATCACATGAATTTTTTGAATTAACTTCTTAAACTTGAACATCCCCATAATTTTCACCATTTTATTAAACTTAACATAGATATATCACAAAAACATATTCATCATCAATTATTTTGGAACTTGCTTATTCATGTGAGTTCACTTTATTTGTATGTTCCATCACTTTCACATCAGCATAATCAATTTTTTTTTTCAATTTCTTTGTTATAACAATGATATAATATTCTTTTTGGTGGATAAACTAGGAAGATAACATCTTCACCTCTTTTTTCAAATTTCCGTATATTTTCACCTTTAAATTTGATCATTTAAGGTATGCCTGCCTACAAATCATTTTTTTTATTTTATCAAAGCTGGTTTAAGGAAAACCGGTAATCATACAGAACCTCAAAATCCAAGCTTGAAACATTCAACTTCAAATTCAAATTTCAAATTACCGCTCCACCTCCATCATCACCTTGAGCCACGAGCCCTGACACGCAACATAACACGCGCCGACCTCAAAAATTGAAGACACTTGATTGCTGCATTTCCGATCAGACGCGTCATGTTCCTATCCACATCGAACTCGAGATGCGAGCCTTCGCGAATCCCAATGTCACCTCCGACCAGGTCGCCGGCGAGACACACCGGACATGCTGCTGAACAAAAAAACCATCCATAGTAACGCCGGTGAGACACACCGGACTGGTCACGTTCCTATTCCTTTATTGATTAATTCCTCTTGGGAATGCAATGTCAAAGATAATTAGCTCCAAATGATGAGTAGATTGTATTTCTACCTTCTTGTGTGAATTATTTACAATATTTTCCTTTAAAAAGTTAAACACATATAATTCCTTTATCTTTTCTACTTAAGAAAATCATTAATAGTTTCTCCATTAATAAGATTATACATGTTATTTTGGATAAGATGACCAAGTATTCAATGCTACAATTGATTATTTTAATTCATGTTCAAATAACTAGAATTTCCAGGATCACAAATCTGAAAAAAATTATTCTTGTTTACTGTCCTCTTGTTAAGATATATCCATATTTCAATCTATTAAAAAAAATCAATATTTTTGAGATATCAGTTTATTTTCTTCATTACATAACTGATACATTTTAAGAAGGTCATATTTTAGTACTTTAATATAAAAGGTGATCTTGTTATTCAATTGATATTTTCCAATAAATGTTGATATGAAACCTTTTATTTTTAGAAATACATCATTTCTAAAGGTTTAATTTCATTCTTTACATTTTTCAACATCCTTTAGAAGCTTTATATCACTTTCTATATATGAGGAAAAACTATTATCCAAAATCCATGGACATTATCTTTTGGAAACAATGTAAGAAACTTCAGAAGCCAAATATTTATCATTACCTATCTCCTTATTTTTTTTGATACTTTTATAAAATACATCTTGAGCTCATTTAGCCTAGTAGTATAAAAATTCACCCTTATACATGATGAATAGTTTTCACACATCTTTTACTAACATATTCAAATGGTTAAAATCTATTTTCAATTTTCAATCTAGATTTTAATGGTTGTCTATGAATTATTCTTCATTTAATTAGGTGAATACCCCTCAACTTATGTCTTACAAACAATGTAAAGTTATCATTTCATTTTTAATTAAACCAACACATCATTTCTACATGGAAAAAACTTATAAAGTTCCAACAATAACTATAATAAAACATTTTACTTCAAAATTATTATGATATCCAAAACTAAAACCTATATTTTAAAATTATTTACACCATTAATATTGGATCATTTTTTAAAACCAAAATTTTGGTGAACTCCTAACTCTTTCTTATTCACATCCAACTTATTTTCAGCCTTTTTTACTTCACCATTTATAACAGTTTTTTCTTTAAAGTAGATGAAATTTGAATTTATAGATTCTAGAAAATCACTATGTTCTGCTAAAAACTTGGTCTTATTAATTTTATTTTTCTTCTTAGACCAAGAAATAAGTTTTCTCAATATTCTTCACTTAATTTATGATTAATATTTATTTATTTTCACGAGCCTTATCTTTACATGAGCTTTCTCTAATATCATGGATAGAGTTTTGGAATTGCAACTTTGATTTTTTAAACTCCTTTTCCAAACTCACCAATTTTTATTATAAAATCTCAAACTAATTACCTTTATATTTCAATACTTATTCCATATTAATTTTTGAATACCTATTTTCAAAAAACATTTTTTCAACTCATAAATTTCTTTATACATCTTTAATTTTTCTTAAATATGAAATGATTCATTACTTTTGAAAGATTTGTTTTCCTTATTTAGATTTTACATCTCTTTTTTTAACCTACATATCTTTTAGAGACGCTCCTCGAGTTATATTTTCAGTAATAATTCCATATTTCTTTATTTATTATCCTTGACTTTAATAAAAATTAAAATGGTGAATTTTTCTTCATTCACTTTAGCAATGAGAAGTTTTTTATCAGCATCTATTGAAATTTATATTTCATATTCTTCATCATTTTTATCATTACTTTCAGAATTAGATAAGAAATATCCCCTCCTTAATTTTGATAAATTATTTATCTTCCCTTTAGTAGAAACCCATATTTTTCCAAATTTTAATGATATCTTCTTAAATAATCTCTTTGGAGATTCTTTATTCATCAATGACTCCATATTATTTTAACTAAGGAATATTGGAAGAAAAATTTCAAACTTATCCACACCTAAATCATTTTAGTGGAATATTAACTTTAAGACTTCCCTATCCCCTTCTCACATTTATTGAGATTAGAGACATGATATTATAAAAATTATAATCTGAATAATAATTAGAATCATAAAAAAATATTATTGTTTAATAAAGATATTCTTTTTCAAATAATTGTCTTTTATCATTTTATAATGCATTAGAAAATTCTGAAAATCATCCAAATAAATATCATATGAGAATTTTTCTTCCAAAGTAGAGACTTTAGAATCATACTTATTTAGTAAGATATGAAAAATATTTTAAAAATACCAGTATCTTCCAACTTCTAACCATAGCCTATGATTGTTCTCGCAACTTCATTCACCCTTGTGAAGAAACAATCAATAGTTTCATCCTTATGCATCCAGATATATTTATACTTAAGTCTGATAAATTTTAATTTATGCCCATTTACATTGGTATTTAATTTATAGATATTATAAATTTTATCCCATATGTATATAGTGGTATTGAGTCCTTTGAATTTCAAAAGCTTACTTTTTGATAGGGTTGACATAATTGAATTCTTTTCATGACCATAATTCACTAAATTTCTATTATCTATTGTTATCATAGAAACTTATTTATATTGGGTAGAAAAACCAACAATTTTGACATCCAATACATCATAAATGATATATAACATGTATTAAATCATCTTGTATGTCCATATGTGATATATTTTCCCATAAAATGTTGGATCCCCATGTTATTTACTGAATTATGACTATCCATGACATACCCTATAAATTCAGTAAGAAAAAATTCAAACAAATAAAAACTCCTCAAATTTCATATAATATATCACCAATAAGGGGAAACCTTTTCTCTGATACCACTTGAAAAGGAACCTCCTAGATCAGTAATGAATCACTAATAGGGGATGAATCAATGATTCAATTTATTTTTATGTTTCCTTGATGAAATATCCCTCATCACAAATTAAAGTGAATTTTGATCATTGTTCAACATACACACATGAAGGGAAAAGTAGATTTATAAGGATCACCTCTCAAAATGAGATGGATAGTCCATAGTATAATTCATACTTCATTGAGACCATACTACCCACTAGTTTATATATATAAGTATAATAAGTAGAATTTATCCTTATACTTTTGTTATAAAAACTATCACAACCATGATAATGATTCTTGCACTATTACAATGATAAAGAACATGGTATGAATAGGAACAAAGCCTTCAAAACATAGCCTTAATTTTTTGAATAATATTTATATTTTTCTTTTTCTTCAGCTTGTAGAGACTCAGGTATAATCACTTCATTATATTCCAATTTTCACAGACCCTTATTCTTCATCTTCTATTCTTATTATTTGTTTTCTATCCCTTCACATCACACACACCACACTATTTTTTTCTTCACATACATGCCAAACATACATTATTTTAAAAGAAACAATAATAAAGAATAATATCCAATTCAAATTTCAAATTTTAATTGAAACCCTTATCTTTCCTCAACCAACTCAATGACTCTCACTTCATTTTGATCCATCGAATCTTGTTAAATCAATTGGACACTGTTGATACTTCCAAAACAACATCATAGATCAATTTAGTGAGCCATTATGTTATCTAATAATCCATATAATCAAAACTTATTATAACAAAATTAGAAATCCTAATACATCTTGCTCCATGGATTGGTGTAGAATGGTTGTTTTTACCCTTCAAAATGCCTTACACCATGGGCATAATCCTTATGGCTATGGACTTTTTTACTTTCACATGAACCTTTAAACCATGTATTTTCATACCACTAGTATGGTCCATCTCCATAATCCATTTTTACATATTTCACTATTGGTCAACCATGGATACCTTTAAGCACTACCACAAGTACAATGGGATTTCCCAGTTCACATCGGTAGACTCAACAAACACTATAGGGACCACCAAGGCCATTTTTTCCTAGTCTGTTTCACCCAATAATAATGAAAAATAACTATGGGAACACCATGGAAATTTTATCATTGTTCATTTCACATAGGAAAATTGAAATATCACCACAGTCATAAAAATTAACCACTATGGGCATGTCCTCGTTCGTTTTATACTTACTTCTCATCAACACACCCTCCAACATGGTCTGAACTTCCTAATTTTTCCCTCCTTTCTTACTTGAACCTTCAACACTTTAATAACCTTATAAAAACCATATAGGCACCTTCTGACTCCATAAAATTCCTGAATCATGATTTACCAATCATACTGATTAAATCCATGAAAAATATTTCATATTAAATAGTATAATTTAACATAGAACTTTATTTATGTATGGAAAAAAATCCAACACACTCAATCATATCATATTCCCCAATTATTGAACCTCACAAATCACAAAAACCATATTAAAACCTATTGGTCTCAATACATTATCCCTTACACTAATTTGTAACTCATTTCTTTTTTTTACATCTATCAATAAAATCTAAAGGGTTAACATGAATGAAGAAACTCTAAAAATATGGGAGAATTATCATAAACATAAAAAGAATTCAACCTTAAAATGTATAATTCTTTTACATTATCACATTGACCTATAATTATAATAGTTCAACCTATATCATTCTTAGTTTATCCTAGGTTACTTTAAGTTGGGTCATCTTAGACTTATCAACCTAATCCCTCAAGGTAACTAGGAAATAAATAATTCATAGCAGTTTGTAAAGAGAATATGATCAAGAAAAGAATATCCTCTAGGAGTGGCTAGCCATGTTTTTAGTTTTGGGCCCACTCATCATGAATTATAGTGACGATAAATTTACTACTCAAAAAACCCTTTTCAGGGTGATTACTGATACATGTATTTGATGAATATATTTTTGAGTATTTTAATTAAATTATTTTTGTACTTAATTAAAAAATCATGCAAATTTTGAAATGTATTTTCTTGTATTATTATTTTTGGTAGGAAATGATGGATTTGTGAAAAAGGAAAAAACAAGGAAGAAAACCGAGCTGAATGACCGTTCGGGCTGCGAGCGAAGCGAAGCGGTGCGACACCATTTTTTTGTAGATAAAGAAGAGCTAGAAACTAAATAAAAGTTGATTACATGTCATGTACCACCAGTACATGTTGTGAATATTTTAGGTAGAATAGACTGTGAAGAAGAATTCATGATAACAGAACATGCTACGAACTTCAAGTACATGTCGTGAGCCACCACTAAACGTCGTGACAATAGTCAAACTAGTATACAATATTTTCACAGATTCAACGTGACAGAGGAAAAACCAGGTTTGAGTTATATTATGTGTACCCTAATTACACATCGTGTAGGGGTTGAGGTGCAACAAATAAATAATGTGACGTGGTCCGTGGGTTCTAATGGGAAAATCCTATAAATACAGGAATTAACAGCCCTTCCAACACACTCTGGGGAATAAGAATCCAAGGAAAATCAAGGGACAACTTCCAGACCATATATGAAGATCTGGAGCTATTCTTTGATTCCATTCTACCTCAGGTACCAATGCTAATCACTCCCACCATGAGTGAGTAGTTCCATAGTGCCGGGTGATGTGATTTGTAGGGGGATGTGTGATTAGGGATTGTTTTTATTTATTATTCATGCTTTGTATTGTTGCAAACAACATTTATCAATTATAATCTCTTTCTTTTTGCAATTTCATGACCATTTCTTGTGATTTGAAGATAATTATTTTGTTTCTTCAATTAATTATCCTCCTTTTTCCATGAACATTGTGCAATCTTGGATAGTTATGTTTAAACATGGTTTCAGGTCACCTATTTCTGTGATTGTTCTAAGTAGATGACCATTCCAAAAGTGCGATCATAGGAATAATATAGGATAGCAAGACCAAGGATCCCCACCAACCCAATTCTAACACCAAACATGAATAAACCCATACTCAATTGAATCCCTAGCTCATGAACCATAAAATCACTAAACCTGACATGTCCTCCCATCTTGATTCAGACCCCAATCAATTCTGCTGTTATTTCCCTTTTCTTAAAATGAATTTAATAATTGTAATTTATTTTTTCCAAATTAATTTAGAATATACACTCTGTCCCTGTGGGTTTGACACTCAGACTTTCTAGATACTAAAATTTGTGTTAGGATTGTCGGAGTTTTATAAATTTTGTTTTTTGGCATAGCACCGTAGGGAACTAACAACACCCTATGGGGCTATCAATTACCCTTACGTGTATCTATGTCATAGCCACATCCACTTTTCATTATCTATACAAGGATGTATTTCTAGAAAAACCACCTACTCAATAATTTACTAGTATTTTATGATATCATCATATACTTACTCATTTATAGATTTCTCACCAACATTTTCTTGTCCTAATTTCAAAAAATAAATAAAACCTTCTCAAAGAACTACTACAATGACCCAAAATTTCATATATATTTTAAAACATAATTCCTAAATAAAATTATTACACTGATCATTTCCTTAGGACCTTTTGAGGTTTAATGTTTTGGAAACTAGGAACATAATACACGGAATATATGGATCATATAAATAAAAATAAAAATGTACAACCCTATTAAAAGAATTATTTATTATCCCATCCTAGATCATCCCACTGCATAATATTTCCTGGGTGTATTAGTCAAAAGAAAATGATGAACATAAATATTAGTAGGGGATAAACAATGAAAATGAGGAATAAAACAATCATCACGGGTAAAAATTGAATCATAATATAATAATACAAAAATAAATATAATATTAATAACATGATCATAAGAACCCTAGGAATAACATGATCATAATTACATGAGGCATAAAATGATCAAAATTACATGATGTATAACATGGAAATCTGGCCATAATATAAATATAAGACATTCATAATCATATCACCAAAGTCCATTACTAAGGTGTTATAAAAGAATATTTCCAAGGTTATTCACCAAGGTATGATAAAACATTACCAAGGAATTTTTCCAAGGTATCATGATCATGTCATCTCTAGAGATTATTTCTTTACCCAATGCATTGGAGAACTATCAGTGAACACCCTTCATATGTATATCATTATGTGTGCCACATTAATAAATGATTATAAGAACATATTATTTTAATCCATGAGTATGGAATGTGGGTTTCAACATGGAATTACCCATTCAAAAAAATAATGTTACATCTATTTTGATACCCTTCAATGATATTATATTTTGTTATTCACAACATGTAAATATAACATAGTAAATCAAGGAATAACTTTGTCATCATAAAGGATATATAAAAGGGATTATGGAATGGGTAAAATGAGAAAGAAATATAGTATCTCATAAATAGGTTATAATTTTTATAGTAAAGGGGTTGATTATGAACACATAGAAGCATAATCATATGTAATTAAAAATTCTTACAAAATTAAAATATTAAATGGAAAATCAAGGAGTGATTTCAGCAGCATGAGAACTATACAAAAGGATTATCAAAATGGTTTATTGAGAGATACATCTAGTCTCTCATAAATATTGAATCAATTTTAAAGTAAAGGGTTTTATTATTAACATATAGAAGAATAATCATATGGACTTTAACTTACTTCCAATATGAAAATATTACAAGGAAAATCAAGGAGTGATTTCAGCAGCATGAAAAATATACAAAAGGATATGGAATTTTTTTAATGAGAAACAAAGATAGTATATCATAAATAGGGAGTTATTTTGACTATAAAACGGTTGATTATGAAAAAATTGAAGTATAAACCCATGCAATTTAAAAGGCTTACAACATGAAAATATTATAGGGAAAATCAGGGAGTGATTTCCGCATCATGAAGACTATAAAAAAGGATTATAGAATTGGTTTAATGAGAGAGAGTGATAGTATCTCATCAATAAGGAATAATTTGGATAGTAAAGGGGTTGATTATGAAAACATGTAATAATAATAAAATGGAATTAAAAACGTATTTTTATAAAATAAGTACTTGAATCAAAAGGAGTAGGAGAACCCTTACCTTTCTATGTACCTTCTAAAATATTGGGGAGGACTCCTTAGAACCATATGAACTAATTGGTGGGGGGTGGGATTTAGAGATGGATGGGGAAGGTAAAGTCATGACCAATGCCTTTCAGGTGGATAGAGATAATAGAATGTGGGGGGGGGAGTGATTTCCTTTTATGGGTGAAAAGAGGGGGGTTTTCATAGAAACTAAACTTAGTTGTTGGGTAATAATGGTATCACAAGAGGGTTAGGTGGGTTGGTTGAGTTATGTGAATTAGGTGTGTAAATGTTGGTGTAACATGTGGGATTGAATTTATATACTGAGAATGGTATTATATAAGGTTCAAAAGTCAAGCATATTTAGTAAAAATTAGATCATGTTAGATTACCCCTTTAAATACTTATAAATCTTAATTAAATATTAATCTTGGTAATTATATTATCAATAAAAATATAAGATTACACCTCTTACCAAATTTCAACATGATGAATCTTATTTTTTGTATCCATTTAATATAATTCAATTTGTAAATATAATAAAATTAACTTCTAACTTAAAACATATAATTTGTAGAAAATACATTTGTATAGAAAAATAAAGTTTAAACTGTTAAGTATTTTTAATCTTATTTATCATTAATTATAAATTAAATGACTGTAAACTTATTTTTATTTATGTATAAACTTTATATTAGAGTCTTAATTTAAAATATATCCATACAATACTTAGAAAAGTATCTTTCTAGGAAAAATAATCATTTTACTACAGTAAATAATTTTTACATAAGGAATTTACTTTTAATGCCACAAAATATAATGGGAATTATTACAGAATTTGGTTGTACTGATTAAAAATATAAAATAAATTTTATCATATAAAATTTCTATTTGTAAGAAAAATAAATTTTATCATTAGTGTATGTAATGTGTAAAAATATATTTTTATAAAAAATAAATTTTTAAGTTTTAAAACTTGTGTTTTTGATGAAATTATAATTTTATTTTATTTTCATGGTATAAATTTGTTTATTATAAATAATTATAATTTTATGTGCATTTCAAATCAATACAAAACTAAATTTTACCTAAATAATATTTTTTATATCCCAAATTTTCATGGAGGTATGATTTTGTTAAAATTTTGGTTAAACTTCATTAGTTATGAATAATAAAGCGGTTATTGGTTTTATAAGATGTTTTGAGGGTTTCGAAGGATTTTTATACACGAATGGTGGTGTAAAGAGTCAAAACAGTGTGCATCGCATAGTTAGAATATTATTAGTAAAAATCACATACCTGGTTAAGGATAACCATGTGGTCATGCCTCCTCTAGGATAGAGGCTGGTGCACGAACAACACACAGTTTTCAAAACCATGTGGGTACTTCTAGGAGACTATTTGGCTTGACCCATCTTGGATAGAGGGAGTTTCATGGTTGGCACACAATTTGTCTGACCATGAGGCCAAACCATGTGACACATAAAAAGTGTGAAATTATAATTTTCCTCCCAATATTATTTATTTCTCCCCCAAATTTCTCCCCCATTTGACCCCCACAACAAGGATGATGAGTTGATAGATCCTCCCTCCTCCATGGGTGATTATCCTTCAATTTTCACTTCTTAGAGTGCTGTTTGGTTTGAATCGAAGCTCTAGGTAAGTATTTGACTCCATTTCCTTCCATTTTCTAGAAGATGATTAGTGTGTGGGTTTCTCTATTTACAAATCCATAAAAACCTATTTTTCTATTAGATTCTTGGAAGGGGATTTGAAAATTGTTTAAGTTTGAATCAAGGGATAATTTTAAGTGAGCGATTGTCTACGAGCAAGACATAGGTTATATTTAAGATTTTTTTCATAGTATTGATGTTTATAAGTGTATGTGGTTGCTCAAATTTACTTCATTTATACATTTGGTGTTCTTAAGTAAGGAAAGTGTGATTGGGCCTTATATTGAGGTGCGAAACCCCCTTCGGACCATGTTGGGTCTGTTAGTGTTTGAGATCAGACCTAGGTCTACACTTGGGGTATATCAAACTCTTAAGTATGGTGAAATAATATGGTAAAAATTGTAGTAGGATAATTATTAAAGTGAATTACTTGTGAAATTATAAGTGGGTATGTAGGAAAGATTAATGAAATAATTGAAATATGAAATTGGTGTGTTTTGTGAAATTATTATAAGGATTTAGGTAATGGATTAATTGTTTTGTTTTGTATTTTGATTCATTTATGGTTTTACATTGAAGGAAAATTAATTTTGGTGAGTGGATAATATTTTAAAAGGAGGATTTGAACTCAAAGTGTTTTGAATAGGGGATTTTATTAATAGATTTCAATGATGATATGAAATGATGGAATCATTCCCCCTTTTGAAAATGATTGAAAGGCCTCTTTTTATGGTTGTAAATGGAAATTAAGGTCTTAGGGAATGTTTTAGATTTCAAGAAGACATTTTCTTAAAGGGTGGCTTCAAGATGATTTCAAATGAGTATTTTGAATTTCATATTATTCCATGATTTGGTTTTAAATGTCCATTGGGATCATAGTAATTGAAATGATATATGGGTTAGTGAGATAGAACCCATGATAGTTATTTGGGCATGCTAACATGGTTATGAAATGAACTAAATGATTAATGTTCTTAGTTGATGACATAACATGAGGGGGTGTTTGGAATAATGGTATATGTCTTAATGAGTTATTCCTTGTAAGTGGGATACGTATAATGAATTATGTTTGTAAATGACAAATGTGTTTAATGGTTATGTTTTGTTTTTGGTAAATGTGTTATGGTTAAAGTAGCATGTGAACATGACTTGATGGTATGTAGGGTATTGACTTGAGGATCTACACACACAAGTTTGGTTGGACTGAGGCTCTAAACCACAACCCTATAATGCATGAGTTAGGGAGTCAGAATGAGGCTCTATGACCATAGCAGTTTCATTCGATGAGACTACCTAGAACAAGGCTCTAAGGTAATTATTATGTAATGTATGGTTTGGGATGTTAGATAGAGGCTCTATGCTTCCCAAATGTATGTACATGTCTTGATTATTGGATTGAGGATTTTAGGTAAGTTTAGAAATTCTTTGGTTTGTGAAATCCCCCTTGTGATTAAAAATATTTATCCTCTTATGTTATGGATTAGGCTATAGACCAAAGCCAGTTTAGTTGGTTGGTTGATCCTAGAGAACTTAATGGATAAAAGGGTTATTTGATAATTTCTTAAATGTGAGATATATTTCCTTTGTTTCCTTGTTTATTTGTTACACTTGGTTTTCCTTTGTTTTCTAGTTTATTTTTTACACTTGATTTATCGACATAAATTATTTTATAGACTAGTTATTTCTTTAAAAATTCTTGGTGGTGGCTTACTGAGTTGTACAAACACCCTTCTCGGGCCTCCATGACACTGGGTACCTAAGAAGATGTTACTTGTTTTAGGTATAGGTTCAGGACATGGACCTGGTGTATAGTTCATGCATGTGATGTTTGGTCTAAGCACAAGATGTCAGGGTCGTGTTTCGTCTTAGGTCCAAATTCTGGGTCTTTTGGTTGTTTTAGTTTTAGAATTTATTTTTATGACTTCCTAACATGTAGTGTATTCATTATTTTGTTATAGCATGTGTACTTGGATACTTGTTTCCACTTATCGTATTCTGGTCATTTATTGTTTCTACTGACTATTTTATCTATTGATATTACTTCTATTGTGTATTTATTATGATAAGCAGTTATAGTTTCTCCAAGGTTTCCTTCAGACCCGTTCTTCTAATCTCCAGCCTATGATGTATGGGGAGGCATGCCTGCGGTTATGCGATGACCCAACTCATGGAACTAGTTATACTATCTACCAGATCAAGGATGTTACAAATTTATATCAGAGTGGTGTATTTTTCCTTACTATTTGAGGCATGGCATATAGAAGACTAGGATCATGTCAGGGCTTGGTAATGATATTGAACCTAGGTGCTTATATCACCATATATGAGGGAAAATCCAAGTTAATAGGGGTGGGAATTAATGTTTGGTTTTCTGATTTTATAGTAGATTGATACTTCCACCTTGGGTGGAATTCTTGGATGTGATGTTATTGATTTGTGAGGTTTTATCACTTGACCTTGTATAGAAAGAGGGGTCGTGTGGTTCCATGCGTCATTCTAGGAACATAATATTGATAGGTTTCCTGTATATTTTCTGTGATTAAAAGTTCTTTGGGGTCAACATGTTAGTAGTGTAATTTTTGCTTGGGATTTAATCTTGTTGATATTTCCTTGAAATTTTCGTTAATGAAAATTTGTCGAAATATTAATTTTAATAAAGATTTTATTTTTAAAATTATGGGTTAAAAAAATGTTTTGGAAAGTGTAAAAATTTTGGGTTTTCAAATGGAATGTTTTGAAATTTAAATTCTTGGGTTTTTAAAATGGTAATATTTATTAAAGAAGATGGATAAATTATGGGAACTTTAGGGAAACTAGTGTGGGTATCCCCAATGTTGAGATCAGATCTTGTTTATGGGTGGTTTGGGAAATGAGAGTGTCGTAGTTTGTGACCTTGATTATGGGTCATGAGACTTTATGGGTTTTGATGTTTGGTAAAATATATGTTCTTGTTGTACCCTATGTGGAACTATTTTATTTATGAGATGTTGACCAGTAGTGTGGGTGTGGTAACCCTTGTAGGTTATGACCGTGCAAGTTGTGTTTTGGACCCTAGAGTGGGTGTTTGGATTGTAATTTTGATGTGTGTGTATGGGTATACCTGGTGTGAATCCTAGAGTAAATGTTCTCTAGGGTGCATTAGATATTGTGTGTTTTGGATTGGGGGAAGAGTGCTACCCATAAGTAGTGAATTGATTGAGGTCTGATGTGTATGGATTAGAGATATAGTTGGCGGTCTTTTCTTGATGTGAATATGGTATTAGAGAGTTGGTATCATTTGACTTTTTAGGTGACCTATGAGAGAGTTTGTTCAGGGTTTCTAGTGCCTTTGGGTGTATATGGCATGGGTCAACTTATTAGACTTTGGTAGTGGAAAACAGAGAGTTTTTCCTAGTGCTAGTTTAGCCTAGAGGTCTATGTTAAATTGGTTAATGGTCTTAGAGATGAAACTAAATTTATTGATGTGAGTCAACAGTTGTGGGAGATCAAGGGTAGCCTTAGGGGGAGGTTAGGATAGTGTTACAAGTTCCTTGGAATATGAATCCTAGGTGGGTTCTTCAAAAGTGGAATAAATGCGCGGTTGTTTCCATAGATTTTTGGTAAAAGTGTATGGTTATGCCTCAGTTTGTTTCTAAGGGAGGAACCTGAGTACTTGTTGTTTTTGAAAGGTTGGATTCAAAAGGATGGATTGTTCGGGTGTCTGAACTATCAATTTTGATGATGATTAATGGATTCCTCAATGTTTATGTTGGGAGGAAAATACAAGGGTGACAAGAGTATGGATGAATATTTTTTTGAGAAGGTTATATCAGGGTGAGGTTGGTCATGTGGTTGGGATTTTTTATATGAATGGATGGGGTATTAGGTGAGAACTTTGAGAATTACATGAGTCTATTGAGGGTAAAAGTATAATAGGCATGGTCAGATGAGCAAGCAGGTGTTTGGGACAAGCTTTGGGGATGTACGAATTTTGTGATCTAGAGTTGGGTTAAGTGTGTGGTTGCAAGAAGGTTTGAGAACCCAAGGGTTCTGATGAGGTGTAGATGTGGGCACGTGATGGGAAGGCATGATACCATTTGATATGGGTGAATAAGTGTCTTGGAAAAATTGCATACTGTTTTCTGTGAAACCAAAATAGGAATCATTTTTATGAAAGAGATCATTTGGGTTTTGATCGGTGTGATAGATCATTGAGTTTCTATTGAGAATTTCTAGGATCATGCTGGAAGAACTCGAGTGGGGTGATGGATTTGGTCCCAAAGGGAATGTTGGGCCATGATTGCTTGTAAGAGGTTCATTAAGTGGTGGTGAGTTTTGGATGAAAATACCATTCGAGTTTTATTTTTTGAGCTTTGATGAGAGGTTGGAAAGTGGGGAATCCAGAGACCTTTATCAATTTAAGGTGTTCCCATGGTGGTAGGTGACATTGGTGATGAATAAATTGTGCTTGTGTTAATTTAAAAATTCTTGGTATACTTTTAACTAGTGATGATCATGACTGATATCTTGACATTATCTCATGTACATTGAGAGAGATTTGGATTTACAACTAGCTACATAAAAGTTTTCTGGTTAGATATGGATCCTCTTGGAGGATAAACTCATGGAGCGGTATATGTGGAGCCATATGGCGGGGAGTACGCCATTGATCATTTACATAAGATGTACTTGGGATGAACCGGATTTCTATGAATTCCATGGACACCATTCTGAAATTCCAGGAATGGGTGGAGGTTGGTGATGTTTAGGTAAAAGCTAGATGAACACATCCATGTTTTTGGGTTTATCTCGTGATCAAAGCATGAGCTGTGGTGGTAGAAATTTCTTTATAATGCGGTCATAACAACACTCCAAAGGTGGGGAGTGGAATGTCTATCATGGATGTTTGGATCAGGCTATGAAGGAGATGTAGTGTCATCAGGATGCCAATAAGAAACCTATGAGAAACATGTTTGGAGTCCTTGAAAAAGGCTAGGTGGGACTCATGTGGCAGTTTATCGAGATAAGAATTGGATTTGGGCTTGTGGAAGTTTTAAAAACAAATATGAAGTTCCTATGTTAGAGTCATTGATGGGTGTGATGATCCATGATAACGTTTGATGGAAATTGAGGTTGGGTGTTAGAACCTCATTGGAGGGTGGGCTTGGACTTGTGTAGGTGTGTTTCGGTGGATGTTTTGGAATGTTAAGTGCATTAAAAAATGGAATTGGGTTTTAGAGGGAGAACCTAGTAATCCCTCATTGATTTTGGGATGGTATAAGTGATTGTGTTTATAATATTGATGGGTACCAAGGAGAATGATGATGGATTTTAGAGTAAAGGGTGTCATGACGGTAGAGTTTTATAGGAATTCGGGGAATTAATTCAGTAGGTGTGATGGATGATGGTGGTATGCCTTAGGTGAGAAGGTGATTTAGGAATGTGAAAGGAGTAGCGAGTTAACCTTGGAAGATGGGTGTTTTGGGAAAATATAGATAGGGATGGTTCGATACAGTATGAAAAAAGTAATAGTCATGGAATGTTATATGCCACCTCCGGTATGGGGTATTATTGGAAAGTGCATTTTGGAAATGGTGGTGAAATTTAAAGAAGTAAAATTATTCTTATCTGCAAATGGATGGTGTATGAATGTTTACTTCAAGTGGTTTCTATGATAAGGATGGATGCCAATGTTGGCTGGAGTTCACTTGGATAGTTGGGTAAAAGGATTTGGGAAACACATTGGGTACATCATGAAGCTTGAGTTGAGGTTTGTGGGGTCCTTTTTAATGGTGGGAGTACCCAACACTGAAGGTTGGTGGTGGTAAGATAAAACATATAGTGGAAGAACCATAGTGGATAAGTGGCTAGTTGATGGTGTGATAGGCGTTTCAGGTTCAATGGAGTCAGGTAGGAGTCAATTTTAGTGTTTTAATCTTATAAATGGGTGTTGGATCAGGTTTTGATTAGTTTAGTACCTTGAGATAAAGGTTATGATTGGGTTGTGCTTAAATATGTCCCAATATGGAATGAGGCCACAAGTATTAAGTTATGGACCTATGCAGGTTAGGTGAATGTGGTCGGAATTAAATCTATTCCTTGGGTGATGACTAGTTTGGGTGACATGGTAATTTTTAAAAGGGGATGAAATGGCTCCAAGTGATTTGGGCCATGAGTTGTGGATGATGTCGGACTGAGAGTTTTCCAATTAACTCTCCCAAGGAAATTATATTCTTTTTAGGTACCCTCTTGTACTTTGGGTTAGTGTCATTACCCAAATTTTTTTCTTGTGTTTTATTTTGGTAATGAGGAGCTTGAGGTTGATTCGTCCTTGGAGGGGCATCAGGCTCATGATTCTAAATCATTAAGGGGTATTTCTTCGAGGTAGGATTGGTTCTTATTCTTAGTGTGATGATGGATTGTTTGTGTTCAAGATAAAACATGGGAGATAAAGGTTGGAAGGTGGTCCTCATGTCCTTGACTTTTGGTCTTGAGAGATTAGTTAGTTTAGAAGTATGGCTCGATGATGAGCTGTTCTTAGGCGGAGAGGTAGTAAGATCCTGAATTTTTGTGGAGGTATGAGTTTGTTTTAATTTTGGTTAAAACTTATCATTTATGGATAATAAAGTATTTATTGGGTGTATGGGAGGTTTTAGGGGTGTATCGGGGGTTCGAGACATGAAAGGAGGAGTAAAGATTCCAAATAGTGTGCAACATATGGTTAACACATAGTTACTACAAACCGTGCGCCTGGAAAGGATAACCCTGCATCCGAGCCTCATTTTGGGCAGAGGCTGGTGCACGAGAACTTAATTATTTTCCAAACTAGGCAGGTGCTTCTAGAAAATTGTGTGTCTTGTTCCCTCTTAAACAGAGGGATACATACAGTTAGTGTACAATTTTTCCAACCGTGCGACCATACCATATAGCCCTTAAAAAGTTGTAAATTCTTATTTTCCTTCCCGATCTTGTTTATTTCTCCCTTGAATTTATCCCTCATTCGACCCCATATAATGAGGGTGATGAACTAGAAGATCCTACCTCCTCCCTCCTCTATGGGTGATTCTCCTTCAATTTTTGGGCATTTGGAGTGCTGTTTAGTGAGAATTGAATCTCTGTGCAAGTCTTTGACTATGTTTCCTTCAATTTTCTATAATAGTATTGGCGTGCGGGTTTCTCTCCTTCTGAATCCGTAAAAAAAAATTTCCAGTTGATTCTTATTTGTGTATTTTATGGTTGGTTGAGTTCGAATCAAGAGAAAAGTTTAAGCGAGTAGTTTTCTACGAGCTGAGGTAGGCGGTCTTTATGATTTTACCATAATGTTGATTTTTATAAGTTTATTTGGTTATTCCAATTTACTACCTTGTTGTGTTTGGTGTTATTGAGAAAAGAAAGTGGGATTGGGCCTTAGATTTAGGTGTAAAAACCCTTATAGACCCCATTAGGTCCATTGGTGTTTGAGATCAGACCTAGTGTTACCCTTGGGTCATGTCAAACCCTTAAGGATGGTGAAATAATTTGGTAAAACTTGTAGTAGGATAATTATTAAATCGAATGGTTTGTGAAATTTTAAGTGGTTATGTGGGAAAGATTAATGTAATAATTGAAATGTGAAAATGGTGTCTCTTGTGAAATTCCTAAAATGTATTTGGAAATGGTTTAAATGTTGTGTTTTTTATTTTAATTTGGTTATGGATTTCCGTTGAAGGAAAATGAAGTTTTGTAAACAGTTTATATTTTAAAAGGAGGCATTGACCTCAAAGTGTTTTGAAAAAGGTGTTTTCTTAATATATTTCAGCGATGATTTAAAATGAGGGTATGGTTCCCCTTTGTAAAAATGATTTAAAGTACTCTTTTTGTGGTAATAAATAAAAATTAAGTTCTTGGGGAATGTTTGAGATTTCAAAGAGGAATACCATGTCATAAAGGGTATCTCTAAGATGATTTGAAATGAGTATTTTGAATTGTGTTTTATGCCATGATTTGGTCTTAAAGGTCCGTTGGGACCATAGTAATTGAAATGATATATGGGTTAGTGAGATAAAACCTATGATGATTATGTTGGAATGCTAAAATAGTTATGAAATTAACTAAATGATGAATGTTCTTAGTTGATGACATAACATAAGGGAGTGTTTGGAATAATGGTATATGTGTTAATGGGTTATGCCTTAAAAGTGGGATATGTATAATGAGTTATGTTTGTAAATGATATTTTTTTAAATTGTTATGATTTTTGTTTGGTAAATATGTTGTAGTTAAAGAAGTATGTACACATGCCTTGTTGGTATGTGGGGTATTGAATTGTAGTTATATGCCCATGGGCCAGGTTGGATTGATTCTCTAAACCCCACCCATATAATGCACATGTTAGGGAGTTAGATTGAGGATCTATTCACCTAATGGTTTAATTTTATGAGACTACCTAGACAGATGCTCCAAGGTAAGTGTTATGTAATGTATGGTTTGAAATGTTGTACTGAGGCTTTATGATTCCCAAACATATGTACATGAGTTGATTATCGGACCGAGGCTCTAAGGTAAGTTGAGAAATGGTTTATTTTAAGAACCCCCCTCCTTTGATTAAAAGTATGTAACCCCTTATTCTATGGAATAAGCTCCCGATGTGACCAGAGATAATTTAGTTAGTTGGTTTAACCTAGTGAACTTAATAGATAAAAGGTTTATTTGATAATTGATTAAAGGTGAGGTATATTTACTTTATTACCTTGTTTATTTTTTCACTTGATTTATCTGCACACAATATTGTACAGACTGATTATTGTTTTAGATACTATTGGTGGTGTCCTATAGATTTGTAATCACACCCTGATCGTGCTACCATGATAATCAGGTACCTGAGTAGACATTACTTATTTCAGGTATAGGATCATGATAGGGAATTGGTGTATGGTTCATGCGTGTGATGTTTTGTCAGAGCATGAGATGTTTGGATCGAGTTGGGGCTGGGTACACATTTGAGATCTTTTAGTAGTTTTGGTTTTTGAATATCTTTGTATGACTGCCAGACTGGTAGAGTATTATTCATTTTGTTATAACATGTTTATTTGGTTACTTGTTTGCTCTTGATGTATACTGATCATTTATTATTCATGCTGATTGTTTCATCTGTTTATATTACTTCTATTGTGGATTTAATCTGATAAGCAGGTATAGTCTTCGCTTGGTTTCCTTCTGACCCGCATTTCTAGTCAGCATCCTCTGGAATATGGGGAGGCACGCCCGATGTTATGTGATGACCTAACTAGGGGTACTAGTTATTATGGCTACTGGGACATGGATGCTATAATATATAATTAAATGAAAATACAAAAAACCCGTTTTTATTCGAAAAATATCACATAAGTCCTTAAAATATTAATCATAAGCTTTCAAAACTCAGCATGGTATTTTTAAAATGAAATTTTTTTATTATTAAATACATATTTCATTAATTAAAGGTTTTATAAACTTTTATTTATTTTTAATATAATAATAATGTTATAGTATTGGTAAAAAACATATTTTCACTATTTACCTAAAATAAACTATTTTAGAAAAATCCAAAATTTTTAAACTAAGATAATTTTGAAATTATGAATCTAAAAATGATATTAATTTTATTTAATTAAAATTATAAAGTTTATAAATTTATTTTTAGAATATAAATATAAGTATAAAATGATTTTATTAAAAAAATGGTGTTTTTAAACATTATGTGATCTTATTATTCTTTCATATCAATTTATAATTTAAATGATGTTAATATATTATTTCATATATAACAATATTTTAAAAGTGTTAAATTTAAACTATTAGAAAAACAATTTACAATACTTAACATCATGATTCTTTGACAGAAAAAATGAAATATTACTTTTATACTAAATATTCTTTAACAAAACCAATAAAATTAATTAATAATATTCTAAAATTTAATTTTACTACTCCATTGATATTAAAAATTTTATTTTAAATTTACATATACATCTTATATTATTTTAGTAATATTATTATTAAAATATATATATAATACATAAATATATATATATGTAATATTTTAATATCACATTTTTCTTTCATTGTGAGTTATATTATTTTAAATTTACTACTTAACAATACAAAACTTCAGTATACCTATTGGATATACATCCAAGGGCCATATCTTCAATGACCATATATGTAATGACCATATTTCCAACAGCCATATTTACGACAATTATATTTACAACTAGATTTTATTCCTTTTTTATAACCTTACTAAACATATTCCACACATGCTTCCCATTTCCATAGTTTTTATTTTAGATATCACAACACGCTTTCTCCTTTAATGGTATTATTTCTCATTATAGGTTTTCATTGGTTATTGGGGATCCTCAATGGTGAAGAAAATACAAGATATATTCTATTATTTAATATATTTTTTCTATTTAATGACCCTTGTTAATTTATACACGTTTAAAGGATGTAATAATCCATGTTATAAATAATATATTTTGTGTAATACTTAGTTTCATGTAATTTTTTTTAAATTTTTACTATGAATTAATAAATTATTATTAGTATAATTTATATATTGTATGAATTATTTTGAAATCTATTTCAATTCCATTGAAAAAATAGAAAAAAATTAGAATTATAAACACATGGTTTATGGAAAGAATATGATTCTTAAAAACCTAGGGTGTTACAATCCCGATCTTTAGAATTAACATGAATAGAAGCTATATTTTCAAAAAAAATTAGATGATGAATTTATATTATTTTTTGGTCTATAAATTCTATAAAATACACTATCCCACTAGTGTCAATGGAATTTGGTTAACTAAGTATGTCGTGTAATTTAGTGCTTCCACCCAAATTCCTTTAGACATTCCAAAATGAAACTTTATGCAACGTGTCTTCCCATTTAGTGTTATGTTTTTCCATTCATCCACATAATTTTGTTTCAATATACTAGGAATAGTTTTCTCATTCTTGATTCACTTATTTTGGAAGTATTGCTTGAATCACCTTAAGTTGTATTAATAATTGTTGTCTGACCTAAGACATTTAAGACTTCTTCCAGTTTTTATCTCAACCTTGTTTTCCACTAAGTAAATATTCTAAACAATCAACAATTTTCATTTAGGAAATATACCTATAATGTTATCATAGAATCATCAATAAACATGATAGTTTATAATGAACCTCCAAAATATTGAATTGGGGTTGGTCCCCAAACATCAGTGTGAACAAGTTCAACCGTCCATCTCTGAGGCTTCTTTCCATTCATATTAAATGTAACTTTCCTCTTCTTTAAAAGTATAAATATTTCCCAAGTTATGATATTGGTATGATCAAGATTAAGTGAATCCTTTTCCTCTATAAAATTCATTTTTTATTAGTGATATGACCAATTCCATTATGCCATAACATTAGACTTATGGTATTTGTACTTCCGACCATCGAACATCCATCAAAACATTCAGTTAAATACATGGTCCCATACTTAAAAACTCTTTCCACACTCATTTATCCTCATATTATTATCCACACACCATTATAAATACTAGTCCCATATCTTTGATCATCTAGCAGTCCTATGGAAATATTTTTTTTTGTAAACATAGGATGTTCCTTAATTCCTTCAGCTTGAGAAACTTTCCATTTTAAATCTATAAATTAAAAGCACAATTTTGGATAACTTAAATAGATTCATAATAAACCAAATGTACTATCATAAATATTTTAGAGACATAATTCTTCATGCACCCATGCTCTGATGTGGAATGGAATGATGCATCTGAATCAACAACCCACAATTATATTGGAGCATCGATACTAAATAGAAAAATGGAACTATATTTAACTGATTTTAAATAAGTATAAATTCTTGAAACTAGTCATCAATAACTCAATATATGATCTTTCAAATATTTATTGAGATTAATTTTTTTACAAAAATACTATAAAGTAGGTTTGGATCTAGTATATTTACCTTTACTCTCATATTTGGACTTCTTCTATTTATTTTGACTCAACTTTCGATTGGGAGACCATCCCTTAACTTCTACATTAAATATATGTTTGTTAGATTCCTAGACTTACCTATACCTAAGATATTTATTCAAGATCAAATTATTAACATCTTTAAAGACTAAGTTTGGTTTTCTGTTGGAATTAGTGAAAGTTGTGCCAATCATTTCCCAACTTTCTATTAGCAATGATAGAAAAGGAAGTACCCACACATCATCTATGAAATCAACTTTAACTAAATTTATTTGAATCTAGATCATGTTAAAGTCATTAAAATAGTATTTTACAAGTCTTATTTCAGGCAATACATTTCTAAAAAACCTACATATTATAAACATGTTTTTTAATGATGTTATTTTTTTATACATATCTATTAGGGAATCCATCATATCAACAATTTTTTTATTCACATATATTATAAAGGTAATATTCCTCATTAATAACATATATATCACACTGAGTGATTTTAAATCTTCCTATTCCCATTAATATTGATTCATCTTCTCTAGTTTGAATCCAATTAAAAAAATTTGAATGTCCGTGTAAATTATATTTTCATCCTTCAAATGAAAAACTCCCTTCCATAAATATTATGAATAACATTCTTTCCATATTCTAACATCAATGATCTATTAAATTAACTCCCACTGAATCAAATAGAATCAATGAATAAAATAAAACAAAGATACCTAAGTATTCCAAGTACAATCCCTTCTTGAGAACCACACTTTTATACCACTTATTGGGAGAACTAGGAACAAATCACGATTTCACCAAAAATTGAACCAAAAAATGCAAGATGTTGAATCTATAGAATTTATCCACCACCAAATTTAATGTTTAGAAGCATTACACACCACTATAACATAAATTCTTCAAAACATTGGATGTTAAATAACACCCAAAATCACAACATGTAAAGTGTAAAGAATAGACCCAGTCTTCCACCCAAATCTGCATTTAAACTTGCCTACTACTGGACCGTGGGGTGTTTCAGATCCCCATGGGTTGGAGAAAAGTTTTTGGTCATCATAATATACTCAATGAGAAGGATTTTACCCATATAAATAAGAAATTATGACACAACTCATCTGTAAGATAGATATCCATACCAAAAACAAATAAGTAAAATAAACAAGATTAACAATTTAAAACAAAATAAGACCCTCAATTCAACTCTAACTCCCACCATAGAAACAACGCCCGCTATTATCACTTAGTCCCTATATATATAATGTGCTACCAATTAAAGAAAAATAAATAAGGGAAATTACTATTTTTCCAAAACTACTATAATACGAAAATAAACACTCACATAACTGATTAAACTATCAAGTGTGACCCAAGGTCACTCTTCATCCCAAACATAGATCATACTCCGAGTATTAGACCCAAAACATAAAAAATACTATTTGGTCAAAAAAAATTAAGTGGTGTCATTAGAGTGTGATCTTGAAAACCCAGTCAAGAATCACCACAAATTCCTTGCTTTTATTTTCCATAATATACCAAACATTATAGTTTGAAATAAAATTTAGAAAATATATCTTTTTGAGTGAGTAAAAAGTAACCAAACACCAAACCAACCATTTTATAAAACTTCAATTTCTTTTTATTTAAATGGAAAAAACCACTAGAAAATCATTTCCTCAACCTAAGAATCATTTATTAAAAACAGAGATTTTGGAATTACTTTTATAATAAATGAATCCATGTAAACCATGACATTGAAATTCCATTTTTTAGATTAATTTTAAAAATTGAATTAAGAAGGAAAAAAAATAATGAACTGAAATGAAATTGAAATAAATAAATAAAATAAGGCTAAATAAGAGTCTAAAGTGAAAAATAATTACACAATTAAAGTGAACATGGGAAATAAAAAATAATTACAATATCATCTATAAAAGTGAGAGTCTGACCCAAGTAACATGAAACAAAACAAGAATAATTTGATACATATAGGGAGCTCAAACATATAGGTTTTATAGGCTACTAGAAATCACTTAGGAAACACTAGCTAACTATGTGACCAAAATAAGTAATAAAAATCAGGCATCTAAAGGACACATAAATGATCCCAAGATATAATCATTCCCAAAGCTAGAGAAACACCTTTCTATTTAACCACATTCCTAAGGTTTACCATGTGTCAACTAGAAATCATACCACATAAAAATAATTCATTCTAACAAAAATAACATCCCATAATCAAGAAGAGAACTTGGAACCATGTAATCTTTCCAAAACCCCATTTTAAAACTCAAATATAACTCAAAAATTATCTTTTAAATAATTTATCAAAAACTTGGTAAGATAAAATTTATTTTTAAATAACAAAAAACCATTTAAAAAACCTCTTTAAAATAATATTTAAAATACAATTTCAAACATCATTTTAAAATTAAAAAATTCCCTTTTAAGCATTATACACATATGAAATTACAGATATATTTATAAGAATATCTGAATGTACATATTCACATATCATTTTGGGAATATATACACATGTCTGTATATATATGCCCATACATATGTGTATAATAACCAAACATAATAATAGATGTTCATAACATTGAACATAAATAAATAACACAAGAGAGAATCAATTAAACTTAATAAAAATTATCAAATAAGGAAACCCACATTTAATTAATACATTGAACTCATGATTCACCTAATAAAATTTCATAAACAACCTCAAATAATTTTAAAACACCCAATTTATATTAGAAAATTACCAAAGGTATTTTATCAATTAAAATCATTATTTACTATTTGAGTACATAAAAAACAAGGAAAAGTCTATTGGGGCTCATTTTTAAATCAAATGAAATTTCTTAAAAACCCTAAGAAACATGTATCATTAAAACTAATTGAACCCAAATGGATTATATAATTTTAAAGAAACTAATTTGAAACACCCAAGAACATATAATATATCAGAGAAAAGAAAAATCATAGAAACACCTACCTAGGACCAGTGTAGATGAATTGAATTCCTTAACAATGAAGAGTAAAAAAAATAAATAATACATCACATTCCCTATAATCACAAGATTCAATGTTTTATAACCTAAAACTCAACCTAGGGTTTAATTGGGGAATGTGTGGTAAATTGGGAAAAGAAAAACCAATAAGAAAGATATGAATAAGGGGAAGAGATGTAGGAGGCTCACACAGACTGATTTCTACATGAAGTCACATAAATAATCACTCAAGAACCATAGGGGAAATTAATTATAAGTAAACATGGTGTCTTCCTTGGTCACACATCATGAGTTAGGGAGAGGGTGAGTGGCGAGGTCTTGTTAGGGGTAAAATTAAGGGTGTATTTTTTTTATAATTTTCTATTTTTTTAATATATGGGTGAATCACTTGGTTTTCACATAGTTTACCAATACCATGAAAAAACTTTATTCCCTTCATTGTGGATAAAATTAACCTACACAATTAGCTCACATGATTTGAAAAACCATGTTCCAACCATGTAATGTAACTATTATATATTTCATACCTCCTTTGAACGGTCATTATATGGTTAGCACTAACAATGAGACATTACAAATTTATTAAAATTTTAAAAAATTTAATGGGTCAGGACCATAAATAAAAATAAAAAATGAAAACCAAAAAATAAATACATAAATAAATAAAGGATATAAAAATATTTTTTTCATAATCATCCCCACCATAACACTTTATATATTTATAAATACAGTAAACTCAAGGAGGAGACTCCAAAAATAATCTCAATAAGAAATAAGGAAAATCTATAACATGATCTCCATGATACTTGAAACAAAATTTAATTATAATGAAATCATCTATAAAATATCCAAGAATATAGAAATCTTTTTAGAATAACTCACACTCAACCGCTAATGGGTAAATAATGAAATTTAGACCCATTTTGGGTCTCCCTAACTTTTAATAACTCAACTAGAATGGTGGATAAAATGAATAATTTCACTTAAAAGACTACCATAGACGATAACGTAAGCCTTCAAAAAAATGACTCAAACTAACACTCTCTTAAAGGCTCACCCACATGTCATAGAGTAACCATTTACCCTCCTAAATAAAAATAATAATAACCTAAAGGAAATAACCCAAATATAATCAACTGATCATTGATAGGCAATGTAAAGGAAGAAGGAACACTTAAAAAGTTTCACCAAACCACTCTCAAAGGATACCAACACATTAATAATGATCTAATGATTCTAAAATAATCATTTCAACACACATATACTAGGAAGAAAATAGAATAAGTCATAAAACACAAACATACCTCTCTAAAAAACACGGGTTCAAACCCTAGGTCAAGAATAAGAATGTGGTAACCTAGGACCTCATGCATGGAAGGCTGGTCATTGTAATCCCATCAAACCAAACAAATACCAGCGAGTGTGTAACACCCCAATAAAAATGGGAGTTAAAATAATAAATTTTACCGCCCATGTCAATAAGGTGAACCTTTATTTTTGGATCCCATATGAGGAAAAAAACTAAAGGAACAAACACTATCTTGTAGGAACAATCGTTAGATTGATAATTGACTACAGTGGGTAATAGAATGTGGTGTGCTTGGAAGAAAACCATGGTATTATTGGATACCCATGGGGTTAGATGACTAGGTTCATGGATCAGGGTGGCTAGTTCATGAAACGTGGTATTAGATCCAATACCTATTCAGAAGTTCAAAGCCACTACTAGGGTTTGAGGCATGGTGTCCACAATGGGGATGTTGTGATTTAAAGGTGTGGAGAATGTAACCCCCCTATAAAAGTGAGACTTAAATGACTAAATGTCACTAACCATGTCAAAAAATTCATACCTTTCTTTTCATGATCCTACCAAATTATAACTCCACTGTTAAGAATGTTTGGCCTAGATTAATGTCAAAATAGGCGACCTCTTGGGATTTTTTCTAGGGAGTGTTTGAGTGAGGAAAAAGAACATGTGTTAGCTTGTGAGGATAGTCATTAGACTTATAAGTGACTCAGGTGAGTAATATAATATGGAATTATATTAAGGCAACCAAATTATTATATGAGATCCATGGGGTAAGATTACCAAGTTTATGTCTAGGGGTGTTCGGGTCACGAAACAGTGCGTAATATCAACTAGTTCACATCCGACCTAGTTACGAAAAGCACACACCCAAGGTATTTTTCCAACATCAAGGAACCAAAAATCAAACCAAACTAACCATATAAACACATAAAAACTTTAAAAGAACCAAAAATTTCAAAGAGACATGAATAATCTCAAAAACATTACATTCACTAAAAACAATTGAGAAAGAACCCAAAGAGTTACACCCGAGAAGAATTACCTCAAAAAATTTATTGGATAAATACTCCCAAAATATAAAATCAACTAAACCCAATAATAATCAAGATCGTTCTAGGGAGAATACATTCAATAATGAGGAGATAAATAAAACCCAATCCAATCATATCTAAAAAAATAGTCACCCTCATTCAAAATCTTACCTCAATTCAAGATACCATTTCAAATAAACAAACCACTATATTTAAAGATCCTAAAAAATATTTTTTAAAAATATGTAAAATCACCATATTAGATTTTTAAAATCTATAAACACCACTTAAAACCCATTTTAAACCACACATTATAATCTTTGAAAAAAATGTCAAATTCCCCAAACACCATATAAATTTAAATTTATTTGGGAAATCACTATAATAATTTCAAAACCAATATTATTTATTTTAAAAAAATTTCTCTAAAATAAAAGGATAATATAATACCTCTATGAGATACCAATTAATCACAAAAACCCCTTTATTTAGTTCAAAACCAACTTTAAAAATAAAAATTAAAATTTTACAATATTTAGACTTCAATCAAAAAAATTTTAAAATAAAAAAATTCATAATAAAACACTAACCAAAACTCTAATGATCAACATCACACAATATGAGTCTAACATAAATGTGATTAATGACTATTAAAAAATTAGCTACATGGATTTTTGGGCCATGTTCCAATCAAAAAAACATAATTGAGAGTAATGGAGAACCATGCATGCTAGCTCCACATGGGTTACCAAGCCATGTCAGGTCACCGTGTACCACTATCTCGGCTCTTGTTTCATTCCAAAATTAAAAATCCATACAATATCAATATGAACCAAAATACCATCAATATAAAATAGAACATACGAAAACTAAAAACTAAGAATAGAAACCCAACTTCTTATGGTGACTCAAGGTTCAGAATGTGTAAGATGTCACAATACTCTTCCCACTACTACCTCTAGAGTCCTGAAAGTCAAACCTCTATTTACTAGACACACTCAAAGAAAAAAGGTCACTATAAAACCTATGTCATCTTAAGAATCTAGGATCTGATACCATTTTTAATGAAATGGTATAGGCTGTCACCTGAACCAGCACCTAAACTGATCTACCACTAGTCTGAGGGGTGTTTCTGATCACTACGGGCTTGCAAAAAGTGCCAAGTCACCAAAATATACTCAATGGGAATTATTTTATCCTAATAAATAATATTCAATCAATGTTGAAAATTATGAAAATTCCATCATGACCCATTCATAAGTTGGACATCTATGCAAAAAAAAAGAAAAATAAACAAAATAAAAAATTTAAAAAATTTAAAACAAAATAAGTCCTTCATATCACCTCCAACATCTACCATAAAAACAAACCCTAGGATAATAAATCAATCTTTTCATATATAATGCACCACTAAATAAACAAAATTAAAGTAGGTAAAGTCATATTTTTCCAAAACTATGGAAACACAAAAAAAAACAATGAAATACCTGAAACAACTATATCATGTGACAAAAGATCACTCTCTATTAAAAAATCGGATCTCATTCCAATATTCAAAGACATAAAATTCAAAATTAAACTCAATCTACAAGCACTGAGTGGGGTGAATAGGGTATGAGCTTGACATTATAGTAGGTAAGAACCAAAAAGTCCATGCTTTTCTTTTCAAAAATAAAAAAAAGCTAGTTTAAGATAAATTTTAGAAAATAGATTAACTGAGTGAGTAAATGATAACCAAACATCACTGCCAAATATTTTATAAAAATTTCTTTTATTTATCATTAAATGAAAATAATCACTTGAAAATCATTTCCTTGACCTGAGCGTCATTTTTTAAAAAGACACATTTAGAAATTTCTTTTACAAAAAACCAATCCATTTAAACAATGACATTGAAATTCCATTTTATAGATTACTTTTAAAAATGGAACTAAGAAGGAAATTCAAAATAATGAAATTAAATGATGATGAAGAAATAAAATAAAATAATACTAAATAAGAGGCTAAAATATAGAAAGGATATGAAATTGTATTGGCCCGGGGTTTTGGGGCCCATTACTTGGTGAAAATATGATGTTGGGTGTTCTAGGTAGTCTGGGAAAGTTATCGAGGCTTCTCGGTGAAGCTTAAGACCCCTAACGATAGCCTTAGCCTACCGGTAGCAGGCCTACCGGTAGCCTTAGCCTACCGATAATAGGCCTACCGGTAGCTCGACCTACCAGTAGCTTGTCCTACCGGTAGCTCGGCCTACCGGTAGCTCAGCCTACCGGTAGCAGGCCTACTAGTAGCCTTAGCCTACTGGTAGCATGCCTACCGGTAGCTCAGACTACCAGTAGCTTGGCCTACCGCTAGCTCGGGCTACCGGTAGCTTGGACAACTGGTAGCTCGGCCTACCGGTAGCAGGCCAACCGGTAGCTCGGCATACCAGTAGCAGGCCTACCGGTAGCTCCACCTACCGGTAGCCGCAGCCTACCGGTAGCTAGGACTACCGGTAGCTGCCGCATACCTGTAGCTCAGCCTACCGGTAGCCACAACCTATCGGTATCTCGACCTACCGGTAGCCGTAGCCTACCGGTAGCCGCGGCCTACCGGTAGCTCGGTATACCAGTAGCCGCAGCCTACCGGTAGTCGCTGCCTACCGGTAGCTTAGTCTACCTGTAGCCGAATCCTACCGATAGCTCAGCCTACCAGTAGCTCAGCCTACTGGTATCCTCGACCAATTGGTAGACCTAGCCTACTGGTGACCCCACGGGTTTTTCCTGTAGAGCCTCCTTTTGCGCAAATTGGTTTTTAAACCCTATTTTTACCCCCTTAAAGCCTATTAATGGTATTTAATTAAATGTTTGGTAAGATGCCCTCCTTAAATGAAAAACCATGCGTTTTAGTCATGCCTTTAATTGCGTTTTGAGGAGTCCTTGGTTAAGGGGGTGTGCATCTGTTTTAATCGCCCTGAAGGGCGGGGATCTTTTAAGTTGCACGTGTGGGGTAGCCCAACCGTGTGGTCAACCCATGATCCCTCTCCTTCCACAATTCCTAATTTTTCTCCATATCTTAACCGTCCGGGGGCGCTGTATCTCAGGCCTTATAGTCTAAAGGCTTATCCTCTCACTACGTTTCTATTTTTTCTCTATCGCGCTCGAGATACCCTTCCTCCAGACGAGTCGTACCCCACCCCACATAGTTTTCTTGATCGTGTTCCATGGAGTTCCTGCCATGCCTATTTCCAGTTTCCACGGGAGGACTTAAACGACGATCCTTGTTCAATCAAGTAGGGATATTCTACTTCATCTCTCCTTTCTGTGTATCATGCGGGGTGGGAATACTGTTTTCTCTGTGGAAGTTGATGAAACCAACTTAATAAAGATAATTAATGGACCTTTAAAGGATGAAGGGGGGGGGGGGGGGGTGTGATCGTTGTTCTGCTATGATCTTTTGTGTTGATATTTTATCTGTTTTGTGATCTTTATGTTGTTCTGGATGTTTAAATAACCGTAACATGGAATTGGTTAATTACGTATACTCGGTTAAATAAATTTATAGCCCCAGGATAAACCCTTTTCTGTGATAACCCCAGTTAAAACACAGTGGAATTGAAATCATGGAGTGTGTTAAATCTTTTAAATCTGAAAAAAATACCTGCACGGGTGCACCTTGTGTGGGTGGTAGTAGTTTGGTTTTGATGTTTTCTTCACGGGCTGATTGCGGGCGACTATGGTTTTCTTGAATGGGGGCTTAGTTGGTGAGGTGATCTGGGTGGGGATGGGATCCACTGTTGTTATACTGTGGCTGGTTGTGAATCTGAGGTTGGGTGGTTACTCTGTTTATATCACGAATTGGTGTGGAATCCTCTGTTTTGACAGTATTGGTGGATCTTGGTTTTCTTTTCTGCCTTATGGCTGTCTCATTTGTGAACGTTCCTATTAGTTTCCCAGTAGTGAAGGGATTTACTCACATTGAATTGCTTATGAGATGATAACTTAAACAATGAAATTGGGAATTGGTTGTTATGTGCCTGTTTTCTGAGGTAGGGGCACTAGTGCACTTGCTTGTATCTGGTTGAGGAGCCATATGTTGGGATGTGTGGTGGTATATATATGTATAACTGTATGTTTTGTGTTTAGTCTCACCCCACCCATGTTGGGCACTTAGTGTCGGACACCCCATTTCACGGGGAAGGGATTCCCCCTAGTTACTCTCCTTCCCGCTCCCTCTTCCCACGACTGTGATGGATGGAGGCGACCTTACACCCAAGATTCTTTTGGTAGGTTTCATTTGGTGGGTTTTTAGCCCAAGACTCTTCAGGCATGTTTCTTTCCCAAGAATCTTCAGGATGAGGCCTAGGTATTTTCGGTCATGGGTTCTGGTCATGGTTGTGAGGCCCAGGTGTGTGCGGGCAGGGATGGATGGTTGTGTGGCCCAGGTGTGTGCGGGTAGGGATGGATGGTTGTGAGGCCCAGGTGTTTGTGGGTAGGGATGGATGGATATGAGGCCCAGGTGTGTGCGGGAAGGAAGAGCGTGGTAGCATCAAGATGTTTTCTGTTAGGCAGGAGCATCTAGCTAGTGGGGGAATGGTGGTGTGGGGTACCCAAATATATTTTGTGCTTTACTATTACCTTACTGCTTGTGTTATTTGGTGAGTGTGGCCGGTGAGGTGGGATGGATAGAATCCTTGATAGTGTTTTGTTATCTTTTTCTCACGGGACTTTAGTACGTCTCCCCACTTGTGCACGAGAGCTTTAGGTTTTTCCTAATAGGTATACTTTGTATGATCACCCTATGTTTACTTTTAGGTTTTCAGGAGGACTTCGGAGGCCGTGCAGGGCCTTACTAGACTGGACGTTGGAGTTTCTATTGGTGGATGTTGATTCAGTTTAGCTATGTCCCTTCTTGTATGGTTTTACACTTTGGAGTTCTTGTACTTTGATCAGTATTATTATTTAAGCATGCATGTAATTTGCTTTCTTTTGAGTTACCTGGTGGTGTTTAGTGTTGACTTCTCCTTTCTCCCAATTCTGGTTAACTAAAAAGGGTAATGCCTTCCATATTATGAAAATGTTATACCATTGGTTCTAGTCGCCACCCCAGGGCCTACTGAAGGCAGGACTCGGGGGTCATTATCTTGTCTTCGACTTGAAGAAGGAAGGGCGATAGAGACTTTTTCCACCTCTTCCATCGTCTTTCCGAAGGTGTGTCATGACAGAATGGTATCAGAGGTCGAGGTTGAGGTATAGGATGGAGTCTGGAGTTAGGTACAGTGATGATTTCATGGAATGGTAGGGAAACAATGTTAGGTGACCTTGGTTCGTGAAATAGACCAGGGAGGACCGGCTAGGACATGGTATTTTAGGTCCCCCCATGATCCGATGCAAGGACTCTGAGCTTATCAAACGACCAAGAGAGACTACATTTATTGTAGGGTAGAGACCCTAGGGAAGGTACATGCATCATATAGATTGTCTTTTTACTTGATTGGTGCACCTTGGGGAGGAAAATTTAATATTATTAATAATAATAATTCCCTTGATACTCGGGCTTAGGCATTCTTTGTTTACCTTGCAGCTATGGCACCCAGACGTTATCCACGAGCGACTTGGGTGGTTGAGGCCCAGCGGATCGAGGCATTTGACCAGCAAAGGGTTGACCGAGATGAGGAGGACGACTTGTGGCAGAGGACCCTGTGCTCCATCCATCGAAAAACCCTACAGAAGTACGAGGGCAGTGTTTATGACTCAGTAAGGGAGGGATGACTCGAGGAGCTAGCCATGACCTTCTCTTTGATCCGTGATCCGTGGGAGTACTAGGTTCCATTGGCCTTCAGTCAGCTGAGAGAAGCATGGCGTCAGTGGTGGACGCTTTTCCTGGGAGATAAGACAGAGGCAGAGGTTCCATGGGCCTGTTTCGAGAAGGAATTTCTTGAGGAGTTCTTCTCCTCTACCACGAAGGCTGAGAAGAGATAGGAGTTTCTCTTTCTTCAGCAGGGAAGCATGTCGGTTAGGGAGCTGGGGATCAAGTTCAATGATCTATTGCACTTTTCCCCAGATCTCTTTCTGGATGTGGAGTCTCGGGCGAGACGATTATAGGAGGCACTCCTTCCTTCTCTTCAGTACGCAGTCACTCCCTTAACTCTTCCGACGTACCTGGAAGTACATGAAGAAGGCCGAGATCATAGAGAGGATGCACTCCAGGGGAGGCACACCAAGAGAGGGGAACCAGATGGGTTCATCAAAGGGTAAGGCGGTCAGCAAAAGGTCTCCAGTGACAGGGCCTTCTAGGTTTTGACCAGTGGGGAGTAGGCCTCCACAGTTCCAATTCCGAGCTTCTGGACCTCGCTCCTTTTCCACAGGGCTAGGACCAAATTGTTTCACTTGTGGATTTTTCAGGCACATCCAGAGCAGGTGTCCGACTCGAGCCCCACATGGTGGAGGTGAGCAGTTCCAACACCCACCTCAGCAGCATCCGTTGCTGGCGAGGCCTTTCTAGAAGCAGCAGCAGGCCCCTGGCCCTCTGAGGGACGACTTTGCGGGAGGATATCGACACCAGGGTGCTCCTCAGGCACCTTGACTGGGGCGTGGTCGGGGCGGTGGTCGACAACAGCGAGGTAGAGAAGCTGGGCGTGGATAGTTGCATGCCGTAGAGTTAGTAGCTCCAACGGGACCAGAGGTTGTTCGTGGTATGATCAGTTCGTTCAACACTCTTGTTTATGCCTTGTCTGATTCGGGAGCTTTTCACTCCTTCGTTACGCCCGAGGTAGCCCATGCTATGGGTCTGGATGCCGAGATACTTTCTGTTCCCCTAGTGTTTAGAACACCAGTTGGGAGTCAGACTAGTGTATCTTACTTTTTCTGAGGATGTAGACTGATGTTAGGACCACATCAGTCTAGTGGGGACCTTCTTTCTCTGGAGATGCAGCAGTAGAATGTCATTCTGGGTATCGACTGGTTATTCTCTGTGCATTCCATCCTTGACTGCTATCAGAGACGGATTGAATTCTCTGATGAAGATGGATGGTGTGTGGCTTTTGTTGGGGAGGGGAGTCGATAGGTGGAGTCACTCCTTTCTATGCTGAACGGGATGTTAGTGGAGTCAACGGACGCAGGAATGATGGATTTCCTAGAGGTCATAAGAGAGTTCCCTGATGTCTTTCCTGATGAGGTTGTGACCCTACCCCCTCAACGTGACATTGAGTTTGGGATAGACTTATAGCCTAGTGCCTGCCCGATATCGATGGCTCCATATCGGATGGCACCTTCTGAGTTGCGGGAGTTACGAATTCAGATTGATTATCTGATGGAGAAGGGCTTTGTTCGACCCAGTGTGCCACTGTGGGGTGCTAAAGTTTTGTTCATAAAGATGGAAGATGGTAGTCTATGACTCTGCATAGACTACCAGAGGTTGAATCAGGTGACGATCAAGAATCTTTACCCCCTCCCGAGGATAGACGATCTTTTTGATCAGCTGAGGGGATAAGGTTGGTTCTCTAAGATCGATTTGTAGTCTGGATACCACTAATTGAGAGTGAAGGAAGGTGATATACCGAAGACAGCTTTCAGGTGCAGATATGGTCACTTTGAGTTCGTGGTCATGCCCTTGGGCATTACAAACGCACCAGTTACGTTCATGAACCTCATGAACTATGTCTTCCTAGAGTTTCTGGACCAGTTCGTTGTGGTGTTCATCGATGACATCATTATCTACTCAAGGTTAGAGGAGGAGCATGTTGAACATCTTAGGGCTGTTTTGAGAGTCCTTAGACACCACCATATTTATGGGAAACTATCTAAGTGCACATTCTTAATGTGGGAGGTACATTTCCTTGGACACGTAGTGTCCCAGAAGGGAATAGCAGTAGACCCGTCGAAAGTCGAGGCAGTCATTTCATGGGCATCATTCAAGAATGTGGCAGAAGTTTGTAGTTTCTTGGGTTTGGAAGGACATTACCGGAGGTTTGTGCCCGAATTATCTCGAGTTTTAGCACCATTGATAGCTTTAACTAGGAAGGACCGGGCCTTCGTGTGGAGCGACCAGTGTCAGACATCTTTTGGCTACCTACAAGAGAAGCTGGTTAGTGCTCCAGTGCTCAGACTACCAGAGGAAGGGGTTTTGTATGAGGCGTTCTATGATGCTTTAGGTAAAGGCCTAATATGTGTGTTGATGTAGCAATAAGGGGTGATCTATTATGGGTCTAGGAAGCTACGCCCTCATGAGCATAAATATGAAACCCATGATCTGGAACTTGCAGCGGTTGTTTTGGCACTGAAGTTATGGCGACATTACCTCATTGGAGAACGCTTTGTGGTCTTCACGGATCACAAAAGCTTGAGGTATGTCTTCTCCCAGCGGGACCTAAACTTGTGGAAGAGGAGATTTGCTAAGTTCCTCCAAGATTAAGACTTCAATATCTCTTATACTGAGAGCAAGATAAATGTTTTGGCCGATTCCTTGAGTAGGAAGTCACAGAAGGAAGTAGTTCGGGAGTCTACAAATTCTTGGAGAGTGATGGAAGAGTTAGCGGCCTTTCATTTGGATGCAAGGGTGGAAGGTGGAAGAGATTTTCTGTTTTAGATGACTGTAGTTCCCTCCTTAGTGGTGCAGGCGGAGGAGTCTTAGTGGGGGGACTCGGAGGTGGAAGTGATGCGGGATTGTGTTTATCAGGGAAATGCTCCTGAGGGATGGTCGGAGGATGGTCAACATCAAATTCTTTTCCATGGAAGGATTTTTGTTTCAGAGGTGATGCATGAAGGTATTCTTCATGAGTCCCATGGCCCGGCTTTAGCGGTGCATCCTGGGGTCTCCAATATGTACCAAGGCATGAGGGGATAGTTTTGGTGGCTCGGGGTAAAGCGGGAAGTGTCAGAGTTCGTGGCTAAGTGCCTGGTGTGTCAGCAAGTGAAGGCTGAACACCGTTTTCTTGGAGGGTTGTTACAACCGTTGTATGTTCCCGAGTGTAAGTGGGATGACATCTCGATGAACTTCATCACAGGGCTACCTAGGGCCCAGGGAGGCTATGATTCCATCTGGGTAGTGGTGGATCGGTTGACAAAATTAGCTCACTTCATGGAGATTAAGGAATCGAGCCCGGTGAGAACCTTATCCCAGAGGTACGTCGATGAGGTGGTGAGATTGCACGGGATTCTGAGATCTATTGTCTCCAATTGAGACACACAGTTTACCTCATGAGTTTGGAGGGGATTACAGCATGCCTTTGGCACCCAGTTACGCCTTAGCACTGCTTTCCACCCTCAGACAGATGGGCAGACAGAACAAATGATACAGAGGTTGGAAGACATGCTGCGGGAATGTGTTCTGGATTTTGGGGGATCTTGGGTATGACACTTTCCTCTAGTGGAGTTTTCTTATAACAAAAACTTCCACTCCACTATTAGTATGACACCGTTTGAGGCCTTGTATGGAAGGCCGTGTCGTTCACCCGTTTTCTAGATCGAGGTTGGAGAAGCAGCTGTTCTTGGGCCAAAAGTGGTGCAGGGTACCACTGAGAATGTTCATCTCATGCGCGAAAGGATGAAGGCAGCCCGGGACTAGCAGAAGTCGTATTCCGATCATAGGAGGAGGCCCTTGGAGTTCGAGGATGGGAATCATGTGTTCTTGAAGGTTTCTCCCCGATGTGGGAAGCAAAGGTTTTGGAGGGGGAGTAAGCTCTCCCCTAGGTTCATCAGACCTTTTGAAGTGTTTAGATGAGTTGGTGAGGTGGTGTATCAGCTGTTATTTCCACCTCAGTTGGATAAAGTTCACAACGTATTTCACGTCTCCTAGATTCGTCGATATCTACACGACGACTCCCACATCATCGATTGGGGAGAATTAGATGTGGAAGAGGATGTGACCTTCATAGAATGACTGATCAAGATCGAGGATCGTAAGGAGAAAGTGCTTCGAGGGTGAACCATCCCCTTGGTTCATGTGTTGTGGAGGCATGGTGGCCTGGAAGAGAGCACTTCGGAGAGGGAGGCCCAGTTACTTGTTCAGTACACAAAGATGTTTTGACTTCCTTGTTGTTTTGTTCCGAGTTTTGTTAAGATGTTTCCCCTTGTGATTCAATATAGGAAATGCTTGTTTTTCTTAACCATGAGATGATCTATTCTATGTTCCCTCTGTGTGTGTCTGGATGTGTGATGATGGGAAAACATGACTGGTAATCAGGATGCATTAATGCAGATGCGATTAAACCGGTGCGGGTGAGTAAGTGCCGCCCAAAGCGGATACTATCCTGACATGTAGGAAGGGACTCCCTGACTCAGGGGTTGGGTAGTGTGAATCCTTGTGCTTGTTGTGAATTTTGTGGTTGATAAATCTTGGGAGAGTATTCCTGGATGTAGGAGGGGTTTTGTCTCAGCTTTAGAACAACTCAGAGGTTTGGCCCTGAGAAGTATCTTAAGAGGGTGGTTGTTTGGACCCCACTCTTCTCCTTTCTTGTTTGTTCTTATATTCTCAGGGATGAGAATAGTTTAAGAAGAATCCGATGTAATGGCCCGGGGTTTTGGGGCCCATTACTTGGTGAAAATTTGAGGTTGGGTGTTCTGGGTAGTCTGGGAAAGTTATCGGGTCTTCTCGGTGAAGCTTAAGACCCCTAAAGGTAGCCTTAGCCTACCGGTAGCTGGCCTACTTGTAGCCTTAACCTACCGGTAGTAGGCCTACTGGTAGCTCGGCATACCGGTATCTTGTCCTACTGGTATCTCGGCCTACCGATAGCTTGGCATACTGGTAGCTTCGCCTACCGGTAGGAGGCCTTCCGGTAGCCTTAGCCTACAGGTAGCAGGCCTACCGGTAGCTCGGCCTACCGGTAGCTTGCCCTACTGGTAGCTGGGCCTACGGGTACCTCGACCTACCGGTAGCAGGCCTACTGGTAGCTCGGCATACCGGTAGTAGGCTTACTGGTAGCTCAGCCTACCGGTAGCCACAGCCTATCGGTAGCTCGGACTACCGGTAGCCGCAACCTACCCGTAGCTCGGCCTAACTGTAGCCACAGCCTATCGGTAGCTCAACCTACCGGTAACTGCAGCCTACCGGTAGCATGGCCTACCGGTAGCCGTATCCTAGCGGTAGCTGCAGCCTACCGGTATCTCGGTCTACCGGTAGCCGAAGCCTACTAGTAGCTTGGCCTACCAGTAGCTCAGCCTACCGGTAGCCTCAGCCAACTGGTAGACCTAGCCTACTGGTGACCCCCACGGGTTTTTCCAGTAGCACCCCCTTTTGCGCAAATTGGTTTTTAAACCCTGTTTTGACCCCCTTAAATTCCATTAATGGTATTTAATTAAATGTTTGGTAAGATACCCTCCTTAGATGAAAAACCATGCGTTTTATTCATGCCTTTAACCGCATTTTGAGGAGTCCTTGGTTAAGGGGATGTGCGTTTGTTTTAACCACCCCGAAGGGTGGGGATCTTTTAAGTTGCACGTGTGGGGTGGTCCAACCGCGTGGTCAACCCACGATCCCACTCCTTCCACGATTCTGAGTTTTTCTCCATATCTTAACCATCCGAGGGTGCTGTATCTCAGCCCTTATAGCCTAAAGGCTTCTCCTCTCCCTAAGTTTCTATTTTTCTCTATCCCGATCAAGATACCCTTCCTCCGGACGATTCGTACCCCACCCCACGAAGTTTTCTTGATCGCGTTCCATGGAGTTCCTGCTACGCCTATTTCCAGTTTCCATAGGAGGACTTAAATGACGTTCCTTAATCAATCAAGTAGTGATCTTCTACTTCGTCTCTCCTTTCTGTGTATCTTGCGGGGTGTGCATACTGTTGTCTCTGTGAAAGTTTATGTAACCAACTTAATAAAGATAATGAATGGACCTTTAAAGAATGAAGGGGGGGGGGGTGTGATCGTTATTCTGCTTTGATCTTTTGTGTTGATCTTTGATCTGTTTTGTGATATTTATGTTGTTCTGGATGTTTAAATAACCGTAACATGGAATTGGTTAATTACGTATACTCGGTTAAATAAATTGAAAGCCCCAGGATCAACCCTTTTCTGTGATAACCCCGGTTAGAACACAGTGGAATTGAAACCATGGAGTGTGTTAAATCTTTTAAATATGAAAAAAATACCTGCACGGGCCCGCCTTGTGTGGGTGGTAGTAATTTGGTTTGGATGTTTCCTTGACGGGACGATTGCGGGAGACTATGGTTTTCTTGAATGGGGGCTTAGTTGGTGAGGTGATTTGGGTGGGGATGGGATCCCCTGTTTTTATACTATGGCTGGTTGTGATCTGAGGCTGGGTGGTTACTCTGTTTATATCACGAATTGGGGTGGAATCATCTGTTTTTACAGTACTGGTGGCTCTTGGTTTTCCTTTCTTCCTTATGGCTGTCTCGTTTGTGAACTTTCCTGTTAGTTTCCCAGTAGCTAAGGGATTTACTCACATTGAACTGTTTATGAGATGATAACTTAAACAGGGAAATTGGTAATTGGTTGTTATGTGCTTGTTTTCTAAGGTAGGGGCGCTAGTGCACTTACTTGTATTTGGTTGAGGAGCCATAGGTTGGGTTGTGTGGTGGTATGTATATGTATAACTGTATGTTTTGTGTTTATTCACACCCCACCCATGTTGGGCACTTAATGTCGGGCACCCCATTTCATGGGGAAGGGATTCCACCTATTTACTCTCCTTCCTGCTCCCTCTTCCCTCAGATGTGATGGATGGAGGTGAACTTATACCCAATATTCTTCGGGTAGGTTTCATTTGGTGGGTTGTTAGCCCAAGACCCTTCAGGTAGGTTGCTTTCCCAAGAATCTTCAGGATGAGGCCTCGGTGTTTTCGGCCAGGTATTCTGGTCATGGTTGTGAGGCCCAGGTGTGTGCGGGCAGGAAGAGCATGGTAGTGTCAGGACGTTTGCCGTTAGGGAGGAGCTTCTAGCTAGTGGGGGAATGGTGGTGCGGGGTACCCAAATATATTTTGTGATTTACTATTACCTTACTGCTTGTGTTATTTGGTGAGTGTGGCTGGTGAGGTGGGATCGATAGACTCCTTGATAGTGTTTGGTTGTCTATTTCTCACAGGAATTTAGTACATCTCCCCACTTGTGCATGAGAGATTTAGGTTTTTCCTACTAGGTATACTTTGTATTCTCACCCTACGTTTACTTTCAGGTTGTCAGGAGGACTTTGGAGGCTGTGCAGGACCTTACTAGGCTGGACGTTGGAGTTGCTGTTGGTGGCTATTGATTATGTTTAGCTTTGTCCCTTCCTATATGGTTTTACACTTTGGAGTTCTTTTACTTTGATCAATATTATTATTTAAGCATTCATGTAATTTTGTTTCTTTTGAGTTACCTGGTGGTGTTTGGTGTTGAATCATCCTTTCTCCCAATTCTGGTTAACTAAAAAGGGTAATGCCTCCCATATTGTGAAAATGTTATACCCTTGGTGCTAGTCGCCACCCCGGGGCCTACTGGAGGTGGGACGCGGGGGTCATTATCTCATCTTCGACTTGAAGAAGGAAGGGCAGCAAAGACCTTTTCCACCCCTACCATTGTCTTGCCTAAGGCGGGTCGTGACAGAAATACAAGTGAATAATGGAAATAAACAACAACCACAACATCATCAATAAAAGTAAGAGTGGGCACCGAGTAATGTGTAACACCACAAGAATAATTCAAGACACAAGGAGGGATACAACCTACATCTTCCATAGGTAACTAGGAATTTCTTAAGGAATACTAACTGATTATTTGACCTAAACAAGTAATATAACCCGATCCTCTCGAGGAAACTAGAAATAACCCCTAGTTACCATATTGTTTAAATCTAGAGTAGCACCCATATTGATACTCACCTACTTATAGTTTCTCATGATTTAAATACAAAATATACAACATATAAATCATTAATTGTAATATAAATAACAACCCACAATCAATAACACAACTTGGAACCATGCCAAATTTCCAAAACCCCCTTTTAAAACTTGAATAAAAATCAAACGTTCTTTTTGAAATAATTTACCAAATATTTAGTAAGTTTAAATCTATTTTTAAATGAAAAAATGAAATTTGAAAACACCTTTTTAATAGATCATTTAAAAATCAAGTTCAAAAATCATTTTGAATTTCAAAAACATCCCTTTTAAACATTATTCACATATTCAATTGCATATACATTTATAAACATCTATAAATGTACATATTCACATATCCTTAAAGGAAATATATACACATTTATATGTATATATATACACCAATACATATGTTTGTAATATAAAAACATAATAATAGTGATTTATAACATCAAATATAAATAAATAACATAAGGGAGAAATAATTAAACTTATAAAAAATTATCAAACAAGGAAACCCCTAATTAATTAATATTTTAAACTCATGTTTCACCCAATAAAATTTCATAAAAAAACTCAAATAATTTTAAATCACTCAATTAATCTTTTAAATCCACCATATATATTTAATTAATTAAAATCATAATTTATTCTTTAAGTGTAGACAGAAAATAGGGAAAAGTTCACAAGGACCCATTTGGAAATCAATTGAAATATCTTAAAAACCCTAAGAAACATGTAGATTTAAATATAATTTAAAATATATATCATATATAGTTTGAAAGAAACCAATTTGAAACACCCAAACACATGTGATATATTTTGGAAAAAGGAAATCAGGGAAACACATTCCTAGGGAAACTGCAGATGATATTAATCCTTCAACAACAGAGACTAGGAAGCTTTAAAAATCCACCACACACCCTAAAATCACATTTCAAAAAATTTTATAACCTGAAACCCCACATATGGTTTAGTCAAGGCATGTATAGTAAATGGTGAAAAGAAAAACTAAGAAGAGGAGGAAAGGAAAAAGAAGGAAGAGTGGAAGGAGGCTCACCCAAAATGATTTATGCTTGAAGTCGAATGAAGAGTCACCAAATAACTAGAGAGGAAATGAAGGAGGAGGACTACTGGGATCCTTCTTTGTCATTATATCATAGTGAGGTAGAGGGGGAAGGGTGAGATCAAATTAGAGGCAAAATTGGGAGTGTAATTTTTTAATTTCTCATTTTTCTTAAAATCTAGGTGTATTAAACGATTGTAGAATGGTTTAACCTAATCATGTGGAAATCATTATCCCTTTTCCGAGAATAAAATGAACATGAATAGTTGAAAAAAACAATTAGGAAAACCATGATCTAATAATGGAAAGTTTCTATATTACATTTCAGACCCCCTTCACACAAGCTTTACATGGTTTTTTTATAATCACGTGCTAACTGTGTGGCATGCCAAATTAATTGAAATTTCAAAAAAGTTAAAGGTTAGAAATTATAAATAAAGTGTAAAAATAAATACCAATTAATTAATTAATTAATTATGTAAATAAAAATCAGTGTGTCACATAAAGTATAACAAGAATAAAATAGAAAAAAAAAACAAACAATGTAAAGTAACCAAGTAAAGAACACGTTGGTTTTATATGGTTCAAATTTTCATCCTACATACATGGAATAACAATAAAATGTTTTTATTTCTCTAGAACTACAAGGATTACACTGAGTTAATTATAATCCATGTGTATCACTTTTGACAAATGATTATGTTACAAGTCATAATACACATCATCAGGTAGTCCCACCCCCATATATAAAGAATCCCATACAGTAATTTGGTTGCACTAACCTCCCACAAATGTGTACCTCTTTCATTTCACAAAAGTGACCATTGATTTCCTATAGAAATCCTAAAGTGACTGGATACTTCTAGTAAATTGTTTTCATTACTATTTCCCTAGATACCCATCACCACTATGGTTTAACTTTCATTGAACTCATCACTTTGATTTTAAATTACTCGTTATTAGAGATAAGTCTAATTGATATGTTTTTTGTAGTAATTTGGGAGTTTTTTTGTTGGTTTTATGTTATTTTTAATATTACAAATTCCTCAAAATTTTTACAAATACTAATTTTTTTAAATGGATAAATATGATTTATCAAAACATTTTTAAATAAAATTTTATCTATTATTTAAGAATTTTTATTTTTTATAATGTTTTTGTAAAGAATCCATAGTTTTTATTTTTTTGGAAAAGTATTCTAGAGTAATGTTTACACATGTTTGTCACATGATTATGTAGAATATTGTATCATGTATACATAGATGATATTCATGTTTACATATACATGTTTCATGATTACACATACTACATTGATTTTATGTAGAAGTTAATTTATGCTTATGTAGGTTCAGTACATAAGGTTATGGTTACACAAACTATAAGATGATGATTATACATAGTGTAAGATGATGGTTATATATAGTGTAAAATGATGGTTATATGTCCATGTAAAATGATGGTCATGTTTCCATGTAAAATGATGGTTATGTTGTATTGAAGTGATGGTTACATAAATCTACATTGTTATTTTAAGAGTATTTCAATACTATGTTTTTCTATTATTTTTATATTTTTAACTACTACTAGTTTAAATGATTATTTTTAATCACTTTTTTAATTTTTAAAATGAATATTCATGGTAATTATGATATGCAAAGTATTTTCAAATAGTTTAAAGAAAGTTAAAGTATGAGATATTTTGTTAAATTGGTAAAAATATTATTCTAATATTATTATTACTTAAAACAAATTATAACTATGATTTGTTATCAAAAAACATCTATGTGAAGAATATCAAGGAACTTATAAAGGTTACTATTGGGAATGTGGTCTCATGAATTTGATAAAAAATTGGAACAAATCATTTGAGAGGGATTGAAAAGAGATGGTATTTATATAATAATTATAAAGTGGTAAATATACATGACTATGAATATTTCTCTATTATGAGATCATGAAGGTGCTTAATTTTTTGATCTTTTCTTGATGTTACCAAAAATATATCAAGACGCATCTTCATTGACATACTTTTTTATCTGTATTTCTTTATTGTTTTCAATGTTGTATTAGCTTATTATCTATTTGTTTTGAATTCTTTGACTTATGTTTTCCCATTAAAATCAAGACTGTATTTGGTTATTCCCCCACATAAACTAAAATGTATATTATTTTTTGACTCTTAAAAAAGGTATTTTTTTTAATTTTTCCCACAGAAAGGAAGCTCATAGGGGCTGGGTTTCCCCTCTAGGTGAGAGAAATTCACTGTCTATAAAAGGATATCACTCCTTTAAAAATTTAAGAATTATTATTACTAAGTATTATTACTCTAACTGAGATATAGTAGATTTAATAGTATATTTATGTTCAATATGATCCATTCTACTATAAAAATCTAATGTTCATATATTTTATTTTTCACTATATTTTATTTTGAATTCTACACTGCATTAAACTATTTATAAATGAGACAACATACTCTAATTGTGACAACTATGAAAATATTATAAATGAATCAATTTTATTATTTATAATTATTTATTTTAGGGATTCATATTCATCACAGTTTCATAAATTATTTTACATAATTTTTTAATCAAAAAAGGATTAATTTTATTTAACTAAATTGTTTTTCCATTTATTAAATGATTTTATATAAAAGTTAATTTTAAAAAATTTTGAAGTTTAAATTTAAAAAATGGAATTCATTTTTGATATCATCATATCAAAATAATATTAAGATTAATTTTTTATATTTTTCTAAAATAGATGATTTTTTTGGTAAATAGTGAAAATACAGTTTTTTCAAATGTTTCCATTTTTATGAAATTATCCTGATACAAGATTGAATTTAAATTTTGTTAAACACTTTTTATAAAAAAAATATTTATTATGTAATATAATTAGTTTAAATTTATAATTTTGAACTTATAAATCTATGTTTGACATTTTGGAAATCTAATTAATGTTTTTATTCTAATAAAAATTATTTTTAGATATTCTATTTTAAATTTTTTCCAAAAGGATTCTTTCAGTTTTGGAATGGTTTTAAATTAAAATAATTATCCTTATATTTAACATAATCCAATAAATTCCATGTTAATCAACATTATACCATATTTTGGTGTAAAATTATTTTTATGTTTAAAAATAGAATTTTATTAAAATTGGGTTTTCATTGTATTTTGAGAAATTATATTAAAACTGATATTTACCACTTTTTTAAATTGAATATTAAAAAAATATTCAATAATTTTAATTTTAATATTCAATTTTTTAATGATTTTTATTTCATTTTTATTCATAATTAATAGATTATGTGGTAAAACTTTGTTACCACAATAAATGTTAAAAGTGTTAACCATGGGGTTAATCTAAGAGATAATAATTAAAATAGCTCAAATACTTGTATAAATATGATGGGTTGAGAGGATTTATACATTAAAATATCTTATATTTTAATTTGGACTAAATTGGATGCACTTTTCATGTGAAATGCATTTATTATATTTTAATGTTCTTAATATTTACATGGGTGTCACTCCTCTCACTTATAAAAGGGAACCCCCTCTCCCCACTTCTCCATACACTTTGGGAACTCTAGCTCAAAAAAATTTGCCAAAATTACGTAATAAATCTCCTCCCCATGTTTTAGAGTTCCTAGTATCACCAAAATATTGATTCTATAAGGTTTAAGGTGTAAACGAAAAGAATATATCCAAGGAGGAGGTGTAAGTCTTAACTGTATTCTTTTAAGTTTACTTCCTTTTATGCCTCCTTAAAATATATTTTTACCATTATAATATAATTAAATAGTTATATTTTCTATAATTACATGTTATTATATTTATGGGAAAAATATTTTATAGCTTCTTTTCATCTTATGGGAAATGAAAAGTTCACTAGTGTATAAGTGCAGAATACCACCTCTATGAAGAGATGTGTTTTTTTATCTCCACAACACATGGATGGTTATAAATATATATTTAATGAATATATATGATAGTTATAACATAATTATTATTTTTTAAAGATGATATATTATCCACCTTCTTATCCTCCCATCCATTAGAAAATGATAACATCACTCATTAATAATGTGGATTACCACCTCAACGAAGCGATGTGATTCGTTTTTCATTTTTTCCTAACATGGGTGATAATAAAGATGAATTTAATAAATAAATATTATATTAATAATAATAATATTATTATATAAATTCCAACATTTATCTTTTTTATTTCATTGTTTATCCATTAGGAAAATGGAAACATCTCTCATTTGTATGTGCAGACTACTACCTCTTTGTAAAGATGCATTTCATTTTTCATGAATGACTTACATGGATGGTTTTAAAATTACATTTAATGTATAAAAATGAGAGTAAAATATTTAGTGTTATGAGATATTATGTATCCATAACCTCTTTTACCATTTTCAACACACTAAAGTTATTTTGGACCGAACAACCCCAAACATTCAATGTGAACTTAACAGATTTAGTAACTATATAAAACATGGTAATTAATGAAAGAAAAGAAAATATTTTAAGGGAATTAAAATGAAAAAAATAATTAATTAATAAAATAATTTAGATAATTTTATTATTTATAAATTTAAAATTTTTGTGTGATGATTTAGGACACGAGGTAAGGGATATTCTTTAAAACCATGTTTTAAATTTCTCATTTGAAAATATTTCTCTTCCATATCCATGTTCTTTAAAATATCTCAAGAATGTTTTTTATACTTAAAAGATTATTAAATATAATTTTTAAGTAATTTTTACATTCGTTATAAAGGTTTATAAAGGAACCCTTTCAAAGTTTACTATAAAAGTTATTTTTTTACTTTTTTATAAAAGTGGGAAAATGATTTTTTTTAATGTTTACAATATGACCACCTTTTCTCACTATTATAGAAGTTATTAGTTAATAATATTACTATATAAGTTTCTATTATTTTTTAAAATAAGATCTTATTCCCACTATTATAGTATTTTTTACTTTTAAATATTTTAAAAAATGATTTTTTCTCATTTTATGAGATATCTGAAAGTTATTATACATTTGGTCTCTAATACTAATTTTAATGAGTTTTATGATTTAAATGAAAAATTTTATATATTTTATTCATGTTATATTAGATTTACATTTTATAAGAATGTGGTTGGGTCTGATATAGCCCTCTAATGTATTGGGTAATGATATGTTCTCAACAAGAGACATGTGGAATTAGTCCTGAGGCTTATTACTTTGTAAGGTTTCTTGTAAGGGTGATTGTGAGAATAATATCCTAATATTACTACATGGGGTTTCAATGATTGATATGATTTTTAATGTAAATATTTTGATTTAATGAGGCAATAAAATGGTTTTATGAGAGGTTTTTACCTTCTAAAAGCGAAAGGTTAATTTTTAAAGAAAAGGTTTCCATAAGTTCTTGAATTTTCTCAAGAAACTATCATATTTGTGATTTTTCCTCTATTATTGATACATAATTTTTATAGAAAAATTGGGAAATATTTTTTTTTCATGAGTAGGTAAATGATTATTTGGGCATAAATTTTATTTTTTTAAAAGGAAAACTTGTTTATGGATTTTCATTTTTTTAAATTTACCAATGGGTTTAATTTATTTTTATATCCCTTAATAAGATTTTATTTACTCATCCCATGTTTTCAAATGTTTTTCATAGGACTTAAGGATGGCAGTTATTATAAAAAGGTCAATTGTGACAATACCGACCCTAGTAGCCCATAGTCTGTGGTCATTTTATTACAATGGCATAGATAAAAGAGACCACATCACTAAGGAATGATATGTTAGGTATTATTGAAGAAACTAGATATATTAATGGTTCCCTTATTACGTTGGTAATTAAAAATAGTACATAATAAAATAAAATACATAGCTTATTGTCACTTATTCAAAGACCACATCTTCACAACCTAGGGATAGAAATAAAAATAAAAGGGTGAGATAAAATTATCAGTAATGGTTACATATAGTGGAAAAAAGAATCAATAATAAGTGAATCATAATAAATTAGGAATAATAAATATGTAATGGTGAATAACTGAAAAACACACATCAATAATAAAATAGAATGTAAATGCATCCAATGATTTTGTCATAGTGAAAATCATCTAGATAATGATAACTGAATACTGAATGAAGGAGATGATTAATTATTGGGCATCATGTATCTGGAACATGAACCATCATACTATCAAGATGGTTTAATTACATGGGTAGATACCCATATGATTATGTTTGTAAACAAACATGAAGGGTTTTCCACCAACAGTTTTGTCTCATGAGAACTGTTGGTGCATCTAGAGGATATAACGGGACCAACCATCAATAAAAGTACAATGAATTATTAATACATATATTTAATTTAAGAAATATATGCCTTATTAATATATATATTGATTAGAGGACACATATTGATCAATATTTCTCAAGTTTAAACAATATTCAAAATAAACACCATATGTAAAAAGGTATACTGCTAAGATAATAATCATATCAATGATATAAGAATATGGATATTTAATAGAAATATAATTTAAAATGTAAAGTGATACAAATGGGGTATTATATACACCACATAAAAATTATTAGGTGCATAATACCAAGTAAGTCTCAATGAAATGGAAATTGAAACGAAGTCCCTTACCTTATGTCTAAATGTGTTCAACACTTGATATTAATGTTCTAGATAATCAGATTAAATCCATTAATTAATTAATTAATAAAATTTTATACATTTATTTTATTTATTATAATTTTATTGAGTTAATTTATGTTATTTTTGATGAGTTATAAGATACAATTTTATCATTTAAAGGTGTTTGTTTCCTTGGTTTTCATGATTATTTTACTTTTATATATGTATGGAAAACATGTAAAATGAGAATAGTTTTCCAGAATTGAAATTATATGTTATTAACTAATTTATAGAATATTTAATTGTAATATATTTCAATCTTTTATATGGTATGAGGATGAATCATTTAAATAAAACGTAAGTGATAATCGTTTATATTATTTTTGGTGTTTTTTCGATCATCACGAACAGTTTTGTCTTATGAATTCATATTATGTATATATAATAGTTCTAGAATATTTTAATAAGTTATTATACATATATTATAGTAATTTTTATCTATAAAAAGGGTTTTATAGCCATCTTTGAAGGCTAAATTAGAAAATTAAGAATCATCGTCCATGAAGGGGTGAATTGGAACCTCACAGACGATGTTTTCATTTTTTGTAAAAAATGAGAGGTGAAGAGAAATGATGATGGATTATTACATTAACATAATAAAAATTTAGTATATATGTGATACTAGAGTTATAATGACACTTGTATAATGGGATATGAGTATAGAATAATAAAATAAATGAAATTGAAAAGAAACTAAAAGAAAAAGAAATAGGAATTTACCTCTCGAATTATCATCCTTAAGAACCTCCTTAAGAAACTTTAGATTGGTGTTTTTGTGAGAACAAAGGATCCTATATGCAGGTGATAATATTGGAAATAGTATTTGATATAACATGTACAAGTCTGAAATCATGTAAGGTGTGAGGAGATGAGGTGGTGAGGGGTGGAATTTATAGTGGAGGAAAGAGGTGTTTTCTCATTATTTTAATCATTAGTTTATTATTTTGGCTCAATACTATGAATAGTTTGATCATTATAACTAAATATATTAAAATAATGATTTTTTTGATATTATGGTATTAAATTATCCATCTCTGGGGTGGTTTGTATTGGTGATTAATTTGGTGTTTTTTTGGGTGTGTTTGTATCAGATCGCTGGTATCTCTTTGCTGGCTGTGGCTGTGGCGGTAGTGGCCACCGTAGGGCTCGTTTCTATCTTTAGTGGAGATGCTGCTGCTAGTGAAATATTCATCGTGAATGTTCTGTGAAGGTTTGATACGTGTTGGTTATGATTGAATGGTGGAAGTTGTTTGCATGGATGGTTTGATTTCGAAGGTGGGAAGTATGTGGAACTGGTCATGAAATCATATTACTTGCTTCAAAGGAGGATCTAGAGCTAGAGATTTATCTTTGCAGAGTTTTTTGGATTTGGTTGGTTGATAGGGTATGGCGTAAGCCATCAGATTGGACCTGTGCTTTGACACAAGACACTTTCTTGCCAAATAGACTTGCAATGATGAAGATCTTCATCACGATCAAATGATGGGGATGAGCTGTCCTATGGTGTCATTATGGTTTTAATATTTCTACCTTTTTAGTTTAATTTGTCCTATGTTCATGAAGTCTTCTTGGGTTTTACCCCCTTCATCCCTTGAAAGGGGGATTTATCTTATAATAAAAAAATTTGATGGCCTTTGGGCCGTTGGATGGGGTGTTATATTCTTCCCTCCAATGAAAATTTCATCCTCAAAATTTTCATGAATATTTCCTTCTAAATAGATGAGGGTGATTATTCTTTATAACATCCTCAGGATACCAAGTTTCTTCTTCCATTTTATGGTTTCTCCAAAGAACCCTTACCAAATGAGTTGTCTGATCTCTCAATACTTTCTCTATAGTGTCAAGAATATCAATAGGCTTTTCGCAGTAAGATAAATTAGGTTCCAGTTCTATTTCTTCATAGGCGAGTACATACGTTGGGTCTAGTGAGTACTTATTTAATAATGATACATGGAAGACATCCTGAAATTTTTACATACTTAGTGGCATTTCTAAATGGTAAGATACTACTCCAATTCTTTCTAGAATTTCAAATTATCCGATGTACCTGGGGATTAGTTTCCCATAAGACACCCTTCCATAGAGAGACTTTCATGAAGAAATGACCCCCACTTAGAATTCCAAATCATTTCTCCAGTTGCCAGCATAACTATTTTTCCTACTTTTAGATACTTTAATATGATCCTTAATTGTCTTTACCTTTGTTATTTTCTCTTCAATAAGTTTTAGGCATATAATTTTTCTCTCACCAACTTCATCCCAACAAGTTGGACTTCGAAATATCTTTCCACTTAATGCTACATATGACATAATTTGAATACTAGAATAGAAACTGTTATTACTGGAAGATCCTACCAAAGTTATGTACTGATACCATATACCTTAAAAGTAAAGTGATAATGATCTCAACATGTCTTCTAATGTATGAATAATCCTTTCAGATTGTATGTTAGTTTGAGGGTGATAAGAATTACTCATATGAAGATTAGTATCTAATTCCTTTTGAAGAATTTTCCAGAATTTTGATCTAATTCAAGGATCTTGATCAAACATAATCGATAGAGGTGCACCATGAAGTCTTACAACTTCATTAATAAAGAGTCATACTAGGCACTCAAGTGGTAAATCTTCTCTTATATCAAGGTAATGTGCTGAATTTTTAAGACAATACACAGGTAACCATATTGTATCATTCCTTTTAGGTTTTCTTGGTAGTCCAATGAAAAATTCCATCATAATTTCATCCAAATTACACATAGGAATAGGCATAGGTTGCATGAATCCTCTAGGATGTTGTCTCTCGACCTTCACTTTCGGACAAACTAGACACCTTGAAACATATTCAGAAATTTACCACTTCATGTTATCCCACCAAAAATGTTCCTTCATATCACTATACATCTTGGTACTACCATGATGTATAGAGAAATTTGAGCTATGATCATCATAAAATAGTTCCTTTTTATCTCTAGTATTAATGGAACACATAACCTGTTTCCAAATTTTATAACTCCATCCTCATACCCAAAGTGTGCCAATTTTCGATCCTTAACGACTTTAATTTTCTTTTGAAGATTCTCATCATCATATTGAGGGGTTTTTATCTTCTCCAATAAAGATGGTTTAGAAATAATTTGAAAAAGGAATTATGTTTAACCTTCCTTAACAATTACCATATCCATATTTACTAGATTTATGAACATAATATCTTTCTAAATCCACATTTGGGTTATAAGTCAATGATCTTTCCTTCTTAATGAATATGCTACCTAATTTTACATTCCTGAGTGGTTCTATATTGAACAATCATAATCACTGAGTAACTAGAGCCATCTATTTTACCTCATGTTGAGTTATTTCTTTGTAAATGTGTTTTTAAACTCTTGTGATCCTATATATATCACATCGTTCACCATAGAGATATTTTCTCCATATTTTTAGTAAAAATATTATGGCTACTAAATCAAGATCATGAGTTGGATAGTTTTGTTCATGTGTCATCAAATGACTTGATGAATAAGAAATAACTTTATAATTTTGAATAAGGAAATAACTCAGTCCATTCTTTTTTTCCTTACTATATATCAAAAACCCAGCACTTCCATATGAAAGAGTCAAAATTGTAGCATTGACCAATGTTCTCTTCAATTATTTAAAACATTATGTACATTATTTTTTCTATATGAACTTAACCCCTTTACGTGTGATCTTGGTTAGAGGGTTATCCAGTCAGGAAAAATTCTAAACAAAATGATGATAGTAACCTTCTAATCCAATAAAAATATGTTCCTCGGTTATGTTCATTGGAATAGGCCATTATTGTATTTTTTCTTTCTTTATAGGATCAACTTAGATTAAATCCTTAGAGACAATATGACCAAGAAGAGAAATATTTTGATTCCAGAATTCATATTTACTAATTTTACCATATAACTCTTTTCTTCTAAGAGTCTTCAGAATAACTCACAATTGTTTCTCATTGTCCTTATAACTTTTGGAAAATATCAAAATATCATTAGTAAATAACACAAAAAATAAACAAGATATTCATTGAAAAATCTTTTCCTTAGACCCATGAAAACATAGGGTGAATTAGTTAGTCCAAATAGAATTACTATAAACTTATAATGTACATACCTGGTTTGGAATGCTGTCTTTAGAATATATTCCTTCCTCACACACAATTGATGATATCCATTTTTGAGGTCAATCTTCGAAAAATATTGAGCTCTGTGAATTTGATCAAATAAATCATCAATGAAAGGAAGAGGATACTTATTATTTATTGTAGTAGCATTGATTTCTCTATAATCAATTCACTACCTCATGGATCCATATTTATTTTAACAAAGAGAACATGGGATCCCTATGGAGAAACATTAGGGCGAATAAATCCTTTGTCACTGAATTACTCTAGTTGTTTCTTAAGCTCCACTAATTTCACAATGTCCATTTTATAGAAAGTCTTTGATATAGGTCTTTCACCAGGAAATAAATCAATAGAGAACTAGACTTCTTTCTCTAGAGGATGTCTGGGTAAATTCATTGGAAATACATAAATTTATTCTTGCACAATTGGTACATCCTCAATTCTAAGATTACTTTCCTCCTCCCTAGATATTGTTTTTTATTCTATACCAAGAATTTAATTTAGTTGATCTACTACATGTAGATCTGGATAAGAACCGGTAATGAATTTTCTACTCTAAAGTTAATGGATTATACATTTTCCTCACAAATTGCTACTTCCTTCTTCTTGTAATATATTTTCACATCATACTTTGAAAGGTAGTCCATATCAATGATTATATCAAAATAAACCATAGGTATGATGATAAGGTTTACAACTAAATCATTTTTATGTGTTATAAAGGAGACTAACTAACATATATTTCTTGTAATAATACTTCCCCTAGGTGTTTTGACAGAAAAATACTTTATTAAATCAAAATAAAAATGAATAATTTTATTAAAAAATTAGGAAGATATAAAATAATGTGATGATCCAGAATCCAATAAAGCATTGTATAAGTTTGAGGAAATGATTAAAGTACCCACCAACACATCATTAAGAACTTTAACCTCCACAGTTATGATTGCAAAATATTGACCATCTCTCATTGACCTCTTCTGTGATAGATTTCCCTGATGTGTGGGACATTGATTTGAATAATACCCCATTTCATTACAGATGAAGCATTTAACATCATTGATTTGTTTATTTCCATTAAATTCATTAGATCGATGATCCTTTTCTCTGCACTTATATAAAAATCCCATGCCTTTAAAGAATTTCCCAGGATGATTCTTTCCAGAGTTTTCACATAATGGAAATTTCTTCATTCCCTTATTCTTCTTTGATTACACACCTTTTCCATGATTATCATAATAACTCTTCTTCTCTTGATTTACCTTGAATATATGGGATCTATAAAATTCCATCCCCATTTTTATGGAACTTAATAATATTTCATCATACGATGAAAATGTTTATGAAGCTAGTTCCCTTTGGAGACATAGCTTAATTCCTTCAAAGAAATGACCAATCTTGTCTTTGGAATCATGTATGTAATATATAGCATACCTGGATAGTCTTTTGAAGGTATCCTCATACTCTGAAACACTATATTCTTCCCTTTAATTTAATCTAAGGAATTTTCTATTTATTTCAGCTTGTTTCTCACGAGGGAAGTATTTGTTAAAGAATGTTTCCTTAAAAGTTATCCCTTCTATTTCTTCTAGTTTGTCTTCCTCCTTATTATTATGGATTAAATACCACCATTGATCAACATCACCCTTGAGAAAATATACTTCCAGTACTAATTTTTTTTCATTTCATCTCAATGAAAAAAATATATTTCCAAGAGACTTGATCGACTACTTAGATACCAATAGATTAGTAGTACCACTAAAATATAGGGGATTCTACCATATAAAATGACCTAACATAGGTGTAGTATAGTTATTCATCATAACCTGAGTATGTTTTCCTAATATTATAATGATATTCTCAGCTCCAACACTAACTATGTTTACATTCATTGTATGAAAATACCTATATTTTCCACGGGAATTGATTCCTTTCTTTCCATTAGACGCCATTTCTAAACAACGATATACAATAAATTAGGTTATAAATCATGATGTTAAATTTCGATCTAGAAAAAAAATTAACATAAATTGAAAATTTATGCATAGATAATATCCTAATAATAAAATGGTTTCATTGGGGAAATATTTACTTTTAAATCCTTCATAATGGTATTTAAAGAAAATTTGAATTATCTTAAGCATATCCCCTAGGATTGTCAAACCAGATACACATTAAGGATGATTGTCGTGTGCCAGGTTACACTGATTCAATCTCGGGACACCTTTTCAGAGTTGTTACCCTAAGGTGCATCTGTTCCAGAACCACATACACTTGTAGTATCCATATATGGATGTATTTCTAGGAAAACCTGCATAATCTCTACCTTACTGAAATTCTAGGATGTTATTATATGATTATCCTCAAAGTCCATCTTAGGGTTATGTTCCCTAAAATATTTCTTCTAAATATAGTTCCCAAGGTTTCTACTAAACATTATCTGATAGCAACTGTAACAACCATGAACCCAGTAGATCAGAGATAGTGGTAATTTTATTACAATGACATAAATAGAAGAGACCACATCACCAAGGAACGATCCGTTTAGTAGTCATGAAGAAACTAGATACACACATGGTTCCCTTATTACATTGGTAATTAAATATTTTACATAAAAAAATAAAATATACTTCTTCTTGTCACTTATTCAAAGATCTCATATTCACAACTTTGGGAAGGAAAAAAAATAAAAGGGTGATCTTAAATTATTAGTAAGGGTTACATATAGTGTAAAAATGAATCAATAATAAGTGAATCATAATCAATTAGGAATAATTAATATGACATGGTGAATAACTGAAAAAACACACCATCAATAAACTAAGAATTTAAATGAATTCATATATTTATTCATAGTGAAAATAATCAAGACAATGATAATTGAATACTGAATGATGAAAATGTTTAGTTATTGAATTCCATGTATCTAGAACATGAACCATCATACTGTCAATTTGATTTAATTCTATGGGTATATACACATCTGATTATGTTTGGAATGAAATACGAAGGGTTTGTCGCCAACTGTTTTGTATAATGAGACCTGTCGATGCATAGAGAGAATATAACAGGTCCTGACCATCACTTAAAGTAAAAATCATTCTTCAAACATAGATTTAATTCAATAAAAATATCCCTCATCAATATTCGTATTGAGTAGAGGATATGGATTTAACATTATTTCCCCAATTTAAACAACATTCAGAATAAACACAACATGTAGAATAGCATATGACTAATATAATAATCATATCCATGATACAATAATGTGGATATTTAATAGAAATATAATTTCAAATGAAAAATGATCTCAAGGGGGAAGTATATACACCACATATAAATTATTAGGTGAACAATACCAAGTAAGTCTCAATGAAATAGAAATTGACATGAAGTCCCCATCATCCAACCCGTAACATCCCACCTCTCCTCATTGTCTTGGGAAGGAGGAAGGATATTACTTATCCTTAAGAAACCCCAAATATTCCAAAAGATGGCAATAAATTCCAAGGGCTTCATTTACAATTGGGGGATGATTTTGTATTTTAAAATAAAACAACTAACCAAACATTACATAACCAAATAAACCACTACATGATGCATAATAGAAATGAAAGACAACTCAGTCATATCATTTATAACAAAACCAAATACAAATAGTACCACAATGGAAGACTACAAAACAACCAAGTATACATTAAAAGACTAAAAAACTAACAAAACTCAAAGAAAACCATAAATCCAAAGCTCCAACCTTCTCCATTATCCTCTACACAAAATAGCCCAAGTATCAATAAGAACCACTAGATAAGTGTGATACTTTACCTTTTCCCATGTCCTAATAAAAAAAATCTTCAAAAGCATAAATGTTACAAAGTAGGGGTGAGTAATAAAACTTAGTAGGAATTTCACAAATTACTTCCCTACTCACGCCACTAGGATAAACCAAGTTATAAAATTTATATAAAATAGTTTATATAAAAAAATTTCTAAAAAAAATTATATCAATATATAAAAAAATTCCATAGTAAAAAAGTTTTCACAACACAACATCAAGTTCCAAGGAAAACAAAAAAACAATAATCTAAACAATTTCACAAATTCCATTTTGTCATAATCCATTCCTTTCCACATATCCACACATCCAACCATGCATGAAACATGTACCTCCCTATAATCATTAGCGATGAGTCATCTTTTCACTAAAACATCACTTGGTAAACCATTTTGATGTGGTTACATCACACCCTTATCCATCCCAATGATTTTATAGCGGTACTTCACGCCCTTATCTATCCCAATACATATGAACACATTCCAAATGACCATGCCAAACCCATGCCAAACCCAATTGTGTCAAACCCATTTTAATAAAAAAAATTATTGAAAACCATTCCATAAATTTTTATCATAAATCAAACCAAACAAATGATTTTGAAATATTTATTTTAAAATCAAACCACAAAGCATTTTCATAATAATTCCACAATTTCCACAAAAATTACAAACCATCACTAAAGCGGTTTTCGATCATGATTTTCACACCTATTTCAAAACAAATTCAATTAAAAGAATAAATTTGAAATAAATACTTAACATTATAAATAGAGGAGTCAATAATGAATCAACCTACCTTGTAAAACATGGAAAAAATAGAAAACAACATGAAACCTTCCACGGAAATGGGTTAAAACTCCAAAATACACTTTAGATCTCTTCCCCAAACATAAAAAAATACAAATATAATCATATTTGGCATAAAATACCTTAGATATATCCACCAAAAATCTATATCTAAGATGATGAGAGAGAGTGAGAAGTAGATATAATGAAAACCAAGCAAAATTACTAAGAATAAAGGATAATCATGAGAATTCATCTTCAAAACACCAAGAGAAGCCTTCAGATCACCTTCAGATAAATGGGAGAATCCTATACTGCCATTGATAGGAGAAAATCTCAAGTTAGTGATGTTTTGGAAAAAACATGGGGTTAATTATTAATACTGAACTAGATCCACAATTTTTGAATTTTGTTTTTACACCATCAATGGTTAGCTACAAGATTGGGAAAACTATCCACTAATCGTACGTCACCCTCTACCTCAAGGTGGACCTTGCATGGTTATCTTACACAGTTAAAAAATTGTGTTCTAGCTATGAAACATACCATGATCCCATGTTTTATAGTTTCTCCTAGGCGGCCACATTTTTTGGAAAAACTGTGCACCATCCAGTACTCCTTATCATTAGCACCTACCCCATTATTCATGGTTTCCTGTAGGTGTTTCATGGTTTAACCAAACCGTGCATGAACTGTGCACCTATATAAAATCCCCAAAAACATTCCAAACCCTCCCAAAATTCACACAAAAACTTTATGTACATAAAAATCACAAAATATGGGTTACTTACTTGAAACTAGGGGTGCTACAGTCTCCTCACCATTATCCTTTCTGTCCCTAGAAAGTAGAAAACCATTGCTGTACTAAAAGGGTTCAGGCCATTTCTTGATCATATCTTTCTCTCATTCCCATGTCTCTTTCTAAATCTGACCATGTTTCCAAAAAACCCACACTAGACCGATGATTTTTCCCTGATATAATTTCTCTTTCCTAACCATAATCCACACTGGCATGTGCACCAACAAAGCATCTAGCTCTAGTTCAATGCAATCCCATAAAATCACATGTTCAGGATTAGGCCGATACTTTTTCAACTGAGATACATGAAACACATTATTCACCACACCAAACCATGGTGGAAATGCCAACTGATATACCACCTCACCAACCCATTCATGTACCTAAAAATAGCCTATGTATCGAGGGGATAACTTTACCTACTTCCCAAAAAATCAATGTCTAAGAAATGGATAGATCCTTAAGAACACATGACCACTCACATCGAATGACAACAACCATGGACTAGGATCCTTAGATGATTTCGGATGACTCTGTTCTATCACCATAAATTTCTTGATCAAGTGAATATTTTATGTTTTTTCTTAGACAAGGCTGAACCTGAGAAGTGAAGTCTCACCTATTTCCATCCAGAAAGGTGTATAATGAAAAGGATTCTCCCACAATGATTCAAAAGGATGCATATGTATCAAGGCCTGATAACTATTGTAATATGAGAACTCCACTAATAGTATGTACTATTCCCACGAGACACCAAAATCCATTACACAAGCCCACAAAATTTCTCGCAATGTTTGTATTGTATGTTCGGATTTCTAGTCCATATGAGGATGATACGCCATACTCATAGTCAACTGAATAGAAAGGTATTTCAATAAGGATTTTCATAAATGATATGAAAACCTCATATATCTGTCTGACACTATTGAAACTATTACACCATTCCACTTTACCACTTATTGGATATAGATTTTTGAAAAGTCTTCCACTGTATGGGACTCATGAATATAGATTAAGTGAGCCGACATTGTGAGCTGATCCACTATCACCCATATAGAATCATGTTTCCGAACCATTATTGGGATACCTATAACAAAATACATATCTATATGCTCCCATTTCCACATTGGTTTAGGTAAGACCGCAACATACTTGTTGGTCACTAATTCTATTCCTGAACTTTCTGATAATTTAAGTTTCTTGAAACAATCTTAGACACCTTCCTTTTTATACCGACCCACCAAAATTGTGCTTTAAATGCATTATAAATATTTTTTATTCTAGGATAAACATCCCATCTCGAATGGTGGTAAGTGTGAAGAAGTTTTTCTTAACAAACCATAGGAACAACCTTCTAATTTCTGAACCACAACACTGAAATCTCCTCCAGCTTCCATCCCTCAATGTTCTCACCACCATTGAGTTTTAACCTCATAGCCACACATTCTACATTGGATGTTTATTACTCTTTAACCATCTTTACTAAATTAATAACAAAAAAATTATAATTAATGATGCAACTTCATATTAGAATTCACATTCCAAGTGAATGTTAGATAGGACCGACATCAACTTTAACTCATCTAATGCTTCTTTCTCCAACTGGGCATATGAATTTATTCTTAAAGCATCTGCCACCAAATTTCCCTTTCCTGATCTATACATCATGTCAAAGTCAAAAATTTAGAGACAATTCATCCATATTATTTTTATTAGGTTCAAATTACCTTTTGATAAAATATTTTTTAAGCTCTTATGACCCATAAACATAGTGAATTTCTCACCAAAGGGATAATGACACCAAGTCTTTAAATAATGGACTATAGAAGCTAATTACAAATCTTATTTTGGGTAGTTATTCTCATGAAACCTTAACTACCTTGATCCATAACCAAAAAAATGGTCTCCTACCATGAGAAAACATCCAACCTTGATCCTAAAGCATCAAAATACACCATCTACCCTAGTCCTAATTCCCAAAAAATCAATATTGGTGATGATGTACGATGAACTTTAAGCTCTTGAAAATATTTATAACATTACTCAATCTATTATTGGGAACATTTTTCCTTTTAAAATCTTTCATGGTGAGTCCAGCCATGAAAAATCACAAAACAATCATCAGTAATAACCATATAGCCTGAGAAAACTGTGTATCTCAAAGACATTGTTTGGTAGTTTCCAAGAGATAACAACTTCTATCTTTTCTGGATCCATGGAAACACATTTTTCAAATATTACATGGATAAGGAAATGTACCTATTGTATCCAAAAATTACACTTTTATATTTTTTCATACAACTAATGATCCCTCAATATTCCCAAAACTATCATAAAGTGTTTCTAATGTTTCTCCCAATCCCGTAAATACACCAATATGTCATCCACAAACACTACCAAAAAAGAATACAGATACCTATAAATTATCTAAATTATCAATTTCATAAATAATTTAGGTTAATTTTTAAGACCAAAACTCATTACCACATATTCATAATGGAAATATATGCTCCTAAAATATGTCTTTAGAATATCCTCCTTTTGAACTCATAATTAGTGATATCCTGATCGCAAGTCAATTTTAGTGAACCAATGATCTCCCCTTAATTGATTGAAAAGATCATCAATTTGTGGAAATGGATATCTTTTTTATCATAACTTACTTAATCTTAAAATAATCTTTACATAGTTAAATAGTTCTATCTACCTGATTGAAAAAAAACTGGTGATTCCCATAGAGAAGTGATTGAACAAATGAAACCTTTTCCTTCTAGCTCTTCCTACTGCAATTTCAATTACCTTAATTCTAGTGGTGCCATCTGATAATATAGAAGGAAAATAAGACTGGTATGGGGAAGGAGATTAATCATAAACTACACTTCCCTTATAAGTGGTAACCCAAAGAAATTCCAGGGAAAAACATCTGGAAACTAATCCAAAACTATTGGAAAATTTCTATCCTTGATCTCTTCCATCGATTCCAAGTTCAAATATTACAACTGGTATGATATCATTCCATCTTCCAATGCCAAAAATCCTATTGCACTTGCCTTTAAATTCTCGTATCCTCAAAATATATGCTCAGTTCCATCTTCAGTTGTAAAACTAACCTTTCTGGTATAATAATCAATGAGAGTCTTAAACATTTTCAACCAATCCATACCCAAGATTATATCATAGAAATCTATCTCAAGAACAGAGAAGTCCCATGTCATCTTAGATCCACCAAAAGTTATAGAACATGATCTACACAGAAAGGCTCAACATTTTATTTTACCAAGAGGAGTTTGAATTTCTCAGACATAAGGAATCATCTCAACTTTTAAACCTAGAAAATCAATAACATTAGAACCAACAAAGGAATGGTATGCACTATAATCAAGAAAAGTTTTTATAAGGTTTGAATTTAAATGAATCGTAACTATCATAGTTGATTGGTCAGACTGATCATCCATAATAACATATTCAGATACATATAATTACTTACTCGCCACAGTTTTTTCTTTATTTCAATGTTGAGATTGCACTACCTGAGGAATCATGGTGTTCCTAGAATCACCATGTCTATATTTTTTCTACTAATGAGAGGTATTCTAGTACCCTCATCTCGTCGAAGAATACAATGCATGTGAAACCTGAGAAGTCTCCCGAGCACCCGACCTCGGTACAGTACGATAATAATTCTGTATATTCCCTATTTGATTGTAGTTTTGGAATGCTATAGGTTTTTCCGTACACTCTCCCTTCAGGTGGTCAAGAAAACCACATTAAAAACATCCCACTTTTCTCTTGGGTCGTGGAGGAAGGTTTACTCATCTTGTTGTCTCATTTCGATTCATGCTCCCACCTTAGAAAAGGGTTTCCCTCTTCCTATTTTCACCAACATTATATTTCCCACCATTTCACATGGGTATCAACACAATTCCTCATACCATAGCTCCTGTGATGTCCCTTTTAGATACCATCACTCTATTAACCATCTCTGTATAATCCGTAATACAGAACACAACAATATTTGAGAGAATTTCCTTCCTTAGACTCGATTAAAAAATGCATTCCATTAAGGATTCACTAGCATCAACCTCAGGTGTAAAGAGAACTAAATTCATGAATTTAGTTACATAATTTATGATAGAAAGATTTTACAATTTCAAGATGATGAAGTCCATGATTCATTAAATTTCAAACATATGAGGATATAATTTTTTGTATAAAAATTGTTCAAAATCCTCCTAACCAATGTATTGATCTACTTTATCCTTCAAAACTAAATCCCACTATTGGCATGCAAGATCTTCCAACATATAATTTTTTGTCTTGGATTTGAACTATATTAGTGTTCCGATGTAATCAAAGATACGATTCATTCCATTCAGTCACACCTATGCTTTTTCTTTTTTAGAATCATCCTAAAAGATGGATGGATTCTATTTCTATAATTAGACAAAATGTTCAACTTGCCTTGGATCATCCCTCTTGTTCCCACTATCCACAACCTGAAATTATTGGACATACCCTAAACCAATTTTTGGTTCACCTGTAGCTCACGTGCAACCACATTCTCAGCTGCTTCTCCCAGTTGGTTCCTACAACACCTACCGGGTTCCATTTTAATACAATCAACAAACTCCACAAGTCTTACTCTCTATTAACTTAAGGATTAACATTTCAATTTTTATCACATAAAAACTATCTCAACATTTCTTCCCAAGATCATCCTTTCCCAAGTTCAACCATTTTTGAAAAATCTCAACTTTCTTTTGAAAATCAAACAATTTTCAAAATACAACAACCAAGATCTTTTTCAAAATTTTACTTTGGAATATAAATTTAACATATTTCAAAAATCAAAACTTTTTAAACAAATCATAAATCATTACTCAAAATGATATATGATCTCCTAGGGGGAATTCATTTATATAATTCATGTCATGCTCTTCTCATTGGATGAACCCATGATAATGAGATTCCTATTCCTATAAGTGTATCTAAAACAATTATGTACCCAAGTCATTGGAAACTTGAAGTTCAAAATAAAAAGGTTAGCTATGTATTTTTATACTCTACATTGCATGTCCCAGAAATCCTATGGTTTTCTACCAAACCGACACAAGGAATATACTAGAATGAATATCAATTCCTAGACTAAGAAAACTGAAGACTACTTGTTAGTCAAAGACCGAACAAGCTGATACCACTTGTAACATCCCGCCACACATTATTTGTTTAGAGAAAATAAGGATATTACTTTTCCTTAAGTGACATCCCCAAGACTCCAAAGCCTGATAATAAATTCCAAATGGTTTTATTTACAATTGGGGAATGATTTTCCATTTAAAAATAAAAAAACCTACCAAATATACCATAAAAAAATAAACCATTACATGATGCATGATAAAAATAAAAGACAACTCAATCATATCATTTATATCAAAACTATCTCCAAATTGTTCCACAACGGAATACTAAAAAACAACCAAGCATACAGTGAAAGACTACAAAAATAAAAAAACTCAAAGACAACCATAACTCAAAAGCTCCAACCTTATCCATGATTCACTCCACAAAACAACCGAAGTATCACTAAACACCACTAGAGTAGTGTGATACTTTACATTTTCCCATGTCCCAATAAACAAAATCTACAAAATCACCAAAGTTCCAAAGTAGGGGTGAGTAGAGAAACCCAACAGGATTTCCCAAAATGATTTCTCTACTCATGTCATTTGGATATAACAAGTTAGTAAATTTATATAAAATAGTTTATATAAAAAATACCCAAAACTGTTTATATCAACATATAAACAAGTTCCATATTAATTTTTTTTCTCAAAACAACATCAAATTCCAAGGAAAACAACCAAAAAATTCCCTAAACTATTTTAGAGATTCCATTTTGGCATAATCCATTTCTTTACACATATCCACACATCCAACCATTCTTGAAACTTGGACCTCCTTATACTCACAAGTGGTGATTCATCCTTTCACTAATTCGTCACTTAGTGAACAATTTTTATGGGGGAACTTCACACCCTTATCCATCCCAACCTTTTGATGGGGGTACTTAATGCCCTTATCCATCCCAATATATATGAACACATGCTAAATGATCATGCCAAACCCATACAAAACCTAAGTGTGATAAAATCATTTCAATAAAACAAAATTTTATTGAAAACCATTTCATAAAACTTTTTTTCATAAATCAATCCAAACAACCAATTTTAATATCATCATTTCATAATTAAACCAGAAATAATTTTCACAAAAATTACACAATTTCCATAAAAACTACAAACCATCACAAAAGAGGGTTTCTAACATGCTTTGAACACCAATTTCAAAAACGATTTCATGTTAAAATATCAATTGGAAAAAAATCTTTCATGTTATAAATAGTGGATTCAATAGTGAAGCCACCCTCAAACAAATAGGATAAAATGGAAAACGACATGAAAACATCCATGAAAATGAATTGAAACTCCAAAACCCCGCTTTAGATCTCTTCACACAAAATAAAAAATCCAAATATAATCATATTTGAAATAAAATACCTATTATATATCCATAGTTGACATAGATCTAAGAAATCAAGAGAGAGAGGGAGAACTATATCTAAGGAAAATCAAGAAAAAAAACCAAGAATGAAGCCTTACCGTGAGAATTTGGGTTCAACACAACAAGAGAAGCCTTCAAATCACCTATGGGTCAATTTAGGAAGCATTTAAGGCATTTTGGAGGAGAAAATATTAAGTTAGGGACATTTAGGGGAAAAAAGAAGGGTTAATTCTTAATCCCGACCTAGATCCACAATTTTTGGATCTTGTTTTTAAACCGTGCATGGTTAGCCACATGGTTAGGAAAATCATGTGCTAACTGTGCACCATCCACCACCTCAAGGGGTAGCCCACATGGTTGGATCATATGGTTAGAAAAAACATGCACTAGAAATGAAAAAATACCACTATCCAATGTTCCACAGTTTCTCCTAGGCGGCCACACAGTTTGGAAAAATCATGCGCCAGCCCTTGTGCCTTCTCCTTAGCCCCTATCCCATTATGCACGGTTTCATATAGGTGTTTCATGGTTTCCCCAAACCTTTCACTAAACGTGAAACCTTATAATATCCCCCCAAACCATTCCAAACCTCTTTCAAACCCTCCAAAAATTCACAGAAACACTTTATGTACTTAAAAATCATAAAATAAGGATTACTTGTTTGAAATCAGGGGTGCTACACAAGCTATCTCGATAACTTCCTCAAAAACCTCAACCACCTATCATGCCTAAAAACTCTTATAATAGTAGCCATTAGAGGTGTCTAAAACTTTGTAAGTCTCTTCTAAACCTCAATTAAAAACTTATCCATCCACTAATTGAAAACTCAAATTCCCAAGAAGTTTCATACCATTTGTACGAAAGAAAATAATTACAAACTCACCACCATAACACTTCTCATACTTGAGAAGTATCAGTGGTTATCCTCCAAAATATCCCAACCTATCTTGGTTATCAAAATCCATTGAAACAACCATGTTCCATCCAGAAATCTCATCCATCATTCTAAAGCACGACCTCCAGTTTATGGTGTTTAAGCCATTAAGACATGATCCAATGATTGTAACCACAACTTGAAATATGTTGTTTTCCTAATCATGACCATCCTAAGATATGTTCATTTCATCTCTTGATTGATCACCAAACCTATGGAAATCCCCACCATAGGGCTAGATCATCATGGCTAACTTCACCACTTTGGTACTTCTATCATTGGAGTTTCCTCTAGAGACCCCATATCCACATTCTGATGATGATACTTGCATGAATTCCAAATATCTATGATCAATCACATGTGAGGACCCTAGTACAGTGTTGATATAACTCCCTTTTATAGATTTTGAAGCAATATGGATGCACACCCACCATCCATTTAGGATCCTAGAATGGTAATATTTTTATCAAAAGCTCTGAAAAAGGCTTGAGACACTCTCATTACATCCCATACCACATGCCAGATACATTTTATAACTAAAAATATCCATATTCATGGGAAAACACATGTTGAATCACATTTAGCTGAATTTTCCTAAATATATTCGGTTTCACTTGTTAATTTATTCCCAAGACACCCAACCACAATTCTTAAACATCCAAGGCACCATTATAGGTCCATTATAACTCATAGTTCAACCGAAAGTTTAAATTCTCAACCATATACACCTATATTTATGTCTTACCATGAGTATTGTCATTCCCTAACTCGATCACGTTGGGTCATCAAAAGCCATCCTGATCTCAATACCGATGTTCAGAGTCCAAGCATCAATATATTTCTAAAACACCTAATTATGGTAACCTTGATATAGGATACACCCCTTTGTTGGTTGTACTCGATCAATGAAGCCCGTTACTAATAGATGGTGAAATTACCAAGTCCGAGCCTCCACCATCTAAAATTCTATTGAGCCCAACTGATAGCTCCAACATAACTCCATTCCAATACATATAGATTATCAAAAACACTCTAAGATAAACATTTAGTGTGATTACCTCACTTGGGTCACTATATAACTGAACCCATGTCGTTATTTCCAAAATGATTGACGTATTTTCAATTCTAAGAAACCTTTGATCAGTCCAATTACAACCCGAGCCTGATGTCCATGCTTGAACTCAGACTGTCAAGAAAAATGAAAACAATTCAAGCACTCACATAGTCATTATCACCCAATTTCCATCAAAACTGTCTACTATTTATTCTCTCAAAACCATGACCCTGGCATCACAGGGTCAATTATCCTAAGATCGATGTCACTCTCCCACCATAGGGGTTCCCTCATCATCACCATAGCTAGCCCAAAACTCAATCACCATGGACCAAGATCATTACATATCCAAACATGTTGACTAGATGCGCCCAAACCTATGAATGAGTGTTTCATTCTTTTCACTCATTGAACTTTCAAACTAAAATGAGATCCACCGCCCTCACTGGCCACTGGTGCACTCACCCCCACATAGATTTACTTAAACTTCTCCTTGAGAACTACCTCGAAGGTTCACATCAAAACCTGTGTGTTTCTCTTTTGGATCCATACTCGCACCACCCTATGAAACACTTTAACCTACCCTTTCTTGGATCAAGCATGTTTTTATATCTGACCAATTTCAAAACAAAACTCACCATAGGCGTATTCCCTTTATTTCACCTGATGCTTCTGAATTCCACACCCTCAAGAATCCCACCAAAACTCCCATCGATCCTTGATTCACTGAATACCATAACCAATTTAAAACTACATGATTTCTAACCATGAACTTCATGTTATACCTAAATTTCCATCAAAAGGAAATGGGTGTTCACACTTACACCATCTGGTCACTAGAACCTGACTTGTGATCCTGTGAGTCACATTGTAACCAAACTAGGATCACAAGACAAATTCAATAAATGATCATGTACATTTCAGGTTACTTACCCACAACCCAAGGTTTCACATATTCTCTTTCTCAAAAAGGATCCTAACATTGCACCTTTTTCCTGGATCATAGTCCAAGAACACTACCAATTCCCCCTTATCATATGTCTTCTCTAGCCAAACAGGAGAACTCTAGGAATCTCTCTTCAAAAATGAACTCTTATGATACCATGGTGATAATTCTTAAAGTGACTATATTATCAAGATATATTAAGTAATCACTATGAATTTTTCATACATAGTGTCACATCTCACATGCACTGATCTCACCCTGAAGAACCAACTTATGCTTCCCACACTAAAGAGAACATAACCATGTGACAAACCCTCATGGGTTACCCTCACAAGAAAACTAACACCATACCTATAAGTTCCAATCCAATTTTATTGTCCCTAGGTATCCCACTTTGTCTAAAGTTATGGTCACACTAAGTTCACTAGGTCTAACCACCTAGACCCACCAGGTCATGCTAAGGTCACAACTCATGACAACACCACATAGTCCCCATCTCAAAACCACCCAACATCAACACTAAAGGGTCTCAAACATGGGACATAATACATGAACCTTTATTGATAAAACCATGAAAAATCATAGTATAAATCACCCACTCATGAGTCCCATACTAATGTAACACACCAGGAATCTCATCCCCCCCACAAGGGCATCAATTATCAATTGAGAATACTACCACAAGATTTATCTTTGGAGAAACATATATTACCCCAGTCACACAAGTACAACGGAATCATCCAAGAAGACTTGTGTCGAGCAACCATAGTCAGATGGTTTATTTATGTATAGTACCATTCCGATCTATATGGGAAAACACCCTATATGTTGTTACTAGAACATTAACTAACTGAACCTGATCCAAACTCACCCCTAAGGGGTTTATTCCCAACATATTTAACTCCCCTAACAAAACTCTTAGGTTCTAAATTCATCCCTTTCCACATGGATCATACCACTATAATTTCCGTAGGATTCTTAAGACCTTCCACCAGAACAAAACATATAGGTATAAGTCAACCCAATTGAGTATAATTCCACCAAGTAATTATATGAAAAAATGTCAAATGATAATTTTTTTACACTTTAGATAGTAAAGTATCATTCATTAGTAAAAATATAAAGCTATTAGAACTATATCATGTGGATCATAGATCCCTAATATGGTGGATTTGATGCATCTTGCCTTTATAGGCTAAGAGTCAAAATAAAACAATTTTCATCTTGCCTACGGGCCAAGATCCACAAAACCAATAACTCATAAAAAATACGAAACCATATATGCATCACCCAAGGTGGAAACCATAATAATCATAACAACATAAGTCATGGAAATAAATCCCATACCTATGGTAACTAGGACTTCCACCAAAAATGATGTTCATGATGCACCAATCCGGGTTCTATCACAATCACCAACACATCCCTAGTTCTCCTATCTACAAACTCCTTGAAATAATAATACATACTAAACATTCTGTGACACCACATTGTAATGTCCCATCCTTACTCACTGTATGAATAATAACCATACTGGAATACTGCATGACAACTGGATCGCCTCCCCGAATGCCAGAGGATACCGACATGCAGTGAGGGTATAAGGAGGTATCATGAGAGAGTTTATAAACCATTAATAAGAGTGTAAACTCATAGGTGGAATAAATAAACAACATACACATCAGAGTATGCATTATAAAATAGAAATAAACTAAGAGAACTATAAAAACAAAATATTGACATATGGAAAACAAGTCATACCACCCACTTGTCAAGTCACATAAAAAGACCCAAAAAATGAAAAATAATGTACAATAATCAAATAAAACTCTTATACATACCATATGCTAATATCTTTATTTCATCTAAGATATCACACCCAATCATGAAAAAACTAATCTCGGGATTTAGCCCTATTTGTTCTTATAATAGCATGTGAAAGATGATTGGGTACCCAAGTGCAATGGTGGTCTGAGCAAGTTGTAAGGACAACTCAATAGGCCACCACCAATGGCATCCCTAAAATAACTAGTCTATAAATATTGTGTACAAAATTTATCAATCTAACGAATACCAAAACAAACATTTAAAATATTTAAAACATTTAAAACTGAAAACATAAACAAATGCTAAACCTGATAAGCTAGGTTCACCCCAGTAATAATACAAACATGTTTCAGATAGTGTTAGGGTGTCTCTATGCATGTCACATAGACCATGACAACCATATGACTCCCAACCAGAGTTAATATACTTATCCCTAGTTCAAACACATATCCGAGGGTAATATACCCATCTCTAAATCCCTACATCCCTTCGAGGCCATGTTCAAACTGGGTTAACTATCCCATATGTCCCCTAAGGACCGTTTTCACCATGGGTTAACTATAAATATCCTTATATCTCCCAAGGTCCATGTTCACCTTAAGTTAACCATAATTTAACCATATCTTCAAGGGGGCATGTTCACCCCCGGGTTAACCACTGATTCCATAAAGAATACAATACGATTTAAACAAAAAACAAACATAAAATCACATACATAGTACTAAGATAAATAAAACCAGTATTAATGAACCAATAACACTTTTCATTTCCCAAAACAATTTAAAAAAATCAATTTCAAGAAAAAAACCATTTCCAACCTATTTCAAAAATGACATTATGAAGAAAATTTCAAAATTCCATTTTTCAGAAATACCCAACAAAAACTCTCACTCCCACTTCACACTTATATTTTAAAAAATGGACCAATTCACCTTTTTAAAAATACCATTTCCATTTAATTTATCTTTCTAAAAAACAATTTTGAAATCTAGGAAATTTCTAATTATTAATTCTTGTGAAATTCCATTTCAAAACCATCGATTCAACCATTTTCTATATTGAATGAGTAAAACAAGATTAGTAATTTAATTTAATCATGCATATAATTTTTAAAACAATCCAAGAATCAAGGAAACATCATGAACACTTGAAAAATATGCATAGCATATAAAATATTATGGGTAAATTAAAAAAACCACCTATCTTCTATGGAGATTTATAAATAGATTCACCGAGGTTCAGTGGCTCTGCCAAGGCCCCACCAATATTGAAGAACCTCATCCATGATTAGCCTGGCTTGTCTCAATGACCTGAGATCCTAACTCAATCCGTATACCATTAATTAATTAATTATAAAATTTATAATTAATTAATTCAACCAAAATCAACTCAACATAAATCCAAATAACCCACTGGGTTTCCAACGATTGGCGGATTCTTCAAGCAATGAGGTGTTAAATACCCCCAGTACACTCCTGAACCTATTACAAGACAAATACCCAAATAATGAAACTAAATTCATAACTAATTTATTTGTAACTTGGAAAAAAACATTAAAAAACCAAAATAGTGACATAACTTAAAGAATCATCGAGGGACTAGATACTGATGACCTCTCAGGACACCTTTGTCTTAGGATACTCGAAATATCCATGATAATTGGGAAATTCCACCATGATCTAGTGGAATAACTAAATAAAACATATCTAAAGAAAAAAGAAATTAAAAAAGAGGGAGGAGAGGACCAACGAAAGATGACATAGGTGGATTAATACCTTGAATCATCATTTAAAGCCCCATAAGACACCCACTTTGAGGGGGTTAAGAAGGATGGTAAGAGGAGGGAGCCCCCTAGATACACGTGATAAAATAAGAGGGGAGAGGGGGTTTCCCCTCTAAAAACACGAGGGCCAAAATAGTAATTCTGCCCCTTTAAAACCACCACCTGCCAGCTAGTGGCTTTAGGCAGTGGATCATTCAATTTCTAGTACCCCCAGATGGTTGGCGTAGGTCCATCGACTAGCCGGTGCGTACCTGCAAGCCAACCACCCTCCTGGACTGGCCACCAGCTAGACAGTGGCCAACCAGTGGCCGGTTGTTGACTGCAATCTATGACCATGGCCACCCGACCTATCTCTCTATCTTTCTTACATTAGTGACCTCCCTAGCCCAAAAATTCATCTAAAAACACCCTTTAGAGATGTCTAAAACTTTAAAAGTCTCTCATGAACCTCAATTAAAAACTCATCCCATCTACTAATTGAAACTCAATTTCCCAAGAAGTTCCAAACCATCTATATGGACACAAGGCATTATAGTTGTTCACAAAGTATTTGGATAAAATAAACATTATCTGATTTTAATGTTTTGATTGATAAAACACTACAATTTTTTTTTGTTTTTGGTCAAAATTTATTTTTGATAAAATTCCATCACAAAAAGATATTTTTGATGGAAATCCATTGCAAAGAGTTTGTTGTAGAAAACCATATTGCAAAGTTTGTTATTTACAATGGATCTATTCCAAAGAGTCTAGCACTAAATTATTTGTTATAGATTACCAGTTCCATCACAAATATTTCAATAAAAAGTTTTTTACAATTTATTTTCTCCATTATCACAAATAAACAACAAAAAAATTTAAAAAATAAAATTCATTGAAAATTTTAAAAAACCAATGCATACATTATAAAATTAGAACATATAAATTACAAATAATAATAATAATAATTTCACTAAGAAGGTGGGGGATAATGTAACACCCCAAGATTTCATAGTACGTTATTTCTTCAAAGTAATTAAATAACTTGCACTACACGCAACACCGAGTTCAAACGCACCACGACTTACCAAACTTGCCGTTCAAAAGCGGTTATGAATAGTATTAACTAAATTTTGAACTTTATATAATCCTTATAATTTTAGATACCATATTATGAGTTTCTTAGATACAATGTAAGAAAAAATTCATTTTTTCAGATAAAAGAAGTATTTAAAAAAAATGCAATTTTACCGCCTTTTAATGGAGAACCCTTTTTAAATCCAATATTTGAAACTTTTATATATTCAATTGGACTAAATAAATTTCTTTTTTAGTATTAGGGAATAAGAATTTAGTTTTAATAAATTTTTGGTGTTGTTCTAATAACTTTAATATTTGGGTGAATAGTAAAAAATACTATATTTTCACAGAAAACAACTTTTTAATCAAAATAATTTATAGTGTTAAATTATAAATTTTAATGGTTTGTAAGTATAAATAGATTATATTTTTACCATTTAATCCAATTATAATCATTGTAAGTAATTTCAATTTTAAATTGGATGTAAACAAGTGTCAATCTTTTGATAGTTATTATTTCTTAAAAATACGCATTTTGGTTCTAACAACAGGAATTAATTTTAAATTAATTAATGAAACTTCTATGTTTTTAAATTGGTAAAATAGAATTAATTTTTGAATTAGGAATATCAAAATTATCCTAAGGTGAATTTTTGGTATTTTTCTGAAAACTTTCAATTTTTGATGAATAGTGAAAAACAATGCCTTATTGTTTAAAACCCACTTTTTATTTAAATAATTAATTATTTTATTTAAATTTATTTTAAGTAAAAATAGATACATAATAACAATATTAGTTCAATTTAATTCATTTGAATATTTTTATAATAAAATTAGATGTATAAAATTTTATTGAACTTTTTACCGTCTTTTACCAACCTTCTAGGAGCATTTGAAAATTTGTATAAAACTTAATTTTACTGCTTCAGTGAGTTGAACTTAAAAAATATGAGAGTCACTGTTAACCTCAGTAAGTAAAATGTGGTTCAATAAGATGAAAATAATTTTTGTTGAATAGTAAATTTTGACTTTTATTTACCACAGTTAAAAGTAAATAGGGCAATTAAGGGTAAAAATGATATTATAATTACCTTAACACATGTCCTAATTCTATTGTATAAGTTTAATTCAACAAAAAATAACTTATGAATAAAATACAACCCTTTAGGTTCACTTGGATTAGATTAGGACATTTATTATTATTTAATTTAAAGAAGAGTTAAAAGTGTTAAATTCAAGTTTTCATAACTAAAACATTTTAATATAGGGTTATACATAAGATAAATTAGACTATAAACATTCATTAGAAATATAAAATTATTTCCTACATAATGGTATTTTGTTTATAATTTTTATACATTAAATAATTTAATTTATTTATGACACAATGATGATGCAGTAATTACCTTATTAATGAAAGATTAAAATAATTGATATTATAAATATCCAAATAAATGTAATTTGAGATTTTTGATGAATTAAACTAATTTTATAGGTTAATATTACATGTTAGGGTTTATTAGATAAATTTTTTGAAGTGATAAGGTTTTTATGAGTTTCACAAAAACAAAATACCAAATAGTGTCAAAATTGACATAAATTAATTTTTAAAATAAAGACTATATTATTTATTGATATAATATTTCTAAAAATATAAGGTTCAGACAAAGGGATTAAATAATATTATATATGTCATTAATTAACCACTTGAGGTTCTCTTGGATGTTTATAGTAAGTATATTAACCATTTAGTGTAAGAATACAAGAAGACACGGTAAAAGTTAAATTATTTAACTTAGAGTTAAATCTAAAAGATAAGGTTAAAATGGTAACCTAAACTTGTCTAAAACCTATTGGTTGAGATTATTTAGACCCATCCCAACTTTACCTTCGAAATAAATCAATTTGGAGCCATTATAAACTGAATATTATTTTATTATAAAGTAATATTTCAATCCTTTCGTAAGGTACCCCTCACCCTTCTTATAAAAGGGCACTCCCCCTTCTCTCACATTCACACCTTAAAATCCATTTTTATCGGCCAAGAACTACCCAAATATCCTCTCAACTATCTTCATTTCATCCTAGAGGCCTTACTTTGGTCAGAAAGCCAACCTAATAAGCCCTTTTGATCAAGTAAAAAGGAAGAACCCAAAGAAGAGGTAAATATTTCATCACCTCTTTCAAGTTCTTTTCTTCTTCCACTTCTTCTTTCCTTGTTGTTTCAATTATAAAATAATAACTCTGGTATATTATATATACTGTGATGTTATTATAAATATGTTACAACAATATTCATTATTCTATCCATATTTTTAATGACATGTCACCATACGTGCGTACGTACGACTTACCGTCTCCACGTCGTGGTGTAGTTGTTATTAAATACATTATTATTTGGATGAGTATAATAATGATGTATAATTGATGTAAATAATAAATATAACATGATAATGATTTTGTATATATGATATACCATCCAATTATATACAATTTTAATATCAAAAGAATGATACTTTCGCTCATGCATACATACAGATTTCCGTCTCCACGACGTGATGAGATTCATTTCCACGTTCACCATTCAACGATGATTATAAAAAAATATATTATTAATAGGTATGTAATATATGAAATAATAATTCTAATAGAAATATATAGAAATATATATGTATATGTATGTATTTATATTCATCTCATTCACTTACTTCCATTCAATACGATATGAAAAAAGAAACAACGTTTATGCGTACGTACAACCTACCATCTCCATAAACGGTGTTTTCCATTTCATATATCTATCTTTTATACATATATATATTATAAATATATATGATATATAAATAATTTTATATGCTGGAATTATTTAAATCATGATATAAATGATACGATCAAGAATAACAAGTTAAAATACGTATGAAAAAGAAAACGATTATTACCCAAAATGTTAATTTAACAAGGAAATATTTATTAAATGGGTAGTATAAAGTCATAAATGAATTATGTATGATATAATAAATATGAATATGGTTATGGTATAATTTAATATCATACTATTGTCATTATACCTGAGGTTAAACGTACCCTCGACCAAAGGAAAAGTACAAGGTAAGGGTTAATTCTACAATCTCTTCATTATCCACAGTTGTTTATACATAATTATCTACTGGGACCTCTTTATCATCCACATCCATGTTTCTTAAAATGCATTTCAATTTTTTTACTATTTACTAGACAATGAGTTAAATTCATTTATAACCTTATTTGAACTTATATTTTTTTGAAAAGAATCTTTCCATCATTTTCCAAATAAGGTACTTTATAACCTTTTAGACAAAATTAAGGTAATACTGCCTTTTTTAACTTATACAGCGGGTGCATATACTTTTTTCCGTTATAACATCGTTGAATATTCCCCTACAAGATTATAAGAATATTTTCAAAATAAATGTTTTCTTTATAATTATGTGACTCTTAAATGATTTCAAAATAGAAAGAAATATTTCTCTCAAATAGTTTTGATTTCATCTATGTCAACATCCTTTGATAAATTTTACACTTGTTTGAAGTTGATTTATTATGATACAAATATTCCATATTATATTTAAGGTTTTATGATATGTTTAACTGTGGATGAGTTATTTTTATCCCATTCATGGTTTATGGTTAAATTATTGAAATTTTGTATGCTAGTTTTAATATGAATGTTTATGTTATATTTGAACCTCTTCTTAAGATAAATGTGTTGGACTAGTATGTTCCGGGTTGGGGAATGGTAAAAGTAAGCCCTTCGGGTTGGGGTCCGGTTACAGCAAACCCTCCGGGTTGGAGTCCGGTTAAAGAGGCTCTCCGGGTTGGAGTCCAGTTACAGAGGCTCTTCGGGTTGGAGTCCGGTTACAAAGGCTCTCTGGGTTGGAGTCCGGTTACAGAGGCTCTCTGGGTTGGGGTCCAGTTACAGTTAGCCCCTAGGTCCTGGAACGAGGTCCCGACACAAAAATTAAAGTCTAGTACAATACATTAACTCATTATGAAATTAGTTATTACATGTGATTATTCGACTAGTAGAATATCCATATGAATGTTTATATGGTAATGTTTGATTTATTTTTGCCATATTATGTTCAAGTTTATGTTTTAAAGGATATTGTTTTTATTACACATCATTCCTTAAGAGTTTATAGCTTCTGCTAAATTATTTACCCTTACTGAGTATCTGAGCTCACCCCTTTCTTATGTTTTATTTTCCCAGGACCTCAAGAAGTGTTTTATGTTAGATATACAGGTTTAAAATAAGGGAACAATGTCATTAGCAAATGATTTTTTTGTATTGTATGTTAGAAAGTGTAATGTAACGTTCATGTATGTAATCTATTTTCTAAGACTGCTAAACTGACCGGTCTTTCAGGACTTGATTTGTTATAATCATGCCAATGTATTAAAATAATGCACCGACTCTGGGAATCTAGGGTTGGGGTGTTACAGATCATCTCCATATGGAGGAGTAAATTTTATTACCAAACTATGTGTAAGTTGGTACATATACTCCTTCATCTCATTATTATAATAATATATATTGATTTATGCTAATTTACATAAATTTATTTTTAATTATAGAAATTTATGATAATTTATACTAATTAATATAAATTTATTATAAATTATATAAATTTATTGTAAATTATATCAATATATAAAAATCTTTAATTTTTAATAATTTATACCAACTAGAGACAAATTTATAATAATTTATAATAATTTATAATAATTTATATTAATTTATACTAATGTATAAAAATCTATTTAATTTATACTAATTGATAACAATTTTTATTAACTTATAATAATTTATATTATTTTTTAATAATTTTTATTAAATTACGCCAATTTATCAAAATTTAAATTATTTTGTTCTAATTTTTAGCAACTTATACTAATTTTTAGTACGTTATAATAATTTATAATTTTTTTAAATTATATAAGTTTATTATTAATTATATCAATTTATAAAGAAATATTAATTTCTAATAATTCTTACTAGTTTTCTACAATTTCGTAATAATTCATAATAATATATATTAATCTATAGTAATGTATAATAAATTTTCTAATTTCTACTAATTTATACAATTTTTTATTAATTTACAATTTTGTTATTAATTCACACTATTTAAAAACGAATTTATACAAATTTATGGCCATTTCTAATAACATATAATAATTTATAATTTGTTTACTAATTTTTAGTAATTTATACTAATTTACATTAATTTTTAGTAATTTTTATTTATTTTTGATAATTTATAATAAATTGTATTAATTTATAGGAATTTATATCATTTTATTATAAATCATATCTATTTCAAGTAATTTGTAGTAATCTATATTGATTTATTGTAAATTAAATTATTTTATTAAAAATTATTAATTTATAATAATTTATAATAATTTATAATAATTTATAATAATTTATACCAATTGCCGAAAGATTTATATTAATATATAATAGTTTAAATTAATTTAAAATAATGTATAATAATATTTTTAATTTATACATATGTATAAAAATTATTATTGATTTATACTAATTTTTATTAATTTACACTGATTACCATCGAATTTATAGTCATTTATAATATTTTTTATGAACTAATACTAATTTATAATCATTTATATTATTGTTTACTAATTTTTTATTAATATATACTAATTTATACTATGTTATACTAATTTATATCAATTTATTATAAATAATATCAATTTATTATAAAGTATATCAATTTATGAAATTTTCTATTAATTTATAATAATTTATAATAATTTTTTTAATTTTTTATTATATTTTTTTATTTTTTTATAATAATTTATAAAAAATTTTACTAATTTAAATTAAATTAGATTAATTTTCACTAATTGTTGAAAAATTTATACTATTTTATAATTATTTTTGTTAATTTATAATAATTTATAATTTTTTATTAATATATAATAATTTAGATTTACTTAGATTTATTTCCAAGGAATTTATACTAATTTATAGTAATTTAGATTAATTGTTGATGAATTTATACTAATTTATATTAATTATGTTAATTTTTACAAATTTTTTGTAATTTATACAAAAACTTATGTCATTTTATAATTTATAAAATAAATTTATAATATATTAAATAAATTTACAGTAATATTTATTTTTTATTAGCATGTATATTAATTGTGACTAATATCTACTAATTTTTTATAATTTATATTAGTTTAAATGAATTAAAACTAAATTAAATCAATTTTATTTTAATTCATACTAATTTACGACAAATTTATACTACTTTATAGAAATTTATTCTAAATTATAAAATTTTATAATAAATTATACCAATTTATAATATTTTTTATTAGTTTATACTCATTTATAGAATTATTTATTGATATATACTAATTTAATATTAATTTATAATAATAATTATTTATTAATATTAATAAAAAATTAATTTATAAAAATTTATAATAAATTATATTAAATTTAATGCAACTTTAATATATTAAACAAATAAAAAATTATATAAATAAATAAATAACTAGATATAAAAAAATTAATGATAATTAAAATATGTTGAAAAAATACATCGAAATTGGTATTTTGATAAATGATTTTTAGATCTGATCCAGAATCTAATGAGTTGAATATTAGATCTGTCATAAGGGATAATTTTCAAGAGAAGCAGACATCTAGGGTGTAAATGGGAAGGGGGAGGGGATGGACGACTATTTTTAATTTATTTTTTTATAACAGACTATTTGCAATGGAATTTTCCACTGTAAAAGGAGTTATTTATAATGGATTGATTATTTGTGATGGATAACATATCTATCGAAGAAAAACACCACAAAAAATAATATTTTGCATGTATCTGAACAATATTTGTTATAAATCCAACACAAAAAGAACGTATTTATGGTGGATCCTTAGCAAATAGTCTTTCCCATTACTGTTCATTTACGATGGACTTCTAAGTCCATCGCTAATAGTTATTCCATGAAAACTATTCTTGATGGACAACTAAGCCCATCACAAATAACTATTACCCGCCACTACGCGCACAAGCATGCTAAAAGATTTTGCTACAGTTGAAGAATTCCATTGCATATAATCATCGCCAAAAACATTGTTTGGGTTGGAATGACCGGTCCTTCTCAGAAAATATTTTTACAAAACTATTTGAAATGTAATTTAATTACGTTGAAAAAAATCAAATTTCCTACAGTGAAATGTCTATATATTGTGATAATACATATGTTAGTCAATTTTTTAAAAATTATTTACACCACACTAGGAAAAAACACATTGATGTTACATTTCATTTTCGAAGAGATCATGTTAATAAAGGAGAACTACAAAAAAACTTGTACTAAAAAAAATTGTGTTAGATAACACATCTATTGGTAAAATGAGTAATTCCAAAAGATATAATATATTGTTGGTAATATTTATTGGTACCAACAAATATTCTTATGGATTTTTAATATATAATTAATAATTATTTGATACCAATAGATCTTTTATTAATAATTAAATTTTCTTCTTTATCATACGAATACCAAATTTTTTTTTACCGACAGGTGAACCTAATTTTATTATTTATTATGACCAAAAAATATTTTATAATTGAAAATATAAGTTGTAATAAATTATAAAATATCAAAAAATATTTTAACAATGATAAAATAATTATTTGGTATAAATATATCATTCATTAATAAATTGGGTAAAAAAACCATCCATCAATAATTAGATTCATGCCTTTTTCTTATAATATATTTCTATATATTGATTTAAAATATTGATAATTTAATAATTTTTTTGAAATGTTGATAATTCAATAATATTTTATGTAATGATATATATATATACAATATTATTTTAAATTAGAAAAACACTTTAAATATCTTATTTATAGAAAAGAAAACATAATATATATTATAACATGTACATTAAATTGGAAAAACACTTTACAATAATAAATATTTTAATGGGGTAAAATTGGATTAAATATTTTTTTTTAAACATAGAAATGAATCCCCAACCTTAAGTGGCCTCCCACTACAATTGAAATCCCAAAACTAACTCACCCCCACTTCCCCGCCTCACATATCCCTGCTCTTCCTTCATGCTTCCCAATTTTCAATCTGTGGTCCTTGGGTCCCTCATATCAAAGTGATTTATCCCTCCATCCACTATTGTACCCACTTCCCCAATCCCCTTACCAACCTCCCCAATGCAGTGTAACTATTTCCCCCCTGAGTCCCATATCTATTCATTTTGTCTCCCACCACTGATCTAAATTGGATCTGAGTTTCTAATCCCCTCCCAAGTCACTGATGAGCCCACTGCTCAACCTTAAATAATGAATAGTCCCAACCACCATCAACCATCTACCCTATATTGTGTATATAAAAATATCAGTTTTTTTAAAAAAGGTTGGGGTCGAAGCCTCAATTTATTATTTAAAGAAAAGACCTCTTTAGACTGGGTAGAGGGAGACCCATTACATAGCCCGAAGTCCTAAGGCCAAGTGGCCTGAATACAAGGCTTGAAAGCCCATTTTTTTGGCCCAAAGGACCCCTCGGTGAGTAGTACTGCTACAGTACCTACGCTGCTACAGTAACTGATACAGTACAATCGCTGCTATAGTAACTGCTACAGTCCCTCTGCTGCTACATTGCCACCGCTACTACAGTTCCACCGCTGCTACAGTACTGCTACACTGCTCTGCTACAGTGCTGCTACAACACCCCAAAAACTCGCCCCTGCCCGGATTTGATCCTGGGACTTTTGGATGCCAAGCAGGAGCCTGTACCACTAGGGTACATGCTCGTTGGACATAAAAATATCAATTCGCTTGGTATGGTGTTAATTTATTAAAACTTCAATATTGTCAATATGAAAAAAATTTATACCCTTAGTTTTAAAGATTTATTTCTCTCACATAACTGGTTATCCTTATTATTTTCATGATTTCTCATATCATCACCAAATTGAGCAGGTGTCAAAAAATTACATATCAACCCTTCAGTGACATAAATGTTATGGGTTTACATAAAATCTACTCAAATATTATAACCTATTATTGAAAAAATGAAATAATGGAATATTATTAACTTTTTATACTCATATAAAAAGGTTGGAAATCATTTCTATAAGTTTATGACTAGAAATAGAGAAATGTTATTATAAATGTACATATTTTCCCACCAGATATCATTTCTTGGATAGTGGATAATTATATTTTTTGTCTGTTAATATACCCAATTTTTTTGTTTTTATGGTTTATTTTTTGCTCACTTATAAAAATTTATGAATTTTTAAGGAAGGATAGGCTTGAAATTTATTAAAAAACTATAACACATTCTCATGTAAATAGTGGAATAAATTTTATAGCAGGGTCCAATATTCTAAACTTTTTTTCAACTATATTGCGGATGGTTCATAATTTTATAATAATCCCCATGAAATTCAATTTTCTGCTACTTCCAGATCATTAGGTGTTGTAATCAGCAGACTTTCTTGAGTCTATCATGGACAACATGAATTTAAAATAAGTTTTAGGTCATTCATTTTCTTTAGAGTTGTGATTATATATATAGATGTTTGTGCACTTGTTTGACGATTGTTTTGTGTAGTATGTAAGTATATTAATATGTTTTTAGTGAGTTAGAACACAATATATATATATATTAAACATATTAAATTACCCCTTTTTCTAATTTAGTCATGTAGTTTGTTAAAAAAAATCCAATTACACTTTTCATGTCTCATAGAATATGCTACATCTGAATAGCTATTTATACGTACAAGGGTTTATAATACTTATTTTGTTTCATTAGTCATATCGAAATATTTCTTCAGTAATTATCACAAGATTCAATATTGTGCCTCATTATCATATATTATTATGTGATATAGCTTTTTAGTTATTCAAATTTGTGTCAAAATGTATCGTTTTCAATAAAAAATGATTAAAAAAACCATTACTTTTAATGAAAGAACAGAATATATAATGTTATTAAGAATATATAATTTTATAAAATAACCATCAATTATTAAATAAAAAATGGATTTTTTATTTTTTATTTTGATAACATCTCTTTTACAAGGATAAAATGTTTCAATATAATTTAGTTTGGAATTTGAGGAGTGCATTTTAGAGAATCATGTTCACGATATTTTTCATTAATAAGTCATGGAATTACATTCTACAAATCAAAATTTGTAAAGGCCTTGACCCTAGTATCCCAAATAGGGTGGTTACTTTATTATATTAGTACTAGATATAAGCGATCACATCCCAAAGGACCAAATACTTTAGTTATCATGGAAAACTACATACATAATTGAATTTCACATTACATTTGAAAAATTAAAATACAACATAGTATTTTATTTGAGAACACCATTATTCCCTTTATCATGTCCCTAAATATCAATCATAATACACATCCTAACATCCATAGGAAAGGAAACATTAGAAATGGGTGAGCTTAGATTCTTAGTAAAGGTTTGTGTACAATAGAAGCTAATAAGGCATGAATAATATTAAAAGAATAAATGATGATAAAATAATGACATATAAATAATCACATGACATAGATAATTATTCATAGATATCATAAATATTAAAATAACCACAAGTACATTGATAACCTATTTCATAATGATGTAAAGTATAATGTCAGACATCAGAATCATACCATTGAGGCCTCATGCCAAGAGATATTACCTAAATGGGTAAGGCCTCAGCCAATTAAATAATCAAGTTTGTCTCATGAGATATACTGATACATCTAGGAGATATATAATTATAGTCCCTACCCATCACTTAATAAGTCCAATGCATTCATTATATCAATAAACAATAAAACTAATCAATATTCCCTAAAATCAATAACTACCTGTGTTGAAAGAACTAGAATACATAATATCAATCATTTCCTCAATCAAATTGATCATAAAAAATATAAGGAAATATGGTGTATGATATCAGTATATTATAACCTTGATAAAGAATAATATTTAACAAATTGTTTTGACATTGATGAAAATTATTTTAAAATATCATTGGGATATTTCTTGAGGAAAATACCACTTTTCACCTTGAAATCGCATATTTAAAATCTAAAAATTTCCAAAAAAAATGAGAAAAACATTTTATTTTAAATAAACATGTAAAATTGTAAATTAATCTTAAATTAATTTGGTTTCACGATGGAGATAAATTCCATTAATTCTGTATAAGATAAAAATATTCATTTCACACTTTTATAAAAATGTCAAAAAGTACCTAATTTGGAAAATGACAATAAGATTCCTTTTACTTTTTCTTTTAAAAAAATTAAAATATGGGTAAAAATAAATTTAATAAATAATTATAGAAACATTATTTTATACATTTTATGTAAAATATGGACATGTAAGAGAAAGATTCCTAATCGAGTAAAAAATACAAGGTTGGTTTTCCTTAAGAACCTTATTTTAGTATCTTGAGTAATTAAAGAGAGGAAAACTAAAGTAAATCATTTAATTTATATAAATAAACATATTAGAATAAAATAAATTAGTTTTAATATATAAATATCAAATATTTTCCCCAACATAGATTTAAATATAAACAATCCCAAATATTGATGAGATTGTGAAATAAATCCATACCCCAGGTTCGACTTCCTTCATACATGTTCTAACCTCTTGTATAATAAATATATATTTATTATAAATATATTATATAAACACAATATATATATATATAACCATATATTATTTACTTATAATATTTTATCACCCATTTATTAACAATTCTTTTTTAAAATCACTGTTTTGAGTAATAACTACACTGTTTTTCATGTATTTTTTGGTCTGATAGTTTCAATTATTGTACTTTGATCATGTTTTCATAATATATAGAATATTAATACTGATATAAATATAATAAATATTCATTATATTTTTATTTATTATAATCTATAAAAGTTAGAGATAGACAAATGAATTAAACCATTCATGAAGACGGTAGGTCGTACGTACGCATGAACATTATTTTCAAATTTTGACGAATGGAATGAAATAAAGGTCAATAATAACCAACCTTTAAATAATCATAATTTTATAAAATATATAATATATATTTCTTAAATATAACCTTATTATCATCCATGTAAAACAAAAATTAAAATGAGACACATCGCTTCGTAGAGGTGGTAGTCCACACGTACGCGTGAATGTTGTTAGCACATTTCATTTGATATAAAAAAGAGTGAATAATGGTGGTTTCATGATAATTTCAACATTTAAAAATATTTAGGATTATATATTTATTATTTTATGATATATACCATATATTTAGAGTAGGTAAAATAATAAGTAAAAATGAAACCAGTTGGTTAAGGCGATTACCTCTTCTTTGAAATAACCCCTTTAGATATCCTCTTACGAACCCTAGGGTTGGTTTTTTGGGAATAAAAGAAACTATATAACATTGATGATGATTTTTAGAAGATAAATACACAGGTATTTCTCAATATATGTTGCTAAAAGTAGTGTAAATAAGACAGGGAGTGGGTTTCCTTTTATAATGGAGGGAAATGAGACAGTTGGAATTACTAAAAAGATTAAAATATAACTAAGTAGTTATCAATAAAAATTCTTAAAAATGAATAAATATTTTAATATAATGTATTATAGGGTTTAAATATCACCAAAAAATAATTTGTTTAGAGGTTTAAGTTGTATTTTAAACCTTATTTTTGGTCTAACATCTTAGTTAACATAATTTAACCTTGACCGCGATAACGACCTTTTTCAATCATAAAGGCTTATAATATTACTTTTAAGGTAAAAATTAGATCATAAATATATTAAGGATTAAAATTTAGACTAAATATTATCCACATCATCATATTTCATTTTTTATGAATTTTAATTAATTTTAAAAAATATTATTTTCAAGAAACATCATTACTTTAATTTTTCAAACTATTCATTTAATTTGATTTAAAAGACAACAAGAAAAATATGGAATTCAAATATTATAATTTCAAACATACCAAGTATGATATATTAATATATAAAATTATTTTAACATATTAATTCTTTGAAATTTTATAAATTCTAATATTTTTTAAAATCATTTATTTTATTTTTCAATTAATAGAATAAATACAGTGTTAGTATTGTGTAAGAATTGATGGTAATTATATAATAAATTAATTATATAATAAAAATGAAATCATAAAAATAAATTCATTATACACAAAACAAACATTAATATTCATTCCAAATTTATTTTTATCCCTATGTGAACATAAAATATAAGTTTAAAGTCAAGAGAGTGATATTTTGTATTTATATTTACTTGAAATAATATAAAGTTCAATATCAAATAAAAATGGAACGAAGTGAACATGTTTTCAATAATTAGATGCACATTTCATAACAATACTCTTATAATGAGATATATTAAAGTGTTATAGAAATTTTAAATCCTTATCATATTAGTTTTAACCTTAATTACCCGATTTATCATTTATCAAGGTGAAAAATTTTACCATTGTTACTATTCATAATGAAAAAAATAAAAGGGCCATATTTACATAATGTTATAGTATTAATTAAAAATATAAAATAAAATTTTAATGATTCAATTTCTATGAGGTTAATAAATAAATTTTAATATATGTGTGAAAAACATAAATAAACCTTCTTTTCAGAAAAATACAATTTTTAAGCATAAAACTGGATTTATTCTTATCTCATGCCTAGAAAAAATATTTGGTGAATGATAAATTTTTTTATTGAATATATAATATATATATGTTTTTTTAATGTCATTCACCAATAATGATTAATTTAATTTTTTAAGAAAAAATGCATTGCGCACATAAAAATAGTTTTTTCATAAAAACATTTTGTTTTATTTAAAAAGATTTTTATTTTCATTTCCAATCAATTGATAACTAATAAATTCATTTTATACATGTGTAGAATAAAAATTTCTAAAATTTTATTTATCCCTGATAATAAATTCCAATATGATGGCTAGTAAATGACTATTATATTAAATAATAATATTTTAATAATATATCATGGTTTTTTTAAACTTGGTGTTGCGTGTAAGAAAATATATTGAATAAATTAAATTAATTTAAAATTAAATATCTCATAAAATCTTGGGTTTTACACTCTATCACCCTTATAATAATTTCTTCCTCAAAATTATTTCACTCTGATATAGAAAACTGAGGATATTTTTGCCTCATCAAATCCTCAAGTTTCCACATAGCTTCCTCAAATTTTTGGTTTCACTATAAAACTTAACCAATTGAGTGGTATTATTTCATATAAATTTCTACCTAAGAACTAGAATCTTGACTGAATATTCCTCATAAGATAGATCTTTCTCCAGTGGTTTTACTTCTAAGTTTAGTACATGTAATGGATCAGGTGTGTACTTACTCAAGAGAGATATATGGAACACATCATGAACTAGAGATTTGGTGGAATCACCAAGTGATAAGACAACATCCCAATACGATCAAGAATATTGATTGGTAAAATATACCCAGGGATCATATTTCCCTTACTTGATAATATTATTACCAAATTCTAGCAATAAATTCATAGAAATACATTCTCACCAACTTTAAACTCTAGATCTCTTCGACGATTTCCCAAAAAAATTTTTTGTTGACTAAGAGATTCCCTTATGTTTTGTTGAATGGATATAACCATATTTAACATTTCTTAGTTATATCAAGTCCCAATAGCATTATTTATCAAACCTCATCCCAACACATTGGAGTTTTACACTTCCTACCATATAGGGTGTAAGGACCCAACATTAAATCATTACTTATTCTTGAGTTTTTAGTAAATAATTTACTTTATAATATTTATAGTATCTTTAAAGTTTATAATTTTAGAGAATTATATCATTAATCTTACATAAAAAACCCATATATTACAAGGTTTAAACTTATACTTAGTTTCTATTTTCCCACAAAACAAAACTTTTAATAAATAACTTCTTTACAATTTTCATCTAAACCTCATCATTGTCCTTACTCATCCTTAACACCCTATGAAAAATATTTTAAAACATGGGATGAGAAAAGAAATATCATTAAAGGAAACAAAAAGAAAGAAATAATCTCATTATTCCATTAATAATTATAAAAATTCCCCGTTTTTAAAATAAACATTAGGATCAAAATAAAATTTTTCTTACCTAAGAAATAAACATTTCTTTCCAATTTTTTTTAAAACATTTTATTAGAAACATTAAATAAAAAAATAAACAACATAAATCTTTATTATAAAATCATGAAAAATCAATATTTCATTTTCAAAAAAAGTTATACATTTCACCCTTATGAAGTAGAATATACTTCCCTTAAAAAAAAACTCACTGCTTACCATTTGGAAATCATAATATTTTCATACAAACCCAAAAAAAGAATAAATAAATCATATAGGTAACTTGAGAAATAATTTTATTTTTATTATTTTTTATGGAATAACCTCCATGGTTATTAATGGAATAAACATCGGGGTTAATAGTGAAATAACCTTCAGGGTTAAAAATGGAATAACCTTCACGGTCAACTTATAATATAAATCTTACCCATTGAATTGGAGGTCTATCATAGACCCACCCATCCCTGGTTTATAATAGAACAACCCATCATTTATTTATAAATGAACTAGAAATCATCATAAACAATTCCCAATAACCATAACATAATCATAACATATAAAATCTTAGAGTTTTAAACATTACACTTATAAAAATATTCTTTTCACCCGTAAGAAAACATTTTTAGACATTGAAATATCCATTCTATTTAAAACCATTTTTGAAATGAATCACAAAAAAGTGGTATTTATTTGAATAAACCATGAATGATTATAAAATAATAAAAATGTAATATATTTTTTACAGTGGTTAGAAAAATTATTGATGCCGTATACATTAAAATAGAACATTCCTTTTTGTTTTTTTTTCAAAAAAATTCGAAAAAAGTATTTAAAAAAGATTCCTTTTGATTTTTTTTGAAAGAAAGTAAAAATTGAAATAAAATATCCTTTATAATTAATTCATGTCCACATAAATACATCTATAAAATTATTTTAATAATATGTACATTAAAGAGAATGATTTAAAAAACAAAATTTTAAAACATTTAAAATGAGGTTTCTAAAGTAAAGTGTCACTTACCTTGAGTCTAAATCATCTCATATGTTATTCATATTCATTAATAATAAGCATATTTTAATTATTTATTTTATTAATAACCTTTTAAATTTTTATTATTCATTTTACTTCCATATTATAATAAATTACTTAATCAAATTACTTTATGTCAGGCATTTTGACGATATTTGGATCATATGTCCAAAATAACCTCGGTAGGTATTTTGTGGTCAAATATGTCATTATTACATCATATAAATAATAATATTCATAAAATAGTTAAAATTTTAATATATAAATTATAATTTTAAAACCAATCATGAAATGTGATTATGAAAAATTAACTAAGTAATAATTGTGGAGATGGCAGGTCATACATATGCATGAGTAGTGTTTCTATTTTTCAACGATCATTATGGAAAGAAGGTATGTGTTATTTTATATTTAAAAAATTATAATTATATAATAAATATTATTTTATATATTTAAATAATATTATATATATCATCCATATGATGTGGTGATGAAAAACGAATCACATCGCTTTCTGAAGGTTGTAGTCAACATGTATGCATGAACGCTGCTAACATTTTCGGTGGGTGGAAAGGTAAAGAATGATGTGAAATATTATAATTACAGCATTATAAATATGTTATGAATTTAATATATATATATATATTAAATCCTTTAGTATATTCATTTGTGATAGGTGGTGATGGAAAATGAACTACATCGGTTCGAGAGGCAGCAGTCTGCTGTACACATGAAGGATGATTTTGTTTCCCATTTGATTGAAGTTGGAAATGGATATATGTTTTTACATTAACATAATAACATATCAGTATATGTTAGATACTTATTTTAATATATCAATATGGTTTATTAATATTTTAATGAGGTGGAAGAATAAATAAAACTAAAATATTTGGTTAAAGTTATACCTTTTCGTTGGAAAATCTCATATTCTTTGCACCTTAATCCCTCTAATATTGGTATTATCTCTAACATAATACCTCTAAAATTAGGTTAGGTATTAAAGGAATGTATTTGGGAAGGTATTTTTAAAACCAAAAGGATTTTTAAGTGTGAATAAAAGAGGAGAGGCGGTGGCCTTTTATAAGAGAGGTAGGGGTATTCATAGAATTTCATAAATTATTAAATTAATATAAATTATTTATCTTGAAAAAATGAATAAAAATTGATTTATTTAAAAAATAATATTATTATGGGTCTAAATAATCTCATAAAACGAAAAATGGATAATTTTAGGTGATGTTTTCACCATTATATTTCTGTTTTAACTCTTTGTTAAACCTTTTGATGATTACTGCAATAACCCAATTTTTTACTCTTTAGGGGTCAAGATAGTTACTATAAAAGAAACATTGTACCTTAAATAGAACAAAAATGTAATTTTAAACCATATCCCAATAAAATTTCTGAATATAATAATTTTATAAATTTTAAATAATTTAATAAAATATTTTTTATTATAAAATATCATTTTTGTCATTTTTGGAAATACACGAAATATTATAATATAATATGTGTCTAAATCATTTAAAATGGTTCAAAAAAAACATTTATTAGAATATATGGTATATATGGTATTAATAAAATTATAAAATATAATTTTTATAGGTTTTGATGTCATTTAAAACATTATATTTTGGATTAACCCATTGGTTAACCAATTTTAACCTTAAACACGGTAATGACCTTTTCAATATTAAAGGGTTATAATTTTACTTATAAGATGAAAATTGAATCATAAATGGATAAGGGATGAAATTTTATAAAATTTATTATCCCATTTGTCCTATTTAAATTTACTTATTATTTTTAAATAATTTTATAAAATATTATTTATCATATAATATCATTAATGACAATTTTGACAATAATCATTAAATTTGAATTTGAAAACAAAAATACCAAAAAGTATGTAAAATATAATCCTTTAATAAATCCCTAACCTATTATATTTATCTATAAATTTTTTATAACACAATAAATCATTCATACTATATTAGTTTTAATATTTTAGAGTCATTTATTTTATTTTTCTATTAATTAAATCAATGTCATGTCGGTGTTACCCAAGAATTTAAGGTAATTATTTCATAAATAAAAATTATAATTAAATTAAAATTATAAAACCAAATAATTTATATTTTAAATAACCATTTATAACCAACAATATCATTTCCTTATCCCTATATCAAAAATTTAGAGATAATAAAACAAAGAGAATGATTTTTTTACTTTTCTTTATATAAAATAATATAAAGGTAAAAATCAAATGCATATGGAACCAAGTTTCCATATTTTAGAAAAATAGATGTAAATGGATTAACTAAACTCATAAAATATTATAAAGTTATGTTTTAGGGTAATTTTTAGTCATTTTCATATTATTTTTAACCTTAATCACCTGATTTACACTTACCGCGGTGACAATTATTTGCTATGGTTTCTAAACATAATGCAAAAAAATAAAAGGTACCTATTTAAAAAATTTGGACCACGTGATTAAAAATATGGAATATATTTTTCAATAATAAATTTATATAATTGGAATATATTAATTATACATTAAAAGGCAATACACAACAGAAATTAGTTTTTTAGAAAAATGTATTTTTAAGTATAAAAATGTTTGTATATCAAATTCCAACAAAATAATTTATTAAAATAAATATAATTGGATAATTAATAATATAGTATATCTAATTTTACTTTTAGTGCATTTTATAATAATGGATCTTTGTAAATTATTGAAAAAATATTGTTTTCTAAAAAAATCAGTATTTTTCACTATTCACTGAATAATGAATATTTTTTCAAAAAATACAAAAACTTATATCTAATATAATTTTAAATGATGATATAAATAGTTATGTAATTTTTATAAAATACCATTTCCAAAATTTTCAAAAATTAATTTTATTATCCTCTCACAAAAATTATTAAAATTTATTTTTGAAGGAAATTTAAATTTGAAACAAAAGAATGATTACTAAAAATTGAGTGATTATTTCCTAATAAATAATCAATAAATTTGTATTTATTATGACCCTTATATTATTTAGAAATTCATTTAATATTATTCATCCCCACAAATTCAGCATCTAGGTAATAACAATCATATTTGTATAATAATATTATGTGGTTTGTTTATGCTCAGTTTTGTGTTTCATATATGCTATCAAACATAATGTTCTTATTTTAAAATCATGGGGAGTTACATATCCCACACTAACCATAATAAATTTATTCCTCTCAATTTGAACATGATCACCTTAATCAAAGGTTTGACATTTGATTTTATTTGAAATCCCACATTATAATAGTAGTTAATAAAACTTCCTCATGAAAATAGAGAAAATGGAAGTATTAGGGTCATAATAAATAACACATACTAGGTTTACAAATAAGACAACATTTTTGGAAAGTTAAAACATGGACATGGAAGAAAAATTAATGTCTTGGTAATGATGGATAATGATAGAGATCATAAATCACATTAAAGTGAATGATCATGAGAAAGTTAAAAACCACAAAACCATAAACCAAAGAGATGTAAAAAAGACTACCAGTTTATAGAAAATGAAGGGAATAGGATAACATTTTTATTTCAATGTAATTTTCCCAAATTTTAAGAATTTATTTACCATTAATAATAATAAAAAAAATAAATATTCTAACTAAACAATTATAATTTCATCCTTTAATAAATTTCCACCAAAATATATTATTTTTTCCGAAATGATTAGTATTGAAGATGAATTTTTTAATGCCTAATGCACTAAAATCAACTTATAACAGTTCAAATAATTCCATAAAAATATAAAAAGATATTCTTCATATTTTATATATTAATCAAAAACAAAATGGTTAGAACAAGGTAAGATAATTCCAAAAATGAATAAACCTTCATACAAATAAAATCCATTAATCTCAAAAATTCAAAAGTAATATGAAAAGTTAAATATAATTAATTACACACATAACTACCCTTAAAATTATTCGAAATATTTCTCACTAATATTGAAACCCAATGTTTATTTGATCACATATTCTTCCAAGATAAATTTAACATTATATTTACATAAAATTACCACTCTTAAAGTTTTCTTTACCCATATGTATATTCCATAGTTATATAATCTACAAGATTTGATAACCATTTCAACAAATGGATTGAATAACCATTAAAACACATTAAAATAATATATTATTACAAAATATAATATAAGATTTATTCCTTAAATAAAATACCATAACATAAAAAATATTTCTATTTACCTTAATCATATAGGATTCCAAAAATAGTGAACTTATTCAGAAATATCATTAATAACTTAATCACCTGTTCAATTTTTAATCCCATAATTACCAATATGATAAAAAATATGTTCCCAAATTGTAATGACCCATAATTATCTCAATATCAAAGATGATATAAAACCTAAAGGTTATCAATACCTTTAGAATAATGCCTGCAAAATGTAAAGGCATTATTCCTCAAATAATACTTTATGTTAAACGAAAGGGCTATATATACCTCAAACCAGTAAAATGTTTCCCAAAATATCATTAGTCACCTTAAAATACCATCACTTAAAACTCAAAATGGGTTTCTATTTAATTGAAATTATGATCAAACTAAAACTTATAAACCCATAATGACATACAAAACTCTCAATTTAACTTCAAATTAAAAAATCATAATCTATAAAGGTTTTGAAACCATTCCCTTGATTATAAGTATAAGGACATGACCTTAAATCATTACTTATTCCTGTGTATTTATTTATGAATTCAATTTATTACAATTTGAGGATCATTATGGTTTATATTTTTAGATAATTAGGTCATAAAAATTATATAAAAAACCCATATATTACAAAGTGAACACTTCTAATTAGTATCAATTTTTCCTACAAAAAAACTTTTAAGAAATAATTTATTCACAATTTTCATCTTGACTACATCCTTGTCTCTACTCATCCTTAAAACCCTATGATATTTTTAAAACATGGGATGAGAACAAAAAGATCAATAAAATACATAAAAAAAATAGAAACCCATTAGTCCATGAATACTTGTAAAAATTTTTCTTTTTCAAAATATACCTTGGGTTCAAAATAAACATTTTCTTATCCAAGAAATAAATTTCTATTACCAAATCTTTTCATGATACATCTCATTAGAAATATTAAATTAAAAAATCAATCTCATAAATTCTTCTTATAAAATTATGAAAAATTGTGGTTTTTTTTGAAAAAAGTTATACATTTAACCCTTATTAAGTAGAATATAATTCTATTTAAAAATAAACTCATTTCTTACCTTTTTGAAATCATAATATTTCCATAAAAATAAATAAAAGGAAAATATAAATCATATAGGAAACTTGATTCATCATTTTTATATCATTATTACATATGAAATAATTTTTATAGTTTCAAATGGAATAAAATCCATGATTAACAATGAAATAACCCTCATAGTTACAAATGGAAAAACCTTCATGGTCAAATTCTAACATAAATTTTACCCAATGCATTGGAAGGCTATCATGGAACCACCCATGATTGGTTTATAATAGAACCACCCATACTTGGTCTATAATGGAATCAAGCATAATAATATAAAAATTTAAGGGCCATAACATAATAATATCACATAAAGATTTCATTTTTGGACATTACACTCATAAAAATATTCTTTTCACGCATAAGAAAACATTTCATGATATTGAAATATCCATTAAAGTTAAAACCTTTTTTAAAAAATACTTAGAAAAATTGAAAATTGGTATTTTATTTTAATAAAGCATGAAATATTATAAAATAATACAAAAATAAAATAATTATTATGGAAGTGGAAAAAATCATTGACACCGTATACATTAAAATAGAACATTATTTTTTGTCTTTTTGTGAAAACATTATCTATAAAGTATATAAAATTATTCCTTCTAAAAAACATTGAATGAAATTAATAATTAATATAAAATTTCATTTATATTTCATTCATATCCATATAAATATATCCACGAAATAATTTTAAGAATATTGACATTGAAGAGAATTATTTAGAAAATAAATCTTTAAAATGTTTAAAACCAGGTTTTTAAAGTAAAGTACCACTTACCTTGAGTCGGATTCATAAATTATGTTATTTATCCTGCTTAATAATAAACTTCTATTAATTATTTAATTTATTAATAAACCTTTTCAAGTTTATTATTCCTTTTTTTAATTTTATAATCAATTACTTAATCAATTAACTATACATCAAATGTTTTTGATGATATTCGACACATATGTCCAAAATTATTTTGGTAGGTAGTCTATGGAAAAAGTATTAATTATTAAATCTTATACATAATAATAATAATTAAATAATTAAAATTTTAATATATAAATTATACTTTTAAAACCAATCATGAAAGAGGATTATGGAAAATGAACTACGTTACAATCATGGAGATGGTAGGTAGTATGTACACATTAGTAACATTTCCATTTTTCAACGAAAATTATGGAAAGAAGTTAAGTGTTATTTTATCTTTTTAGAAATATAATTATATCATAAATATATATTTTTATATTTTAATAATATTATATATATATATATATCATTCATATGATGTGGTGATGAAAAATGAATCACATCGCTTTGTGGAAGTGGTTGTCCACACATATACATGAATGACATTATCATTATTCAGTGGATGAAAAGATAAGGAATTATATGATATATTATCTATCCATCATGATATATATTTCATGAATAATATATATATATATATATATTAAATAAATCATTATATCTAGCCATTATAGGTGGTGATGGAAAATGAATTACATCCGTTCATGAGGTGGTAAAATGTCATATACACAAATGATGATTTTTTTTCCAATTTGATGAAATAAGGAGATGAATAAGGGTTATCAAATTAAAATAATAAAATATCTTTATATGGTATATAATTATGTTATTATATAATCATGTTTGAATAATATTTTAAGGAGGTGTATGGATAAATAAAACTAAAACTTTCGGTTAAAAGCTATACCTCTTTTTCGGACAATCTCATTTGGTGTACACCTTAATCCATCTAAGGTTGGTATTATGTATAAAATAAGACCAATATAATGATTTTATTTATTATTGGAACGTATTTGGTATGTTATTTGATGAAAAATAGGCTATTTAAGTTCTAATAAAAGAGGATAGGAGGTTCCCTTTTATACAAAAGGGTAGGGGAATTCTTGGAATTTTCAGAGTATTAAATTAATATATATTATTTATCTTGTAAAAATGGATAACAAATGATATATTTATAATATATTATCAGTATGTTTCTAAATAATACCATAAAATAAAAATTATACAAGTTGAGAATATTTTTTTACTCGTATCTTATTTTAACCCTCTGTTAACCCTTTTGACTATTATCGTGATAATACAGTTTTTTACTCTTTAGGGGTCAAGATACTTATTATAAAAGTAATATTTTCCCATAAATAGAAAATGGTATATATTTTAAACCATATAATAATAAATTTTCTAAAGATAGTATTTTTAATAATTTTAAATCATTTAGTAAAACATTATTTATTATAAAATATCATTTATGTCTTTTTTGTAAATACATGAAATATTATAATACAATATGTATCTAACTCATTTGAAATGGTTCTAAAATGACATGGATTTGAAGATAATGAATACATGGTATTAATATAATCCTAAAATCAAAATATTATTGTTTTTTATATCATTTTAAACCTTATATATTTTATTAACCCCTTACTTAAATAATTTTAACCTTAACCGTGATAATCAATTTTTCAATATAAAAGTGTTATAATTTTACTTATAAGATGAATATTGGCTCATAAAGGGATAATTTATGAAAATTTATAACATTAATAATCTATTTTCCCTTTTTAAATATTTTTATTATTTTTAAATAATTTAACAAAATATTATTTAACAAATAATATCTTTAATGACAATTTTTATACTCTTTATTAAATTTGACTTTGAAAACAACATGACAACAAAGGTAATTGAATATAATTCTTGAAAAAATATCTGAAATCTTATATTTATCTAAAAAAATTGTAGAACATAATAATTCAATCAAATTATATTACTTTTAATATTTTTAGAATCATTTTTTTAATTTTTCTATTAATTAAATCAATTTTCTGTCGGCGTTTCACAAGCATTTAAGGTACTTATTTCATAAAAAATATAAATAAATTATAATTATAAAAAAAATCATTTATAATTAAAATAAACATTTATAACTAAACATACCCTCTATTTATCACTATGTCAAAAATTTAGAGATAATAAAACAAAGAGAATTACATTTTTTACTTTTCTTTACATAAAATAATATAAAGGTCTAAATCAAGGAAATATGGAACCATGTTTTTATATTTTAAAATATTGTATGTAGATGGGTGAAATAAATTCATAAAATAATATAAATCAATTTTTAGTGTCCTTTTTAGTCTTTATCATATTATTTTAACCTTAATTACCCATTTTACCCTTAATGTAGTGACAATTATTTAATATGGTTACAATTAAAAATGAAAAAAATGAAAGGGACATATTTATAAATTTTTTTTACTAATTATTCCAAATATGGAATAAATTTTTCAATATTCAATTTATAGAAATTGAAGGATATAATTTTATATTAAAACAAAAAATGAAATGGAAAATAGATTTTATAAAAAAAATATGTATAAAAATGTTTATATATCAAATTCAACCATAAAATTGATTTTAATGAAAATAATTTTATTTTTTATAATATAATAAAACTAATATTAACTTAAAACCATTTGAAAAAAATGTAACTTTGAAAACCCCGCAGGGGATCCGTGGTCAATGAAATGAAAAGGAATCTATTTGTGGAGGATCTTTGAGGTACAAATACCATCAATGATGATCTTACCAGGCCTTCTATTTTTAATAAAATTGAGGATGGTGGATAATCAGTTATCAAATATACATAATCCATTCAATAGAGACATTATTTCTGAAAATTATTCATCATTGGGTGAATCACATACTCCAAGGGTGACAAAACGTGGTACTATACAAACCTCAAATCTAGGATTGTGCATTGTTAGGGAAGATGTGAATGGAAGATGATTTTGATTGGAAGAGGATTCTTTCAAATCCTTATGGGGAATAAATATGATATAGATGTAGTGTGGATGATTCAAAATGTTAATTTAAAACTCTATATTCTAAGAAAATCTAAATGGGACATCAACTTTAATCTTTTCAATCAAAGTAATTCAACAACCCATATTTGGGTAAGATTGCATGGTCTAAATTGGGTGTTTTGGAACCATAAAATTCTAGATGATATTTCTCCTTGCATTTTAATTCCTTATATGATGGATCATATTAATCTTAATGGTGAACTTAGATTATATTCCAGAATCTTTCTTGATGCCAACTTTGACAGAAAGCTCTCAGATGTGATAAATTTCATTTACAATGATAAAAAATCTAAAGTAAAGGTGGGGTATGAATATGTGACCCATTATTGTGAGTTTTATAGAATTTTATGTCATTCCATTTCTAAATTTAAGGTTATCCAAAAGAAATTGAGGCCGCCACTTGATGTTAATTAAGGGAAATAGGTTAATGGAAAGAAAAAAAGAAAATCCATTGTTTTGGAAAAAGGTGAGCCCTCTAGAAAGTATGACTCTAGGAAATGGAGGAAAAAGAAATAAAATTCCTTTGAACTAAAGAATACAATTGGATAATATTGGGATACTTTTATTTAGGAAGAAGAAATGGAGATTGAATTACCTGGACCTTCTACAAATATCAATAATGTTGGAGTTCCTCTTTATGGCTACGTAGAAAATAATAAAAATATGAATTGTGGGGATGAAATTATTTATCTTGAAATTACTCATGAAATTAAGATCATTATTGAATCCATGAAATCTTAGTAATTCAATGAAGCCTCTAATAATAATGAAGGTATTCCAATCCATCAACCAAAAATAAATCCATCATTTATATCAATTTAGGAAGGCAGAGCTTCTGATAATACTCATATCAATATTTCTGTGGATTTTGATGAAGTTATAAGTAGTGAATCTTTAGAGCCTCATGATGGAAACATTCCTTGTCAGACTCAATATAGTTTGGATTCATAAAATGAGGTAAAAAACAATAATACATCTTCTTAGCTTAACATACTCTAGAGTTAATCATCTGTTAATATATATATATATATATATAATCTTTCAGATGAAAATTTACACAAATTCCACGTGACATCCAATGAAGACACCATTAAAGAAATTAAAGAATCACATGGGATTTCTAATCAAGATTTCATCAAACCCGAACTTTTTCATTCTCATAATCTATCAGATACTGATGGTAATTTTAGTAAAACATCTTCCCTTATGGATAATGTTTCCAATACCATTGGAAAGACAATGCTGGTGGAAACTAAAATATGTAGTAGTGGTAAAACTGAAAAAACAACAGCATCTACCCACATGTTAAACAAGAAATATACTCCAATGGAGATTACAAATGACAACAGAATCTTGGAATATAAAGTAAATCTTAAGGATGATTCAATTAAAGTACAATTCATGGCTATTAACAATTCATATGAATAAAATAATTCAATGAACTGCTCTAGTCTAGATACACAATGCAAGGAAAAATAAGATATCCATGGAAATGATGGGAAGAAATTTATTTTCATCAGGAAATCAACCAGGAATAAAAATTATGGTGGTAATAAAAAGAGGGATCTTTATCCAAACAAAAGTTTGATTAAAGATGCTATTATAGAATTCTTAAATAAATGTCCAACCCTAAAATAGTTTACTCTTTTCATATTTTTATAAGTAAACATATGGCTGATATTATAGTCATTTTTTATCCAATGCGTATTTTTTTGAAGAGGATTTATTATTTTTACAATATATTCTACAAGCTTATAAACACAAAATAGTCCAATATTGACATAAAAATACTTTGGGTCTTATCTCATTCGATATTGGATGTAATATCATCTATCAATGCACTCGTCTATATTTAGAACGATAATGAAAATTCTAAGAAGAGTCTATGAACTATTTATTAATATACTAAAAATATGAATGTTCTACCATAAATCCATTCTTTCTTGGTAACTATTGTAAGAAGAGATGAAATAATTCTTAAATAAATGTCCAACCCTAAAATATTTTACTATTTTCATATTTTTATAAGTAAACATATGGATGATATTATAGTCATTTTTTATCCAATGCATATTTTTTTGAAGGGGATTTATTATTTGTACAATATAGTCTACAAGCTTATAAACACAAACCAGTCCAATAATGACATAAAAATACATTGGGTCTTATCTCATTAGATATTGGATGGAATCTTATATATCAATTCCACTGAGTATATGGTTACTCTCATATATAATTATATGGAAATGAAACAATTTTTTTCATATCTTCTTACAATAGTTACCCAGAAAGAAGGGATTTATGGTAGAACATTCAGATTTTTAGTTTATTAATAAATAGTTCATAGAATCATCTTAGAGTTTTCATTATCATTATAAATATATACAAGTGCATTGGAATGATGAACTCCTCTTCCTCTATTATATTTTAGGGAATGTATTGAGAATAGAAACCTTCAAGATTTGAACTTAGTGGGTGACAAATATACTTGGTATAGAAAGCACCTGAATAAAATGGTGTCCTGTAAATTGGATAAGAGTTTTATCAATGATGTTTCCCTTGATGTTTGGGTTTCTATATCCTACACCATGCTTGAAAAATTTAATTTAGATCATCAACATATATTGTAAAATCTTTTCACTAGATAAGTTAAATGTTCCTTTTCATTCAGATTCAACAATTCTTATGCCTTGCATCCTGATTATAAAAGGTTAGTTTAATACACCTATAATTATCATAATTATAAGGATGATACCTTGGAATATGTTTTAAATGTTAAAGTTATTAATAAAAAGATGAATGCTTGTAGTCAAGAGTGATTTAGTCACATGGATGGAAATATTTCTCATATTGAATATTTTCTTCACACCATCCTAGAAAATTGCATCAGGTGTGATTTGTCCATAGATCTTGATCAGGAAAATTTGGCCACTCATTATATAGATACCCTTCTAAATATAAAATAGGGTATTCAAGGAGAAAATTTTAAAGTTAAATGGCTTAAATAGGGTGATAAAGAATTCCAATATTTTCAACTCTCTTCAAGGAGTTGGAAAACTCAATAGACCCTTGGCTATTCTAAGTGATAGTAGGGAGTTTTTAAAAAATTGATAAGATTTTAATTCTCATGTTGTCTATTATTATATGAATATATTTTATGGTCCCAACACTATAATTTACATTATGAACTATATTATATCAAGGGTTATTGATCATGAAGATAATACACATCTTATTATTCTTCACACTGAGTTTGAGATCAATGAAGTTATATTTTGTCTAAAATTTGGAAACTCTCCTAGTTTTGATGGGTTAAAAAATATTTCTTTAATAGATTTCAAGAGATTATTCATTGTTATGTTTTTATAAATTTCAGTCATGTTTTCAAAGGTGGTCAACTGACATAGGGCATAAATGCATAATTTATTTCTCTCATTCCTAAAGTGGATAATGTGAATGAGGTTTATATTTTGAATCCTATGGGTCTTTTCACCACTACTTATGAAATTATTGGAAAAATAATTTTCAATAAAAAAAATCCAATTTTACCAATAATATCATGTATTCAAATGAGTTTGGTTTCATTAGAGGTAGAACTATTCGAGATTTTATGATCACTACTTATAAATGTGTTAATTTTCTTAGGAAATCCACTAGAGGTGGTAATTTCTACCTCAATATTAATGTTAAAAAATATTTTGACACATTATATTAGGGCTTCATTTTCAAGGTTTTAACCAATGTTGGTTTTTACGAGGTCTTTATCAAATGGGTAAGCATACTAATAAGCTCTATTCATATCTCACTAATTATCAGCAACTCTCTTGAGGGCTACTTCACATGCTCTACCAGTGTCAGACATGTGATCCACTATTATTTATTATTTTCTCTCTTTCTAAAGATTATTTAGAAGGATTATTCTCATCATGGTTAATTCCAAAAAATTCAAACCCATTAGAGATTCTAGAGGCCTTGTTTCCCTCACTCACCTACCGTATACAAATGAAATTATTATATTCACTCAATGTGATAAAATGAACATTAGTAACTTCAAGAATAATCTCATTCATTATGAAAAATTATCTGGGAAAGAGATCAGTCAGAGAAAACCATAATTACACTTTGGAAAAAATATCCCTACGGCTAGAAAATTGAACATCATCAATGATTTGGCAGTCAAAGAAGTTGTGATTCCATTCACTTATCTTGATGTCCTTGTGTTTTAGTTAAAAACATTATTCGATCATTTTTCACACATAGTGATCCATGTTAGAAACCAATTAGCTTATTATAAAGGAAAAACTATATCTATGGAAGGTAGGTCCTTCAATTTGAAAGCTTTTATTATGTCAAAATGTGTTTACTTGTTTATGGTCTATAAATAGTCAGCTGACCTCATTAAGAACATCACAACTTATTTCTAAAACATTTTATAGAGTGGAATCATACTTAAATAAATGATTTTTGTTGTCCCTTGGAAATAATCATATCATTATATTGACTACAAAGTGATTGGTATTAAAAATCACTTCCAATTTAATCAATATTTACAAAATAATTTCATGTGGAGGGTTATCAATGAGAAGTGAAATGTAATTTCCTTTATGAGATATAGATTTTTTAGATGACTTAAAGAAGGGAACTTATATTATGTTGACTCCTCCATAAGGCCTTGCCTCCAGGCTTCCTTTTCCATCATTTTAGTAAATTCTCACTGGCTTGCCAACATCAATTATTCTCTTAATTTTCATCAGATAACTGGATAGATACACCTATTATTATAATCTTAAATGACCATAACCCATCACTTTACATAAATATTTCAATCAACGAGAAAATGGATAACTCCTTGGACAAGATTCCTACTGAAATCAAGGAAATAGTGTTGATTTACAATTTTATTAATGGAGAGGAAATTTTAGATTGGGAACCTACTTCCAATTGGAGGATCTCCACGAAATTTTTCTACCAGAATACAGTACAAGGGAATTTGAAAGGTTGGACTAATAGTTTAATCAGAATATGGATTCTCCCATATAAATGTTCCCTCACATAGAGGGTGATGTACTCCAAGCTTCCTAATGATTATTTTCTTCATTATTTTAGTATTAATTTGGTCACAATATTTTTCCTATGTGATCAATATAAGGATTACATTAATCATATGTTTCTTAGTTTTGTTACTATTGTGGCTTTATGGAAAGCCAATGATGACCTTTTAGAAGTGAATATCCCCAACATAGCCAGTATTTAGAAGTATTTAATTTCATGAATCAAGATTCATATCTCCCATAAACTTATGAATTTATTCTTGGTGTCAATATTTGAAATTATCTATGTGATTTGGACAAGCCAGAATAAGCTTCTTCATGAGAATACCACCTTTTATCTACAACATGATCTTTTCCAAATCATAGTTTCTATAAAAAGTTCAAATACACTTAAAAATGGTCATTGTGACAATTCTATTAATTATCTTATTGTTCTTAGGCATATTTGAATTACATGTAATTATTTTTCTCCTTAAAGAACCTTTGATGCCATGTGGATCATTCCATTTGTGGGATGGATCAAATATTATAAATATGAATCTTCAAGAAGAAATCCAGAACATTATGGATATAGTGAAATATTCAAAAATCATAATGGTGTTACAACGCGATTCCTCTACATCCCATTTGGAATCACTACTTCTATTGATGCTGAAATTATGAGTATAATCAATGCGGTTTAAATGGAAAAGCAATGTGGTTGGCTCAACTTGTGAGTCAAATGTGATTCCACCACTATTCTGAAAGATATCAGAAATAGAACTATTTATCTCTCATGGAAGATAACTACCAGATGGCTCAATTTAAGAGATTCTCTGTTATCCATGAATTATATCATCATGGATGCATATTTTGAAATAAACCATTTGGTTGATGGACTTGAAAATGGAGGGAAAACTACTCTAAAGTTGACTTGGCTCAAAAATGTTCCTGATAAGATTTTATCTTTATTACAAAGAAATTATTGTAAGTATCCTTACTTCATACATTTTTGAATTTATTTTATTTAATAAAGGATAATTTTTTTTTCGGGTAAGCTATCATTTTCTATCAAAAAATATATAAAAAACATTTTAGAAAAAAACCCAAAAATTTACTCTAAGAAAAAATTAACATGATGACTTAAAAAATGAAATCCTTTTTATAAAATACCATTTTGAAAAGAGGTATAAATTAATTTTATTTTCCCATCACAAAAATAAAAAAAATAACTTTTGAAGGAAATGTGTATTTGAAGCGTAAAATGACTTTTCTAAAAATTAAGTGATTATTTCCTAATCATTAATTAGTACATTTTTATTGATTATAAAATTTATATATATTTCATAATTCAGTTAATCTTACTCATACCTACCAATTTAATGGCTAGGTTATAGTGGATATATTTATATAATAATATTTCATGGCTCTTTGAAGCTCAATGCTGCATGTCGTATATGTTATCGAACATAATGTTCTTCTTTTGAACTGTTAGTGTGTTACAGAGTGATTCATAAGGGGCCATATGAATGCTCAAGTAGAATCTATTATTATAAGAAAATTCCACCAAATTTAGGTGTTAATTCCAACCTCCTTTAAAATTCATAGAGCATTCTATTAACATGACTTTTAGATTTTCAATGGTCCTCTCAGACTGAACATATTTCTGAGCATGATAAGCAATAATAAAACTAAACTATGTATCCAAATCTCAATGAATACTTTTCCAAAGCTTCAAGGTAAACCTTGGATCCCTATATGATTCAATAGAATGTGGTACTTCATAAAACCTTACCAATTCCTTAATCTATATTATGAAAATCTGATCAAGAGAAAAATATTATCTGATATCAATGAAGTGTGATGACTTTGTAAAGAGATCGACTATAACCCAAATAACATTATAGAATTTTGATTTTTTGGGGAGTCTGATGATAAGATCCATGGTGATGTTTTCCCATTTCCATCATAGTATTGGTAATGGTTGTAACATTCCATTATATTTTAGTATCTCAACCTTAAATTTTTGAAATACTAGACACCAAGATATATACTCTGTAATATCTCTCTTTATTTTATCCCACCAGAAATAATCTTTCAGATCTCTATAAATCCTTTTACTTCCAGGAAAAATATAGAATGATGGACTATGCACTTCATCCAACAACTCCTAATTTATTTCTGGTATAGATAGAACACATACTTGATTATTGAACCTTATTATTCTATCATGATATTTTTTGAACTCAATAACATTTTTCACCTTCCTCTATAACTCCCTATCTACCTTTTGTTACACATTAATCTTATCATGGATGTATGGTTGAAAGTTCATCTAATAAATATAATACTTGTACCCTTTTATCATTATTTTATTATCCATCTTATACAAATCCATAATTATTGGATCTCATTCAATTCTTATGATGGAAAAACTAGCATGGTATTTTTGATTCAGAGCGTCAGGACACCTTGTTTTTCTTCCTAGTGCAGTAATGCATTGAGAAATAATAATCTTTGATCAAATCAAAACTTTTTATTTGGTTCATGTTCAACTACATATATATAAATATATATATCAATATTGTATGATCAGTATATATATCACACCTTTCACCATATAGATAATTATTTCATATCTTAAATACAAAAATTACCATAGGTAACTCCAAATCACAAGTTAGGTAATTTTTCTCATGGATTTTAAATTGGAGAGATGCATATGTTATCACCATGTCATTCTGCATGTGGAAACATCCCATACCCTTATTTGATGAATCACTAAAGTTCATAACTTCTTCTCCACTACAAGGTAGTGTAAGACCATGCATGTTGACCAACCTTCTATTTTGTTCTTTGAAACTCTCTTCAAATTCGTTTATCCATAAGAACTTAATCCCATTCTGAGTTATCATGGGGAGGTGATTAGATATTCATGATAAATATCTCACAAAGAATTGGTAGTATCCATCCAACACAAGATAAATATGGATTTTTGTTACCATTTTTGGTCCAGTCCCTTGCTCAATAAATTCTGTCTTTGAAGTATCCACTAATATACCCTTACTTGAGATTATATGACCCAAGAATAAAACTTTATAAATAAAAAATTAACACTGGGTAAATTTATCATACAAATTATCCTTCTTCAGGTTCTTCATCCCAATTCCCAAATGATCTTCATGAGATTAATTCCTCTTTGAATATATAACAATATTTTCTATAAATACTATCACAAACTGATCAAGGTAATATCTAAATAATCTATTCATTAAATCCATGAATATAGTAGTATAATTAGTAAGTCTTAATGGAATTATTATAAATTAATAATGACCAAACTTTTTATGGAAGTCTATATTTGTAATATACTTATTTTTGATCCTTAGATAATGAAACCAAAATCAAAGATCAATCATTAAAAAATAGATATATCCTCTTAATTGATCAAACATTTCATTGATATGGGGTAGAGGATAATTTTTCTTAATTGTTATCTTGTTAAGATCTCAATAATCAATGACAATATTCATTGAGCTGTATTTTTTCTTAACAAAAAGAACAAGTTTACTCCATATGAAAGAACTATGACAAATGGATACCTTATCATGATTCTCTTGGAGTTTCTTCTTCAATTCCTGTAACTCAATCAGGGTTATTGTATATAGAGTATTTTAAATAGTCGTATCATAATGTATGATTTCTATTGAAAACTAAATCCATGATTTAGGGTAATAATCAACAAGTCCTCAATAAATACATTAGTATATTACTAAACTATAGAAACATTTTCAACGTTGAGTTTCTCCCCAACCATTTGAGATAAATATACCTCATAAATAGATTAAAAAAATATAATAGAACCAATTTCCATTGGGTACCCAGGTTTATACTCACACTGATAGACGATCAAAGGTTGATTTAGAATATAAATTGTAACTTCCTACCTTGAAAATTGATATGGGATCTATATTGAGAGATCCAATCCATATCTAAAATTATATCAAATTCAACTATAAGAAGAAGAATAAGATTCAAAGGAAGAACATTACCATAAAATTATATTGTATAGGAGCTATAAACTTGAGATGAATTCATCTACCATTAAAAGTTTTCACCACCAACTTAATATCTAACCACTGAGATGGTGATATGATACCCCTAGAAAATTACTTAGATATAAAATTTTGGGTAGAAACAGAATCAAATAAAACATTTGTAATTTTGGATTGGATGATATGTGTACCTTTTACCATGTCTCTAGTAACTTTCACATCAATTGTATTAATTAAATAATCTTTTCCTTCTCCCCTTGGATTATTTTATGGTAATTTTCCTTGAATTTTATGGAATTGGTTGGAATAGTGTCTCATCTCATTATAGTTAAAGTACTATTCTTTAATGGATTCTCCCTTACCCTTGAATTCATGAGTAATATGGCCTTTTCACCACACTTTAAGAAAACTCCTTTTCCTTTTAAGAAAGTATTAAGGTTTTTCATTCCACAAGTATTACATTTTAGAACATTACCCTTCCTCTTCTTCCCATATTCTATTTTTACTCTATCACCCACTTTTTATATTTCTTTCCTTTGAATCCATAAGACCTAGAGAATTATTTCTCTATCCTGATAACACATGATACTATATCCTTGTATGATGATAATTTTTAGGATACTAGTTCCCTTCAAAGGATTAGTTTAAGCCCATAAAAAATGATCAATATTTATTTTTAGATTATATACATAGACTAAAATATTCCTTTTTAACATTGTAAATTTAGCTTTATAATTAACAACATTTTCCTATTAATTTTTTCTTAGACTCAAGAATTGTATCTGTATATCCACATTTTGTTCATGATAAAAAATATTTTTCCAAGAAAAATCCCATAAAATTCTTCTATTATATAAAAACTATTTCCAACTCATATTTAGTGTTTTGAATCAATGACCACCATTGAACCAAATTTCTTAAGAGATAATAATCTTCCATGACAACATTCTCCCTTTCATTACTTCATAATGTGAGAAATATCTTCTCTGAGGAACTTATCCAACGTTTAGCTAAAAATAGATATGTAGTACCATTGAATAATGGAATTTTTTGAGGCATGAAGTAGTATAAAATTTCTACACCACATTTTGGATTAGTAGACCACTCTATACAGGAAATGTTATTGGTTGTTTCCTGATTTAGCTACCCCAATATAGTTATAATTTACTCATCTCCAGCTATATCTCCAACTCTAACTCATTCACTTTACCTAAATTGAAATACCTACATGGATTAAATTCATTCATACAGTTTACATTCCTTCTTATATACACCATTTATAAATATTTTAATACACTTTATTATATCATAACATTATTAATCATAATATATAATTTCAAAACTAGTGAAATATTTAACATAAATTGAATAATTTATGCATAAAAAATATTATAATCATAAACTCGGTTCCTTTGAGATTATTATCAAATTATAAAAATATTTTCAAATCCTTTATAATGGTTTATAAGGAAAATGTGAATTAACCCAAGAATATCCTTTGGTAGTTCCAAAATACATGTGCAGTAAGGGTAAAATCATTGTGCGCCATAATGATGTCCAAGATATACTCAACTAACAATTTTTGGGAAATTACCCCTATATGAATATATGATTAACACACATCCACTTTTAGTATCAAAAGAGAGATTTATTTCTAGGAAAACCACATAATCTATACCTTAACAAAAATATTAAGATGTTATCCTATACTTAGACTTATCATAAAAGTCATTCATAGAGTTATGTTCCCTAATCTATGTTCTCCTAAATCTATTTCCCAAGGTTTATACTAAACATGATCTGATACCAACTATAAATACCCCAAACCTAGTATCCCAAAGACGATTTTTACTCTGTTACATTGGTACTATATAAAATTGATCTCATCCCAAAGTATTGAATAGTTTTTTAGTCTTGGAAAACTAGATACGTACTTGAATTTCAAAATACATTTGAAAACATAAAATAAAACCTAGTATTTTATTTGAGAACAATATTATTACCTTTATCATATCCCTATATATCAATTATAATAAACTTCATGAAATCTCAGGGAAAGGAAATATAATAAATTCATGGTCTTATATGCTCAATAAGGGCATGCATACAACATGAGCTGATAAGGCATGAATAATATAGAAATAATAAATGATAATCAAATAATGCCATATAAATAATCACATGAGCTATAAAATTATCCATGGATATTATAACTATTCAAATAATCACATGTTGTAACACCCCAAGCTTCTATGGTATGCTCCTCTTTGAATAATAGAGCAGCGTGTGTTGTACGCAACCTCGAGTTCTAACACACCGCGACCAATAAAAGTAGCAGTTTTGAATAGTAATACCAAATTCTTGAAATTATATAAATTTTATATTTCAAAATGGACTTCATTTTCAGATTCATAATATCAAAATTAGCCTATGTTGATGTTTTGGTATTTTTCTGAGAACTTCCAATTTTTGATGAATAGTGAAAAATACTTAAAAACAACTTTTTTATTCAAAATCATTTATAGTGATAAATTATACTATTAAGTGGTTTTAAAGTATAATTAGAATATATTTTTACCATTTTATCCAATGGTGGTCATTAGAATTAATTTCAATTTGAAATTGGACATAAAAAATTGTTTATATTTTGATTGATATTCTTTCTTAAAAACACGCTATTTGTTGTGACAGTAGGAATTAATTATTAAATTAATTAATTCAACTTATATGTTTTTAACTTTGTAAAATAGACATCATTTTTGAATTAGTAATGTCAAATATAGCTTAGGGTTAATTTTTGGTGTTGTTATGAAAAACTTCGATTTTTGATAAATAGTGAAACCACTAAGTGGTAGTTAAAAAAACTAATTTTTCATTTAAACGAAATTTTACCACCTCTGTGATTTGAATTTCCAAAATATGAAATACATCATTGTCATTAGGATGTAAAATTTAGTTCAAGGGGAGTAAAATAATTTTTGGTTAATAGTAACTTTTAAGTTCCATTAATCGCGATTAAAGGTAATTAGAGTAACTTAAGGTAAATATAATGTTATAATAATAAGAAATTACCTTTACACTTGTACTAACCTTATTGTGTGAGTCATGGCCGACCAAGAAAATCCATGGGTCAACTTGGGGACCCCATGGAGCCACTTGGGTAAGAAAATGACATTAATAACTTTTTATTTAAAGTAAAAATAAAATTGTCACAAACATGTGTTGTTTTCCTAAAACAATTATTACATGGGGTTATATAAGTTAAAATTTCGACTATAAATATTCATTGGAAATATAAAAAGATTTCCTACATAATTTTAGTTTTATTTATAATTTTTAAACATTAAATAAATTAAATTTTTTATAACACCGTGATGATGAAATGATTACCTCATTAATTAACAATTTGAATAAAATGAAAAGATAATGTAAAATATAAGACTTAAAATTGTAAAAAAATTATTATATGAGTATATTTAGAACCCTTATCACCTTATCCTCAAAATATATAATTGTGGGACCTCTAAAATTCGAAAATAATTTCATAATAATGTAATATTTTATGACTTTCCAAGAGTGCCCCTCCTCTCCTCATATAAAAGGCCTCCACCTCTACCACCTTATTCACACCTTCAAGCCATTTTGATCAGACAAAATCTGCCCAAATACTCTCTCAAATTACCTCTATTACTCTTAGAAGCCTCACTTTTGTCAGAATACTTCCCAAGGAAGCCTTTGGCTCAAATCAAAAAAGAGGTACCCAATTTTAAGGTAATGTCTTCTCTTATGTTATTTTGTTTTATTTTTATTCTCCAACCCCTTAAACCCTTTTTATTCATTTATTTTGTAGAAACACCAGTATATTCAATTTAATAGGATGTTTTTATGAGAAGTATTTGATTTAAACTTACACACACCTTCGTCTAATGGCTAAATAACATACTGTTTCTGTGGTTGGCGAATTTCTGCCTCACAAAATGATGATTGTTCAATATTCTTTTAACACCTCTCATGGTGGCCATTAATATGTCACTTTATTTATATATGATATATATTATGTTTATGTTTTCATTATTCTTATTTATTTCTCATTTATGGCGTACCTTTATGATTTCCATTATGGGTAAACACGATATTTACATTTTAGGAAGTGCGGACTACCGCCCCCTCAAAGTGATTTAAATCATTAATGCCATATGTGGGATGTATAAATGATGGAGTAAATGATATTATATATTATATTATACTGGAATTATAATATAACTTTATATCATTATGATTTCTTTCCATTAAATACAAAATAGAAATGAAAGTAGCGTTCATGCGTACGTACGGCTTACCGTCTCCATGAACGGTGCATTTCATTTCTTACCTCTAAATGTTACATAATATTATGAATGAATGTATATACTGGATATATATGATATATATGATATCTAAATAATGAATATAATTCTGGAGATAATGGATATTCTACCACATAAACAACTTGTAATTATAAGAAGTTTATTGTTGACTCAAGTACCAAAGATCGACAAATGACCGTTATTAACTTAAATGACTACATAATTTTAGTAACATTGTAATAAGTGATATAAAAGGGATAATGAACTTGAAAAAGGTTCTTAAGCAAGTAGAGATTAACTCTAGTTTATTATTCAGGAGATTAAATAACGGTCGTGTGAAGTCGGACACGAGGTAATGGAACTTCTTAACCCAATTTCCGTTCTTTGGGCTAATCTCCTACTTTCAAATTATGTCATGATATTATTATTTCCTATCTTGTATTTGTAATTTATTTATGTGTACATATAGTGAATACACATAATGGATCTATTTTATTTAAAAAATGATCTTTGTAAGGTACTTCGTCTCAATCTCCTTTCATTGAGGCATATTTTGTTTTATACACAACTTTCTTTTATACGGTGTATAAACCCCTTTGACTTTTAAGTTTATTCAAAAGGGATCTTTTTATATGAAGTGTTTTAATTAATGACAAAAGGGAATGTTTTTTTGTCGTACGTATGTGGCGACAACGACTTCTCTGATTTCATGACCATTATTTGAGTTTCGGCTTCCTCTACAAGCCATAACTTTTTTTAAATGAAAAATAAATACAAATTTTTAATTTTTTTTATTTTGATATTGAAAATGGCATTGAAAGTGTTTTTAATATATCAATGTGTTGTATTGATATCTTGTGATTGAAATATGGAAATTTTATGTTTCCTTTATGCGTGTTTTATGTGATACGATTATGTTATGGTTTATGATATGTTTAAACCTGTTCATATGAGGAATGCATTGGACTTAATAAGTGACGGGTGGAGCCCTCTATAGCTCCTCGATGCATCGGTAGGTCTCATGAGACAAACTAGTGTCTTGGCACGAGGCCTTGACAAAATCTTATTTGTAGTCTTGACATGAGGCCTTGGCTACGTGGTTATGATAGTCTGGCATTATGCATTTCATCATTATGAAAGTGGTTATTGATATTGCATGTGATTATTCGACTAGTAGAATATCCATGTGAATAAGTAAATGACATTATTTTATTTTACTTTTTCGATATTACGCTGAAGTTCAAGTTTAAAAGGCTTTTGTTTTAGTTATACACTACCTTAAATGTTTAGGTTTATTTATGAAAGCTTCCGCAATATTTTTATCCTTACTGAGCATCTGAGCTCACCCCTTTCAATGTTTTAATATTTTCCAGGATGTGAAGAAGTATTTTATGAATGACCTGCAGGGATAGTCAGAAGGGGATATGAGTGTGGACTTTGGATACCATGTTATTGTAGTTTTTCACTTTATGATGTAATGTAACTTTTATGAATGTATATAGTGTTTCCAAGGCTACTAAACTAATTGGTCTTTCGAGACTTGATCTTTTGTGATCATTCCAATGTTACATAATAATGCACCGACTCTGGGTAACTGGGGTCGGGGTGTTACAGTTGGTATCAGAGGCAGTTTAGTACTAACCTTGGAAGATAGATTTAGATAAACTCTGATTAGAGCACATAGACCTAAGATAAAATTTGAGGATTAGTATAGAAGAACTTCCTAGAATTTTGGTATTATAGAGATTTTGTGAGTTTTCTGAGCAATACATCCCTTTCTGGATACGAGCAGGTAGAGGCAGATCTGGCACAGATGCACCTAGGGTTAAAACCCGGAAACATCGCTTTGAGCTAGACTCGAACGGGAACTGGTGCACGACAACGGGCCTTGCTGTACTCTTGGTTACGACACTCCCGGGGGATATGCTTAGGATAATTCTCGTTTTTTTACAAACCATTATGAAGGGTTTATGAGTATATACTTCCCCAAAGAAAACATTTATTATTATTATGGATTATATCCATAAACCGTTCAATTTAAATTAAGTATTTTACAAGTTTGGAATTATTCATTGCAATTCATATACTAACCTAGTTTATGCCATTGTATAGAAATGACGCCCTGTAGAAGGAATGTGAACTCCATCAAAACGTATGATCCAAAGAGTAAGAAGGATGATATCTTTCACGGTATTAAGCCAACATTTAGAAGGGAAATAGTCTCCCATGTGTTCTCGACATATAAAGAAATAGTATCATGTGTTAATAATATAATTAAAGAATTCTCTGAGTCTTATGGATTTGAAGGGAAGAAAGAGAAGAAAAGGATGGAAGAGATAATGATGGATAAAGGGACGAGGGAAAAGAAGAATTTTACAATATGTGATAACTATGGGAAGAAACACCATGGAACTTGCCTGAAGGGAATGGGAGTTTGTTATAAGTGTGGAGAAAAAGGACACCAAGTGCGTGACTGTAAGGGTATGAAGAAGGTTTCAAATTTACAATGCTTCATCTGCAAGGAGTGGGGACACTACGCAAACCAATGTCCAAATCATTAGAGTATTCCCCAAATGATGTTATTGGATAATAATCATGTTATGATACTACCACAGATGAAGAGGAATGATTATAATTCTTATGTTGTTATTAAATACTTTTTTCATTTGAGTGTTGTATCAATGATGTACTGGTTATAATAATTATGGAGTATAATAATTATGGAGTATATAAGGATTGTACTGCAGTACTATTTCATCAAGGACTTGAGATTGTGTGGAACCAAGAAAAGTGACTCCACAGCAGGTTAAATTTTTGGAAAATATATGGTTGAGAGAAAGATAAACCATAATATGGTTCTGATACCGAGATAGTGATTTTGGAATAATACATGATTGATTTGGATAAATTATATTGGATATTCTTAACTTCCTTGAAACTGATTAATGATTTGTATACATTTTTGGATAGAAGGAGTATATCTAGTATTCTATAAGGAATAAGGGATCTTGAATGTAATCAATAAGGATTTATAGTAATTTAGGATGTTGTAGTGTTTTAAAAGAATACATGATGAAGGTGTTCACATGTTGTTACGCGGAAAAAAGGATCTCCATTATGTTTAACTTCCTTATAAAATTTGGACTGTGAGTTGTACAGAAGTATTTTAGATAACTATAAAGGTTGGGATGGATTAATTTGAACCTTGGATAGTATTGTTTAAGGTTAAAAAATTTCTGAATATTATTTTTGGAATATTATAATACTATAGTTTTATGAAAAGGACAACTTGTAGGTCGGGGGATAACCCGTCGCGTCGGACAAAGCTGTAGGAATCGAACCCACAACCATAGTGTGATAAGACTTTATTACCTACCAATAGCCTACAGGAAGTCCCTGGTTATTAAAAAATAGTTTTCCAAATCTAAATGGTATGTGTTAATATTTTTAACCTTGTACGATTAGGATAAATATAATATTTTTGAGTTCTATTATCTTTTCGAGTGAAAGATGAGTTTGTGGTAGAAATTAGTTGAAGGTTGAAACTCTACTTGTCAAGTATAAATATATATATACCTATCTCTTATTCTAGGAATAAATTAATTCTTAAACTTTAGTAAAGGGATATTAAAACAAAAAATGTGTTATCCAAATACCTTATGTATTGTTGAACTGATAATATTTTAAATAAACAAAGATTGAAGGCTTTGAGGACCTCAATTTTACACTTATTTGTGATTGATGAACTCAATCACTCCCTAAAAATATTTACATTTTTCCTCCAATTATATGTCTCTAATTTTCACCAATGTTCTCCTTATTAAGATCATAATTTGGTGGTGACTTTTTCATTTCCCTTTCCCTCTTATTAAGGCTAAATTTTATTAACCTTATTTCCGATGTGGGTTTTCCACAAAGGTATTTTCTGTTTCCAACCTTTTATTTTCAAAGAAAAAATTTAAATTGCGAGGATGTAATTTATTGAAGGAGATGAGAATGTAACACCCCCAATCTTCCATGGTACACTCCTCTTTGAATAATAGAGCAACGTGTGTGTTACGCAACCTCGAGTTCTAACACACCATGACCAATAAAAGTAGTAGTTATGAATAGTAATACCCACATTTTGAAATTATATAAATTTTATATTTTAAAATGGACTTCATTTTCGGATTCGGAATATCGAAATTAGCCTATGTTGAATTTTCGGTATTTTTCTGAGAACTTCCAATTTTTGATGAATAGTGAAAAATACTTAAAAAAACTTTTTTAATCAAAATAATTTATAGTGATAAATTATAATATTGAGTGGTTTTAAAGTATAATTAGAATATATTTTTACCATTTTATCCAATGGTGGTCATTAGAATTAATTTCACATTGAAATTGGACATAAACAATTGTCAATCTTTTGATTGATATTCTTTCTTAAAAACACGCTATTTGTTGTGATAGAGGGAATTAATTATTAAATTAATTAATTCAACTTATATGTTTTGAATTTTGTAAAATAGACACCATTTTTTAATTAGGAATATCAAATATAGCTTAGGGTTAATTTTTGGTGTTGTTCTGAAAAAATTTGATTTTTGATGAATAGTGAGACCACTAAGTGGTAGTTAAAAAAACTGATTTTTCGTTTAAATGAAATTTTACCACCACTGGGATTTGAATTTCCAAAACCCGACATACATCATTGTCATTACAAAGTAAAATGTGGTTCAATGGGATTAAAATAATGTCTGGTGAATAGTAACTTTTAAGTTCCATTAATCGCGATTAAAGGTAATTAGTGTAACTTAAGGTAAATATAATGTTATAATAATATGAAATTAACCTTACACTTGTACTACCCTTATTGGGTGAGTCATGGCTGACCAATGAAATCCATGGGTAAACTTGGGGACCCCATGGAGCCACTTGGGTAAGAAAATGACATTAATAACTTTTTATTTAAAGTAAAAATAAAATTGTCACAAACATGTGTTGTTTTACTAAAACAATTATTAAATGGGGTTATATAAGCTAAAATTTCGACTATAAATATTAATTGGAAAGATAAAACTATTTACTACATCATGGTAGTTTTTTTATAATTTTTAAAAATTAAATAAATTAATGTTTTTATAACACCGTGATGATGCAACGATTACCTCATTAATTAACGATTTAAATAAAATGAAAAGATAATGTAAAATCTAAGACCTACACTTGTCAAAAAATTATTGGATGAGTATATTTCTAACCATTATCACCTTATCCTTGAAATATATAATTTTGGGACCTCTAAAATCTGAAAATAATTTCATAATAATGTAATATTTCATGACTTTCCAAGAGTGCCTCTCCTATCCTCTTATAAAAGGCCCCCACCTCTACCACCTTATTCACACATTAAAGACATTTGGATCAGCCTAAATCTGCCCAAATACTATCTAAACTTTTATATATTACTCATATAAGCCTCACTTTGGTCAGAATTCTTCCCAAGGAAGCCTTTGGCTCAAATCAAAAAAGAGTTACCCGATTTTAAGGTAATGTCTTCTCTTATGTTATTTTGTTTTATTTTGCTTCTCCAACCCCTTAAACTATTTTTATTCCTTTCTTTTGTAAACAAACCAGTATAGTAAATAGACTAGGATGTTGTTATGATAAGTATTTGATTTACACTTACACACACCTTCATCTAATGGTTAAAGAACATACTGTTTCTGTGGTTGGCGAATTTCTGCCTCACGAAATGATGATTGTTTAATCTTCTTTTAACACCTCTCATGGTGGCCATTAAGATGTAACTATATTTATATATGATATATATTATGTTTATGTTTTCATTATGCTTCTGTATTTCTCATTTATGGCATACCTTTATGATTTCCATTATGGGTAAACGCGATAATTTCATTTTAGGAAGTGCGGACTACCACCCCCTCAAAGTGATTTGAATCGTTAATGCCATATTTGGGATGTATAAAGATGGGGTAAATGATATTATATATTATATTATACTGGAATTATAATATAACTTTATATCATTATGATTTCATTCCATTAAATACGAAATAGAAATGAAAGTAGCGTTCATGCGTACGTACGGCTTACCGTCTCCATGAATGGTGCATTTCATTTCTTACCTCTAAATGTTACGTAATATTATGAATGAATGTATATACTGGATATATATGATATATATGATATCTACATCATGAATATAATTCTGGAGATAATGGATATTCTACCACATAAACAACTTGTAATTATAAGAAGTTTATTGTTGACTCAAGTACCAAAGATCGACAAATGACCGTTATTAACTTAAATGACTACATAATTTTTGTAACATTATAATAAGTGATATAAAAGGGATAATGAACTTGAAAAATGTTCTTAAGAAAGTATAGATTAACTCTAGTTTATTATTCAGGAGATTAAATAACGGTCTAGTGAAGTCGGACACGAGGTAAGGGAACTTCTTAACCTAATTTCCGTTCTTTGGGTTAATCTCCTACTTTCAAATTATGTCATGATATTATTATGTCCTATCTTGTATTTGTACTTTATTTATGTGTACATGTAGTTAATAAACATAATAGATCTATTTTATTTAAAAAATGATCTTTTTAAGGGACTTCGTCTCAATCTCCTTTCATTGAGGCATTTATTGTTTTATACACAACTTTCTTTTATATGATGTATAAACCCCTTTGACTTTTAAGTTTATTCAAAAGGAATATTTTTATAAGAATAGTTTTACTAAACGACAAAAGGGAATGTTTTTTTGTCGTACGTATGCGACAACAACAACTTCTCCGCTGCCGTGACCATTATTTGAGTTTCGACTTCCTCTACAAGCCATAACTTTTTTCTAAATGAAAAATAAATAAAATTTTTTAATTTTATTTTATTTTGGTATTGAAAATGGTTTTGAAAGTGTTTTTATTATATCAATGTGTTGTATTTATATATTTTGATTGAAATTTGGAAATTTTATGTTTCCTTTATGCATGTTTTATGTGATATGATTATTTTATGGTTTATGATATGTTTAAACCTGTTCATATGAGGAATGCGTTGGACATAATAAGTGCCGGGTGGAGCCCGCTATAGCTCCTCGATGCATCAGTAGGTCTAATGAGACAAACTAGTGTCTTGGCACGAGGCCTTGAAAAAAATCTTATTTGTAGTCTTGGCACGAGGCCTTGGCTACGTGGTTATGATAGTCCTTCATTATGCATTCCATCATTATAAAAGTGGTTATTGATATTTCATGTGATTATTCGACTAGTAGAATATCAATGTGAATAAGTAAATGGAATTATTTCATTTTACTTTTTCCATATTATGCTGAATTTCAAGTTTAAAAGGATTTTTTTAGTTATACATTTCCTTAAATGTTTAGGTTTATTTATGAAAGCTTCCGCAATATTGTTATCCTTACTGGGCATCTGAGCTCACCCCTTTCAATGTTTTAATATTTTCCAAGATGTGAAGAATTATTTTATGAATGACCTACAGGGATAGTCAGAAGGGGATATGAGTGTGGATTATGGAGACCATGTTATTTTTTTTTTCACTTTATGATGTAATGTAACTTTTATGAATGTATCTAGTGTTTCCAAGGCTACTAAACTAATCGGTCTTTCGAGACTTGATCTTTTGTGATCATTCCAATGTTACGTAATAATGCACTGACTCTGGGTAACTGGGGTCGGGGCGTTACACATGTACATCAATAAATAATTTCATAATAATGGAGTTCATAATGTCGAACATCTCAATCACACTGTTAAGGCCTCATGTAAAGACATCTTACATAAACGTGTAAGGCCTCAACCAATTACCCAATATATATTGTCTCATGAGAAATACTGAGGCATATAAGGGCTATATAATTTCATTACCTAGTCATCACTTAATAATTCCAATTCATTCATTATATAAATAAATAATTCAACTTAATCAACTTGATTTAAAAATCAATAATTGTCTGTATTTGAAGAAATGATATCCGTAATATCAATAATTTCCCTAGTAAAACTGATCATAAACCACTTATAGAAGTATGATGGCTGATATAATTAGATTATAAACTCAATAAATCATAATATTCAACAAAATCATGTTGACATGGTTGAAAAAACTTTTAAAATTTCACTGGAAAATTTCTTGAGGAAAATACGATTCTCACTTTAAAATAAATTATTTAAAATATAAAAAATCCCAAATAATAAGGAAATTTTTTTCTTTTAAAATAACATTTTAAACATGTAATTTGAGCTTCAAATTATTAATCATACATGTTGAAGGGAAATTCTGTTCATGTTGTATGAGTTAAAGATACATTCCTTTCAAACTTTTGTAAAAATGTCAAAAAGTACCTCATTCGGAAAATGAAAAAAAGATTCATTTTAATACATTTTATAAAATTTAAAACATGGGTAAAAATGTGTTTAATAAATCATTTAATTATTTTATGAATATTATTTTATACATTTTAATGAAAATTTGGACATGGAAGAGAACAATTTGTGACTGAGTAGAAAATACAAGGTTGGTTTTCCTTAAAGAAATTATTTTAGTATCTTGAGTAATTAAAGAGTGTAAAATGAAAGTTAAAATTTTAATTTATAGAAATTAATATTTTAGAATAAAATATATTTGTTTTAAGATAGAAATATCAAATAATTCCCCCAGTGGAGATGTAAACTTAAATAATCCTGAATAATGATGAGATTGTGAAATAAACCCTTACCTCAGGTTAGACTTCCTTCACACGTGTTCGAATATCCTATATAATAAATATATATTTGTTATAAATCTATTATATAACCACTATAATATATATAATATCATACATGATTTAATTATAATCTTTTATCAGCCATTTACTAATAATTCTTTCTTAAAATCACTATTCTGGGAAATAACTGATTCATTTTTCATGTATGTTTTGGTTAGGTAGTTTTATTTATTGTACTATGATAATGGTTTAATCATATTAAAAATTATAATCATAATATAAATATAATATTATTCATTATATATGTATTTATATTAATCTAAAAAAAGTTATATATCTAAAAATAAATTACACTGTTCATTGAGACGGTAGGCATGAACACTAATTTAAATTTTCAAAGGATAAAGAAAAGGTAAATAATAATTAAACTTTAAAAAATAATTATTATATCATATAAATCATATATATATATATATATATTAAATCTACCATTTTTACCGTCCATGTAAAAAATAAATGAAAAAAATCACATCGCTTAATGGAGGTGTTAGTCTACATGTACGCATGAGAAACATTATCATTTTTTATTTGATAGAAAGAAGGTGTATAATGGAGATTTCATAATCAAAATAACATTTAAGTATATTTAGGATATTTATGTTATTATTTTAGTAAAAATATCAAAAATTTAAAATATTAAAAATAATAATTAAAAACGAAAGTGATCAGTTAAGGTGATTAACTTTTCTTTGAATGAACTCTTTTAGATATCTTGTTAAGAACCCTAGGGTTTGTATTTTGGGAACACCATAAAATATATTTAAGGTTCCGGGTACAGCGGAAGCTCATGGGTGGATGTGCCCACTTCACTTTTTTTCATTAGAAATGATCAAATCCGGGATCAATACAACGATAAACGCCAGTCTCCACGGATCAAATCATAGAAATAGAAAAAGATGAAAGATAGTCCCAGAACCACAAACATGGGTCATCATAGGTTGATTATAATTAATTTAATTAATTGGCAAGAAGTACCTTTTTGGTTGTTCTTTCTTCATTGATTTTCTTGATCACGTTCCGATGTGATTCGTCATTGCATCGCAGAAGCCAAGTGTAGACTTCCTCTAGAGGTGATCCACACATGCACCACGTATCTCTGGACATCGCCAAAGGATTATCTAGGTGCTAGCATGGAGAAAAATTTTCTTGCATTGTCCACCTTATATCGTCTTCACCCAATGGAGGAGGATCTCTCTCGGTCTTGAGAGTGTTCTTGAAGAAAGGATTTCTCTCGGCCTTGAGGTAATTCTCCAGAATTTTTGTGCCCAACGATTGAGGAAAAGTGTTGGGGTTGTGAGGATATTTATAATTGGGTTTTAGGTTATAGAGTTATGACAATAAATAAATGTGTTACAAATTTTATTTATTTCATTAACTCTTATTGAAAACCCCCATTTCGAACAATTAATTTTTTAAAATGCTCCCATGCTGATTATAATAAATATAATTTAATAAAACAATATTATATCCTCAAAATCCCGACTGAAAAAACTACACGGCGTGTACATTCAATAATACACGGCGTGTACTTGTTTTCAAAAATAAAAACTACACGATGTGTAATCATTAATGCACGACGTGTACTAGTTTTAATTTTATTCTTCCTCTAATATTAAAACGATTTAGGATTTCTTGAATAATTATTAAACCATGTAAAAGAATAATATTTATTCTACTTGAGACACTTGAATACACTTAGTGTGTAACCCTCTAGGCCTCTTTCTCATTGGCATTAGGCGGGCTTGCCTAAAGTCCAAGATTACTATCTAGCAACAGGTTAAGGCACTCAAGTGAAAGAAGTTGATGCGGCATTGACGTGTAACCTCATATGAACATTTAATGTGTAATTTAATCCATTTGTCTCAATATCTCATCAAGCAGGTTTAATGTTAGTGTCATAAACCTATATGCTTGATCTGTCATTCTTTGACTTCTAGAAATAAACTCGTCGTGACACCATGGCCATGGAATTTGTTTGAAAATTCTATTTCAATCAAAGGGACCGAGATATCAACTTCCATAAATATGTAAGGGACAAATACTTCCTTGACTTATCCATTAACAACATGTCATTCATGACGCACCCAACGTACCCTACTTCCCACCAACTGTCTTCGTGGCGGTTTTCGTCAGCAAATCTAAGTGCGCAAGTCATGACATGAGTTAATGATAATCTTCCAGTCTAAGGACCATTACACACGCTCGTAGATAGTAATGTCCGATGACACCAAGACATGAAGAATTACTACTGGCGGGTCTGTTCTCATAATCTCCCATCTTGGATATTACCAAGTGTGAACTCCATGAGGGAGAGTCTCTTCTTCTTACGAGTACTCAGACATGACGGTCTGTATACTATGTGTTCTATCATAGTATGTCATACAACCATAGAAATTTATTTAAGAATATTGTTATAGAATTTGAAGGTTCTCATTATAGAGGGGATCTTCCATGACCTTATCAATGCAACAAATATTCCAGGGCAATATTATATTATAGTCATGCAGAATAATGAACAATATATAATAAGATTACAATCATGTAATCAAAGTACAAAATAGTTGGTTCTCAGGACACCAACTCTAACAAACTCCCACATGGACTAGAGCCAACTGCCTACGACTTTTAGTCCTCTAGACCTCAAATTATGATCATGTTTTTGCTAAATCGAGGCTTTAGTCAAGGGGTCTGACATGTTGTCTTCCATGGAAATACTTCTCACTGCAACTTCACCTCTCTTTGAAAAATCCCTCAAGAGATGATACTTCTAAAGTATGTTCTTTTTCCGCTGATGTGACCTTGTCTCTTTTGCAAGTGCCACCGCTGCAGTATTATCACAATATAGTGTGATGGGATCTTTACTACTAGGTACTACATCCAACTATTGGACGAAGCTTCGCATCCATACTGATTCTTTAGCTGCCTCAGAAAATGCGATATACTCAGACCCTGTTGTAGAATCTGCCACCACACCTTTCTTTGAGCTCTTCCAGCTCATTGCACCTCCATTAAAACAGAATATGTATCCAATCTGTGACTTGATGCCATCTTGATCAGTCTGGAAACTAGCTTCTACATGCCCTATGATGACTAGTTCCTCATCTCCTCCATAAACTAGGAACATATCCTTAGTACGCCTCTGATACTTAATGATATTCTTGACTGCCATCTAATGGAAGTCTCCTGGATCTAATTGATATCTGCTTACCGCACTTAATGCATAAGAAACATCTGGCCTTGTACATAAAATATCATACATGACTGACCCAATCACATATGTGTAAGGTATACTTGACATTTTCTTTCTTTCCTCATGTGTTTGAGGACACATTTTCTTGGAAATATGAATACCATGAGACACTTTCAACAATCCCCTCTTGGACAGTTCCATACTGAATCTCTTCAGTATCCTGTCAATTTATGTACTTTGAATCAGGCCGAGCATTCTCTTGGATCTATCACGATGGATCTTGATCCCAATAATATATGCTTCCTCGCTCAATTCTTTTACGGAGAAGCATTTATCCAACTATTACTTAACTGACTGTAAGACAGGTACTTCATTTCCAATTAGTAATATGTCATCAACATATACTATTAGGAAAACGATTGCACTTACACTAAAACTTTTGTATACACAAGGCTCACATTCATTCTTAAAAAAGAAAAATTTTGTTATGGCTTCATCAAAACGAATGTTCCATGACCTTTATGCTTACTTTAATCCATAAATGGATTTCTGCAACTTGCATACCTTATTGGAATCTTTTGGAGTCACAAACCCTTCAGGTTGTGTCATGTAGACATCTTCCCAGAGGTTCCCATTAAGGAATGCTATTTTGACATCCATTTTACAAATTTCATAGTCATGGTAAGCGGCAATGGCCAATAGGATTCTGATGGATTTCAGCATCGCCACTGGTGAAAAGGTTTCATTATAGTAAATTACTTGACACTGTCTAAAACCTTTTACAACCAGTTGTACCTTATAGGTGCTGAATTTCCCCTCCATATCCAGTTTCTTCTTGAATACCCATTTATTACCAATAGGATTTACGTCCACTGGAGGATCTACCAAAATCCAGACTTGGTTTTGGTAAATGGAATCCAATTCAGAATTCATGGAATCTTGCCACTTGGCAATGTATGTGCCTTCAACTGCTTTCTTATAGGTAAGAGGATCATCATTGTCAACCAATAATGATTCACCATCCTCTGTGACAATAAAACTATATCATTATGTTTCTCTCACCTATCTCATGCTCTTACACAGTTCTTGTGTCTCTGGAACATATTGGTCTTCCACGAGGCTTTTTTGAATTTGTTCTTGTACCAACTCCTGTGTATCTTGAGCCTCGACTTCATCGATGTCTATCTCAATCCCACTATCTCTTTTAGATAGGTTATCCCTCTCAAGGAATATGGCATGTATTGCCACTATTACCTTTTTATATGAGGGTTTGTATAGGTAATATCCCCTTTTTTCCTTGGGATATCCTAAAAAATACACTTTGTGCCTCGGGGTGCAATCTTGTTACCTGAAGAGGCCTTAAAAAATGATCTGCTACCCCCACACATGTAAATTTGATAACATGGCTTTGCGTCCACTCCATAATTCATTTGGAATAATATTTATCAACTTAGTTGGTACTTGGTTTAGTATTTGTGATGCTGTTTGTAATGCATATCCTTAAAAGGATAATGGAAGACTCACATGACTCATCATTGATCTCACCATGTCCAATAGGGTGTGGTTCCTCCTTTCACTTATTCCATTCCACTAAGGCGTGTAAGGAGGAGTGAGTTGAAATAGAATCCAAAACTCTCTTAAGAAATCAATGAAGTCCGGATTAAGATATTCTACTCCTCTATCTGAGTGGAGTTTTTTAATCTTCTTACCAAGATAGTTCTCAACTTCATTCTTGTATTCTTTGAACCGATCAAAAGAATCTGACTTATAACTCATTATGTAAATATATCCATATATACTAAAATCATCAGTAAAAGTTATGAAGTACAAGAACCCACCCCTTGATTCAACTGGAAATGGTCCACACAAATCTGTGTGAACTAATTCTAGAAGCTCTTTAGCCCTTTCACCTTTCCCAATAAATGGGGTTGTGGTCATTTTTCCTTATAGACACGCATGACATACACCAAGTGGTTTTAGTTCTAAAGAATCTAAATATCCATCCTGATGTAATTTTTTCAAATGTTTCTCATTTACATGACGTAGCCGGTGATTCCAAAGTTGGGTGTGGTATGAGTCATGTGAATTTACTTTTTCATCGATTTACATTACTTGGTTTGTGCATTCAAACACATAAAGGTCGTTATATAAATGTGCTCTACCAAAAAAATTCTATCTTTATAAAATTAGAAAAATTTATTTCCAAACTTGAATATGAATCCATCAATATCTAATTTGGATACTGAAATAATGTTTTTAGTAACATAAGGCACATAATAACAACCCTTTAACACCAAGATAATTCTAGTTGGCAATGTGAGGTGGTAGTCCCCGATAACTACAGCAGCAAGTCTGGCTCCATTGGCTGCTCGAAGATCTACCTCCCCTTGATCAATATTCCTAAATCTACTTGGTTTCTGTATTTGGATACATATGTGAGCACAACAAGATATATCTAATACCCAATTTGCAGAAACAGATAGATTGCATTCGATGACAAACGCACCTGAAGCTTCCCTTTGATTCCTTAGCTGGGTGTATTGTTTCTTCCAGTGGCCCTTCTTGCCACATGTGAAACAAACATCCTCCTATTCTCTTGCCTACCCTTTGATATTCCTTTTCTTAGAAGGCATTGAAGATGCTTTGGGATTAAATATCTTAGCCTTCCCTTTCCTTTTATTCACCATAAGGACAAAGGGATTTTCACACTTCATATCATTGTCCACTTGGCGAATAAGGATAAGAAGATCAGATATATACTTTTCAATGTTGTTCATGTTGAAATTTACAACAAATTTAGAGAAGCTCTGGGGGAGTGATGAAAAAATGAGATCGGTACCCAGTTTCTCTGGGAGTTTAAACCCCCAAGTGCTCAATGTAGCCAATGAGCTTGACTACATGAGACCCGACTAGGGAACCCTCTCTAATCTTGCTCTAAAATAGAGGCTTAGAGATCTCAAACCTTTCCTGTCTTGCTCTCTCCTGGTATAGAACACGGACATGCTCACGGATGCTATAGGAATCCATGTCTTCAAGAGACTTCATGAGCTCACTATACACTGATGATAATATCAAACATTGAATGTCGAGTGCATATCTCAAATGTTGATCATAGACCAGGAAATCTTCATCACTCGCCCCTTGGGCAGGAGAATTAGGAAGTGAGGACTCCAGCACATAAAACTTTCGTTCATGGCGTAGGATAGCCCGAAGGCACCTAAACCATTCCTGAAAGTTACTGTCGGTGATGATATTGTATTTATCCATAATTGATCATAGAGAAAATGTAGTTGAAGAGCTTTTCATTTTGATTCTACAAATTAAAAGAGCAGATTTATTAGTACCTTTTGATTACATTTTATGAAAAATAATAAATGAATTTATTAATTATCCCACTATTTTATCAAGTCCTAATGGCCCTCACCATTGAACCCGGAATGTCTAGTTACTTTGAAATTATAGTGGTAAGGATCCATATTCCCCTTCGCATAACCCCCAAAAGGGTTGTTCAATCTATTTGAAGGTATTTAGGTAGGCAGGTCTTTGATAATTGCGAGATTACAGTTCTTTTATCCATTGAGTGGACCCCCCAATCATTAAATCCTGACTTGGATTTCCTCAACACTTACCTCCATTTTACAACAAGTCTAGCAAGGGCTACTCCTATTGGTGTAAAATGTTTAAGTCAACCCAAAACTTTCATAAGAACTTCCTTCATAAAAGTAAGTGTCCCAAAAAGGGTTGGCAAAACACATAGTTTTATTGAGTCTTTCCCCTAATCAAGTAACGGAAGGCTTGGTCCAACTTAATATGTTATTTGAGGGATTTTATTCTTTATGCGTAGTTTCTCATTATCACATGCTTGTTAATATTAAGTGATTCTTGTTTAAGTGATTCACCATGTTCTGATAATGTTTACGCATAGTCTGGTTTTTATTTTATTCCATCTTTGCATGCTTGTTTATTTTATTAATTATGATATCACGGAAACACATAAATAATAAATAAACCATGGAATCATACAAAAATAAAATAAGATGGCATGATCATGAGATTCTATTGGTTATCTTATCTAGTGGTTTTGATAAGATAACCCTGACCTAGGGGAAAACACCTTGAACCTGATGGTTCATGTTTTGTAGCTCCCACATGTCCACCTTTGTATCTTCTTGGGTTGGTTTTGCCTCAACTTCAGGTTTTGAACCGTCTCCTTTGGCTTGGGAGATCCTTCATTACATGGGGTTTACATTAAAGAAACCATGGGCACACATTCCCTACATTTTATTGGAAGAAGTCTTGCAGGCCAATGAATTTAAATTAAACAAATTTAAATGAAACCATACACACATACAAAGGGTCTTTGGTCTAACTCATGATCATCCATAGCATGCAACAACATTTACACATATTTAGAATTCAAATTATTTTAATCGTTATATTATTTAAGATAAGTTGCGCTTGAAATTAATTAATTATGATCTTATTATTAATCAGGTATTTATCTTAAATTCCTCTATGAATTTCCTTGAGATTCTTCTCATCCATATTCCTTGTACAAGTCTTTGTAATTTGGAGGAAACCTGGTGAAATTCCATTTCCGGAAAGTACACGGTGTGTAGGAAATATTACATGGCGTGTATTTTTCACCATTTATCCAAAGTACACGCTGGGGGCTTTGGTGTGTTTTCTGTACTTTGGAAATTTTGGAGTACATGGCATGTAGATTAATCTAACATGGAGTGTACTTCATTGTTACGCGGTTACCGGCCTGGTAATCCAGTGTACGTGGAACACAACTTCTCTATGTTCAGAGTTTCACTTGGGCCAGATCGGACTACACGACGTGTTGATTAAAAATACACGCCATGTATTCCTGTTCCACACACCATTCATTTCTGGTCAACACGATATAATAAAACTCAGGAATACTCAATTCACACAGTGTGGTTTGGCAGACCAGTACCAGTTCGTTGAACCTAAGTACACGGCGTGTAGTTTTCACTACACGCAGTGTATTCTTGTGTTGTATGGACAGAAAGAGAGGCTCCTCCGGATTATTTCCTCAGTTTTAATTTAATCAAAATCAAAATTAAAAGGTCATTTCTGTGATTTGAATCGAGAAACGAAGGAGTAAGAATAGATCTCATTCATTCAGTTTTATAGAACGATTTATCTTGAATTGAATAAAATATAAATGCGTAAATCATCAACGAAAATTAAATATCTATAATCAACATTGTAACCTCACTCTGATACCATTTGAAGGTTCCAGGAGTAGCAGAAGCTCATGGGTGGATGTGCCGACTTGGATTTTTGTCATTAGCAATGATCAAATCTGGGATCAATTTGATGATAAGTTCCAGTCTCCATGGAACGAATAACAGAAAGAGACAAAGAAGAAAGATAGTCCCAGAACCACAAACAAGGACCGTCACAGGTTGATTATAATTAATTTAATTAATTGAAAATAAGTACCTTTTTGGTTTTTCTTTCTTCGTTTATGTTCTTGATCACGTTATGATTTGATTAGTCATTGCGTCATAGAAGCCAAGTGTAGACTTCCTCTAGCGGTGATCCACATGTGCACCACGTATTTCTGGATGTCGCCAAAGGATTCTCCAGGTGCTAACATGAAGAAATATTTTCTTGAGTTGTCCACCTTAGATCATCTTGATCCGATGGAGGAGGATCTCTCTCGGTCTTGAGAGCATTCTTAGAGGAAGGAGTTCTCTCGGTCTTGAGGGAATTCTCCAGAATTGTTGTGCACAATGATTGGGGAAAAGTGTTGGGGTTAGGAGGATATTTATAATCAGGTTTGAGGTTATATAGTTTTGACAATAAATAAACGCATTACGTGTTTTATTTATTACATTAACTCTTATTGAAAACCCCCATGTTGAACAATTAATTTCTTGAAATGCACCCATTCTGATTATAATAAATATCATTTAATAAAACAGTATTATATCTTCAAAATCCCGACTAGAAAAACTACACGGCATATATCATTAATATATGGAATGTAATTTTTTTCATAAAAAACTACACGGTGTGTAATCATTAATACACGACATCTACTTGTTTTTTCATTTCCTTTACAAAATAAAAAATACACAGTGTGTACATTCAATAATACATGGCGTGTACTTGTTTTAAAAAACAAATCCTACACAGTGTGTACTTATTTTCATTTTATTATTCCTCCAATATTAAAACTATTTAGGATTCCTTTAATAATTATAAAACCACGTACGAGAATAATCTTTATTCAACTTGATATACTTGAATACACTTAGTGTGTGACCCTCTAAGCCTCTTTTTCATTGGCGTTAGGCGGGCTTGCCTAAAGTCCAAAATTACTGTCTAGCAACGGGTCAAGGCACCCAAGAGAAAGAAGTTGACATCGCATTGACGTGTCACCTCATATGAACACTTACTGGGTAATTTAATCCTTTTGTCTCAATATATCATCAAGCAGGTTTCATGTTAGTGTCATAAACTTATATGCTTGATCTTTCATTCTTTGACTTCCAGAAATAAACTCATTGTGATATCATGTCCATGGAATTTGTTCGACAGTTCTATTTCAATCAAAGGACCCGAGATATCAACTTCCATAAATATGGAAGGGAAAAATCCTTCCATGACTTATCTATTAACAATAAGTCACTCATGACGCACCCAACATACCCTACTTCCTACCAACTATCTTCATGGCGGTTTTCGTCAGCAAATCTAAGTGCGCGAGTCATGACATGAGTTAATGATAATCTTCCAGTATGAGGACCATTACACATGCTCGTAGATATTAATGTACGATGACACCAAGACATGTGTAATTACTGCTGGAAAGTCTATTCTCATAATCTCCCATCTTAGAGATTACCAAGTATGAACTCCATGAGAGAGAGTCTCGTCTTCTTACGAGTACTCACACATGACAGTCTGTATACTATGTGTCCTATCATAGTATGTCATCCAACTATAGAACTTTATTTAAGAATATTGTTATATCATTTCAAGGTTCTCATCATAGCGGGGATATTTCATGACCTTATCAATGCAACAAATATTCCTGGACATTATTATATTATAGTCTTGCAGAACAATGAACAATATATAATAAGAGTACATTCATGTAATCAAAGTATAAAACATTTGGTTCTCAGGACACCAAATCTAACATATTTAAACGCCTAAAATAATGTTGATAAGAGAAATGGGTATGGATTTTTCTATATAGGTTTCTCAAAGTGGTCTAATGAAGAGAGGGAAGATGTGTCCTTTTATAAGGGAGGGAAAGGACATGCTTGGAATTACAAAAATGATTAAAATATAACTAAGTCATTAACCAGAAAAATGATTCAAAATGGATATAGATTCAAATATAAAGGTTTTATTGGTATAAAAACTATAAAAATATAAAATTTTAATAGGTTTATGTGTTATTTTAAACCTTATCTTTTGGTTTAACCCCTTAGCTAACCAATCTTAACTATAATCGCGATAACGACTTTTTCAATAATAAAGGGTTAAAATTTTAATTTCAAGGTAACAAGTGGATCATAAATGGAAAATATATGAAATTTTAAACCATATATTAACCTCATTTTCATCTTTTATGTTTTTTATTATTTAATTAATTTAATAAAATATTGTTTTCATAAAATATCATTATCATCATTTTTGATGATATTCTTTTAAATTGAATTAAAATACATCAATAAAAAGATGGAATTAAAATATAATCCTTTAAAAAATTCATAATATTATATATTAATCTATAAAATTCATAAAATAAAATAATTCTTCCAAATTTTATTACTTTTCATATTTTTTGAAATAATTCATTTTATTTTTCCATTAATTCAATAAATACGGTGTCAACATTGTGCGAGTGTTTAAGTTGATTATATAGTCAGTAAAAATTATAAATAAATAACCATAACAAAATCAATTCAATTATATAAAAAACAACTATTAATATTCATTAAATATTATTTTTATCACTATGTGAACATAAAAGATATGTTTAAACTCAATAGAGTGACATTTTTATATTTTTCTTTATAAAAAATAATATAAAGAACAATATCAAATAAAAATGGAAACAAGTGGACATATTTTAAATTATTATATTTAAATGGATGAAATAAACTCATAAAATAGGATAATGTAAAGTATTATAGAAATATTAATCCCTTATCATGTTAGTTTTTAACCTCAATTACCGAATTTACCCTTTATTAAGGTGATAAATTTTACCATTGTTACTATTGATAATGACCAAAAATAAAAGGGCCATATTTACAATATTTGAACCTATGTATTCCAAATATGGAATCCATTTTTTAAGATTCAATTTATATAAGTGGAAGTAATAAGTTTTTAAAATTTTTCCTAAAACATGATGAAAAATATTTTTTAGAAAAATAATGTTTTTAATCAAAAAATTGGATTTATTCTTATCCCATGTCTAGAAAAAGTATTTTAATAATAATAAAAAATAATTGAATAATATATATATATATATATATTCATTAAAATCATTTACTAATAGTTATTAATTTAGTTTATTAATATAAAAAGACATTGTGTTCATAAAAATTGTTTTCAGAAAAACATTTCTTTTACTATCAAATGATTTTTATTTTCATTTCTAATATATTTATAACAAATGAATCAATTTTATACATATCTAAACACAAATTATTTCATAATTTAGTTAGTAATGTTCATACCATCCAATCCAATAGCTCGGTGATAACGGTCATACTAAATAATAATATTTTAATAGTAAATTGTAGTTCATTTAAACTCAGTGTTGCATGTAATGAAAGTTATCAAAGGAATTAAATTTATTTAAAAATAAATATATCATAAAATCTAGTGGTTTTACACATTTTATATCAAACTCAAATTTATCGAGGAGTGATTTATATAAAATATTTTATTCTACATTAATTTTTATTTGATATTTATTGAGGAACTTATAGGTTAATTCTTTCTATTTTTATTTCTTAAGTCCATTTATTAGTTACTAGATTACAAAAAATTCCTGTAATAGTTTCAATATAGACGGTGTCCCTTAAAAAAGGATACTTGAAGTTCAAAATAAATAGATTTAAATGAGTGATTTTTATGATTTCAGGTAAGTATTTTCATAATAAATGAAAAGGTAGAAGAATATTTGGCGTTCAAGTAGTGATTTATTTGTTACTTGATTGTAACAACTTCCGTTTCTTGATAATTTCTTCACAATTAAATTAATGAGATAATCATATCTTTGTGATTTTAAATACATGGAAATGTAGAAGGATATTTGAGTTTTACAGATTGTTAAATATTGAAATTCACATTGTTTATATAACGTATTTTGGTTTATTTGGTTATAGAAAGATTTTTATATTCTTTATTTCATTTTCTAAAAAATGATATCCATTAAAATAATCCATCATGTTTTAAAATAAACATAAAAACTGTAATTTTTTTCCAAAACCAAATTCTCTATTAAGAATTTTTAAGGGGTTTCCCAGCCAACTAACCTTCAGTCATGTTTTAAATTTTGTTCCAAAATCATGAGTTATAGTGGTCAATGTTTTATAATGTAATTCTATTAAAATAAATTCACATTTTATAAAATTGAACTACATTTTTGGGTTTTAATTTTTTTCTATTTTTTATTCTTATTTCATGATTTTACATAAAAATTTGAAATTCACAATGAAGAAGATCACAATCCATCCTAGAATTCTAAGAATTCATTCTTGTAATCCAATTTAAAAATGAAATTTCAACACCATAATAGTCATTCCAATAGATATCTCTACCTTATCACCAACAATAAAATAGCTATAATCACCACATGAGCATCATATAGACCATAAATATTACAATAACACAAAACTGATTCATAGTAATATAACATCAAATTGAAAGTCCATTCCAGAAAAAAAAAATCAATGTATACACCAACAAAAAATAATTGAATGGCTATAATCAAAATATTTTTCCTAGTTGTATTTTGAAACATGACCATATACATTCCAAGTTACTCCCAGAAACTAGATTCCACTAAGACAAGAAAATTTTCTACTAATTTCAATCTAATGCAGTCCAAATTGTAAGAGAATGATTAATTTTTTTTTCTATTTTTATAAAATCTCTTATTACCTTTTTAAATTATTTGTGGATAAAACTTGACTATTTTAATATTTTATTATGATTATTGTGAGAAGTTTTTATGAAATTTATTTTTACAATGAAATTAATTCCCTTGTATACTTCCATGATTTATATTTTATGCAAAATTTTGTAATATTAATCCAGGTTAGGTCCAAGGTGAAGCTATATGTTTGGTTTTGGGTGAAAATGGGGATATTATATAGGTTATAGAATAAGATTTACTAGATTAATGCAGTGTATTAATGTTTAGATACTCTTGGAAAGAAATGAGTTTCCTTAATGGAATGAAGTTATTTCAAATAGTAACTAATCTTATAGAAGTTAAAGGGCCCCATCCAGATCTATAACTTATTGGATAGAATAGTGAAAAAATTGAGATTTGGACTCATGCAGTTGGTGGGATGACTAATAATGACTATTATTACTTCTATTATTAGTTATCTAAAATTTCATCATCTTCTAAAATTGGCTAGCAATTTTGAATTGATTTTAAGATGATAAAGATGTGAAAGAATGAGAATAATGAGTGGAATCATCAATATGGATATTTATGATATCTGAGTTATTGAATTCGCATTATATTAATTAATTGTAAATTTTTTACACAACTTAATTAGGATGAGTATTATTATATATATTTTTTTATTGGGTATATATTGAAATTAAAGGATAATTTTTTTTTGATATATATAAAGGTGATAGTTTGAAATTTTTGTGTTCATTGGATATTTTTGGTGAAATGGATATGTTGTGGTTGCACAGTTTTACTAGAGGTAGATCCTTATGTTTTGTACTAATATTTTGGTGGGAAATTTTTCTTTGATTCATAACAATTGAGGTATTTACAGGATATGGAATTTTGTAGGTGTGTTAGTTTTGAAGAATAAAATTGGATGGATTGAATAGAATAATCAAAGGTTATATTAGTGAGTGAAGAGTTCTGAATTTCTATATTTTGAAATGATTAATTTTTATACTATCATTTGTTTTTATTTTTCCAATTGTTATATTTTTTAAGGGAAGATAAATATCACCAATGAATTGATTGTTTCCTCAAACATTAAAAAAATCATTTTTTATTTTTATTAACATTTCTTACAATGTTTTTTCAAAACCAGACAAAATAATTATGATTATTTGTTTTTTATTATATTTTATTTTTTTATTGTATATTTTTAGATACTTGTAAAAATACTAAAGTTTTTTTTATTATTTGAACATTTTTAGAAATTATATTATTATATTATTTTTTAATCTATTTTTTATTTAATTATGAAATTTATTTGAGCATTAGAATTTGAAATATTCATAAACTAGATAATTATTGATATGCAGTCATATTAAAAGTAATCACAATTTCACAGGTATACCATGTCATATTTTTATATTAAATAATTTATTCTCTATCACTATTTTGTTGTATGTGAACTAATATTTGGGTTCACTGGCTTTGAATGTATGATTTTTTATCAAGCTCTTTTAGTTTTGAATGGGTTGTGAGAAAAATGATCATATAACCGGTATTTATTATTCCATGATTGATTTATTTGTGTGAGTTTGATGAATTATTAATCATTGAATCTTTAAAACATCACTTTTAGATATTATGTACCACATGAATATGTAGTTTTATGATAATGATACACGTTTCTTTTCATTTTTTGACACTAAATTACTAATGGATTAACTGTGGAGAAGGTGAAACTTTATACTTGGTGGAAAGAGAACTTGTTCTCATTCTCTGACTTCAATAAAGATCCATAAAAGTAATTCAATTACCTTATAATCAATTTTTGATCTGATTATCTCTTCACATATTTCATAGTAATCTTGAAATTTTTTTTATGTATCTCTCTATAATTCCATTTTTTTATTTAAAATCCACTTGAGGGAATGTGGAAACCCATTATTGTAGAAATAAACTAAACAATATAATTTAAGAATATGGATAGTCTCACATAGACATATCACTAGTACCATTTCCCACAAATTATCTATGATCCTACCTTATATTTTAGGTTATTTAATGTGTATAAAAATGTTCTAATATGATAAAAAATCATCCTACTTCTACTGATTTTTCTTTTTAACCTTACTTCCCATTTCATCATATTTTTTATCATGGTATACCTCCATATCAAGTTCAACCTATTTATTTTATGTTTCAAATTTTAAATCAGTATACCCCTTTTGAGGAGGGGCCAATATGAATATCCCTTGAATAACTTCCTTGGAAGGTAAATAAAAATAAATAACATTTGGATCCATTGACTGTTTCTTCCTATTCTAAGTTATAGTAGCAGATTTCCCACTACCAAAACCATTTTGAACAAAGAATTCATCAAAATAACTTCCTCTTGAACCATATATACCCAAACACCTTAAAAAGGTGTGAATTTTGGAGCATATTTATTGAGCCTATATAGATTTCCATCACTAGATGTAACCTGTAACACATAGTTATATTTTTTCTTCACCTATTTGCTAATTTTATTTGATAGGGAATTATTGGAATTTATTTTGGCCAACTTACTCTTATTATTCCTCATACCTATTTTAAAAATCATTTTAGTGTCCAATTATGGGGAAAGGGGAGGAGTGAACTCAATCCCCACACCTAATTCTTTAGTATCATTGGTAAACCCCTTCATAGTTTATAAATCCTTAGATAGTGGAAAATAAGAAAAAACAATCATGGAACCATCCCCATCTTGGTATAAGATTTAATAGCACCCTCCATTAGCTTAGGTAGTGGCACCTGCATCGAAAGAGTCTCCTCTTCTGTATCTAAAACATTAAATTTTCCAGAATCCCTTAAATTAGTTTGAGAATATAAATAAGTCTCAATAACTGAAGAACCTCCTTCAAGATCCTTCCTCATTCTATTGAGAATAACAAACATTATCAGCTCTAATAAGTGAATGCATTCCTCCTTTTGGGTTCAATGTGTACAAAACCCATTCCCAAAACTATAATATAACTAGTTATGTGATATTTCATCCATTGTATCTTAAAAAAATTAATGAAGTAATCATTCATGTACCCCATTACTTATTAGAATAAAGACTTTAATTTATTAAATTATATTTATATTTTAAAACGGAGACAATAATTTTTTAGATTTGATTTATGCATAGTTTTTTATTTGACTTTATAAAGCATTTATGTACTCGGGATGATCATCTACTTCTATCCATCTACATTTGTAATTTGTAATGAATTTATTTATGCTTCTAAAGTGAGCCTATTATCGATGATCAGTACAATTGTATCCATGTCATGACTGAGTGGGAGATCTGCATGTGTGGGTCCCACTGCCAGTGTGAAACGCAACTGTGGCTGGTGATGTGTGAGAGAAATAAGTTTTGGATAAAGTTTGATAGAGTTTTATGTAATGTATCTTGAATTTTTAATATCTTTAAACATATTTTTAATGTATTTTATGGGAGTGTGAACATGATTTTAAATTATGTTGGAAAATGTTTTTCAAATAAATCCTCATCTTGTTGGAGTTTCATATATCTAATTTTATAATTATTATATAATAAATGTAATTAATATATTATGTATAAATATAGATAAATCAATATAATATAATATTCTAGAAAAAAATATTGCAATACCCACACATAATATTTTATTTAAAATATAAGCTTTAACCAAATATTAATTATTGGTATTGTTTATAAAAATAGACAAAGAATATTAATAGTATTATCAATGAATATTTGAATGTTTTTAAAAATATTATCATCAGGTAAATAAATCATATGAATTTTTTATTAAATATTTTGATCAACATATATACTATCTATTGGTATTATTATAATTGTAATAGTACTATTTTATCTGTCATAGTAAAATTTATCAAAAATATTTTACCAAATATTTTGTGACAGGGACATACCTATTGGTAAAACATTTTACCAACTTAAAATGGACCTTTATTAAAAGATATTCCCCTACTGTAAAAGTTAAATATTTTTAGTGGAGATTTAATTTTGGAATTCATTTCTAGTTATAAATAACTTGCTAATATATTTACCAAACCACTGGATATAATGAAGTTTGATAAAATAAAATTTAAACTTGGATCAATGGAGATATAATTGAAAGTATTAAGTTTCTAAATGTTAATTACCATTTTAATGTACTAATATATTTACTATACAGATAATCTTGATTCTATTTTCAAAGAACATACTTGACTAGTTTATGTCCATTGCTATAATTTTCATGAAAATTGTAAGTCGATATAGTTTTTATACTTATGATCATGTGGAATATTGGTTTTATATTTTAATTAGTTTTTTCATTTCTCAATATTTTGTATATTTTAAATAAATATATGTGTAGTAACCAAGTGTCCATATTAATTATTTTTTACATCATCCCACCATTTTATTACATAAACATTTCATTACATAGAACAAAAAAGGATATTTTAAAGTTTAGTTTTCTATAAATTAGTAACATAATACATGAAAACCTAAAATATCATTCTAACATACATGAAAATATTATTCATGGGTTCACCCTAAGAAACTTTTACTATATACCAAATCCTAGAGACATACATCAAAGGAAAGGGGTGAGCACGAGCCTAATAAGGGAATAAGCGATAAATACATTTAACATGTGATCATGAGGCATATCAATACAAACATGAAGTATAAAAATATAAAATGATCAAGAGTACATGAGTAATATCATAATAAAAAGAAAATAAATAATAACATGGAAATGTGGGTATATAATTTAAATGAGACATTCATAAGCATATCACCATGGTATATCACCAAGGTGTCATAAATGAAAATTACTATGGTTATTCACCATGGTATTGTAAAACATGCCATCTATAGAGATTAAATTATTCACTTAATGAATTGGAGCTCTATCAGGGTACACCATTTATATTTATTAATTTCATGTGAGCCACATTGATTATAATAAATCATTTCATTAATAACCTGAGTTGAATAAAGTACAATTTTCATATAAAAGCAATGAGTACTTATGTGCTTAAAGGATTGACCATAACATAATTTTTAACCCATAAAAATGGAATGTACGTTTGGTATATTTGAATCCAGGAATCAATAAATTATATTAACATATAAGTGAATACCCATGAAAAAAATAAATGGATTGTTTATTCCCAATATAATAATTTCTCATGTAAAAGAGAGAAATTTGAGAAATAAATTCAATAGCATGATAGGTATAAAACGTGGATTTAGAAAAGGTTAAAATCAGAGAGAAAAAAGGTATCCCAATGATAAAGAATTATTTTAGTAGTAATGGAATGATAAAAATCATAAGAATAGAAAGTAACATACCATTTATAATACATAAACAAAAATAATTCGTTTAATGGAAAAGAAGATGATGAGAGTACACTTACCTTGAAGGGTTGATCCTGAATATTAAGGATGAAACCTTGGGGGCTTGAGGAAGCCTTGGTTAGACTCTTTGGGAAGTAAAATAACAAAAAACTCATGGAGTATATATTTTAAGTGGATAGGAATGGTAAAATTGGTGGATGTTTATAGAAAAAGGGGAGGAATTATTTAATAATTCCAAAATATAGGTCTTGGAAATTTAGATCATTGAAAATGAAAAACCATCGGCTTACCTATGAGTTTTTTCTCATTTTTTTGGACATTTGAGTGAATTTTATGGTATTTTTATCCATTATAACTGAAAAAATAATAATACTTATTTAGACATGAAAAAATATATTTTACACAAAATAATATTTTTTAAAATCAAATTTTTTATTTTAGACTTTGGAAAGTCACTTATAGGTTTATAAATTGATTAAAAGATATTAATATACATAATATTAATAAAATAACATATTTCAGGTAATTAATCGCGTTTAATTAAATTTTACATCATTATGAAATAAATATGATGTCATAAAACATACTGAAAAACCAAAACTGTATTTTTACTATTCATTGAAAAATAATGCATTTTATAAAAGTCTCAAAAATTCACCCTAACCTAATTTATATGTTCTGATTTCAAATATAATAGTTATTTTGTAAAAATAATTCTCTAAATATTATAATTTTAACTTTTAATTATAAAAATATTTATTTATTTAAAAATAACAGTTTTAAGTCAGAGTCAAATTTATTTCACTTATAAAAATTTCTATTTTATTTATGCAAATGAAATTACACATTAATAACTAAGTCCTGGAAACATAACCCCTTATTACACCTATATACACCTAAAGGTTAAGGTGTGAGATGCTGGTTGTTTCATGAAGTGGATTGGCTAAAATTTAACGAGTGGTAATCTCCACTAACTTGAACTTCTCCTGTGGGAGATTTTTTCAATACTCCCTTATTAAAGATAAAATTGGGATTGATCAAGATATAAACCTAGTGACACTACTTCCTTTCCATGTATTGACAAATGGGCTTAAAAAATGTGACTATACTGGTTGATGCCTTTATTTCTTCATTTTGAATCAATAATACTCTACGATTACTACTTATAAACACTTACTATAATGGTTAAATTATTACCCATGGTTATAGTTACCAAAGGTCAAATTGACCAGTGGTTATATTGACCAATAGCAATATTTGACCAATAGTCATATAATAGTCATATCCTAATGGTCACATTTCCCTTTATATCCTATAAATGTCACTTCATTCTTTCACTCAATATTCACTAAAATTAATCCTAGGGTTATATTTTCATTTTCTAAGATTTTGTTTGTTTAAAAATATTTTTTTTTCTTTTCTGTAGTGTTTTTCATGGGAGGTATGATTATTGAATATTTGAGAAATCCATATTTTTTCATTTTAGCTTTTCTATTTTATATTTTTTCTAAAATTATAATGTTTTCAATTTTCATTATTTTCATGGTTAACTACTGCAATGATATTTATTAATGAGATAATGATTTATTGGTTCCTCTATATTCTGTACATGTGTAATATTATATAACACATGAAAAATTTGTTCAGGAAACAAATATCATTTAAAATGTATGGGTTATTACATTCTTACCTCCTTTATAAATTTTTTCCTAGAAATTTCAACTCATATTCTCAATTTCGAATAGGTTAGGGTACTTCTAATTCATTTTTTCCTCTAGTTACCATGTCACCTCTTCATACTTATGGTTCCACCATATCACTTTGAAAAGGTGTGTTGTCATGTTGCGTGTAACTTTTTCTCTATAGTCTAAGATCTATATTAGTTTCTTATAATAAGAGACGTCATGTTCTGGTTGTTTCACCTCCAAATTCAGTATATGTGAGGGATCAAGTATATACTTTCTTAAGATAGATACATGGAACATATCATGAACTTTATCTAGATTTGGTGTAAGTTATAGTCGATAGGCCACTTATCCTATATGAACAAGGATTTCGAAGTGGTTAATGTACCTAGGTCCAACCTCTCCTTTTTTTCCAAACCACATGAATCTCTTCCATGGTGATATCTAAAGAAAAACTTTGTCTCTAACATCAAACTCCAATTCCATTTGATGACTGTTAGAATTCTATTCTACTAACTCTCGGTAGAATTTATATATTTATGGATGGAATGAACTTTTTTTATCATATCTTGTACAATATCATTCCGTAGTAGGTTTATCCCATTAACTTCATCCCAAAAAGTAGAAGTTCTACATCGTTTACCATATAAGGAGTCATATGGTTCCATTTAAATACTTGAGTAAATGTTATTTTTTTGTATGATAAATCGACTAATGGAAGGTGTTGAACCCATCCACCTTTAAAATCCATTTATCATGTTCTCAACATGTCCTTAAGTGTATGGATAGTCCTTTCAGATTATCTATCAGTTAGGGGTGATAGGTCGTACTAAAATTCAATTTAGTATTCATATAATATTGAATACTTCTCCAGAATTTAGATATAAAACATGGATCATGGTAAGAAACTATTGAAATTGGTGCCCCATGAAGCCTCACCACTTCCTTTACATATATAATGGAAAGTTGGTCAAGATATTAGTCCTCTTTAATAGTGATGAAATAGGAAGTTTTTGAAAGTCAATCCATTATAAAACATGTCACATTGTTTCCTTTGGTTTTTCTTGGGAGACAAGTGATGAAGTCCATAGTTATACTATCCCAATTCCATGTTGGTATGGGTAGTGGTTGCAATGCCCCTTTAGTAAGTTGTTACTCTAACTTCACTTATTGACACACCAAGTACCTTGTAGTGTAGTCGACAATCTCCCTTTTCATATTATTCCACCAATAATGATCACAGAGTTCCCTATACATTTTAGTGATTTCTGGATGTATAGATAATATAGAACTATGATCTTCATCCATCATCTACTTCTCTATCTCCATAATATATGGGACATGTAGCCTTGTATGAAATTTTAGTACATCTTCTTTGTCAATATTGAACTCTAGAAACTTCCCATTATTCACATCATCTATCTTCTTTTTCATCAAAGGATGTTATCTTTGGTATCTATTGATCTTATATAGTAATAATGGTTGTGAAATAATTTTGGATAGGATTGATGAAGTCTCTTACCCTATGATTTCCAGGTCCAACATTACTTGGTCCTTGATCAATAGATCTCATTGAATCCTCATCCTTTCTAGCACAACATGGTCTTTCCTAATTAATGCATTAGAGAATTTTTTTACTATTCTGAGGTGATAATGAATTGAATAGTCATAATATTAAAGAAGATCCAACTATCCACTGTTTATCATTTTAAATTCATTTTGTATGAATATACACACTAAACTTTGGTGCTCTGTGTATATATCACATTTACCCCCATAAAGATAGTGCCTCTATATCTTTAGAGGAAAAAATGACTACAGATAACTCCATGTCATGAGTAGGATAATTATTTTCAAGATCCATTAACTGTTGATATGCACAAGTGACCACCTTATCATTATGTATGATAACACACCCAATACCTTTCAAAACGAGTCACTATAAATAAATTTTTTTTATTAAAAATATAGTATAGTAAGTACAAGTAAAATAAACAATGTCTTCTTTAGTTCTTGGAAACATTCTTCACATTCCTTTATCAGGATGAACTTATCTCCTTTTCTACTTAACTTGGTTAGTGGATTAAAAATTCATGAAAAAAATTTCACATCCCTCTTATAATATCATGCTAATACAATAAAACTATGAATCATAGTTACTTTTGAAGGATGAGGCCACTCCTCTATAGCCTTTTTCATGGTAGGGTCAACTAATATTCCTTCATTGGTGATAATGTGCCCCAAGAATGAAACTTATTGTAACCAGAATTCAAATTTTATAATTTTTCAAAATCGATTATCCATCCTCATAGTTTTCAATATAACCCTTAGAGGATCCTCATACACTTCCCAAATTTTTTAACATATCAGTATATCATCGATAAAACTACCATGAATTCATTAAGGTTGTCCTTAAAGTCTCTATTTATTAAATCCATAAATATAGTAGGATCATTAGTTAATCCAAAGGGAATAAAAAAAAACTCATAATTCCTATATTATGTTTGGAAGGTAGTATTTGGAATATATTATTTATTACCCTAATTTATGATTCCCATATCAAAGGTCAATCTTGGAGAATAATTTATCCCCATGAAGTTAGTCAAATAAATAATCAATCATTGGGAGAGGGACTTTTTCTTCATTGTGATCTCATTAAGTTCTCTATAATCAATGCATAGATTCTTTGATCCATCCTTTTTTTACAAATAGAATAAGTCCTCCCATTTGAAACACACTTGGCCAGATAAATCCCTTATCCAAAAGATCTTGAAGTTATTTCTTTAATTCCTCTAACTGCATATTTTTCAATTCTATATGGGGTCTTCATATCGGCTTGGATCCATGTAACGACCCAAAAATTATTTAATGAAAATTACTCTTTGTCTATTGAAATGTCTTCTTATGGTTATGTAAAATGTATGCATTTATTTTTTTATTTTTTTAATTTAAAATACTATTAATAATTCTAAAAGTTGCTAATATATTCATTTTACAGTGATCACATGATTAGTATAAATATATGGCTTTAACAAATCCAATTTACTCAGACAAAGGAAGCGATGACCTCATCCAGTAGACTTTCCCTGTACGAAGACCATTTTTCAGATCTTGGAAAGGAGGTGGTGTCATTGGGCTTCGCTCTTGACCAAGCCCAAGCTGATCTTGAATACATTAAGCTTGAGCGAAACCTCCTATGGGAGAATTGGAAGTTGAAATAGATCACCACTCGAGCGATGTTATCCGAGCCACCCCAAGAGTCTGCCACCATCACAAACCTTACCCTAATGTCTTATGTGGGTGTTTTAAAGGGTTATGTAACAATACCCTAGTATTATGATTATGTACACTATATTTTTAGATAATAAAGAATATACTTTCATTTTATTATTGTTACTTTGTAAATAGTTTTTAAAGAACAAATTGTATTTTTTTAGTTAATGTTCATATAAGTAATCTATTTTGATAAATTAATGGATTTTTGAATTAAATAATATTTTAATAAAATATTATTATTAAATTACTTTTTATTAATTATAAATGTTTGTATAATATTTATGAATACAATTGTAATTTTAATTATGGTTTGAAATCTATTTTTGTCAAAACTCATGAATTTTTGATAAATTTCAATTTTTATTTTCAAATTTAAAATTCACATATTTAGAAAATTATTAGGATAAAATGAATATTATTTTTGGAATCAGGATGTCGAAATTATCCAACAGTGAATTTTTCATAAATTTCAGAGATAATCGAATTTTTGGGTACAAATTAAATACTGTTTAAATATATAATGTGTTTTATGACATCATAATGACCCAACAGTGATGTAATAAAATACTATAAACATTATGTTCGGCCAATATATGTTTTAAAATTAAAATAATGTGTTTTTAGGTTTGTTTTATTTATTTTACAAAGATTTAGTGGACCTTTCAAGACTTATAAAACATTTTAGTTTTTTTAAATTGTTTTCCTTGAGAGTGTGACTCACCTCCACATAAGAAACCCTATTATTTCAATATGTTAGGCCATTTTCCTAATAAAATATTGTTTTCTAATTCCATTTGGCAAAAAACATGGGAAAAAACCATGGGCTGGTTTGTGGTTTTGATTGGTTTAATGTGTGGTGTCCCAAACCTAAATAATAATGAATTCTCTCTCCTTTACTATATAAATCCACCCAAGATACCACTTCCTCTACACAAAATTCATTTATATTTCATCCAACCTTTTCGCTCCTCTCTCTATAATCCTCCCATGGTGCCATAATCTCACAAGAAGTCTCTCTCAAGCCCCTCCCAAGCCTTTGGGATCACAATTTCAAGTAAGGGATTCCTTCTTTTCTCTTTTAGTCCAAGTTTCTTAATATTGTTATGACCTTCTATTTTCAATTATAAATGTTAGGTTATGATTTCAAACCTCCCCTCTAATTTTATCTTTATGTTTTAATGATGAGATCCCCCTTTATCTCTCATCGATGCCTTCCATGTAAACTCGTTACCATGCTGAAATTCCGTAAGGAATTTCTCTCTCCTCATTTATATTCAAGTAATTATTTTGTATCATGAATTTAAAATACATTAAAATTGTTGGGACATGTATCTATATGAACCTATTACTATTAATTTCATCTAAATATTATGAAACACATGTTTCTCTCTCATCAACCATTTTTATGAGTTCTTATATCATGCCGTTACGCTGCCGAAATTGCACCGCGATTTTCCAAGCCAAAGTCATTGTGTAGTGAATATCATACCCATTTCTCTATCAAGGGTATTCACATTTTTGCACATTTACTTATTTTTTAAAGAGGTTCATGTATGAATTCCAAAATCCTTTATCATGGAATAAATGATGATATTTAATGTATCCATGTTTTATGATTCATGCGGCACACTTATGCATGAAATGAAATGATTAAGAAGGGTGCACCCTGATAGTGCTCCAATGCATTAGGTAAAGTATAGTATCATGATGTATCATGTGCAATGAGTGTTGAATCATGATAATTCAAGTGAAATAGGGTTCTACTCGTGCTTCATGTGCAATGAGGGTTTACTCATGCTCCATGTGCAATGAGCCTTGGCTCATGCTAATATCATGTTAAATGTTGCCACATCTCCATGTTATGTCTATCATGTTTTATCATTTATTTATGTTTATGTTTCTATTGTGCTCCATTTATATTCCTATTGACTAACATTTATTTTAATATTCATGTTATGATTTGTTTAATCCCTTACTGGGCTTTATAGATCACTATTTTTTATGCATGTCCTCAGGTTATCCCATACAATGCTAAGTAAGAGGGAATGTAGTGGTCATGTAAAGGAAGTTTTCAATAAGATATTGTGTTTTATGTTTTAATTTTTTATATAATGATCCTAAGACCAAAAGACACTAGACCTCTGGATATTCTATGTCGTATCGAGTTAAGGTTTTATGTAATAAATTATATTAAGTGTGTAATAAAAGTAGGGTTGTTATAGTTGGTATTAGAGGACATGTTTAGTTTTTTTGGGATTAGGATTAGAAAACCCTAGTAAAAGGCTAAGGTATAAGACTAAGTATAATAAAAACATTCTTAAGTTTTGGTGAGTATTGAGTAAGTGTTTTATCAAGAAAATACATCCTTGTATGGATACAAGCAGGTAGAGGTGGCTCTGGAACAGATGTACCTATGAGTGAAAAATCCAACAAGGAATTTCGGGCCCGACCTGGGGTATCCTTGTAAATACCTGTAAAAATTCAGGGAATTTTTTTTTCTTAATTTTCTTTGGAATTTTACAAGAACACAGTTTCGGACGGCACCTGATTTTGAGGCCCAGTATGCCCAGAATCATTTTCCGAAGTTTAGCTCGGGTACGTTCAGTGAACGAATGAGCGGGTTTTTCTAACTTTTGAACCGGTGATCAGAATCAAATTCTGAGGGGACAAATGGGATCACAGCGCCAGTAATTTCTTAGAAACACCTTTTCCAGAGTAGCGTTTGCTCGGGTGTGGTTTTTAAATTTTCGGGTTAAGTAAATGAATAAAATAAAATGGTGCGACCAATTTATTTTATTTTAAGTTGTTTAACCTAAGTTAAGAGGTTAAATTTGGACCCACAATATCATACAACACTAGGTAGGATATTTGTGGGGTGGGGCCCACACGAGCCCCACTTTTTTTCAACCCCATCCTTTAATTAAGTAATGCACCCGTACCCCCATTTTTTAATGAAGTCAACCCTTGCGTTTAATCTGGATAATAAACGCCTCATTAATTAGGCAGTTTAAACTCTTCAATTAATTCAATTAATTGACTGTTTCAATTTATTTTGAAATTAAAAACGTTGGCTTGTGTGTTAATAAAATAATACAATTCTTATTTTATTAAAGGTTGGTTGTGAGAGAGGGTTTGAGAGAAATCACTCAAGCCGTGAGACACTCCTTCATCGACGAAGAATGCGAAGAACGCGAATAACATTAAGAACGCGAAGAACGCGAAGAACGCCAAACTCCGACGAAGGTCGAAAAGAACACCGGATCCTCAGAGATCAAAGACGCGATGCTGAAGAATCCTTTCTCCGTGATGCGACGACCCTTCTTCCGTGATGCTTCTTCCGTGACGTTCCTTCTCCCGCGACAATCTCCGAATCATCAACCGCTTGAGGTAGGGGTTATTTTAAATTGTTTGTTCATGATTACTTCCGCCGCTTTCTTCATTCCAATTTGAGCTGCCTGTTATCACAATAACGGGAGGAGGTCGGACCGCACAAACAAGGCTGACCCTCCTCCCCCTTGTTGGTTGATTTTTGTTGCGGCTCGGGTAAGGCGGCGCGGTGCCGAAGCACCGCGCGGGAAATGTTAAAGGAAGGGCAGAGAAGCGCGGCGCCGTCGCGCCACACCGTTGAAAACAAACTAATCTGCAGCACCGTCGCACCATGCTGAAGAACCTTGATGGAACCTTGAAGACACCACGACCGGAGCGGGACCGCGGTGGAGGGGCGCGGCGCCGTCGCGCCGTGACGGACGGACCAGGCCGCGGCTTAGGCCGCGACAGAGCAAGGACCAGCGGCCGGTTGGGGGCCGCCGGTAGCGGAGCAGGGGGACCGGCCCGTGCCGGTCCCGTGGCGGCAGCAGCCGGCTGGCCGGAGCGGGCTGGCTGGTCAGGGGGAAAACCGGGGGTCCGTAACCCATGGTTGGCCAGCAGGTGCGGCCCCCCACTTGGGGGCTGCGGTTACGAAACAGGGGGGAAGCCCACCCCCCATCCGATCGGCCGAAACGGCCAAGCTACCTGGCGACCGGGCTGCGCCCAAGCGGGCAGAACCCGGACCCGGGTCGGGTCGACCCGGTTCGGGCCCACCTAGGGGGTCTCGGGCCGGTCGGTCCGGGCCCGAAACCCCCACTTTCGGACCCCTCACGGTCTTTTGCCCATAACATGGGCTGCGGACCTCCGATCGACACACCGTCAGCTGTGAAGCGATCCTTGGATTGAGGCAGTCGTTTTGGTATACTACACTCATGGTTTCAGAGGACTTTGGGTTCGGCCGGGTTGGTTCATACACGAAACCAACCGGGCCCTAGGAGCGGGAACACTTATAACTTGAGCTCCGGACGTCCGATTGACGTGCCTTCGACTATGATGGATTACTATTAGTGAGACAAACATTTTGGCTTACTATGATTGAGGTTTGGACATAGTTGGAGTATAGTAGGGTTGGTTTTGACTTAAAAACCAACCGGGCCCCTAGGACGAAAAAGCCAATAAATCTCAGACCGGGCGTACGATTGACGTGCCGTCTGTGACATTGAGTTCCTATTGACAATACGGAACTTTTGGATACATCAACTCTAGAATATGTGTCATTTGATGTATCATCCCCTCGGCTCGTGGAACGGACCCTCCCGAATGAGCTTGCTGTGTGCGGAAACCCTAGAGCTGGCTGTGACTGCGACGACGATGACGACTGTATAGAAATCCTTCGTGGATTCGACGACGACGACTACAACACTCAGTGATCCTACGTGGATCAGTGCTACCAATCCTGTATGGGTCAGATCCTGTGTGGGTCATCGCTCAGTGGTCTTGTGTGGGCCTGCGCCTACATATCCTTTGTGGGTCCGATCCTGTGTGGGTCATTGCGGGGGTTAGTTACCTATCGATCCTTTGTGGGTCATTGCAGGGGTTAGTTACCTATCGATCCATTGTGGGTCATTGTGAGGGTTAGTTACCTATCGATCCTTTGTGGTTCATTGCGGGGGTTAGTACCTATCGATCCTGTGTGGGTCCGACAGCTTAGATGAATCAGTGGATACATCTGATCATCTCTGTCATCTTACGAAGAAGTATACCTGTGCGAGATGAATCTTGACTTTCGATCCTTATTTTTGATAATATTGACTTGATATCCTATGTGTATTACTTTATGCTTTCCTATGTGGATCGGGTTGTGATTTCCTGTGTGGACTGGGTTGTACTTGAGCTCGGATGTTAGAGCCGAGCGAGAATTGATGACTTAGGTATATGTATGGGTATATACCTAAGTAGTGTCGGATGTTACTTCGTGATTGTATATTTCCTTTGTGGATTATCCTTTGTGGATTATGGGAGACCTTCGGGGGTCTTGGGGTCCCTACTGAGTAGCTTATACTCACCCCTGCACAGGCTATGCCCGCACTACGTTGTGTTGGTTACAGACGACGGACAGTGCTGATCGTAGTTGAGGCTTGCGGAGCAGGACGGTACCTGGAGGTGGACCACTGGGTGGGACGTACTCAGAGCAAACAACTGGACCCGAGGAGCTTGGAGGATATCTGTACCCACCCTTCAGGTGGGACTTCTAGTCGACGGCTTGAGGCTGCAGCTTTACTTTTTAGTTTTTGTACTCCCTTTTTCAGTTGTACTTTACTTTCAGTTTGGGTTTGTATTCTGGCCCACTTACTTTTCCGCACTTACTATTGTACCCAGTTTTTACTTAGTGTTTACATCTTCTTGTTTGCTCTATGGTGTTTTTTTACTTTACAAAGGCAATGCCTTCCCTTTTTTCCCGGGAATTACGCCTTGGTGCTTGTCGCCAGCCCCTGGCCTATGGAAGGCGGGCTTGGGGTAGTCACGACATGGGCCCCGAGGACGGGTCGTGACAAATTGGTATCAGAAGAGTTCGGTTCAACCGCAGAACTCAGGACTCTGATCTTTTTATATGTGAAGCAATAGTGTTAAGAGTATTGAGTGTAGTTATCAGTCCAGGGAGTCTATTGTTGGTGCAGAGGCTGAGGTATCCGTACACCAGGACCTTGACTTCTGATTTACGACTTAATGCATGAAAACATTGATTGCATGTGTGTTTCAAGTTTTCTTTGTGATTACCTTGTGTTAGCTCACCAGGTATACTGATTGACCGTGGAACACCTGTTTCTTTTTAGGATGGCCCCATGACGGCATCTAGCTAGGGTTCCGAGCATTGTACGTGATGATAGCCCACCGAGCAACGAGCCCTCGGTACAGGGCCCTTTGACAGCAGAGGCACCGGCGGTACCGCTACTCACAGAGCCACCGACGCTACCAGCCCTAGCCGCTGACGATGCACGTCGCCTTAGTGCACTGCACGAGTTTCAGCGTTAGCGACCGCCCAGGTTCCGCTGGGAGATGGACCCTCAGGCAGCCGAGGATTGGCTGGAGGTAGTTGTACGAGTTTTCAGGTTAGTAAGGACACCAACAGACCTCATGGTGATCCTCGCAACGAGCCTCCTGCACGCGGTAGTAGGAAGATGGTGGAGCTTGATGCTCCAGGTGCACGACGAGGCATCTCTCCTCTGGACGGGCTTTGAGAGCCTCTTTCGCTCGGAGTTTTTCCCAGCCACCCTCCGTGCGGTTCACATCCAGGAGATTCTACAACTGCGGTAGGGCAGCTTGACGGTCACCCAGTACTCGGCGAGATTTACAGATCTCTCGTGCTATTCGACAGACATGGTATGAGACCCATTATTCTGGGCTTGGACCTTCGAGTAGGGATTGAGGCAGGAGATCAGGGCATCTCTGGTCTCCCTCAGCATTCCAAAATTGGCAGGGGTACTAGAGAGAGCCCTTCTCATCGAGAGCTTCCTTGCCGAGCCTACATCAGCAGCGAGACCTACCGTAGGGCGGCACGTAGCAGAGTCTTCTGTAGCAGGCAGTCGATAGATGACTCATGGGTCCAGGCAGACCAGAACCTCAGGCAGACGACCTCAGGACACTGGCTCAGAGGTGCGGGGCACTCAGTGTGGAGCCAGTCTTTCGAGAGGTACATAGTGCTACGCATGCGGCGGGTAGGGCCACATGGCTCATGACTGCCCGACCCGCTGTACCGAGGAGTACCAGATGGTTGAGGGACCACCCAAGCAGAGGCGGAGGGTCGACCGTGGCGGTCCGTAGGGAGAAGATAGACGAGGCATAGGAGCTGGCCGAGTAGCAAGTGGTGGACGACGCTTTCAGGCTCTACCACCACCACCCCTAGGAGGTCCACCCCGACCACAGGGAGCTGGCGGGAAGAGACAGGCACAACTCCAGGAAGCGGAGGCCTACAACCACGGCGTGTCCGAGATGATTCGAGGTACTATCTGTGTCTATTCCACCCTTTCTATAGTTCTTATAGACACAGGATTGAGTCATTCTTTCATAGCCGCTGCCCTTGTCCAGATCTTGGAGATTCCGACAGAGCCGTTGGCTCGATCCATACGGCTAGAGAATCTTACGGGAGCAGACTCGACGATTATGAACTCGTTCCGACAGTGTGAGCTTACTCTAGGAGTCGAGAGCTTCAGCTGGGATATTCTTGTAGTGGCTTCGATGCCTTACGACGTCATCTTGGGCATGGATTGGTTATCTATAGTCCATGATCAGATTGACTGTATGAGGCGCAAGGTGCGGTGTGTACGCACCGACGGGAGCAGGTTCACCTTCACCGGTGAGAAGGGAGCCTTCGCAGCACAGGATGGACTCTCGCAGAGGAGAGGACAACCCATCACTCATCAGTTGGCTAGCCTCATCCTAGGAGCAGTTGACGTGGAGAGTCCTGGTTTTCCTGCAGTGGTGGATCAATATGTGGACGTTTTTCCAGACGACGTTCTAGGACTACCTCTTCGCAGAGAGGTAGAATTTTATATTGATCTGTACCCTGGGACAACCCCGATATCCAACCCATCATATCGGATGGCTCCTGCCGAGCTTTGAGAGCTACGGGTATTGTTGGAGGACTTGCAGGGCAAGGGATTCATCTGACCCAGTGTTTCACCCTGGGCTTCCCCGATATTGTTCGCCAAGAAGGCGGACGGGAGCTTGCGACTTTGTGTCGACTATCATCACCTGAACCAGGTGACAGTGAGGAACAAGTATCCGCTACCGAGGATTCATGACCTCTTCGATCAGCTCAAGGGAGCACAGTGGTTCTCGAAGATAGACCTCAGGTTAGGCTATCATCAGCTCAGAGTTCGGGATGAGGACGTGCAGAAGACGACCTTCAGATGTCGGTATGGCCACTATGAGTTCTTGGTTATGCCATTTGGCGTAACCAATGCTCCAGCAGTGTTCATAGGCCTCATGAACAAGATCTTTCAGCCATACCTCGATTGATTTGTCGTGGTCTTCATCGACGACATTTTGATATACTTGACGACTGAGGAAGAGCACGCCTACCACTTACGGGTTATACTTGACACACTCTGAGAGCACCAGCTTTATGGAAAGCTCTCAAAGTGTCAGTTCTGGATATGTGAGGTCAACTTTTTGGGACACGTCATCTCTGAGGTGGGAGTTGTGGTGGATCCTGCGAAGATCAAGGCAGTGCTAGCTTGGGAGCCACCCAGGAGCATGACGGAGGTGTAGAGTTTCTTGGGACTAGCTGGATACTATCAGAGATTTGTGCCAGACTTCTCCAGAGTTGCGACGCCACTCTAAGCTTTGATGAAGAAGGGGAAACCCTTTGTGTGGTCAGATAGATGTCAGCAGAGCTTCCAAAATCTGAGACAGAGATTGACCAGCGCACCTTTCTTGAGGCTTCCGGAGGAGGGAGTTGGGTACGTGGTTTACTGCAATGCATCAGGGACCGGACTCGGATGTGTCCTGATGTAGGAGAGGGCCGTGATCGCCTATGGATCATGTCGGTTGAGGTAGCATGAGCAGAAATATGCTACCCATGACCTGGAGTTAGTAGTAGTGGTCTTTGCTATGAAGATGTGGCGACACTATCTGATGGTCGAGCGCTTTACAGTCTATTCTGACCACTAGAGTCTCAGGTATATCTTCTCATAGAAGAACCTGAACCTGAGACAGTGGCGATGGCTCGAGTTCCTCCAAGACTAGGACTTTGAGATAGTCTATACTCCTGGAAAGGGGAACGTAGTAGCCGATGCACTCAGCAGGAGGACGGGCATTCAGCTACTTGGGGTGGCGACAGAGCAGCTATCCGCTTTGCAGATATCCTTCGTGGATAGAGATGGAGCAACCTTCCTTCAGTCACTCACAATCACTCCTCCACTACTACAGCAGGTCAGAGAGGCACATCGTGGGGATGCTGACTGTGAGACGCGGCGTGCGCAGATATCCTCAGGACAGACACCTGATGAATTCTCCATGGGAGGAGAGCACGATTTCCTTTTCAGAGGACGTACATTGGTACCAGTTTCTTTACAAGAGGAGGTGCTAAGAGAGTTTCACACTTCCCCTTTGGCGGTACATCCTGGAGTGGCGAAGACGTACCAGGATCTCAGACGACAACACTGGTGGCCGGGCATGAAGAAGGTTGTGGCTGAGTTCGTTTCTCGATGCCTCACCTGCCAGAAGGTGAAGGCATAGCACCAGGTACCAGCTGGCTTGGTGCAGCCCTTGGAGGTCCCGGAGTTGAAGTGGGACGGCTTATTTATGGACTTTGTGACTGGAATTCCATTCACTTCCAGAGGTCACGACTCCATTTGGGTGATTGTCGACCGACTCACCAAGTCGGCTCACTTCTTACCCATTAGAGAGCAGGGCTCAGTGGTGAGCTTGGGACGCCTCTACGTTCAGGAGATTGTATGGCTTCATGATGTTCCATCTTCTATCGTCTCCGATTGAGATGCTCGCTTTACTTCCCGGCTTTGGAAGGGGTTACAGGAGGAATTCGGGATGCAGCTACGTCTGAGCACCGCCTTTCACCCCCAGACAGATGGTCAGACGGAGAGGACTATTCATACTCTCGAGGACATGCTCCGCGCATGTGTCCTCAACTTTGGTCGCAGTTGGGAGGACCACCTACCCTTAGTGGAGTTCGCGTACAACAACATCTACCACTCCACCATCGGGATGAAACCATAAGAGGCATTGTATGACCGACCTTGAAGATCACCGTTGTGCTGGACAGACCCTGGGGATTCATCACTTATGGGACCAGAGATGGTCCAAGCCATGACGGAGAAGGTCTAAGTCATCCAGGAGCGGATGAGGAAATCTCAGAGCCAATAGAAGTCTTATGCTGACAGGAGGCTAAGGCCACTAGAGTTTGAGGATGGCGACCATGTCTTCTTGCGGGTCTCACCTCGACGTGGATTACGGAGATTTGGTCGAGGCGGAAAATTGTCTCCGCGCTTCATTGGACCATTCCAGGTCCTCAATAGGATTGGCGAGGTGGCTTATCGCCTGGCTCTTCCACCTCAGTTGCACCGGGTGTACGACGTCTTTCACGTATCTCAGCTGAGGAGATACGTTCACGACCTGACACATATCATTGACCATGGGGATATGTATATTGATGATGGGGAGACTTTTTCGGAGGTCCCGGTGGAGATTGAGGATCGATAGGAGCGGGTCCTACGTGGATGGTCGATTCCTCTAGTGCGCATCCGATGGCAGCATGGGAACCTCCAGGAGAGCACTTGGGAGTGGGAGGCTCAGATGCGTGCTCAGTACCCACATTTGTTTCCCTAGTTTTTGATGTATCTTTACAGGGACGCAAATCCCTGAGGTGGGAGTGATGTAAATACCCGTAAAAATTCAAGGATTTTTTTTCTTAATTTTATTTGGAATTTTAAAAGAACGTGGTTTCTGACAGCACCTGATTCTGAGGCCCGGTGTGTCCGGAATCATTTTCCGAAGTTTAGCTCAGGTACGTTCAGTGAACGAACGAGCGGGTCTTTCTAACTTTTGAACCGGTGCTCAGAATCAAATTCTGAGGGCACCGATGGAATTGCAGCGCCAGTAATTGCTTAGAAACACCTTCTCTAGAGTGCGTTTGCTCAGGTGTGCTTTTTAATTTTTTGGGTTAAGTAAATGAATAAAATAAAAAGGTACAACCAATTTATTTTATTTTAAGTTGTTTAACCTAAGTTAAGAGGTTAAAGTGGGACCCACAATATCCTACACCACTAGGTAGGATATTTGTGGGGTGGGTCCCATACGAGCCCCACTTTTTTTCAACCCCCCTCCTTTAATTAAGTAACACACCCGCACCCCCCTTTTTTAATGAAGTCAACCCTTGTGTTTAATCTGGATAATAAACGCCTCATTAATTAGGCGGTTTAAACTCCTCAATTAATTAAATTAATTGATTGTTTCAATTTATTTTGAAATTAAAAACGTTGGATTGTGTGTTAATAAAATAGGACAAGTCTTATTTTATTAGAGTTTGGTTGTGCGAGAGGGTTTGGGAGAAATCACTCAAGCCGTGAGACACTCCTTCCTCGACGAAGAACGTGAAGAACGCGAAGAACGTGAAGAACACATACCTCCAACGAAGGTCGACAAGAACGCCGGATCCTCGAAGATCGACGACGTGATGCCGATGAATCCTTTCTCCGCGACACAACGACCCTTCTTCCGCGATGCTTCTTCTGTGACGTTCCTTCTCCCACGACAATCTCCGAATCATCAACTGCTTGAGGTAGGGGTTATTTTAAATTGTTTGTTCGTGATTACTTACGTAGCTTTCTTCTTTCCAATTTGAGCCTCCTGTTATCACAATAACGGGAGGAGGTCGGACCGCACAAACACGACTGACCCTCCTCCCCCTTGTTGGTTGATTTTTGTTGCGGCTCGTGTAAGGTGGCGCGGTGCCGAAGCACCGCCCGGGAAATGTTAAAGGAAGGGCGGAGAAGCGTGGCGCCGTCACACCACGCCGTTGAAATCAAAATAATCCATGGTGCCGTCGCGCCGCACCAAAGAACCTTGAAGGAACCTTGAAGACACTGCGGCCGGAGCGGGGCCGCAGCGGAGGGGCGCGGCGCCGTCACGCCGCGCAGGACAGACCAGGCCGCGGCTTAGGCCGTCGCGGAGCAAGGACCGACGGCGGGTTCCTGGCCACCGGTGTCGGAGCAGGGGGACCGGCCCATGCTGGTCTTGTAGCGGCAGCAGCCGGCTGGCCAGAGCGGGCCGGCCGGTTAGGGGGTAAATCGGGGGTCCGTAACCCCCGGTTGGCCAGCAGGTGCGCCCCCCCACTTGGGGGCCGCGATTAAGAAACAGGGGGGCATCGCCCCCCCCATTCACTCGGCCGAAACGGCTGAGCCACCTGGTGAACAGGCCACGCTAGCATGCTGGGCCATCCCGGACCCAGACCTGGGTTGGTTCGACCTGGTTCGGGCCGACCCAGGGGGTCTCGGGCCGGGTCGGTCCGGGCCCGAAACCCCCACTTCCGGACCCCTCATGGTCTTTTGCCCATCACTTGGGATGCAGACCTCCAATCGATGCACCGTCAGCTGCGATGCGATTGTTGGATCGATACGGTCGTTTAGGTACACTAAACTCAACGTTTCGGAAGACTTTGGGTTCGACCGGGTTGGTTCGTACACGAAACCAACCGGGCCCTCGGAGCAGAAACGCTTATAACTTGATCTCCGGACGTCCGATTGACGTGATCTCAACTTTTATGGATTCCTCTTAGTGAGACGGACCTTTTGGCTTACTCCGCTCGAGGTTTGGATGCAGTTAATGTATGTTCGGGTTGGTTTTGACTTAAAAACCAACTGGGCCCCTGGGACGAAAAAGTCAATAACTCTCAGACCGGGCGTCCGATTGACGCGCCGTCTGTGAGATTGAGTTCCTATTGACGATATGGAACTTTTGGATACATCAACTCCGGACTATGTGTCAGTTGATGTATCACCCCCTCGGCTCGTGGAGCGGACCCTCCCGAACGATCTTGCTGTGTGCGGAAACCCTAGAGTTGGCTGCGACTGCGACGATGATGACGACTGTACAGAAATCCTCTGTGGATTCGACGACGACGACTACAACACTCAGAGATCCTACGTGGATCAGTTCTACCGATACTGTGTGGGTCAGATCCTATGTGGGTCAGTGCTCAGCGGTCCTGTGTGGGCCAGCGCCTACAGATCATGTGTGGGTCCGATCCTGTGTGGGTCATTGCGGGGGTTAGTTACCTATCGATCCTTTGTGGGTCATTGAGGGGGAAATTTACCTATCGATACTTTGTGGGTCATTGCTGGAGTTAGTTATCTATCAATCCTTTATGGGTCATTGCGGGGGTTAGTACCTATCGATCCTGTGTGGGTCCGACGGCGTAGATGAATCAGTGGCTACATCTGATCATCTCTATCGTCTTACGAAGAAGTATACCTGTGTGAGATGAATCTTGACTTTAAATACTTATTTTTGATAATATTGACATGATATCCTGTGTGGATTACGTTATGCTTTCCTGTGTGGATCGGGTTGTGATTTCCTGTGTGGAATGGGTTGTACTTGAGCTCGGATGTTGGAGCTGAGCGAGAATTGATGACTTAGGTATATGTATGAGAATATACCTAAGTAGTGTCGGATGTTACTTCGTGATTGTATATTTCCTTTGTGGATTATCCTTTGTGGATTCTGGGAGACCTTCAGGGGTCTCGGGGTCCCTACTGAGTAGCTTATACTCACCCCTGCACAGGCTATGCCCGCACTACATTGTGTTGGTTGCAGACGACGGACAACGCTGATCGTAGTTGAGGCTTGCGGAGAAGGTCGGTACCTGGAGGTGGACCACTGGGAGGGACGTACTTGGAGCGGACGGCTGGACCCGAGGAGCTTGGAGGCTATCTGTACCCACCTTCAGGTGGGAATTCCAGTGGACGACCCGAGGCTACGGCTTTACTTTTCAGTTGATGTACTCCCTTTTTCAGTTTTACTTTACTTTTAGTTTGGGTTTGTATTCTAGCCCACTTACTTTTCCACACTTACTATTGTACCCAGTTTTTACTTAGTGTTTACTTCTTCTTTCTTGCTCTGTGGTGTTTGTTTACTTTACAAAGGCAATGACTTCCCTTTTTTTTCTGGGAATTACGCCTTGGTGCTAGTCGCCAGCCCCTGGCCTATGGAAGGAGAGCTTGGGGTAGTCACGGCACATGCCCCGAGGATGGGTCATGACAATCCTGGTTCATGAAAATGGGCCTTGCTGCACTCTTAGTTATGACACTCCCAAGGGATATGGTTTGGTAAATTCACAATCTTTGTATGAACCATTATGAAGGGAATTAAAAAAAATTCCCCTAAAAATATATGTTAGAAAGTACATCATGGAAAACATTGATTGAATCATATAGATTCATAAGGTAAGGAAATAAAAGTTATTTATAAGTCATCTATTTTTTTCTTCGGATTACCATTTATGTGTTACCCATAAATTTCCTTTCATTCCATCCAAAAACTGATAATAGGAGGACTCGGGCTAACAACTAATGTGCAGATCAATGCGATGACTGTTCTAATGAGATCCTAATCTGATGGGAGCGAGAATTGAAAACTTTTCCATGATAATCTCTTAGTTAACTCAATAATTGAATAGAAACATGATTCAAGAGGAACTTTTAACCCTCCTAAGAAAGAACAAGTCACTATTGACAGCTTCATGAGACAAGAGCCTCCTACTTTTAATGGATCATCAGATCCCTAAATCTCCAAAAAATGGATCAACTCCATTGAAAAGATATTCTCCATCCTTAAATGTTATGAAAAAGAGAAGGTTATCATGGATGCTTATCATATGGAGGGTGAAGCTGATCAGTGGTGGACATTGATCAATAATACGAAGATTGATGAGGAGATTGAAGCATTGGAATGGAACGATTTCCAAAAGATGTTTTTTAATAAAAAAATTTTGTGCACCCTCCGGCTTAAGATGAAAAGGGACTTACTTCCCTCAAGAAAATAGATAAATAATCCATTAGAGCATACGAGGAAAAATTCACAAGGATGTCACGATACGCCTCCGACTTTGTCGTTACCCCTGATTGCAAGGTTGACCACTTCTTTGGTGGGATGAAACCTAGCCTACAGAAATCCCTGGCGATCCGTGAATTTGACAGCTATGAGAAAATTGTTTGATGTTACCTCAAGGTCAAAATGGAGATTGATGAATCTCAGGGGTATCATTGAGATAAGAAGAGTAAGGTGGAATTAAATTCTGGCGGTCTGATGGATAAATCCAATAGTGCTAAGAAGATCTAGCACCCCACTTTCAAAAGATGCAGAAAGAAGCATCCTGAAATTTCTTGAAGGGGACGAGGAAATGCTTTAGGTGTGGAAGAGAAGGACACCTAGTTATTATCTGCCGAAAAGAAAAACCCACGACTATGATAGAGGAGATGAATGCTCTATTAGACTCTCAACGCGTTGTTCATTGCTTCAACTACAAAGTACCAGGGAATCTTGTAAATTAGTGTCCTAAGCCAAATGTTTTTAGAGGAAAGCAATAACCTCCATGGCAGAAAGGATGATATTTTTCCATCACTACTACTGAAGTGAACCCTGACAACGAAGTGGTGATAGGTACACTAGTTATTCATTCAATAATAGAAAACATACTTTTTTATTCTGGTTCTATGCATTCTCTTATATCCCGAAAGTTTAGTAGAACAATCCCAACACAACAAAAAATTATCGAAGTGAATATTTCGATGAGTACGACAAATGGGGAAATCATTGAAACCCATGAATTTAGCTCCTCCCTAGTCATAATCGATGGATTGAACTTCCTGGATAATCTTGTCATAATCGCTTTGGTAGAATTTGATGCAATTCTTGGCACAGATTGGATTTCCCTATATAGAGCCAACATAAATTTATGTGAGAGGTAAATCACTCTCCATGTGGAGAATCGACCACTGATTATGTACAAGTTCAAGGAGTAAGATGAATCTTCTTTAGCTCCATCATCTCAAGCATGGATATTACTGACCTATGAGAACAAGTATCTAGCTCAGATGATTGAGTCTAAGGAGGAAACCATCATTGAAGACATGCTTATTTTGAGGGAATTTGCTGAAGTGTTTCCCATGTAATTTCCTAGTCTTCATGCTAGAAGAGATGTTTAATTCTCAATTGATCTTATACCTGGGGCATTGCCAATATCCATGAATCCGTATAGAATGGCTTTTGTGAAACTTGAGGAGTTGATGAAACAAATATAAGAGAATATGGATAAAGGGTTTATACACCCAAGTACTTCACCGTGGGGTGCACCTATCCTCTTCGTCAAGAAGAAGGATGGATCAATGCGCCTTTGCATCGATTATGGTGAGCTTAACGAAATCACAATAAAGAACACGTATCCTCTCCCAGGAATTGATGAATTGTTATATCAGCTATGTGGAGCACAATTCTTCTCCAAGGTAGATTTGTGGTCAGGATATTATCAAGTAAGGGTGAAGATGGATGATATCTCAAAGGATAATTTTCGTACAATATACGGGAACTATGAATTCATAGTAATGCCTTTTGGACTCAATAATGATATAAAAATCTTGATGGACTTGATGAATAGAGTCTTTAGAGATTACCTTGACAAATTTTTGATAGTCTTTACAGATGATATTATAATATACTCCAAAACCAAAGAGGATCATGAGGAGCATCTAAGAACTGTACAAGATACTTTGTGGAAGGAAAACCTCTATGAAAAGTAAAAAAAGTGTGAGTTCTTGTTGAATGAGGTCTCATTATTGGGTCATTTAATCCCAAGCAATGGGATATCTGTGGATCCATCCAAGACAGCTACAATTGAGGGATGGTCGAGGAAAACATTGGTAACAGATATCCATAGCTTCTTGGGGTTAGATGGATATTATCGCCGATTTGTGAGAAATTTCCATGATTGTCAAACCCCTTTACCAATCTATCTCAAAATAGAGTCAAGTTTTCTTGGAGTGATTAATGTGAAGAAGGACTCAAGGATTTTAAAAGGTGTCTTATCATTATGCCCGTGCTCACATTACCCATGATTGGATAACTTTTTTTGGTATTTAGGGATGGTTCGAAGAAGGGCCTAGGTTGTGTGTTTTTGCATAATGATAAAGTGATAGCCTATGCCTTAACATAGTAGAAAATACTTGAGAAAAACTATCCCACACATGATCTAGAGTTTCCAGCTGTGATCTTTTCATTGAAAATATGGCGGCATTATCTCTATAGGGAGATGTGTGAGATATATACTAATCACAACAGAATCATGTATATATTCACACAAAATGATCTTAATATGAACCAAAGAAGATGGATATAACTTATCAAGGAGTATGAATGATCAATCCACTACCATCCCGGTAAGGCAAAAAAGGCTTAATATGCTCTAAGTAGAATGAATCCTGTATCTTTATCAACGATGAGAATTAAAAAGGATCCAATATTATTAGATTTTCAGAGGATAGACATGGGAATCATTAAGGGAGGAACATCATCAATCCTTTCTCAAATGATTACTCAACCACCCCTCTTGGAGAAAATAAAGGATGCTCAAATAAAGGATGTGGAAATTCTGAAAAGGGTGGAAGCTATCAGAAATGGTAAATCATCATAGTTCATGTTTGAAAAGGATATAATTGTAAGATTTGGGTCACGATTATGTGTACCATATGATCTAGAGATAAATAAAGATCTTCTGAATGATGCATATAGCTCAACCTTCTTTATTCACCCAGGGAGCACAAAGATGTATCGAGATCTCCAAGAAAACTTTTGGTGGGACAATATGTAAAGGGAGATTGTTGAATATACATCAAAGTGAATGATATGTCAGTAAGTGAAGTCTGAGAGAAAAAAGTATAATGGGATGATGCAACCACTACCCATACCAATACAGAATTAGGAGAATATTACCATGGACTTTGTCACTGGACTTCCAAGGACATCTAGAGGAAACAACGCTATATGGGTCATTGTGGATCATCTTACGAATACAAATCACTTTATCGCGATTTGAGAGGACTTATAATTAGATCAAATTGCATGAATTTACATGAAATAAGTGGTAAGGCTGCATGGAGTACCACTATCTATTGTATCTGATCATGATCTGAGGTTCACCTCAAAGTTATGAAAAGGTCCCCAACATGCTATAAGAACTGAACTAGAATTCAGTACGGCCTATCATTGTCAAACTAATGGCCAATATGAGGGAACTATTCAGAAACATGAATATATGTTCAGATCATGTTCTTTGGACTTTAAAGGATGGTGGGACCAACATCTTCCACTAGCTGAATTCTCCTACAATAATAGTTTCCACTCAAGCATCCGAATGGCACCATATGAAGACCTTTATGGGAAAAGGTGCAGATCACCAGCATGTTGGGATGAAGTCGGAGAGAATAAGCTGCTAGGACCTGAAATGGTCGAAGAAATGGTAGAAAAGGTGAAAACCATTCAACAACATATCAAGGCAGCCAAAATTTGATAGAAGAGTTATGTGGATAACCATCGACGATACCTTGAGTTCAAATTTGGAGACATGGTGTTTCTACGCATATCTCCATGGAAGAAGGTCATGATGTTTGGAAAGAAGGAGAAGTTAAGTCCAAGTTATATCAACCCCTTCAAGATTCTTGATCGTGTCGGGGCTATGTCCTATCGAATAGCACTTCCACCTACCATGGCCAAAGTACACGATGTCTTTTATGTATTTTTCTTAAGGAAGTACATACTAGACCCTACACATGTACTCCCTTAAGTGGTAGTATAGTTAGAGGATGATATTTTTTATGAGGAGGAACTAGTGAAGATCTTATATCGTAGAGAAAAAGTTCTACAAAATAATACAATGCCCCTTGTCAAGGTGTTGTGGCAAAAACACAAGTTTGAAGAAGCGATGTGGGAATCAAAAGAAGTGATGAAGCAGAGTTACCCACATCTGTTTTTGTGTGGGAAAATGAAATTTTGAGGGAGAAATTTCTTAATGGGAAAAGATTGTAACAACCCAAAAATTCATTAATGAAAATTCCTCTTGGTCTATTTAAATATATTCTTATGGTTATGTAAAATGTATGCACTTATTTGGTTTTATGTTTTGATTTTAAAATACTGTTAAGAATTGTGACCATTGCTAATATAGACGTTGTACAATGATTACATGATTAGTATAAATATAAGGCTTTAACAAATCCGATTTACTTAGAAAAAGGAAGTGATGACCTCATCCAGTAGACTTGCCTCGTACGAAGCCCATTTTTCGGAGCTCGGAAACGAGGTGGCGTCATTGGGATTATCTCTTAACCAAGCCCAAGACGAGATAGAATATATTAATCTTGATTGGAATCACTTTTGATAGAAGTGGAAGTTGATAGAGATTACCACTCGAGTGATGTTATCCGAGCGACCCCATGAGTCTGTCACCATCGCGCACCTTACCCTAAGGTCTTCGGCGGGTTTTTAAGGTGTTATGTAACAAGACCCTATCATTATGGTTATGTACATTATTTTTGTATATAAAAAAGAATATACTTTCATTTTATTATTGTTACTTTGTAAATAGTTTTTAAATAAAAAATATTATTTATTTAGCTAATGTTCAACTAAGGAATATATTTTGATAAATTAATGGAATTTTGAATTAAATAAAATTTTAATAAAATATTATTATTAGTAAATTAATTTTTATTAAGTACAAAATATCTTATAATTTTTATGAATACAATTGTAATTTTAATTATGTTTTGAAATCTATTTTTGTCAAAACCCATGAATTTTTGATAAATGTCTGGTTTTATTTTAAAAGTGAAAATTCACATATTTAGAATTTTTTTGGATAAAATGAATATTATATTTGGAATCATGATGTTGAAATTATCCAACAGTGAATTTTTCATAATTTTCTAAGATAGTGTAATTTTTGGGTAAAAATTAAATTCCGTTTAAATATTTAATGTGTTTTATGACATAATAATGACCCAATAGTGATGTAATAAAATACTATAAAAATTATTTTCGGAAAATATATGTTTTAACATTAAAATAATGTGATTTTAGGTTTATTTTATTTATTTTAAGAATCTTTAGTGGATCCTTCAAGACTTATAAAACATTTTAGTTTTTTAAATTTATTTCCTTGAGAGTGTGACTCACCTCCACATAAGCAACCCTATTATTTTTATAAGTTAGGCCATTGGAATTATAAAATATTTTTTTCCAATACCCTTTGTCAAAAACCATGGAGAAAAACCATGGGATGCTTTGTGGTTTTGATTAGTTTAATGTGTGGTCTCCCAAACCTAAATAATAAAGAATTCCCTCTCATTTCCTATATAAACCCACCCAAGATCCCACTTCCTATTCACTCAAAGCATTTTTATTTCATCCAAAATATACCCTAACCTCTATATAATCCTCCCAACATACCCCAAGCTCCCAATAAGTATCTCTCAAGCCCCTCCCAAGCCTTTGGGATCACACTTCCAAGTAAGGGATTCCTTCCTTTCTCTTTTTATCCAAGTTTATTAATATTGTTATGCCCTTTTATTTTCAATTATAAAGGATGGGGTATGATTTCTCACCTCCCTTATACTATCCTATTTATGTTTTAATGATGATATACCCCTTTATATCTCATCTATTCCTTCCATGTATACCAGTTACTATTCTGAAATTCCATAAAGAATTTCTCTCTCCTCATTTATATTCAAGTAATTTTTTTGTATCACAAATCTAAATTCCATTACAATTGTTGGGAAATGTCTATATATAATCACCTTACTATACATTTCAATTAAATATTATGAGACACCCTTTTATCTCTTATCAACCATTTTTATGAGTTCTTATGTCACACCATAACATTGCTGAAATTGCACCGTGATTTTCCAAGCCAAAGTCATTGTGTTGTGAATACCATGCCCATTTCTCTATCAAGGTTATTCACCTTTATGAACATTTAATTATTTTTTAAAGAGTTTCATGTATTAATTACACACACCTTTATCATTTATTAAATGATTATGTTTAATGAATCCATGTTTTAGGATCCATGTGGTACACTTAAGCATGAAATGAAATGATTAAGAAGGGTGTGCCCTAATAACGCTCCAATGCATTGGGTAAAGTATAATATCATGATAAATCATGTGAAATGAGTGTTGAATCATGATAATTCATGTTCAATGAGGTTCTAATCATTATTCATGTGCAATGAGGGTTTACTCATGCTCCATGTGCAATGAGCCTTGGCTCATGCTAATATCATGTTAAATGTTGTTGCCACATCTCCCTGTTATGTCTATCATGTTTTATCATGACTTTATTTTTATGTTTATATTGAAATCCATTGATATGAATATTGACTAAAATGTATTGTAATATGCATTTTATGCTTTGTTTACTCCCTTAATGGGCTTTATAGCTCACCCTTTTCTTATGCATGTCCTTAGGTTATCCCATGCAATGCTAAGTACGAGGGAATGTAGTGGTCATGTAAAGGAAGTTTTCAATAAGATGTTGTGTTTTATGTTTTAAGTTGTTATTTAATGTGACTAAGCCCCAAAGAAACTATACCTCTCGATCTTATTTGTTGTATCATGTGAAGGTTTTATGTAATAAATTATGTTAAGTGTGTAATAAAAGCAGGGTTGTCATAATCCAGGTATGAGTTCAATGGATAAATCTACCTCTATTTATAGAGGATGTCCAAGTAATTTTTCAAAAAATACATCAATGTGTTCCTAAAATACATGGACATTTTCTATACTTATACTTTAATTTCCTTCTCCCTCTTCACTAATCATCTCTACAAACAAGGATATGAGATGTTCTTTTAGAAAAATCTCATACCGGGATACCTCTCCTTTGAAAATAATTGTAGGTTTTCCATTCAAGACTATTGAAATTTATTTGCTTCTATAGTTGATCTTATCATTATAATTTTAGTTCCAATCCTTACCTAGTATTATATTGAATTCCACTATGGTAATGACTACTAGTTTTTTAATGATATTTTACTCACCAAAGTTAATACAAGAGTTTCTGTAGACAATTTATTCCAGGATAATACATCCAGAAGTCTTGACTAACAAATATACTTTTAGAAGATCATGTATTGATTTTATATTATTTTAAAATATAGATGAAAGAAAATAATGCTTAGAACTATAATCAAACAAAGTACTTTCTTGATTTGAGATCACAATGAGTGTACTTTCCACCACATCATTCAGATCCTGTACTTTATCTGCTGTAATTGAAAATTCTTAAACTTTCTCCCTTGTACTATGCTAAGGTTTATAGTGGTTTCCCACCATTATCTTTTGTTTTGAAAATTGATTAGAAAAGTGAACAAGCTATCCAAACTTTAACCATTAATCTTCAGGATGGGATTATACCATCTTCCCTTTATCGTTAGTGTTGATAAGTTGAGTCTTCACCTCACTATGATATTTTTGATATATATGACCATATCTTACACCCATGTAGAAATTTACACTCCTATTAAATAAGTTACATAAATTATTCTTCCCATATTTTCTTTCATATAGGAAGTTTCACTTTCTATACTCATCTTCTGTGATCAAAATTATTCCCTGAGTTTGGCCCTATTGATATCTTCTTTTCATTTGAAATATGTGACTACTACATCTCTACAAACTCTAATTGAACCTTCATATCACTCCTAAATATCTTCTCAAAACAATATAGTATCTATTTTCTAAATTCCTTTATATATGGGGTCTCATTCCATCTAAGAATCAATCAAAATTTCCCTCAGGGTCCATAAACAATATAGAGGTGTGTCAAGAAAATCTTGTATGGTTCATTTCATATCTTCCCACTGATTCATTTTCCTTAAGATTCATCTTTATGAATTATTTCTCTTATTTTGTTCACATAAAACATGGAAAATATTTATTTAAAACATTACCCTGAACTCTTAACACTTCATAACATCAATATACCTTCTTGGATTTTTGTTTTTAATCAGTTTCCACAAATTTTCAGCTTCTCATTATAAAAGGTATGCTGCTAGGGTGAATTTATCTACCATTTAATAATAGATTATATAAAAGATATTTTCTATAGAGTAAATCCATTGTTTATCAATAAATAGGTCAATATATCCCCTAAAATAAAGTGGTAATTAACACATGAAGGACTCAATGGAAATTTATTCCCTTTTAGGTGAATCTAGTTGCTCAAATTGATTCAATTTATTATTCATAACTTTAGATAGTTGATTCATCATACTCATAATGTTTTCCATTACTGATTCCATCAAAATGACATCAATGAATCATCTATTTCACTAATAATTTAGGTGGTTTCTACTATTTCGTACCATTTTTTATAAAAGAAGAAGTCTTTAGTGATAAATGTGTGACTTTTAGGAATATTATAATTCTAAATAGAGTTTAAGACATAAAACATCATGCTTAAATATGTTCTTATTTAATAAAAATTACATTTTATATATATCCTTCATCATGGTTAATAAAAATATTGTGATTAACCAAATAAATTCCTCATGAGTGTCAAAACAGGTGTACAATAAGGCCCATTTTCATGCACCAGTTCTCAATCAAGTCTATCTCAATACAATTTTTTCTGGGTTTTTCCCCTAGGTACATCTATTCTAGTGCCACATCCACTTGTAGAATCCATACAGGGATTTCATTGAAGGGAAAACATTCGCTTAATACTTCACCAAAATTACAAGATGTTTTCAAATATTTAGGCTTATCTATAGGGTTATTACGAAAATTTTCAATTCATATTTTACACATATAACTAAACCATCATCTTATACCAATTTTGGAATCTTTCATTTTTATTAAATAATCTTTTCATTATAAGGAATAAGAAAAAGGATCTATTAAATTTTAGTTTATTGGAAATTTGGAACATAATAAAAGAAAACATAAAATGTTATTCTAATCCACATGAAAGAATTATTCATAGGCTTACCCTACTTTAATTTTACTACAACTCATATATTGAGGACATACATTAAAGGAAAGGGGTGATCAAACACCTAGTAAGGGAATAACCAAAGGATACATTTATCATGTGGTCATAAGGCATATAAATACGAACATGAGGTATAAAAATATAACGTGATCAAGATTACATGAGGTGTATCATAATAAAAATTATAATAATTATAACATGGAAATGTGTCTATAAAATTTAAATGATACATTTATAATCATATCACCATGGTTTTTCACTGAGGTTTCATAAATGAAAATTACTAAGGTTATTCACAAAGGTATCATAAAATATGTCATTTCTAGAGATTAAATTTTTTAACCCATGAATTTGAATTAAATAAGGGTGAACCACGCATATTTATTAATTTTATGTTATTAAAAGTAATCAAAATTAATTATTTAATCAATATCTTGTGGAGAATAATGTATGGGTTTCATATAAAATCATTGAGCGTGTAAGTTCTTGAAGGATTGACCATAACATCATTTTTAACCCACATAAAGGGAATGTGGGTATAATATATGTAAATATAAAAATAAATAAATTATATTAATATATAGGTAAAATAATATGGATAAATTAACGGTTTGGGTATTCCCAATATAAACATTTCTCATGTAAAAGAGATAAATTTGAGAAGTAAATTTGGCAGCTGATGAGTATAAAACATGGATTTAGAAAAGGGAAAATTGAGAAATAATGAAGGTATCCCATTTATAAAACATTATTTTAGTAGTAAGGGTATAACAAAGAGCATAATAAGATAAAGTAACACACCCTTTAGAATACATACACAAAAAGAATTATGTGAATGGAAAAGATGATGATGAGAATTCCCTTACCGTGAAGGGTTACTCCTACATATTTTGGATGGAACCATGGGGGATTAAGGAAAACTTTGGGAAACTCTTTGGGAGAAAAATAACAAGAAATTCATGGAGGATGGATTGGTAGTGAACCATAAATGTGAAATGGGTGTGTATTTATAGAAAAAGTGGAGGAATTTTTTAATAATTTCCTAATATAGGTCTTTGAAGTCTGTGTTGTGGAAAATGAAAAACCATTGGCCTAACCTTGGAGTTTTTATCATGGTTTTGGGAACTTGAGTCACATTTTATGATATTTTTATAAAATTGAACTGAAAACCATTTTTAATACTTCTTTGGACATGGAAAAGTATATTTTCTACAAAATAATGTTTTAAAACCAAATTTTACCTTTTCGAATTTAGAAAGTCACTTAGAGTTTTGAAAATTGATTAAAAACTATTAAAATTATTATTATTAATAAAATAAAATATTTCAGGTATTTTATTGTGGTTGAGTAATTATTAATTCATTATGACATAAATATGATGTCATAAAACAAGGCGAAAACCCAAAACTATATTTTTACTATTCACTGAAAAATAATATATTTTAGAAAATTATAAAAAATCACCATAACCTAATTTTGATTTTTTGATTTGAAATATAATATTTATTTTATACAAATCATTCTCCAAATACAAAAATTTTAACGTTTAAATATAAAAATCCTTATTTATTGAAAAATAATAGTTTTTAAGACAGTCAAATTTCTGACAGTTATAAAAATATACTAGGACATTATAAATTTATTTTATCATTTCTATTTAAATAGGAGTATTCTAAAAGAATATTTCATTAAAAATATTATTTATAATACCTTATTTTATTATAAAAGTGTGTATATATATTTTCTAAAAATACCATTATATTTTATTTACATCCAACAATCAAATTATCAAATTGGTCTAACGTAAACATATATTTTATTAAAAAAATTATTATCAAAAGTAGATTTGTGGAATGAAATTTTTATTTATACAAAGTAAATTAAACTTTATGTAACTAAGGCCTATAAATATTACACCTTATTACACCTATGTATGCCCTAAAGGTAAGGTGTGCGATGGTGGTAGTTTCATGGGGTGGCTCGGCTAACATTGACCGTGTGGAAATGTCAACTAACTTAAACTTATACCATAGTGGATTTTATTAAATCCTAAATTTTTGAAGCTTATCTTGGGATAGGTCAAGAGAAAACTCTAGTGACACTACCTCCCTCCCATGTTCTAACAAATGGCCTTTAAACGACAAGACTATACAGATTGAGGTTTTTATTTCATCTTTCTGCATCAATTATACACTATCATTGCTACTTATAAACACTAATTATAATGGTAAAATTATTAAATTTGGGTATAGTTCCCAATATAAAATTGACCCATGTTTATATGGACCAAAGGTCATATTTTACCAATGTTCAAATCCCAACAGTCACATTTCCATTTATACCCTATAAATACCACTTCATTCTTTCACTCAATATTCACTACAATTCCTCCTATGGTTATATATTCATTTTATATGATTTTTATTGGTTTACTAACATTTTTTTTCTTTTCTATAGTGTTTCTCATTGGAGGGATAATTATAGCAGATTTAAGAGATCCATATTTTATCATTTTAGATTTTCTATTTTATATTTTTTGTCCAATTGTAATGTTTGGAATTTTTATTAGTTTTGTAGATGAATAATATAATGATATTTATTAATGAGATAAGGTTTTTGGTTACTTTATACTTTTTATGTGTATAGTATTATATAATATAACCAAAATGTGTTTAGGAAATAAATATCATTTACAAATCCTAGTTCATTACATTTTTGGTGTCCTCTTTATTGAATTTTAAAGTGTTTTATGCATCTATTGGGGGGATTAAATGATTATAATTTTTCAAAAATTTATTTAATAATGATTATGATTTTTATTTATTTAAAAATTTCAGTATGTTAAGAGTTTAAAAAGGGCATAAATTTTGTTAAATGTTTGAAAAATTTCAAAATAAGGGATATTTTTTTTGTAATTTCTATAAAATCTATTTCAGTTTTATAATTTCCAAAAAGGTAGATTTCATTAGTGATAAGTTTTATTGAAATGATGTTTATCAGTAATTTTGGAGTTTTTATGTTTGTTTTATATTGTTTTGAATATTAAAAATACCTCATAATTATTACAATTATGTCATAAGTTTAAATAGATAATTCTAATTCCACACAAAACATTTAAATTACATTTTTTCAATTATTTAAGTAGTTTTAGCGTTTATAATGTTTTTATATGAATTTTTATTTTATTTGTTTTTTTGAAAAGAATTATTGAATAATGATAATGCATGTTTGTCACACTATTACGTATAATATTTTATTGTTTGTATGTAGACAAGATTTTTGTTTATGAAAAACACGTTTCATGATTACACATACAAGATTTATGTTTATGAAGAAGATAATTTATGCTTATGCATGTGTAGAACCTAACATAATGGTAACATAGAGTGTAATTTAATGTTTACATAGAGGGTAAGATGATGGTTATGCAGAGTGTAATATTATGGTGACACAACCATGAAAAATAATGTTTTTGTTGGATTAAAAAAATGTTTATGAAAAATTACTTTATTATGTTAAGTGAATCTAGATACTCTATTTTTCTATCATTTTGATGTATTGAATTAATATTAGTTTATATTATATATTCTCATCATTTTATTAATTTATAAAATGCATATATATGCTAATTATGACATTAAAAGTGTTTATTTAATTTTTTATAGAATTTTTAATCATGATATATTTCCATAAACACGTAATGATATTATCCTTATATTATTATTCCTTATAATAATAGAAACATGTGATTTGTTCTCGATAAATAGAAACATAAATAAGATTGTAGAACTCATGAAGGTTAACATTAGGAATGTGATCTCATAAAATTGATTAAATATCAATACATATCATTTGATGGGGATAGAAGACACGTGATATTTATGAGAGAATTTAAAAGCGTTGAATATCTGCTACTAAGACTACTGTGCCACTATGAAACCTCAAAGGAAATTAATAATTTTTTCTTTTACTGAATCAATTGAAACTCCCTCAAGAAATATCTTCATCGTTGTTCTTTCTGATCTTCATGTTGGTAATGGTCACAATGAAAGATCATGATTAGACATTGACCAAATCATCTTTTTTCATAATCAAAGATTATTCTGAGATGTACATGACATATAATCTCATGAATAATGAATTTAATTCAAAGATTAATTGATTAAATAATGTCATAACCAAAACATAGGATCATCACATAATGATTTATAATTAATTTAAGCAGTTAAGTAATTAAATTATGATGAATTATTTCTTTTTTGATAAATCAAAATTTCTATCTACATTGTATTGTTGTTAAATCATAGTAATAATGGGTAGATTCCATCTAGTAGTGATCCACATGTGAACTATGAAGCTCAGAGTGAAATCGTAGGAATTTTTGAGTTCTATAATGAAATATCCTAATGCTTGCAATGTTCATCTTTGATCACCATAAGAATCACTTCAAATAAGGACTCTCCTTGTTATCTCTAGAATTGATAGGGGTGGTGGAGGAAGATTGATATCTATTCTTGAGATCATTCTTAGAGAGGATCTCTCTAATACTTTAAATGATTCTATATATTTAATTATGCTAAATACAAAATAAATGGATAGATATTAGGTTAGAAATAATATAATTTAGTTTAAGTGGTGTTAGGGTTATAAAATAATAATTTCACATAAATAATAATTATTTATTTAATCCTTTTGGAACCCCATGTCTATAATTATAATAATAATAAAATTATTTCTAAACATGCACAAAATGATAGAATTAGATAAATTTTATTTATTGAATAACTTGTTTAAAATGTATTCCAATAATATTATTTATATATTATTTATCACCAGAAATTTAAACTCGATTCATCATTACTTTACAGTATTTATATATCATTGAATAATAACTATTTTTTTGGAATAAATATCACTTAATTATCAACCGGTAAATAAATAAATATTATATTCATTAAATATCAAAGAAATATGTATTAAATATTATCCTCATAAATATTTCCATAAATAACTAGTGATTAAATATATGTAACTAAGAAAAAACCAATAAATATTAAAATATGTATCAAAAATAATATTTATTCAACATATTAAATAATAATAATATTTAAAAAAGGTTCTGGATACAATTAGAGTATATCCGTTTAGGCCTCTTTCTCAGTGGCATTAGGTGGAGCCACCAAAATTCCAAGGTTAGTATCTAACAACATGCCAAGGAACCCATAGAGAAAAATGATGATATTTCAATGAAATAAATACTCATTAAAATTATTAGTGATTAATATAATACATTTATCATTATATCTATTTTAGAGAAGGTTTCATTTTGGTGTCATCAAATTACATTCTGGATGTCTTTCTTAAAAATTATGGAAATGAACCTGGCCACAAAAAACCATGGATATGGATTTGGTCACGTTTTTCCATTACCATTAAAGTTTTTGTGAGATATAATTTTTTAAATAAAAAAGGGAAAAATCATTTCACACATTATTCATTAATTCAATATCACTCATGACACAACCAACATATCCTACTTCATCGTGAACATATATCATCATAGTTTTAATTAATACATAAAATTACATGACTAATGATATCCATTAATAATAATATTAAAGAATAAGGATCAATAAACACTTCCATAGATAGGAACATCCAATGAAACATATAAATCTGGATTTCCTGCCAATGGGTCATATTCTCATAATCTCTTACACTGGAAATTACATAGGGTGTACACCATGAGAAAGTGTCTCAAACTCTAATGATTATCTACCCCTGATATCTTATTTCAATTTTTTTCCATCAAATTATATCATCTGGATATTGAAAATATATTTAAGAATATTATCATGACACTTATAGGTTTTTAACATAATAGAGAACTACTATTTCTTTTCAGTGACACTATAAATCTTAGGAAATTATCACATACTATGTTTAATAGAAAAACAATAATGATGTGATAAAAAATTTATTAATATTTAAATCAATGGATAAAATTAATTATAAAGTATATATAATTTGGTTATTGGGCCCCAACTATAAGATCATGAACTTATGATGAGGTGATTTTTTTGTTTTAAATTTTAGTTAAACAACATTAAATAGGTTAATGAAATGACTCCTGGGAATAGGGAAGGCATTAATTGTGTCCCAGGGGTTTAGGACATGAAAAAGGGGGAAATATTCCATCTACTTCATGTAGCATGGTTGGTACATGATTAGTGACAACCATATTCCATAACTATGCACCCGAGTGAAGGGAGGTGCAGGATTTGTAAACTGTGCAAGGGGGGTCTAGAAATCATGTGTCCTTGGATCGAGATAACCACAAAGACTTTCATTGGTTTGGAAAACTACATAAGATCACCAAAAAACCATGTGAACCATTCCACTCTTGGATATATGAATCTTCACGGTTGGCACACGGTTTGGAAAACCATGCGGTCAAATAATGTACCTCATTAAAAGTACGAAACTGGTTGTTTTACCCTCTCGATATTTATATTAATTTCCCTTAATTTTCACACCATTTTCTTCCCTAGTAGTTTAATGTGCAAACTGGGAGATCTACCCTCTTTCAAGGATCAATATATTTTAATTATTAGGAATTTGGAGTGTTGTTTAGTGTAAATTGAAGCTCTGAGTAAGAATTCAAATCTATTATATTATATTTTCTATAAGAACCATCATTATTTTCTTTATATTCTTTTAAATATCTTAAAACCAAATTTTTCTATAGAATTATCATCTTTGGTGATCGTGATTTTTTAGTTTGAAACAAGTTCTAAGTTTTGGAAAAAAAATTCTATGAGATTGAGGTAGGTGGTTTATAATATTTATCCAATAGTCTTGATGTTACAATCATATATGTGGTTGTCTAAACATTCTTCTTTACTATTTTCTTGTGTCCTTAACTAATAAAAGAAAATTGAACCTTAAATTGACGTGTGAGACCCTTCAGAGACCCCTTCGGTTCTATTGAGGATTATAAGACTGAGCCTAAGGCCACCCATGGGGTGTGTCAACCCTTTGAAATGAAAAAATGAATTTTTTATTGAATAAATAGAGGTTTTTTTAGATTAAATTAGTTACACATGATGTTTGGTATTCTAGAATGATATAAGTTGTTATTTGGATTAACTTTAAAAATTTAATGGGTTGTGAGATGATTAATGGTAAAGGTGATAAATGGTTAAAGGGTGATGCTTGTGTAGTTAAATGGTTTAGTATAATATCTAATGGTTAGGGTTATGAATGAATGGTAAGGTGGGATAGTTATGATAATTAAACAAGTGTTAAATATTATTAACCAAAAATAACAATGTGAAATGGGTGGGGTGGATCAGGGTGGGTCAAACCCGCATAGACTTGAGACCATGAGGGTAGACCCACAAAGGCGCACATAAAAAATTGGTGGACTTATCAATCCCTCTCTACCAAAAATGGATGAGATAAATCTTATGGGAAACCCAAATTCATTGTTGTTTTTATAAATTTTTTAGTTTTAATAGGCATGTAAAATTCTACATGAAAAATGAGTTAATTTTTGGTTGAAAAGCATGAAGATGGGAATTTAATCTTAAAATATATAAAAAAATAAATTAAAAATGACTATAATACCTTTTAAAATTTTTTTAAGGCATTTTTCATTATTTTTATGGGTTCCATATTTCTAAAATAGAAAGAGGCTCTATCTTTTTAATTCAATAAAGGGGGATTTCCCCTCAACCTCTCTACAAAAAAATAAAATTGTTCATAATTAGTATAAAAAATCCAAAATTTTAAAATCAAAATTAAAAATATAAAGTGTAAAACACTCAAAAACAAATATATAATTAGATTAATACATTTATCATGATTCTATAATATTCCATGCACCCTTATCTTCTTTAATGTTTCCTCCAAATCCTACATCAAAACACACTTAAATATAAATTTAAAATCAAATAAAAAATAAAAGATTTAGTAAACAATAAAATTATTTATTCATGTAATTTTGATAAAAAAATATGAAAATATATCAATAAAAGTAATGTATTCCTATTAATTATTATAAATAAATACATTTAATAAATATAAGGAGTTCTTGTGCTCTGCACATATATAGTTTTTGAACTAGAATCTTATTCCAAACCAAATTATTCATTTTTATCATCCAATCATGCAAGAAAATCAAAGGTAATATAATTATTATTTATATAAGATGATAAATTTACCAATGGGTTCAAGACAATGAATCCAACTCTTAGGACAAATTAATTCTGGAATATTTTTTAGAAGAAGACGAAGTGAATATTTATTTAAATCCCTCCCTCTAATACTAATGGAATAATTTGAGACCACTGTGGTAATGGGAATGATTAGAAAATAACATTGCATGAGTGATAAAACTGGAAATATTTTATTTTCATCCTTCCACTATTCAACCACATTTAGATTTCTATAAATTGGCATGTCAACCAATGTCATATCTAAATATATAAGTAATTAGGATTTTGAATCATTTGATCCAACCACTTTTTTTTTAGAAAAATCCACATCTAAAAAAAAATTATAAATAAAAAAAGTTAAATAAAATAAAATAAAATACATAAATAATTATTTAAATAATAAGAAATTAAACTTACATAAATTACATCATAATTTTACATTGTATAAGAATTAATAGAAGAAGAAGATGAGTCTATTTGATTAGTTCCCACTAGTGAAATAGAAGGTAAATAACTTTTATACTCTTCATAAAGCTAATATAACTTTCAATTCACCATAGAAATATTTTCTTGGTAATGAAAAGAATCTTGAACTTGATAGCTAATTTCTAACATTGTCATCTTGATCTTGGGATCAAACACAACTTCCATTACAAGTAGAGTCCTATAATGACTCCAATATTTATCAAATTTCTTATTTATATTGTAAGAAATTGTTCTAATGAAATTATCCTCACTATTGACATTATGCAATAAAAAACCCTCAATTTTACGAACTTAACCAAATTATAAATTTGAAGTAGGATATGTTGATCCAAAAATCATATTTTTCATATTATAAAATGGATTCAAAAAATTTAAAATCAACTCACCTCTCTTAAATTATTATTTTGAAGTAAAATTGTTATAATTTGGATTATAAATTTCCAAATTATTGAAAACATACTTATAATTCAATTCACTTTCAATCATTCTGTGTGTGGAATTCCACCTGGTGGGATCATCCAATCCGAAAATCACACTAGTCAACTAAATTTTTTTTTGCACAATCATGAAAGCATGCATTCTAACCTCATAACTATTAACATAATAAGTTTTTCCTCTAATTTTTTAACATGTATAATCAATAACCTTCAAAAATTCTTGAAAAATAATATTTAAAACATGGTTACAACATCGAACATGAAAAAAAAATTAACCCATGAAAAGAAAATTCTTTTCCAAATTCAATTGATCATTAAACTTTTATTGCATGGTTTCATTGGGAGAATAATTTTCAAGGGTAATAAAGAAAATTTTCTTTTTTATATCCCAATCAACCAAAACTAATTTTACTTTTTTTTCAATTCAAAACTAGAATATAGAGGTTTCATATCAATAAAAAAAGGAATTATATTTTTTAACTACCATTTAAAATTAACATAATGAACAGTTAAAAAAATATTCCCTTTAATAGTACAATACATTCACAAATTAGAATTAAAAAATATCCTACCACCACTGTTTGAGAAAACATCATTCAATTTTTTTATACTGATCATCTAATTCCATCACATCTGAACTTACAATAATTATTGAAAAAAACTTCACTTATAGATGAAATTAATTAAATATTTCTCTAACTCCTTCATTTTCATTAAATATAAATGGAGGTTCATTTCTTATAATCGTCATTTCCATATTTTCCTAAAACATATTTGAATCAAACTTCTTATTTAGAAACCTTCCTGAATGGTCCAAGATCATTGATGGAATATTTTCATCTTTTAATACTTTGATTCCATTTTATTTTTTAATATGTCAGGACAATGTTGATATTCCATATGTTCTCTTATCTACTAAAAATACTAATCCAAATCCTTTACAGTTAACCCTAGTTTTTTCATTAATTAGTATCATTTTCTAAAAATAACTCCAGACATCATATTTAATACTTTTTATCTTTTTTCTTTAACTTAAACATCATCATTTTTATTTTTATCTTTATTTATGTCTTGAATAGAGCATAAAGCGTTTTCCACACCATGTATCACTGAGTTACTATCGTTAATTCTAGGAATTTGTTCTAATTCAACATCATTTTCAAGTTTAGACATGTTTAAGATAAACTATAATAACAAAATACTATATCTATATTAAGAAAATAATTTATTTAATGTTTTTTAATAAAATTATTGGTGAGTCTAAAAAATACACTAAAAATTAAACCAATTATAATTTTATAACCATAAATGTTGATCACTAAAAATTAATAACTTATAATTAAAATACAAATAAGTAAACGATAAAATGTGATAATTTAACTGAATATTATAAAAAAATGATTTATTGAATTTTAAAAGAAATTATGAAAAAAATCATAATTTTAAAAAATAAATTAATGAATTTAAAGAACTATATAATTTATTTTTATGAAAAATAAAAGTTTTTATTAAAACATGACGAAACAATGATTTTTTTAAAATGTATGATATACAATTATTTTTTGGGGGTAATTAGATTAAATAATTTTGAATTTATTAATAATTCAAAATTTAATTAACTAATTTTGAAATCATGTTTCAAATATAATGTGATTTTGAATATAAATAATTATGGATCAAATATAAATTTTCACAATTTTTATAATCTCATTTATTTAATTTTAAATAACGAATTCTTTATATAATAGGGTAAAATTTTAATTATTTTAAGTCTATAAACAAGATTAAATTTATGAGATTGAATGACTATTTTCTATGGTTTCATAATATGTTTTCTAATAATGATATAATTTTATTATTTTATGAAGTTCAATAATCCATTATTAAAAAAATAAATTTAATACTTAATAACTATATAAATCAAAAATAATATCTATATGCTATAAAAAATAATTACATTTTAAATTTAAAAACAATGGTATGGTATAATATTGAAAGATGTGAACTTACATCAAAATTTTATGACAAAAAATCAGAATATTGAAAATTATGAAAAAATAAAATTAAAAAATTAAAAAATGTTATAAAATAACAAAAATCAAAATATAAAAAATTAAATAACATTACCTACAAGAGGATGTAGCAGGTGTCAGCTGGGGTCTGGTGGTCGGAGGAGGATGTCAATAGGCAAGGGGTAGACAGAGTTGGAGAGCTTGGGTTGGGGGCGGAGGATGACATCGATGATAGGTTGGGGTCATCAGAAGGAGACAAGTGCAGGGTGGAGTCCGGAGGATGGTGACAAGAGGGGGGGTGGAGTGGAGGAGCTGGGAGAGGGCTGGGGGTGAAGTAATTCGACAGCTGGGAGTGGGGGGGGGCAGGAGAGGAGGTAGGGGAGGCAGAGGAGAAGGGAACGAGGTGGGGGAGAGGACGATGATATGTGGGGGTGGGTTGGGGGGAGAGGATGAGGCGGGTGTGAGGTAGTAGTGGGTGCGAAGGAGAACAATGATAGTCGGGTGGGGGTGCAGCAGGGCGGACAACGACAATAGTGTGTATGAAGTAGGTAGGGGTGAGTCTTTGTGTGGAGAGGGATAGAGGTGACTCAGAGCAATGATAGATCGATGGTTAGTTAAATAAAATTAAAATAAAGGAAGGACCCATTAAGAATTGGAGGGTGCAGAAGGTTGTGAATGGGATCTAAGGGCCACAAATGTGTGCATTGGTAATTATAGATTCTGGTTGAAAAATTGCGTGATGATTATTTTTAATGAGATATGGGGTTCGTGCATGCATGCATCAGTAATTAAATATACTATTCAAAAAATAGGGTGATGATTATTTTAAAAAATAAAATAAATGGTCCCAGGTAAACGTGTATCTATGAGGGTAAACCCTCATAGGTCAAATGTCCGTGTAGTCTATCCATATAAACCCACTTTATATTTTGGTTTTTTTTAAAACCAACCCTACCCCAAACCCACCCCAATCTCACTTATCCCATGGTACCACAACCCATTTTTCACTTCTAACCACATAGATGATGGTAAATTAAAAAGTGTAACCTTATTGTTATTTTTTAGGAAAAGTTTGACAATTATGAACCTTGGAAAATGTGAATTAATTGTATGGTTGGATGTTGGACTGACGCTCCCCATCCTTGGGGTGGGCTAGACTAATGTTGTAGGCACCACCAATTCATTACATGACATAGGAGAGACTGGTCTTCTAGGCCCCTCTAATGCATTGTATGGTTTAGATATTAGATTGATGCTCTAAGATCCCATGGATGGATATGGTTCAGATGTTGGACTAATGCTCCAAACTTCCATGGTTGGATATGGTTTGGATGATGGACTGATGCTCTAATATCCCATGGTTGGATATTGTATGGGTACCTGGATTGAGGATCCAAGGTACAATGATTTATGTGGAATTGATTAATGAATACCCTTTTCACTTAAAGAGTTTAATACCTCATGGTGTATGGTTTAGAATTCCAGCATGGCTTAAAGCAGTTTTAGTGAGTCGAGTGTTATTGAGGAACCTGAAAACCCATGGAGATAATTGATACCTGCTTAATTTTCAAACTTTATTTATTTAAATTTTGTCTATTATTCATTTATACTTATGTATACACTGTTATCATACTATATATTTCTTTATACATTGTTGGTGGTGTCTTACTTAGTTGTACTCACACCCTTCTCGGGCCGCCATTAGTACCCGAGTAGACTTCATGGATTCAGATCAAGATAAGGGCAAGGGGCCTATGTCGAATGGATGATATAAGATTCAAGATGGAGCATGGATGAGGGTAATATACTGATTTTAGGACTCATTTTCGTGTATTTTCAAGAATTACTTATTTTGGGTTTCCTTGGGTACATAACAATATTCTGGTATGACATGTTTACTGTATTGGTTTTTGGGAATTTTCCCATTTTTTTTAATTGATTACAAGATGAATGGTTATTGATTATTACTATTTCATTATTTTTTATTTCCATTTTTGTTGTTGTGATACTCTGGTAAAGAGGGTATAGTCTCCCCATGTTCCTTTTTAGACCCCCACTACTAGTTGGTAGCCTCTGGCCTGTGGAGAGGTGTGCAAGAGGTCATCTGATGATCAGACTTAGAGAATTAGTTTAGTAGATTTCAAGCTAGGATGTTACAAAGTGGTATGAAAACATGTTTTATTTTCTATTTAATTTCTATTTGGGAAAGGTAGAAAGGATACTTGGATGTTTTGATTATTGTAAATAATCTCATGAATGGGAGTATCTAACCCATCTGTGAGGGGAAACCCAGGTTCTAAGGGTGGGATTATTGTTCCGGATGTTCCCTTTTTACAGTTGGTTGTTATTTCACCTCAGGAGATACACTTTTTGTGTGAGGTTATTTATTTCTAATATATTACACATTGAATGGTATAAAATGAGGTTTGGGTATGCATGCACCATTTTAGGCACTCAAGTATTTATGTGACATACAAAATATTAATCACATATGGGAGAGAAAGTACAGTTAGGTTAATGGAAATAAGATGATTTTATATTCTTTTGTGATTTTAGAAATATAGTGCCTAATAAATAAGATCAAATTGTGAAAATTGTAAGATGAAAATTTGGAATGATTAAAAAATGGTCAAAAATATAAAACTTTAAATTTGTATGTTTTTTTACCTTGAGTTAGACATGGAAAAAGATAGGGATGGTTAAGGGTAGTGATGATGTTGTGGTTATGGCCCTATGAATTGGGTATGTGGAGTGACTTGTTTATTAATAGTTGTTAACCTTGTTTTGTGTAATTGTGGAAACTATATGTTTTGTTCCTTAATATTTTTTTTTTGAAATTGCAGAGAGATTTCACCACAATGATGGTTTCCTATAGGGTGTTTGGAGGACATTGCTAAGAATGCACCTTTGGAAGTGGGACCGGAGTCCCTAAAGTTTCTTGGGAATGGGGAAACAAATTCTATGATAATTTCAATCATTTTATGTAGTTTATGGAAAGGGAAAAAATTTGGTCCACACTAAGTATGTTTGATTTTAAAATGGAGTTCCAGTTGTAGCATCCTCCAATGTTTTTTTGTAGAGGGTGGTCTTGAGGTAGTTTAGTTCTATATTGAGTTTATCCTGAAGATCGTAGATCACTTAGTGACTCCTATAAAGAAGTGGGTCAATTTATAATCTTATATGTTATGAGGACCAAAAAATTTCTGGTGGGCTATTCTAGCTCAAAATGATTAGTAGGATTGAATGTTATGGAAATATTTCTAAGAGAAGTTCCTATAATATTGTTACCCTAAGTCCCTAAGGCAATAGAATGTTAAATAGTTTATGTGATTGTCCTAGGGGATTTTGTCAGTGATGGATTATGTTAACCACTTCACTGACTTGATTTTTTTTCTTAAACTTTAATGGAGATATGTATGTTGTGGAAAGAAAATTTTAGGATATACATAAAAGTGGGATCAAGTCCCAAATGAATATATTTCATCTGAAAAAGATGGTTGAGGTAGAAAATTGGCCTTTAATTTTTAAAAGGGAACCTGAATGATGATTCTAGTGGTGGGTAGACAGTTTCTCAGGTTGTTCATATTTCGATAGTAAGAAGACTCTTTATGAGATCTTTCCCTTTGGTGGTGGAAGATACATTAGTTAAGAGAGAGGATCAACCTCCCATGGCACCAACTGAGTGTTTTTTATCAATATGGTAGGATGGGTCACATGCATGGTAAGTGTTCTTAGACACCAATGGAGTGTTGATATTATGGAATAATGGGACACATAAAGAGGTTATGTAGGAACCCTCGACATATGGGAAGTGATAGAGGACCTAGGCTAATATAGATCACCAACGAGGGATCTTCTACTTCATATCATTTAGATAGTTGGAGTTCTACTAGACGTATCATTTAGGGTTGAGGATGAGGTACTCTAGGATAAGATCATATGTCTTAGTAAATTAGTTCAGTGTATGAGACTCTGATAGGAGCACATGGTAGAGGGATAGGTAAACTATATGTAGTTCAACCTACACCTATCGGTAGTGATGTTGGACCATCGATTGCCTGAGCTATGATTCTTATGTCTTCCATGTCTTCTAGTGCTTTATTTGATACATGAGCCTCTAATTATTTTATATATGCATATTTGGTAAATGTTTTGGGTATAATGATGGAGTTAATATGTGGTGTTATGCGATTAACATGCCATTGGGGTTTGATCACAGGGAATTTATCTTTGTAAAGGGTTTACCCTTGTGGTTGGTGAGTACCATTTCCTTTAGGACTTGTACATTCTTAAAATATAAGGTTTTAAAATAATATTCATAACGAAATGGTTGGTATCAAATCAAGTTTACATCGATTGTTACCATAGGATAGTGACCTTAACATAACCTGAGGGTTACACACATACCATTTATGGTGAATGGGATATCAAGGTAGGATATTCAGGTCTAGTTATTCCACAACTTGGTGAGCTCAAAACCCATGTTATGAGTCATTTTCTAGATGATTAGGGAGTGGATCATGATTCCTTTCATCCAGTAGTGAATCATTTTAGGGATTTTTTTCTTAAGGAGTTCTCAGGGCTTCTACATGTTAGAGAAACTAAGTTGACAATTTAGCTAATTCTTGGAAATGATCCATTTTCTATTCCATCATATAGAATGGAACCAGAATATCTTCAAGAGATAAAGAATATGTTGGAAGAGTTGGAGGCTAAAGGGTGCATATGTCCAAGTACGTTGTCTTGGGGATCTTCAGTTTTATTTTCCAATAAGTCTGATAAAACATTATGTTTATGTGTTTATTATTATAAGTTTAACTGGATGATGATCAAGAACTAGTATCCTCTTCCATGTATTGATGATATTTTTGACCAACTATGGGGTGACCATGTGTCTTCTAAGATTAATTTAATATAAGGGTGTATTCAGTTGAGAGTGAGACCTTAGGATATACCATAGACTTATTTTAGAAGCAGGTATGGTTTGAGTGATTCCATTATGAATAATGAATTATCCTTATATGTTTATAGATTTGATTAATCAAATCATTCACCCATACCTATGTCAGTTTTTAGTCATCTTTACTAATGAAATCTTAGTGTTCTCCCATACTCGAGAAAATCACGACAAACATCTTTACCCTTCCAAAGTTCACTGAAAGGGCATCAGATTTATGCCAAGTTATCTAAGTTTCAATTTTGGATTGATAAGGTATATTTCTTGGGAAACATAATCTCAGAGGAAGGTGTGTCATTGTACCATGATAAAGTTCAAGAATTTATTTCTCAGGAGCATCCCGATAATGTTTTTGATATCTAAAGACTTTTGGGTTTGGTGGGTTATTATTGAATGTTCATCAAATAATTTTCCCACTTAGAAGAACCGCTATAAAAAATGAACAATAAGGTTGTCAATTTTGAGTGGTCTAGGGCATGTGAGAATGCTTTCCAGGAGATAAATAATTATATGATCATGACATCAATTTTGATCTTACCTGAACTAAGTAAGGAGTACACTCTATTATGTGATGCATCAAACACAGGACATGAAGCAGTGTTATTACAGGGAGATCAAGTCATGGAATATGGATCATGACAATTGAGTCCACATGAATGGAGTTATCCTACACACAATCTAGAGTTAGCTGTAGTGTTATATTCCTTGAACTATTGGCAGAACTATCTTCTGGTAAGAGGTTTATTATCTATATTGACCATAATATCCTAAAATATATCTTTTCCTAATGTGATTTTAATATTTTAAAATATATATGGGTTGAGTACATTAAATACTTGAACTTTGAGATAGCTTATATGCCAGAAAAAAAACATTACAGATTCTTTGAGCCAGAAGATGCAGACTCAAGCAGTCCATGAGTCTAGTTACGAGTGGAATATGATAGTTTTGTTTTATAAGATGCATATAGGTGTTTAGGTGGAGCATAAGAATATGATAATAATGTATTTATAATTTGTTTCATCTGTTCTGTACTATGTAAAAAGGAGACTGTATGAGGATTTAGATTTCCTGAAATTGAGGGAAATCCTTAAAGGTGGTTAGTTCCCTCCCAATTGGACTATCAATGATGATGATATTATTCACATTCATAGACGTTTTTTGTACCTAATTGTACGTGGGAGGATCTAATGTAATATTTTAATGCTCATAAGTGGGTGTTTCATCCTAGTTTGATCAAAATATACCACAACCTTCATAAAAAATATTGGTGTCCGGGGATGAAAAAGAGATTACAGGTTTTGTGACACGATGCTACACCTATCACTAGGTGAAGGCAGAGCCTCAGTGAACTAATAGACTTTTATAGAAATTTCCCATTTCATAATGGATGTGGTGTGATGTTACTAGGTATTTTTTGGTAGGTCGCATAGGGAATACCTAGAAGAATGAAATGATATGGGTAATTATGGATTGGTCGAAAAAGGTAGACCATTTCTTATCAATCCAGGAGACATTAACTATATACCAGTTCGGTGAATTGTATATTATAGATATTGTATAGATGCCCGATGTACCTTAGAGTATTGTTTCAAATTGAGACCCATATTTTTCAAGAACTAGACCAGGATTCCATCCAACCTAACATCCGAACCAACTTAAGACAAGTCCCAAAGCGCATTCTTGATCCCCACAGGATGAAAAATAATGTGGGGAATAAAAATAATCTAATGGGAATGATTTATCCAAATAAAAAACTTGGATCAATATACAAACTAAACACATAGAAAAACCAACAATAACTAAACATCAATAAATATACAAATCGATCCCAATACCAAAAATGATGAATAAAATCTAAACTGAACACAAAATTAAAAAAACATACTAACATGATCTCCACGTGACCTCCTAGTCACTAACAATCATAAGACCAACCTACTCCAATGGAAGACACTCAAACTAGAAACATGCACTTGTAAAAAAACTCATGTCTAATGATTCCCAGTGGAACAAGTACGGTGTGAGCATACAACATCTCATTAAGCAATCACCAAAGATTCCATTCATTTCCTTTACCAAAACAATCCTGAAACCCTAGTTTGAAATAAATATAGAAAATAATTTTTGATCAATTTAAACAATTGAACACATATTTCCACAAGTTCCCTTTTTAAAACAACACATGATACTTTTTTAAAATGGTTTCACATTCCAAACCCCAGTTCAAAACCCAAAACATTGATCAAGAATACATGCTAGATGGTAAAAATTACTACACTGAAAGAAAAATAAACAAAATAAGAAGACATAGTCTAGTAGGTATAAAGTCCAATGTGAAACACAAGTAAACAGAACATATAGATAGTCAATCTAGGGAATTTCCTAAAAATCTCTAGAAGAAATCCCTGGATGTACTTAGACCAGACTCACATGTTAGTGTATGGTGCAGCTCCATAGTTAATAACCAATTAGACACTCTAAACTAGCCAATCCAGTGGCATGTCTCACCTGTCCTCATCTAATCAAGGGGTTTCCAACCTATATAATTGGAGTCGACAAGCAACTATCACTTGACACTCTAGACGATTCCCAATAATTCCATGACAGTAATACACGGTGAATGGGGGGGGGGGGGTCCTCACATGCATGGATAAAACTAAAACCCACAACCACCATGTTTTCCTAGCCTAATCACTGACACCACCTATGTGTTGATCCCCACCTTAAAGGATCCACCATAGATGTTCCCATTTTACATAAATCCACACACAAATTTCAATCGGGCCTTCACATCACATCAACTTCCAAAACCAACTTTCTCAAGACAATAAAAGTAACCAACCATGCCTTAAACATTTTAAATGAAAATCCACATACAAAACCATTTCCAAACCATTACCCAAAAACCTATATAATACACATCAAAAAATCAGAAATTTCCAAACGGTACTTCATACCATTTGGTTTCCAAAACACACCTCAAAGTTCCAAAAGGGCCTTTACTCCATTTAGTTTTGAAAAAACACTTCAATGTTTCAAATGGGACAATCCTTAGAGAACAAATTTGAAACCACATTTATATTTACTTAAAGCACCAAGTAAAAACTTAAAAGTCAAGGAAATATTTTGAAAACAATAGCTACTTGAAAGAAAAATTTGGGAAAAGGAAGAGGAAATGGAAATGAAAGAGGTAAGGGAGGATAAACCATTGAAAAAATGAGATTCAAGGAAAATATAATTCTCAAGGGCCATTTTCATTTGTTTTCCCATCCCTATGTGCACCTCGTGCACATATGGATGTGCCGAAATCCAATGAAGCTTTTCAAGTATACTTGAAATCACCCAAAAACCATTTTTAAATAAACACCACTTTATTTACAACCAAATATGAAAATCCACACATAACCATCAAACCTTAAAATTCATTAATTCCCACATATGACACCAAATTCACAACAAAATCAATTTAACAATTCTTAAGAAAGTATAAACACCATCCAAATCACCCAAATTCAACTTAAAATACCAATATTCATTTTATCAAACACATTTTGTGCATTTATATATGTACATAATTAAATAAACCATTTGAAGTACATTTTTACCAAATTTTGTCTACATGAAAACTCTATAATAAACCCAAAAAACACATCATAATCATGTGAAACACATATAAAGTATTTAGAAACACACAAGAATAAAACAGAATGTGCTGGAAATTAAATGGATGGAAACACCTACCTCAACGACATGAAAAAGTGACGAAACATTGAGGGAAGGAAATATACACCCCAAGTGATAATACATACACCCAAACATCAAAGAAATCAAAACACACATAAACCCTAAAACTTAAGGTTTGGAAAAGAGAAAAAACCCAATAAATACCCAGAAACCAATAGAGGATAGGAGGAATAAGAGAAAAATGGAAAAAATCCATGAAGAAATCACCTTAGAACCTTGAAAATGAATCCCTGGATAAAGGTGGGCCAAAGGATGGAATCTTGGGAGCTCCCATGGTGCGCCTAGGTCGAGTAAGGTAGGAAAATATAGAATTTGGGTTTACAAAGTGGGGGGGGAGGAAATTTAAAAATTTTAAGGACTTGAGAAACTCGCACAGTTAGGAAGAATGGTTTGGAAAAATGTGCAGACCTTACTAGAGAATAAGGGAATCATGCACAATTTGGACAAACAATTTGGTAAACTATGTTCCAACCATGAAAAATGTCATTGTACAATTACAGAGATTCCCCGCACACTTGTCGCATGGTTTCCAATAACCATACACAAGTCATGTGTCATACCCCAGACACCTAAAGACAAGCCACACAATTTCTCCTAGACCATTCACGGTTTAGGAAAATACATTCCCAAACCAAGAAAGTCAAACCGTACAAGAAACAAATGAGTTGAAAACACCTTCTTCCTCAATAAGTTGCATGTTTAACCCTCAAACCGTGAAAAAAACTATACACAAGCCAAAAATCCACATGAAAACTCAGAAAATCAAAAAACATAAACCAAAAACTCAACCTGAACCTAAAACAGAATATCTAATGACAATAAAGGGATAAAATAAAAGAAATTTCATGGTCGGGGTGTGACAATTATTCCCACCACAAACACTTTCTACCCTAAAAAATTCACCCGCCAAATGAGAATTAAAACTTGACCCCAAACCTGAATGAAGCCAAATGAAACCATGGTCTTCGGGTGACCTTTTCACTTTATAGGTCACACCCAGCCAAATTTAAGAGATACATCAATGAGAAGAACCATGGGTAAAATAGGAGGGTTTTACCCACCATAAGAACCTAACTAGCACATCCAAAATTAAACTCCCAACATGAAGAAACCAATATGGGAACTCCCAACCCGAATCAAAAACCCTCAAAACAAAGGGGAAATCCTAAAAATGAACTAAAATTGAGTAGCCATGTGAACCATGATTCATAATTTCTAAAAAATTCATGCATCTCCCAAATGAACACAATAGAAAACCAATACAAATAAACAAAAAGGCTGTGTACACACAAGATAGAACTACTAATAAAAAACTCACATCCATAAGAAACAACCACTATAATTTCAAGAGAAAAATTCCATAAAACGTTTCACAATAAAATATGGTACTTACAATGATTTTGGGCACTATATTAAAGAAACATAAATCATCCCCACTACAAGAACAGAGACAAAACTCATCCAAGGTTCCCCACAACCCTAAAAATTATTGACTACTAAAAAGCATCACTCCATGAACTATGGATGAACCTATAATGTTTTGAATCATCTATTTCCGCATTGTCAGAAGTTTAAACCCTCCGATCAAGGATTAATCTTTGGGGAACATTTCTTACAAAACATATCTAGATGACTCAAGTGGCCACATCAGTGGAAAGACTTGAGAGGATTACGACAAAACTACATCGAATATATGAACTTAACACATTAAAAAACAATAGAGAATATTCTTATGGATATGAAGCCATAAATGATAAAATTGGATTCTCCAAAATAGGATCCTCTAGAACACACCACTCACTGGGTGGGTAAGCTTCATGGGTTCGAAGATAAATTAGATTTCCAACTTCCACGGACTATTCTTTAGGAACCAACTCAACTTATAACGCCTCATCCACCAACTTCCCAAAATAAACTTCCATGGATGAGATAAATTTATCTTTAGTCTCTGGATAAAGAACCCATAGAAAGATAGAAGTTTTCAGCTGGTCTTCCAATTCTATTCCAAGAGATAAGGAAGCCAACTCCTTAAACTGGACGACATAGGCCTTCACCATCCACCGACCTTACTGGATACTCAATATCTCTAACACTTTCCTTGCTTTCGCATCCTTTGGTATGAACCATAAAAGAAAAGTGGTCCTAAACACCCCCAGACCTCCCATCTTGCAATGATTTAAAGATGATCACCTTTTATTGGTCTGAAGATGGACCTTCAAAAAAATTTAGAACAATATGGACTCTAATAGATTTGGGAGTTCCCAAAGATATGACAAAACACTCAACTTCCTCAAGCCATTCCACTGCCTCTAATTGACCATGATCAACTTAGATAATAGGAAACAACTAAGATTATGGTGCAGCTCCACAGTCCAAAAACAATAGTTTTAAATACATATATAATATTTTTGATCAATTTAAACAATAAAACACAACATTCCAAAAGTTCTCTTTATAAAACCACAAATTCATATTTTTTTTACAAAAAACGGTTTCACATTCCAAAACATAGTTCAAAACCCAAAATAGAGATCACAAGTATATTATAGATGGTAAAAGGACTATTATGAAAGAAATGGAAACAAAAATAGTAGGCATATACTAGCAGGGATAAAGTATAACATGTATAAAAAGTAAAAAGAACATATAGATAGTTAATCATGGGAATTTCCTAAACATATCTAAAAGAAATCCCTGGACGTAATCAGATTAGACTCACCAGTCAGTGTATGGTGCAGCTCCACAGTCAATTACCAACTGGTCACTCTAAACTAGCCAATATGGTGTCACATCTCACCTGATCTCATCTAATCTAGGGGTTACCAACCCATATAATTGGGGTAAAAAATAAAACATCACTTGAACTTCTAGATGGCACCTAGGAATATCATGAAAGTAATACATGGTGAAGTGTAAGGTCCTAACATGCATGGCTCAGACTAAGACCCACAACCAACATGTTTCCCTATCCTAAACACCAACACCACCTATGCGATGAGCCCCACCTTAGAGGATCTAATATAGAGGTTAACTTCTCACATCAAACCATGAAAAAAAATAACAATCATGACTTTACATCATGTCAAATTTCAAAATCAACTTTCCCAAGACAAAACAATGTACCAACCGATACTTTAACATTTCAAATCCAAATCCAATTGCAAAAAATTTCCAAACAATTACCCAAAACCAAGATAAAACACCTCACAAACTCAAAAAGTTCCAAAAATTAATTCATAACCTTTTGTTTCTAAAACACACCGCAAAGTTCCAAATAGGACTTTACACCATTTAGTTTCAAAAAAAAACTCTAAGTTCCAAAATGGCTAAGCCTTATAGAACACATTTGAAACCAAATTTATATTCACTTAAATCACCAATTCACCACTTAGATGTTAAGGAACTATTTTGAAAAAAAATTAGCTTGAAAGAAACATTTTAGAAAAGGAATACAGTAAGGAAAAGAAAGAGGGAAGGGAGAAGAAGCCTTTATAAAACCAAGGTTTAAGGAAAATATCATTCTCAATGGCCATATTCATTTTTTCCCATCCCTATGTTCACTCCTTGCACATATGAATGTTCCAACATCCAATGAATCTCTTCAAGTATCCATGGAATCATCCAAAAACCAATATTAAAGAAATACCACTTGCTTTACCACAAAACACAATAAGACACACATAATTATAAAATAATAAAATTCACTAACTCCAAAATACAACACCAAATTCACAACCAAATAAAGTTTCCAAAGTTTAAGAAATGATAAATTACATCTAAATCACCCAAATTCAACTTAAAATACCAATTGTAATTTTATCTAACACCTTTTGTGCATTTATATATATATATAATTAAAGATACCCTTTGAAAACCATTTCTACTAAATTCGTAAAATATGAAAACACCATAATAAACCCAAAAAACACATCAAAATCATGAAAACCACATTTATAAATTATTTAGAAACACTCAAGAATGAAATAGAATATGCTAGGATAGAAATGGATGAAAACACCTACCTCAATGATGTGTGAATGTGATGAAACTTCAAGAGAAGGAAGAATTCACCCCAAGAGACAATCCACACACCCTAACATAAAAGATACCAAACCACACATTAACCCTAAACCATATGGTTCAACCAATAGATAACCCACCAATTAAATACCAAGAAACTAAGAGAGGATCAGATGAAGAAGAGAAAAATTTCCAAAAAATAGGAAGAACTCACCTTAAAACCTTGAAAATTCATTCGGGGATGAAGGAGGGACAAATTAGGGATGCTTGGGAGCTCCCATGGTGTCATTAGGTCGAGAAAGGGAGGAAAATTACAAATAAGGGTTAAAAAAATATAGGCATAAAGAGGCAATTTCCAACTTTTAACGACCTAGGCATCTCACACGGTTTGGCCACACGATTTTAAAAACCATGTGCAAACTACTATAGAATAGGGTTACCCCACATGGTTTTGCTATAGATTTTGGTAAAATATGTTAAATCAATTTAAAATTACACTTTCCCATTATAGATCCTCCCCACACACTTTCTGCATTGTTTCTTCTAACCTTGTGAAAGATGTGATCCATGACCCAAGCACCCAAAGACAAGTCACACAGTTTCTCCTAGACCTCACACATTTTAGGTCAGGCCATTCCCAAACCATGCAAGAAGAAAATGAACTAAAAACACCTTCTTCCTCAACAGGCCGCATGTTTAACCACCAAAATGTGCATACAAATTGTGCATAGGATAAAAAGACACCTGGAAATCCAAAAATCCAAAAATTTAAATTGGAAACTCAACCAGAAAATCCAACGATAAGAAAGGAATAAAAGAAAATAAGATCCAAGGTTAAGGTGTGACATTGTTTCACATCATGGTTCTAGAAAGCCTTGTAGAATGTGGTGGGTACTCAAGTGTTTTGAGTAAAACTTCCCACCCACAGACAGACAGGTTTACAAAACATACTATATAATCATTGGAGGAAATGTTGAGATAATTCATCAAATATTTTGGAAATATATGGTAGAAGTACATAGTGCTTGTTTAGTTCACCTATAATAATAGTTATCAGGTGACTATTTAGACAGAACCATATAGGAAACTCTATGGTAAATAATTTAGATCGCCTTTTTATTGGATGTAAGTGGGATAATCAGGGTTGTTGAGATCGATTATCATGTAGGAAACATTGGATCAGGTTTTTTTGATTTGAAAGTGTATGCATATGACCTAGAGTAGATATAAGTCATATTACAATCAACGCTATCAACTTTTTGAGTTTTTAGTGTGTGACTGTATGTTCTTTCGGGATTTTTTGATATTAAGTCACCACTAAATTATGAAATAGGAAAAGTTGGTGCCCAAGTATTTGGGTTCATTTGAGATTCTAGAGAGGGTCATACCAGTAGTGTATCTGTTGGATCATTCATAGTGGCATGGTGTTATGCACAATGTTTTTCTTGTACCACAACTTCAGTAGTACCATCTAAACCCTTCTAATACAATTGATGTCGGTTATGTTGAGCTTGAGGTTGATGAGTCCTTTGAGGAGAATTTGATTCATTTTTTGGATCGTAGTGAGAAAGTTATTTAGGGAAAGAACATTCCATGGGAGTGGGGAGATGGTATTATGGCATAGAGTCTTGATATTTTTAATATGGATTCTTAGTGATGCTTGGGAGAGAATCTAATGGTCAATATGTTATAAATTTGGAAGGTTCTAAGATCCTAAACTTATGATAAGGTTCATTTTCATTTTAAAATTATGTTTTAATACCTTAAATCGATTAATAAAATTCCTCCAAGGAATGGGGAAGGCCTTGTGATTATCCCAAGGGTTCTGTAAGGACCCAAACATTTTAAAATGATATTCTCTTTTGAATGAATAAATGCATTCTTAAGTAATGTAGCTATAATACACACATACACTAATTTAGTTATTTTAGACTATTATAAGTTATATCCTATCAGATTTAAAATAACATTAACCATCATAACCATTGATAATATATCAATTTTATAGTGAACATTAAGATTAGTATATTAAGGTTTATAATAAATTCTATTTGACAGATACAAAGGAAGTGATGGCCTCATCCAGTAGGATCATACCCTATAAAGCCCATTTACCAGTGATTTTGAGGGAGATAGAATCACTAGGATTCTACCGTTACCAATCCTAATCCATGATTCAACAACTAAAGAATTCTAGACACTTTTTATGGTAGAAGTTAAAGCTTTTCAAGATCACGGCTCAAACCATGTTGGCCGAACCGCCCCATGAAAATCTCACCATCACAGACCTTACCCTTAAGAGATTCACTGGTTTAATAAAGGGATATGTATCTAGGACCTAATAGTATGAATTTATATATTTTAATTTTAATTAAATAATTATTATATTTATCTCTTTTTAACATTAATTTTAAATTATTAAATAATGAGTTTGATAAAAATTAGATTCTGATATGATGAACACAAATTGTATTTTTGAGAAATATAGAGGTTCAATCAAGACACTCTTTTGACTAATTTAATAATTTTTGAATTAAATTATATTTTAATAAAATATTATTATTAAAAAATATTTATTAAATATTAATGATAATATAATTTTATGAAATCAAATGTAATTGTTATGAGGGTTAAAAACTGTTGTTGTCAAAAAACTAGTATTTTTCAATAAAGGGGTATCTCAGTTTTAAATTTTTTATTTCTTAAATTTATAGAATTTTATTAATAAAATAATAATTATTTTTTAAATCAAGTGGTCAAAATTATCTAATGGTGAATTTTTCATAATTTTCTCAGATGGCCGAATTTTTATGTAAAAATTAAATAAATATATAGTATATATTATGACATTATAATGACCCAAAAGTGATATAATACATGAAATAAAAGGTATCCAAGAAAAAAAATATGATTCCCACCTAAAATAATGTGTTTTAGGTTATTTGATTAATTTTACGAACCCTTAATGAATTCTAAAAAACCTATATTATATTTTAATGTTTTAAAACCAATTATTTATAAACATGACTCACTTCCACATCACCAAGGGATTATTTTTAATGTGTTCAGTTCTCAGACTTATAAAATAATTTAAATCACGCCTCCTTGATATAAACAGTGGAAAGAAACCATGGTAAGGTTTTTTGTTTTCATTACTTTATCATATAGAGTCCAAAACCTATGTTTTAAAATTAATAAAGAGTCCTCCTCTCCTTTTCTTTATAAAACCACCCAAAATCCCATTAATCTTCATTAAAAACCCTTGGAGTACTAAATTTACCTAACTTTCCATCTCTATATTCCACAAAATGTTCCCCCAATATCTTAAGAAGCTCCTCCCAAGTTCTTAGAATTTCTCTCTCAAGGTAAGATATCATCTCCTTCTCTTTATTCAAGAACCTTCTTTATATTACGCCATTTAATTTCCAATTATTCATGTTGGGTTATATTATTACATAACCCTATTACTATCCTTGTTATTTAAAATTGATTATATACCCCTTTCACTCTCATTAATCATTTCATTGAATCGTTATATACTGTCTTTATGCTGCTGAAATTATCCAGTGATTTTTCATGCCAAAACATTTTGTAGAGAATATCCCTCCCTATTTACACTCAAGGGTATTAACCTTGATTTACCTATCCTTCATTGGTTTTGTAAATCCATTAATGTATCACAACTTCCTCAATATTGTTATTACAAGTGATAAAATCCATCCTTATGTTGTATGATCTATGTGACACACTTATGTATGTACATGATATGAATGTGATGGGTGGTATCAGAATTATATATCCCCCCAATGCATTGAGTAATGTTTTTTTATCTCATTATATTACTTGTATGTTTCATATTATATTATCCTAATAACACTATGTTATGTTGTCTTGGTGGTTATCCTTGATTTTTGTTTATGATGTCCTATTTTATATTGTTCTAACATTCCTATATTGCCTTTATGATATCATGTTATATCATACCTCATTGTTCAAGATTATGATTACCACCCATATTATGTTACCTTTATATGCCAAATGGATCACATATACTAATTTAACTTATGATATTATTTGTTTATTCCCTTACTGGGATTTATAGATCACCCCTTTCTTTTGTACATCCCCATGTTATCCGATGCAGTTTTAGAAGAATGATGAAATTTTAGTAGCATGTTAAGGAAGTTTTCAATAATTTCATTTTATTTATATTGTAATTTATTATGATATGTACATAATTTCCCAAATACACTAGGCTTAATTATCTTTTGGGATTTTATAATGTGTACCTTAATGTAAAAAAATAATGAATTAATCATAAACTGGTGCACAAAATTGGACCTCGCTACAAACCTAGTTTGACACTCCTGAGGATATGATTTAATAAATTCACAAGATCTTTATGAACCATTATAAAGGGAAAAAAATTCCTAGAATATTTTATATTAGGAAATGGATCATGGAAAAAACATAGATTGAAACCTATAAAATTATAGGTTATGTAATATATATAATTTATGAGTTATCCCTTTAATGTTCAGGATTTCCTATTTATTTTTTTAATAGTTTTAAATTACTCAACCCTAATTTTTTCCTTTATTCTAGTCAATGGATGGAAATAGGAGGAAATGAGTCAGCAAACAATGTGATGGGAAATATGATGACTTTCCAAACAAGATGGCTAACCCAATCGAAGAATTAATCAAAAACATCATGAAAATACATCCTCAATTTACATAGGTTTTGAATAGAAACCCAAATCATAATAGAGGATCGAACCCCCCCCCCCAAAAATAAAGATCAAGTTTAAATTGAGACCTTTATGTGAATAAATATCTAACTTTTAGTTGATATTTCAATTGTTTAATCATAGAAAAATATATAAAATCCATTGAAAAAATATTCTCTATCCTTTAATTATCTAAGAAAAAGAATATTGAGCCTTTTTTATCATATAAAAGGAAAATATGATCAATGGTGGATGTTGGTCAGAAATACAAAGCCTGAGGAGGATATCAAAGTGATGGAGGGGATAGAATTAAGGAAAATGTTTTTCAATTTTTTTCCTTGCACTCTCCAATTAAAAATGGATAGGGAATTTCTTAGCCTCAAGAAAAATGATTATGAATCCATTGGAGATTATGTGGAAAAATTGACAAGACTTTCATGATACAACTTCAACTTTGTCATTAACCCCAAAGGTAAAGGTGACCTCTTATTTGGTGGGTTAAAACCAAGCCAATGAAAATCCTTAAGCAATTATAAAATTGATAGCTATGAGAAAATTGTCTGATGTTCCCTCAAAGTCAAGACCATGATTAGTGAATATCAAGGTTCCCATAGGTCTGGGGATAAAAAGTGGAGAATGGAATATAGTCATGGAAGTAGGATGGATAAATATCACAGGGGAAAGAAATTACAACACCCCACTTATCAAAAGTGTGGGAAGAGACATCTTGGAAAATTTTATAAAGGGGGAAAGAAAATTATTTGTGTTTGGGAAGGTTGGGAACCTAACTAGAAATTTCCAATAGGAGAAACCTACTAATGTGGTGGAAGAAATGAATGCTCTGGTAAACTCTCATCATGTTGTCTAATGTTTCAACTACAAGGGAAAAGTACACTATGTTAATCAATTCCCTATTCTAATGTTTGTTGACAACAAACGATGACAACAACCTCCATGGCCAAGAGAGTAAGGGAGAGCTTATGCAATCACAACTACTAAGGTGGATCATGTTAATAAATTGGTTAGAGGTATTCTAGTTATTCATTCAATAATATAGAATATAATTTTTTATTATGGTTCTACATATTACTTCATATCATGTATGTTTATTATAACTATTCTGACACCATATCAAAACATGAAAGTCGAGTTATCAGTGATGAAAACGAATGAGTTAGTTGTTGTATCACAAGAATATAACTCACCCCCTATCCAAATTTGTGGGATGAATTTCCCAAGACACATTATGATACTCCCTTTAGTGTAATTTAATTCAATTTTGGGTATGTATGTTATTTCCTTATATAGATCCAACATAAATTTTCAATATAATAAAATCACACTTTATATAAAAAATAATCCTTTGATTATATATAAGTTCAAGGAGTAGGATGAACCTCATTTGATATCATCATATAAATCATGGATATTGTTTCCCTATAAGTAAAAATATCTTGCTCAAATGATTGAGACTAAGGAAAAGATCATACTTGAAGACATTCCCATTGTGAGGTAACTTACTGATGTGTTTTATGAATAATTGGTTGGTCTTCCTCCTAACTGAGAGGTTAAGTTATCAATAAAACTTATACTTGGATATTTTTCAATAACGAAGACTCCATATATAATTTACATTTCTGAACTTAAGGATATGAAGAATAATATATAGGGGAATCTAGATAAAGGGTTTATATGCCCAATTACTTCACTACGGGGTGCACCAGTCCTCCTCATTAAGAAGAAGGATGGGTTAATGATCTTCTAAATTAATTATTGTGAGCTTGAAAATATCATGATAATGAAAAATTATCCCATATCATAGATTGATGAATTGTTTGATCAGCTATATGGAGCTCAATACTTCTCTAAGATGGATCTTCATTTAGGATATTATCAAGTAAGGGTGAAGAAGGAGGATATACCCAAAATTACTTTTCATACAAGGTATTGGAACTATTAGTTCATAGTGATTCCAGTTAGATTCACCAATTATTTAATAATATTAATGTATTTGATGAATAGAGTCATTAGGGATTACCTCAACAAATCAATGGTAGTATTTATAGATTATATTCTTATATACTCTAAAATAAAGGAGAAACATGAGAAGCATTTTAATTATATACTAAAGACTTTGAAAAAGGAAAATTTATTTGTGAGTACATTAAATGTCAGTTCTATATAGAGAAAGTAACATTCCTGGGTCATGTGATCTCTAAAAAGGAGATATATGTGGATCTATAAAAAACAAAGGCAATCGAAGATTGGAAAAGACCAATATCTATGATATAAATACAATGTTTCCTTGGATTGGATGATTACTATCATAGATTTGGGAGAAAATTCTCATGATTTTTAATCCCACTAGCCATGATAACTCATAAGGGTGTCAAGATTTTCTAGACTGATGAATATGAAAGAAGATTTAGAGAGTTTAATAAGAAGCTAATCACTACACCTGCTCTCACATTACCCACCTATGGAAAAGGATTTCTGAACTACAATGATGTGTTAAAAAATGGATTAGGTTGTGTACTCATGAAGGATATATAATTTATAGTCTATAATGATCTCTGATTAAGAATACATTAGTATAACTACAAAACACATGATTTATAATTGGTAGTAGTGATCATCGCATTAAATATTTAGTGATATTATCTCTACGGGGAAAAGTGTGACATATATAAAGATCATAAAATCCTCATGTATATTTTCACACAAAAATATATTAATGTATGCCAAATAATGTGGTTATATATGATCAAGGATTATGATTGTTCAATCTATTACCATCCTAGGAAGGAAAACAAAGTGAAATATGTTCTAAGTAGAAAAGGACCCCGTAACACTATCCTTGATGATGATTGAAATGGATCTAATAATCTTGGAGATGTAAAGGATGGATATGGGAATAAAAAAAAGGATATCTATCCTAACTTTCTCAAATAACTACTCAACCATGTATTCTTGAGTAGATGAAGGAGTGTTTCGAACCATTTCTATTCGGGGTGGGGACCAACGCGCCCAACAGTCGATCTCACGGAGGACTAAACCGCGCTCAATCGCTAAGGTCGGGTACACCAGTCTTCGTTTAGAAATTCCCAAAGGCTCCATATCCAACGATACGTGGACCTGCTTTCCAAAGGCAGTAGTTTGCTGGGTGATTTGGCCAGCGATGCTTAAGAACTCACATTGGTCGAGAGGATGGGAATTCGGGCTCATCGCACCCTTTTGAGTAGAATCATTACCTGTTTTAGGACTCTCTTATAGATTTAAGACATATTCATATGTTCGAGAATCATTGGTTTATACCCAAGCACAGTATCCATGAATTACTCCTGGTTGGAAATGGTCAGCTAAACGCAAGGATTCAGAATCACTTGGGCCCGAGGTTTACCATCCCTCATTGGATTAATGAATCTGAGGACTTTGGACTCACTGAAACGGCACTAGTTGGAAGCCCCCTTTACTGGGCGCTTTGGAGTTTATTATCATTTAGGTGGAACAGATAACGGCTTGAGCATTTGGATCGAACCCATGATATGGGCTTCCTATGTATCATTACGAGAGGAATCAGAATCCTTGTAGTTTAGTTTGGGATGGGGCTTATACCCTAAGGTGGCCCAAGATGTGGGTAAACCGACGCAAAGGGGGGGGGGGGTCGGAGTGACAAATTTTTGGGATTGAACCTCAGAGAGGCTTCATACGTACCCTATCTAGAAGACATGGATCAAAGTATACATAGTTCGAGAGTACAGTTTAACGTCATGTGGGATGAAGGATGAACCAAAATGAAGGAGGTCGGAATGACCAGGTGGTGGGATTGAACCTCGTGAAGGCTTCCTACTTACCATGCCTTGACATGGATCAAATTCTTTGTAGTTCACATGGATTAGGGCTTACAAATGAGAGTTTCCTATCGCTGGGATTGAACCTCGGGGAGGCGTCCTACATAACCTACTTAGGAGACAGGGATCAAAACCCACGTAGTTCGTTTTGAGGGTGGGATCAGGGTCGGTTCTTACTCTAAGACCACGTGAGTCATGCTCGGTATGAGAGACAAGAGGCAGCAAAGACCTGACGATCACGTCGCAAAAGGTGCGTCTGTGGGAAGCAGAGTGAGGATTACGCATTGGGCAGCCCAAGAAGTCGGGGCTTACTCCATAACGGTGGCCCGATGGTGATGAAGCCTAGAGGGAGAGGGAAAGGGTACCCCCTTGTCAATCTCCCCTCTTAGTTCTTGGCACCGGGGAAGTACAGAGGCACATGGGTGCAACCTCCTGTAAGGAAGGCTAGGGGCTTACACCAGGATGGTTTCCCGTTCACTCTCAGAAGAGGGGAGGAGTGCTCACCACCGGAGTTTAAGGGAAATGGAGGAGGGGTCCCCTAATCTGGCGAGTGGAGAGGGATAAAGGGTCTTCTAGGCTTGGACCCTGCATTACCGTGGGAATGTGAACTCAAAATGATGCACTGATATGACTGATGATTACACCATACAAATCCAGTGGCTTCGGTGGAGGCCTTGGCTCAGGGCCGATGAATGGGCCAATGAGGGGGTTGCAAAAGATCAGGCCGAATTGGAAGGATTTCACTTGACTCGGGGGATGGGAACGCCGAAGGAGTTGGCGGGCCACACAGGTGCATGAGGAGTGACGCCATTCACGTAGGGGGGTGATACATGGATGGAGAGGCTTTCTGCGAACCAGGGTGGTCCGCAGACTGATAGGTATCCGGCGTACTAGGGTGGTACGTGGCTTCGTCTTCGGCCCGCGTACCAGGTTGGTATATGGGGGAGTCCACGCGAGTATTGGTGACCAAGAACGACGCCTATCGAGGGTTCTTTGGTCAGGGCTTCTCCCGTGTAGGAGGGTGCTACGCGGTGCATCGGGTCTAAAAAGGGGCATAAACTCCCTGGCCCGCGGGGAATGCATCCGTGGAGGGGCCATGGTTCGCTGTTTTTTGTTTTTCTGTTATTTTATGTTCACGGTTCACCAAAATGTTATGCATTTTCGGTTCTTTATTAATTTGCTTCCAGTTTCATAACTGTTCTAGTTCGTGAATTAAAACTTCACTGTTTGTGAAATCCTAAGCTCCTTTCTTCAAAATCCTTCCACACGAATCTGATCGATCTCCCCTTTTATATCTTTCGATGTCCTTTTATAGAGGGGAGGAAAAGTGGTCTATTTTGGTCATGCAACACCTTTTTCGGAGGCCCATGACCGAAAACCTAGTTTATGGATGACTCGGTCAACAATTCGCAACTTGCGGGGGCATTGAATACACCTCACCCGTGAACCAAGTTAGTGCGAGGGTGCTTTGAGGTCATGCAGGGTTTCGCCTCTATTCTGCGAACGACAGTGCATGCGGCATGGGACGGCTGGCATGGTTCATGGCTGGGGAGGATTATGTCGGTGGACTGGCCTGGAGCCCATCCTACTTCGCACCCGCAGAGGAGCCCCGCCTCTGTTCCGTGAACGACAACAGTCTGCGGAGGGGGGAAATTCGCGGAACTAGCCACGTACCGTTAATATTGGACAGGTCCGCGGACTGGTTCGTCTTGTGACAACTTCTCCACATTTTTCCCCAATTCCTCAAAGGAAATTGGGTAGAATCCTCTCTTAAATTAAGGGGATTCTCATTCACCTTTGTGGGTTTTTAGGACCCTACAAATTCCCCCCATCGGAATGGGGTCCGATCCGAATGAAGATGAGACAATTACGATGTAGAGTGGTCTTGAAATGTGGATGGTTTGCGGAAGAGGGGTGGACCCGGTAGCGGACCACACCTATAAATATGGAGGCCCCTACCCTTTGTCTTTTACCGGATTCCTTGCAAAGATTTTACCTTCTGTCTCCGCGTGATTGCTCCTTCGCGAAACACCTCGTCCATGAACCAGCATCCATTTCCACGAATCATTGCTCATTCGTGCATGTATTCACCCATGGACCAACCTCCCATCCATGAACTAACACTTTTAATCAATTAAAAAGTAAGTTACAACGGGCCGCGTAGGAACTCGCTACGCGGTTTTGATGGTCTGAGGACTGGAATAATCCGGACTTTGAAACATTCTTATGTTTCCAAACATAAATATATAAATCCAAGATTGAGATTCCATAGAGCATCATGGTTTGAGGTTTTCTGGCCAATGCTCCACATGCCAGAGTACCGCGAACTTCTTCCGCGTAGGGTTGGTTCGCGGGATGCATCCATCGCGAACCACCTTTTGAGGGATGCTCACGGAACTCGTCATGAAGGCCCCTTGACTCCTCTGTAGAATACATGGTATTTTTGTCCAGATTTTATTATTTTAGACTAACCATTTCCTGGTTTTTATAATTTAGGGAGAAAATATAGTTCCTCCTCGCCCTGCACCCAGGCCTGCTGCCGAGCCTCTCCCAATTGGTGATCAACACCTAATGTATGTGGTCGGCTCTATTAAGGATGGAATCCGCCACTCACCACTGTACCCCTTCCTTTCCATCTTGCTCTCCGAGTCACAATGAGAGTACTCCTTTTCCAAAAGCCTTCCTGCCTACGGGTTTAGTTTACTTTCTGATACACCGATTCTGGTACCATCTCGTGACAACAATCCTGCAGCATGGATATTTACTAGTACTATCCCTTGATCTGTGATATCTTCCAGAGGGTGGCCTGTCCCAAAGGATATAGCTGCCGAATCTATGTTGAATCACCTTCCTGTGTCCCCGATAGGAGAACAACGCCAGCAGGATGGGGAAATTCAATGTTACCGGAGCATTGCCTGCAATGCTATGGTGAACAACTAGCATGGCTGGTCAGCAGACCGGGACCTCCAGCCCCGAGTGGGGGGGGGGGGGGCATTTAAGTCATTGGATTGGGGGTGGCCCTTCTGGGTTCTCCAGAGTTGTGCAGAGTTTGAAGCAGAATTGTGAGCTGTAGGATTATATTAAGCTGCCTGGGTGTCCCAAACTTATACCCATTGGCCACATGCCCTTTCCAAGCAGCTTATGATCCGTTGGAGTCCGGACACCAACACATTCCATCTGGTCCACAAGGAGGTGGGTATCAGTCTTTGGGATGTTTTACAAATTGTAGGGGTCCCCATTATTGGAGGTATGTATGATGAATTCTTGCCTCCCCCTTCTGTGTGGGACAACGAAGATAGGACTCCTCCCTTGGTGATGTAGCTTATTGATCAGGCCCAGGAGCATTCAAAGGATACGTCTCCAAAATATCTTGTCCCATATCGTGAATGGGTCAAGGCTTTTTCCAGAGAGAGAAAGTCCATGACTCTTCCACGCAGGCCCACGACCTGTCCTACAATGGAGTCCCGAAGGTAGAGGGGAAGCTATTGGATGATCCTGGAGGAAGGCCAGTTCAACGACTGGGGCTGGGAGCATGTCCTAGAAATTGATCGGATGCTCTGTCTGGTGGAGTTTCTAGCCATGTTTATGAGTGGCTGACTATTGCCTGTACGCGAGACTTGTGGCGTGCGGGTCTTCACTTTTGCTATGGAAGCACATTTGGAAACTGACAACGTCATCAACTTGGCCATCCCAGTATTGTCTAGGATTTATCAGTTGCTTGGAAACATTACCTATGGGAGTCGGCCAAACCAGGTATCCGAGCCTTTCCAAATTCTCTGGGGATGGTTGGGAGCACATATTAAGAACTGCTATACTTTCATCAATCCCTTTCAGATTCCGAGTACCACATTTCGGCCGTACTTGCAACTGACCAGCGGGGTTATGCCTGAAGAGTGGGTGACCCAAGATAAGGATGGACAACAGACAGTTTAGAATATGTGTCTGCTTTCGAGTCAGATCTCAAGTTATGATCATTTCAATTTCTGACCATATCCCTCTCTGAAAAGTGTAATCACGAACACCATATCAGAAGAATTTGGAAAGCGAGGCTACCTCTTTTCCCTTCAAGAAGGCACTCTGGTGGCTCATATCGGTGGGGAGATGATCTGCGAGGGGTATCGGCCTTGCCGATTCAGACGTCAATTTGGCTGCATCCAGGCACCGTGTCTTCCCGCACTCAATGACGCTCGCGGGAACCGCCATCAAATGGTGGCCAGACAATTGTGGTTAAAGTTCACCCGGGAGGATATTGGCTGCGAGGTTATGACCCCTGCGCTTACTGACTCTATGACTTTCTTATCCAAGAGCTATGCTGACTCCTGGGTGTAATCATACCCGAATGGCCAGTTAGGGCTATGGGAGCTCACTATCTCAAGTCCTAAGCAATTGAAGAGCAAGAGGAAGCAGAAGAGGGATAGTGCTTCTACCAGGTCGGGAAAGGTCATTCGTAACCCTGCTGGTCTCATGCCTCCGAGGAAGGTTTTGATGGAAAGAGGTGCCCCCTCACATTCCCTTGAAGCTGTCTGGAGAGAGTTATCCATTCTTGCTGATGATGCCTTTCCGATGGCCTAGGGCCAATGGGAAGAATTCAGAGGTCAGTCATCCTTTCGTAGCCATAATCCGCATTCTTTGTCACAGAATCTCCAGGAATCAGAAGACGCTTTTGATGGGCTGGGCTACATATCCGATCCTGTTGAAATTGTTTACGATGTGGACCCAGAGAGGGACAATCGGTATCTCTGGGACCTTGAGGCTTACATTCATGCATGCTAGGGTTATGCGGTGTCGACCCACCGAGTCCAGGCCATGCTGCGATCGGTGACCGATGAGGAGGGGGAATAGAGTGATCACTCTTTAGGGGGAGATGATTTCAGTTATCCCCCTACTGCAGCTGAGGTGAGGGAATTTACCCTCCTTCCTGTGAGGTCCCGCCCATGGATATCTCAAGAGATTTCTAGGGCGGTGGCGAGATCTGGAAGACAAACACGGCCATTGGCACCCCCACCAGCCCCTGCCGCTGCCCGACCATCTCAGGTCGATCCCCCCCGGCTAGCTGTTCCCGTTACGGCCGCATTTCCAGATGCCTGGAGGATTTGGGATGACCTGAGGGCTAGTGGCTCAGATGAAGAGGTTTGGGCATTACTCCAAACATGCTCTCTCGAGCTTCCAGGTATTGGTACTATCTTCGCTCTGCCTCACCTTATATTGGAAGAGGATCTGGATGAAATAGTCTCCTCATTGAAGGCGATGGATGCATACATCCATTCACTCTAAAACCGGCTTTATGGGTCTAATCGGGTGTCCATGATGATAAAACATCCCGAATTGTCCGACCCCGAAGAAGAGGTCACCATGCTCGTCCGTTCCATATTTCTTCCTCTTTTACTATGAAGGTTATAAAGTTTCTTCCCTTTATGCAGGGTGCCGAGGAATCCCAGGGGCAATTACTTCCCAGGAGTATACTCCCCATGGTACCGCAGTAGGAAAACATGCGCCTTAGACTATAGGGATCATCGAGGAGGGGTCTCCTGGCACAGTTGAGCTCATGGAAGCGACCATTAAGGACCCAACTGGGGTGTTTTCTCATCCAGGTCCTCCCAGTGTTTTGAGTGGGGAATTGTCCCCTGTCCAGATCCAGAGACATAGGCAGGCGTTCCGATTATTGGAACGGCTCAGACAGGGGATGTCGGGTAATCATAATTCATGTTTCCTCGATTACCAATTCATATATTCTGATTCTTCCAGTTATTAATAGTTCTGTTACGCTATGGTGTAGGGCCAATCAGAGACATGGTCGTGGATTCCCAAGCGGTCATACCCTCTACCCCCTTATTATATGAGGGAACACCTATAGCCACGCATGAGCGTGACGAGATGGCGGGTCCTCCTGAAGGGGCTAGTGATACGGACGCCTTCCTTCTATTTTCATCAATAAAAAATATTCCAGAGGATGGAAAGCTGGAAGACGAGACCCCCATTGATCACACAACCTCTATAGTTGCAAAGGAGGATGGGGTGCATGTGATTACCGAGGAGGCCCCAGATCTGACGGGGTCAGCTGCCTCAGACCCTATGGGTCCCACGATGGTGTAGGAAGAGACTGTTATTAGTCCAGTTGTTGGAAATCCAGAGTGGGCCATCATTTAGTTTACCGGGGGAATAATTTCCCTGATCCTGATCTTCGTAGATGACCGCTTGGGGACAGCTTTGGGAGTTGCTGGACTTGGGTGTGGCCTTAGGTCCTGGACACCTATGGGGGTTCCCAGGACTCCCTTTCCTCTCAAGGATGTAGCGTCTTCCTCGAGCAGCAGCGGCGGCGTAGAGCTTGAGGGAGTAATGAAATATGTATTTTTTTAAAGTATAGTATATGGTAAGAGATTATTCCTCACATACTCCCCAATTTAAATACTATTATCTTTGTTTAAATTCAATGGGATTTTTTTTAAGTATAATCTTATGAATTTCATGTATTCTATTCTTTAATACTTATCATGTTCATTTATATTCCATTCATATATTATCTTATTTTTTGTATTTACTTATTAAATTAAATAAATAATTAGACTTCATTTATTTTAAAATAATTTATTATCTTCCTTTATAAGATTATTTTCTTTTTTCAAAACCTTTTGATTTAATTAGAGTTGGTTCCATAGAACCGACTTATAAATACTCTATGATTACATGTATTCAATGTCTGGAATGTTAATGATGTTTCTTATCACATCACGATTGTTTATATTCCTCAAATAATATGTGATAATTTCATAAGAATATCTATCACACTGAAAGGTCATAATAGTTCCCTATTATAATGAGAACCTATAGATTCTACTATAAAATTAGTCAATATATATTTTATATCCAGATGATATCATTAGATAAGACTTAAATGATACAAGATATTATGGGTGGATACTCATAGGACATTGAGTAACCCTCAAATTTTGTGTGCCATTGGTAATTTTGAGACCAATATATTATGAGAATGTGACCCTCCAGTAACAAATCTACATTTTCATGTTTCATTGGATGTTTCTATCTACAGACGTGTGTATTAATACTTAGAATTTAATATTATCATTCATGAATACCATAATTTGCATACATTATTTCATTGATGAAAAATTTGAAGAAATATCCTCTTAATGAAGTAGAATACATTGGTTGTATCACAAGGGATATTTCCTTAATGGATAATGTGAGAAAGTATTTCCCTTTTATACCTTGACTGAAGTTCATATCTCAATCCCATTGATAAGAATGAAACTTCCTAGATAAATTCATATGGTCATGGTGTAATGTGGGAAAGTTCATTTTCATAAATTTGATGAAAGTGAAATCAAGCATACAAGTTGATGACACTAGCAATCAACCTTCATGATTAGAGATATCAAGATAAAGGGATTATATTTCATGGTAAGAATTTGTAGTAGTTTTTATTTCATTATGACATTAACATCTTTATCCATGGGTTTCTTGGTGTATTGTTCGATGTAAACCTTGTACTTTATGAATCTATTCCCATTAGTGCTGAGAAAGAGGCCTATAGGGTCACACACTAAGTGTATCCAGAATATTAATTAAACTCAATGTTGATTTTAAAAGTTAGAGTAAATATTCTTTTTTTTTTGAGGTTTACTAATTATTCGGTTTTGGTTGATTACAAGGAATTAATCATTAGTTATTCAAATGAATAAGTGAGTTAGATAATAATAAATATTTCTTTCTAAGGTTTTGAAAATATAATATTTATAATATTTGTTGATGAATAATGAAGTTATATTTATTTATTTAAGGTTTGGTAAATTCCAAATAGGATTAGTGGACCACATTTAAATGTTTTAAAAAAAATGATATAAATGATATTTATTTATTTTCGGATGATTCACATGTCAAGTGAGTAGCAATTATTGTATTATTATTAGAAAATGTTTCATTAAGGATTACTTATATGGTAAGGGATATATGTGAAAATATATTACCCTAAACATACCATAATAAATATGTACTTATATCAATTTCTTGAGATAGAACTAGTTGTACAGAATGGATAAAGAAAGGTTTCTAAATACCTAGGAGATATCAAGAACGAACTTAAGATATAGAGTGTAGATCCTCCTCACCTCTCATGTGATCAAGAGAGAGTAAAGAGTTCCTCATATACAAACAAATTCCTATTGTGATCAATGATGAATGATGCAAGCAATTAAGATTAGACGCACTAGAAACTGATGATTCTATGAAGGTTCTCTGAGATTTTGGTGCACTTTTGGATCAATGATAAAGGGATTATACTCTTGGATCCTACAACACAAGGTTGGTATGAATATATAAAGTCAACTAATTCATCAATGAAAGGAATTGAAAGTTGAGGTAATTATATATCTACTTATAGTTTAATTATAAATTACTTGTGATGATCCACCTTCGGTTCTAGAAATTAAACAAGTTGAGTAAATGAATTAAATTAGCTGGTCATGAAATCATTCATCATGAACGACTTGGATAATTCATAAAATTAATACTAAAATCCAAGTTGGCCATTCCCAATTAGGGACTTTCATTGCATTAGGAACCTACAAGTGTTATTAGAGCGGTAATATGATTAATTTATAACTATTTATTAACCATTTATTTAATGGTATGAATTTTCAAATTATTTTACTTTAGATCTATTTATTATTAGAATCCAAACAACCTTTTCTTTTACCTTTATTCATTATAATTCACATTACCAATAAATAGGTAATATTAAAATGAAGAAACATCTGAAAACTCCATCAAGAGATTCCAAGAATTCTGGTCGGATAACATAATACTATATGTCATGTACTCAGCTACATGTTGTGTAACCATGTATCTGGTAAATATATCGCATGGCTAATGGTATAGTCTGATGATATCAGATTAGATCTAATAAAAGTGGATCTATGCTGATCTAGACTAGAAGATATGCATTTTGAAGAACTACACATCATGTAACTAATGTATACAATGTGTTGTCCTTGTATTCTTATGTTGGAGAATGTGAGGGTCTAAGCACGTCACAACCCCATCACTCCAAAAATACCCCTCCTGGGATGGAAATGAAGAATGGAAGATAATGACCCATGATTCCTGCCTCCAGTAGGCGCTGGGTTGGTGACTATCACAAAGGGTATACAAATCTCGCAAAAATGGGTGGTGTTTCCCTTTATAGAACACAAGATTGGTGGATAAGATGGTTAATCCCCAAAACAAAGACAAGATCTATATATAAAAGAAAGACAAAATCCATCCCACATGATTTCATAATGTAGAACTATCACAGGTACAAAAAACAACAATGTAAATACCAAAAGTAGAGATAAGAAGTGATAACAACTATCAAGATCAGATCTAGTAGGGTCCAACATGGTTTGTGAAATCCTCCAAGAAACCAAAAAATAGATTTATATATGTAGGGTGAGCATACATGTATACTCAATAGGAAAACCAAAGTCTCTAATTCACATGCGAATGAAGAATACTAATTCCCATGTTATAAAATATTGGAACCAAACAACACCTAAAAGGTATACTATCCATCCCAACCTTACCGAGGCATGATCAAAAAATAACACATGTCAAGTAATGTAATATAGTGCACATCGATGATAGGGTACCCTTCAACACTTCACACTAATTATCCAATATTTTCTAATATCAAACATCCTAGTTCTCCCACCTCTTCTGAATGTACCACATCACAACCCTCCCGCACACACCTGGACCTCAAAAAAACACACCACAACCTGCTCGCAGACACATAGTCCCAAAAATTAATCACACCCCACCTTGGAAAGTTGGTCCAAAAACTATATCACATCCCATCCACAGACACCTGGGCTGTAAACAAGATCACATCCCACATACAGACACTTGGGTCACTAGCCACATCATATCCCACCTGCAGACACCTGGGCCAAAAAACCACATAAGATCCTAAAGACACTTGGGAAATCATAACATATCAAATCCTGAAGACACTAGTGAAAGAAAAGCTCACCCACACACACTTGAACCTCACAAAACAAACCTTCCCCAAGAATCTTGGGCTATCACCGCCTGGAAGAGGGAGTAGGGAAGAGCGGGTGGCCAGCCATCCAACCTCCCATCAGGATGTTTGGGAAAGGCACCCTCTCCTATGATGATGGGAGTGTTTAATGAATATTGATCCAATATGGTGGACTTAATATAGAAATCACAAGGAAAATAAATTTATATTCATATATGATAACAAAAACTGAAGCCCAACTTATGGGTTCCCGAATAGAAAACATCTCACAAACTACCACCTTTGCTGCTACCTATAAATGAACAACAACATATAACAAGACACATAAATTTATTTAAATTCCCAACCAATTTATTTAATGAGATTAAATATTTATTAAAAAATTTCATTTATCCATTCTATCAATACCTAGGAAACTACTAAGCATAACACAAAACATGAAACACAGTTCTGAGAAGGTGAAGAGCCATGAAAAACTATTGTTACTTCACATTTTCTCTACATTTAAAACCCATTCATGGAATATCATATATCGATCTCTAGATATGAGGTGAATATTGTAGAGACCCTAAGATTGACGTACATGGACATTACATTACTTTTGAGGAATACTTAGTACATTACAAAAACACTCACACAAGGACCGTAATAGTTTAGTGTCTTTGGAAACTCAGAATATAATCTTCTAATCGTGGTGAAAGATCTTCAACATATCCCATAAAGATCTTCCATTTTTTTTCTTACCTAAAACCTTTCTTTATATCCTAGGGAAAAGAAAACATAAAAGGGTGAGCTCAAATGCTCAGTAAGGGTAAACAAAATAAATATCAAGCACATCATATTCATAAGAACATAACATTTTGGAAATCTTAACCTGCAAAACAGATCATAATATCATAACATGGGATAAATCATAGTAGTGAAATGTAATCCCAATAATCATAACTTAAAACATGAAACTTTGTGGCATACACAAATAATCATATAGAATCATTTCTTATTAGTCAAGACTCATTGCCAAGACTATCTTAGTGGACGAAGTCCATTTCTGAACCGAGTTCACTCCTCGTTTTAGTCCTGTTTCACTGAACCGGTTTAACCTGCCGTTACAGCCATGTCTATCTCATGAGATATAAAATCTTTACCCAATGCATTGGAGTGAGATACAGGTCCCACCCATCTCATAATTATACCATTCTTATGTGTTCCACAAAATCATAAACCATACATCATAACATAACCCATGTAATAAAAATGGGAATCTTAAACATTGTGACATCATAAAACAATTCATATAAGATAAAGGAGTTCATAAATATAATTCCATAATAACATAATAAAATCAATGTAATAATAGGTATATAAACATAACCCTTTATTATCTAAGATGGAAAATAATTTTGGTAAAACACTTGAACTCCATTCTCGAGGAAAATATCATTTCTACTTCAAAAACACTTTTCCTTTCTTAACATGTCATAAAATTCTAAACTAAAAGAAGTTGATTAAAAATAAACTTGAAAAATTTTAAACTAAGCTTCTTGGAAATAATGTTTTAAAAATCCATTCATGCCGTATAAGTTAAAAAAACATTCTTCTCCTACTTTTTTCGGAAACATCAAAAAGTACATCGTACGAAAAACGAGAAAAGATTCCTTTCATATCTTTTACTAAAAACTCACCGAAGGGTAAATTTGGATTTAAAACATTCTAGGTGTATGGAAATAATATTACATGTTGAGGAAACATGGATGTGGATGATAAAATAAACCCCAGTAAATTCCAAAGTATAAACAATCTCGGATAAAAATGAGATTCTGATATTTCCCTTACCTTAGGTCCGATTTGCTTCATAAGTATCCGAAACTCCTGTATAATTATTTAAATATTGTCATTGACTTATTACAGAATCATACTCATTGTTATGATATCATATATGGTTCACTTATGACTTTATTTTACCCGTTCTTTTGTAAATTCCATGTTAAAGAGCATTTTGGGTAAAATCGTTTCATTTGTCGTCCGTGTTTTGACTTGTAATTATTCATATGATTACTTAGATCATGATTACTTAATTCTAGAATGTAAAACATGATTTATATATAATATATATTCATAATATACATATATATAATAGATCATTAAATGGAAAGAAATACACCGTTCATGGAGACGGTAGGTCGTACGTACGCATGAACGCTGTTTTCGTTTCCTTATTGAGTTGAATGGAATTAAGTAGATGAAATAAATATACATACACATAAATCCAGTATCATTATTATGTCATATATTTCATGATTACTTATTATATATACTTTATAATCATTCATGAATGGTTAACGTGGAGAATGAATCTCATCATGTCGTGGAGACGGTAGTCCGTACGTACGCACGAGCGATGATATTGTTCTCATGATCGTGGAATTGTATTGGAGTGTATGTATACTATTTCAGAATCAATATCACTTTACAATAATAATATATAGTTATTATGTACACCATTATACCCATCCAAGTAAGGTGGTGGTGGAAAATAGATTACAACACGATGTGGAGACGGTATTCCGTACGTACGCACGCACAGTGATTTCGTTTTCCGTAGGATGGATAGATGGTGAAATAGGGTTGTTTCATACTTATAATGACATATCAGTATATTATTGATACTGATGTTATTACTTCATAATGAAACAACCTAAGAAGAAGAAGTGGAAGAAGAAATAAAGTTGAAAGAATCGGTAACGGATATTACCTCTTCTTTGAAGCGCCTCTTTGAGATCTCCTTTTAGGGCACTAAAATTGGTCTTTGAAGAAGACCAGAACCTATAATTTGTTGCTAGGGAAATGGAGAATAGAATTTGTCAGGTTTTGGCCGAGCTTGAAGGTTCAAAGTGGTGTGAGGAAGAGAGGGAGGAGGTGCCCTTTTATAAGGGAGGAGAGGGGCACCTTTGGAATAACAAAAGATAGTATTTTATTATAAAGACAAATTCGGTTTTAAATAGTTGAAAATTGATATATTTCAAATATAAGGTGGGGATGGGTCTAAATACTCTCATACAATATAATTTAGACAAGTTTAGGTTCCTATTTTAAACTTATCATTTAGATTTAACATTAAGTTAGATAATTTTACTTTTACCGTGTCTTTTTGTGTTCTTACACTATAAGGTTAATAAACTTACTATAAGAAGCCAAAAGAATCCCAAGTTGTTTATTATTAATATATATAACCTTATATAAGTCATTTGGCCGAACCTTATATTTTTAGGAATAAAATAACAATTAATAATATAATATTTGTTTTAAAAACTATTTTATGTCAATTTTGACACTATTTAGTAATGGATTTTATTAAAAATTATAACAGAATAATTAGTTATAAAAAAGTTAATTAAATCAATACTAACATGTCATATTAACCTAGAAAATTAGTGTAATTCATAAAAAGTCTCCAATTATATTTATTTGGGTATTTATAACATCAATTATGTCAATATTTTATTAATAAGATAATTACTGCATCATCTTTGTGTCATAAATAAATTAACTTATTTAAAGTCTAAAAATTACAAATAAAATATCATTATGTAGGAAATCGTTTTATCTTTCTAATGAATATTTATAGTCTAATTTATATTATGTATAAACCTATATTAAAAATGATATACTTATTAAACTTTAATTTTAACTATTTTAACCCTTCTTTAAATAAATTAATAATAAATGTCCTAATCTAATCCAAGTGGGCCTAAATGGTCATATTTTATTACTAAGGTTGTTTTTGGTCGAATTAAACTTATCCAATAGAATTAGGAAATGTGTTAGGGTAATAATTATATCATTTTTACCCGTAATTACCCTATTTACTTTTAGCTGTGGTAAAAAAAAGTAAAAAGTTACTATTCACCAAAAATTATTTTCATCTCATTGAATCACATTTTACTTACTGACATCAACTGTGTCTCTCGGATTTTTGAAATTCCACTCACAGAAGCGGTAAAATTAAGTTTTATGAAAAATTCATTTTTCATAACTACCACTTAGTGGTTTCACTATTCATCAAAAAATGAAAGTTTCCAGAAAAATACCAAAAATTAGGCCTAAGCTATATTTGATATTATGAACTCAAAAATGATGTCTATTTTACCAAATTCAAAAAATATCAGTTGCATTAATTAATTTAAAAATTAAATCCCGTCGTCAAAACAAATAGCGTGTTCTTAAGAGATAATAACTATCAAAAGATTGACACTTGTTTATGTCTGGTTTAAATGTGAAATTACATCCAATGAACAACATTGTATTAAATTGTAAAAATATATTCTAAATATACTTTTAAACCACTCAAATTAATAATTTACCACTATTAATTATTTCGATTAAAAAGGTTGTTTTTAATTAAAATTTAGTAATTTTCACTATTCATCAGAAAATGAATGTTATCTGAAAAGTACCAAAATTTCACCCTAAGATAATTTCGATATTCCGAATCCAAAAATGAAGTCCATTTTGAAAAATAAAATTTACAAAATTTTAAAAAGTGGTTCTTACTATTCATAACGGCTAGTTTTAATAATATTTTAATAGCATATCGTTGTTTAGTGAAACTCGATATTGCGTACTACACACGCTATCGAGGAAGGTCGCGATTTCGTGTAATGAAAGGAAAGTCAAGGATGCGTGTTGTGCAAGATCCTTTTGGTGTAGCGTACAACAGAAGACATTAATGAAATTAAAAAGAATATTTTTCATAAAATCTCAGGGTGTTACATTCTACCCCCCTTAAAATGAATTTCTCCCTCGAAATTCGGCGTGGTTATAAATGGTTTACTACTCGAAAGTTTCTTTAATAGAAACCCATATCATAAAAAGGAATACCAAAATCAATCTTTAAAAACAAAATTATGAAACGTAACGGTTACCCAAATAAACTAATCATTGGGTTTACACATAGGTGAAAATATGGATATGGAAGAGAAATCTAACCATCATGTTCTGATGGAGAGTGGTAGAGAACATGGCTATGGAAAAGCTAGCAATCAAAAAGCCATAATTTTGTGATAATCTAAGGTAACATCAGATTCATCAGATATAAGAGCACTAGGATAACATTTTTGGTTTTCAAGATCATTTCCCTAAAGTTGAAGAAATTGAATTAGAATAAATACTTACTTTATTTTGGTACAATCTCACTGTTGTTCGTGCCTTGAACAATTTCCACTTCATCTCTAAAAGAAATGACGTTGATTTTTTTTATTCGTGAAGTGTTAGCAGATCATGTGATAGAATGACGGGTCATTCCATCTGTCTCAAACAAAAGGTTAGAAAAAGTTATTAAATATACATAAGTCGATCTATAGTGAGATTAATCATATATGGTTCCTAAAATGGACTTATACTTATTATATCATAATAAAACTAGTTTCTACTAAATAGGGACTTCCTGTAGGCCAGTGGTAGGCGATAAAGGCCAGTCGCACTTCGGTTGTGGGTTCGATTCCCACAGCCTTGTCCGACGCAATGGGATGTCGCCCATCCTGCAGGTTGTCCTTTTTCTAAAACTAAATTACTATAACATCCCATAAATAATATAAAAAAAACTTCTATCCTTAAACAATACTAACTTATGTCCAACATAATCCATCCCAATCTTTAGGCTTATCCAAAATATTTCGGTCCAAGCTCATAGTAAAAAAATGATTACTTGAAATGTCACATAACAATCACGTGAATGCCATCATTTATCCCCCATATATCATAAGATATATCTTGTTGGTCAAATTGCAAACATGTGAATACCTTAATCATGTTTACCCATTGAACCTTAGTAAAAACATGAATGCAGTTAAAAGTTAACACTTTCCACAAACCAAAATCCTCAAAATTATTTATACTCAAACCATGATATCAATTAGTCCTTATATCAATCATGATCTCATGAATACAATCAAACATCTCATTATCTTCTTATCCCTTCATTATGCGCATATCATCTGCTTTCCAAAAATATCTCAATCACTTTCCATGGTTACCAGTACCATAAAATTATTGAAAACCACAATAGACCAATACATAAATATTCCAATATTCCACGATACTATATACAACATTATTTTGGAATCCCATTACATAAACACTTAATCATTCCACCACATCGTTGTCATATTCAACATCACCAATAGTGATCGCATGTGACTTCCCTTTTTCCTTTTCCTTAAGTGGTTGCTCATGTTGATCATCATTAACCCTTGGATTAGGGCATTGATTAGCATAATGCCCCATTTCAATGCACTTGAAGCATTGAAGTGTTGTTGGTGCGTTCTCTGCAGTCTTTTCTTTATTCACACCATTAGCAACCCTTTTTCCATTACTTCAACACTCAGCTGCTCGATGACCTTCTTTTCCACACTTAAAACATTTTCTAGTCCCTTTAAGACAATCTCCACCATGCTTCTTTCCACACTTTGAGCATAAGGAAACATTCATCTTCTTTTCACCATTATTCTGAGATTTCTCCTTGAACTCCATCTTTCGTTTCTTGTCAAAACCATGAGATGAATATGTAACACCAACTTCCATTTCTACCTTAATATCACAATGCACAATTTCTTCATAGCTACTGAAGTCTCTAATAGCTAATTCCCTTCAAAGATTTGGTTTTAATCCACTGAAGAATCGATCAACATTACTTTCAGGTTGGATGATAAAGCCAGATGCATACCTTGCAAGCCTTGTAAAATTCTCTTCGTATAAACCAACAGATTCACCATCCTTTTGCTTTAGTTCAAGAAACTCCTTCTCCATCTTTGTTCGAAGAATACGAGGGAAGTAATTATTGAAAAATAAGTTCTTGAAATCATCCCATTCCATGGACTTAATTTCATCTCTTGGCCTCGTATTCTTGATAAGATTCCACCATTGATCAGCTTCACCTTCCAAATGATATACTGCTAAGATGAATTTATCATGTTCAGAACATTGAAGAACTGAAAATATCTTTTCAGTGGTACTGATCCATTGTTCAGCAACAAGTGGATCAGAAGACCCACTGGAAGAAGGTGGACGTTGCCTCATGAAGGACTCAATAGAATATTGTTCCCTTCTCTGCTCATTTGGAAGTCCAGAATGATTCATATCTTTTGTAAGTATAGTAATAATATTTTTCACTCCATCTCCCATAACATTTGTTTGTTCAGGAGGACAATCATTGCATTGTCCATTTCATTGATCAACACGGTTCCTTCGGGTTCCATCCATCGTCTAAAACCCAAAAAGAATAGTGTGAGAGGTAAAAATCACACTAGGGAAACAATATAATAAAGGGGGAGTACCTTCAATATCTAACATCTTAGGATTAATTCTAAGATGGTTAGCGCAATTCTAGGACTATAACAAATACTTAACCTTAGGGACATCCCTATACATACCTTAGAAATATCTCTAGGGATCTCACTAAAGTTCTCGCATCCTAGTTTCCAAAGGTTGACTAAACCTTTCCTCTGATACCAACTGTAGAGACCCTAAGCTTGTCGTACATTGACATTACATTAATTTTGAGTAATACTTAGTACATTACAAAAACACACACACAAGGACCGTAATAGTTTAGTGTCATTGGAAACTCGGAATATAATCTTCTAATCGTGGTGAGAGATCTTCAACATCTCCCATAAAGATCTTCCTTTTTTTTCTTACCTAAAACCTTTCTTTATATCCTGGTGAAAAGAAAACATAAAATGGTGAGCTCAAATTCCCAGTAAGGGTAAACAAAATAAATATCAATCACATCATATTCATAAGAACATAACATTTTGGAAATCTTAACCTGCAAAACAGATCATAATATAATAACATGGGATAAATAATAGTAGTGAAATGTAATCCCAATAATCATAACTTAAAACATGAAACTTTGTGGCATACACACATAATCATAGATAATCATTTCTTATTAGTCAAGACTCATTTCCAAGACTATCTTAGTGGACAAAGTCCATTTCTGAACCGAGTTCACTCCTCGTTTCAGTCCTGTTTCACTAAACCGGTTTAACCTGCCGTTCCAAACATGTCTATATCATGAGATATAAAATCTTTACCCAATGCATTGGATGGAGATATAGTTCCCACCCATCTCATAATGGTACCATTCTTATGTGTGCCACAAAATCATAAACCATACATCATAACATAACCCATGTAATAAAAATGGGAATCTTAAACATTGTGACTTCATAAAACAATTAATACAGGATGAAGGAATTCATAAAAATAATTCCATCATAACATAATCAAATCAATGTAATAATAGGGATATAAATAAAACCCTTTATTATCTTATATGGAAAATAATTTTGATAAAACACTTGAACTCCATTCTTGAGGAAAATATCATTTCTACTTCAAGAACACTTTTCCTTTCTTAACATGTCATAAAATTCTAAACTAAAAGAAGTTGATTAAAAATAAGCTTGAAAAATTTTAAAGGAAGCTTCTTGGAAATATTTTTTTAAAAATCTATTCATGCCGTATAAGTTAAAAAACATTCTTCTCTTACTTTTGTCGGAAACGTCAAAAAGTACATCGTACGAAAAACGACAAAATATTCCTTTCATATCTTTTACTAAAAACTCACCGAAGGGTAAAATTGGATTTAAACAATTGTTGGTGGATGGAAATAATATTACATGTTGAGTAAATATGGATGCGGATGATAAAATACACCCCAGTAAATTCCAAAGTATAAACAATCTTGGATAAAAATGAGATTGTGATATTTCCCTTACCTTAGGTCCGATTTGCTTCGTAAGTGTCCAAACCTCCTGTATAATGATTTAGATAATGTCATTGACTTATTCCATAATCATAATCATTGTTATGATATCATATATGGTTCACTTATGACTTTATTTTACCTGTTCTTTTGTAAATTCCATCTTAAAGAGCTTTTTGGGTAAAATCGTTTCATTTGTCGTCCGCGTTTTGACTTGTAATTATTCATATGATTACTTAGATCATGATTACTTAATTCTTTAATATAAATCATGATTTATATATAATATATATTCAGAATATACATATATATAATAGATCAGTAAATGGAAAGAAATACACCGTTCATGGAGATGGTAGGCCGTACGTACGCATGAACGCTGTTTTCGTTTCCTTATTGAGTTGAATGGAATTAAGTAGATAACATACATATATATACACATAAATCCAGTATCATTATTATGTCATATATTTCATGATTACTTATTATATATACTTTATAATCATTCATGAATGGTTAGCGTGGAGAATGAATCTCATCACGTCGTGGAGACGGTAGTCCATACGTACGCACGAGCGATGATATCGTTCTCATGATCGTGGAATTGTATTGGAGTGTATGTATACTATTTCAGAATCAATATCACTTTAAAATAATCATATATAGTTATTATGTACACCATTATACCCATCCAAGTAAGGTGGTGGTGGAAAATAGATTACACCACAGCGTGGAGACGGTATTCCGTACGTACGCACACGCGGTGATTTCATTTTCCGTAGGATGGATAGATGGTGAAATAGGGTTGTTTCATAATTATAATAACATATCAGTATATGAGTGATACTGATGTTATTAATTCATAATGAAACAACCTAAGAATAAGAAGTAGAAGAAGAAATAAAGTTGAAAGAATCAGTAACGGACATTACCTCTTCTTTGAAGCGCCTCTTTGAGATCTCCTTTTAGGGCACTAAAATTGGTCTTTGAGGAAGCCCAGAACCTCTAGGATGTTTCTAGGGAAGTGTAGAAGATAATATGGCAGGGGTTGGCCGAGATTGAAGGCTCAAAGTGGTGTGAGGAAGAGAGTGAGGAGGTGCCCTTTTATAAGGGAGGAGAGGGGCACCTTTGGAATAACTAAAAAAATTATTTTATTATAAAGCCAAATTCGGTTTTAAATAGTTAAAAATTGATATATTTCGAAACTAAGGTGGGTATAGGTCGAAATATTCTCATCAAATAGAATTTAGATAGGTTTAGGTTCTTATTTTAACCTTATCATTTAGATTTAACATTAAGTTAGATAATTTTACTTTTACCGTGTCTTTTTGTGTTCTTACACTATAAGGTTAATATACTTACTATAAGAAGCCAAATGAACCCCAAGTTGTTTATTATTAATATATATAACCTTATATAAGTCATGTTTTTGAACTTTATATTTTTAGGAATAAAATAACAATTAATAATATAATATTTGTTTTAAAAACTATTTTATGTCAATTTTGACACTATTTAGTAATGGATTTTTGTAAAAATTATAACAGAATGATTAGTTCTAAAAAAGTTAATTAAATCAATAATAACATGTTATATGAACCTATAAAATTAGTGTAATTCATAAAAAGTCTCAAATTATATTTATTTGGGTATTTAAAACATCAATTATGTAAATAGTTTATTAATAAGATAATTACTGCATCATCTTTGTGTCATAAATAAATTAACTTATTTAAAGTCTAAAAATTAAAAATAAAATATAATTATGTAGGAAATCGTTTTATATCTTTAATTAATATTTATAGTCGAATTTATCTTATGTATAACCCTATATTAAAAATGATATACTTATTAAACTTTGATTTTAACTATTTTAACCCTTCTTTAAATAAATTAATAATAAATGTCCAAATCTAATCCAAGTGGGCCTAAATGGTCATATTTTATTAATAAGGTTGTTTTTGGTCGAATTAAACTTATCCAATAGAATTAGGAAATGTGTTAGGGTAATAATAATATCATTTTTACCCGTAATTACCCTATTTACTTTTAGCCGTGGTAAAAAAAAGTAAAAAGTTACTATTCACCAAAAATTATTTTCATCTCATTGAATCACATTTTACTTACTGAAATCAACCGTGTCTTTCGGATTTTTGAAATTCCACTCACAGAAGAGGTAAAATTATGTTTTATGAAAAATTCATTTTTCTTAACTACCACTTAGTGGTTTCACTATTCATCAAAAAATGAAAGTTTCCAGAAAAATACCAAAAATTAGGCCTAAGCTATATTTGATATTATGAACTCAAAAATGATGTCTATTTTACCAAATTCAAAACATATCAGTTGCATTAATTAATTTAAAAATTAATTCTCGTCGTCAAAACAAATAGCGTGTTCTTAAGAGATAATAACTATCAAAAGATTGACACTTGTTTATGTCTGGTTTAAATGTGAAATTACATCCAATGAACAACATTGTATTAAATTGTAAAAATATATTCTAAATATACTTTAAAACCACCCAAATTAATAATTTATCACTATTAATTATTTTGATTAAAAAGGTTGTTTTTAATTAAAATTTAGTAATTTTCACTATTCATCAGAAAATGAAAGTTATCTGAAAAGTACCAAAATTTCACCCTAAGCTAATTTTGATATTCCGAATCCAAAAATGAAGTCCATTTTTAAAAATAAAATTTACAAAATTTTAAAAAGTGGTTATTACTATTCATAACGGCTAGTTTTAATAATATTTTAATAGCATATCGTTGTTTAGTGAAGCTCGGTATTGCGTACTACACACGCTATCGAGGAAGGTCGTGATTGCGTGTAATGCAAGGAAAGTCAAGGATGCATGTTGTGCAAGCTCCTTTTGGTGTAGCGTACAACACAAGACATTAATGAAATTAAAAAGAATATTTTTCATAAAATCTCGGGGTGTTACAAATATTTTTTGCATGTTAATCATAGAGAAACTCTAGGTGAATTACCCATACCAATCAATATTAACCTTCTCCAAACTCATCCCGCTCAGGTCACGTACCACCAGGACCAACCCCCAACTCACAACCCCAACTGATAACACATTACTGCACAACTAGTTTCATAACCCTATTGGAAAACACTTCTCATCCACTCCAAAATCAACAAATATCTCAACCTGATATTCCATTACATATACAGGTTGATGTATCATATACAAGTTCATCCATAACACCACCCAGGCTAACTCACAGCACACAACCATGCTTACAGACATACCACCTCACAAACTAGAGCAAACCCACACATTACATCATATCCAGTTCACATTAACTCAGTACCACGCACACAACCACAACCATTGCACACATCACATCACATATCATGATGTAAAACATTCTCATATTTAGAAAATGGGGGATCTTATCCAATTGTACTTATTTATTTGAGGTTATTATCACATAAACCAAATCTTAGGGCATCCATTCATTATCTGGATTTACATGAAAAAACAATTAGCTTATATAAGTGTTCAATAGGATCCAAAAACATGCAACCCATTTAGTGCACAAACTAGGCCCCCAAAGGAAATCATTTTCCTCGGGGCATCAAACCTGTATAATTCACAATATCACAAACAACATGAAGATGTAAAAAATGTGAAGAAGAATCCATCTACCCCTTTCAATTTCATTTAGACAATTATTATATTTGGTTAATTCAGCACAACCAAAATCTATTGGTAGACAAGAGTAAAACCCTCACACATGACACATATTAGAAGAGAAAAAAGGAAATCCTACCTTGAAAAAGATTCAAAGTTCTTCGCACGAGAACTGGTCACGTAATGAACCTCCAAGTACCTCCCCTGCAAGATCTGCATGCACTCGAGGATGCCATGGCACCACCACATTGACAAAAACCTAAGAGAACCCCATTATAACTAGAGGATAACATTTTCCATTACAAGAAAAGAGTAACGAGAGAAAGAATGATATAAAACTAGAATAAACAAAAAAACAATGAATAACACACCTTAGATTGAAGACAAATCACTATGGATCGAAGGAGAAAAGCTAAGAATCGACCCTCGATGAAGGAATCCTCAAAATACCAAAGGGGAGTCACCAGGTCACCTAGGGTTGAGGGAGGGTTGCTACATCCATAGGTTTTGATAACCCAAACACTTAAAACATTATAACAATGGGGTATTACATGACATGTAATACCCTTTCATGTTGTGTAATGCCCCATAATTGACTTCCGCTAAGAAACCAATCACCTTTTGATTTATTTTATTTTTTAGACCCCAAAACATTACATGCCATAAACCACACAGGAAAATCTGTATAACCTACTTCCACAACATGTAAGCCCTGTAGCAGCTTCGCAGCACCCCCAACTCCTGTGAAAACTCTTGGAACCTTCTTCAAAAATCTCCAACAACCAAAAACCAACAAAGTAACAGACCGTTGGGGGGGGGCAGATTTTTATATCAGATAACTCTCAAAAAATTCTCATCCTCAGGAATCCAAAACCAAGACCATTAAAAAAGGGGTCCGAACAACCACCCTATGAGATACCTCTCAAGAGTCACGCCACTCCTCAAGCACTATCACCACCCAAACAGGCCAACCCAAATGACCACAATACACTGCACAAAATCACTACAACAAACATAATTCATCTCTTCTCACAGAACAAAAATACCACACAACCATTTCATAACTGTCTCACCCTCTGAACAACCCAAACCAACAACTTCTATGGTGAATGAACTGTACTATCCTAAACACATGAATCGGGTAATTCCATCATCCATGTCACGATACTATCCACTCCAGGAGGCACTGAATCACACACATGGGTTTAACCACACCATAGTTAATGCTTATTGATTAGGAATATGGTCCTCCCCACTTTGTATGTTATAAATTTATCACATACCACACCACACACATCTTAACCCAAGGGAAAACATATCATTTCATAAAAAGATTCAAACATTATATTTCAAAACAAAATAGAACAAGTCCAAACTCAGAACAACCCTTGGTACAGGGTACACTTCTTCATTTCTCACTCCCAAGTACTCTCCTCCAGACCACCATAATTCTACAACAAAAAAAACTAGTGGAATGGTCTTCTCACGTAGTGTATTCTACCAATGATCATGGATCTCCACAAGTCATTCCATAATCTTCGTGTCATTCTTGATATACAACTCTACCTAGTCAATGACATGGGAGTCATCATGAAGATATCAATAAAGACAATATATTTGGAAGACCTTATGGATTATCACCAACTATGGTGGAAATTAAAACTAGCATGCCACATCACCAACTCTCCCGAACACCTCAAAGGATCCAAAAAAACTCACATAAAGCTTACCCCATCTTACAATACTATGATGCTATTGTGAAGGGGAAACCTTCATGAAAACATGGTCTCCAACCTCGAACACCAAGGGACTCCTCCTATGATTGACATAAAACTTCTTCTGATCATGTTCTTCTTTCATCTTTTCATGAACAAGATGAACCTTCTCTATCATTCTCTTCACTACCTCGAGACTAAGAAATGTTGTCTCCCCAACCTCTGTCTATCATAATGGTGAATAACACGGTATCCCATAAAAATCATCAAATAGATACATTCCAATAGAAGATTGAAATATATTATTATAATAAAATTCTACTAAGGGTAGGTTTCATACCCAAAATCCACCAAAGTCCAAGACACAAGCTTGTAACTTGTCCTCCAACATCTAGATAGTATTTTCAATCTTCCCATATATACAAGGGTGGAAAGTAGTTCTGAGGTGTAATTGGGTGCCAAAGGAATGCTAAAATCCCTTCCAGACTTGTGAGGTAAAGCGTATGTCTCAATATGAGACAATGGATCGCGAAAATCCATGCAGCCACCCCACCTCATCCACATAACTTTTTACCAAGGAATTCACTGTTCTCTAATCCTTGATCGAAAAGATGTGAGCCAATTTTGTTAGCAGATCCACTACTACCCAGATAACATCACAGCCTCCCTAAGATCTAGGTAACCCTACAACAAAATCCATCTAAATGTCATCCCACTTCCACTCTGAAGCATCCAAGGGATGAAACAAACCACCGGGAACATGGTGCTCGACTTTTACCTTCCGAAAGACCAAGCACATCACCATAAACTCTGCTACTTCCTGCTTCATCTTGGTCCACAAAAACTACATTCTCATGCCACATTACATCTTAGAGAATAATGGGTATACCTGTAAAGGTTATCTATGAAACTCAAGAAGTACTCCCTGATGTATTTACACCGGCACGAACAACATTACATGGAACAACATACGATTCTGACCATCCTAAGACCACCCCTCTGAAGCATCACCATGGCCAACACAATCGCATAATACCTCTACCCATGAGTCTCCCCACTAAGACTCTTCTACCTACTATATCATAGAAGACTGCACTTTCTTCTGAAAAAACAACATCTACCTCCATCCACTCCAACATCCAAGTACAAGGCTACGAACTCCTCTATATCTATTCAAGAATTCACATATCCCCGAACAACCTCATTCTATGACTTCCTTCTTAAAGAATCGGCCCCGACCTTTCACTTTCTTGAAGTGTAGGAGATCTCAAAATCATATTCCTAAAGAAAATCCATCCACCTCTACTGCCAAAAGTTTAGATCTCACTGGGAAAAGATATACCTCAAACCTTTGTGATCCATGAAGACCAAAAAGCGCACCACAATGAGGTAATTCCACTACAACTTCATCATGAACACGAAAACTACTAGATACAAATCATGGTTGGCATAGTTATGCTTGTGGGGACAAAAATTCTTAGACCCAAAAGATATCATCACTCACTATTTCATCAATATGCATCCCAAGCCCAGATGGGAGGAGTCAGAGAACACTTTGAACATAGTTCCTTCCTCAAGCAACTGAAGCACTATAGAACTAACCAAATTCCCCTTCAGATAGCCAAATACTTCCTAACACTAATCACTCTACACAAAATCTCAGTCCTTCAAGCTCAAAGATGTCAATGGGGATGCAACTCAAGATTTATATGGTAAAGACCTATGATAAAATCATGTAAGAACAAGAAAACTATAAAATTATTCCATGTTATTAAGTGATTACCAATAAAAAACTTCTTCAAAATTCGATGGGTCTACTACCACACCCTGATGAGACACCACATTTATGTGGAAATTATCCTCTTGTGTCTTGAAATTACACTTGGGAAAATTTCCATAGAGCTAGTGGTGTCAAAGAACTTGTAAAAAAATTCCAAGATGCTCGACATGATCCCCCTCTGACTTCAAGTAGATTAATATATCTTGGATGAACACAATGAAGAACTGATCTAGGAACTCATGGAATAAATAGTTAATAATACCCAAGAAAACAGCTGGGGCATTCATAACACTGAATGAAATGAACACAAAATCGAAGTACCCATACCTATATATGAAGGTTGTCTTCAGGATATCACCCTCCTTCAACATTAACTGGTGATATCTAGACCACTGATAAATATTAGAAAACCAAATCACCCCTCTCAACTGGTCGATAATATCATCTATCCTTGGAAGGGGTAACAGTTCTTAAACATCACATGATTCAACCTTTGGTAGTCTATACATATCCTTAGACTACAATCCTCCATCTTGGAGAACAACACCAAAGAACCCCATGGAAACACAATAGTCTGGATAAAAAATTTTCCCATTAGATCACATATCTAAATCCTCAACTCCCATAATGCATAAGGTTCTATCTGATAAGGGTCCATCGAAATCGAAGAAGTACCAGGCTATAAGTATATACTGAACTCAACATCATGTTGAATGGGTAGCATCACAACCTACTTAGGGAAAACATCTAAGAACTCCCCAACGACCCTTAGAACCTCCACCATCCCAAAATCTACTGATTCCACTAATATCTCATCTAATAAAGCGATAATGGGTTCGACATGCTGACTTCATGTATGAAAACTCCGCTCTCCAATGAAAACCGCATGCTAGTTATCCACATCTGAAAACATGACTATCCTTCAAAAATAATCAATAACGACATTAATTTAATACAAACATTCGATGTTGATAGTGACATCATATGGATGAATATATATAAAAGAAAATATCCCCATGGTACTAATGTAGTCCTATCATCAGTCTACATCCCCAGAACACATCAAACAAGCAATTCTGGCCTCCAACTAGTGTTCTCAACACCCGGGAAACGTGAAGCCTCTTTATGTATAGTACCAGATAATTGGATAGCACGGGTGAAACAAAGGATTGTGAATCTTCTGAATGAAACAAGGAACAAATAAGAGTACTAAACAAACTAATCATATCTTCGATGATCTCCATCCCCTCTGGAACTGTTTCCTCCCTTGCGTTCAACTGACCACTCCCAAATTCTTTACTTATCTACTCAAGACCACATCCATGACCATTCCTGGGTTGATATCTCTTTACACAAGGAACATCCAAAGTTCAAACTATATATACACCATCAACTCTCGGTGGAACATGAGCCTTCTTCCCATGTTACTAAAATGGCCTGATTGGAAACTGTTGTTGAGGATTGTGCTAGAACTGTCCACCTTCACAAAAATATACTCGAACAACCACTGGGAACTTATTTTGAAGGTTTCTATGAAATCCACATAAGATACACCTTATCCCCAATCCCACAAGAAATTTATGGGAATCACTGGAACTAGAAGGCCAAAAAGAAAGCTATTGAGGTGGACTCCCTGCCGGTGAAAACCTCAAATATCTTGGTGCTCTTGGCACTTGAGACCAACCAATGGTAAACATACCTCTCAAAGAACTCTACTGAATCCCTCTTTCCATATTCCTCCTTGAAATTGAATCAGTTAAATTACCTCTTCCTTCTTCTAAACCTCCATGTATGTTGGAAACATAAAAGGAGAAACTGAATACTAGATCGAAGAGAGGAGTGCCTCCTCAAAATGTCTCACACAAGAATCCTCATCTAGAAAGAGATCTGGTAAAAAACGAAGGAGATCCTTGAACTTGATTCCAAAATCCTGCAATGATATACACCTTTTCTGAAGGGATAGTAACACATTCATATTTTAAGCCTTCATGGTCAATTAAAGGAACTATGCTTAGAATTACTTCTAAAATTTGACCCAAAAAATTTATACTTCCTTAATATCCCTCAGATAAAGCGTCCACCAATAATACGTAGCTCCTCACATCTGACTGACTACCAAAGGAACCCAGTACTTCATTGGGTCCTGGATCAACCTGAAGGTGATCTCAACCTCCTCGAGTCATCTTTCCATCTCCATGTATGAAACACTTCCCTCGTATTTTCCCAAATCCTTCCACTAGAAAGAATGAAATGTACTCTACCACTGGTCATCCTCCTAAATTGGATCAACCCTCCATCGATCAACCAAATTAGTATAATAAGCCTAAAATTCCGGAGCCACACATGATTGATGACTAAGAGCCCCAGCTAAAAATTAAACAAAGAGTTCCTAAGCCTGAGTAGTATGATTTTTTCTTTTAAGATTCATTTTAAATCATTTAAAACATTTTTTTATTTATTTCAACCTTCCCAAAAAAAGACAATCCAAACAAGAATACAAGTCATTATGATGCATTTATCTTTCCTAGGGTCTCTACCCTATAAACAATATAGGCTCAATTGGTCGTTCGGTAGGCTCAAAGTCATTTCATCGGATCATGAGGGGCCCGAAAATCATGTTTCCTAGTTGCTCTTCCCTAGACTATGTCATGAACCAAGATTGTCTCACACTATTTCCTTGCCAAACCATGAAATACTCAATGTGCCTAAGCCAAAACTATATCCTATCTATCAACCACCCCCTGATACCATTATTCCATAATTCCCTCCGTACAAATATGCCCCTCCTCGACTAGAAATTAAAAAAGGGAGATAATGACCCCCTAATTACCACCTCCAGTAGGCCCTAGGTTAGCGACTAGCACCAAGGGTATACAAATCTCACAAAATGGGAGGCATTGACCTTTATAGAAAAAAATATTGGGAGATAAGATGGTTCATCCCCAAAATAAATCCAAGATATATATATAAAATAAATCCAAAAACTATCCCACGTGACTGCATAAAGTAGAACTACTACAAGTAAAAAAGCATCCAAAGTAAATACCAAAAGTAAAGCTCAAAAGTGACAACAACTATCAATATCTGAGCTAGTAGAGTCCATCACAATCATGAAAATACTCATAGAAACCTGAAAAAAAATTATATATGTAGGGTGATCAAACATGTATACTCAGTATGAAAACCAAAGTCTTTTGTACACATGCGAAATAAGAATACCAATTCCCCTGTGAGAAAACTGCATAACTAAAAAGAACCTAATAGGTATAACAACCATCCCAACCTCACCTAGGAATGCTCACAAAATAGTGAAAGTCAAGAAATGTAATATAATGAACTTTAATGATAGTGTACCCCACACAACTTCCCACTGATTAGTCACTCTTTCCTAACTGAAAATTTTCTCGTGATCCCACCTATTCCGAAAGTACCACGTCACAACCCAACCACACACACATGGGAATCACAAACAACACCACAATCTTCCCACAAAAAGTGGGCCAAAAACCAAATCACATCCTGTCTGCAGACACCTATCCCACAAACCACATCACATCCCACCCACAAACACATGGGCTACAAACCACATCACATCCCTCCTGCAGATAGTTTGTCCACAAACCACGTCACATCCCACCCATGGACACCATATCCCTAAACCAAATCACATCCTAAAGACACCTAAGAAATCCTAACACATCTCACCCAAAAAGACACCTCGAAAAGAACAGATCACTCGTAAACACCTGGGCCTCACAAACCAAAACATTCCTGAAGAATATTGGGTTATCATCATCTGAAAGAGGAAGCAGGGAAGAGCGGGTGGTCATCTATCCATCCTCCCATCAGGATGTTTAGAAAATACACCCTCCCCTATGACAATGGATGATTTTGGCACATAGTGCTCAACTAGGGTGGGGTGTATATAGAAATCACAAGGAAAATACAAGTATATACATATATGATACCAAAAACGCAAGCCCGAACTATGGGTTCCCAAATAAAAAAACATCTCACAAACTACCACTGTTGTTACTATATCTAAATTTACAACATCAGACAATAAGAAACCTAACCCAATTTATGTTCCCATCCAATTTATTTAACCATATTCATTCTTTATTAAAAAATTCATTTATACATTCCATTACTTCCCAAGAAACTAATAATCACAATGAAAAATAGGAAACAAAGTTCTCCAAAGGTGAAGATCCCTGATAAGGGACCTCACATTTCCTCTATATTTAACACCCATTCATGGTATATCATATATCGATCTATATAAACGAGGTGAATCTTTCTTCATGTTACTCATGAAGAAACTCCATGCAAATTAACCATACCAATCACTATTTTCCTTCTCCAAACTCATCCCAATCAGGTCACTTTCCAATAGGACCAACCCCAACTCACAATCCCAAATAATAACATATTACCACACAACTAGTTTCAAAGCCCCGCTGCACAACCCTTCTCATACATTCCACAATCAATCAATCTCATAACCTGGGATTCCATTACACAGTCAGGTTGATTTATCATCTACAATATCATCTATAATTCCACCTAGCCAACCCACAACACACAACCGTGCTCACAAACATACCACAACACAAACCAGAGAAACCCACACATCACAACATAGCCACTTCACATTACATCAGTCCCATACATACAGCCAAAATCGTTCCACACATCACATCACATACCACGATGTAACACATTTCTAGATTTATTAAAGGTGAAACTTATCCAATTACACTTAATTATTTAAGGGTGTTATCACACAAACCAAATATCGGAGCATCCATTCATTATCCAGATTTACATGATTAACCAATTTCCACATGTAAGTGTTGAATAGGAACAAAAAAACATGCAACCCATTTAGTGTGAAAAAACAAGGGCCCCCAAACAACCATGATTTTTAACGGGGTATTAACCTTGTATAATTCACATTATTAGAATCAACATCAAGCTTTAAAAGAATGTGAATAAAGATAACTCTACCCCTTTCAATTTTATTTATTCAATTATTATCCTTGGTTAATTTGGAAAAACAAAAATCTACAGGTAGAAGAGAGTAAACCCCACCCACATGATACAAATTAGAAGAGAAATAAAGGATATACTACCTTGAAATGGTGTGAAAATTATTCGCACGAGAATGGATCTCGTAACATACCTCATATTATCTATTCCAAAAGATCTTCATACACCAGAGGATGTTGTGGCACCACCACATTAATAACAACTGAAGAGAACCCCATTATAACTAGAGGAGAACATTCTTCATTACATGAATAGAAGAATGGGTGGAAGAAGAAGATCAACCTGAAAGAAACTATAGAAACGAGGAAGAATGAACCTTAGATCGAAGACTGGTTACTACAGATCGAATGAGAGAAGATAAGAATAGATACTTGACAAATGAATCCACAAAAAATATAAGAGGAGTCAGTGAGTTGCCTAGGGTCGAGGGAGGGTCACTGCAGTTATGGGGTTTGACAACATGACAAATTTGAAAAATTCTTAAAGCATTACAGTAGTGGGGTATTACATGATGTGTAATACCCTTTCTCATCGTGTAATTCCCTATGGTCTACTTCCACTAAAAAACCCATCACCACTCGATTTATTTTATTTTCCAGACCCCAAAACATTACACACCGTGAACCACCTAGGAAAAGACATGAAACCAAACTTCACATAGTGTAACCTACTTACACAATGTGTAATCCCTGCAACAACTTCACTACACCACCAAATCCTATGAAAACTCTAGAAACCTTCTCTAAACATCTCCAACAACCAAAAACTAGAAAAGTAACGGACTGAGGGGACACATACCATTACAAATCATATCGTGTATCTGATACATGACAAGGGGACTATTAAACAATGAAAATTTGAGGCCATGCAACATGTAGAAATATTACCTGTTTTTACCTCATACCTATCTGCAATAGATAAACATACCCAATCCCTAGGCATGTTTCACACACATGGGTCATGTAGATCACATTCCATGTACCCTAGTGCACATCGTGTAGTATAATCCATACACTGTTCTTAATTTAACATGAAGAGAATAATTAATAATATAATTAAACCTATTCACATTTTTTCAATGTGTCATTTATATAATAGTACACACCATTTAATAGGATTTTTGATTATATATTAAATTAATTTCCATGTTAAATTATATATCTATAAGTTATATATGGTTCTTGATTATAATATAATTCATGAGCATTAAGATCATCAATCCTAGTATGATTCACATGTGTTCCATGTGGCCTTTTTTATAGTGCATTCTATATAATTACCTACCATGCATTGTATGTTGGATGCCAAGGGAATTCACAAGTACAAAGAACATGTTGGGTAGTTTGGATGAGTGCATGTCATTTACTCTAAGTACGCTTGTGTACTCTACGAATTTTAAATAAAATTTATTTATTTAAATTTTTTAAAATTATGTATGATGGGATTTTGGGATGCTCGGATGGTATTACGATAAATTGAATTAATCAGATTAATTTGCATAGTTTTATCTTAATTAAAGAACGAATTTATGTAATTGGTGGATATATTTAAAATTTATGTTCTTTAAATGCTATGTAGATGGACATGATCATAGAATATACTTATTTATGTGATTATTTCCCTTTTAATTTTTTATCATTAAATTAAATGGATTTTCAGTGAGTCATCCCCTCCACCTTATTGTTTAAGGGTCTATGTTCCCATGGTTTTTTTATGTAAACTACCTTTATCCAATATATTTGATCCCCTCACCTGAATGTGAGTAAAATATTATGTAAAGATAGAGATCCCATGTGAGAGGTGGCATTATCAATCACATATTTGATGTTAAAACAATCAAGGAAATATATAGGATCCATGGTGGAATGAAGCAACACAAACCAAGATACAATTTGAGGGGTTTCCCCTAGGGTTGAAGGTTATTTTATCATCCTCTTGATAAAATAAACATTATGGAATACCATGATCATGTCACTTATATATTATTTCTATTAGTTTAATGGTTGATTATTTATGTTTTTGGATGCTATATGTTCACATAAGAAATGAATTAACAAGCATTCAAGATGAAATAAGATAAAACTAGATTATGAGTAAATTTTATCAGACATTGTAAATCACTTAAGTAAAATTAACATAATATTAACAAGGAACATGATAAGATTAAATTAGGATTTTTCACATAAGTATAAATATTCCTCAACTAAAATATAAAGTTAGTATATCATTTCACTACTAATGTTAGAATCAAACTCATAGTTCAAAGTGCTTGGCCAACCTAATTCGAAGTGCTTTCAATCATTAGGGAAATTTTAGATTGAATTTTTGTGGTGACTTAACTTGGTTCACATAAAGGTTTAACTACCCAATCAGGAAATAGTGTAAATTAGAGGTAATAGTTGATGAAATATTTATCCATGATTTCAGGATTAGGGAGTTCACTCAGTATATCTAGGAACTACAAGTTAATGTAGTTGGAATGTAATGCCTACCTAACACACATAAATTAACATATCAGGCCCATGTTTGGGTTATGGGAAGGGGGATATGGATACTTGAAACTAGAATATACATGAAATAAGATATTCTAAAACTAATTATGAGGACTATTATATTTTTTAAAAAAGTAGGAGATTAATAAAATTTGAAATTTAAAAATGTGTTAATATAATTTGTAATCAATGAAGTAATAATAATCTGCTCTTAAATTTCATTGTTATGAAAAAAACACAAATTCAACCATATCACTGTGATCCATACTATAAAAGGAATTCCTTCTAATTAGATTGAACTTATAGGATTGGTATATGTGATTTTTCATTTTACTACACCATGAATGAAAATTGTACATGCTGAAAACCCCACTTTCTTAGTCACTTTCTAAAGTGGATAGTGAGGAAGAGGTATCTCTCTACCTAAAACATGTAGACGATGCAATGGATGTTTAATGTTTCATGTCATCCTTAATGTCTAGAGAGAATATAAAGAAATATGAGGATACTGATGCATATAGCATCATATATCACCTCTGTGATCTTTATTAGGAGAAGGTGATACAAGAGAGATATGCGATATCCAATGCACTATTCATGTGAAATCTTGGTGAGTTGGATTTAGATGGGCCTTATGTGGTAAAGATTGTTGGATATATAGAATTATTAGACAACTTGGGGTATAATATCTCTGATGAGTTGGGTAGAAATCTCATTCTATCTTACCTACCAAAAATCTTCTCTATTTTCAATTTGAATTACAATATGATATATAGAAGGAAGACTCTTTAGAAACTTATTACTCTTATTCACCAAGTTGATAAATTCATACAGTACAATAAAATAGTATTTTAGCGGCGTTTTTTCAAACCACCGCTAAATATTTTTCGAACAAAAATTTAGCAGCGTTTTTCAGAACCGCCGCTAATTTTTTTTTAGTTTTTTTAATTTTTTTTAAAATATCTTCTAAAAATAAATTAATTTTTTAATGGCGGTTTTTAAAAAAAAAACTGCCGCGAAATAGAGGTGGTTTTTTGAAAACCACCGCAAAATTTAAGAATTTTTATTTTTTTTTAAAAAATATTTATTATTTATTATTTATTAATTATTAATTTTTTATTAATTATAATAAAATATAGTTTATTATTTATAATTTTATATATTTATATTGTGCCAATTAATTAATATTTATAATTTTTAGTTAATAATTTTTTTAAATGGACAGAAAATCTTAAATAAGTAGAAGAATAGACTTCGGCATCAAATGACCATAATTTCTGATCTGAGAGTCCATTTCAGGTCCACAACCAGACAAATTGACGTTTATAAAATGCGAAAAAACCAAGTGAGATTTAAATCAGGTGATAATCAAAGGAAAAAATATATATTCAAAATTCAAAAGTCGAAAATCGAACTCGAACTTCAAACGACCATAACTTTTAACCAGGGTGTCTGTTTGGGCCCTACCACATATCAAATCAAAGCCTACAACGAGCTCTACACCATTTAGGTCTAGTACTAACTGTTTGAGTACTGTAACCCTTTAAATTCCCTCAGAACGGCTCATAAGGCCTCCAAAACAGAGGTTTTAGTTGCAGACACCGATTTCTTAAAATTCAAACGGTTATAACTTTTGATCCATGTGTCTATTCGGCTTGTACCACAACTGATATCGAATATTATTTCACAATATTCAATTTGACTGGTTGTGGCACTGGAAAATGAGTATCAGATCATATTTTATGACCATTTCAGTGTTTTTAGGGTTTTTAGAGGTTCTTAACGTTTTATAATTTATTTAATTAATTAATTATTTAATTAATTATTTATTTAAATATTAATTAATTATTTAATTAATTATTTATTTTGTAGTTATTACGTACACATTAATTATTAATTTATTATTAATTTATTTATTTATTAATTATTAATTATTAATTATTAATTATAAGTTTATTATTCATTATTTCTTTATTTATTTATTATTTGTTTATTTATTTGTTATCCATTATTTTTTAGTTAAATAATAATAACAAATAATTAATTTTTATTTATTAATATAAATGATTAATTATTAGTTATCGGTTACCATTAATTATAAATTATAAATTATAAAATATTTATTAATCAATTTATTTAGTTATATATCTATTTCTTTATTATTTATTATTTATTATTTATTATTTATTATTTATTATTTATTATTTATTATTTATTTTTAATTTACAAAATATTAATTTATTATGAGTTTATTATTAATTTATTAATTATTAATTATTTATTAATTATTTATAAATTATTAATTATTAATTAATTAATTATTAATTAATTATAAATTATTTATTAAATATTAAATATTGCATATTTCATATTAAATATTAAAATTAAAATATTAAATATTAATTAAGAATTATTAATTTTATAATTATCAATTACTAATTACTAGTTATTATTAATTATTAATTATTAATTATTAATTATTAATTATTTATTTATCTATTTATTTTTGTATTTATTTATTTATTATTGATTATTAGTTTATTATTTATTAATTAAATAATAATTAATTATTAAATATTTATTAAATATTAATTATTGAATATTGCATATCAAATATTAAAATTAAAATATTAATTATTAATTAAGAATTATTCATTTTATAATTATCAATTATTAATTATTAGTTATTATTAATTATTAATTAATAATTAATTAATTATATATTTATCTATTAATTTATGTATTTATGTATTTATTTATTATTTATTTATTATTTATTATATATTATATATTATATATTATATATTATAAATTATTTGTTAATTTATTTTCAATTTACTAATAAATTAATTTATTATTAGTTTATCATTCTATTTATTATTTATTTATTTATTTGTTATTCAATATTTATTAATTATTTAATAATTATTCATTAATAATTTATTAATAATTTATAAATTATTTATAAATATTTAAATATAAATTATTAATTATTAATTATTAATTATTAATTATTAATTCTTAACGGTCAATTATTAATTATAAGTTATTATTAATTATTAATTATTAATTATAATTATTTAGTGTTGATTATTTACTATTTACTATTTACTATTTATTATTTATTATTTATTTATTTATCTATTATTTTTTAATTTATTATTAATATTTATTTATTTATTATATATTAAATTATTTTTTAATTAATTTTTTATTTATAAATTACTTATATATATATATATTATGTTATATATTATATATTATATATTATGTATTATGTATTATATATTATCTATTATATAATACATAATATAAAATATAAAATATAAAATATAAAATATAAAATATAAAATATAAAATATAAAATATTTATTATATAATATATATTATATATTATATATTATATATTATATATTATATATAATAAATTATAAATTATATATTAGATATTAGATATTAGATATTATATATTTTGTATTATATATTATGTATTATATATTATATGTTAGATATTATATGTTATATATGTTATATATATATTATGTTATATTATATATTATTAATTATTGATTATTGATTAATAATTATTGATTAATAATTATTTGGATTGTATCTATTTGTTATGTATTACTTGTTTTTCCAATTAATATATATATAAGTATATTAAATTCGATTTATTGACCACGTGAAGAGCTTGCTGGAGTGGTAAAGTCTTTGGAGAATAAGCAAGAGGTAAGGGGTTCAAGTCTCACCCAACGCAGAATTTAAATATATGGCATGGGCATGTGCATGGACATAAATAAATAAATAAATAAATAATAAATAAATAAATAAATAATAAATAAATAATAAATAAATAATTAATAAATAAATAAATAATTAATAAATAAATAAATACATAAATAAATAAATAATTAATAAAAAGAAAAAAAAATTAAAAAAATAAAAAACAAATAAGTAAATAAATAAAAATTAATTTTTTTTAAAATAAAAAAATAAAAAAAAATAAAAAAAATGATTTAGCGACGGTTCAAACCGCCGCAAAAAAACAGTTGCGAATTAAAAAACTTATAAAAATTTAAAAAAATGAAAAAAATTAAAATGATGTAGCGGCGGTTTAAACCGCCGCTATTTATTTCCCGACACACGATTTAGCGGCGGTTTTCCAAAACCGTCGTAAACGATTTAGGGGTGGTTTAAACCGCCGCTAAACGAATCAAAAAACCGCTGCTAAATACAAATTTTGATGTAGTGATGGGGTGTGAAAAACCCATGGTTCTTATTGTGAATAAGAAAAAAAAGAAAATGGAGAATGGTCTAAAGACTCATTTCAAGTCCAAGGATCTTGAACAAAGACCTTTAAAGAAGAAAATGATATAGTTAAAAGAAAAGGTGAAGAATGGAGTGGATTTTTCACGTGGAAAGAAAGGTCACTGGAAGAAGATCTACACCCATCTAAAGAAGTAAGGGGAAGAATAAAGTACATTCATTATCATGTGTAATATTTCCATATCTACAAGTTGGGTATTAGATATTACATGTAGCACTGACAGTTGTATCCAAATACAGAATCCATGTAGATTTTAGAATGTTTCCAAAGGTAAGGTGGATCTATGAGCTTCCAATAGGGAAAATATGGTTTCTCTAGCCATTAGAGACTACCCCCACACATTACCAACATGATTTTTTTTTTGTTTTAAATAACTTTATTATGTGCCTAGTATTACCAAGAACATTATGGTGTATTATAATGCACAAGTGATTATACCATTCCTGTAAGTTCACGGTGGTGATATCTAAAGAAGGAATGTTAGAGAAATATTTACCTCCATGAAGTTAATGCTCAAGATAAATAAAAGTTGGTATGGGAACAGACTCCATAGGCCATTGTGGAAGATGTAGTTTCTGAAACACAAGTACTGCATAGGCACACTAGAGGGGTTAAAGAACATGAAAGACATGTTTTTCTAGTAAAAAAAGATGGTGACTCATTATTGGTAGATAATAATGACCCAATTTTATACAAAGAGGTAGTAGATATCTTAGAAGATGTAAAATTAAAATAAACCTTGAATTATGATATGGATTTCATTTACCAAAACCATGTTTAGTTTTTGGTCGACTATCCATTAGATATAAATCATAGATAATGGATAAAGGGTTTAGAAAAACTTCATAGAATAGACTATGATGAAACCTTTTCTCTAGTTTTCATGCTTAAATCCATCAGAATTATACTTTCCATTATATATTTCCAGGATTATGATATTTGGTAGATTTTTGTCAAAACTTTTTTACTTAATAGGAATATTCCAGAATATTTTTATATGACACAACCAAAAAGGTGATTCCAAAAATCTATCCAATTTACAGAGATCCATTTATGGATTAAAACAAGTATCAAGGCCATGTAACATTTGATTTGATGAAGCTATAAAATAATTTTATTCCATTAACAATAAATGTGATCCATGTGTTTATAAGCGGTTTAGTTGGAGTGCAATAACTTTCATGGTATTATATGTTAATGACATATTAATAATTATAATTGAGATTCCATCCTTACAAGAGGTTAATGCATGGTTGAGAAAGTGATTCTCCCTGAATGTCTTAGGTGAAGCAACCTACATTTTATGGATCAAGATCATGTGTGATAGATCAAAGAGGCTAGTTGTACTATGTCAAAGTACATACATTGACCAGATACAGAAGAGGTTCAGTATTGAACAATCCAAGAGGGGATTGGTTACATTGTCACATGGTATACATCCTTCCATGAAATGTTTTCCTAAAACACAATAGGAAAGAAAAAGAATGCGTAAGATCTCATATGATTATATGATAGTATAAATCATGTATATCATGTTGTGTATGAGTTTTGATGTCACTTGTGATTTAAACATAGTAGGAAGATATCATGTTGATCTAGCTGAAGAACATCAGACTATTGTTAAAAATATATTTAAGTATCTGAGGAAAACTGAGGATATGTTCCTGGTATATGTAAGAGATAAAGAGTTAGTCATCAGGGGTTATATAGATTTTGTATTTCAGATATATCAGGATGATATAAAGTTGGAATTAAGATATTTATTCAATCTCAATGGAGGGGTTGTGACCCAGAAGTGTTCAAAGCATCCAATTGTTTCAAATTATATAATGAAGTATGAGTATATTGCATCTTATGATGTAGCTAAGGAAGTAGTTTGGATTTGAAACCTTTTCCAAAATCTTGATGTGGTTTCTAGAATTCAATACCCTATCATAGTTAACTGTGATAATAATAGTGGCGTCTCTTTCCAATGAGCCAAGGTCACATTAAAGGACAACAAACATAGTTTTAAATTTTCATCTCTTGAAAGATTTTTATCAACTAGGAGGGGTTGAAATGAGTAAAGTATCTATAGGGGAAAATTTGGATGACCCCTTTTAAAAAAGATATATCTTACCAAAGGCATGGTAATTGTGTGAGAGCTAGTGGACTGATTCTTGGTAATAGTTGGTTTTAATGTAAGTGAGAGTCTGTTGTTTTTTATGCCATTCCAAATATCTTGCTCGATGGTTGTCGAGTCACTTTCAATACAGAGGTTGTTCCAACCAGATTGCTTGGTGAACGAAATAGCATGTATTAAGCTCCTCATCTCATATTCAAGGGATTTGATAATGCCACTACTACCCATGAAACATCCAAGGATCTGATTGGGGAGATTCTTGAAGATAACACCACATCCCGAAGGGTCCAGATTGCCTTTGGAAGAACCATTAATATTAATTTTGATCCATATATGAAGATGATCTCTCCATAACACCTCTAGAGTGCAGTGAGGTTGATAAAAATTTCCATTAATCTGTATAAGTCACATGATTCCAAATTCATGCACAGTGTTGTGGCAATGCCACTTTTTCATCAAAGAAACTTCATGTATGAAAATAAGGATCCGCATCCGACCTGCATTTTGATTGGGTGATAATTGTATTGAATAATAGATATATCATGATATGATGATGATAAAAGTGGATAATATTTCAAATCACTATATTCATATTTTGAGGAATGAGTATGATTTCTTATAGATATTCTCACATGTTTATGTTTGGACATGATTGTGAATTATTATGTTCAAATTGTGATGCATGAGTATGATTTCATTAAACTCGTATCATAAGAATATTTTTGGACATTCTTGGGAATAAATATGTTCACAATATTATTATTTCCTATTATTATGATGCCACATTTCTATATTATGACTCTTGAAGGATGATTATTACTTTGAAACCCTATCATCCTCTAGGATATGGATTGATTTTGAAGTTTATGATAAAATATTTTATAGGTATGAATCATCTATATTAAGATCATAATCTTTATTATGTTATCATACCTTTATGATCATATGCTCTCATATGATTAATATCTCCCATTTTTACCCTTACTAAGTATCTAAGGTCAAATTTTCTTTTGTTTTCCTTCCAAAGTATTTGATAGAAGGTTCTAAGAATGAAATGTCTTTAAGGGAATTAATATGAAAAAAAATTTATGATATATTAAAGATATTTTATTAAATAATTTGATTATGTATCTATTCATTAAATATGATAAACCTTTATAATCATCAGATGTTTAAAATTTTGATATGTGACACCTATTAAGTCACTAGTACGAAAAATTTTAAGCTTTGTTTATATTTTGGATTACCTTTAGAGGTATCATGTGTTGGGGGTTAGATATGGGAGTTTTTAAGGGGAATATAGAGTACATCCATGGTTGGAGCATATTTTTTCTAACCATGTGACTAACCATGTGAGAGGTTCTGGTTTGGTGGAAGTGTTCTTTATCATTGTTTGGGAATGGTTTGTAAAACTACTTGAGCCCAAGGGATAACAATGTAGATTGTTTTTGGGGAGGTAGAAGATCATTCTTGGTTGGTGTATAGTTTTCCTAACCATGTGGCCAAACTATGTTGTTTTTCCATCTTAGTAAAAATTTGATATTTTATAAATTTCCCCAATTGATTTTTATACCCCTTATCCTCATTTCTCATCCTTTATGTGTGAAACCCCTTCTCCTAGGATTGGATGTTTTCTCACTCCTTATTTGGAGGATTCTCCCCAGATGCAAGGTGGGTTTTCTTAAGGTAAGCCCCTTTATTTTAGTTCCCACTTTTATTTTCCCCATCTCATTATTGTTCTTCCATTTTAATGGAATTTTTGAACCCTATTTAGATTGGATGGTCTAACCTAGGGTTTTTATAGGGGTTTTTTTCTTTTGTATTAGGTGTGTGATACCTTATACTACCTATTCCAGGTGGTTTTCATAAATGGCGATGAGGTTGGAACTGATTCTAAGGCAGGTGCCTATATTTAAGGGAGTTTTCCATAGCTTACCTTTATATTATGAATCACCCTTTTTTATTACCAAATTTATATTTGATTGATTTATGGTTGTTTTTTATTCTTTGATCAATGTGTTTTAAGGTTTTTTTTGGAAATTTGAATGTTTAAAGTGGGGTTTCCAAAAAGAAGGTGGCTTGGATGCACTCCAAGTGTTTGATAAAATGGATCAAAGAGGTTTTATGGTTTAAAATGGATTTATAAAATGGTTTTACCTTTTTAGAAGTTTATTATTTAAAATGAGCATGTTGAATTGTGAAATTGGATTGGGAAATTCTTTTTCATGTATGGAAATTTTTTGGGATTATTTTTGTATGCAGTAGCACATGGGTCAACCAGGGAATGAGTGAGGGTTTGTCTGAGGGACCGTAAGATCCTTCAAGGAGGAAGACCATGATATATTCCAATCATTTTCCACGGGACCATTAGATAATTTGGTATGAAGACCATGAACAGATCCATTCTTTTTCCAAGGGACCATTTGAGCACTACAAGCACATTAATCATGCTAGGATGACTAATTTTCTTTATGCATGTGATTAGTTCTATGTTAGTGTGATATCATATATGTTATTAATATTACCATTTATATACTTATTCGGTGTTGATGTTGTGCCCACATTTAATATTAATTGTTTGTTATATTGAGCATGTTGTACCTTTGGCCTTGTTCCTCTATTTAATCCATGCTGTAAGTTGTGTTGGATTTTGTTTTTGAATTTAGAAATAAAACCATAAGGATTTGAAAGGATTTTTTAATAAAGAAAATTTTCTAAGTGGATTAGTTCTAAAAATGATTTTAATCTAGTTTGATGATTTACATTGGCTTAAATAGACTCATGGTTATATCCTACTAGGAATTGTGCCTCAGACCATAAATATTCCTTTGGGTATATATAGACTTTGTTTTATAGGACACAGGTAAAGGCAAGGGCACCATATAACTTGGAGGTTTTTTTGGATTACCATCATATGTTGTTTGATGGAGAAGATATGGTTTAACAAGGTTGTCTTGTGAGGAGTCATTTTGGAAATTTTTTTCCATTGGGATGTATCAATAAGCATTTTTTGGTCTTATTCCCATTCTTTTGAGTTTTGGTATTTTGACTTGAGATACCATTTATATTTCCAGTTATATAATTTTTTTTATATAATTTTTTTTTTATTTTATGGAATTTTATTGGCCTTAATTGGATACTCTAGAAATTTTATTATTTTGACAATGAATCATATGTTATTGGTATATCCATCCCATTTCATGGATGAAATAATCCAATTTAACAAGGGTGAAACCATTAACATGAGATTGTGGGTTCTGCTCAGTGCTTGTCGTCATCCTGTGGCTATCAAGAGTGCACTTTAGGCTATGTGATAGTCCAACTCGGTTGATAGGTTGGGTTAAACTAGTTTAGATTATTAAAAAATGGTATCAAAGAGAGGTTTTGGATGGGAGACATTGGTAGAATAGATCTAGGACCATTGGTACTCGGGAGGTAGGAGCGAGGGAGTGTCTGTCCATCTCTTCTTTATGTCCAACCAAGTGTTTTCATGGGTGGTACAAGGTTGTGTTTTAATTTTGTATATGGTTATGGGTTGTTTTGATGATTTTATAAGGTATTTACCCATTGGTGTTTAGTATTGGGGTAATACATGTGGTTTTTTTGATTTTTTTTGTGAAAAAGGAAGGTCTGGATGTGGTCCATGGTTAAGGAAGACATTTAGTGCATAGCACATGTGACCGTGTCTGCCAACTCAAGTGACGACCACACTATAGGAACATGGTTTTCCTAATGACATGTCTAGACACTGAATATTGGGAATATTTTAAATTTTTGATGTTTATTCTCTTTCTTTGTTAGGATTTTCTTTTTATGCCAATGTTCCTTCTTAAAGCCTTTGATGGGGGTTGTTTTTAGTCCATTTGATGTGGGTTCAATATGAATTTTGGTTTATAATGTTTTTTTTGTGAATTATAGATTATTACTCCCATAAGGACCTCATCCATGTATATAGTGGGCACTATGGAGAAGCACATGAGCCTCAACCCAGTTGGTGAGGTATCCTGAAGTGCATCCACAAGACCTAGGTTCAATACCAGGTAGAGACATATTTCCAGAAGCTGTAGCGGGACTGTAGCGGTACTGTAGCAGGCACTATAGGAGAACTATACACAATGCAGGCACTGTAGCAGGTACTGTTTGGCACTGTAGCAGCTAGAACTATTCTCCTTGGGCCACTGGTTTGGGGTTGGAGTCCTTAAGGATTTTGGGCCACCCATGCCTTCGGGTTAGTAGGGCTTTTAGGCCACCTTTATGGCCTTTAGGCCACCTCAAGGCCTTCGGGCCACATGCAGTTTCCCCAGACAGACTACAAAAAAGGAGCAGCCCTAGAAGAGGATTCAGAGAAGGTGCACTCACCAGAGCAGGGCCAAATGGATTGTCAGAATGAAAGGGTATGGATATGCCATCGGTACCAGCCTATGCTTGCACGAGAAGCCAATCCAGACGGCCATGCGAAGGTGGATAGCTACTATCACGCTGTAGATGCTGGGGAGGGGTAGTTCCTTGTAGATAGTCTGGTTGAATTCTCTAAGACTTTTGAGTCATGTAATCTCCTGAGCCTACGGGCCATTTAATCTCTGAGGCTACGTGCCTTGTAATGGTTCCCCCTCATCCATTGATAGGGGGTTATCAAAAATCAATAAAATGAAGGCCTTCGGGCTATAATGATGATGGGCACTATGAAGAATTCCCTACAGAAAGACCCTCCTTTTGATATAGCTCTGGTGAATTTGGGTATTTTATGATCCAATCCTTGGGTCAAGTTAGTGTTAAAGAGTAGGCATTAAGAATAGAACATGATCAAGATTTTATGAGGAAATATACACCAATTTACTATGGAATTAAGGGATCCAATGATCCGTAAGAGTGGTTGGATTGTATCGAGAGTATCTTTGAGCTCTTGAAGAATCCTAGGACCTCTATGGTTGGATTCACCAATTATTTATTTGAAGGACTAGGAAGAAAGTGGTGGGATTCGATGGCGCATGCATGAAAGCATGGAAATCTCACCTAGACCACTTTCAAGGTTGATTTTAATTGGCATTTCTATTCATATCCCTTTAAGGAATTTAAGGCCCGTGAGTTATTAAATCTTGACTAAGGGAATCATTCAGTGATTAAGTACACTAACCATTTTAGAGTGTTTTTCAGGTATCCCCAGATCTCCTTGTGAATGACTACCTCAAGGATCAACATTTCAATATCGGTTTGACACTAGAGATCACTTCCATGTTCATTATTATCCATCTACCTTCTTATCCAGAGGTGGTTGATAAGGTTTCTATACTAGATGAATATTTGACTAGAAATATATGCCTCAGTTGAATCCCTTTTGTGGGTGGTATTTATAGTTCTTCATTAATTCATATGAAAAACCAAGACGAGTCTCACTGGGGTAGTGGAAAGAGTGTGTAATATTCATTTGACCAGGCTCCAGTGGATTCTATAGGGTGAAATGTTGTAGATTTCTATGAGTGTAATAAATTTGGACACACCAAGACTAATTGTTCAAAAAATATGAATACACTATACTAGTTTTTATGTTTGGGGAATCTTAAGCATGTCTATTAGTTTGTTTTATGGGGGTGTGGTGTAGGATCTACAATCTCAAAGGGTTTTTTGTGTAGTATGATTCTTCTTGGGGTGGAGGATCTCACCCTCAAGACATGAGTTTTTATCTCCATGATAATAAGGCCTAGGGTATGTATGAGATAGGATTACTTCATATAGTAGAATTTATGTGAGAGGACTTGGATTCCAGGCTGACAATAGTGATAAGTATAGCATTTATTGGTTATTATATGGAATCCACTTTATTTGACATGAAAAAATCCAATTATTTCATTTCAATTATAATTAATGAATAATTTTTCTAAATAGGAAAACTCGACAGTATTTGTTTTCTATTTTCTAACCCTATTTGTTAGTAATAAGGAGATGGAATTTATGTTCCCATGGTTTTGTGTTTTAATTGCATATGTGGAAGCCATTTGGGATATCCTCGTGTTCTACCTAGATATTTTTATGTTATCATTATCATGGATTGTTTGATCATATTAAAGGATATTCATGATTTCTATCCCTATAAGGTTCAGTTTCTTACCCCTGATAGGATCACTCATGTCTTTTAGGGTGAGTGGGATCCATGATTAGGGCGAGAATGACTCAATTATTTGGAATTGGGGTCAGTTTGATTAAAGTATTCTTAGTTGATTCTTAATTCATTTGATTAGAGTTCATGTGATGAACTTATAGTGGTTCTAGATGTGTTCTTGGAGGATTTATTAGGATTACCTCCCCAATTAGTGGTCGAGTTTACTATCGATATGATCCCTGGGACAAGATCTATTTCCTTCCTATCTTATAAGATGGCTCAAGATGAGCTAAAATAGTTTAAAGTGTAATTAGAGTATCTCAAGAGAAAGGGATTTATCCATCCCAAATTGTAACAATGGGATTCACCATTTCTTTTTGCAATGAATGAAGACAGAAGACAACGACTTTGTATAGATTATTGTAAGATTAACTTGGTTTTCATGAAGAATAAACACCCATTGCATAGAATTAATAATATTGTTTGATCTGCTTAGGGGAGTTTGTTGATTTTCAAATATCGATATTTGGGTACCACCAGTTGAGGTTCTAGGAAGAGGATATATGAAAGACTAACCTTTAGAGATTATATATAGATTTTGAGTATTTGGTTAATCAATTTGTGCTTACCAATTTTCCTAATGTCTTTATGGAATTGATGAAATGAATATTCCACTTCCTTTTGGATGCCTTTATGATTGTTTTTTATTATGATATATTTGTGTATTCCATAACATAGGAGAAAAATGATTAACATCTGGAGTTTTTTTGGTGTTTTAAGGGATCACCATCTATATTACATGTTTTTGAAGTGCACGGTTTTGATATAGGAGGATAGGTTTATGGGAGATGTTATTTTCGAGGTAGGGGTTTTGGTAGATGCAGAGAACATTCGAGCTCTCATGTCTTAATAGAATCCCGAGAATGTGTTTGAGAACTATAGCTTCTCAGGTTTGGTAAGGTATTATAGTTGTTTTATGATACTTATCTAGAACATCTTCTCCCTTGGAATCCTTGAATAGGAAATGAGTGATGTTTGAGTAGGAAGAGAAGTGCCAATTTGTTTTGAACAATTATAGACCTATTTGACCTCCATATTAGTGTTGATTCTTATTGAGCTTGGGAGAGCTTATGCTATGTATTTTGATGATTCTCATGGGGGGTTGGGATGTGTGATGATTCATGATGATCATGTGGTGGCCTATGTCTTCTGGAAGCTATACTCACATGAAAGGAATTTCCCCACCCATGACCTGGAGTTGATAGTAGTGATTTATGTGATGAAGATGTTGTGAAACGTTCACTATAGTGATCATTTTAAAATCTAACAAGATAATAAAATCATGAAGTAAATTTTTACTTAGATGAACTGAAACCTTAGGTAGAGACATTTGGTAGAGTATCTTCAACTTTTTATTTTGATATTACTTATATGCCCAGGAAGGGGAATGTGGTCACATATGCATTGATAGAGTTCACAACATTTTAGGATTTAAGGAATATATCCAATTATCTACGTATTATATAAGGAATGAGAAAGAATATATTTTTTCAGTAAGTATTTATGGTAATTGAATTTATTACCATGTTTCAAGAGAATAAATGATAAATAGGTACTCACGTGGTTGGTATTTGACAATAAAGAGAAACTTTATGATATAAAGTGAATTAATGTTAAGTTGATTTTGAAAAATTAAGTGACCTTATTTATAAATTTTTTATTTTGGATGATTTATAAGGTTATCCAGATATGGAATGGTTTAAGTTGAAATTTGGATTAGGTTTTAAAGATTAATGTATAACTTCACCATATAAAGATTTATATCTATTGGATAACCAATGTTATCCATTTTGTTATATCTAGAGACAGAAGGGATGACTTATATTATATTTTGAAACTAGTGATCCATTAGTTCTCAATGCATTAAAAAATAATATTTATTTCTTAGATTAAGAGATAATGTGGAAAATCATTAAAGAACAAATAAAGTTTGAAATTGTGTTTACGACAAAAAGGAAATATAATACCTAATTATAAAAATCGGTTTCAAATTATAGATCGTATCTGGATATTATCCTATCAATTAGTGATTCCATTTAAGCCCTCTTAGGTTCATGATGTGTTCCGTGTATCTCTCTTGAATAAGTACACACCTAATCCATCAAATGTACAGAACCCAGAGGTTGTACCACCAGAGCATGATATTTTTTATGAGGAACAACTAATAATGATTCTGGATTAGTGAATTTCCTACAAAACAAGACCACTCAACTTATCAATTTTTTACGGTGAAACTACAAGATTGATAAGCTATGTATGAACCTAGAGATTTCATGATGTTTATGTATCATCAGTTGTTGGGACAAATGTGATGAATTTAAAGGGAGAAATTCCTTTTGCGGGGGGGGGGGGGGGGGTAGAAGGGAACACCCCAAGATTTTTTGAAATATTATTTTTTCAATTAAATTTAATTATTTTGATATTATGTGTTACATGTAACACTGATTTTGTATTTTTTTGCACACAACAATGAGTCTAAAATGAAGCCTGACATAATATTAAAATATTATTATTTAATATGATAATTATCACCTATCCATTGGAATGGAATGTATGAATAAGTTTAACTAAATTACGACAATACATTATTTACACACACATATATATAATGAATTCTTTTTTAATTATTTAATTTGAAATGAAAATAAAAACTATTTGAAATAAGGGAAATCATTTTCTGAAAAACTATTCACACAAAAATGTTATACCTCAATAAATTAAACAAATTAATTATTTTGATTAATTTTAATGAATTATATATATATATATATATAATATCTTTAATAAAATGTTAAAAATTCGTATTTTTTGTTTTCTAAATATGAGATATTAATAAATCTAATTTTATGCTTAAAAAATATATTTTCTAAAAATCAGCTTTTTCTACTTTTTACAAACCTTTTTTATATCAAATTTTTGACACTTCTAGAAAATTTATTTTAAAAAATAAACTTAATTTTTTAAATTATATCATCAAAGTTATCTTAGGGTGATTTTTTTATTTTTTTTGAAAAGTTTCATTTTTAATGAATAGTGAAAAATGCTAAATTTTAATTGAAAACTATATTTTCATTTTCATTAATTATATAGTTAAATTATATTTTAAATTGTCTTTAATATAAAATTAGTTTAATCTTATATCTATTAATCCAATTTATGTCATTTTGAACATTTTTTTTATTTTTATATAAAAATTTTGTAATTGTTTGAACATATTCTCTTTGAATACCCATATTCTTATCGCATCCGTGGGATTAATTTTAAAATAAACATTGCCACTTCTATAAATTGAATTTAGAAAAATGGATTCAATATTTTCAATTAGAATAATTTATATTACCTAATAATTTCATCTTAATTTTTTACCATAATGATCATTTAAAAAAGTTAAACATTAATTACTGTGATTAAGGTTCAAACAGGGTTTTTCATGTTACATGTGCTTATGTTAATATTAATTTTCCACAAACTTGTGATTTTTATTTTATAAATTAGATTTAATCCGTAGGTAGATATTATTTAATAAGGATCATTTCATTTTAATCTTAAATGATAAATTATCTAGGTTAAAAAAACTAGTTACAATGGTGAAAATTAAAATGGTAAATGTGATTAAAACATAGAGGATGAGGAATGAAATGTTTAAAACATTTTTTTCGTGTTGGATATTTGGATCAACCATATCATCCTTAACCTTTTTTATTTATCATCTTTTTATCCACATGAGGTGAGAGTGACCTCCCATTATTGAATACTTTTGGGTCATTACAAAAATACCGCTTCTCCTAAATTATTAAAGGGAACTCACTCCCCTTAGTTATTAATACCTCTAAATCCATTTTCCTAGTCCAATACCTGCTAAAATAACTCCTGAAATTATATCCTCTCATCTGGGAAGGATTATTTTGGGCAAAAATCCAACCTTGGAATTATTTTTGTGCAATTCTAAGGAGGTTACTGGAGGAAGGGGTAACATTCTTCATCAATCGTTTTTATTTGGTTTCATCCTCCACATAATTTAATTCAAATTAAAAAATAATGATATAATAACTTCAGTATCTTAAATATAATTTGATTTTATTATTTTACGGTATGACCTATAACCATCTCTACATCTATAAAATGTGTTATGAAATCATTATTCATGTGTACGACAAACTACCACCTCACGAAGCAATGTCAATCAGTTTTCCATTACCATCTCTCACAGATGGTTTTAATGATGGATTAAATGTTTATATATGGTTTTTATTATATTATTATAATCTAAAATTATTATATCACACAAATCTTCATACAATCCAATTTATGGGAATATGATAATGTCACTCATGTGTACGGAAGACTACCACATCACGAAGTGATGTGATTCATTCATGTATTAAATAAAATGTAATAAGTATGTATTTACTGAAAATATTTGATATATATGACATATAAATGAATATTAAACTGTAATATGTTATTTAATATTATTTATTTCAATCCACCGAGAAAATGGAAACAACATTCATTCGTACGTATGACCTAAGGTCTCCATAAATGGTGTATTAAATTTTCTATCTCTATCCTCTAAGGATTACTATAAATACATATATACTAAATATATATGATAATTATATCATTTTTATCATTTTGAGATGATTGAACCATTATTCAAGTAATTGAAATGAAAGTTACAAATCAAAATATACATTAAAAACAATGAAGTTATTTCCCAAAACAAAACATTAACATAAATTTTTATTAAATGAGTAATTGAAGGTCATAATAAATTCATATATGGTATGATAAATATTATGGTTGTTTAGTAATATATGTACAATAAACTAATTTTTAATATATATGATGTTTAAACGTGTGTGAAGGAAGTCAATACTCAAGATAAGAGATTTATAGAATCTATTTTATTTTTTGGGAGAGATATGAAAATTCACTAATTGATTCTTTTATGTTGTAACACCCTGAGAATTTGTGAAATATATTTTTTGAACAAATTTAATCATGTTGGTATTCTTTATTTCACGTAACACTGAATATAGTTTTTTATATATAAAATCACAAAGTTTAGGTTGCATTATACGCATCACAAAGTTAATCCTGTACTACACACACCACTTATATTAGATTATGGAACAAAAAATAATATTTTTTATTGTATTACACTAAATACCAAGTCCCTATGATATCCTATGTTACACACAAGGATAAGGTTTTACCAAACTACAGTACACTATTAATATTATAAATAAAATACTATTTTAACTACCACCTAGATGTTGGAATGGAAGTTGGGAATAAGATTAACTAAATTGTGAAAATATTATTTAAACATATATATAAAACAAATAATTTTTTTATCAATTATTATAAGTGAATGGATGAACCGTTCGAAAATAAAGAAATTACTTTTCTACGAAAACTAGTTTTCTATGTACAAATGAATTTTATCTCAATAAATTAAATAAACCAATTTTGATTAATTTTTAAAATAAAAATTATATATTATTTAATCAATAAATATTTTGGATAATCATACAATATATTTCATAGGTACAAGAAAAGAATAAATCCAATTTTATGAATAAAAGGATGTAATTTTTTAAAAGGTAATTTTACCTCATTTTCCTGATGAACCCATTTTAAATACAATTTTTAAATGTTTTATAATATTTATTTGAATAAATAATATTTATTGTTGAAAGTTAAATATAAATATTTACTTTGGGTGAATTTATAAAGACCCGTAAAATTCAAGGGAAATTTTTTCTTAATTTTCATTTTAATTTTACTAGAACACAGTTTCTGACAATGCCTGATTCCGAGGCCCGGTGTGCCCGAAATCAATTTCCGAAGTTTAGCTCGGGTACGTTCAGTGAACGAACGAGCGGGTTTTTCTATCTTTTGAACCGGTACTCAGAATGAAATCTGAGGACACCAATGAACTCGCAGCGCCGGTATTTGCTTAAGAGGAATTTTACCATAGGTGCTTTTTCTTGGGAGGAGAAGTTAAATTTTGGGGTTTAAGGAAGAAATAAATAAAATTGTGAACAATTTTATTTTTGTTAACCAAGGGAGTTAAATTATACCATGGGAAGTTGTTGGTGGGACCCACAACCACCCAACTTCCCATGTGTGGATATGTGGGAGGTGGGGACCACACGAGACCCTAACCCCCCTTGATCTTCCCATAACCCCCTTGACCTCCAATAACTCACTTCCCTCTTAAATTTTGTAACTCCACTTTAACTTGTGTAACTCTCCCCTCTCTCCTCTTTAATTTTGCCAAAGCACATCTTAAATTAATTGATTAAACCTCTTCAATTAATTTAACTAAGTGTTTGAAATTTTAAAAAAGTTTGAATGAATGGAAAAATAATAAAATAAGGAGAGGCCTTATTTTATTTTTGTGAGTTTTGTTGTCTGAGAGAATTTGGGAGAGAGCTCTTCCCTGTTTTGAAGAATATCATCTCCAAACGAAGAATGACCTTCCAACTCGGCGAAGAACGCTCTACATTTTCTCCAATCCTTTTTCTTCCTCTTCTGCGACAAGGAAGGAGACGCCGACCATGGAGACCGACACCAACAACAACATTCTCCTTCTTCTTCCGACGTTGACGGAAGCGATACCTTTCTTCCGCGACACCCGACTACCCCGACGTTCGACTACCGCGACGTTCGACTTCCGCGACTCGATGACGTACGACGTCAATTTCGAGGTAGAGAAATTTATTTGGTGTTCTCTTATCTTTTGAGAAAAGAACGACGAGCATGGACCAACCATTTCTAGGTTGATGCATGGATCGTTCATTCATGCAGGTTGATGTTGAGGTTTATTGATTTTGCCGTGAAATATTTCTTTGCCGTATGTCGACTTCTATTTGATGGCCGCTTGCTATCATTATAACGGGAGGAGGTCGGACCGCACAAACATGGCCGACCCTCCTCCCCCTTGTTGTTGATTATGTTGCGGTTCGGAAGATGGAGGCACGGTGCGACGACACCACGCGGGAACCTGGAGTGATACATCAAGGATGCGCGACGCCGTCGCGCCGCACCGTCAAGGCCGAACAAAAGTGTGGTCGTAGTCGGGGCCGTGAAGGCGAACGGAAGACTCCGTAGTTGTTTCTTTTGACGTTCGGATCATTGGGCATTGACGGAACGGGCCGTAGAGAAGATTTGATGTTTCTGCAGTGAAGAACGGGACCCGAGATGAGCATCGGCGCAGGCGGAATTGAAAACAGACCACCAGAGCAACTCCGGTGGCCCGCAGACACCACCGGCGGCTGGCACCGGCCGGCCGCCCGGAGACGGCGGTGCCCCGGCGCGCCGCCTGGAGAAACCACCGCGACTTCAGCCACGGTGGAGAACTGGCGGATCCCGCGGCCGTGCGGGATCCAGGGGGGACGTGGCGCGCGCCGCGTCCGCGGAGCACCGGCTTGCTGGATGAGCCAGTGAGCCACCCGGCTGAGCCGGGCCGGCGTGGGCGGACCGGGCCAGGTCGCGCCCAGACCGGGCCGGGCCGCGCCGGCTGGGCGGGGTCGCGCCCAGTCGGGTCGACCCGTTTCGGGCCGACCCAGGGGGGGTTGGGCCAGGTCAGTACGGGCCGAGTTCCCCCGTTTTCGGACCTTTTCGGTCTTTTACCCATATCTTGGGCTACGGACCTCCGATCGACGCACTGTCAGCGGCGCTGCGATCCTTGGACCGAGACGGCCGTTTTGAAATATCACCCTCAAGGTTTCAGAATACTTTGGGTTTGGCTGGGTTGGTTCGTACATGAAACCAACCGGGCCCTCGGAGCGGAAATGCTTGTAACTTGAGCTTCGGTTGTCCGATTGACGTGCCGTCGACTTTGTTTGATTCTTCTTGATGAGACGGAACTTTTGGCTTACTCTGCCGAGGTTTGGATGCCGTCGGAGTGCGGTCGGGTTGGTTCGCTCACGAAACCAACCGGGCCCCTGGAACGAAAAAGCCAATAACTCACAGACCGGGCGTCCGATTGACGCGCCGTCTGTCTCGTTGATCTTTTCTTGGTGAGATGGAACTTTTGGCATACTTTGCTTGAGTTTTTGATGCAGTTGGATAGTGGCCGGGTTGGATTGCACCCGAAATCCAACCGGGCCCCTGGAACCGAAAAGCTGATATCTTCAGACCGGACGTCCGTTTGACGAACCATCAGTGGAGTTGGTGATCACGTGGAGAAACGGTCCCTATGAGTATACCCAATGAGATTTCAGGGTACAGTTGAGATACAGCCGTGTTGGTTCGCCCATGAAACCAACCGGGTCCCGGGGACGAAAAGGCTAGTAACTCACAGACCGAGCGTCCGATTGACATGCCGTCTTTCGCGTTGAGACCCCTATGACGAGGCGGTTCTTTGAGGTACTTCTTCGTGGGACTTTGAGATACTTGGAGTATCTACTAGTAGCTCATGGAGCGGACCCTCCTAGAGACAAGCGTACGGAGTACGGAGACCGTGTAGCTGGCGGTGACCTGATGACTGCTTGTCCGATTCGATTCGGAGTGACTAGCATAGCCCAGTGGGGAGCACTACTTTGTGAGGTGGCAGACCCATGGAGGAGGAGCACTACTGTGTGAGGTGGCAGACCCGAGGTACTCGACAGGAGGAGTACCTCTGTAGGATATGAGGGAGAGCAATACTGTGTGAGGTGGCAGACCCATGGCGGAGGAGCACTACTGTGTGAGGTGGAAGACCCGCGGTACTCGACAGGAGGAGTACCTAAGCAGTCATAGGTTGGTGAGCAGTACCTCAGAGACATGACATGATCACTATACTCCTAGAGACGGAGCTCTTCAGCAGTTACAGTTTTGATAATGAAAATCTTGGTTTGAGCTAAGTCTATGACCTTTGTGTTTACCTCAAGATTGATATGGGTTACTTGATAACTTAGGTATATGTATGGGCATATACCTAAGTAGAGGTTATCTGTTGAGATCTTCTTTGTGGTTATCCTTGTTGGTTTTAGTGAAACCTTGAGGGTCTTGGGGTCCCTACTGAGTATCCTTATACTCACCCCTGCACGGGATATTCCCGCACCTCGTTGTGTTGGTTGCAGACGACGGGCAGTGCTGACGGTGGCCGAGTGTTCGAGGACTGGACGGTACCCGGAGGTGGAACACATGACGAGACAGTAACCAAAGATGGACCACACGACGAGTCAGTACTCGGAGGTGGAACACACGACGAGTCAGTACCCAGAGGTGGACCACACGATGATTCAGTATCTGGAGGTGGACTTCACGACGAGACGACACACAGAGGAGGTTGAGGGGCGAGAGCATTGAGGAGCTGCGCTATCTGTACCTACCCTTCAGGTAGGATCCGAGGAGGATGACCCAGGAGATGCTTCCTTTCTTCCAGCTATTTTCTTTGTTTAGTTGTATCTATATTTCTAGTTGGGTTTGTATTCTGGATGATTTAATTTTCAGCACTTTCTTTGTACTTAGTGTTTTACTTCCGCTTGTACTCAGTGGTGTTTTGTTACTTTTATAAAGGCAATGCCTTCCCATTTATCGGGATTTACGACTTTAGTGCTAGTTTCCAGCCCCTGGCCTATGGAAGGCGGGCTTGGGGTAGTCACGGCACGGGCCCCGAGGACGGGTCGTGACAGAATTTTTGGTATCTTTTTGAGAAGATTCATTTCTTGATGAATAGTGAAAAACAAAGTATTTTAATTCAAAACTACCTTTTCATCCAATTTACTTATACAATTAAATAATGTTTTAAATTTCTTTTTAAGTATGATTTGTTCCATTTTATCCAATTTAAACAAATTTGGGCCATTTTAAACAATTTCACATTAAAGTTAGATATAAAAACATAGAAAACCATTGAAAATTTTTAGTTTAAAAACCCGCTTGTCGTCCCGTCTGCATGATTGAATTTAAATTAAATAATTCCACTTATAAGATTAGAATTTTGAAAAATGGATTCAATATTTTTATTCATAATAATTTATAATTTCTAATAAGTTAAAATTAGTTTTTTATCTAAAAAAATAGTGAATTTAATTAAAATTAATTACAACTATTAAGGTAAAAACAAAATTACTTAATGGTTAAAATTTAATCTTAAGAGGTTAAATGAACTAAAAACATACAAAAAGGTCATTTGATGGATATATTTATACCAATTAACCCATTTTATAAAATTTTAAAAATTATTTGTGACACATGATGTAAGAGATACCTCTTAATAGTTGTTACATTTTTATATTAACTAGAATTTCACTCCTCCTCAATAAAAGGGCATTCACACCCCTCATTTACTAACACCTATCATGAATCATTGGATAAGATAAACCCTAAAAAAATATCCTCCCATAATCCATAATTTTTTACTAGAATCCTCCCTTCAGGCATAAATCCATCCAATGAAGCCCTTTGGTTCAAACCAAGAGGAGTTACCCAAAGAAGAGGTAACATCTTTTCTCAAGCTCCTTTTTTTAATTTTCATTATCCACCCCTCAAATATTCGTATTCCATTATTATATTACAAAATATGTATAATAAATATAATTATATGTCTTTTTATTCAAATGGTCTGACCTAAACTTACTCACACATCCATCTAATGGGTAATGAACTTACTATTCTTGTGTACGATGAACTATCGCCACACGAAACGATGTTGTTAATTTTTTCCATTACCACCTCTCATGGTTGGTAATTATGACAGAAACTCTATTTTTATATGATATATATAATATATTTATGAAATATTCATGATTAATTAATTATTATATAAAACATACATTCATTCTTTCCATTTTTTGTAAATATAATAATTTCATTTGTGAATGTGTTGACTACCGCCCCTCAGAACAATGTGATTTGTTCACACATTACATAGAATGTATTAAGGATTGGTTTATTAAAATCATATGATAAAAAATAATGATAATAATAATTTAATTATATAATATATATAAATATATTTTATTTATCTCTTTTCTTTCAAAATAACAATACAATGGAAACACCGTTCATGGGTATGTAAATCCTACCATCTCCATGAATGGTGTATTTAATTTTTATTTATATATAATATAAATGATTATAAATACATATATAATGAATATATATGATATATATCATGTTTTTCATCTTGTAAATAAATAAATCACGATCTATGTAAGAGGATCAAGAATAATAAGGCAAAACATATATGAAAAAAGTGAATATTACCTGAAACATAACATTAACATGGAATTGTTAATAAACACATAATATAAAGTTATAAAAAACAATATAGGGTATTTTATATAATAATATGGTTATATTTAAGGTTTTTAAGAAACATATATTTATTATATAAGAGTTTTGTAAGAGTACAATTATAATCAAGACATAATGTAAGGGTTTTCTCATCTCACTTTTATTTTTTGTGAGACACAATCCATTTTCACCTAGTATTTTGTTATATGTGGTGTGTATAATTCCCATGTATGTATTATATTATTATTATAAATTACATTATGGGTATTTAAACATCCATTTTACTATATTTAATTCATGGGGTTTATGGTTAAAAATTTACCAAATGAGTGGAGTATTTTTTTTTCAATTTCATTTCTTTTATATACATGCCATGTTATGCACATATATTTTTATCTAATGTGTATATACTTTCCTTTTAAATTTTATATCATGAATATAATTATTTAATGAGATTTTAAGAATAATTTAATTTTTTATAACCTGTGTATTATGTGTCAATGCTACCCAAGTGGTAACAGTTTACTTCTATAATATCATCATTTGTTGGGATTATTTATGATTGTTCTTACATTGATTAAATATTATGTTAAATCAATTAATAAAACTCATTAATTTTATTATAATCTAATTATTCATGATATATTCATGTATTTTTACCATTTTACACTATTTGGTACTTAATATAATTAATAGTGTTTTAAAGAAAATCCAACATTGTCTCTCTCTTCAATCAGAAATATGTGTTCTTTAATACCATGTTTTATTTAAGGTTTTCTAAAATTTTGTATGTTTAAAAAGTGTTTAAAATGTTTTCAAGAATTTTTATATGCTTTCAAGGTATTTTCAATGAAAAATGTTTCTAAATTTGTTTGAGGCTTTCATTATATATTTTTAAAGTTATTTTTAAATAACTAGTTTTGAAAACATTTTCATTATTTCATTATATGTTTTCAATGTTATTTTTAACGAAGTTGTTTTCAAAAACATTTCAATATTTATTTTATAATTTTTAAAACATATTTTAAAAAAAAAAATTTACAAACAAATTTCAATATTTCTTTATATATTTTCAAAGTTATCTTCAAATAAATGGATTTAAAAATGTATTAATGATTTATTTTTATGTTTTCAAAGTTATTTCCGAAGAAATGGGTTTCAAAAAAATTCCATGATTTCTTTATAAGTTTTCATTGTTATTTTGAATCAAATTTTTTTCAAAACATTTTCAATATTTATTAATATTTTTTCAATGTTATTTTAAAAGAAAGTGTTTTCAAAACATTTTCCATATTTATTATTAAGTTTTCAATGTTATTTTCCAAGAATAGGGTTTTCAAAATGTTTTCAAGATTAATTTATAAATTTCTTAGGATAAAGGTCTTCGATTTTTTTTAAGATTCTTCAGTATGTTTTCAAGGAAAATGGTTTTCAAAATGTTTTCTAGACTCTGTAAATTTTCATTTTTATTTTAAAAGAAAACAGTTTTAAAAATTTTTATGTTTTAATAATAATTTTTCAACTAAGTATATTTTCCTCAATAAATGTTTTTAAAAGATATTTAAAAATTATTTCCCATCTAAGTTGAAATCCATTGGTGTTACTTATTTTTTTTCTGGTGAAATGATCTAATTCTTTGATTCATATTATTTCTCTGAATGGTTTATGTTGTGATGGCAGAATGTTTATGAAACTCGTTTCTCTCTTACAGGTTATATATTTTGGAAAATAGTTTTTTTTCATGGGATATATGTTTACGAAACCCCTTTATTTTTCAGTGGTTATATTTATATGAATCCCACATCTTTTCATAGGTTATTCTTTGATGAAATTAGTATTAAACCTGAATATTGTCCATAGGTTATGATATATTTATATGTTTATGACACCCATTTTATTTAATGGATTATTAAATTATTAAGGTTTATGATCCATTGGCACACATATGTATGATTTTATTATGATATGGGTCAGACCTATATCTCTTTCTAATACATTGGGTAATGATTTATATCTCATGAGATAGAAATGGATGGAATGGGGAGTAAACTCAGTTAAGTAAAGAACTTTTTCTACTAAAATGATATTGGGATTGAACCTTGACTACTAAGATGGTAATGGGAGAGAAACATGACTATGAACATAGTTTGGGGAGTGAAACCATTCTCTCAATATGACATTGTCAGTGATTACATGACTACTATGTAAATCATTTTATATGATTATTTTTCTACAATCAATTATTTTTCTTAATCTTGTGTGATACTCTCATGGCTAAGGATCCTGATTCCCTTATGATTCTTGCCTTAAGAAGTTCCAATAATTATGCCATGACTCAAGTAATTAATATTTGATATGCATGGTATGATCATAAAATGTTATTATCACATTTTCAAGCCCTTATACTCACATTGTGCTTATGTATCTCCTTTGTTTACCCTTACTAAGCATCTGAGTTCACCCCTTTCTTATGTTTCCTTTTCTAGGTTATGAAAAATTGTTTTAATTATAAGTACTAAATTGGAATATATTTGTGGGAAACATTTAATATCCTTCACCGCGTAAGAATATTTGGTTCCATGTTTCCAAAGACACTAAACCATTATTGTCCTCATGCTTGAATTTTTTATAATGTGATGAATATTCATCTAAAATGATGCAATATTCATGGATGTTATTCCTAGGTTTCTATAGCTAGTAACAAAGGAAATGTTTAGTAATCCTTTATAAACTAGTATAACTTAACTTTAGTGAGGTCCCTAGGGATATTTCTAAGGATATACCTTGGGATGTCTCTAAAGATAAGTCTGATGATGAGTTAATGTTTAGGAATATGTATTGGAATTTTAGAATAGGATAGAGTGAGTGGTTTCATAGAAATACACCCCTGTATAGATAATAATAGTGGATGTGGATTTGGAAAAAATGTTCATTGGGGTAAAAAACCCAAAAAACAATATAGAGATAAAATCGATCGAGAAATGGTGCATGAAAATGAGCCTACTACACACCTAGTTTCACACTCCTAGGGGATAGGCTTTGGGAATTCACAAACTCTTTACTAACCATCATAATGGACTTAAATAGAATATGACTATGAATAAACTAAGAAGAAGAAAACGTTTATTATATTAAATAATTTGGTGTCATGATTTTGGAATCCTATAAGTAAATTTTCAAGATTATGTTTTTACCTATTATGATAAATTTTTCTCACACTATACTTTATGGTTTTTGCAATAGAAGGAACTAAGTTAACGTTGAATGTTTCATATTTGGAATGTATGAGCATTATGAAGATCTATTTCCTAAGATTAAATATCATGAAAATAATGAGGAAGGTTTATGGGTATTGGTTATGCTTCTGAAGGCAAAGAGACTACGACTGACATGTGAAAGGTATGGTATGTTTTTACAGTATTGTTTATATTAAATGGAAGAAACATGATTAAATTTAGGTCAATGAACCTTAATAAAAGGTTTATATTTTAGATTCTCGAAAATGTGTAGTATGTAATAAGATAATGAATCCAGAGTCATAATTTAAGAATAAATTTGGATGAACAAATTATCTATGTTTTGGAATTAAAATATTATGTCATATAAATCATGAGAAATATATGTATTTTTAGTATAAGTTTTACATCAAAGAGTTAAAAGGATATTTTTAATGGTGTTGATGACATGGGAAAATAATCTAATGGAAATGTGATATTTTGAATTAATGGAAGGTAACCCTTAACGTGTTCAATATGTTGAGACAATCATATTTATCTTGGAAAAAGAGATTTTCGATTTGGATAAATTAAATTGGATAGTATCAATGAACTCAGAAATGATAATGGGTTAGTTGATAAATTGGTTTGCGCTATCATTGATGGAAATTAAGGAATTTAGAGAATATATCCCATGAACTTTGAAATAATAAAGAATTCATTTTTTTAATAAGGATTTATGGCAATTTAGGTTATTACCATATTTTGAGACAACACATGATAAATGTATTCACATGTTTGAAATAAGAATACTAAGAGCTAATTTATGATATATAGGGGATAAATACTAAGATATTTTTGAGAAATTTAGTGACCTTATTTCTAAATTGTTGGATTTAATCTTTCAGAAGGGTTATATAGTTAAATATTCATATAATGGTTTGAGTTAAACATTAGTTGAGGTTTTAGAGATTAAAGGGTTACTTCACCATATAAGAATTTATTCATATTAGAAAAAATGTTCTGAATTTTTTTTGATAAGTTAGATGGAATGACCTATCATTATATTTATGGAACTCATGATTAGATAATACTTCAAGAATGAAAAATTTACCTATATTTCTTAGAATAAGAGATAATGTTTTAGTTGATCCTGGAAGGACAAAGGGTATGGTTTTCCTAAAATAATGTAAGTATATATTTTCATGAAAATTATTAATCTTTAGAAAAAAGGGTCTTGAAATAAAATTTTGTCAAGTTATCATCATTTCTAATGATATCAATGACAATTTTAAAGACTCTTTGGGTTTTGGAATTTTGATGGTTCACATTATCTTAACAACGTTCTCTATCAATGTCCATCAAATCATGATAGTCAGATTTCTATTCCATGTTCATATTTTCTATTTCCACCTATGTTATTCTATCAGGAAACTTAGTTATGAGTTACTTTTGGGTAACCATTATGGTTCCAACTTTTCTTTCTTTCATAGAAGTTTTAGTATTCATCTTTACTATGTGAGTTTCTGTGAAATGAACATTCAGGTATGAAAACTTTAATAAACTAGAAAAATTTTATTGATAAAATTTATTTTAATAAGAGTATAATGTAATACCCTTAGATTTTCTTGAAATATTTTTTCTAATTAATATAATCTTTTTTATATTTTTCATTTCATATAACACTGAATATAGTTTTTTTATATAAAAGCACTAAGTTTGGATTGAGTTATATGAAACAAAAAGTTAATTTTTCACTACACAATACACTTTTATTACTTTGAGGCACATGATTCACTATGTTTGTATTGAATTACATGCAATAAATAGTCCCTTAGATATATTTTTAAACATGCAAGGCTGAGTTTTTACTGAACTATAATACACAATTAATAATTTTATTATAATACTATTATTCCTACCACCTAGTCATTGAAATAGAAATTATGAATAAGATTTAAAAAATTATGAAATTATTTTTTAAAAATGTATATAAAATTAATCCTTTGGTTATAGATTAGTACATGTGAATGAAAGAACTATTTTGAAATAAATAATTTACTTTTCTAAGAAAACTATTTTTCTATATACAAAAACAATTTTATCTCAATAAATTAAACAGAAAACTTTTGATTAATGTTTTTAATAAAATTTATATATTATATATTCATTAAATATTTCTGATACTCATCCATTATATGTTATAGTAATTAGACAAGAATAAATCCAATTTTATGAATAAAAAGACATATTTTTCTAAAAGGTAATTTTACCGCCTTTTAATGGAAAACCTATTTTAAATCTAAAAAATGAAAATTTTATATTTTTTATTTGAAAAAATAAAATTAATTTTTTAAATTTAAATATTAAAATTTACGTAGGGTGAACTTTTTTTTATCTTTATGTGAATTTTTAATTTTTAATGAATAGTGAAAAAATAGTGAATTTTATTTCAAAACTATTTATTTATCCAATTTATTTATACAGTTAAATAATGTTTTCATTGATTTATAAGTATAATTAAGTCAATATTATATCATATAAACCAATTTATTTCATTTTAATTAATTTTACATTAAATTTAGATATAATAAATAAGAAAACTTTTGAACATTTTTACTTTCAAAACTTACTTTGTTGTCCCATCTGTGGGATTGAATTTAAATTAATTTATTCCATTTCTATGATTAGAATTTATAAAAATGGATTCTATATTTTTAATAATAATAATATATAATTTCTAATAAGGTCAAATTTGTTTATGACCTAAAATTTTTAGTGAATCTAATTAAAATTAATTACTGCAATTACGGTAAGAATAAGATTACTTTGTGGATAAAATTTAATCCTAAGAGGCCAAATGATCTATACACATGTAAAAAATCCATTTCATAGACATATTTTGACCAATTAACCTCTTTTATATAATTTTAAAAATTATTGGAGGCACATGATGTCAGGGAGATCTCTCAATTGTGTTTACCATTTTATATTTACAATAATGCCACTCCTCCTCTATAAAAGGGAACTCGCCACATTGTTTCATCCAGCACATGAAAAACTCACCTCCCAAAATCCCTCCATTCTTCTTATAATTATCCATTTGGGAATAAAGTCATCCAAGGAAGCCATTTGATGCAAACCAAGAGGAGTTAACCAGTAAAGAGAGCACATCCTTCCTCAAGCTCCTTTGTATTATTTTTATTCTACACCACCTAAAATAATCTTATTATAGGATTATATAATAACCTCTATAACCTCAATATACATAGATATTTTTATTATATGGTTTCTACCTACACTTAGACACAATTCCATATAATGTGTAACAAACTTACCATTCTTGTTTATAGTGAACTACCGCCTCACGAAATGATGTTGTTATTTTCATTTACCACCTCTCATGGTTGGGAATTATGATGTACAATATCTTACATATGATATATCTTATTTTTATGATTTTTTATACTTATCTAATAATTATATAAAACATAAATTAATGATTTCTATTTATTATAAATAAGATAACTTTGTTTGTGGATGTGTGGACTACTGCATCCTCAAAGCGATGTAATTCATTCACACTATAAATGGAATGTATTAAGGATGAGTTTAGTAAACTTATATGAAAAATATGACATAATAATTATAATGGGATTATATTATATATATTTATTTCATTTACCTTTTTTCATTTAAAACAACAATAAAATGGAAACAATGTTCATGCATATGTACTCCCTACCATCCCCATGAATGGTGTATTTCATTTTTATTTAGATATTTTATAGATTATTATTAATAAATATATGCTAAATATATGTTGTATTTATATCATTTATTAAATTCTGAAAATAATTAAATCATTTTATAATTAAGTGGATCAAGAATAAAAAGACAAAACATATGCAGAAAACAAAGAAGATATTACTCAGAACTCAACATTATATTGAATTGTTAATAAATGACTAACATAAAGTCCTAACTTTATCGACCTGACCCCTATAGCCTTGATATGGTGCATTAATTTATTAAATTTTAATGATTTAAAGGATTTAAATCCCAATGGACCGATCATTTTAATAGTCTTATAGAAACCATATACATGAATGGATCCCATTATACATATGGAAAAGAAAAAAAACATAATACATAACAAAAGCTAATAAACTGCATCCAAGAAAACTCAATAAATGATCCCGTCTTCTTAAAATGTGGAAGGAAAAAAATGAAAGGGGTGATAAAAAATTTTCATTAAGAGTTACATATAGAATAATCATGAATCAAAAATATGTAAAACATAATCTATTTCACAAAATCAATGTGGCATGGGGAATAAATGAAAAAAATGCCATCAATAAACCGAGAATGATAATTCATCCATATATTTTGTCATCATGAAAACCTCATGGTACATAATAAATGTATAATGAATAAAGATAATGATGATTATTTGAATGTTATGTATATTGAACATGTTATGATCATTATGAGATGGAGGCAGTGCTCTTTCCCCAATGAACCCCAGTTCATCGACGTGATGACGCCGACCATGGTTCCGGTACCTCCCCCACTGATGGGGGAGGGACCATCGACCTCCTTCAAAAGAGAGGCCCCTCCTTTCATTCCTTTTTCAAACCCTGACCTCCTTCTAACCTTCCCTCACATTGCGCTCGGTTCGAGAGTCTCGGATTTGCATGATGGGTGCCCTAACCTCCAGATTTCGTCTACAGAGTTCTCGAAATTGTCTAATCTCTTCAAGTATACCCTAGTAGCACGATTTTATCAGCGACGACCATTAGTCGATTTATTGGACATATACATATTTAATGCTTGGAAATTGAAGGACATGGCGACTGTGGGTCTCCTGGAAAATCGACAAATTATGATTCGTTTCACTTCGGAGGCAGATCTCATTAGGTCTTGGGAAATTGCTCCTCGTAGTTTCAATGGGTTCATATTCATCCTTCTTCGGTGATCCTTCAATCTTCACATGAAGCGGGATCCTACAATGATGGAGATATGGGTCAGTTTCCCAAACCTCCCCCTCCCCTTTCAGAATCCCGCTATTATTCGCTTGCTAGGGAATCCGGTAGGTAGATACATGTACTCGAATAGCAGAACTGGAGCTATTTGCCATCCGATTAACCCTCAAGTTTGTGTCAAATTAGATGTGTCAAGAGAACTGTTTTAATATGTGTGGATTACTATTGGTGAGGAATATAGATGAAAACAACGGGTTGTCTATGAAAATAGGATGAACTTCTGTCTGGGATGTAGGAGATTGGGTCATTCGATGGATTTATTTCGCAAAGGTTCTCGGTCTGTTTGGAAAGGGAGCAAGGATAAAGGAAAGGAGTAGGAAACTCACTTTGAGGCTAAGAATATGAGGCAATGGGTAGGGAATCAGCAGGTAGGCAACACAGGTAGAAGTGCGGCTCTGCAGGGGGCCTCAGTTGGACAGGTCAAGGTGGCCTAGAAGAATCAACATAGAAAGCATGGTTTGCGTTTTGGAAGGTTTTCAATGCCTTTTCTGGATAGAGGCACTATAGTTAATGGTTCGCAAGTGAGTATAGTGTAGGAACCTCTGAATCCGAGGATAGAATAGGTGTTTGGAAGATTGAATCTTGGTATTGGGTTGCTCAACACAGGATGTATGGAGGTCAATGTGAAGCATATAGTCCATCCCAATGTGAGAAATGATGCAAATGGATGAATGGTGACATCTGCAAACCAAGAAGTTGGGTCTGATAAGAGTTTTGAGGCCGTGAGGGAAATTCCCATTCTGAATGTGCATATGGGTGCCTCTTCAGAGTAAAATGGTGATTGGGTGAGGGTTTCTACTGGGCTACAACCACAATCTGAAAAGAAAGCGGTTGATATTGAAACGAGTAATTGATTTGCGGGCCTTCTAAATATTGATTTGGATTTGGACCAGGTTCAGGATGCTGCTCATACTGTCCCTGCTCTGCCTCTTGGTCAGATGTCGGGTAAGGTTCTTAATGAAATCAGGATACCGAGTCTAATGGCGAAGAGAAATTAAATTTGAAGTGTCAATTGGATTTTGAAAGAGCATACATCTGAAAACTGTTTCCAGGACTTAACTCATGGGATGAGCCCTCATGTTTAGGAGGAAAGTCCAAGGAATGAAAGTGAAAACATGAAGGTTTCCATTATTTCACATGACATTGTCAATAGATAAGGCACAATACAGTAGGGCTGCATGACGACCATGGGTGTGTGGAACATCCAAATTGTTTAGCAATTATTGATATTAATATCCACTCTGTACAGGAATGTAGAATGAAGTATGGTAATCAGGAGGTACATATCTATGGAAATTGGGGAGACGTCTCTGAGAGTGAAAAGGGGAATGCTACTGAAGGAGCAAGAATCACTTACAGGTACATTGCTCAAGGTGGAATGAAGATTGTGTTAGTGAATGAGGAACTGATGACTACTCCACAAAAAAGAAGGTAGAGGAAGGTCCATTCTTATATGCCAAATCCGATGCCTACCATGTCTTCTGTTAGCAAGGGAAAAGGTACATTAACTCCTGAGGAGTTTCTATACTTGGAAAAGCTAAATCTTAGAAGGAAGTATGTTAAGGCTTTGAAGCATTATGAAAGTTCGAAATGGGAGTCGGCTACTGCGGATGAGGCAATTGATCATAGGTATGGTGACAGACATGGTTCTAATGATTTGTAGTTTTTATGCCTGGATTGTGGTACTCGTTTTCTCTACTTTTCTTTTATTATAATAAATGGTCAGATACATTGTATCTATCTAAGCCTTTCTGATTATATTGAACATGAACCATCATACCGTCGAGACAGTTTATGTCTATAGGTTGAAACCCATTTGATATTTTTGGAAACAAACTCAAAGGGTTTGTCACCAAATAATTTGTCTCATGAGACATGTTCATGTATAAAGGTGGTATGGAAGACCCCAAACATCAATACCAATCCAAATAGTTCTTTATACAAATATTTAATACAATAAAAATATTCCTTTTCAATATCCTTATTGAGTAGAGGATACAAATTCATCAATATTTCCACAGTTAAAGAAAAATTCCACATAAACACCATATGTAAAATGGTATACGGATAAGAAAATATTCATAACCATGTAATAATAAAATGTATATATAATTTAATTAGAATTTCAAATGAAAAATTATCTCAAATGGGTAGTAGTTCCACCATATAAGAATGGTTAGGTGCACAGTACCAAGTAAATCACAATGAAATGTAAACTGAAACAAATTCCCTTAAAACATTGTAATCAATCGAGTTAATAATCACCAAATAAATCATATAATACCATGAATATGAAGTTAATAATTATATTAAACATCAAATGTTAGTAAAAATACACCACATAAAAGAAATATGTGGCGAACAATGGAAATATCATGGAAATAAAAGTGAGATGAGAAACCCCTTACCTTAGGCTTGAAAGTATTCGACACTTGATCTTACTATCCTGAATAATAAAATTAGATTAATTAATTAAAATTTAAAGAACCATATATATATGTAAAATATTTATAATATCTTCATTAAGTTCATTTATGTCCTTTTTAGGGGTTAAGAGATTGAATTTCATCATTTGGGAGTGCACGTTTTCATAGTTTTCATTATCGTTTTGATTGTATAAGAGTATAAAAGTTTGTCTAAAATGAAAATTGAAAAAAATAATTGAAGTTATGAGTTTTTAATGAAATTAAATAATGTTAAATTATTATTTAAATCATTTTTTTTATTTTCTGAGAGGATGAATCCTTATATAAAAGTTTAATGATAAATGATTGGATTATTTTGATTTTTTTATCAACAAAAACCCATTTTGTTTTATAATTTAGTAACATATGTAAAAAATGATTAAAAAAATTAAATATGATATATAACATATATTATGAGCTGGTTAAACCATAAAAATTGTTTTATGACCATAATTTAAGACGGTAATAGAAATTGAAAATCTGTCCTCCTTGAATGTGATAAATTAAAACATATCGGATGGTGTTTTCATTTGGTGTATATATGGAGAGGAACGTAGAGATTATGATGAATTAATACATTATGATAACAAAATTATAGTATAGGTAATGTATTGGAGTTATCATACCTTTTGGATGAGTGTATTTGAGGAGAGAGAAATTAATTAAAGGAACTTGAAAGAAAAAGGAGAAGTTGAGAAATCCCTTAAAACAATTCGGTAGCCTAATAGCGTCACATAAAAATTCATAAAATATTTTAATGGGATAAAAATGCATATATAATAATTATTAAATAATATGGACAGTAAGGGGGATATTTAATGACATATACCAAAATAATGCAATTGAAATTAAAAGAGAATAACCTAAAAATAGTGCTTAAAAAATAGATGGGTGGTAGATTCCCTTATCGGGTAGAGTAACTCCTAAAAAATGAAGGTTGAAACCTGTGGGGCTTTAGAACTTCTTGGGAGGACTCATAGGGAGGTAAAAATACCAAATCATCAAGCATGATGAATTTTGAATGAATGAAAATTAATTAATGAGTGGGTATTTATAGTAAAAGATAGAGTTTTTTATTAATTTCAAAGGACACCTCATTAGTGGTATTTGAAGAACCACATGCTTTACGATGGGGAATGCTCATGGTATTGGACACTTAGGAAAAATAATATCATAGTTTAATTTAAAAAATTCTATCATAATTTTCTATTAATTATTACATCCTTATGATGTCAGTAATCAAAACGACAACTTCAAACTGTATTTTTACTATTTACAAAAAACTAATTATTTTATAAGATTATCATAAATTCTGTGTAACCTAATATCAACATTTAGAATTCAAAAATGAACTCCATTTTAGGAAAATAATTTTCTAAATGTGATTAATTTAATTTTTTAATAAAATCATAATTTATTCAAAAAATAACAATTTTATAACTATAATTCGTTTTATATCACCTTGATAAATTAATCAAGACCACATTATCTTATAATATTAAGACAATAAAAAATTAATATGATTTAATGTTCATAAGGTTCATATTACTAATCATATTACTATTCATAAGGGCATTTTACTATTCACAAAAAATTATGTTTGTCTTATCATACTTTAAATATCTTACTGAACGCAACTGTGCATTTATGTCTTTAAAAAGTCAAAACACATAGGTGGAAATATTATGTTCACTAAATAGTTTAAAAATATCTCTTAAAACCAAGTGTTGTTTCACAAAGACACAATGTTGCATGCATTATAAGTTCTCTAATGAATTGAAATTATTTATGAAGAAACATACCATAAAATATTTGGATGTTATATTCTTACCTCCTTTTGAAATTTCTTCCTTAATTTTTTTTCATAAATGAAGCCCTCTAAAAAGATGTGTGTGGTTCTTATTCATGACATCCTCAGGTTTCGACATTTCTTCCTCCATTTTAGGGTTTCTCTAAAGAACCATTACGAGTCGAGTCATCTGATTTCTCAATACTTTCTCTCTAGTGTCAAGAATCTTGATAGGCTCTTCACAGTAAGACCAGTCAAATTCTAGTTCTATTACCTCATAGGTGAATACATGTGTTGGGTCTCACATGTACTTATTTAATAATGACATGTAGAATACATAATGAAATTTTCAAAGACATGATGGCATCGCTAAACGGTAAGCTAAAAATCCAATTCTATCCATAATTTCAAATGTTCTGATGTAACTGGGGATTATTTTACCTTTCTTACCGAACCTTAGGACACCCTTCCATGGAGATAATTTTATAAAGGCATGATCTTCAACATTAAATTTTAAATCGTTTCCACAATTTTTAGCATAGCCCTGCTTCCTTCCTACTTTGGGATGCTTTGATATGGTTCAAAATTTTCTTTACCTTTGTCACTGTCTCTTCAATATGTTTTGGGCCTATAAGTTTCATCTCACCAACATCATCCCAACAAGTAAGAGTTCAACATCTCTTCACATATAATGCTTTATACATTTATATTTTAATTCTAGAATGGAGACTATTATTATAGGGAAACACCACCAAAGGTATGTATTGATCCCACATACCTTGAAAGTTCAGAGAGGATGATATCAACATGTCTTCTTGTGTTTGAATAGTCCTTCCAGACTGTCCTTTGGTTTATGGGTGATAAGCAGTAATCATATGAAGCTCAGTATCCAAATCCTTCTAGAGAATTTTCCATAATTCTGATGCAAATCAGGGATCCTGATCGGACACAATCGATAGGGGTGCAAAATGATGCCTCACAAATTGATTAATATAAAGCCTTTGTTAGGCTCTGAAGTGGTAAATACTCTCTTTTAGAGAGGAATTGTTCTAATTTTGTATGATGATCAATAACTACCCATTTTTCAGCATTACATCTACGTGTCCTTGGTATTCCTATGAAAAATTCCATAGTAATGTCATCACACTTCCACATAGGGATATGTAGAGGTTGGATGCCCACTTTAGGATGTTGTATCTCAGCCTTATTTTTTTTTGGAAAACTAGACACATTGAAACATAATCAGAAATTTATCGCTTCATGTTATCCAACCAAAAAATGGTCCTCCAGATCTCTATACATATTGGTGCTACTAGGGTGTATAGGGAAATTTCACCTATGATCATCATCTAAAAATTCCCTTTTTAGCTCAAATATTGATAGAACACATATCCCCTCTCCAAATTTCAAGACTCCATCGCCATACATGAAGTCTGCAAATATTCCATCCATACCAGCATTAATTTTCTTTTATAGATTCTCATCATCAGATTGTGAGATTTTTTATATTCTCTAGTAAAGATGGTTTAGAAATCATTTGAAAAAGGAAATAAGTTGCCCCATCCATAACAATTCAAATATCTATCTTTACTAGATCCATGAATATAATATCTCTCTAAATCCTCATTTAGTTCAGATGTACATGATCATTATAATGTAATTCATCTACCGTCTTATTTTCTGTTCATGGGTGGTAGTTTATTGAACAATTATAATCTTTGAGTAAATCGATCAATCTCTTTTTCCTTATATTGAGTTCTTTCTGTGTAAAAAATTATTTCAAAATCTTATGATACATATATACCTCACATATTTCAGCATAGAGATAGTGTCTCCATATTTTTGGAGAAACTTTTATGGTTTCTAACTCAAAATCATGAGTTGTATAATTTAGTTCACAATTATCCAACTGCCTTGATTCATAAGAAATAATTTTATCATTTTTCATAAGGACACAACCTAGTTCATTCTTTGATGCATCACTGTATATCACAAACCCATAATTTCAAGATGGAAGAGTTAAAATTGGGACATTGAACAATCATCATTTCAGTTAATCAAATATTTCTATACATTCTTTTTTATATATAAACATAACACCTTAACGTATGAGCTTGGTAAGCTGGTTTTCCAATCCGGAAAAATTCTGATTGAAATTACACTAGTAACCTTCTAAGCTAATAAAACTATATATCTCAGTTATGTTCATTAGTGTGGGAAACTCTTGGATTTCCTATGACTTCACAGGATCAACTATGATACCATCCTTAGAGACAATATGTCCAATAAAAGAAACTATTTGAATCCAAAATTCACACTTACTAAACTTCCCACATAATTAATTTCTTCTAAGAGTTTTCAAAATGATCTGCAAGTGATTCTCATAGTCTTCATAGAATCTAGAGTATACCATGATATCATCAATAAATACCACAACAAATTCATGAAGATATTTATTGAAAACATTATTCATTAGATACATGAAAACAGAGGGTGCATTAATCAGTCCAAAAGGCATCACTGCAAACTAGTAATGCCTATACGAGGTTCGAAATGTTGTTTTTGGAATTTCATCCCTCCTCAAATGTAGCTAATGATATCAAGATCAATGTAAAATCATCGAAAAATATTGTGCTCCATGACGTTGATCAAATAAATCATAAATGTAAGGAAGAGGATACTTATTCTTTATCATAATAGCATTGATCTACCTGTAGTCAATACATAATCTCATAGATCCATATTTCTTCTTGAGAAAGAGAACAATATCTCTCCATGGAGAAAACCTAGGGTGGATAAATTATTTATAAATCAATTACTATAGTTGTTTCTTGAGTTCTAAAAATTCCAGAGTGGCCATTCTATAAGGAGTCTTTGATATAGGTCTTGAACCAGGAATTAAATCAATAGTGAACTCAACTTCTTGCTATGGAGGATGTCCAGGTAAATCCTTTGGAAACACATCAACATATTATTGAACAATAGTTACATTCTCAACTTCAGGAAATCATTCCCCACTCATAGATATCGATTTCTCATCTTCCCCAATAATTTCATTCAGTATAGCTACATGGGTGGATCTAGATAAGAATTATATGGCGAGTTTTCTTGTCTAAAGATAAGTGATTCAACATCATCCTAAATAATTGAAACTTCATTCTTCTGAAATTATATTTTTGCATCATTATATGAAATCTAATCCATACTTAGGATTATATCAATGTCAATCATGGGTATGATGATAAAATCAACAAATAAGGTATGTTTATATACCATAATGGATACTTCTTAACACATCTTTGTTACAATGATATTTTCCCCAAGAGTTTTGAATAAAATATCCATTATTAAATAAAATTGGATATATCTAATTTCTATAGGAAATAGGGAAGATATAAAGTAATGTGATGATCTAGAAGAAAATAAATCAGTGGCTATGTTTTAGCAAACATGTAAAGCACCTACCACCACATCATTAGGAACTTCATCCACCACGGTTTCATTGCATAAGCATGCCCTTTATCCCATTGCCTTTTCAGAGGAAAGTATCCATGGTAATTAGGGAACTAATTTCCATAGTTCCCCATATCTCTAAAATTATATAATTTTCCTTAATTTAATTGTTCTTTCCCCTTTCATTCATTATATTGATGAACCTTTTCTCCAACCTTATAGTAAACTCCCATTCCTTTTAAAAATTTCCCATGATGATTATTTCCACAGTTCTTACATAATGGGAATTGATTTTTCCAATTATTCTTCTTGGGATATTAACCTTTTCCATGGTAATCAGAACACCACTTCTTATCTTAGTTTCCCTTGGAACAAATTTGATCTAGAAAATTTCTTTTCTATTTTGATGGCACAAAATAAAATTTCATCAAATGATGAGAATGTTTAAGATCCAGTTCCCTTAAAATAATTGGCTTAAGACCTTCAAAGAAGTGACCAATCATGTCTTTTGACTCATGTATATAATCTACAACATACTTGGATAGCCTTGTGAAGGTAGCTTCATACTCTGCAATAGTGGCTTCTTCCATTTTCTTTAATCTAAGGAATTTTCTCTTCATTTCAGTTCATTTATCATGAGGGAAATATTTTTTGGATAATATTTCCTTAAAAGTTCCTTATTATATATCATAAATATATTTTTCCTATATGGTATCCTAGATAAAGGACCACCATTGATCAAAATCACCATTGAGGTAAAATACTGCCAGTACTACCTTTTCAATTTCATTGCATCTTAATGTGAGAAATATATTTTCAAGGGATTTGATACACCACTCAAAAATCACTGGATTAGTATTCCTGCTAATATATGGGGGATTCTATCACATGAAACGATCCAACATAGGTGTATCATGGTTATTTGTCGCAACCTGAGTATGTTGTCCCATTATTTTCATGATCTGATCCTCTCCAACACTAACTATGTTTACTTGATCAGTAGGGAAATTCTTACACTGTATTCAGGTATAGATTCCCTTTAATTCATTAGTCACCGTCATTAAATAGTGGAATACACTAAATTAGTTCACAATTCTTAATTTCTAAAAAATAAATAGTTAACATAATTTGAAAATTTATGCACAAATAATCTCATAATTATATACATGGATTATATTTAAATTTAAATCCTTTATAATGTTTTTTAAAGAAAATATGAATTACCCTAAGCATATCACCTGATAGTGTCAAACCAGTTACATAGTAAGCCTCATTGCAGTGTACCAAGATACCTAGGGTCAAGCCCAAAACTCTTTGTCAGAGTTGTTACCCCATGTTATATCTGTACCAGAACCACATCCACTTGAAGTATCTAGATAAGGATGTAGATCCTAGGAAGACCCACATAGTCTCTACCTTACCAAAACAATATGATGTTATAGTATTATTATCCTCAATGTCTATCTTGTGGTTATGTTCCCTAAGATATGTTTCCTAAATCTATCTCCCATGGTTTCTACTAATTTTTTTCTCATACCAACAGTAATGCCCCGACCCCGATAGCTCGGCGTTGGTACATTAATTTATTGCATTGAAATGATTACAAGGAATAAAATCCTGAAATAATGATTAGTTTATTAGTCTTGTAATATATATATATATACATGGATCCCATTTTACATTGGGAAAAGAAAAGAAAACAAAATACATAACAAAAGCTAATAAACTGCATCCATAAAGACTCAATAATTGATCCCTTCTTCATTAACTGTTAAAGGGAAAACAATGAAAGGGGTGAGCTCAAATGATCAGTAAGGGTTATATATAGTGTAATCCTAAATAAAAAATAAGTGAAACAAAATCAATTTGATAGAATGAGTGTGACATGATGATGAAATGAATAACACACGCCATCAATAAACCGAGAATGATAATGCATCCATAGATTTTTCCATAGTGAAAAAATCATAGATAGTAATAACTGTATAATGAATAAAAAGAATGATTATTATTTTTATGTCATATATCAGGCACATTAACCATTAAACTGTCAATATTTTTTGAGTCTTTGGGTAGAAACCCATCTGATTTTTTGGAAGCCAACTCGAAGGGTTTGTCGCCAACTGATTTATCTCATGAGACATTTCAATGCATCGAGGGGATATAACAGAACTATCATGTAACTAACATTCCAAAACATTATTTATAAAAATAATTAAAATAAGAACAATATTCCTTTGCAATATCTTTATTGAGTAGAGGATATAGATTCATTAGTATTTCCACAGTTAAAGCAACATTCCACATACACATTGTATATAAAATTGTATATGGCTAAGACAATAATCATATCCGTGTAACATGAATATGAATATATAATTTAAATAAGATTTCTAATGAAAAATTATCTCAAAGGGGTAGTAGTTACATCACATAAGAATGATTAGGTGTACAATACTAAGTCAATCACAATGAAATAGAAACCGAAACAAAGTACCTTACAACATTTTAATAAATTGAGTTAATAATCACCAAGTGAATAACTGAATACCATGAATATAAATAGAATCATGATATTATATATAAAATTAAATTAAAAATATAGCACATAGAAGAAATAAGTGGTGAACAATGTAAATATCATGGAATTAAAAGTGAGATGAGAAAACCCTTACCTTAAGCGTGAAAGTATTCTATACTTGATCATAGTGACCTGCAAAATAAAATTATATTAATAAATTAAGAATTACTGAACCTTATATTAATGTAATTTACTTATTATATCTTCATTAAGTCCATTTATTCTCTTTTTTATGGGTTAAGAGATTCAATGTCATTATTTGGGAGTGCACATTTTCTTAGTTTTCATGATCGTTTTTATTTTATAAGAATATGGAAGTTCGAGTAAAATGGAAAATTGAAAACTAGAATTGAAGTTATTATTTTTTAATAAAATTACCAAACTTTAAATGACCATATAAATTCTTTGGTTATTTTGGGAGAGTATTTATAATTATATAAAATTTTAATGACAAACACTTGGATTATTTTGATGTTTTTTCAATCACCACGAACTCATATAGTTTTATAATTAAATAACATATGTAAAAAATGATTATTGAACATTAAATATGATATATTACATATATTATTAATTTTTTCATCCATAAAAACGTTCTCATGACCATAATTTAAGATGGAAATAGAAATGTAAAACCCGTCATACTTGAATTTGATACATTAACACATCTCAGATGGTGTTTTAATATTTTGTATATAAGGAGGGGAAATGAGATATGATGATGAATTATTCCATTATCATAAAAATATTAGTGTATATTTAATATAGTGGAGTTATCATATCTTTTGTATGGGGGAGTTGGGGAGATTAAAAGGAAAGAAAGGAACCTGAAAGAAAAAGAGAAGTTGAGAAATAACTTACGAAAATTCTGCAGCCTAACAACATCACATAAAAATTCATAAAATATTTTGATGATAGAAAAATCAGTATATCATCATTATTAAATAATATGAAAATTAATGGGGAAATAAAATTACATATCCCAAAATAATCCAATTGAAATTAAAAGAGAATAACATAAAAAAATAGTTCTCGAAAAAGAGAAGGGTGGTAGATTCCCTTACATTGTAGAGTGACTCCTAAAATATGTCGTTTGAGACATTGGGATATTGAAAACACATTGGGAGGACTCCTCGAGAGGTAAAACTACCAGATATTTGAGTATGATTATTTTTGAATGAATGAAAACAAAGGAATAAGTGTGAATTTATAGTAAAAGACACAGTTTTTTATAATTTTCAAATGACACCTCATTAGTGGTGTTTGCAAAACCATGGGCTTTACCATGGTATTTTCCCATGGTGTTGGCCAACTAGGACACCTAATATCATATTTTAATGTAAATAAGTCGAAAAACATTTTATATTAATTATTCACCATTACGATGTCATTAATCATACTGAAAACTCAAAACAATATTTTTACAGTTCACGAAAAACAAGATATTTTATAAAATTATAATAAATTTAGAGTAACCTAATATCAATTTTTTTAATTTAAAAATATACTCCATTATTTTAGAATAATTTTCTAAATATGATTAATTTAATTTTTAAATAAAATCATAATTTATTAAAAAAATAACTATTTTAAAGCTATAATTTGTTTTATATCTCCTCGAAAAATTAATCAAGATCTCATTATATTATAACCTTATAACAATAAAATAATAATATGATTTATTATTAAAAAAGTTCATATTACAATTCATATCACTATTCATAAGGGTATGTTACTATTCACCAGAAATTATGTTTGTCTTATCATACTCTAAATATCTTACTGAATGCAACTGTGTTTGTCTTTTTTTTAAATTCAAAGAATAGTGGTGGAAAAAATTGAGTTTACTGGATAGTTTATAACTATCTCCAATAAACAATTGTTTCTTCACAAAGACTCAGTTATATATGCATTATATGTTATCTAATGAATTGAAATTATTTTAGAAGAAACATACCATAAAATATTGGGGTGTTATAATAACAATTAAATATACGGTATTATATATAATAATATGATTTTACGGTATATTTTAATAAACTTATATTTATTATTCAAAAGTTTTGTACAAGTATGAGGAGAATCAATACCTAAGGTAAGGGTTTTCTCATCAAACATTTATTTTTTTTGAGACACATGCAATGTTAACCTCCTATTTTTTTATACGTGGTGCGTATACTATCCATGATTATGATTATTATAATATAATTTGTGGGTATTTACATATCCATTTTATGATATTTATTTCACTAGATTTATGGTTCAAAAGTTACCAATTCAGTAAAGTAATGTTTGTCTCAATTTTTCTTCTTTGAGATACATGCCATGTTATGCTCATATATTTTTATATGGGGTAAATATACTCCCCTTTTACATGTTATGTCATGAATAAACTTATTTAATGATATTTTTAGCATCATTTAATGTCATTATGTCATGTGTATTATGAGTTAATGTTACCAATGTGGTAATAGTTTATTCCTACAATCTCATCATTTGTCAGGATTATTTACGATTATGCTTCCATTGATGAAATATTATGATCCATCTCTCAAGAAAACTCATTAAATTTATTATGCTCTATTCATTCATGATATCATAATTTATTGGTACCATTTTTACACACTATGGTACTTAAGCTAATTAAGAATGTGTTTTTAATAAAATCTCACTTTATCCCTCTCTTCGGTTGGAAATCAATGTTCTTTACAAATATGTTTTCTAAAAAGGTATTCAATTTTTTTATGTTTAAAATGTTTTTAAAATGTTTTTTGATTTTTTTATGTTTTCAAATTATTTTCAACAAAAATGGTTTTTAAAACATTTTTCAGGTTTTATTATAAATTTTCAAAGTTATTTTCAAAGAAATGGTTTTAAATTTTTTTTGATTCTTTCATGATATGTTTTAAATTTTATATTCAAAGAACTTGTATTCAAAACATTTTGAAGAATTATTTATAAATTTTCAATTTTATTTTCAGAGAAATGGTTTTCTAATAATTTTCAATATACTATTAAATTATTTAAAAGAAATAGTTTTGAAAACATTTTCAATATTTCATTATATGTTTTCAAAGTTATTTTCAAAGAAATGGTTTTAAAACTGATTTTTATATTTATTTATAAGTTTTAAAATTTATTTTCAGATAATTTTTTTCAAAATGTTTTCAAGATTTATTTATAAGTTTCAAAAGGTATTTTTAATGAAAACCGTATTCAATATGTATTCTATATTCTTTTATAAATTTACACTGAAAAAGTTTTCAAAACTATTTCAAGAATATTTTATAATCTATCAGGGAAAAATGTTTTCAAAAAGTTTCAGAGTTTATTTTTGAGGATTTCATGTTGATTTTAAATGAAATTTTTTTAAAAAATTTTGTATGTTTTAAAAATTATTTTTCAAAGAATAATGGATATTTACCTTAATAATGTTTTTTAAAAATAAATTTCAAACTTATTTTCCATATAAGATGACATCCATTGGGGTTACCTATGCCTTTAAAGAAAAATTATCCAAAGTTTCCATTCATATTCTTTCTCTTAATGGTTTATGTTTTGCTGGAATGATGCTTATAAAAACAATTACTCTCTTATGGGTTATATGTTTATGAAAATTGTTTCTAATTCAGTGGTTATATTTTTTTGAAACTCGTATCATTTTTAACAAGTTATATATTTATAAACATCGATTCTTTTCATGGGATATTCTTTAATGAAATGATTATGCAACCTAACTCTTTTCTATAGGTTATTATATGATTATATGTTTATGAAACCCATTTAAATTCAAGGGTTTTGATATGATGAATTTTTATAATCTAGTGGACCATGTATGTATTTTTTTCATTATGATATGGGTAGGACCTATTGTAGGATCCTGATAAAGTCGAAGCATGGCAGTTGGGAGATCCAAAATTTGATTTTTCTGTAATCTATAACAATCCAGGATCAATATTACGATGAATTCCAGTATTCATGGATTAAAATAAAATATTTAGACAAATAGAAGAAGATAACTAGATCCAAGAAAGAGGATCTTGCACTTTATTTTTATAATTAATTTATTAATTTCTAAATAAATTAAATACCTGGGTCTTTTTACTTTCTTCATTTATGACTGTTGATATTCTGGAATGAACCTTATGGATTGTCATTGTTACGCTCATGAGGATCCAAAGTATAATACCTCTAGTGGTGATCCACACGTACTCCAATGGTCTCCGAACAATTCCACTCAATTTCCGAGTGCTAGTGTGGCGAAGAGAAACCTCTTTCTTTGATCATTCTTGATCACTCCTTCAATATTAGAGAACATATATCATTCTTTAGACGGAGAGATGAGTGCAGTTGATGGAGAAATTTTTTGGCTCAACAATTCTCAATTCACCAGGGTTTGGTATAATAGACGTACTTTCCTATTAATCAACATGGAGTTTCAGTTAAAATATTAAATAATGAAATAATAATTAAATGGAATAATAAATTAGAAAAAACCCATGCCACATAATAACAATAAGAACACCATTATTTATGGTGCACCAACTTGTGAAAAATGAGACAATAAATTAAATACCCTTCCATATAATGATAACAATATTATTATTATTTTTTACGACAACTAGATTAACATTATTTACTGACTTATAAATAATTAATTTATCAATGGACACTATCTTGGCCTGTTAAAAATCCTCTTCCATTTGTTGATCACTCAAATAAAATATTTTATTCTCTTAAATAATTTTTTTTATTTACAAACTATTAAATAAATATTTATTAAATATTCAATAAAATAAATAAATATATTGTATTAACAATCCGGTGAATAAATATTTATTTAAATTATGCGTTCATTTTAACATGAATAAAATTATTCCTTGGTCTTGAGAATAATATTTATTACCCTAATTAAATTAAAATAAAATTTAATCAATACCACTAGAAACACTTAGTGAGTGACCCTCTAGGATTCTTTCTCATTGGCATTAGATGGGCTTTTCTAATGTCCAAGATTACTGTCTAGCATCAGGTCAAGGAACCCAATAGTAATTACTTAACTTCTCAATGAAGACATGCAAATAAAAATTCTTACTGTGTAATATAATATTTCTATCACAATACATCATTAGGTAGGTTTCATTATTGTGTCATCAACCAATATTCTTGATACTTCATTCATTGACTACCTGAAATAAACACATCATTACACCATGTTCATGGAATTGAGGGAGATGGTTTTATTTCAATCAAAGGATCGAGATATCAACTTCTTAAAATGTAAGGGATAAATACTTCCCCAACTTATCCATTAATAAAATGTCATTCATGACATAACCAACATACCCTACTTCCCACCAATATATGGCATGATGGTTTTTGTTAGTAAATCGAAGTGTGTGAGTGGTGACATGTATTAATGATAATCATAAAGTATAATGACCATTACACATGCTCGTAGATAAAAATATCTAACGACACCAAATCTTGGGGAATTCCTACTAGCGGGTTTGTTCTCATAATCTATTGTCTTGGAGATTACCAAGTGAGAACTTCAAAAGAAAAATCTCATATACTTACAAGTACTCAAACTTGATGATCTGTATATTATGTGTCCCATTATAATATTTCATCCAACCACAAAACTATATTAAATAATATTGTCACTGCACTTCAAGGTTCCCATTATAGCAGGAAACTACTATTACATTATCAATGTGACAAATACTCTAAGAAATAATTACATCATAGTCATATAGAAAAATGAACAATATGTAATTAAATATTCATGAAATCAAATAAAAAACAATTGGTTCTTGGAAACCAACTCTAAAAAACTCCCACTTGAACTTGATTAAACTACCTATAAATTTTAGTCTATTAGACCTCATATGATGATCATATTTCTGCTGTGTTAAGGATTTATTCAAGGGGCAAGCACATTGTCTTCCATGGAAATTCTTCCCACTGCAATTTCAACTCTCTATGAAAAATATTTCAAGATAAGGTACTTATAAAGTATGTGCTTCATATGTTGATGTGAACTTGGCTCTTTTTCGAGAGATACCACTGTAGTATTGTCACAATTGATTGTGATATTTTCTTTACTGATAAAAACCACATCCTACTCTTGAACAAAGCTCTGAATCCAAAATACTTCTTTAGCTACATCATAAGCAGCGATATACTTGAACTATGTTGAAGAATCTACGACCAAACCTTGTTTTGATATCTTCTTGCTCACAACACCACCATTCAAAGTAAAGATGTATCTATTTTGTGAATTCATGTCCCCTTGATCAGTCTGGAAACTAGCATCTGTATATCCTCTGATGACTAGTTCCTCATCTCCTCCATTAACTTGAAACATATCCTTATTATGCCTTATATACTTAAGAATAGTCTTGAATTCCATCCAATGGATGTCACTTGGATCATCTTGATATCTTCCTCCCACACTCAATGCTTAGGAGAAATCTAGGCTAGTACATAGCATATCATACCTGACTGACCCAATTGATGATGTGTATGGAATCCTTTCCATTAACTTTATTTATTCATGCGTTTGAGGACACATTTTCATGGAAAGATGAATGCCTTTTGATGATGGAAATAATTCCCTCCATGATTGTTCTGTAATGAATATCTTCAGTACCCTGTCAATGTATGTACATTGACTTAGTTCGAAAAATCTCTTAGATTTATCATAATTGATCATGATCCCAAGAATATATGTTTCCTCTCCTAAGTCCTTAATGTATAATAATTTATTCAACCATTCCTTAACATACTGTAAGATATATATTTTGTTTCCAATAAGTAATTTGTCATCAATATATACTATTATGAAAATGAATACACTCCCACTATACCATTTGTGGACACAAGTCTCACATTCATTCTTTATAAAACCAAATTCTACTATGGCTTCATCAAAATAAATCATCCATGACCTGGATTATTTCTTTAGTCCATAAATATATTTTTCAACATTCATATCTTATTGGAATCCATTGGAGTCACAAAAGATTCAGGTTATGTCATATAGGTATCTTTCTAAAGGTTCCTGTTAAGGAAGGCTGTTTGAAATCCATTTTCAAAATCTCATAGTCATGGTAAGTGGAAATAACTAGTAGTATTCTGATGGATTTTAGCATTTAAACTACTAAAAAGTTTTCGTCATAGTCAATACCATGATTCTATTTAAAACCTTTTGCAACCAGTTGTTCCTTATAGGTACTAACTTGTCCTTCCATTTCTAGTTTCTTATTGAATACCCATTTGAAACCAAGAGAATTTACATATACTAGAGGATCTACCAAAATCAAAAATTGGTTTTGGTACATGAAATCAATTTTAGAATTTATGGCTTCCTTCTAATTGACAACATCTGTGCCACTAATTTCATATTTATGCATTAGATTATAATTATTATCAAATAATAATAAGTCACCATCCTCGGGGACTAGAAAACTATACAGTTCTTGTTTTTTAACCTCTCATTTACTCCTAAATAGTTCTTATTTCTCTAGAACAGATTCCTATTCCATGGGGATATGTGTAATTTGCTTCTCTACTAACCCTTATGTGCCTGGATCCTTGACTTCATAGAATTCTATCTCACTCCAACTATCTCTTTTAAATATGTGTTCCCTCTCCATGAATATGGAGTGTCTTTCCACAATAACCGTTTTTTCTAAGGGTTTTTATCGGTAATATCCCATTATTTACTTGGGGTATCTTATAAAGGTACACTTTGTGCCTCGGGGTGAAAGTTTGTTACAGGAAGAGTCCTTAACAAAAACTTCACTTCCCCACACATGCATATTCGATAACATGACTTTTCTTCCACTCCAAAACTCATATAGAATACCATTTATTAGTTTAGTGGGTACTTGGTTCAGTATGTTTACCACTGTTTGTAACACATATCCTAAAAGGGATAATGAAATACATGCATGAATCATCATTGATATCACCATGTACAACGAGGTGCAGTTACTCCTTTCTCTTACACCATTCAACTGATGCGTGTAAGGATGAGTGCCTTGGGATAGGATCCCGAACCCCCACAAGTAATCAATAATGTCTTGATTAATGTTCTCTCCGCCTTGGTGTGAGTGGAGTCTGTTAGTCTTCATACTAAGCTGGTTCTCAGATTCATTATTGTAGTCCTTGAACTTATTAAAAGAATCTGACTAATACCTAATTAAGTTGATATAACCATATCTACTAAAATAATCACTAAAAATTATGAATTATGAGTACCCCCTTGCTTCACCTGGAAATGGTCCACACACATCAGAATGAACAAATTCAAAGGGCTCTTTGTGCCCTTCACCTTTCCCACTAAATGGATATTTGGTCATTTTTCCTTGTAAACATGTGTGACATACGCCAAGAGGTTTTAGTTCAAAAGTATATAAATATCTATCTTGATGTAATTTTTTCAATTGTTTCTCACATACATGACCAATCTTGTGATGCCAAAGTTGGGTGTGGTATGAGTCATGTGAAATAATTTCGTTATCGATTTCCATTACATGGTTTGGGTAATCCAACACATAAATACCATTATATAAATGTTCCTTACCAAAACAAGTGATATATTTATAAAAGAAGCAACATTTATTTATGAACTTGAAAATAAATCCATATGTATCTATTCTTTATACATAAATAATGTTTTTGGTTACATAAGTAAAATAATAACAACTTTTTAATACTAAGATCATCCTAGTCAATAACATGAGGTGGTAGTCCGCGACTGAAAAAACTGAAAGTCTAGCTCCGTTGGATTCTCATATATCTACCTCCCCATGTTAAATTTTCAAAAATATATTTGGTTCATGTATTTGGATACATATATAAGAACCACATGCAGTGTCTAATACCCAATTTGTAGAAATAAATAAATTGCATTCGATAAAAAATTCACTTTAAGATTTACCTAGCTTCTGTAGCTAGGTGTGGTTTTTCATCCGGCTACCCTTCTAGATACAAACAAAACAAATAGCTTCATATTCCCTTATGAAAAAATGATCTTCCATTTCCTGGAAGGGCGTGAAGAAGCTTTGGTATTAAATCTATTATCATTCACTTCTCTGTTATTCACCATTCGGACATGAGGATTTTTGAGCATCATGTCTTTTTACACTTGGTGAAGGTGAATAATAAGATCAGGTAGAGACTTATCAATGATTTTCATGTCGAAATTCACAAAAACACTGGAGAAGCATTAAAGTAGGGATGTGAGAATGAGATCAGTAACTAGTTATTCAGGGAGTTTAAGCTCTAGAACCTCTAACCATTTAATACAGCCAATGCAATTGACTACGCGAGGCACAACTGGGGAACCATCTCCAAGATTACTCCGAAAGAGTACCTTAGAGATCTAAAACTATTCCTATCTTCCTATCTTCTTGTAATGAAAACATAGTGTATCAAGCATGCTATAGACATCCATGTTTTCGTGAGACTTCATGAGTTCACTATAAATTAATGATAACATCAAACATTTGAATGTTGACTGTATCATTCATATATTTCTCGGATACCAGTAAATCTTCAACACTCACCTCTAGGGAATGAGGAGTTGGTAATGAGGACTCCAGCATTCCATATTTCCATTCATGGCATAGAATTACCATATGGATTTTAAAACATTGGTGGAAGTTACCGCGAGGGAGGATGTTGTCTTTATCCAGTATTGATCATAAGTATAGTGTGGTTGATCAGTTTTTTTATTTTAATTATATAATTAAAATAGAATATAATTTTTACTTTCTTGATTAAATTTTATCAGAAATAACAAATTAATTTTATTAATTCTCCCACTATTTTATCAATTCCCAATGGCCATCACCATTGAACTCGGAATTTCTAGTTTTTAGGACATTCTTGTGGAAAGGATCCATATTACCCTTCAAAAAACCCAAACTAGGGTTGGTCAAGATATTTGAAGGTATTTAGGTAGGAAGGTCTTTGCCAACAATGGGTTTGCATCTCCTTGATCTGTTGAGTGGATGCCCCAATCCTGAAATCCTGACGTGGATTTCCTCAACACATGCCTCTGAATTTACACCAAGTTTAGAAAAGGCTACTCCTCTTGATGTAAAATGGTTATGTCAACCGGAAACTTTTATAAGACATTCCTTTATAAAATAAAGTTTCCCCAAAATGGATTGTCAAACACTTGGTTTTATTTATTATTTCCCTAAATCAAGTAATGGAATGCTCAGTCTAACTTAATAATTTATTTATAGTTTTTTATCCTTTATGCGTAAATTTCTTTATTATCAGTATTATATTATTTTTAATATTAAGTGTAACTTTCTTAAGTGATTAACCATGTATAAATAATATTTACGCATAATCCTGGTTTATTTTAGTTCAATATTTTTTGATTTTTAATTCATAAATTATGTAATCACGACAATACATTCATAATAAAAAATAGTGAAACTGACAGAAATAAAATAAAGGGAATGGTCCTGAGCTCTTCTAATGGTTATTTTATGTTTTTGTTAATAAACTAACCCCAAACCTGGGGGGAAACACCTTGAACCATTTATGGTTCATGTCTACAACTTTCCACATATCCACCTTGGTATCTCCTTGGATTAGTTTTGTCTCAACTCCTTTCTTGAACCACCTCCACAAGCTTGGGAGCTCCATCCATTATATGAGCTTTTTAACTCACACATATGAGAGGGTTAAAAATTGGGTTTACATAAAAGAAACCATGGGCATGTAGGCCCTACATATTAAGAAGAAGAGAGAGAATGCATACCAAAAATTTAATTCAAAATAAAATAAGAAGAAACCAATCATATACAAAGGTCAGATATAGCTCATGATCATCCACATACATGCAAAAAATTACACATTTAATAAAAATATAATTCAATTAAATAATTGTTATTATTAAGAATAAGTGTTCTCAAATTGATTAATCAACATCTTTAATTAATCAATCCTTTTATCTTAATCATTTTCTGAATTTTCATGAGATTTTCATCCATAACCGTTGAGTTAACACAAGGAACACACGTTCGAATCTACATGATATGTAATTATGAACATTACACAAACATTAATGTTTTAATTATGTGTAATTTGATAAAGTACATGGTGTGTAGTTATGACTACATGGAATGTACTGCTTTCACTGTGTTATCTAAAGCATAAACCTAGGTACTCAACGTGTGAGGTGTACTTCAGAAATCTCGGAGTACATGGAATTTCTATTAGGCCACATGTCATGTTGCCTCTGGGTTACATGATTACCAATCATCTGATCCTTGTATGGGATACATGGATTGTCCCTTGACCAGAATAGACTGCACGTCATGTCCAGCGGGCCACATGGAATATAATATGGCTGACATTGCACCAGTCTAACCTAGTCAACACACATTGTAAGAATTAACTAAACCATATGTCATTAATTAAAATAGATTGAGTAATTACAAAATTACTCTAGACGTACTGAAAACAACTACATGGTGTGTAATCTGGATTACATGTGGTGTATGGAAGATTACATGGTGTTCAACTCTGAACAAACATTTTTTATTATCAAGGTACTTGGATTGAATCATCGACGCCTTCGAATGAGATCCAAAATTTAATTTTAATCAAAAAATAATTAATTACTTTTATATTTGTGTGAAATGAAGGTAGGATGAATAAATCTCGACATTCAGGTTAGAGGAATGATTAAACAATAATTGAAAAAATAAATTTTAATGTTTCAATAAAAAATGAATTATTTAAATAATTATAAACGAAGATAACCATTCTCTAATAATACTTGTAGGATCCAGACGTAGAAGAAGTGTGGAATTTGGGAGGGCCCAAATTTTATTTTCCCAGTACTAAAGACCATTTTGAGATCAATACGACGATGAACACCAGTATCCATGAATTAAAATCAATGATTTAGACAAAGAAAATAAGAGCTCCAAATATGATAAAGAGGCTCTTGCACATCATTTTTATAATTAATTTATTAATTTTTTTATGAAATTAAATATCTGGGTCTTTGGTACATTCTTCGTTGATGACCGTTGATCCTCCAGAATTACCCTTCCATATTTCGTTCATTGCTCTTGCGAAGATACAATATAGAATCCCTCTATCAGTGATCCTTGCATGCTCCAATGGTCGTAAAACAACACCACTCATTCATCGGGTGATAGCATGTAAAAGTGAATTTCTTGTGTTGATCATTATTGATAGCCCGTTCTTTGGTCTTGAAGAAATTATCTCTTTCTTAAGAGAGAGATATGAGAGGATTTGAGAGAGAAATTTTTTGTCTCAATAATTCTCAATTCACTGAGGTTTGACACAATATCCATACCTTCTTATTAATCGATATGGGGTTTCATTTACAATATTTATTTGAGAAACATCAATTAAATGCAATTATAACTACTAGAGAAAGCCTATGACACATAATAACAATAACAACACCATTATTTGTGGTGTGTCAACTTACATAAAACAAAATGATAAATGAAATATCATGACACAAAATTATAAAAATATTATTATTATTTCTTTCTTTAACTGGATAAGAATTATTTACTGACTTTTAAATAATTAATTTATCAACAAAGACAGTCTTGGTCTTTTCGATCCCCTCTTCCATTTATTGAACACCCGAATAAAATATTTTATTCTCTTAAATAAATATTTTTTTACAAACCAGTAAATAAATATTTATTAAATGTTCAATAAAATAAATAAATATATTTTATTCACAATCAGATGAATAAATATTTATTTAATTTATAAAATCATTTTAACTTGAATAAAATTATTCATCGTTCTTGAGAATAATATTTATTCCATTAATTAAAATCAAATATAATTTAATTGAGAGAACTGAAAGCACATAGTGTGTGAACCTTTAAGATTATTTATCATTGGCAATAGACGGTCTTTCCTAAAGTCTAAGATTACTATCTAGCAATAGGTCAGGGCCCCCCAAAGAAAGAACATAAAGTCACAACAATGATATCCACATATGAAAACTCACTATGTAATTTAATCCCTTTGTCATAATATCTCTTCAAGCAGGTTTTAAGATAGTGTCAACAACCTATATGCTTGATATGTCATTCTTTGAATAATTAAAATAAACTAATAGTCAAACCATGAACATGGAATTTATGTAAATGGTTTTATTTCAATTAAAGGGACGTGTTATCAACTTCCATAAATGCAAGGGAAAAATCCTTCCCCGACTTATCCATTAATAACATGTCATTGTTGACACACCCAATGTACCATACTTCCTACATACATATGGCATGATGGTTTTCATTAGTAAATCAAAGTTTATGAGTTGTGATACGTATTAATGATAATATTATAGTCTAAGTACCATTACACAAACTCATAAATAAGAATATCCTATGAAACCAAAACATTCAAAATTCCTATATGCATGTATTTTCTCATAATCTCCCATCTTGGAGATTACCAAGTGAAAACATCATGAGAAGAAGTCTCATCATCTTATGAGTACTCACACCTTATAGTTTGTATACTACGTGTCCCATTATAGTATAACATCCAACCACATAACTATATTTTAGAATACTATAATAGAATATCATGGTTCTCAGCATATCAGTTCAAGGTTCTCAGCATAACATGGAACTACTATGACCTTATCAATGAGAAAAATACTCTAGGACATAATTAAATCATATTCAAGTATAACAATGACCAATAGGTAATTAAATATTCTTCTAATCAAAGTAAAAATAGTTGGTTCTAGGAAAACAAATATTAAACCTATATCTCTCTCCAATGAATTGGTAAAGATTTATATCTCATGAGATTGACAATAATGGAATGGGGAGTGAACCATAACTACCAAGATGGTATGGGGAGTGAACCCATTCTACTAATATGGCCTTGGGAGTTATTCCATTACTACTATTGAAATCATTTTATATGCTTATGTGTCTACTACAAATTCTATGTTTTAATCCTATGTTATGATTTTATGGCTTATTCTTTTTGATTACCATATGATTGATGTCTTATGAAGTACCAATATTTATTCTATTACTCATGTATATGATATTTGATATGTAGGGTATGATATTAAAATGTTTTTTTCAATGTTATCATACCCTTATTATCACATTATTCTTATGTATATATTTTTTTACCCTTACAGAGCATCTGAGCTAACCCCTTTTTTATGTCTCCTTTCCTAGGTTATGAAGAAATTTGTATGTTGATGTTCTAAAGGGTAAGCTATTTGGGATAAAAATTGAATATATTTCAACTAGTTAGAATATTTTGTTCAATGTTTCTAAAGTAACTAAACTATTACGGTGATCAGACATATATTTTTTGTAATGTGCTAAATATTCATCTAAAATGATGTGATATCCACGTATGTTAAGCCCAGGTCACTATATTTGTGGTGTATATACTTCCCCTTTGATATGATATATCATGAATATAATTATTTTAATAATATTTAATGTTTAATTTTATGTTATTATTTGTTGAGGATTATGTTTCAAAATATTACCAAAACTGTAAGGGAGTTTGGTACCAATTTTCCTTCTTTGATACACACATTATGATAGGAACCTATCTTATATTACGAGGTGTATATACAACACATTTGACATATAATATCATGAATTTATTTATCCTTTTTAAATTTTCAATTTCATTTAATTTTATTCCTTCATGGGGCTTAGGATTCAATGTCACCAAAGTGGTAAAAAGTTTATCTTTTAATCTCATCATTTATAAGGATTGTTTATGATTATTCTTCCAATGATGAAATATTATGATCTATCTCTCTCAAAACTCACGAACTTTCATATCCTCTAGTTATTTCAGGAGAGTAGATTTTTTACCTTAATTTTTCTCTCTCTATGTACCAATGAGTTAAAATTAATGTTTTAATAAATTTGTCTAAATTTATCTATTATGTTGAAATCCCATTTCTCATCCAAAACCATATTTTCTAATAATTTTTACAATTTTTTACTATTATACTATAGATTTTAAAAGTCATTTTAACCATGTTTTTCCAAATTATATTAAAAATGAATCTTCATGTTGTTTCAAAAAACAATTCCCATTTGGATTTTGCTAAAAATGTGAAATGCATATTTTTTTAGCATGCAATACAAGAATAATATTTCTCACTATCATGACCAATCAATGATTTCAAGATTCTCTTCCAATTTTTCAAATTTATTTTCAATGAAAATTTTTTCTATGATATTTGGTAATTTTTTAAATTTTAAATAAATGATTTCAATGTGAAAATTAATTTCAAAATGTTTTATGTTTTAAAAATTTTGTTTAAAAGTGTAATGGATATATTTTCACAAAAATGAGTCAAGTGATATTTCAAAATAATTTTCTATATAATATGATATACTTTGATGATAATTATGTTTTTCTATGTATAATATTGAATGTTATCATCCTTTTTCTTTCTTAATATAGTTAATGTTTTCATTAATGAAACCCATTTATTTTTTAATTGTTATGCTATGATGAATTAATGAAATGTTTATAAAACCCATTTTCTTTACACGAGGTATGATTTTATGAAATGATGAATAGTTTATCATAGTTTAGTGCAAAAATTTATGATTTAATTTTCTGATGATGATTAGGTTATAAACAAGGATGGTGGTTATGTTATTACCAAAGATGAGTGAGACCTATATCTCCCTCCAATGTATTGGATAAAGATGGATAACTCATGAGTAAATATGTGATGCATGAAGCTAATTACATGTTTAAAATGTTATGTTTGAACTCGATTACATATGCAAAATGTTATAAATGAACCTTATTACATGTTCACAATGTTTTTCCTGAACCTAATTACATGTTCACAATGTTATGAATAAACCGAATTACAAATTCACAGTGTTATGAATGGACCTATCTTTTATGTTTATAATATTATGCATGGACCTGGTTGTATGTCCATAAGTTTATGTTAGAGCCTGATTTCATGTCCATAACTTTATGAGTTAACTAATATCTATTAATACATATTCATAATATTATAAGATAATGTGTATTTGAAATATATATGTCTTATTGAAATGTTATTTTCTTATAGATCATCACTATTGGAGTTGTCATTTTAATAACAAATTATTAGCGAGGGATTCTCGTTGTAGAAATTCATTTGTGATGAGTGTCTTTATCTAATGAGATGTCACAAAAAACAATGTCACAATTGAGTTTTTTTTGATGGCCCATCACTAATAAATTTTATTTGTGATGGCTAATACATCTGTCCAAAATTAATCATGAAAATATATTAAATATGTGACTGTGATAGGCCTGTTGCAAATAACTAATTGTAATAAATCATTGTATTCGTCACAATTACTAATTAAAAAAAATAAATTAAAATAACATAAATTCAAAAATATTAAAAATAATTTAAAAAACTAAAAAAAATATATCATTAATACGTTATATCAGAAATAATATTTTTATCACAAAAAATGTGACATTCAAAAAATCAAATGTAAGAACCGTGTATTCGATAGTGTGTATGACACGTGACACAGAGCACGTAAGGTAATATAATATCCAGATACTTTATAATATATTTACTATTGAAAATAGATTATATATATTTTATTGAATTCACCATTGATTTAGCATGTGTTACACACAATATCTAATTTAATCGATGGCTTGCGTTACATGCAAGATAGAGTTTTATCAAACAAGAACATATTATTAAAATATAATGAGATATAAACTGGCCATTAAATTAGCAGTTATGTATAGTAATTACTAACTTATGGAAATTATGGTTTATAAAAATATATAATGAATTAATTGGTTACAAATTAATTATAAATTAATATAACATACAATTTAATATAAAGTGAATATTTTTTTAGAAAACTACTTTTATGCTAAAAAACGTTACTTTACACTAGTAGATTAAATTAATTACCATTACTTAGAGATATTAATGTAATATTTATATTATATATTCAATAATTTTTTTATATTCATCCATTAGGTTTGATAAACATAAGACAAGAAAAAACTCTAATTTACACATAGAAATCATTATTTTTATGAAAGAAATTTTACAACTTTTTAGTAGAGAATCCATTTGAAATCGAAATTTTCAAACCTTAAATAATTTAAATGATAAAATAAAAAAAATATTTTAAATAAAAAATAATAATTATTTTAGGGTCATTTTTTTATATTTTTCTACAATATTTCGTTTTTCAATGAAAAATTTAAAAAATTTGAATTCTAGATGAAAACTACTTCTTCATCTAATTTTTTTATAAGATTAAATTATATTTTTAATTTATTTTAAGGAATAATTAGATATTATTCTTATCTATTAATAAAATTCATGTCATTGGAATCAATTCTAAATTGAAATTTATTATAAAAACATATCAAACATTCAAACATTTTTACTTTAAAAAGCCGCATTTTCATCCCGCCGACAGGATTAAAATTAATTCAATTTATTCAACATCTATGATTGTATTTTGGAGAAATTAATTTCGTATTTTGAATAAGAATAATTTATAATTCATAATAACACCAAATTTGTTTTTGACAAAAAATATTAGTGAAAGTTATTAAAATTAATTACAATTATTAATGCAAAATTAAGAGTAATAAAAGACTAAACCTTTATCTTAGGGGCCCAAATGAACAAAAAACTTTTCAAAAACCCATTTGAAGGAAATAATTATGAAATTAACCTTCAATTATTGAGTTTGGTTAGTTTTTATGACTTTTTTTAGGTAGAAATTTGGGCACACCTAACTTGTTTTCAAAAATACCAAGTGAGTCCTTTCCCTACACCATAAAAGGCCACCACTTACCCACATTACTAACACCTATAAAACAACATAGATCAAGCCAATATCTTCTAAAATATATTTTCAAATCCCTCAAATTTAACTTTAATCTTCCATTTGGGTATAAATTTTTCCATGTAATCCCTTTGGTATAAAGCAAAAATAGGTAAAAAAATTTTAAGGTAACATTTTCCAACGATCTATTTTTATTCATTTACTCCTTCACACCATAAATTATTTTTAAATAATGATTATTGGATGAAAAAAATATCTTAAATATTATTTTATGTTGTTTTATTAAGGGTTCTACTAACACTAACACACACATCCATCTAATGGGTAATGGGTATATTGTTTCTGTGTATGACAAACTACTGCCTCACGAAACCACGATTGTTCATTTTTCCATTACCACATATCATGATGGCCATTATGATGGAAAATAGGTTTATATATGATATTTATTATGACTTATACTTATTTAATCTTTTTATTACACATACCATCAATACTTTCCATTTTATGTTAATATGATAACATTATTTGAGGAAGTGTGGACTACCATCCCCTCAATGCGATGTGATTTGTTCACACAATACATAGAATATATAAATGATGTTTTATAAAAAATATGTGACATAAAAAATATATATTATATTATTGACATAATTAACTTTCTATAAATATAATACATATCATTTTCTTTAATACCATTTCAAACACTTAAAAATGTGATAACGTTATTCATGGACGTGTGGTCTACCACCTCCCCGACATGATGTTATTATTTTTTAAAAATTAAAATTATTCATATAAGTATATATTATTGAATAATATTCTGTTTTTTATGTAATTATCATTATGGAAATATATGTTGTTACATTCCTTCTTTCTATAATGATCATTGAAAAATGGGTACGTTGCTAAAGCGTACATATGACCTACCGTCTCCATGATCATAATGTTTATTAATTTATTCACAAATATATCTAATGATTGATTTTAAAAGTATAATTGATGTATAAATATGATAATTATGTTATTATTATTATTTTGGTGATGTAATATAATGACCAATTTGACCATAGTTGACCTACCAAAGTTGTTTTTGACACATAAATCGAATTTGGTCAAATCACCCGATGTAAACATAATTGATTAAGTAGTTATAGAAAAAATAGTAAAAAGTGAAATACAGTAATGATAAATATAAAAATGGTTATACAAAATTTGTAAAATTAACATAATTATATTATAAAGGATGTTAAAGTATGTTCACCTAAAAGAGAACTCATGGTTAGGGAATTTCATCTCACTTTTTTTACATCTATGAGATAAATGTAATATTCACCACTTACTTATTTTGTGTCATGTATCTAATGAAAAATTTAATATATTATATCATGGATTAATTTACCTTAATTGTATTTAAAACTTAAGATTAATATTTTTACTTCAAGTGGCTTATGATTTAATATGTTTCAAAGTACTATGGGACACTTTGGAATGTTTATAGATTATTTTCTACAACAATAACTATAATGATCTTTAAATGGTATTTCCATTAAATGAAATGAAATTAAAATTGTTCAAAAAAAAATTAATTTTCTATACTATGGTTATTCATGACCATTTTCAAGTATTAGTACCATTTTTCCACTCTTGGGCACTCAAAATATTTAAGAAACTAGTTTTGTTTTGAAAATATGATATTATCTGTCTCTTTAGTCAGAGAAACTATTTTCTTATAAAAACCACGTTTTATTAAAATGTTTTCAAAAAATCATGGAAAATGATTTGGTAAATACATTTTTTTATATTTTATTTTACTAATGTTTTCAATGGAATATTGTTATCTCTTTCCCAATAAGGAATATTTCATACATTTTTACAATGAAAATGTATATTCTTTTTACCTTGTACGACTTGTATGGATTTAACCTCCATAATTGCATTTAATCTTACTTTTCATGTTTAAAAGATTAATTTTTAAAGAAATTTGTTTCAAAATTTATTTTCAAAGAAAAGGTTTTTCAAAAGGTTTTACAAAAAAAAATATTTTCCCCAATAAGTATTTTAAAAAATATTTTAATAGTATTTCAATTCATCAATAAAAATGAATTTATTTACACCCCACATGGGATTGTTGTAATGATACAATCCTTATTCATCTTCTAGATGGTTTATTATTAATTTGGAAAAGGGTAGTATTCACATTCACTTCATTGAATCATTTATTATTCCATTTAAAATATTCAATCTCTTATAATCATTGAACATTTAATTTCCCCAAATTATCTATTTCGTTTTTCATGGATATTACTATTCTGTAAACTGTATAATATTTTACATATGGTGTCTACTTTGACCATTATTTTATTATTTGGGGAAATATTTATAATTTCATATTCTTTATTCAATACGGATATTTGTTAAGGAATATCTTTTTGATTATTCGATATAAAGAATGATTTGGACTAGTAATTATGGGTGGAGCCTGAAATTTATATAACTCTTTGATGCATAAATTGGTTCTCATGAGAATGATATGTTTCTTAATTTGAACGGGGTTCTATACATAGTTTTAAACCATCTTGTTAATGGTATTGATGGTATATGTTTTCATGTGCATTAGGCATGCCATCCATTAAGAAATAATTTCTATCATATTACTTTCAGTTATTATTCACACATGAGATTTTTCAATAACATATCTATGGATATATTTAATTTATAGTTTTTCAGATGGCATGTTTTTCATTTTCACACCTTTCCATATTTATTTTTCATTATCTAGTTATTTGAATTAAATGTGTCAAGTTATTACATTGCCATATTTTTTTTGCACTTCCTACATAGTTGGTTGATTATCTGGCATATGAGTTCAGTTATTTACCATTTTATAATTATTATTCTCATTTATTAAATATTTCATCCACTGTAATTTATCCTTATTGAGAATTTGAACTCACCCTTATTATGTTTCTTTCCCCAAAAATCCATGAACTGTACTATGAAAGATATGTAGGGATTTATTAGATGGATTAGAGTTAATCTTGAAGTTATTTTATAGAAATAAGAACAAATATTTTGTAATTAGTTCATTATTTTCAAATGTATATATCTAGTTTACCAAGACTATTAATCTCTTCAATCCTTTAATATTTTTTTTAATCATGCTACTGTAATTGATAGTATTCACTGGCACGTGGACTTCTAGGGTGGGGTCACTACAGTTGTATTCAGAAAATGTTTATAAAACGACCCAAGATTGACGTACATGGAAATTAAATTTATTTTGAGTAATAGTTAATACATTTAAAAAATATACACCTGAAGACTATATTAGTTTAGTGTCTTTGGAAACATGGAACATAATATTATATCATGGTGAAAAATCTTCAACATCTCCCATAATGATCTTCCAATTTTTGTTTCCCTACCTAAAACCTTTATTTATATCTTGGAGAAATGAAAACATAAAAAGGGTGAGCTCAATTTCTCATTATGGGTACTCATGGAGAACAAAAGACAAAAACATAAACATAAGAATGGAAAAACATGAACATAATTTTTAAATATCAAAATATTGAGTCATGAAATAAATGATGGTTGTACGTAAGGAATTGATCATAAAGGAACATTAAGCATGAGAAAAAAGCATTGGAATAAAACATAGAATTGTGGAAAATAAATAAGCACATAATATTATTTCCATAGTATCCAATACATTGCCACCAAGACCATCATAGTGTACAAAGTCCATTACTAGACTGTGTTTACTTGCCATTCCATCCATGTATTACTGAACAAGATTTACTTTTCATTCTGGTCCTGTATTACTTAACCATATTTACTTTCTATTCCATTAAGGTATATATCTTGATATATAAATCTTCACCCAATTAATTAGAGGGATATATAGGTCCCACCCATCTTATAATGAAATAATTCTTACATATTACAAAAAATATAAATCATTTATCATCACATAGCCCAAGAAATAAAATTGTATTATTAAACATCATTCTATAATTACACAATACATATCAAATATCATTACCTCATTAAAACAACAAAATCATATTAATAATGGGGATAGATACATAACCCTATTTAAAGAGTTTCATCTTAGATGGAAAATAATTTTGACAAAATACTTGAACTTAATGCTTGAGAAAAATATCCATTATTCTTAAAAAACGTTTTCTTTTCTAAAAATGCCATGCAATTTTTTTGTTTAAAATAAATATGAAATAATGTAGATGAATCTTCATAGAAATAAGGCCTCATAAAGATATAAAAATCCATTCATTCTGTATATGTTTAAAAACATTATTCTTATACTCTTTTTGAAAAAGTCAAAAAGTACATCGTATGGAAAATGAAAGAAAGATTCCATCCACCCCATTTAATAACAATTTAACAATGGGTAAAACTCAATTTAAACAATAGTATAATAATATAAATAATATTATATATTTAGGAAACATGGAATTTAATGATAAATATACCCCAGTAAAGACTTACGAATAAACAGTCTCGAATAATAATGAGATTTCAAAAGTATCCCTTACCTTAGGCCTGATATTCTTCGTATGTATTCGAAAATCCTGTATATAGGGTTTAAATATATTATTAACTTTTAATAGAACCATAATAATATTTTTTATATCATATATTATTCACTTATGACTTTATAGTACCTATTTATTTATAAATTCTATGTTAAAGCAACGTTTTTTGGTAATAATCACATTATTTATCATAGCTGTTTTGACTTGTTATTCTTGATGTTATTACATAGATTGTGATTTATTTACTTAAATAATTTAAAAAATGATTTATATACCATAAATATTCAGTATAGAAATATATATAATAGATATATAAATGAAATTGAATATACCATTCATGGAGAAGGTAGGTTGTACGTACAGATGAACACGGTTTCCATTTCCATATAGAATTGAATGGAAGAAATTAGATGAAAAAAATATATATATACATAAATATAGTAGCATTATTATTTCATATATTTCATTATTATTTATTATATATACTTTATTATCATTCTTCAATGGTTAATGCGGAGAATGAATCTCATTGTGTCGTGGAAACGGTAGGCCGTACATATGCACAAGTGACGATATCATTCACTTAACGGTTAAATGGTATGAAACTAAATTGTATATTAATTATAAAAAATATTTCACATTATTTTAATTATTTAAATCTATTATACCCATCCATTTTATGTGTGGTTGAATAAAAAATCACACCACGACATGTAGATGGTAAGTCGTACGCACGCACACAAGGTGCTATTGTAATTTAAGGATGGCTAAAAGGAGGTATAAGGTTATACAATAATTATAATAACATCTAATAATGTATAGGATACTGGATTTATTACATTATTTTGATAACAATATAAGAAGATAAGTAGAAGAAGAAAAGAATTTTTAAATAGATGATAAAACAATTATCTCTTTTCGAGTATCTCCATTTGATTTTCACAAAAGTTCTCCTTATGACGGATTTCTAACCAAATTGTGGGCTCTAGAAGGAAGGTAGGTATGTTGGGAGATTATTTTCATAGAGGTTGGATGAAAAAAAGATCTTAAAAGGTGTGAGTAAGTGGGTGAAGGTGGTGTCCTTTTTATAAGTGAGGGGAGGGACACTTTAGAAAAGTCTTGAAATCTTAATTTATTATAAATTAATTTTCGGTTTATAATGTTCCCAAGCTCATTTAGTTTGTAGATATGATGAGTATGGGTCATAATACACTCAAAAAATTGGCATGTTTTGATTTTATTTTAAACCTTATCATTTTGATTTATCCGTATTTAATCTATTTAATTTTATTTGTTTTAATAATATTATAAATATTAAATGGTTAAAAATATTTACTTAGGTGTTATCGATTGTCCATAATTGGATACTTTTTTAAATTTTTGACCATATAATTTTAACTTTGTAAGTTTTAATTTTTTTTTGTGATTTTTAAATAATTTAATAATATGTTATTTTTATAAAATATCAATTGAATCAATTTTAATACTCTTCATTTATTTTACTTTTAATAAAATCCAAAAAGAAGATAAATTTGAAAAAATAATTTATACACTCCTAATATTTCACAGTCACCTATAATATTTATGTGGGACAATAATTAGTTCATATGATATTTATTTTAATATTTTTAAAACCATTAATTTTATATTTCTATCAACAAAATAATTTCTACATCATTGGTGTGTCATCATTAATGGTAATTATTTTATCTATAAAAGTATAAATAAATTAAAATGATGTATATAATTTTATTTGATATTTTTAGACTATTTATGTTCAATGTTTTATCATTATTATCACAGTATTAAAATTTTTATACATATAAGAGATAAGAGAGTGACCTGTTGTCACATTCATTTGTATTAGTTATAATTAAATCACATTCATAGACAAGAGTCCATTAAATGAATCAATTCTAACCCTTAAGTGATATTGGTTGACTTTAATTCATCCAATATGATTTTGGTAGGTGTTGGGGTAGTTTTATTATCTTTATCATATTGTTTGTTACCCTTATTTACCCCATTTACCTTTAAGTGTGGTAAATAAAAATTATCGTAGTTACTATTCTTAATATAAAAAAATAAAAGTAACCTATTAACATAATTTGTAACCACAAATTCCAAATATGGAATCCATTTTTCAAAATTCAATACATAGAAGTTTCATTAATTAATTTATAATTAATTCCTATTGGCAAAACCAGAAAGCATGTTTTTAAGAAGTAAAAACTATCAAATTATTGACACGTGTTTATGTCCAATTTAAATGTGAAATTACATATGATGACCAAAAATAGGTTAAATGATAAAAACATATTCCAATCACACTTATAAATCAATTAAAATTATAATCATACTATATAAATAAAATAAATGAAAATGCATTTTTGAATTAAAATGATGCATTCTTCAATATTCATTAATATATGAATTTTATCAGAAAAATACCAAAAATTCAATGAAAGTAAATTTTTATTTCCCTATTCGAAATAAGGTATTTATTTTTTCAAATATAAAATATTAAAGTGTTAAAAAAAGATTTAAAATTTGTGCTCCATCAAAAGGCGGTAAATCTATATTTCGGGAAAATAATTCTTTTATCCAAAAAATTGAAATTTCTCTTATATCATGTTCTAGAAAATAAATAAGATGAATTTTAATGTCATATAAAATTAAAAATGTGTTTAATACTATTCATAACAGATAGTTTCTATCCCATTAAATAATAATATTTTAATAATATATCATTGTTTTTTTGAAACTTGATATTGCGTACAACGCAAGCTATCGAGGAAGGTAGCTTTTGTTTGTAATGGAGTCCAAGTCAGCATTATGTTTATTGAAAGATTACTTTGTTGTTCCATATAACTTAATACACACATAGTTATTTTATAAATTGAATAAAATAGATACTTAGGGTTGCGTGAAATTAATTCTATCAAAAGAACTTGAGATTGTGTGTAACACAGGCCAAGTATCGTATTGCCTATAATGCAAGCCAATATGGTGTTATGTATAGAAAAAGATAATCATGTGGTAGCGTACACTACATGTAACATCCCAGGTAATTAAAGAATAAATAATTTTCATATTTATTAATATTAGAGAATTAAATATGAATTTTAATTAAAAGGGGTTGCTATGTTCGATAGCGTACCCGATACGCAACGATGAGTTTCTTTGAAACTTACGTAGCACACTAGTAATATAATAATATTATTTTAAATGTTAGTTAACAAGTAGCCGTTGTACTGGCGGGAATGAATAGAAATAACTAAAATATGAATAGATATGTTTTTAGATGTTTTTACATTTACCCAATAAAAGATAAAGGCTTAAAATACGGAAAGAGTTCAATTTTAGGCTTTTATACTCTAATTTTCACTAAAGGTTCACTTATCACCTTTTAATGGTGAACCGTCATTAAATATAGTTTTGATCACTCTTATACATTCTTTTGGACCAAATAAAACTCTTATTAAGAATCGGGACATCAAATCTTACTTTGTGTAATTTTTGGTACCTTTCTGATAAAGTTCATTTTTTTATGAATAGTGTAAAATGTTGTATTTTACATCAAAACTACTTTTTAATCTAATTTATTTATATGATTAGATTATTTTTTTGAATTGGTCTTAATGTGTAATATGAATATATTTTTACCATTTTATCCAATGGTTGTCATTGGAATCAATTTCGATTTGAAATTAGACTTAAACTGGTGTCAATCTTTGGATACTTATTGTTTTGTAAAAACACGCTATTTGCTCTGGCAGCGGGAATTAATTATTAAATTAATTAATGTGACTTATATGATTTGAATTTTGTAAAATAGACTTCATTTTTGAATTCGGAATATCAAATATAGCTTAGAGTGAATTTTTGGTAATTTTCTGAAAAACTTCAATTTTTGATGAATAGTGAAACCACTAAGTGGTAATCAAGCAAACTGATTTTTCAGTTAAATGAATGTTTACCACTAATGTGTATTGAATTTTGAAAATCCGACATACATGGTTGTCATTAAGAAGTAAAATGTGGTTCAATGAGATTAAAATAATTTTTTGGTGAATAGTAACTTATTAAGTTCTTAATCGCGATTAGTGGTAATTAGGGTAGTTTAATGTATAAATAATGCTTTAATAATATTAAATGACCTAGACACATGTCCCAACTTCATTGGTTGTGTCATGGCCGACCAAGACAAGCCATGGGTCAACTTGGGGACCCCATGGATCCACTTTTGTTGGGAAATAACATAAATTACTTTTTATTAAATGTTAAAGTGAAAATGACACTAACATAAATTGTTTTACTAAAACAATTTTTAAGTGGGGTTATACAAGTCCAAATTTCGATTATAAATATTCAATGGAAAGATAAAAAGATTTCCTACATCATAGTAATTTTTTTATAATTTTTAGACATTAAATAAAGTTAATTATTTATGACATAATAATGATGCAGCGATGACATCATTATTTGGCGATTTAAATAAAATGGAAAGATAATATAAAATCTATGAACTACACATGTCCAAAACCAATTGGATGAATGGATTTCGATGCCTTATCACCTTATCCACGAATTCTATCAATGTGGGACCTTTTAAAACCGAAACACATTTTCAAATAATGTAATGTTTCTTTACTTTCCAAAAGTGCCCCTCCTCTCCCCTTATAAAAGGCCCCCACCTCTACCTCATTTCACACACTCTTCAAGCCATTGTCTCGGCCAACCCCTGCCCATTTGCTCTCTCCACATCCCTCTCCTCATCCTAGAGGATTCCCTTTGGGCAGAATCCTTTCAAAGGAAGCCTTTAGGCTCAACCAAAAGAAGTTACACTTTTTAAAGGTAATTCATTCTCTCATGTTCATTTGTTTTATTTTGCTTCTCCAACCCCCTAAACTCTTTTTATTTACTTCTTTTGTAACAACACCAGTATCTTCAATATACTAGGATGTTGTTATAAGATTTATTTTATCTACACTCTCACACAACTACATCAAATGGTTAAAGAACATACGGTTTCCGTGGATGGCGAAATTCTGCCTCCCGAAACGATGATTGTTCAATACTCATTTAACACCTTCAAAGGTGGAAATTATGATGTCACTATTTTTATATATGATATGTAATATGTTTATGTTTTACTTATGCTTCTGTATTTTTCATTTGTGTCTTACCTTTATGGATTCCATTATGGGTATACGCGATATCTTCATTTAAGGAAGTGCGGACTACCGCCCCCTCAAAGTGATGTGATTCGTTAATGCCATATGTGGGACGTGTAAAGGATGGATTTAAAGTTATTATATATGATGTTATACTGGAATTATAATATACCTATATATATCATTATAATTTATTTCCATTAAAGTATGAGATAGAAATGAATGTAGCGTTCATGCGTACGTACGGACTACCGTCTCCATGAACGGTGCATTTCATTTCTTATCCCCAAATGTAATGTATTATTAAAAGTACATGTATATAATGGATATATATAATTAATGATATATCTAAATGATGAATATAATTCTGGAATTAAAATATACATACCTCTCATTTAGTTTTAATTCCATTAATATGACAAAGAAATGAAAGTAGCGTTCATGCGTACGTACGGCTTACCGTCTCCATGAACGGTGCATTTCATTTCTTACCTCTAAATGATTATGTAATATTTTAAATACATGTATGTACTGGATATATATGACATATATGATATCTACATCATGAATACCATTCTGGATATAATGAAACATTGACCAAATTAACAACATGTAAGTGTAAGAAGTCTATTTTTGACTTAAGAACCAAATACCGACAAAATGAACATTATTAACTTAAATGATTACATGATGTTCATAACATGGTATAAAAGGAATAATGAACTTGGAAAAGATTCATAATCAAGTAGAGATTAACTAAAGTTTATTATTCAGGAGTTTAAAGAACGGTCGGGTCAAGTCGGATACGAGGTATGGGAACTTCTTAACCCAATTTCCATTCTTTGGGTTAATCTCCTACTTTCAAATTATGTCATTATATCATTATGTCGTATCTTGTATTTGTACTTTATTTATGTGTACTTATAGTGAATACACATAATGTATCTATTTTATTTTAAAAATTATCTTTGTATGGGACTTTGTCTCAATCTCCTTTCATTGAGGCATATTTTATTTTATACACAACTTTCTTTTATACGGTGTATAAATCCCTTTGACTTTTACATTTATTCAAAAGGAATCTTTTTTATACGAAGCGTTTACTAAACGACAAAAGGGAATGTTTTTGTCGTACGTATGAGGCGACAACGACTTCTCCGCCGTCGTAACCGTTATTTGAGTTTCGGCTTCCTCTACAAGCCATACCTTTTTTTTAAAAGAAAAATAAATACCATGTTTTACTTTGGTATTGAAAATGGTTTTCATAATGTTTTTATTATATCAATGTGTTGTATTGATATCTCGTGATTGAAATGTGGAAATGTTATGTTTCCTTTATGCATGCTTTATGTGATATGATTATGTTATGGTTCTTGGGCATTATTATGAAGACGGGTGGTTCCGTGATAAACTAAGGGCGGGTGAGCCCGTTATAGCTCTCCAATGCATTGGGTAACGCGAAGGAGTGAAACATTAAGGTTTCTCCGAAGAGATTTTTAGGGAATATACTGTGATGGGTATTCCAAACGTAACCAAGAGGGTTACCCCCTACGTAAGAATGTTATGAATGCCTCAAGTTACCTTTACGTATTATGATTTATATGATTTATTCATGTTTTTATGAGGTATGTTAAAGTGCCTATGTTTTATGGGTAAAGTATGATTTCATTCTTATTTATATATGAACTCATGTTTCCTTTCCATGTTTTTTTTATAACCCATACTGAGTTTTTATGCTCATCCCAAGTTTTTGAAATGTTTTTCACAGGTCAAGGGAAAGGTACATGATAAGATGATAGAGTCAAGGATGTGTCAAGAAATAATCCATGTTTTATTTTAAATGTGATTCCATTGATGGGAATGAAGAATACTATCTTTATGTAACCACTTTGTTTATATGTGGAATGTAATGCAAGTCTTATGATCTAATTCTCTAAAACTCTAAACCCGAAAAGATCCTCAACGTGTAATCTTGTAATAACTCAAGATTAAGTAAGGTTTAAGGCTGGGGCCTTATAGTTGGTATCAAAGGTCGGTTTAGACAACTTTAGGAGTTAGAAAAGTGTTAAATTATAATATGATTTAAATGATATAGCATTTACAGATTACCATGTTGCTTCGCCTAAGATATTTCGGTGTTCAGAATGGTTTTCCGCAGAGGAAACAAAGCAGCTATGTTGGGACGACATCAGGAGGAAGACAGCCTTCCAAATCAGCAACCTGAGATGGTCGGAATCGGAACTGAACAGTTTGTTGCAGTGATGGCACAGTTGACTCAGGCTATAAATGGCGGTGGTATCCATGCACGAGATCAGCCAGATCAACCGCAGAGGAACATGTCAGTGGTGGAACATTTCATGAGGCAACATCCCCCATCATTCAGAGGATCATCTGACCCTGTGCTAGCTGAAGGGTGGATTAAAGCACTGGAGAAGATTTTTGATGTCATGGGGTGTTCAGACAATCAAAAGGTTAGTCTTGCTATTTACCGTCTGGAGGGTGAAGCAGATCAGTGGTGGTCTATGGTTAAAAATATCAGGGATGCCGATGAGATTGATGCTCTTGACTGGGATGAATTCAAAGGTATGTTTCTTGAGAAGTATTTTCCTAAGGCTGTTCGACTTAGGATGGAAAAGCAATTCTTGGAATTGAGGCAAGAGGAAGACTCAGTGGCTGCCTATGAAGAAAGGTTCACTCGATTGGCAAGGTATGCTCCCAATTTTATCCGAGACCTTGATAGTAAAATCAATCGTTTTTACTCAGGATTAAAGCCAAAGTATCGAAGGGCATTAGCTTCTCGTGAGTTTAAAAGTTATGAAAAGCTTGTTCGATGTGCTGAGAAGGTGGAAATGGAGTTTGTCGATGACCAAGTTTTCTATAACAACCAGCAGAAGAAGAGACCGAGGTGGCAGGAGAAAGGTAAGAATTCTTCAAAAAAGTCTGATGGTAAGAAAACTAAGTTTCCAGTTTGTGATAAATGTGGAAAAAGGCATGCTGGGGAATGTCTTCTTAATTCTGGGAAGTGCTACCGATGTGGTAATATGGGACATAAGGCTCGTGATTGCACTGAAAAGGATCAAGGTGAAGGTAGGAACAAATTTGATTTACAGTTAGTGAAATGTTATAAGTGCAATGAGATGGGTCACTATGCAAACGAGTGTCCGACAAGGAGCTTGAGTGATGGGAAGCAGCTAGACTACAAGCAGAAAGGGGTGGTAAAATCATTTGCAACAACCTCAGCAGATGTTGGGCCATCGAATGAAGTGGTGTCAGCTCCAGGGAGCTCAGTATTTTTCGAAGATTGACTTGAGGTCGGGGTACCATCAGTTGAAAGTAAAAGAATCAGACGTTTCGAAGACCGTGTTCCGTACGAGATATGGCCATTATGAATTTGAAGTTATGCCTTTGGGGTTAACCAATGCACCTGTTGTATTCATGGACCTTATGAATAAAATTTTCCATGAGTTCTTGGATAAGTTTGTGTTTGTGTTTTGAGGTTTGTGAAGAGGTTATGTGTGCCTTTTGATTCACAGTTGAAGAGAGAGTTGTTATGTGAAGCTCATAGTTCTCCGTTTTCAGTTCATCCGGGCAGTACTAAGATGTATAGAGATCTGCGGGAGTATTACTGGTGGGATGGAATGAAAAGAGATATTGCTGATTTTACTGTGAAGTGTTTGACTTGTCAGCAGGTTAAAGCTGAGCGGCAGTTACCGAAAGGGATGCTTCAGCCTTTACCAGTGCCAGAGTGGAAATGGGAAAATATATCCATGGACTTTGTTGTTGGATTACCGAAGACATCTCGAGGTAATAATGCAATCTGGGTTATTGTTGATCGCTTGACCAAATCTGCTCATTTCCTTGCTATACGAGATACTTTCTCTCTTGATCAACTTTCCCGTTTGTATCTTAAAGAGATAGTCAGGTTACATGGAGTTCCCCTCTCCATTGTATCAGATCGTGATCCCAGGTTTACCTCTAACTTTTGGAAAGGCCTTCAGAAGTCGTTGGGTACTGAATTAAATTTTAGTACAGCTTTTCATCCTCAATCAGATGGGCAGTCAGAACGAACAATTCAGACATTGGAGGATGTGCTACGAGCTTGTTCTATGGATTATCAGGGAAGTTGGGACCAGCATCTTTCTTTGGTTGAGTTTTCATATAATAACAGTTTTCATTCCAGTATACAGATGGCACCATTTCAGGCATTATATGGGAAGCGGTGTCGAACTCCAGCTTTCTGGGATGAAGTGGGTGAAAGGAAGTTGATGGGACCAGAATTAGTAGAAGAGATAGCAGAAAAAGTTCAGTTGATTCAGAAACACATGAGAACAGCTCAGAACAGGCAGAAGAGTTATGCGGATAACCGGAGGAAGGATCTATCTTTCGAGGTAGGTGATCATGTTTTTCTCAAGGTTTCTCCTTGGAAAAGTGTGATGAGATTTGGTAAGAAAGGAAATTTGAGTCCAAGGTTCATTGGACCATACGAAATTCTGGAAAGAGTTGGATCAGTTGCATACAGAGTGGCTTTACCTCCGAGTTTATCTCAGGTACACAATGTTTTTTACGTTTCTATGTTGAGAAAGTATATGCCAGATCCATCTCATGTTTTGAGTCCAGAGGTAGTTCAGCTGGAAGAGAACCTATCTTATGAGGAACAACCGGTCCAGATTCTTGACCACAGGGAGCAAGTGTTACGGAATAAGGTGATTAAGCAGGTAAAGGTTTTGTGGAAAAACCACATGATTGAAGAGGCAACATGGGAATCTGAAAATGCTATGAGGGATAAATACCCCCACTTATTTTGATAAGTGAATAAAATTGCGAGGACGCAATTCCCAAAAGGGGGGAAGGATGTAACATCCCAGGTAATTAAAGAATAAATAATTTTCATATTTATTAATATTAGAGAATTAAATATGAATTTTAATTAAAAGGGGTTGCTATGTTCGATAGCGTACCCGATACGCAACGATGAGTTTCTTTGAAACTTACGTAGCACACTAGTAATATAATAATATTATTTTAAATGTTAGTTAACAAGTAGCCGTTGTACTGGCGGGAATGAATAGAAATAACTAAAATATGAATAGATATGTTTTTAGATGTTTTTACATTTACCCAATAAAAGATAAAGGCTTAAAATACGGAAAGAGTTCAATTTTAGGCTTTTATACTCTAATTTTCACTAAAGGTTCACTTATCAACTTTTAATGGTGAACCGTCATTAAATATAGTTTTGATCACTCTTATACATTCTTTTGGACCAAATAAAACTCTTATTAAGAATCGGGACATCAAATCTTACTTTGTGTAATTTTTGGTACCTTTCTGATAAAGTTCATTTTTTTATGAATAGTGTAAAATGTTGTATTTTACATCAAAACTACTTTTTAATCTAATTTATTTATATGATTAGATTATTTTTTTGAATTGGTCTTAATGTGTAATATGAATATATTTTTACCATTTTATCCAATGGTTGTCATTGGAATCAATTTCGATTTGAAATTAGACTTAAACTGGTGTCAATCTTTTGATACTTATTGTTTTGTAAAAACACGCTATTTGCTCTGGCAGCGGGAATTAATTATTAAATTAATTAATGTGACTTATATGATTTGAATTTTGTAAAATAGACTTCATTTTTGAATTCGGAATATCAAATATAGCTTAGAGTGAATTTTTGGTAATTTTCTGAAAAACTTCAATTTTTGATGAATAGTGAAACCACTAAGTGGTAATCAAGCAAACTGATTTTTCAGTTAAATGAATGTTTACCACTAATGTGTATTGAATTTTGAAAATCCGACATACATGGTTGTCATTAAGAAGTAAAATGTGGTTCAATGAGATTAAAATAATTTTTTGGTGAATAGTAACTTATTAAGTTCTTAATCGCGATTAGTGGTAATTAGGGTAGTTTAATGTATAAATAATGCTTTAATAATATTAAATGACCTAGACACATGTCCCAACTTCATTGGTTGTGTCATGGCCGACCAAGACAAGCCATGGGTCAACTTGGGGACCCCATGGATCCACTTTTGTTGGGAAATAACATAAATTACTTTTTATTAAATGTTAAAGTGAAAATGACACTAACATAAATTGTTTTACTAAAACAATTTTTAAGTGGGGTTATACAAGTCCAAATTTCGATTATAAATATTCAATGGAAAGCTAAAAAGATTTCCTACATCATAGTAATTGTTTTATAATTTTTAGACATTAAATAAATTTAATTATTTATGACATAATAATGATGCAGCGATGACATCATTATTTGGCGATTTAAATAAAATGGAAAGATAATATAAAATCTATGAACTACACATGTCCAAAACCAATTGGATGAATGGATTTCGATGCCTTATCACCTTATCCACGAATTCTATCAATGTGGGACCTTTTAAAACCGAAACACATTTTCAAATAATGTAATGTTTCTTTACTTTCCAAAAGTGCCCCTCCTCTCCCCTTATAAAAGGCCCCCACCTCTACCTCATTTCACACACTCTCCAAGCCATTGGCTCGGCCAACCCCTGCCCATTTGCTCTCTCCACATCCCTCTCCTCATCCTAGAGGATTCCCTTTGGGCAGAATCCTTTCAAAGGAAGCCTTTAGGCTCAACCAAAAGAAGTTACACTTTTTAAAGGTAATTCATTCTCTCATGTTCATTTGTTTTATTTTGCTTCTCCAACCCCCTAAACTCTTTTTATTTACTTCTTTTGTAACAACACCAGTATCTTCAATATACTAGGATGTTGTTATAAGATTTATTTTATCTACACTCTCACACAACTACATCAAATGGTTAAAGAACATACGGTTTCCGTGGATGGCGAAATTCTGCCTCCCGAAACGATGATTGTTCAATACTCATTTAACACCTTCAAAGGTGGCAATTATGATGTCACTATTTTTATATATGATATGTAATATGTTTATGTTTTACTTATGCTTCTGTATTTTTAATTTGTGTCTTACCTTTATGGATTCCATTATGGGTATACGCGATATCTTCATTTAAGGAAGTGCGGACTACCGCCCCCTCAAAGTGATGTGATTCGTTAATGCCATATGTGGGACGTGTAAAGGATGGATTTAAAGTTATTATATATGATGTTATACTGGAATTATAATATACCTATATATATCATTATAATTTATTTCCATTAAAGTATGAGATAGAAATGAAAGTAGCGTTCATGCGTACGTACGGACTACCGTCTCCATGAACGGTGCATTTCATTTCTTATCCCCAAATGTAATGTATTATTAAAAGTACATGTATATAATGGATATATATAATTAATGATATATCTAAATGATGAATATAATTCTGGAATTAAAATATACATACCTCTCATTTAGTTTTAATTCCATTAATATGACAAAGAAATGAAAGTAGCGTTCATGCGTACGTACGGCTTACCGTCTCCATGAACGGTGCATTTCATTTCTTACCTCTAAATGATTATGTAATATTTTAAATACATGTATGTACTGGATATATATGACATATATGATATCTACATCATGAATACCATTCTGGATATAATGAAACATTGACCAAATTAACAACATGTAAGTGTAAGAAGTCTATTTTTGACTTAAGAACCAAATACCGACAAAATGAACATTATTAACTTAAATGATTACATGATGTTCATAACATGGTATAAAAGGAATAATGAACTTGGAAAAGATTCATAATCAAGTAGAGATTAACTAAAGTTTATTATTCAGGAGTTTAAAGAACGGTCGGGTCAAGTCGGATACGAGGTATGGGAACTTCTTAACCCAATTTCCATTCTTTGGGTTAATCTCCTACTTTCAAATTATGTCATTATATCATTATGTCGTATCTTGTATTTGTACTTTATTTATGTGTACTTATAGTGAATACACATAATGTATCTATTTTATTTTAAAAATTATCTTTGTATGGGACTTTGTCTCAATCTCCTTTCATTGAGGCATATTTTATTTTATACACAACTTTCTTTTATACGGTGTATAAATCCCTTTGACTTTTACATTTATTCAAAAGGAATCTTTTTTATACGAAGCGTTTACTAAACGACAAAAGGGAATGTTTTTGTCGTACGTATGAGGCGACAACGACTTCTCCGCCGTCGTAACCGTTATTTGAGTTTCGGCTTCCTCTACAAGCCATACCTTTTTTTTAAAAGAAAAATAAATACCATGTTTTACTTTGGTATTGAAAATGGTTTTCATAATGTTTTTATTATATCAATGTGTTGTATTGATATCTCGTGATTGAAATGTGGAAATGTTATGTTTCCTTTATGCATGCTTTATGTGATATGATTATGTTATGGTTCTTGGGCATTATTATGAAGACGGGTGGTTCCGTGATAAACTAAGGGCGGGTGAGCCCGTTATAGCTCTCCAATGCATTGGGTAACGCGAAGGAGTGAAACATTAAGGTTTCTCCGAAGAGATTTTTAGGGAATATACTGTGATGGGTATTCCAAACGTAACCAAGAGGGTTACCCCCTACGTAAGAATGTTATGAATGCCTCAAGTTACCTTTACGTATTATGATTTATATGATTTATTCATGTTTTTATGAGGTATGTTAAAGTGCCTATGTTTTATGGGTAAAGTATGATTTCATTCTTATTTATATATGAACTCATGTTTCCTTTCCATGTTTTTTTTATAACCCATACTGAGTTTTTATGCTCATCCCAAGTTTTTGAAATGTTTTTCACAGGTCAAGGGAAAGGTACATGATAAGATGATAGAGTCAAGGATGTGTCAAGAAATAATCCATGTTTTATTTTAAATGTGATTCCATTGATGGGAATGAAGAATACTATCTTTATGTAACCACTTTGTTTATATGTGGAATGTAATGCAAGTCTTATGATCTAATTCTCTAAAACTCTAAACCCGAAAAGATCCTCAACGTGTAATCTTGTAATAACTCAAGATTAAGTAAGGTTTAAGGCTGGGGCCTTATACTACAATACAACAAATAAATTAAAAATAATTAATCTCATAAAATCCCGGGGTGTTACATTATACCCCCCTTTAAAATGAATTTCTCCCTCACAATTCATCGGGGTTATAAAAGGTTCACTACATGAATGTTTCTTTCATAGAAACCCACATTGTAAAAAGGATTACTAAAACATCATTTTAATAAAGGAATGTTAGAAACACAATGGTTACCCAAAGTAACTCACCACTGGGTTTCCACATTGGAGAACATAGGTGGGAAGTGAAAACATGGATATGAAAGAAAAATATCACCATCATGTTCTGATGAATAGTGATAAAGAACAATGTTTGGAGAAAGTTAACAACCAAAAAGCCATAAATCTACAATGATTTATGGGACCATTTGTTTCATCAGATAAGAAGGTACTACGATCACATTTCTGTTTTTTAACATCCTTTCCCTAAATTTGATGTATTTTTCATGAGAATAAACACTTAATTGATTTTGGTACAATCCCATCATTGTTCGTGCCTCGAACAATTTCCACTTCATCTTTTATTTAACGAAATGAAGTTGAATTTTTCATTCTTGAAGTGTTAGCAGATCATGTGATAGAATGATAAGTCATTCCATCTGTCTCAACAAAAGAAGATATTATAGGTAATCAAATATGAATAAGTCCACCTATAGTGAGATAATACACTAATCTAATGAAACTGAAACTGAATATAACTTATACTATCCATAATTGGATAAAATTACAATCCTTCAAAAAACTAAAAATATATAACTTTAAAAGGAGTTTAACTACATCGACATACCATTTATCTCTAATATCTCATTATGTTGTTTTGTTTGTCACATTCCAAACCTGTGAATACTTAATCATGTATTTTCTTGAAACATGATAATAACATGAAATACCGTAGAACCTTATAAGAAACATGAAATTTGTCAAAATTAACTCTTTCCACACCAAAGAAAAAACTAAATCTATATACTCAAACCATCTTATCACTTTTTCGTTATATGAAACATGAGGTCATTAATAATATCAAACATTTCATTATCTTTTTATCCCTTCATTATTCATATATCATATACATTCCAAAAATACTTCAATCACTTTTCATGGTTAATTGTATGATATACTTTTGGAAAACCAAAATGAAAAAACACATAGATATTCTAGTATTCCATAATTCTCTAAAAGAGATTATGCAACACTATTTCAGAATCCCATTACATAGACACATAATCATTCCACCACTTTTTTTTCATAATGTTCATCACCAGTAGTGATCACTTGTGATTTTCCGTTTTCGTTTCTCTCAAGAGTTTTTTGGCATCGATAATTATTGATAAGCCTTGGAATAGTTCATCGGTTAACATAATTCCCCATTTCATTGCACTTGTAGTAATGAAGTGTGGGTGGTGCATTCTATTTAGTCTCAACTCTATTCACATCATTAGAAAACCTTTTCCCATTACTTCAGCACTCAACTGCTCGATGACCATATTTTCCAAACTCAAAACATTTTCTAGTCTCTTTAATATCATCTACACTATGCTTATTTCCACTCTTTGAGCATAAGGAAACATGGATCTTCTTTTCACCATTGTTTTTAGATTTTCCCTTGAAATCAATATTACGTTTCTTTTCAAAACCATGAGATTGATATGTAACACAAGATTCCATTTCTACCTTGATAGTGCAACAAAAAATCTCTTGATAGAGACTAATGTCACTTATAGCTAATTCCCTTCGAAGGCTTGGTTTTAATCTATCAAAGAATCAATCAACTTTAATTTCAGGTTGGATGATAAAACAAGAAGCATACCATGAAAGTCTAGTAAAATTTTCCTCATATGTACCAACAGATTAATCATCCTTTTTCTTAAGTTCAAGGAACTCATTTTACACCTTTGTTCAAATAATAAGAGGAAAGAACTTATTGAAAATTAGGTTAATGAACTCACCCCATTCCATGATTTTAATTTCATCTCACTCCCTTGTATTCTTGATTAGAGTCTGACACTTTTCTGCTTCACCTTTAAAATGATAAATAGATAAAATTAATTTTTCATGTTCCAAACATAGATTTATGGAAAATATCATTTCAATGGTACTGATCCATTTTCAGCATTAAGTGGATCATAATACCCAATGAAATTAGGTGTGTGTTTCCTGACGAAGGACTCAACATAATTTTGTTCCCTTATCTTCTCATTTGGAAGTCAAGAATGATTCAAATATTGGGTAAGTATATAAATAAGATTTCTCATCCCATATCCCATAAAATTTCATTGTTCATGAGAAATATCATTGCATTGATGAGGGCATAGATTATTAAAATAGTTCCCTCGAGTTATAGCATTTTTTTAAAACACAAAATAGAAGTGTGATAGGAAAAAATCATACTAGGGAAAAACATAATCAAGGTGGAGTACATTAAATCTATAACATGTAATGTTTAATCCTGGATTATTCATGATTGTTACCATTATTATAGGATTGTAACCAATAGTTAGACATACTATTAGGGACAACCCTAGACATGCCATAGAAATATCTCTAGGGATTTCACTATAGTTTTTGCATCTTAGTTTCCAAAAGGTTAACTAATTCTTTACTACGATACCAACTAAAACAACCCATTATTGACGTACATGGACATTACATTTCTTTTTTTTTGAATACTTAATACATTACAAAAATATATTCCCAAAGGCCATGTTTGTTTAGTGTATTTGGAAACTTCTATCAAAATCTTCTAACTTTGTGAAAGATCTTCAACATCTCCCATAAAGAAATTCCCCTTTCTATTTTCGTACCTAAAACATTTATTTAAATCCTAGAGAAATGAAAACATAAAAAGGGTGAGCTCAAATACTCAATAAGGGTAATCATGTAGAAAATAACACAAAACCATAAAAATAAGAATGTAAAAATAAGAACATAATGTTTTAATATCAAATTATTGATTCATGAAATAAATCCTAGAAATACATAAGGAATGGATCTAAAAAAAATTAAACATGATAAAATAGCATTGGCATAAAATATGGAATTGTGAGAAAAAAATAAGGACATAATATTCTTTCCATAGTAGCCAAGTGTGATGTCTTTGACCCGAATTCCACTTAATGGGTGCCCCATGTCCGATGGGCCACATGGACTCAAGTGCATCTTCCCAAACGCTATCGTCTTCCGACTAGCAGCAACGGGCTAGGGTGGGTTCGTGGGAAGACTATGCCCTCATTAATTTAGTGCAGAATCTTAGAAAGAATATAATGGAATAGTCAACATCATAAGAAATATAAATAATATAAATAAATAGTGGAAGAAAACAGAGGAAATAGATAAATGAGAATAATAATAACTTCATCAACTGGAAAAATGATGATGTAATTTCATGTCACTAAAAAACTAGAAGATATGGATACAAAAAAATAGGCACGACATGTTCCACAAATTAAAAGGAAACAAAGGCTACTCTAGACATCCTGAGATCCTACTCGGTCATCTGCTATAAAGATCCATCCTATGAACACACAATCATGTGTTGGAAGTTATATGCTTCTCTCTGTAAATACATTCAACAATGTAATATACTCCATGTACCAAAAGGCACCCGGTGAGGGTGTGAGATAAATCTCAGTGGGGAACCACCAATAGTGTCTATAACATCCGGCCCGTGTAATGGAATATATTAGTGTGCGAGAATGCATATAAAAAGTAAAGCAAGCAGTACACTATAACTAAATACCCAAGTACCTGCTTCAGCCCCTGACTATTGTCTGAACATGTAACCAGTTCATTAATTAGGTATTTACCATATAATGCTAATAGATCACTTGATGTGTAGCCAACACTGACATATCTTCATGATAGTATAAGTAGTGAAGGTCCCAACTCATAAAAAGGCAACCTGACTAAGATATCTGGTGAGGATGTTTTAGGGTAATAACTAAGGTAACATTGATATCATGGAACACTAACTCAGTAGTATCTGAGTCTAGCTAAGGGGTAAGAGTTTAATCCAAGGAGATTAATCCAATTAATTCTACAATAAGGCACCAACAGAGTCCTATGTGATCTACCAAGGTAAAATGGGGCTAAGAAAAGACAAGGACCTATGGGATTTCACCAAGGAACCTACAAGTCCATGAAGAATCTAAAGAGTGTATCCAAGAAATCCTGTAATAATGTAAAAGACCCTACGATAGTATACTGGGGATCTGATGAATAGAAAAGAACCAAAGTCTAGGTGGGTATCAACCTAAGAAAACCACATCCTAGAATCGGAATGGGGTTCTCGATACCCAAGTTATTATCCTCTCATAATCCAAGGTGATCCAGAGTTAGTCCATTCCTTTTTTATATTGAAATCATCAAATAATTCATCAGGTTAAATGCTTGCCTTCCATTAGTGTGTATAGGTCTATTACAGTTGAAACCATTTATTTATTCGTTCAAGCCTTTTCTTCTATTAGTCTGTATAGACCAAGTTGCGTTGTAACCATTTAATTTAGTCATGATTAACCATTAAGTAATATTCAATTAGAGAGGTTCACCCCGCTACCTTCAATTAACATTAAAATGGGTGATATGGACATGTAACCTTTATTCAATCTCAATTTTCAAGGCCATGTTATATACTTAGTATACATTGCATTCCACATTTTACATTTAATAGTCATTTGGAAGCATTTACCTTAGGCGGGTCAAGTGGTGGGCATACACGGTACATGACATTATGTGATTCTCATTAATAACATTTCATTTATTAAGAAAAGGCTCACCTTTAGGAAGGTCATGAAAAGGAACACCCGAATGGTGGCTCAAAATTTCCGAAAACACTAACACCAAAAATTTAATAACCATCAACATGGGGAGGATTGAGTTGTGGTGGTAACCACTAACAACAAATAACATATTTGGAAAGATCATAACCATAAAATTATAACAAGTATATCATGGGATATAAATTTAGGAAATAGCTTCCAACGGAACCAGTGGGCCAAACGTGAATTTTCCAAAATCAACAAACAATATGGATAAGTTATAAACATCACACCATAGGGTTTTACGATCCTTCTCCGGTATTGGCCCTTGATTTTTCCTAGATCAGAGTTTATCTAAGAAATGTTAAAAAATGCTCCCATGATGATATCTAGGTTGAGATAAAAAGAGAAGAACAATGGCTAAAGAGGAATTGAGTACTTACTATTATGCATCCAACGTGACGAATGGAAGATCGATCAGATGCCGAATGAAGAAGATATATTGATCCCTAGATTTGGCATTCAAAAAGCTCTAAATGGGTTAAAATGGAGAAAAATACCATTGGTTCATAGATTAGGGAGAAATGGTTTTTGTAATAGTTTATTAAGGGAAAAATGGATATTTACCTAGAAAATTATCCTGCTCATGGTTTTTCCGCATAGTTTGTCAAACTATTCGTAAACTATTAAAGATGGATTTTCCCAAATGGATTGGATGCACAGTGTGAGAAAACAATGTTCAAGAAATGTATGGGTTGATGGAAAAAATGGATGTTTTCATGGTTAGGCCACATGACCATGTACCAACCATGTGAGGTGGCCCTAACAAAAAAACACTATCTGCATGGTTAGGAAAACCATACGGAATTCCCACACGGTTTACTCTAATGTGTGTTTAGAGTGTGTTTTCTCCAAAAGGTGGGTTCCATGCTCCGAACAGGACCCAGACACCCTCAGAAAATTTACTAACTCGTTTGGCATCAATATTAGTTCTAAAGTAAATATTTGAACCAATTATTAAAGTATCCATTTCTGATTGAAAATTTGTGTTTTTACAGTCTTCCCCCATTAGAAGAACTCACCCCCAAGTTATCCTTCCAAGGGTAAAGAAACACTATAAGAGAAAAACTATGGTCACTGAGCATATACATAGACTTCTCTCCCCCAAGTCTCATCTAATACTTGGTCGTACTACCATAGTACCCTTACGGGAGGGACATACATGCCGTGGAGATCCTTCATGCTTCAATTGAGGTTTTGTACTGGATATTCGTCAAAGGTAGCATCAAAATTTATATCAACCTCATTGGGATCAAAGGTATGCTACATGCCAACATGGTATTGGAGAAGCTGTGATACATGAAATATTTCTTGCTTTGCAAGGTACCTCTGAGGTAGTAAAAATTGATAGGCTAGTAGCCTGACTCTATCAAAAATATCAATCAACCCTATTTAATGAGGTGAAAAATTTCCCTATTTCTTTAACCGTCGATGACCTAGCCTAGGAGATATCTGAAGGAAAATATGATTCGACACCTCGAACTCATGAGGTCTTTGATGAAAATCTTCATAAGATTTCTGTCTAGACTGAGAAGTAGTCATGTTCTTCATGATCATATAGACCTGTTCTGAAGTCTCTAGAATAAGATGAGTACCTAGTACTGCTGCCCCACCTGCCTCTAGCCAGAAAAATGGTGAACAACATATCCTACCATATAAGGCCTAAAAAGGATCCATTTGGATGGTCTCATGAAAACCGTTATTATAAAAAATCTCGGTGAGAGGTATATGCTTCTCCCAAGAACCATTGAAATCAAGGAAACATTCTCAGAGCCTATCCTTTAGAACATGTATTTTTCATTACAGTTTTCCATCGGTCTGACGGTGGTTATCTGTGCTTAGAAGCACCTAAGTACCCATAGATTTCTACAAGCCTTTCCAGAATAATGAAGTGTAACAAGTGTCCTGATATGAAATGATAGTACACTGAACCTCGTGTTGTCGTACGATCTTATAGACATACAATTTTCCTATCTCATCAACTGAGAAAGCATCTGAAATAGGAATGAAGTGGAATTATTTCGTTAGTTAGTCAATGACTACCCTGATAGCATCACTACCTCTCAGCGACCTAGGTAAGCCAACTAAGAAGTCCATATAGACATCTTCCAATTTCCATTCCAGGACTGGAATTGGATATAACAAGATTACAGGTCTCTATTTCTTCGTCTTCGCCTGCTAAAAGGTGGAACACCTAGTGATGAAGCCTGCAATATGACTTTTCATTCTAGGAAACCAATACTGACGTCGCATATCTTGATACATCTTTGATATTCCTCGATGAACATCCCACTGAGATGCATGTGACTCCTTCATCAACTCATAACTCATATCTGAAAGAACCCAGATACGTCCACATAGACACATGACCTCATCCCTATCCATAGACTAATACAGATGTGGGTTATCTCCTAATATACTCATATGGAGAACCAAACTATCAGGATTTAAAAACTTCCTACTCTTCACCTTCTCAAGGAGGAAAGAGGTAACAGTTATGGATCATTGGTAAGAATTCTTGTAACTATCATGAAACCCCATATGAAGTTCAGAGAAGAGGGCCATTAACTTCCATTCATCACTAGCTTCCTATATAGTCTGTTTTTGGGTTTTTGGACTCAATGAATTAGTGACCACATTTCCCTTTTCTTAGCATATAGGTAAGATCAAAATCAAAGGATTTTATTCAACTCATTTTCACTGTCTGAGGTTCCAGTCATGCTGTGAAAAGAAATACTTTAGGCTCTTGTGATCTATACACACCACAATGTTCTCTACCAATAGATAACGTCTCTATAAAAGTAAGTCCTGGATAACTCTTGCTAGCTCGAGATTGTGTTTCAGGTAATTTCTATCATGAGGCCTCAACTGCCGAGATCCATATGCAATGACTTTGTCTTCCTGCATCTACACCGCTCCTAGTCCATTGGTGTTACTCGTTTTTTCTGGGGAAATGATCCAATTGTTCGATTCATATTCTTTCTCTTAGTGGTTTATGTTGTGATGACATCAAGTTTATGAAACCCGTTTCTCTATCACAAGTTATATATTTATGAAACCAGTTTTTATCATGGGATATATATTTATGAAACACCTTTCTTTTTCACTGGTTATATTTTTAGGAAACCCACATCTTTTCATAGGTAATTCTTTGATGAAATTATTATTAAACCTGAGTCTTTTCCATAGGTTATGATATATTTACATGTTTATGAAACCCATTTCATTTAACGGGTTATTAAATTATTAAGGTTTATGATCCATTAGCACACAAATGCATGATTTTATTATGATATGGTTGAGACCTATATCTCTTTCACAAAAATTGGGTAAATATTTATATATCATGAGGTAGAAATGGATGGAATGGGGAGTAAAATCGGTTAAGTAAAGAACGTTTTCTACTAAGATGATCTTGGGAGTGATCCTTGACTACTAAGATAGTAATGGGAGAGAAAAAGGACTATGGACATGGTTTGGGGAGTGAAACCACACTCTTAATATGACATTGTCTGTGATTACATGAAAACTATGGAAATCATTTTATATGATTATGTTCCTACAATAAATTCTATGTCTTAATCCATTGTGATGCTTTCATGGATTGGGATGCCGATTCCCTTATGATTCTTGCCTTAAGAGGTTCCAATAATTATTCCATGACTCAAGTCAATGATATTTGATATGCGTGGTATGATCATAAAATGTTATTATCATGTTCTCATGCCCTTATACTCACATTGTTCTTATGTATATCTTTTTTTACCCTTATTAAGCATCTGAGTTCACCCCTTTATTATGTTTCCTTTTCCAGGTTATGAAAATTGTTTTAAGTATAAGTACTAAATTTGAATATCTTTATGGGAAAAATTTTATATCCTTCACCAAGTAAGAAGATTTTGTTCCATGTTTACAAATACACTGAATTATTATTGTCCTCATGCTTTAATTTTTTTAATGAGATGAAAATTAATCTAAAATGATGCAATATTAATGTATGTTATTCCTAGGTTTTTATAATTGGTAACATATGAACTATTTATTAAACCTTTATAAACTATTATAACAAAACTTTAGTGAGATTCCTAGGGATATTTCTAATAATATACCTAGGGATGTCTCTAAAGATAAGTCCAATGATGAGTTAATGTTTAGGAATATGTCTTGGAATTTTGGAATACGATAGGGTGAGTGGTTTCTTAGAAATACACCCCTTTATATATAATACTAGTGGATGTGGGTTTCGAAAAAATGTTCATTGGGGTAAAAACCCCAAAAAACTATATAGAGATAAAATCGATCGAGAAATGGTGCACGACAATGAGCCCACTACACACATAGTTTGAATCTCCTAGGGGATATGCTTTGGGAATTCACAAACTCTTTACAAACCATCATAATAGACTTAAATAGAATATAACTATGAATAAACTAGGATGAAGCAAAATTTTATTATATTAAATAAGTTTGTGTCATGATTTAGAAATACTATAAGTAAATTTTCATGATTATATTTTTATCTTTTATGATAAATGTTTCTCACACTATACTTTATGGTTTTCACAATAGATGGAACAAGAAGGAAATGAGTTAACGTTGAATGTTTCATATTTTGAATGTATGGGCGTTATGAAGATCTATTTCCTAAGTTGAAATATCATGAAGATAATCAGGAAGGTCTTTGAGTATTGGTTATGCTTCTGAAGGCAAAGAGACTGCGACTGATATGTGAAAGGTATGGTATATTTTTATAGTATTTTTTATATTAAACATAAGAAACATGATTAAATTTAGGTTGATGAACCATAATAAATGTTTTATATTTTATATTATATAAAATGTGTGTTAAGTAATAAGATAATAAATCTAGAGTTATAGTTTAAGAATAAAGTAGTATGATCAAAGTATTTATCTTTTGGAATTAAAATATAATGTCATATAAATAATGAAAAATATATGTATTTTTACTATAAGTTTTACATCAAAGAGTTGAAAGGATATTTTAAATGGTGTCGATGACATAGAAAATTAATATAATGGAAAGGTGATATTTTGAATTAAAGGAAGGTAACCCTTAATGTGTTCAATATGTTGAGACAATCATATTTATCTTGGATAATGAGATTGTAGATTTGGATAAATTAAATTGGATAGTATCAATGACCTCAGAACTGATAATGGGTTAAATGAAAAATTGGTTTGCTCTATCATTGATAGATATTAATGAATTTAGGGAATATATCCCATGAACATTGAAATAATAAGGAATTCACGTTTTTAATAAGGATTTATGGTAATTTTGGTTATTACCATATTTTAAGAGAATACATGATAAAGGTATTCACATGTTTGAAATAAGACTACTAAGAGATAATTTATGATATATGGGGGATCAATACTAAGTTATTTTTGAGAAATTTAGTGACCTTATTTCTAAATTGTTGGATTTAATCTTTCATAAGGGTTATATAGTTAACTATTTATAGAATGGTTTGTGTTAAACTTTAGTTGAGGTTTTAGAGATTAAAGTGTTACTTCACCATATAAGAATTTATTCATATTAGAAAAAATGTTCTAAAATTTTTGTTTTGATAAGGTAGATGGAATGACCTATCATTATATTTATGGAACTCATGATTAGATAATACTACAGGAATGCAAAATTCACCTATATTTCTATGTATAAGAGATAAATTTTTAGTTGATCAAGGAAGAACAAAGGGTATGGTTTTCTTAAAATAATGTATGTATATATTTTCATGAAAAATATTCATATTTAGAAAAAAAATGTCTTGAAATAAAATTTTGTCTAGATATCATCATTTATAATGATATCAATGACAATTTTAAAGCCTCTTTGGGTTTTTTATTTTTGATAGTTCACATTATCCTAACAACACTCTCTATCACTTTCCATCAAATCATGATAGTCATATTTCTATTCCATGTCCATATTTTCTCTTTCCACCTATGTTATTCAATGGGGAATCCTAGTTATGAGTTACTTTTGGGTAACCATTATGGTTCCAACTTTCCATTTTTTCAAGGAAGCTTTAGTATTATTTTTTACTATGTGAGTTTCTATGAAATGAACTTTCAAGTATTAAACCTTTAATAACCCAGAAAAATTGTATCTGTAAAATTTGTTTTAATAGGAGTATAATGTAACACCATTAGATTTTTCTGAAATATTTTTTCTAATTAATATAATCTTTTTTATATTTTTCATTTCATAGAACATTGAATATAGTTTTTTATATAAAAGCACTAAGTTTGGTTCGAGTTATATGAAACAAAAAGTTAATCTTTCACTACACAAAACAAATTGGTTACTTTGAGGCCCATAATTCACTATGTTTTTATTGTATTACATGCAATAAATATTCCCTTAGATATATTTTGTTATATATAAGGACGAGTTTTTACTAAACTATAATACACAATTAATAATATTATTATAATACTGTTATTCCTACTACCTAGTCATTGAAATAAATGTTATGAATAAGATTAAACAAATTATTAAATTATTATTCAAACATGTATATAAAATTAATCCTTTAGTTATAAATTATTACATGTGAATGAAAGAACTATTTTAAAATAAATAAATAACTTTTCTAAGAAAATTATGTTTCTAAATATGAACACAATTTTATCTCAATAAATTAAACAGACCAATTTTGACTGATGTTTCTAATAAAATTTATATATTATATATTCATTAAATATTTTTGATACTCATCCAATATATTTTATAGTAATTAGATAATAATATATCCAATTTTATGAATAAAAAGTTTTATTTTTCTAAAAGGTCATTTTATCACCTTTTAATGGAAAACCTATTTTAAATCTAATTTTTGAAAATTTAATAATTTTTATTTGACAAAATAAAATTAATTTTATAAATTTAAATATTAAAATTTATGTAGGGTTAATTTTTTATCTTTAGGTGAATTTTTAATTTTTAATGAATAGTAAAATTAACAGTGAATTTTATTTCAAAATTTCTTTTCATCCAATTTATTTATACATATAAATAATGTTTTAATTAGTTTTTTAGTATAATTAAGTCAATATTATATCATTTAAACCATTTTATTTCATTGTAAGTAATTTCAAATTAAATTTAGATATAAAAGACAAGAAACCTTTTGAACATTTTTACTTTAAAAACTTACATTGTTGTCCTGTCCGTGGGATTGAATTTAAATTAATTTATACCACTTCTATGATTAGAATTTAGAAAAATGGATTCTATATTTTTAATAATAATAATATATAATTTCTAATACGGTCAAATTAGTTTATGACCTAAAAATAATAGTTTATGTAATTAAAATTAATTATAGTGATTAAGGTAAGAACAAGATTACTTTGTGGATAAAATTTAATCTTAAGAGGACAAATGATCTATACTCATGTAAAAAATCCATTTTATAGAAATATTTTGACCAATTACCCTGTTTTATATAAATTTAACAATTTTTGGAGGCACATGATGTCAGGGAGACCTCTCAATTGTGTTTACCATTTTATATTTACAATAATGCCACTCCTCCTCTATAAAAGGGAACTCGCCACATTGTTTCATCCAACCCCAGAAAAAATCACCTCCCAAAATCCCTCCCTTCTTATTATAATTATGCATTTGGGAATAAATTCATCCAAGGAAGCCATTTGATGCAAACTAAGAGGAGTTACCCAGTGAAGAGACCACATCAATCCTCGAGCTCCTTTGTATTATTTTTATTATACACCACCTAAAATATTCTTATTATAGGATTATATAATAACCTCTGTATCCTGAATATACATAGACATTTTTATTATATAGTTTCTACCTACACTTAGACATAATTCCATCCAATGGGTAACAAACTTACCATTCTTGTGTATGGTGAACTACCACCTCACGAAACGATGTTGTTATTTTCATTTACCACCTCTCATGGTTGGGAATTATGACGTACAATATCTTTTTATATGATATATATTATATTTATGATTTTTTATACATATCTAATAATTATATAAAATATACATTCATGATTTCTATATATTATAAATATGATAACTTTCTTTGTAGATGTGTGGACTACCTCATCCTCAAAGTGATGTGATTCATTCACACTTTACATGGAATGTATTAAGGATGAGTTTAGTAAAATTATATGATAAATATGACATAATAATTATAATGTAATTATATTATATATATATTTATGTCATTTCCCTTTTTTCATTCAAAACAACAATAAAATGGAAACAATGTTCATGCATATGTACGCCCTACTATCGCCATGAATGGTGTATTTCATATTTATTCATATATTTTATAGATTATTATCAACAAATATATGCTAAATATATAAGGTATTTATATCATTTTATAATTTATGAACATAATTAAATCATTTTATAAGTATGTGGATCAAGAATAAAAAGCCAAAATAGATACATAAAATAAATAAGATATTACTCAAAACTCAACATTAATATGGAATTGTTAATAAATTACAAATATAAAGTCATAAATTTATCGATCTAACCCATATAGACTTGATATGGTGAATTAATTTATTAAATTTTAATGATTTAAAGGATTAAAATTCCAAAGTACTGATCATTTTAATAGTCTTGTAGAGATAATATACAAAAATGGATCCCATTATACATTGGAAAACAAAACAAAACATAATACATAACAAAAGCTAATAAACTGCTTCCAGGAAAACTCAATAAATGATCCTCTCTTCATAAAATGTGGAAGGAAAAAATGGAATCGGTGATATAAAATTTTCAGTAAGAGTTACATATAAAATAATCATGAATCAAAAATAATTTAAACATAATCAATTTGACAAAATCAATGTGGCATGGGGAATAAATGAAAAACACATGCCATCAATAAACTGAGAATGATAATGCATCCATATATTTTTTCATCGTGAAAACCTTATGGTACGTAAAAAATGTATAATGAAAAAAGATAATGATTATTACTTGAAAGTTATGTATATTTAACATGAACCATCATACCATTGAGACATTTTATGTCCACGGGTTGAAACCCATTCGATTTTTTGGAAACAAACTCAAAGGGTTTGTCACCGAATAATTTGTCTCACGAGACATATTTAGGTATAGAAGTGATATAGAAGACCCCAACCATAAATACCAGTCCAAATTAATATTTATTCAAATATTTAATGCCTGAAAAATATCCCTTTTCAATATCCTTATTGAGTAGAGGATACCAATTCATCAATATTTCCACAGTTAAAGAAACATTCCACATACACACCATATGTAAAATGGCATACGACTAAGAAAATAATCATACCCATGTAATAATAAAATGGATATATAATTTAATTACAATTTAAAATGAAAAATTATCTCAAATGGGTAGTAGTTCTACCATATAAGAATGGTTAGTTGCACAGTACCAAGTAAATCACAATGAAATGGAAACCGAAGCAAAGTCCCTTAAAACATTGTAATCAATATAGTTAATAATCACCAACTAAATCACATAATAACATGAATATAAAGTTAATAATTATATTAAATATCAAATGGTAGTAAAAATACACCACATAAAAGAAATATGTGGCGAACAATGGAAATATCAAAGAAATAAAAGTGAGATGAGAAACCCCTTACCTTAGGCTTGAAAGTATTCAAAACTTGATCTTAATGTCCTGAATAATCAAATTAGATTAATTAATTAAAATTTAAAGAACCATATATACATGTGAAATATTTATTATATCTTTATTATGTTCATTTATGGCCTTTTTTAGGGGTTAAGAGATTCAATTTCATCATTTGGGAGTGCACGTTTTCATAGTTTTCAGGATCGTTTTGCTTGTATAAGAGTATAGAAGTTCATGTATGATGGAAGTTAAAACAAATAACTGAATTTATGAGTTTTTAATTATATTACATAAGTTTTAATTATCATTTAAATCCCTTTTTTTATTTTCTAAGAGGATTAATGGTCATATAAAATTTTAATGATAAACGCTTGGATTATTTTGATGTTTTTTCGATCAACCCAAACTCATTTTGTTTTATAATTTAATACCATATGTAAAAATTAGTAAAAAAACATTAAATATGATATATAACATATATTATGACCTGGTTAAACCATAAATATTATTTCATGACCAAAATTGAAGACAGTAATAGAAATTGAAAATCTGTCCTCCTTGAATGTGATAAATTAACACATATCGGATGGTGTTTTCATTTTTTTATATATGGAGGGGAAAGTAGAGATAATGATGAATTATCCCATTATTATAAAAAAATTATAGTATAGGTAATGTACTGAAGTTATCATACCTTTTGTATGAGGGTATTTGAGGAGAGACAAAGGAATTAAAGGAACTTGAAAGAAAAGGGAGAAGTTGAGAAATCCTTTAAAAACTTTTGGCAGCCTAATAGCATCACATAAAAATTCATAAACCATTTTAATGGGATAAAAAGGGGTATATAATCATTATTACATAATATGTACATAAAGGGGGATATTTAATGACATATACCAAAATAATGCAATTGAAATTAAAAGAGAATAACATAAAAATAGTGCTTGAAAAAGAGATGGGTGGTAGATTCCCTTATCAGGTAGACTAACTCCTAACAGATGAAGGTTGAAACCTGGGGGGCTTGAGAAAATCATTGGAGGAAATCTAGGGAGATAAAAATACCAAATCATAAATCATGATGAATTTTCAATGAATTAAAATGAATTAAAGAGTGGATATATATAGTAAAAGAGAGAGAGTTTTTTATTAATTTCAAAGGGTACCTCATTAGTGGTATTTGAAGAACAACATGATTTACCATGGTATGTGCTCATGGTATTGTCCACTTAGGAAAACACATATCATATTTTAATGTACAAAATTCTATCATCATTTTCTATTAATTATTACATCCTTATGATGTCATTAATCATAACGAAAACTATGAACTGTATTTTTACTATTCATGAAAAACTAAAGTATTTTATAAAATTATAATAAATTAGGTGTAACCTAATATCGATGTTATGAATTCAAAAATGAACACCATTTTATGAAAACAATTTTCTAAATATGATTAATTTAATTTTCTAATAAAATCATAATTTATTCAAAAAATAACAATTTTATAACTATAATTCGTAATATATCACGTTGAAAAATTAATCAAGATCACATTATCTTATAATATTAATCCAATAAAAAAATAATATGATTTATTATTCATAAGGTTCATATTACTAATCATATTACTATTCAAAAGGGTATGTTACTATTTACCAAAAATTTTGTTTGTCTTATCATACTTTCAATATCTTACTGAATGCAACTGTGTATGTCAGTTTTTCAAAATTCAAAACACATAGGTGGAAAAATTATGTTCACTAGATTGATTAAAACTATCTCATATAACCAAGTGTTGTTTCACAAAGACACAATGTTTCATGCATTATAATTTATCCAATGAATTGATATTATTTATAAAGAAACATACCATAAAATATTTGGCTGTTATATTCTTCCCTCCTTTTGAAATTTCATCCTCAATGTTTTTTCATATATGAAGCCCTATAAAAAGATGTGGGTGGTTCTTATTCATGAAATCATCAGGTTTCGACATTTCTTCCTCCATTTTATGGTTTCTCCAAAGAACCATTACAAGTCAAGTCATCTGATTTCTCAATACTTTTTCTCTAGTGTCAAGAATCTCGATAGGCTCTTCAATGTAAGACCAATCAGTTTTCAGTTCTATTACCTCCTAGATGAATACATGTGTTGGGTATCACATGTACTTATTTTACAATGACATTTAGAACACATAATGAAATTTAAAAAGACATGGTGGCATCACTAAACAGTAAGCTATAACTCCAATTCTATCCATAATTTCAAATGGTCTGATGTAACTGGGGTTTAGTTTCCCATTCTTACCAAACCTTAGGACACCCTTCCATGGAGATAATTTTAGAAAGACATGATCTCCCACATTAAATTTTAAATCCTTTCCACAATTTTCAGCATAGCCTATCTTCTTTTCTACTTTGGGATGCTTTAATATGGTTCAAAATTTTCTTTACCTTTGTCATTGTCTCTTCAATATGTTTTGGGACTATAAGTTTCATCTCACCAACATTATCCCAACAAGTAGGAGTTCAACATATCTTCACATATAATGCTTCATCTGTTTCTATTTTAATTGTAAAATGGAGACTATTATTATAGGGAAACGCCACCAAAGGTATGTATTAATCCCGCATACCTTTAATGTTAAGAGATCATGATCTAAACATGTCTTCTAGTGTTTGAATAGTCCTTTCAGACTGTCCTTAGGTTTGGGGGTGATAAGCAGTAATCATATGAAGCTCAGTATCTAAATCCTTCTGGATACTTTTCCATAATACTGATGCAAAGCAGGGATCTTGATCAGACACAATCGATAGGGGTGCATAATGATGACTTACAACTTCATTAATATAAAGTATATATTAGGATATCAAGTGGTAAATACTCTCTTTTAGAAAGTAAATGTTCCAATTTTGTAAGATGATAAAAAATTACCCATATTTTATCATTCCATCTATGTGTCCCTTGCAGTCTTATGACAAATTCCATAGTAATGTCATCACACTTCCACATATGAATATGTAGAGGTTGCATGAAAACTTTAGGATTTTTCTCTCAACCTTCTATTGTTGGAAAACTAGACACCTTGAAACATAATCAGCAATTTATAGCTTCATGTTATCCAACAAAAAATGGTCTTCCTGATCTCTATACATATTGGTGCTACCAGGGTGTATAGGGAAATTTCATCTATGATCATCATCTAAAAGTTCCTGTTTTGCTCAAATACTGATAGAAAACATAGCCCCTTTCCAAATTTCAAGACTCCATCCCCATACATGAAGTCTGTCAATCTTACATCCATACCAGATTTAATTTTCTTTTGTAGATTCTCATCATCAGATTGCGAGCTTTTTTATCTTCTCTAGTAAAGATGGTTTATAAATCATTTGAAAAAGGAAATATGTTTCCCCTTCCTTTAAAATTCAGATATCCATATTTACTAGATCCGTGAATATAAGATCACTCTAAATCCTAATTTAGATCATATGTACCTGATCATTCTAGCATAATGAATCTATCATCTTATCTTCTATTCATGGGTGGTAGTTTATTGAACAGTCATAATCTTTGAGTAAATCGATCAATCTCCTTTTCCTTATATTGAGTTATTTCTATGTAAAACTTTATTTCAAACTCTTATTATACGTATATACCCCACATCTTTAACAATATAGATAGTGTATCTATATTTTTGGAGAAAATTTCATGGTTTCTAAATCAAGATCATGAGTTGGATAATTAAGTTCACAATTCTTCAACTACCTTGTTGCATAAGCAATAATTTTATCATTTTTCATAAGGACACAACCTAGTTCATTCTTTGATGCATCACTGTATATCACAAACCCACAATTTCAAGATGGAAGAGTTAAAATTGGGACATTGACCAATAATAATTTCAATTTATCAAACATTTTTATACATTCTTTTTTCTATTTAAACATAACCCCTTAATGTGTGAGCTTGGTAAGCCGGTTTTCCAATCAGAAAAAATTCTAAAAGAAATTCCAATACTAACCTTCTAAGCTAATAAAACTATGTACCTCAGTATTTTTCATTAGTGTGGGAAACTCTTGGATTGCTTATGACTTCGCAAGATCAACTAAGATTCTATCCTTAGAGACAATATAGACAATAAAAGAAATTGTTTGAATCCAAAATTCACACTTGCTAAACATCCCATATAATTCATTTCTTCTAAGAATTTTCAGAATGATCCGCAAGTGATTCTCATGGTCTTCATAAAATTTGGAGTATACCATGATATCATCGATAAATAACACAAAAAATTCATCAAGATATTTATTGAAAAATCTATTCCTTAGATACATGAAAACAGAGGGTGCGTTAATGAGTCCAAAAAGAATCACTGTAAACTAATAATAACTATATGAGGTTGGAAATGCTGTTTTTAGAATTTCAACCTTCCTAAAATGTAGCTGATGATATCTAGATTATAGGAAAATCTTTGAAAAATATTGTGCTCCATGACGTTGATCAAATAAATCATCAATGTAAAGAAGAGGATACATATTCTTTATCATAATAGCATTGATCTCCCTGTAGTCAATGCACAATCTCATAGATCCATATTTCTTCTTGAGAAAGAGAACAAGGGCTTTCCATGGAGAAACCATAGGGTGGATAAATTGATTACAACTAAATTACTATAGTTGTTTCTTGAGTTCTACCAATTCCAGATTATCCATTCTATAACGAGTCTTTGATATAGGTCTTGTACCAGGAATTAAATCAATAGTGAACTCAACTTCCTGCTATATAGGATGTCCAGGTAAATCCATTTTAAACAAATCAACATTTTCTTGAACAATAGGTACTTTCTCAATTTAAGAAAATCATTCCCCAATCATAGATATCGATTTCTCATCCTCCCCAATAATTTCATTCAGTATAGATACATGGGTGGATCTAGATTAGAATTAGATGGTGACTTTTCTTGTCTAAAGACAAGGGATTCTACATCATCCTCAATAATTGAAACTTCATTCTTATGAAATTATATTTTTGCAACATTATATGAAATATAATCCATACGTAGGATTATATCAATGTCAACCTTTGATATGATGATAAAATCAGCAGATAAGGTATATTTATATTCCATAATGGAAACTTCCTAACACATCTTTGTCACAATGATATTTTCCCCAAGAGGTTTGACTAAAATATCCTTTTTTTAAATAAAATTGGATATATTTAATTTTTATAGGAAATAGGGAAGATATAAATAATGTGATGATATAGAAGAAAATAAATCATTGGCAATGTTTGTTGAAATAAGTAATGTACCTACCACCACATCATTAATAACTTCATCTACCACAGTTTTCATCACATAAGCATGCACTTTTTCCCATGGCCTTTTCAAAGGAAAGTATCCATGGTAATTAGGGAACTAATTTCCATAGTTCCCCATATCTCTAAAATTATAGCATTTTCCTTCATTGAATTGTTCTTTCCCATTTCATACATTATATCAATGTCCCTTTTCTCCACCCTTATAGAAAACTCCCATTACTTTAAAAAATTTACCATAATTATTGTTTCCACAGTTCTTGCATAATGGGAATTTATTTGTCCCATTATTCTTTTTTGGATCTTCACCTTTTCCGTGGTAATCAGAATACCGCTTATTATCTTTGTTTCCCTTGGAAAAAATTTGATCTAGAAAATTTCTTTTCTATTTTTATGGAACAAAATAAAATTTCATCAAATGATGAGAATGTTTGAGATCCAGTGCCCTTGAAATAATTAGCTTAAGACTTTCAAATAAGCGATCAATCCTATCTTTTGAGTCACATTTGTAATCTATGTCATACCCAGATAACCTTATAATGGTAGCTTCATACTATACAATAGTCTCTTCTTCCCTTTTCATTAATCTAAGGAATTTCCTCTTCATTGTAGTTCATTTCTCACGAGGGAAATTTTTTTGGAGAATATTTCCTTAAAGGTTCTCTATTACATATCATCAATTTATTCTTCCTATGTGATATCCTAGATCGAGGACCACCACTGATCATCATCACCATTGAGGCAATATACTTCCAGTACTACCTTTTCAATTTCATTGCATCTTAATGCGAGAAATATCTTTTCAAGGGACTTGATCCACAGCTCTACTATCACTGGATCAGTAGTCCTGCTAATAGATGGGAGATTATATCTCTTGAAATGATCGAACACATATGTATAATGGTTATTCGTTGCAACTTGAGTAAGTTGTCCCATTATTTTCATGATCTGATCCTCTCCAACATTAATTGTGTTGACTTGATCAGTAGGGAAATGTTTACACTGTATACGGGTATAGAGTCCCTTTAATTCATTATCCTCTATCATTAAATAGTGGAATACACTAAATTAGGTCATAATTCATAATTTATAAGCAATAAGAAGTTAACATAACTTGAAAATTTATGCACAACTAATCTCATAATCATAAATATGGCTTATATTTAAATTTAAATCCTTTATAAATAGTTTTAAAGAAAATGTTAATTACCCTAAGCATATCACCTGACAGTTTCAAACCAGGTGCACATTAAGCCTCATTGTCATGTACCATGGTACCCTGGGTCAAGCCCAAAACTCTTTGTCAGAGTTGTTACCCCAAGTTATATCTGTACCAGAACCACATCAACTTGATGTATATAGATAAGGATGTATTTCCTAGGAATACCCGCATAGTCTCTACCTTACCAAAATTTTAGGATGTTACTCTATGCTTATCCTCAATGTCTATCTTAGAGTTATGTTCCCTAATATATGTTTCATAAATCTAGCTCCCATGGGTTCTACAAAATTTCTTCTGATACCAACTATAATTCCCCGACACAGACAGATCAGAGTTGGTACATTAATTTATTGCATTGGAATAATTTTAAGGAATAAAATCACAAAATAATGATTATTTTATTAGTATTAGAGAAACTATATACATACATGGATCCCATTTTACATTGGTAAAATAAAATAAAATGAAATACATAACAAAATCTAATAAAATGCATCCATAAAACTCAATAATTGATCCCTTATTCATAACATGTTGAGGGGAAAACAATGAAAGGGGTGAGCCTAAATGATCAGTAAGGGTTACATATAGTAGAATCATGAATTAAAAATAAGTGAAACATAATCAATTTGACAGAATGAGTGTGGAACGGTGAATAAATGAATAACAAACACCATCAATAAATTGAGAATAATAATGAATCCATAGATTTTGCCATAGTAAAAACCTCATAGAAAGTAATAACTTAATAATGAATAAAAATAATGCTTATTATTTTGATTTCATGTATCAGGAACATTAACCATTATACCGTCGATATTGTTTGAGTCTTTGGGTAGAAACCCAACTGATTTTTTGGAAGCCAACTCGAAGGATTTGTCACAAACTAATTTTTCTCATGAGATCTTTCAATGTATAGAGGGGATATAACAGACCCATTCATGTCACTAACATTCAAAAATATTATTTATGCAAATATTTAAAATAAGAAAAATATGCCTTTGCAATATCTGTATTGAGTAGAGGATAGAGATTCATTAGTATTTCTACAGTTAAAGCAACATTCCACGTATACATTGTATGTAAAATTGTATACGGCTAAGACAATAATCATATCCATGTACCATGAATATGGATATATAATTTAATTAAAATTTCTAATGAAAAATTATCTCAAAGGTGAAGTAGTTAAACTACATAAGAATGATTAGGTTTTCAATACCAAGTAAACCACAATGAAATAGAAACCGAAACAAAGTCCCTTACATCATTTTAATCAATTGAGTTAATAATCACCAAGTGAATAACTGAATACCATGAATATAAATAGAATCATGATATTATTTATAAAATTTCAGTAAACATACACCACATAGAAGAAATAAGTGGTGAACAATGTAAATATCATGGAATTAAAAGTAAGATGATAAAAACCTCACCTTAAGCGCGAAAGTATTGCACACTTGATCATACTGACCTGCATAATAAAATTATATTAATTAATTATGAATTACAAAAACTTATATTCATGTAATTTACTTATTATATCTTCATTAAGTTCATTTATACCCTTTTTTATTGGTGAATAGATTCAATTTCATTATTTGGGAGTGCACGTTTTCTTAGTTTTAATGATATTTTTTCTTTTATAAGAATATGGAAGTTCGTGTAAAATGGAAAATTGAAAAATATAATTGAAGTTATGATTTTTTAATTAAATTCAAGAATTTTAAATGACCATATAAATATTTTGGTTATTTTGGGAGAGTATGAATAATTATATAAAATTTTAATGGTAAACACTTGGATTATTTTGATGGGTTTTCAATCACCACGAACTCATATAGTTTTATAATTAAATAACATATGTAAAAAATGATTCTATAACATTAAATATGATAAATTACATATATTATTACCTATTTCATCCATAAAAATAGTATCATGACCAGAATTTAAGATTGTAATAGAAATGGAAAACCATTCATCCTTGAATGTGATACATTAATATATCTTAGATGGTGTTTTAATATTTTGTATATAAGGAGGGGAAAGGAGATATGGAGGTGAATTATTCCATTATCAAAACGTAATTAGTGTATATATAAATTAGTGGATTTATCATATCTTTTGGATGGGGGGATTTGGGGAGATAAAAAGGAAAGAAAGGAACTTGAAAGAAAAAGAGAAGTTGAGAAATCCCATACGAAAATTCCGCATCCTAACAACATCACATAAAAATTCATAAAATTTTTTGATAATAGAAAAATGGGTATATCGTTGTTATTATATAATATGAACATTAATGGGGAAATAAAATGACTTATCCCAATATAATTCAATTGAAATTAAAGGATAATAACATAAAAAATAGTTCTTAAAATAGATAAGGGTGGTAGATTCCCTTACTTTGTAGAGTGACTCCTAAAACATGTAGTTTGGGACCTTGGGAGATTGAAAACACATTGGGAGGAATCCTAGAGAGGTAAAAATACCAGATATTTGAGTATGATTAGTTTTGAATGAATGAAAAAGAAGGAACAAGTGTGAATTTATAGTAAAAGAGAGAGTGTTTTTATTAATTTCAAAGGATACCTCATTAGTGGTGTTTTGAAAAACCATGGGATTTACCATGGTATTTTACCATGGTGTTGGACAATTGGGACACCCAATATCATATTTTATTGTAGATATGTCAAAAAAAATTTATATTAATTATTTACCATTACGATGTCATTAATCATACCAAAAACTCAAAACTATATGGCATGTGAGTTCTGTTATTTACCATGTCATAATTATTATTCTCATTTATTCAATATTTCTTCCACTATAATTTACCCTTATTAAGAATTTGAACACACCCTTATTATGTTTTCCCCAAAAAATCCAAGAAGTGTACTATGAAATATATGTAGGGATTTATTAGATGGATTAGAGTTAACCTTGAAGTTATTTTTTAGAAATAAGAACAAATATTTGGTAATTAGTTTATTATTTTAAAATGTATATATCTAGTTTACCAAGACTACTAATCTCTTTTGTCATGTGAAAATTTATTTTTTGTAATCATACTACTGTAATTGATAGTAGTCACCGAATCAGGGACTTCTGGGGTTGGGTTATTGTAGTTGGTATCAGAAAATGTTTATAAAATGACCCAAGAATGACGTACATGGAAATTAGATTTCTTTTTGAGTAATAGTTAATACATTAAAAAAAATATACACCTGAAGGCCATATTATTTTATTGTCTTTGGAAACATGGAACAAATAATTATATCATGGTGAAAAATCTTCAACATCTCCCATAAAGATCTTCCTATTTTTGTTTCCCTAAATAAAACCTTTCTTTATATCCTGGGGAAAGGAAAACATAAAAAGGGTGAGCTCAATTTCTCATTATGGGTACTAATGGAGAACACAAAACAAAACCATAAACATAAGAATGTAAAAACATGAACCAAATGTTTAAATATCAAAATATTTAGTCATGAAATAAATCACAACAGTATGTAAGGCATTGATCATAAAGGAACATTTACCATGATAAAACAGCATTGGAATAAAACATGGAATTTTGGAAACGAAATAAGCACATAATATGATATCCATAGTATCCAAGACATTGATACCAAGACCATTATAGTGGAAAAATTCCATTACTAGTCTGTGTTTACTTTCCATTCCATCCATGTATTACTAAATAAGATTTACTTGTCATTCCAGCCCTGTATTACTTAGCCAGATTTACTTTCCATTCCATTCAGGTCTATCTCTTGATATATAAATCTTTACCCAATGCATTGGAGGGATATATAGGTCCCACCCATCTTATAATTAAATAATTCTTACATGTTCCACAAAACATAAATCATTCATCATCACATAACCCAAGAAATAAAATCTGATTATTAAACATCATTCCATCATAACACCAACCATATCAAATATTATTCCCTCATTAAAACAAGAAAATAATATTAATAATAGGTATATATACATAACCCTATTTAAATAGTTTCATTTTAGATGGAAAATAATTTTGACAAAACACTTGAACATAATGCTCGAGAAAAATATCCATTCTTCTTAAAAAAAATTTCTTTTCTCAAAATGCCATGGAATTTTAAAAGAAAAATATTTTGTTTAAAATAAATATGAAACCATGTAGATTAATCTTCATGGAAATAAGGCCTCAAAAAGTCCTAAAAATACATTCATTCTGTATAAGGTAAAAAACATTCTTCTCATACTCTTTCTGAAAAAGTCAAAAAGTACCTCGTATGGAAGACGAAAGAAAGATTCTATCCACCCCAATTAATAAAAATTTAAGAACGGGTAAAATTCGATTTAAACAATAGTATAATAATATAAATAATATTATATATTTATGAAACATGGAAATGAATGATAAATATACCTCAGTAAAAACTTACAAATAAACAATCTTAGATAATAATGAGATTGTAGAATTATCCCTTACCTTAGGTCTAATATTCTTCGTATGTATCCGAAAGTCTTGTATAGTGGGTTTAAACATATTATTAACTTTTAATAAAACCATAATAATATTTATTATATCATATATTATTCACTTATTACTTTATAATACCTATTCATTTATCAATTCCATGTTAAAGCAACGTTTTTGGTAATAATCACTTTATTTATCATAGGTGTTTTAACTTGTTATTCATGATCTTATTACATAGATTGTGATTTATTTACATAAATAATGTAAACCATGATTTATATATCATAAATATTCTGTATAGAAATATATATAATAGATAGATAAATGAAATGGAATATACCCTTTATGGAGAGGGTAGGTTGTACGTACGGATGAACGATGTTTCCATTTCCATATTGAATAGAATGGAAGAAATTAAATGACAAAAATATATATATACATAAATATTGTAGCATTATTATTTCATATATTTCATTCTTATTTATTATATATACTATATTATCATTCTTGAATGGTTAAGGTGGAGAATGAATCTCATTGCGTCGTGGAAACGATAGGCCGTACGTATGCACAAGTGACGATATCATTCACTTAATGGTTAAATGGTATTGAATTAAATGGTATATTAATTATAAAAATATTTCATGTTATATTAATTATTTACATCTATTATACCCATCCAGTTTATGTGTTCTTGAATAAAAAATTACACCACAATATGGAGATGGTAAGTCGTACGCACGCACACAAGGTGATATTGTTATTTACGGATAGAAAAAGGAGGTATAACGTTATACAATAATTATAATAACTTCTAATAATGTATAAGATACTAGATTTATTACATTAGTTTGATAACAACATAATAAGATAAGTAGAATACGGAAATAATTTTTAAAGAGATGTTAAAACAATTATCTATTTTTGAGTATCACTATTTCATTTTCACAAAAGGTCTCCTTAGGGCGCCTTTCTAACCAAATTGTGGCCTCTAGAAGGAAGTTAGGTATGTTGGGAGATTATTTTCATAGAGGTTGGATGAAACAATGAGCTCAAAAGGTATGAGTAAGTGGGTAGAGGTGGGGGCCTTTTTATAAGAGGGAGGAGGGACACTTCAGAAAAGTCTTGAAATATTAATTTATTATATATTTATTTTCAGTTTATAATGTTCCCAAGCTCATTTATTTTGAAGATATGATGATTATGGGTCAAAATACGGTAAAAAAAAGAATGTTTTGATTTTATTTTAAACCTTTTAATTTTGATTTATCCCTATTTAATCTATTTATTTTTATTTGTTTTAATAATATTGTAAATATTAAATGGTTATAAATATTTACTTAGGTGTTGTCAATTGTCCATAATTGGATAATTTTTTATATTTTAGACCATATAATTTTAAATTTGTAAGTTTTATTTTTTTTGTGATTTTTAATAATTTAATAATATGTTATTTTTATAAAATATCAACAAATTCAATTTTAATACTCTACATTTATTTAACCTTTAATAAAATCCAAAAAGAAGATAAATTTGAAAAAAAATTTATACACTCCTAATATTTCATAGTCACCTAAAAAATTTATGGAGGAAAATAATTAGTTAACATGAAATTTATTTTAATATTTCTAAAACCATTAATTTTATATTTCTATCAATAAAATAATTTTTACATCACTGTTGTGTTATCATTCATGGTAATTATTTTATCTATAAAATTATAAATAAATTAAAATGATGTATATAATTTTATTTTATTTTTTAGACTATTTATGTTCAATGTTTTATCATCTTTATCACTGTATTAAAATTTTTGTACATATAATAGACAAGAGAGTGACCTGTTGTCACATTCCTTTGTATTAATTATAATTAAATCATATTCACGGACAAGAGTCTATTAAATGATTCAATTAAAACCCTTAGGTGATATTGGTTGACTTTAATTCATCCAATATTATTTTGGTAGGTGTTGGGGTAATTCTATTATCTTTATCATATTGTTTGTTACCCTAATTTACCCAATTTACTTTTAAGTGTGGTAAATAAAAATTATCGTAGTTACTATTCTTAATATCAAAAAAATAAAAGTAAACTATTAACATAATTTATAACCACAAAGTCCAAATATGGAATCCATTTTTCAGAATTCAAAAAATAGAAGTTGCAATAATTAATTTATAATTAATTCCTGTTTTCAAAATCGAAAAGCATGTTTTTAAGAAGTAAAAACTATCAAATAATTGACATGTGTTTGTATCCAATTTAAATGTGAAATTACTTATGATGACCAAAACTGGGTTAAATTATAAAAATATATTCTAATAACACTTTAAAATAAATTAAAATGATAATCTTACTATATAAATAAAATAGATGAAAATGCATTTTTGAATTAAAATGATGTATTCTTTACTATTCATTAAGATATGAATTTTATCAGAAAAATACCAAAAATTAAACCAAAGTAAATTTTGATGTCCCTATTCCAAATAATGTATTTATTTTTTCAAATATAATATATTAAAGTGTTAAAAAAAGATTTAAAATTTGGGCTCCAACAAAAGGCAGTAAAACTACATTTCAGAAATATAATTCTTTTATCAGAAAAATTAAATTTTCTCTTATATCATGTTCTTGAAAATAAATTAGATGAATTTTAATGTCATATAAAATTAAAACTGTGTTTAATAATATTCATAAAAGATAGTTTCTTTCCCATTAAATAATACTATTTTAATAATATACCATTGTTTTGTGAAACTCGGTATTGCGTACAACGCAAGCTATCGAGGAAGGTAGCTTTTGTTTGTAATGGAATCCAAGTCAGTGTTGTGTTTAGTGAAATATTACTTTGTTGTTTTTTATAACATAATACAAACATATTTATTTTATAAATTCAATAAAATATATACTTAGTGTTGCGTGACATTAATTCTATCAAAATAACTTGAAATTGTGTGTAACACAGTCCAAGTATCGTATTGCATATACCGCAAGCCAATATGGTGTTGTGTATAGCACAAGATAATCATGGGGTAGAGTACACCACAATACAAGAAATAAATTAAAAATAATTAATCTCATAAAATCTCAGGGTGATACATTATACCCCCTTAAAATGAATTTCTCCCTCATAATTCATCGGGGTTATAAAAGGTTCACTACTTGAAGGTTTCTTTCATAGAAACCCACGTAGTAAAAAAGAATACTAAAATTTCATTTTAATAAAGGAATTTTAGAAACACAACGGTTACCCAAAGTAACTCACCACTGGGTTTCCACATTGGAGAACATATGTGCGAAGTGAAAACACAGATCTGAATGAAAAATAACACTATCAAGTTCTGATGGATAGTGATAAAGAACAATGTTTGGAGAAAGTTAACAACCAAAAAGCCATAAATCTGCAATGATTTATGGGACTATTTGATTCATCAAATAATAAGGTACTAAGATCACATTTTGGGTTTTTAATATCCTTTCCCTAAATTTGATGTATTTTTCATGAGAATAAATACTTACTTGAGTTTGGTGCAATCCTATCATTAATTGTGCCTTGAAAAATTTCCACTTCATCTCTTATTTAACGAAATGAAGTCAAATTTTTTATTCTTGAAGTGTTAGAAGATCATGTGATAGAATGATAGGTCATTCTATATGTATCAATAGAAAAATATATTATAGGTAATCAAATATTCATAAGTCCACCTATAGTGAGATAATATATTAATCTAACAAAACTAAAACGGAATACAACTTATACTATCCAAAAATGGATAAAATTACAATCCTTTAAAAAACTAAAAATATAAAACATTATAAAGAGTTTAACTACATCGACATACCATTTATCTCTAATATCTCATTATGTTGGTTTATTAGTCACATTCCAAACCTATGAATAACTTAATCATGTATTCTCTCAAAACATGATAATAATATGAAATAATATAGAACCTTATAGAAAACCTGAATTTTTTCAAAATTAACTCTTTCCACACTAAAAATAAAAATAAAAATATATACTCAGACCATCATATCACTTTGTCCTTGTATCAGAAATGAGGTCATTGATACTACCAAACATCTCATTATCTTTTTATCCCTTCATTGTGCACATATCATATACTTTCCAAAAATATTTCAATCACTTTTCTTGGTTAATGGTACCATATACTTTTGGAAAACAAAAATGGACTAACACATAGATATTCTTGTATTCCATAATTATATAAAAGATATTATGCGACACTATTTGGGACTCCCATCACCTAAACACATAATCATTCCACCACTTTTTTTTCATAATGTTCATCACCAGTAGTGATCACTTGTGATTTTCCCTTTTCGTTGCCCTCAAGAGTTTTTTGGCATCGATAATTATTCATAAGACTTGGAATAGGTCATCGGTTAACATAATTCCCCATTTCATTTCATTTGTAGTATTGAAGTGTGGGTGGTACATTATATTTAGTCTCATCTCTATTCACATCATTAGAAACCCTTTTCCCATTACTTCAGCACTCAACTGCTCGATGACCATATTTTCCAAACTCAAAACATTTTCTAGTCTCTTTAATATCATCTACACCATGCTTCTTTCCACTCCTTGAGCATAAGGAAACATTGATCTTATTTTCACCATTGTTTTTAGATTTTCCCTTGAAATCAATCTTACCTTTCTTTTCAAAACCATGAGATTGATATGTAATAAAAAATTACATTTCTACCTTGATTGCACAACGAAAAATTTCTTGATAGAGACTAATTTCACTTATAGATAATTCCCTTTGAAGACTTGGTTTTAATCTAACGAAGAATCAATCAACTTTACTTTCAGGTTGGATGATAAAACTAGAAGCATACTTTGAATGTCTAGTAAAATTTACCTCATATATACCAACAGATTAATCATCCTTTTTCTTAAGTTCAAGGAACTCATTTTCCACCTTTGATCAAATAATAAGAGGAAAGAACTTATTGAAAAATAGGTTCATGAACTCACCCCATTCCATGATTTTAATTTCATCTCACTACCATGTATTCTTGATTAGAGTATGACACTTTTCTGCTTCACCTTTAAAATGATAAATAACTAAAATTAATTTTTCATGTTACAGACATGTATTTATGGAAAATATTATTTCAATGGTACTAATCCATTTTCAGCATCACGTGGATCATAATACCCAATGAAATTAGTTGTGTGTTTCCTCATGAAGGACTCAACATAATGTTGTTCCCTTATTTTCTCATTTGGAAGTCAAGAATGATTCATATCTTGGGTAAGTATAGAAATAAGATTTCTCATCCCATCTCCAATAACATTTCATTTTTTAGGAGTAAAATCATTTCATTTCTGAGTGCATTTATTATTAAAATATTTACATCGAGTTCTAGCATTTTTATAAAACACAGAAAAAATAGTGTGAGAGGCAAAAATCATACTAGGGAAAAACATAATCAAGGGGGAGTACATTAAATCTATAACATGTTATGTTTAATCCTGGGTTATTCATGATTTTTACCATTATTCTAGGACTATAACCTATAGTTATATATATCATTAGGGACAACCCTAGACATGATATAGAAATATCTCTAGGTATTTCACTATAGTTTTCGCATCTTAGATTCCAAATGTTAACAAATTATTTACTCTGATACCAACTAAAACGACCCAAGATTGACGTACATGGACATTACATTTCTTTTTTCGGAATACTTAATACGTTACAAAAATATATTCCCAAAGACCATGTTTGTTTAGTTTATTTGGAAACTTCTTTCAAAATCTTCTTACTTAGTGAAAGATCTTCAACACCTCCCATAAATATCTTCACCTTTTTGTTTTCCTATGTAAAAAATTTATTTATATCCGGGAGGAAAGAAAACATAAAAAGGCTGGGCTCAAATACTCAGTAAGGGTAATCATGTAGAACATAAAAAAAACCATAAAAATAAGAATGTAAAAACAAAAACATAATGTTTTAGTATCAAATATTAGATTCATTAAATAAATCTTAGAAATGCGTAAGGAATGGATCTAAAAAACATTAATAATGATAAAATATCATTGGCATAAAATCTGGAATTGTGAAAAAAAAATAAGGACATAATATTCTTTCCATAGTAGCCAAGTGTATTGTCCTGGACCCGAATTCCACTTATTGGTTGCCCCATGTCCGGTGGGGCACATGGAATGAAGTTCATCTTCCCAAATGCTATCAGCTTTCAACTAGCAGCGAGGGTCTAGGGTGTGTTCGTGGGAAGAGTATGCCATCATTAATAGAGTGTAGAATATCAAAAAGAATATAAAGGAATAGTAAACATCATAATAAATATAAATAATATAAATAAATAGTGGAAGAAAACTGAGGGAATAGATAAAAAATAACAATAATAACTTCATCAACTAGAAAAATTATGATGTAATTACATGTCCCTAAAAAATGGGATGATATGGATACAAGAAAATAGGCATGACATGTTCAACATATTAAAAAAAACAAAGGATACTCCAAACATCCCGAGATCCTACTCAGTCATCTTCTATAAAGATTCATCCTTCCAACACACAATCATGTGTTGGAAGTTATATGGTTCCCTTTGTCAATACTTGAAACCATGTAATATACTCCATGTACCAAAAGGCACCCAATGAGGGTGTGAGATAAATCTCAGTGGGGAACCACCAATAGTGTCTATAACATCCGGCCCATGTATTGGAATATAGTAGTGTGCAGGCATGCATATAAAAAGTAAAGAAAGAAGTACACTATAACTAAATACCCAAGTACCTACTTCAGTGCCTCACTATAGTCTGAACTTGTAACCAATTCATTAATTAAGTAATTACCATATAATGTTAATATGTCACTTGAGGTGTAGCAAACACTGACATATCCTCATGATAGTATAAGTAGGGAAGGTCCCAACACGTAACAAGGAAACCTAACTAGTATATCTGGTGAGGGAGTTACAGGGTAATAACTAAGGTAACATTGATATCACAGAACACTAACTCAGTAGTATCTGAGTCTAGAAAAGGGGTAAGAGTGTAATCCAAGGAGAGTAATCCAATGAATTCCACAATTAGGAACCTACCGAGTCCTAGGTGATCTACCAAGGTTAAATGGCACTAATAAAAGACAGGGCCCTATGGGATTTTACCATGGAACCACAAGTCCATTCATAATCTAAGAAGTTTATCAAAGGAACCTTGTAATAATGTAAAGGACCCTATGGTAGTATACTGGGAATCCGATGAATAGACAAGAACCGGAGTCTAGGTGGGTATCAACCTAATAAAACCACACCCTAGAATTGGAATAGGTTTCTCGAGACCCAAGGTATTATCCTCTCATAATCCAAGGTAATCCATAGTCAGTCCATTCCTTTTTATATTGAAATCCTGAAATAATTCATCAGGTTCAATTCTTGCCTTCCATTAGTGTGGATAGTTCTAGTACAGTTGAAACCATTTATTTATTGGTTCAAGAATTTTCTTCTATTAGTGTGTATAGATAAAGTAGAGTTGTAACCATTTAATCTAGTCTCAATTAACCATTAAGTAATATTCATTTAGAGAGGTTTACCCTGCTACATTCCATTAATATTGAAATGGGTGATATAGACATGTAACCTTTATTCAATCTCATTTTCAAGGAATTTTTATATACTTAGTATACTTTCTATTCCAAATTTCACATTTAACAGTTATTTGGAAGCACTTACCTTAGGTGGGTCAAGTGGTGGGCATACATGGTACATGAAATTATGTGATTCTCATTAGTAACAATTGATTTATTATGAAAAGGATCTCCTTTAGTAAGGTCAAGAAAAGGAACACCCGAACGGTGGGTCAAACATTCCGAAAACACTAAAACCAAAAATTTCATAACCATCAACATGGGGAGGATTGAGTTGTGGGGGTAACTGCTAACAAGTAATCACATATTTGAAAAGTTCATAACGATAAAATTCTAAAAAGTATAATAATGGGATATAAATTTAGGAAATAGCTTCCAATGGGACCAGTGAGCCCAACGTGAATTTTCCAAAATCAAAAAACTTTAGGGATACGTTATAAACATCAGACCATAGGGTTTTATGATCCCTCTCTAGTATTGGCCCTTGATTTTCCCCAGATCGGAGTTTATATATGAAATGTTAAAAAATGCTCACTTGATGATATATAGGTCAAGAGAAAAAGAGAAGAACGACTAAAGAGGACTTGAGTACTTACTATTATGCATCCAACATGATGAATGGATGATCGATCAGATGCCGAATGATGGAGATATATTGATCCCTAGATTTGGCCTTCAAAAAGCTCCAAATGGGTTAAAATGGAGGAAAATACCACTGGTTATTATATTAGGGAGAAATGGTTTTCGTAATAGATCATTAAAGGAAAAATTTTAAATTTACCTAGAAACTTAGCCTGCTCATGGTTTTTTCACATGGTTTGTCAAACCGTCATAAACTATAAAAGACGGCTCTGCCCAAATGGATTGGAGGCACAGTGTGAGAAAACCATGTGCAAGCCATGTTTGAGTTCTTGGAAAAAATGGATGTTCACACAGTTAGGACACATGATCATGCACCAACCATGTGAGGTGGCTCTAACAAAAAAGCACCATCTACATGGTTAGGAAAACCCTGTGGAATTCCCACATGGTTTACTCTAAAGTGTGTGTAGAGTGTGTTTTCACCAAAAGGTTGATTCCTTGCTCTGAACAGGCCCCAGACACCCTCTGAACCTTTACTAACTCATTAGGCATCCATATTAGTTCTAGAGTAAGGATTTGGACCAATTATTAAAGTATCTATACTTGATTGAAAAATTGAGTTCTTACAGTCTTCCCCCATTAGAAGGACTCACCCCCAAGTTATCCTTCCCAAGATAAGGAAACACTATCAGAGAAAAATTATGGTCACTGAGCAAGTACATAGGATTATCTCCCCCAAGTCTCATCTAATACTTGCTCGTACTGACATAGTACCCTTACGGGAGGGACATACAAGCCTTGGAGATCCTTCGTTCTTCAGTCAAGATTGTGTACTATATATTCCTCAAAGGTAGCATCAACATCTAAATCAACCTCCTTGGGATCAAAGGTATGATACATGCCAACATGGTATAGGTGAAGTTGTAAAACATGAAATATTTCATGCATTGCACGGTACCTCTGAGGTAGTAGAAATTGATAGGCTACTAGCCTGACTATCTCTAGAATCTCAAACGACTCGATGTAATGAGGTAACAAATTTCCCTATTTCCTTAATCGTCGATGCCCTAGCTTGAGAGATACCTGAAGGAAAACATGATCTGCCACCTTGAACTAATGAGGTCTTTGATGAAAATCTTTATTAGATTTCTGTCTAGACTAAGAAGTAGTCAAGTTCTTCATGATCAACTGGACTTGTTCTGAAGTATCCAGAACAAGATGAGGACCTAGTAGCACTGCCTCACCTACCTATAGCCAGAAAAATGGTGAACAACATGCCCTATCTTATAATTCCTAAAAGGGATCCATTTGTATGGTCGCAAAAAAAATGTTATTTTAAACAATCTCGATGAGAGGTATATGCTTCTCCAAAGAACCACTAAAATCAAGTACACATTCTCAAAGTATATCCTCTATAACCTGTATCTTTCGTTACTGTTGTCCATCGGTATGAGGGTGAAAATACATGCATAGAAGCACCTGATTCCCCATATATTTCTACAAGCCATGCTAGAACAATGAAGTGAAACGAGTGTCTGGATATGAAACGATAGTACGTGGAACCCCGTGTAGTCATATGATCTTATAGACATACAATCTTCCTATCTCATCAACTAAGAAAGTATATCGAATAGGAATGAAGTGGTATTATTTCGTTAGTCGGTCAATGACTACCCTGATATCATCACTACCCCTCGGCGACCTAGGTAAGCCGACTAAGAAGTCCATAGAGACATCTTCCCATTTCTATTCTGGGACTGGAAGTGGCTATTACAAGATTACGGGTCTCTATTTCTCCGTCTTCGCCTGCTAATAGGTGGAACACCTAGTGATGAAGCCTGCAATATGATGTTTCATTCTAGGAAACCAATACTAGTATCGCATATCTCGATACATCTTTGAGATTCCTTGATGAACTTCCCACTGAGATGCATGTGAATCCTTCATCAACTCCTCCCTCATATCTGCAGGAACCCTGATACGTCCATGTAGACACATGACCTAATCCCTATCCACAGATCAATCCCTATTTGGGTTATCTCTTAATATACTCATACAGATAACCAAACCTTTAGGATTTCAAAACATGCGTAATCTTCAACTTCTAAAGGAGGAAAGAGGTAACAGTTATGGATCATTAGTAAGAGTTCTTGTGACTATCATGAAACCCTAGATGATGTTCAAAGACGATGTCCATTAACTTCCATTCATCATTAGCTTCCTATATGGTCTGTGTTTGGGTTTTTGGACTCAATTAATTAGTGACCACATTTCCCTTTCCAGGCGTATAGGAAAGATCAAAATCAAAGGATTTTATTCAACCCATATTCATTGTCTGAGGTTCAAGTCATGCTGTGAAAAGATATAATTGAGGATCTTGTGATCTGTATACACCACAAAGTTCTCTCCCAATATATAATGTCTTCAGAAATGTAAGGCATCGATAACTCTTGCTAGCTTGAGATTGTGTTTCGGGTAATTTATATCGTGAGGCCTTAACTACCGAGATCAGTATGCAATGAATTTGTCTTCCTACATAATCACTTCTCATAGTCCAATGCATGATGCATCACATAAGACAATATTGCATTTTATAGGGTCTTGATGAATTATAATAGTTTCTAATAAAACCCTACCTTTTTGCTCCTAAAACGATTTATCACATGCTTCTGACCATGTGAACTTGACACCCTTCTTTGTAGGAATTGTAAGAGGTGAATAAAAATGGGAGAAGTCTTGTATGAAATTCCTGTAATATCCAATGAACCCTAAGAAACTCTAGATATCAATCACATTATTTGTATTGAGGAATAAACACTAGAGTTTCTTCTGAAACAAGCTCAATGGTAAACTCTACATCTCTCTTAGGTGGTAAGACAAAAAAATCATCAAGAAAGACTTCCCTGAAATGATAAACTACTAGAGGGAAATCAGTTTGATGAAAACCCTAATGCTCTATGAAAATATTTGTAGTCTAGGTGGTCACATCACCTAGAATATGATGCTTCAGTCCATCTCTCCCGGATTATACATCCCACTCTCCTTTGAAAAGGTATCTCCTTCTTTCTAGTGACATAAAAAAGATACCTTGCAGCGATAGAAGTATACCAAGGTGTGATAGTGTACTAACGAGTGTATCCCAAAAATGACATCGAAGCATGTCATCTTAAGAAAAAAATAGACTCCACAAGAAAGGGAAACTTTCAACCTCTAGGGAACTATCCCTGCACAAGAATATGCCCCCCGTCGGTATTCACAATGGTGTATCAAGGGTCATTACACCATAATGATATTGTATATGTAGAATGAGACTTTCCATGATAGATACATAAATAAAAGAGTTTCAATAACCTATATCAAAAAAAGTAGAGAAACAGTGGAGGATACTAGAATAGTACCTCGTACTATAGATGGTCCTCTAGCCCGATCCTTGGGTATCAGCTGTAAAGCATGAAACTGACATGATCCATGGCCCTGTGCAATAGATTAACTCCCACGATCATGACTGATCTACTGATGCTGCTAGTGATTAGGGGTTGGACTACCAGGGCCACGACCTTTTCCTTGTCTAGACCAGCTGATGCTCTTCAAACTCCCCATCGGACGAGTCACAAAAGAACTCGATCTTTAATGTGGAGATGAATTTGATTTTTTTTCACTCAAATCTGGTGGAAAGGTCCTGTGAAAATGCAGAAGACGACCTATATGGCCACAAGCTCATAAATCTATAGGGTCTCTAGAACATTAGGGATTCCAATTCCATGGTCTTCACACTGATGACACACCACAGAACCATCAAAAATGATACTCTGGCTAGCACTGCCCTCACGAGAAACCTCAAAATAACGTTTCCTACCACCGGAAGAAATATTGGCCTAACATGACACTGATCCTTTAAACCTGGTACTTGTGTCATACCTCATATTATTTTTAGTAATAAGGTCTAGATAAATTTTTGTAGAACATTTAATAAGGGTAAAGGCATTCACCTGAGTTCAGAGGGCGTATTCGAGCCCTTACTCAAAATGTATAGCATGAAAAAGATCAATACCAGCTAGAAGCGGTGAAAATAACTATAAATTAGTGGAACATGACGAGTATTCCATAACTGACCTAGAACCCTATTTGAGATGCATGAACTCTCAAGACCTATCAGTTCTTAGTGCCTGAGGAAAGAACTGATCAAATAAGGAAGTCTATAAGTCAACCCATAACATGCCATGATAAAGACCAACATCGGTAACCACATCCCACCAAATCTTGGAAGAATCCCAAAAAATGTATATCAGAAGATTTACTCTCAATTCTGGAGGCATTTACAGATGATCAAAGATAGAAAAAATTTCCTTTTGGAAAGACTTAATAGCCTGAGAACCACCATCCCCCAAAAAAGTAGGAGGATGTTGTTGCTGGAACTCACGTGTCAGATCATCCATCGTAGGGGCGACACATGGAGCATATTGCACAGACTGTATCCGACAAAGGAAACTAGCACATAATTGAGCATTAGTGCTCGAATTAGGTAAAAAAGGAGGAGACTCATGTGGAACTCCTGGAGGTAATATTTGAAGCTCAGGGCCCACCATGGTTGGAGCATTATCATCACCACCTTCCTGGAAAATGACATGAGGGAATCGTGGCCGAATTGGTCTACAAATGCTAAGAACATGCCTCAGAACAATTCTAAAATCAAGGTGATAGAATCACTAACAGAATACACATGACTTAAAACTCACTACCCATGGAATAATACCAAAAATACACACTTAAATGGCCAAGTATCGGTAGGTGCTCAAGTATAAGTTTCATGTCATTTTGCAGTTAATTTCTAGGTTCAATCATCTACCTTTCATAATCATGATAAGGTGGGATAAGGATTTGCAACCAATTAATTTTAGATTTCATGAATCACTTTATAATGGATAGTCATTTCTAATGAATCGGTACCCATACACCTACCACCATACACAACACCCATTTCTTTATAGCATAATGGATTGACTTGGTAAATTACTCATCCAAACCCATGAGGGCCCATACACCTCATGAATTGAGACAATAAATCACTCAATCATAACTAATAATAGTACAAGGGAAAGAAACTATCAAAACATCACTCAAAATTCACAAGCATATCAAACAATGCAATGTAGTGAAATGAACTTATATTGAATGTCTATATGCATGACAAGTGAACTCTAGGTTCCTATAATGATTCATTTAGCCATGTTCCATGCCCTCATATAATTGGTTTAAGGATAAAATTAATTCTCAAAAGAGTAATAATAAAAAACAACACACAATATGTGCTTCAACCACTGGGGAAATAATATCAACTATAATAGGAAAAATAGAACAACAATTGTAATTTAGTAAACATGGTTTTTACCATGAACATGGGTTCACAACGCCCAAGAATGATTTATGACCATGTACCATGTGTTCTTATTCACCAATCTATTATATACAAATAGTAATACAAGAAAATAAACCACCTCTGATACCACTTTGTGATGTCCCAGACCCGGAAGCCACTTAACGAGTTCCCCAAGCCCGGTGGGCTACATGGCCTCAAGCACATCTTCCCAAATGCTAGAGGATGCCATCTAGTAGCGAGGGACTATGGTGTGTCTGTTGGAAGACTATAACCTCATTAGCAGAGTCTATCACATGGGAATAAATATAAAAGAAAATTGAAACAGAAGAAATATAAATTATATAAATAAACAATAGAATAAAACTGATGAAATAGATAAACTAAAATAATAATAGCTGTATCAAAAGGAAAAATGTTGATATAATGTCATGTCACTAGAAAACTGGAAAACATGGAAACAAGAAAATATGCAGGACATGTTCCACAAAACAAAACAAAACAAAGGATACTCCAAGAATCCTGAGATCCAACTCGATCATCTGCTATCAATCACCATTCTATCATCACACAATCATGTGTTGAAAGATGTATCCTTCCATTTTTCAATATCTGCAACCCTGTAATCTACTTAGAGTACCAAATAGTGCCCTAAGAGGGTGTGAGATAAAAACCCGTGGGCCACCACTAACAGTTTCAATAACATATGTCCAGTGTAATGGAATATTGCAGTTTGGAGGCATTCGTATATAATGTAATTCAAGCAGTATAGTATAACTAAATAGACTTGTACCTGGTTCAACCCTCGGTTGGTGTCAGAACATATAACCAATTTTTTAATTATGTAATTAAAATTTAATTTCAATATTTCACATGAGGCGTATCCACCGCTAACATCTCCTCATGACAGTATAAGTAGTGAAGGTACCAAGAAATAACAAGGAAACCTGAAAAAGATATCTGGTGAGGGAGTTCCAGGGTAATAACCAAGGTAATGTAGATCTCAGGGAATGCTCACTTAGTAGTATCTGAGTTTGGATGATGGATAAGAGTGTAATAAAAGCTTTATAATTTAAGGTGTTCCACAATAAGGCGCCTACCAAGTCCAAGGTGACCGACCAAGGTAAATTGAGCCTAAGCAAAGATAGGGCCCTATGGGATTTCACCATGGAACCTACTAGTCCCCGATGGATCCATGGAGTGTATTAGAGGTATCTTGTAATAATGTAAAGGACCCTACGGTAGTATACAGTTTATCTGAGGAATAGACAAAAACATGGGTCGAGGTGGCTATCAACCTAAGAAAACAACATCCTCAAATTTCAATGGGGTTCCTGAGACCCTTGGTATTCTCATCTCAGAATCCAAGGCGATCCCGAGTTAGTCCATTCCTTTTTTATATTGAAATAATGTAATAATTAATTAGGTTCTAGTCATTTCTTCCATTAGTTTGGATAAGTCAATTTTAGTTTCAACTATTTATTTATTGGTTCAAGACTTGTCTTCCGTTAGTTTGGACATTCCAAGTAGCGTTGCAACCATTTTATCAATTTTTATTTAACCATTAAGGCTCATTCAATTAGAGAGGCTCACTGTGCTAACATTCAATAATATGATAAGGGGTGATATAGACAAGTAATATTTATTCAATCTCAACTTTTAATTTCAAGTTATATACTTATTATACTATCTATTCCACATTTCACATTTAATAGTAATTTGGAAGCACTTACCTCAGGTGGGTCAAGTGGTGACCATACATGCTACATGACATTATGCAATTATCATTAATAACAAGTCAATTATAATGAATAAGATCACCTTTAGGAAGGTCAAGAAAAGGGACCGCCGAACAGTGGCTCAAACGTGCTGAAAACACTAAATACAAAAATGGAATGACCTTCAACATGGGGAGGATTGAGTTGTGGGTGTAAACTCTGACAACTAATCACATATTTGAAAAGAGAAAAACCATAAGATTCAAACAAGTATAACCATGGCATGTAAATTTAAGAAATAGAAACCAAAAAAATCGGTGGGCACCACACAAATTTTCCGAAATAAAAAAACATTAGGGTTAAGTTATAGACCACCCACCTTAGGGTTGTGTGATCCTTTTCTTCTATTATCAACCCTTGATTTTCCACGAATTAGAGTAGATCTAAGAAAAGGTGAAAACACTAACATGGCGACATCTATGTAAAGATAAAAATAGAATAATAGTGGATAAAGAGGACTCGAGTACTAACCATTTCATATCCAACACGATGAACCAATGTTCAATCGGATTCCAAATGAAAGAGATCTCTTAATCCCTAGCTTTGGACTTTAAAAACATCCAAATGGGTGAAAAAGAAGGAAAATAATACTGTTTTGTACATCAGTGAGAAAGGGTTGGCTTAATAGATCATTAAGGAAAAAACTGGAAATTTAAATAAAAAAATAGCATGTGCAAGGTTTGTCTATAGAGTATCTCAAACCCTGTGCAAACCGTTCAAGACGCCTCTTCCCGAATTGTTTGGCCACATGGTTTGATCAGGCCGTGTGCAAGCCATACACGTGTACCCTAGAAAAAGGGGTTTTCGCACTATTAGGGTGTATGACGATGGGCCAACCGTGCGAGGTGGATATGTCTAAAAAACACCATCCACACTATTTGTAAAACAACGTAGAATTCTCGCATGGTTTAATCTAAACAATGAACAGAGTCTGTTTTCTCCATAAAGGTGGGTTCCGGGCTTCGATCAAGCCTCAGACACCCTCAAAATATTATCTAACTCATTAAGAATCTAAATAAGGTCTAAAGTAAATATTTAAAAAAATTTAAAGGATTCATACATGAGTGAAACACCAGGTTCTTATAGAAAGGAATTGCTGTAAAGAGCATCATAGTGGACAATGTAAATTACTGAACCGAGTTTACTTGTCATTCCTACCATGTATTACTAAACCAGATTTACAAGCAGTTAAAAACATATATTACTAAACTGATTTTTCTTTCCATTATTGCCATTTCTATCTCTTTAGATATAAATATTTACTAATTAATTTGTGGGAGATATAAGTTCTAGCCATCTCATATTGAAATCATTCTTACATGTTCCACAAAACATAAATCATTCATCATAATATAACCCAAGAAATAAACAGGGATTATTAAACCTCATTCCATGATTTCATAATCCATATAAAATAACATTCCATCATTGAAACATTGAAATCATTATAATAATAGGGATAGAAAACATAACCCTATTTAAATAGTGTTATCTTAGATGGAAAATAATTTCCATAAAACACTTTAACTTAATTATTGAGGAAAATATAATTTCTTCTTCAAAAACATTTTCTTTTTCCAAAAAGGCCATGAAATTTTAAAATAAAACAATTTAGTGGAAAATAAACGTGAAAACGTGTAGAGGAAGCTTCATGGAAATAAGGTGTTATAAATACATAAAAATCCATTTATGTATAAGTTTTATAAAAACACTCTTTTTATACTCTTACTGGAAAAGTAAAAAATTACCTGGTATGGAAAATGAAAGAAAGATTCATTCCATACCATTTAATAAAAATTTACCAATGGGTCAAATTAAAATTAAAAAATAGTATAAGAATAGAAAATATATTATATATTGAGGAAACATGGACTTTAATGATAAATATACCCTAATAAATACTCATGAATAAACAATCTCATATAATAATGAGATTGGAAAATTATTTCTTACCTTAGATCTGATATGCTTCGTATATATCTGAAACTCATGTATAGTGATTTTAAACATATTATTAACTTATAACAGAACCGTAATAATATTTATGATATCATATATGATTCACTTATTACTTTATATTACCCGTTCATTTATCAATTCCATTTTAATGCATCGTTTTGGGTAATAATAGTTTTATTTATCGTACATGTTTTGAATTTTTATTCTTGATATTATTACTTAGATCGTGATTTAGATACTTCCATAATATAAAATATTATTTATATATCATAAATATTAAGTATTGAAATATATATAATACATAGATACATGAAATGGAATACACCGTTCTTTGAGACGGTAAGTCGTACGTACACATGAACGTTGATTCTGTTTCCTTATTTAATTGAATGGAAGCAAGTTAATCAAACACACACACACACACACATATACATAAATATAGTAGCATTATTATGTCATATATTTAATGAATATTTATTATATATACTTTATAATCATTCTTGAGTGGTTAATGTGAAGAATGAATCTCATCGCATCATGGGGACGGTAGGACATACCAACACATGAGCGACGATATCATTCAATTAATGGTTAAATGGTACAGAAATGAATGATATATTAATTATAAAGAGTAATTATCATGATATATTCCTTATTTACATCCATTATACTCATCCAATTTAAGTATTTTTGAATAAAAAGTTACACCACGGTATGGAGACGGTATGCCGTACACACGCACGCATAATGGTATTGTAATTCACAAGATAGCTAAAAAGAGGTATAAGGTTGTCCCATAATTATAATAAAATCTAAAAATGTATAAGATGCTCTATTTTTTACATTATTATGAGAACAACATAAGAATTGGAAATATAAGAATAAAAGAATTTTGAAAGAGGTGATTAAACAATTACTACTTTTTCAAGTATCTCCTTTTAATTTGCACCAAAGGTCTCCCTTGGATGAATTTTTGCCCAAATTGTGGCATATAGGAGGAATTTAGGGAATTTGGGAGTTTATTTGAGAAGCTTTTTGATGATTCAATGTTCTTTAATGGTGTGAGTAGGTGGGTAGAGGTGGTATCATTTTATAAGAGGGGGGAGGGGCACTTTAGGAAATTCTTGAAATATTAATTTATTATAAATTTATTTTCGGTTTATTATGGTCCCAAACTTATTTATTTAGAATATAAAATGATTATGGGTAGAATTAATCTCAAAAAATAAATTTATACATGTTTTTATTTTATTTTAAACATTATCATTTTGATTTATCCTTATTTAATCTTTTTAATTTTGTATGTTGTATCAATATTTTAAATATTAAATGCTTATAAATATTTACTTATGTGTTTTAAATTAATAATAATTAGATAATTTATGACATTTTAGACCATATAATTTTCAATTTGTAATTTTTAATATTATTCTGATTTTTAAATAATTTAATAATAAGTTATTTTTATAAAATATCAATAGTGTCAATTTGGACACTATTCATTTTTTTGACATTAAATAAAATAAAAAAGAAGATAAATTTAAAAAAATTATTTAATACAATCCTAATATTTAATATTCACTTATAAAATTTGTTTATCATGTTAATTAGTTCATATAATATTTATTTTAATATTTTTAAAACTATTTATTTGATATTTCTATCAATAAAATAATTTCTACATTACTATTGTGTCATCATTAATGGTAATTATTTAATCTCTATAAATTTTAAATAAATTCAATTGGTGTATATAATTTCTTAATAATTATGTGGACAATTTTTTTGAAGTTTTATCATGTTTATCACTATAATAAAAGTGTCATAATTATAAAAGATAAGAGAGTGACATGTTGTCACTTTCTTTTGTTTTAATTATAATTACATCACTATTGTAGAAAAGAGTCCATTAAATGTATAAATTCTGATACTTAGGTAATTTTGGTCGACCTTAATTTATCCAATAGTATTATTTCAGGTTTTATTATAATTTTATTATCTTTATCATATTGTTTGTTACCCTAATTTATGCGATTTACCTTTAACTGTGGTATATAAAAATTATCGTAGTTACTATTCATAATATCCAAAAAATAAAAGTAACCTATTAAAATAATTTGGACAAATGGATTCCAAATATGAAATCCATTTTACAAAATTCAAAACACAGAATTTTCATTAATTAATTTAAAATTAATTCCCCTTGTGAAGACCAAAAAGCATGTTTTTAGAAAATAAAAAGTACAAAACATTGACATGTTTTTTTTTCAAATTTCAATGTAAAATTAGTTATAGTTAAAAATTCTGGATTAAATGGTAAAAACATAATCCAATTTCACATTAAAATAAATTAAAAATATAATTTAACTATATAAATAATTTAGTCGAAAAGGCAGTTTTGAATTAAAATGCAGTATTTTTCACTATTTTTTAAAATAAGAATTTTATCATAAAAATACTAAAAATTGAACCAAAGTAAATTTTTGTGACCCACATACAAATAAAACGTTTATTTTGTCAAATATAATATATAAATGTGTTAAAAACTACATTTAAAATTGGCATTCCATCAAAAAGAGGAAAAACTGCATTTTTTGAAAAGTACTTATTTTATCCAAAAAATTGAATTTGTTCAAATATCATGTCCTATAAAATACATAAGATTAATGTTAATGTTATATAAAATAAAAAATGTGGTTAATACTATTCATAAAAACTATTTTATATCCCATTATATAATAATATTTTAATAATATATCGTTGTTTAGTAAAAGTTGGTATTGCATACAACGCATGCTCGAGGATGGTCGCTCTTGCATGTAATGTATGGAAAGTCAGCGCTGCATTCAATTAAATATTTCTTTGGTGTTTCATATAACATAATACAAAAATATTTCTTTAATATATTGAAAAAAATCTATAATCAGTGTGGCATGAAATAAATTCTTTCCAAATAACTTGTAATTGTGTGTTACACAACCCAAGTATAGTGTTGCATATACAACAAGATAATACGATGTTGTGTATAGGGAAAGCATATAATAGTGTAGAAAACAACAGAAGACATCAAAAAATTAAAAATAATTAATCGCACAAAATATCAGGGTGTTATAGTTTAGTATCAACCTTGGGAACTATACATAGGAAATCATAGGTTAGAGAACATAACCCTATGGATGAATTTATGGATAAGTATTGAAGATAATCCTATACTTTTGGTGTGGTGGAGATTATGTGTTTATTCCTATATATAAATCCATATCTAGATACTAAAATTGGACATGGTTCTGGAATAGATGTACCTAGGAGTAATAACTCTGACATGGTGTTCTGAGCCAAACTCAGGGTTACCTGGTACACAATAATGGGCCTAACAGTGCACCAAGTTTCACACTCCTAGGATGATATTATTAGGAGAATCCACATTTTCATTATAAACCACTATGAAGGATTTTGAAAATTAATAACCAGAGTTATACCAATGGTGTTTTAGATGGAAGATAAGGTGTAATTATTTAGAAATCTTATATATGATATTATGGATAAACCATAGTCTAAGGAAGGACCTATGTGGAAATAAATTGATGGAAAATTTATTTATTAAAGTTGTATTGAAAACCTTTTTTAAAAGGATATTTAGTTATTAAAAATATTTAAAGTATGTACATTGTATTTATTTTGAAAATTATATTAAGATGGTTTTAGAAAAGGACTACCAGTACATCAGGTGACAACCTATCAAGTTCGGTATGGTTATAGGCCTTGAACCTAGGACCGAAGGATGATAAGGGTTTCATGACAAACACTGATCAACACAATTTACTAGTTAATTTTTCATTGTTTTTAGTTAATTTTTTTAAAAAATATTGATGAAATAGTAGTATCACTTTTAAGGGTTAGAGATTAATATATTAACCATATCGGTTTTGGAAGATAGTTAAAGAAAAATATTCAAAGGTGACATTCTTTTATTGGACTTAAGATCCTTTAGATAAATCTTTTTGTGATTCATGCATCAATATTATTTTTTTGATTGAATTTGAAAATATATCAAATCACAACCAAATGTTGAAATTATGTTTATATAAATATATCAAGTAAGTATACATAGTAGTAAAAGTATTACCCAACATTATGAAAATGAGTTCTAAATAAAATTTATCATAATTCCTTAATTTCTATTGAACCTATGGTCTTCTAAATCATCAATTTTTTTTAAATTTCATCCATCAACATTCCATTGGACATTCACTTGTTCGATATTGATTACCACATTCAGTACCTAAAAATATTTACACTTTTCCTCCAAGTACGTATCTCTACTTTACACTGATGTTATCCTACTTAGAGACCTAGTTAAATGGTAGTCCATGTGACCTTTATACATTCCATTCTCTCTTTTATAGAGGATGGAATATAAACATATCTCACGACGTGGGTTTTAAAATGTAGGATGTATTAAGAAATCTATCACCATGATTGAGTTCAAATTTTATGGATGAAATTTAAAAAAGATGGGGAGAATGTGACGCCCCTGAAAATCTAATGTAATAACCTTGTATTCGATAGTGTGTATGACACAATACATGAAGCAAATAAGGTAATATAATTTCTAGATTATTTATAATATATTTACTATTTTAAATAGATTATATATAATTAAATGAATGCAACCTAGAGTTATCATGTGTTTTACGCATGAGCGACCTTCCTCAATGGCTTGCGTTACACACAAGACTGAGTTTTATCAAAAGAGAATATATTATTAAAATATAACGAGACTTAAAATAAATTTCAAATTTGTAGTTATGAATAGTAATAAATAACTTCTGAAAATTATGTTTTATACTAATATAGAATGAATTAATTGGTTACAAATTTATTAGAAATGAATATTAGAGGAAATTGAATATAATGTGAATATTTTTAAAGAAAACTATTTTTATGTCCAAAAAGTTTTTTTATGCTAATATATTAAATTAATTACAATTATTGAGTGATATTAGTGTAATATATATTTATATATATTATATTCAATCAATGTTTTTATAATCATCCATTTGTTTTGATAGGCATAAGATAAGAACAGACTCTATTTTACACATAAAAACTTATATTTTTATAAAAGAAATTTTACCACCTTTTAATAGGGAAACCATTTTAAATATCAATTTTGACACTTTAATTTATTTAATATTTAAAAAAAATTATATTTTAAATCGAAACATAATAATTAGGTTAGGGTGATTTTTTTTATATTTTTCAGAAACATTTCATTTTTTAATGAATTGTTAAAAATACTGATTTTCTGTTCAAAACTGATTATTAATCTAACTAATTTATAGGGTTAAATTATATTTGTAATTTAATTTAATTTTTTATTAGAAAATATTTTCAAAAATTAATACAATTTATTTCATTGTAATCATTTTCACTTTGAAATTGATTATAAAAATATAGTAAACTTCTAGACATTTGTACTTTAAAAACGTGCATTGTCATCCCGCCAGTGGTATTAAAATTAAATCAAATTCTTCTACTTCTATAATTTGAATTTAGAAAATTAATTCCATATTTTATATCATCATAATTTATAATGTCTAATACGACCAATTTTTTTTTTCAAAAATGATTAGTGAATGTAATTACAATTAATTACAATTATTAAGGGAAATTTAAGCTTAATAAAGACCTAAACCGTTATCTTAGGGGACCAAATGTTCTATCTATTGGTCCAACACCAATTGAATGGCCACAATTTTTCCATGAAACTTATATTTTTAGTTTTTTTGTTTTTTAATGATTTTTTGGTAAAAATGTGGGTACTCCTAACTTGTTATAAAGAAAACCAAGTGAGTCATTTTCCTCCACCCTAAAAGGCCACCACTTATCCCCATTACTAACACCTCTCAATCAACTTAGTTTCATAAAATATATTCCCAAATAGATTCCCAAAACCCCTCTCCTAGACCTTGAATCCTCCCTCTTGTAATAAATCATTCTTAGGAAACCCTTTGGTATAAACCCAAAGGAGTTAACCAATTTTTACGGCGTGGTTATCCAACGATCTCTTTTAATTTATCTACTCCTCCAACCCATAAATTATTTTTAAATAATTACTATATGACAAAGAAATATATAAAATATACTATGATATTTTATTATTAACATTTCGACCCACACTGACACACACATCCATTTAATGGGTAACAAACATACTGTTTCTGTGTACGGTGAACTACTGCCTCATGAAACAATAATTGTTCATTTTTCCATTACACCTCTCATGGTGGACATTATGAGGAAAATATTTTTATATATGATATATATGATATTTATTATGTATTTATACTTCTGTAATAATTTTATTACACATACCATTAACACTTTCCATTTTACGTTAATGCGATAACGTCGTTTGAGGAAGTGTGGACTACCACCCCCTAAATGGGATGTGATTCGTTCACAAGATACATGGAATGTATAAAAATTTGTTTTTACTAAAAATATGAGAAATAAAAAACCAATATATTATATTCATTACATAATTACATTTCTGTAAATATAATATAAATCATTTTCTATTTTATCATTTCACACACCTAAAAAGTGATAACGTTATTCATGGAGGTGTGGACCACCGCCTCCACAACATGATGTGATTACTTTTTCATCACAAGAAATATATATAAGTACATTTTATAAAATAATATTTTATTTATGATGTAATTATCATTACATAATTATATGGTGTTTCTTACCTAATTTCTATAATGATCATTGAAAAATTGGAACGTTTCTCATGCGTACGTACAACCTACCATCTCTATGACCATAACAATGATTAATTTTTTTATAACCATATTTAATGATTGATTTTAAAAGCAATTTTTTTGTATAAATATGATAATTATTTAATTGTTATTATTCTGGTGACGTTATATAATTACCCCTTTGACCATAGTTTACATACCAAAGTCATTTTTACACATATACTGAATTTGGTCAAAACACCCTATGTAAACATAATCGATTAAGTAGTTGTATAAAAAATAGTAAAAATTTAAATAAAATTTATAATAAAATTTAAAAAGGTTCCCAAGAACATATAAAATTAACATATATATATTATACATAATGTTAAAGGATGTTCAAACAAAAGGAAACTCAAGGTATGGGATTTTCATCTCATATTTTCTACATCTATGAGATAAATGTCAAGTTCACAAATTAATTATTTTGTGTGGTTTGTCTAATTTAAATTTTTCTATATTAAAAAATGAATTAAATTAACTTATTACTATTTAGAACTTCTATTAAATATTATTTCTTTTTTATGCATATGATTTAAAATGTTTCAATGTGGTATGAGACACTTTGGAATATGTAAATATTATTTTCCTCAATAATAACTTTAATGATATTTAAATGGTATTTATATTCATGGAAATTATATGACAATTTTTCAATAAAAACTTTAATTTCCTATCCTATGGTTATTTGTGACCATTTTCAAGTATTAGTACTTTTTCCCACTCTTTGGAACTCAAAATGCTTTACAAAATATTTATCATAAAACCCGGAATTATTTATCTCTTTAATCGGAGAACCTATTTTCCTCAAAAAACCAAGTTCTATTAAAAAAATAAAAAATGATTTTAAAATTATTTGTTAATGAAATTTTCATGATTTTATTCTTTTACTAATATTTTCAATGGAATCATATTATCAATTTCCCAACAAGGAATTTTTCACACCTTTTTACTGTGCAAAAAGAATATTAATTTTATCTTATATGTCCTGTACAAATTTACCTGCCATCATTTCATTGAACCTTACTTTTAATTTTTAAAAGATTAATTTCCAAAGAAAATGTTTTAAAAAGTGATTTTCAATGAAAAGGTTATTTAAAAGGTTTTACAAACAAAAGGATACTTCTCTCAAGAATGATTTTTAAGGATATTTTTATAGTATTTCTATTTATCAACAACAACCCTTTATTTTTACTCCACATGAGATTGTTGTATTGATATCATCACTATTCATCCTATGGATGATTTATTGTTGATTTATACAAGGGTAATATTCACATTAACTTCCTTGAATCATTTGTTATTACCTTTGAAATATTCAATCTCTTATGATAAATGAAAATTTAATTTTTTCTAGTTATTCGTTTTCATTTATTAGGGATATTACTATTACCTAAAATGTATACCATTTTACATATGGTGTATACATTGAATGTTTTTTGATTATTTTAAGAAATATTGATAATTTAATATTCTTTATTCAATAAGGATATTTGATATGGAATATTATTTATTTTTATTATTCGATATGAAAAATGATTTGGACTGTTAATTACATGTGAATCCCATAATTTATATATATCCTCGATGCATCGATAGGTTCCCATGAGGAAAATATGTTTCACAAAATAAACGAGTTTCTATCCATGGTTTGAAACCATCTCGTGAAAGGTCTTGATGGTATAGGTTTTCATGTTCCATTGAAATGATGTCCATTAAGAAAACATTTCCCTCATATTAGTATCAATTATTATTCATCCAAGAGATTTTTTCATCAACATATATATTGTTATGTTTCATTTTTAGTTATTTAGAAGAAATGTGTTTTAGTTTCATACAATTCTATAGTTATTCATCCTTATCTAGTTAATTTAATGTCATGTTTCTAGTTATTACCTTTCCATATTGTTTATGAACTTCCCTTATAGTTACTTGAATATATGGCACGTGAGTTTAGTTATTTACCATCTCATGATTATTATTCATATTTACTCATTATTTATTCTCATATACGTTACCCTTATAGAGAATTGGATCTCACCCTTACTATGATTCTTTCCTTAGGAGTTGAGGAAACTTACTATGAAAGATATTCATGGATTCACTGGATGAATTAGAGTCATCCTTAAAGTTATTTACTTAGAGAGAAGAAAAAATATTTTGTAATTAGTGTATTATTTTCTCATGTATGTATCTAGTTTTCCAATAATACGAAAATCTTTAATCCTTCAGGATTTGATTCCTTTTAAATATGCCAATGTAATTGGTAGAAGACAACAGATCTAGGCCTTCTAGGGTTGATTCACTACAAAAAATAAAAAACAATAAAAAAAAATCGCACAACATTAACTAATATTAGGTGGAGGAGGATCACTCGATGGATGAGGGTGAGGAAACTCCAAACCAATACCACACACAATACATAAAATATAATACAAGATCTTCTCAACTCTATGATACTGTTGCTCACACTCCTCCTCTATCTATCTCAGAATCCACTATATCATCTCGTCATAAGCTCTCAAACACTCATAATAATGACCATATGATGACAAAATCAATGAAAAATCTCCACAATCTACCTTTAAGATAACTTATGATAATGAAAAAGTACCATAATGACTCATAGGTGTATGTTGGGAACCAATACCGATTACCTGTCCATTCTCAACACCAGAAAGAGTCACATTTACCTAGCCCTCCTCATCGAAACCTGCATCACTAGTGGAATATGATTTTCTATCATCTTGAATCTTTCATTAATGAGAAGTCAAATCCTCATTAATTTCATTCAAATATAATTAGAAATTAGAAGAACAAAAAAATAAATATTAGTGATTTTTTTTTAAAAAAATTACTAATCACAATATGGAACTATCTGTCACCTACAAGTTATTTTGTATAAGGATCAGTATAAATGTTATTATAATAATCAAACTCTATAATAAAGGGGTTATTACGACCTATATAATGTAACATAAATTTCTCATTTAATGTTTGTATACATTAATAAATTATATGACTTACCATATTTCATCGATGTATTCCAAATGTATGACTTTTGCCCTATGTGTGACCTCCTACCTCCCCCAGATATGACATACAGATAATGAAATCCTATTAAAATTCTCTCATACCCATAACTTAGTAGATATATTATCAGGTATCTCAGAGATGAAAGACTGGACAAAAATAGTTGCAGAAGATCGATCCATATCTTACTTTCCGAGGTTGTGTAAAAACTAAAGAAAAAATTCATAAAGACAAATATCCCTTGAATAATGGATTGGATCACTCAGGATTTCAGCGATAAAAGACCTTAAATTCTATATGAAAATTAATAACAATATATAGACAATTCAATAATGTTTTAAAACTATATATTATTTATTAACAAACAATACAGTGGTTGAAAATCTGATGACAAACAGCAATGGCAACTTAGTCCCATGACATCTGTGACCCGAAAAAATAATTTATTAGAATCGCACCAGCCTACCTGAAAGCCAAATGCGAAACAAATATGAAAATAAAAACAAATAACTAGAATATTATAACAAAAATCACTACAAAACATAATTTAGAATGTATATATTATAAAAATAAATATACCTCCATAAATAAGGATCAAAATCAAGAGATAGGTGTCTCTCTATAACAGGGTCTGGAATCGTCAATAAATAAAGGCCACACCCCCTCTTAAAAGGCACAAAATCTTGTGAATGAGATGAATTAGGTTCATCAATAGGATGTCCATCATCACCGAGAGATCAAAATAGGTCATTGGGATTATCTGTAGGCATTTGAAACAAATAATATTAGCTGTAAGAAATTATTTATACAAATATAAAATATAAAAAACTTATAAATACAAGAATATAAGAATATTACAATTAAAAAATTATTAATCAAAATATAAGATATAAAAAAACTTATAAATACCATAATTTAATAATTACATGTAAATAAATACAAGAACATCATAATTTAACATATAAAAATTTGTTAATATTGATATAAAATATAAAAAACTAAAAACATTTATATAGAATATAATATTCATACCTGTCAATAATTATTAATACAAATATCAAATATAAAAAACTAATAATTTCTGGCATCAATGAAAGACCAAAATAGATCATTAGGTCCAACCATTTGAAATAAAAAATATTATCTATAAAAAATAAATAATTCAAATATAAAATATAAAAAATAATAAATACATGAATATAATACATCAATCATCATATTATTTATCATTTTCATTAAGGACATTATCTTTACCCTCATATTCAGTATCTTCAACTTCCATATTATTTTTAGTTTCATTATCTCTTATTACTTCATAAATATAATAAATATCATCATCCCTTAACTAGGGGGTTTCATATTTGATATTTATATCTTATCATGTAAGAGTTATATTTAGGGACATTTCTTCACAAATTTCAATATATTGCACTTCCACATACCCATTTTCGTTTTCAATAAACTAATTTCCATGTGATTTCATTTTTACTACACTCCACCAGTCATTCAAATATCTTAAAACATCACAGTAATTTTCATAATAAACGTAATGTGCTTGATGTTCCAATATAAATGGGTCATTTAATGTATGAAGACTATTATATTTAATATCACTAACTACATATTGTGGATGAAATCGAAACCCTTGATCAGTATTAAACAAATGACATTTAAAAATTATTACATAATTTTGTCCCAGATAACATAACATAATTATTTTATCCATCATACCGTAAAAGTCAACTTCACTTTCCATATGATGATATTCCTTAAAAAACACCACTATTCGTTGATTTTTGTGAGTCACAATATATGCATGTATTGAATCCAAATATATTACCCAGATACCCATTATATAATTTTTTCAATTTCAATGGAAAGTTTTTAGTACACATAATGGACTATATATTTTTTTACTTGTTTTCTTTCATAAAAAAATAAAAATTATTAATAATTGCAATTATTAAAAAAATATTTATTATTCCATAAAAAACAACTTAATATACCAGTCTTAGAATACAATATAAAAAATATTGTTGATGCCATTCTTAATTAGTAGATGTAGTTTTTATAAATTGATTTATTTTAAATGGTAATCATATATTCTATAAAACAATTAATGTAAATAAATTTATCTATTATAAAATTTTAACAAAATAATAAAAATAAATACATACTGCACAAATCCTTTAATTTATTCATAATTCTGGAGAAGATTTGTATGGGATCTATGCAGTTCTTCATTAAAAAACACAATTCACGATATCCACAAAAACCAATCTCAATATGACTAAAAAAAACATTGATGGCGATTAAAATCATAAATAATTTTCACATTACAACCAATATGGTAATATTTTGAAGGATATTCTGAGTGAAAATAATAAGGGGAGAAATTTGAAATTTCCTCCCATAAGTACGCTTCTTCAATTGTCCCTGAAACTAATACTTTGATACATACATTCTTATATACCATTTTCATACATCTATTAAATATGTACACCCATTAGAAATTTACCATCCCTCCAAATTATAATTGTATGAAAATTACAATATTAAATGTTCCATTGATTCAATAAATTATGGAGATAATATTTTCTCTAATTTACATATAATTAAAGAAACATATATTTATAGCATACTCATTGAATCATAATATGATGTTTCTACCAAAATATATCCAAATAAATATGTTATTTTGGGAAACATGCCGCTGAATGAAGAATTAAATAGTTCCATCGAGCAAGTACCCGAGTGGTGAGGGCTCTTGCTTTACAAACAAGAGACCCGAGTTCAAAAATGGGTGGGGACGAATTTCTGGATTACTATAGTAGTACTGTAGAAGGTAATATTCAGTATTGTAGTAGCCATAACTATTCTTCTGATTTGGGCCTTTGGGCCACCGGTTTGGGCCTATAGGTCTCATGGCCTTTGGGTCATTAAAGGACTTCAGGACTCAGGGCCTTCGGGAAATAGAGAGCATGGAGTTGCCCAGTCCAGAAAGAGAAGGCCCCAGAAGAGGATCAAAGTAATGAATAACAGTCACCAGAGTAGAGATAACTGGATTTGAAGAATGAGAGGGTATGAAAAATACCCTCAGGATCAGGCACCGTGCATCTTTGCATATGGAAATTCTAGTTGATTAGTAATGCAAGGTGGGGGGATAAGGAGATAAATGTTGCAGAAGCGGGGGAGGGGTGGTTCTATTGGTTTGCGCCTATGGGTACTGTAGTGGGTATTGTATTCTTTTGGACTTTTGGGTTAGGTATTGGCCTTCGAGTCATCTTGGGCCTTGTTCCTTGGGCCTATGGGTCATGTAAGGGTTCCCCTTCAACCTTTAAAATAGGGATTATCCAAAATAAAATAAAAAAGGGCTTAGGTCCATTCGGGGGGGATTCAATAGCCCTATAACTCCAACAAGTATCGATATTTCCAATTTTACATGAGAGTCATGAATTTTTAAATAAGTAGTATGCCCATTTTGGATGTAGTGAGAATAATTAGTTGCATAACAATCTGGTGGCCTCAAATCTATAATCCATTGATAGAATAAGAAATGAATTTCATCAGAAAGTGTTTAAGATGATCTTGGATACATTGAATTGTGTGATATTTTTTCATCAAATAATTCAAGTTCACGACGTCTCAAAATCTGGGGAATATCTATCTATTCCTTTTCCTTATTTTGGCCATACTAGGTGTGTCCAAAATGGTATAAAATATGTTATTTAAAAATATATTCTCAATATAAATTACATCTTGAATGTGACAAACTAAAAAACATGACCAATATTGAAGGTACCAAAAAATAATCCACTTTATCTAATCATGATATCTCAAAAAAATATTTATTTTTTATTTATTTATGGTTGGTCCAAAAGTATTAGGAGGTAATGTTGAGATGATTTATTTTACCTGAATACCTGAGAACACAGTAGTAGTTTTTTCTCTTTCAATTATACTTTTGTATAATTATTCTTGTTCTTTAAAAAAGGGTGATCCCTAGGAAAACATCTCTGATTATTGTCAAAATAACTATTATTTATACTATTATAAGAATAAATGATTTGTTCTGAGCCACGTAGTATGAAAATGATTTTAGACCATATGTACTCCATCCAGATAATAGACCATACACTTGAAAGTCACTGATCAACTATTTTAATGAATCCTTTTGCACAATATTATGACATGAAAATATATCTAATGTACTCACATCATAGATCCATATTGATATAAAATCATCAATTAGTGGCTTCAAAAAAAAATCAGTATTCATTTTTGGATGTCCTAGAGTTAATATCATCAAATATAAAAATGGTTTCTTCATCAGAATCCTAGGAGGTATGTTTTATGATGTAATGAAAATAGGCCAACAAGAATATTGACTTCCATAAGAACTAAATAGAAAAATCCTTTAGTAAAATACCCAACTATATGTTATAATATTTTAATCAAAATAAGGCTACATCAGATCAAATTATTTCCATGAATCAACATCACATGTATGATTTAAAATTTTACCAATAGAAATAATTAATTTATTTCATGTCATCAACGTATCTATGTTTCGAGACATAAATAAATACAATAAACGAGGTGTAATTAAGAAATAACTCAACAGTTTCACATGAAATTTGGGATTTCCTTATTGTTCCACCTTATAACTAGATTATCCACTTGTTTCATAATAAATTAATGATTTATAATCACTATAATATAAGATGAATTCATATAAAAAATCTTGGATATTTTGATAAGAAAGATCAAAATTATTGACCAATCTCTTACTTTCATAGAAAATTGTAGGCAATATATTTTTTTCAAGAAAAAAAGATTTAACCAATAATAATATCATATCAAAATAACTATTTTACCTTCTAAAATATGATTTAATAGACATAAATTTTTAACTGCTATATGTTTTCTCATTTGGAATCACATATATAAAGCCTCCTCAATATATTTTAAAAAACTGTAAAATTGAGAAGGTTTTGATTTTGGATTTGGAATATCATTCCAAGTTATTGTTTCCTAAATAGTAATAACAACAACCTCATATAATAAATTCTAAAATGATGGATATAAAACAAAAAAAAATCATTTTAGACTGACTTCTATCCTCCATGTTGATACCATAAAATATAATGTTTCTAAAAACAAAAATGAAATAGATGAATTCTAGAATTTTCAAATGTTTTGAATCTAATACGATTAAATTTCTTATAATGAAATTTAATAGTTACTTTGTAAATAAATTCTAAATTCGGTGATGAAAATGATGTAAATTTTTTAAAACCCTCAATGTTGAAACATTTTATTCCAGATACTTTGGGTTTTTTTAGATGATTTATCCATTCATGATCGCATTAAAGAAACTGATGTTTACTTCCTCAGTCCATAATTATCAAATTTTTTTTGAAAAAACAATAATAAATCCTGATCTTTTTTACTAATTAAAAATTATTATTACATTTAAACACCTTGGAATAATATATGGAATATGGTTGGAGTGAGGAACCTAGTTAGCACATGATTTTGACGTACATATTGTTTGAAAATAGAAAGAACAAAAATATTAAATATATTATATCATGTACATGAAATTTATTGAAAATAATGGAATATCTCTCAAATGGAGTCTTGTTTGGAAAATTTGACATCACCATTAGGTCCGGGATAAGATTTTTACCCTAGGCGCGACATAACATTTGTGTGTGTTAGGTGTTTGGTTAGAATATAAGCGAGGATAGTTCATTTAATATGTTTATTATATATTTTTAGAAAAAAATATATCCCAAACTGTGTATTGTATGAATAAGTAGAGACAACTGTTAGGTCCGTGATTTTAGGTTTAACCTACATGAGATATAACATTTGTACGCATTGAGAGTTAGGTTACATCACACATGATTATAATTAATTTAATATTTTTATATTATTTGTTAAGAAAATGAAGTAACTCCATAACGGTGTATCATACCAGAAATCTAAGACCACCATTTTTAGGGATCTTGGGTTTACCCAAAGTACGACATTACATTTGTGCACATCAGGTTTTTGGTAACATCACACACGAGGGTATCCTTTTTAAAATTTTATTAATATTATATATATATTTAAAAACATTTATTTGAATTATTCATACTCAATATATTAATTAATAAAACATTTATATTAAGTATTATGAAATTATAAGTGTTGTTATTATTTTTTTATATTTTTTTCATAGTAGAATTTTTTTTGTATTTATTAAAAATATTTCTTAATTTTTACTAGTTCATAAAATTATCTATTTAGTAATAATAATTATTTATTATTTATAACTAAATTTATAATAAATATTACTAATTTTTAACAAATACACGTATTTCATATTTTTTGTTTTAAAATTTGTCACAATTTATCACAATTTACTTAAATTTTCAATGATTTATAATATTTTGAAATTAACACTAATATTGACTATTTATAAAAAATATTGACTAATTAATTATTAATTATTATAAATTATTTAATTATTATTAATAATTATTTAAATTATTATTTCATTTTTAATAATTACTATATTTATATATCGTGATTTCTTAATTAGTATAAATACATCAAATATATCCAAACTCTTTTTTAAACAAATATACATATCAAATATATAAGAACGCACACACACACACACACACATATAACATAAACCTTATATGTTTTTTAAAATGCTTATATATTGATATTCAGATCCAACTATATATAAATATACATTATATGTTTCATATATGTCTGTTTTAAAAAATATATATAATAAATCAATACACACACACACACATATCAAAAACCTTATATGTTTTTTTAAAACATTTATATATGTATATTCACATGTAAACATACATACATACATACATATAAACACACACACAAACACACACATATATATTTCAAAAAAATTCCACTTTTTTCAAAACTTTTATATATGTATATTTAAATGTTAATATACATACATACCTAAATATATAAATATATATATTAAAAATGTTACATGTTTATATATATATATATATTAAGAACCTTACATGTTTCTTTAAAACTTTTACATATGTATATTCACAAGGTAATATATATATATATATATTATAAGATTTCTTAATAAATATAAATTGAATAAATATATTCTCCCCACTATTTAGACCAATATACATACCAAATCTATACATACATACATGAAGACACACACACATAGAATTAAAAATCATACATGTTTTTTAAAAACATTTATATATGTATACATTGACATGTTAATATATTTATATATACACACACACATAAATATATCCAATTGTTTTAAGAAATTATTCACATAAAATTTTAAAAAAGAAAATTAATAAGAATATAATAATCAAACATCGTTTAATATATTTTCTATAATTAATGTATTATCACATTTCATAAAAAATCATATCACCATAAGAATGAAATAAAATCAACCAATTAAATATATTTACATAAACTCTGTCAATATTAGATATTCCAAAACAGTATTTCATAATAAATATATTTCTAATAATAAAATAATATAATATATATGGAGAAACCTGAAATATTAATCAAAAAAGTATATTAAATCTAAAAATTAAATAATGAGAAAAATTCCTAAAAATCAATTAAAATTACTAAAGCGGACCCGATGAACAGATAAATATGGAATAATAAATTTAATGAAAACCAAAATACTGTAGAAATAATGAAAATCATATAAATTTATTAATATAAGGTTTTTACAAACTAAATCATGTACGATTAAATTAGAAAGATAAAAAATAATGAAAGTTGATACAAGAGGAATATTTATAAAGATGATACGAACAAGAATCTAAAAAAGATAACTATAATGGAGAATTTTGGAGGGGGAAATGGATATCAGGTGTCGTGGATGGTTTTAGAGAAGGATAATAAACATGAGGGAGAGGAAGAAGGAGGTCGTACGTTTTAATTTAATATTTACTGCGATGGGTTAATTGTGGCAGAATTAATTACTTCAAAAAAACATTTCCCTCAAAAGTTTTGTGTTGGAAATTATTTTCCATCCTAAAGAGTTCATGAGTGACGAAAATTAGTGATATAATTCTACATCAGTCGAAATTATCCGTCGTAAAATAATTTCATGTTCGGTGGTGGGAATTCACGACAATTTTATTTTTGATGGAACATGATTCTTCATCGTAAAGATGAATTTTTGTTATATAGAAAATGTTCCATCACAAATAATTTCTTTTTCTAAACATTGTATGATGGATCAATTTTTCATCACAATTTTCATATCCCAAATAGCATATTTTCGAGTAGGGTATGATTTCTTATTCCAAAATGATTAAAGACTCTTGAACTACCATGATTTATTCCATGACAATATTTTATGATCTATAATATGAAGGGTATGGTTTTCAAATGTCATTTTCATGTTTTGATACACATATGCTCATGTTATAAGATATATTTCTTATTTACCCATAATGGGAATCTGAGCTCACCCTTTCTTATGTTTCCTCTCCCCAAGTTATAAAGACATGTTTTAAGTAGGGTATGTTTGTGAAGAGTACTAAATAAGAATATATTTATGGGAGATAATGAAGATATTTCACTAAATTATAAGATTGTGTACCTATTCTCTAATGACACTAAACTATTATGGTATACATGCCTGTGTTTGTGTAATGTATTTAATATTCATCTAAAAAGATTTAATATATATGATTGAAAATACTGGGTCGCTATATTGTGTGTACGTTTGGTTACCACCTCCAAGAAGTGATAAAATTTATATTTCATTTTCACTTAAATGGATAGTAATAAGGATAAATTAATTAATATTTATGATTTTTTTAAATAACAATAATTCTTGAAAATTAATATTTTCTTTACCTGTCTTTCAATCCATCCATCAAAAAGTGGAAACATCACTCATGCATATGTACTAATCACTGTCTCCATGAGTGATGCATTTTGTTTTTCAACACCACTTTTTATGAGTGGCTATAAAAGTATATATAAAATGAATAAATTGCATATTTATTAAATTATTTATATTTTGGATATGATGAAACCATTACCATGGTACAAGTACTGGAGTCATCACACTAAAATATGCAAGGAAAACAGACCATTTTTACCTGAATAGTGGTAATAATGAGGAATTTTCTAGAAAGAGATCATTGAAATTTATAATGGGAAGATATATCGTAAATTTTATATGAATATGGTTATATTATAGATCTATAATAAATCTATATTAACTAGAAATGTGGTTGGAATGAATAAAATGTATGATGAGGGTTTAGTTATAGGATTTATGTTGCAATATCATTTATATTAAGGATTATTTATGTCAAATTTACATTGAGGGAAATAATATTATCCTTACCCTTTAAAATCCATATATTGTCTTCTATTAAGGTTATTTTTAGGATTTTAATTTTTTCATTAAATTCTACTCTTTTTTTATATAAATGTTTTTAGAAAATACTTTTAAGAAAAGTCAAAATTAGCTCCTCTTTGGATAGAAAACTTTTTCTTCCATTCTCGTTAAAAAAATTTCAATAATGTTTTTAATATTCTCCAATGATTGATTAAAATAAAATTTAACCATATTTTACTTTCTATAAAAAAATTTAAAAAATATTATATTCGTTTTATTAATGATGTAATTTTCACCTAAGGTGTGAATGAAATATTTTTTTAACATATACCACATGAAAAGATTTTCTATCATCAGTACTACTACTTATTTTTATATTAATTTACATGTTTCGATGGTTTTTATAATTTTTGTCAAATATTTTCCAAATATTTATATTTTAAATAAGTTATTTAAAAATAAACTGTTTATGTTAACCATGAAATGTCCTAGTATTATTTTAATAATATTTTATTCTATGTAAAAAATAATTAATGTTACTTATATTTCATTATGGATATGATCCAAAAATACCATTTGTATTATTTCTATTCATGGTTTTTTATTTTGATGATGAAATATTTATGAAACACATTTTCAATACTACGGGTTAAGCTATGAGAAAATGATAAATGTTGCCATGATTTAGTTGAATATATATGAATAGATTATGATTATGTCATGGGTGGGTTCATTATATCACTCCAATACGTTCTTTAATTCTATATAGATGTGTCACGAGGTGATGATGATAAGCACGAACAATATTTCGAATAACTATGTTCACATTTCGATGCATGAGTATGATTAATTATAGATATACTCACAAAATTATATGGGTATATTATTGCGAATAGCCAAGTCCAAATTATGATGTTTGAGTATGATTTAATTAATCTATTATCACAATATTATTCAGGGAAATTACTTTGAATAACAATTTTTTTAAACCCCTAAAATTCTAAAATAGTAACATTTTATTGAATAGTTTGTGTGACATGCAACACCGAACGTAGAAAAGAATTTAACCTCTTGATACTTTATGGTATATTTAATATTTTAAAAAATATAATATATTATATATCTTGAAATTCATGAAATACTGAGTTTTCCTTTCATTACATGCCACAATGACTTTCTTCGATGGCTTTTGTTACATACAAGACCATGTTTTACGGAACAATAACATATTATTAAAATATTATTATTTAATATAATTAGATATAAGCTAGCTATTAAATTGGATGTTATGAATAAGATTTACTAAATTATAAAAATATATGGTTTAAAAAAGTATAAATTCAATTCATTGGTTATTAATTTATTATAAATGAAAATAAAAACAAATTGAATATAATGGAAATGTTTTCATAATAATACAATTTTTATGCTCCCAAATGAATTTTGTCTTAATAAATTAAATTAATTAATATTAGTGAATGATATTAAGGAAATATATATTTTATATGTTCAATCAATTTTTTTACATTCATCCAATAGATTTTATAGGCATAATATAAGAACAGACCCAATTTTACATATAAAACTTTATTTTCATAATTTTAGTTTTTTCGACTTTTAATGACGCACCTATTTTAAATATAAATTTTGAAAATTTTATAAATATAAAATGAAAAAATAAAATTCCTTTTTATATTTTAAAATCTAAATTTACTTTGTGTATTTTTATGAGAGGTTTCATTTTTTTATGAATAACGAAAAATACTGAATTTTAATTGAAAACTTTTTTTATGTAAATAATTCAAAGTGTTAAATTATATTGTAATTTTTTGAACATAATTTTTTTTCAATTATATATCAATTAATATAATTACATTAATTTTAGTCAATTTATAAATGAATTTTATATAAAAATACTTCAATGTTTTGAACATTTTTACTTTAAAAACCTGCCTTCTCAATTCTTATGTAGGTTTTTTAAATTAATTTCTTAAACATATGTTATGGTAATTTGAAAAAATGGGTTAAATATTTGGAATAATAATATTTTATAATTTATAGTTATTTCATATTAGTGTTTTACCAAAAAATATTAGTGAAAGATGTAAAAATTAATTACAACTATTAATATAAAATTAAGCTCAACAAGGGACTAAACCGTAAGCTTAAGGGAAACAATGACTTAGAAACATGTCCAAAACTTCTTTTATAGATGTATTTAGAATATATAATCCATTGGTAATAATTTGGATCATTATTTGTGGAAAATTATGTAAGGGATACCTCTTAATTATGGTTACTGTTTTATACTTAAAAGAATGACCCCCTCCTCCTGTATAAAAGGGAACTCAACCCTCCAACTTATTCATACATATAAATCCATTTGATTCATCCAAAATATTAAAAAATAATATCTAAACATACATATCCTCATCCTAGATGAATTATATTCTGAATTAGGAAAACCAAGAAATCCTTTTAGTGTAAACCAAATGGAGTTACCCGAATAAGAGGCAACATTCTTCAACGATCACTTTTGTTTCATTTAATTCTCCACCCCTGAAATTATTTTTATATAATAATTATAAATTACCTAATTATACTAAATATAATGATATTTATTTATGAAAAGAGTTAAACCAACACTTTCACACATATCCATCAAATGTGATACACAATCATCATTCGCGTGTATGACAAACTACCGCCTCACGAACTGATGTCTTTCGTTCTTCCATTACCACTTTTCATGGTTGGAAATAATGATAGTTTTATAGATTATATTTTATAAATATGATATTTATTGTGTATTTATTCTTTTTTAATTCTTATATAATTCATATCTTCATTTTTTTATTTTTTGGGAATATGATAAAATTATTTGTAGATCTGTGGACTACCGCCTCCTCAAAGTGATGCGATTCGTTGACACTTTACATTGAATGTAATAACGATTGGTTTTAATAAAATTATTTGAAATATATGACATTAATATGAAACCATAATTATATTACACACACACACACACACACATATATATATATATAATCTACATTTAAATCTTTTAAATACAATAAGGAAATATAATTAATGTTTATGCATACGTATGACCTAATATCTCTATGAACGTTGCATTTAATTTCCAATCTACCAATTGTATGGATTATTATAAATAAATATATACAGAATTTATGTGATACTTATATCATGGTTTTTATCCTGGATATTATGATATCATGATTGATGTAAGAATAAAAAAAATAACATGTCAAAACATTCTCGAAAAACTAGGCAATTAACACCCACAATAGTGAAAATAATGAAAGATTGTAAATAAATTTGTAATATCACATTATAATAAGTAAATATATGATAATTTAAATACTATTATGGTTTGTGTATAATTTAATAACCTGCTTAAAATAATTATATAATAGGTAAAAGTACATTCACCCAAAATGAAATGCATGGTAAGAGATTTTGTCTCAATTTCATTTCATTGTGGCATATTGTAATGTTAAGAACCTAGTTTCTTTTATATGGTGTATATAATAACAATTTTAAATTTAATATCATTAATAATTTATTATTCATGGTATTTTGAGTTTAAATTTGAATTATTTCATCTAATGGTTTTTAAACATCAAGATACCATGTGGTAAATAAATTTCAAAACTCAATTCCTTTCCATTAGGTTATATAACATCCTTATTGTCTTTAATATTTTATGATTATGTGTATAAATAATTTTAATATCTGTTTATGTATTTTAAAATCTTATATTTTTATTTAAAATTGATACACATAATCAATTCATTTGTTAATTCTCACTTCAATATTATCATAATTTTAAGGGTTTATTTCACAATCTCATTCTTATCAAGATTTCATATTCCTAAAATTACATTAAAATAATTTATAAGAAAATTGTTCAATAAAAACTTTGATTGTCATATCCTATGGTTATTAATTGCCTTTTTCAAGTAATATTACCATTTTACTACTCTTTGGCATTCAAAATGTTTTAGAAAAGGTTTTTATTAAAACTAGAATTTTTTTTCTCTATTTCATCGGTAACTTGTTTTCTCTCAAAACCATGTTTTATAAAGATGTTTTCAATTTTTTAAAAACATATAAAAATGATTTATTAATGAAATTTTTACCCCTTCTATCTTTTAATTTTTTTTCAAAGGAATATTATTGTGTGTTTTCAAATAAAAAACATTTTAATCCATTTTACCATGAAGAACATATTTTTTCCAGGTACAACATGTACGGATTTACACAACATATTTTGTTCAAAGATTCCACTGAATGTTAAAAAGATTACTTTTTAATGAAATTTTTTCATTTGTTATTTAAAAAAATGTTTTTTAAAAAGTTTTTTAATTTTTTTTTTCAAAATAAAAAGTAAAGTTTCCACCAGAATGTTTTTAAAATCAAATTTTTATAATATTTAATTTCATAAACATCAAAAAAATATTTTACTCTAATTAGGATATGTTTTATTAATTCCATACTTATTCTTCCTATGTATAGTTTATGATTGATTTGTCGAAGGAAAATATTGATATTAACTTCCCTGATTCATTTTTGTAGTCCCCTTGAAATATTAACTTTCATGCGATCATTATATATTAAATTTCCCATTATTATTCATATCATTAATCATGGATATGTTTATTTCATAAGCCATATACCATTTTTACATGTAGGATTTACATTGAATGTTATTTTATTTTTTGGGAAAATATTAATAAATCTGTATCATTTACTTAATATGGATATTTGATAAGGAACATTGTTTATTGATAAAATTGGTTATTTTATATATGATTAATTCTTTGTAAATGAACTACATGGGTGGGGGACTAGTTAAATATATCCCCTTGATTCATGAGTAGTATCATGTGATGAATTCAGTTAAATAAAAACCCTTCACATTTATTTCTAATTAGTTTTAAACTTTCTCGTGAATAGTCTTGATAGTAGAGTTATGGTTGGCCAACCAATTTGTTTTCTTCCCAGTATGTTTAAAACTATCTTGAGGATAGATATTTATAGTAAAAGTATCATTTTCCTAGGAAATATGATGTTTGATAATTAAGTATTACCTTTATTTAGTATTTAATTATTATTATCTGTGAGATTTTTTCTTTGACATTATATATGGATACATTTCATTCTCATTTCATTGATTAAATGTCCTGTGTTTTAGTTATTTTCATTACCTTATTGATGATAAATTATCTAGTTATTTTAATTTTATGTGTTTCTAGTTATTTACCATTCCATATTATTTGTGGAATTCCGTTATAGTTTATTGAATATATGGAATATGTGTTTAGTTATTTAATTTATATATTGATTATAATCACAATTCATTATTTATTCCACTGTACTTATCCTTTAATGTGAATTTTAGCTCACCCTTATTTTTTCCCTTCCCTAGAAATCCAATAAGTGTACTAAGAAATATATTCAGGGATATTTTAATTGGGAATAAAGTTATTATCGAAAAACATTATGTCGTAATATGTGTATCCATTTTTAATTAAGGAATAATGTATCTATCTCATTTAAAAAGAGTACTAAACGGATTGGTCCATTGGGATTTTATTTCTTTCAATCATTCCAATTTAATATTTGTAGACACTTGCTCTGGGATTATTCTGTTTGGGGAACTATAGTTGGTAGCAAAGGATATTTAATAGAGACCTTGGAATCTATATTTAACAAAGAATAGATTGGGGGATATAACCCTATGATAGAATTTGGGGATTAGATTTTATGAAATATATTTTTTCATTAATTTAAGAGTTATAAATAGCATCATAGGATTATGAGATTAAAATCGATCATATGTTCTAAGTTGAAAACATCTCTTTTTTGGTTTAATGTAATGGGAGTCTACCAAGATTAAATATATTTTGGGAGAAATTTATTGCAATAGAACTAATTAGTTTAGTAAATGTTTTTGAATAAAAGATATTTTAGTAATAATGCAATTACATTTTAGGTACATGAGTTTAAATGTATTAATAAACATTAGGGTTGATATAAAAATATGACTATTATGATTCGTAAAAAAAATTAGTTGTATTGAAACCCCTAGTAAAAATGTTATTTAATGATTAATTTAGTTTCAAGGATTTAAATCATAATTTTAGAAAATATCAACACAATTATATCAATATTGTTTATAAAAAAGGACAACATTTATTCCAAGTGACAACCCATAAAATATGGTGAGGCAGTGGGGATTGAGCCCATGACCAAAGGATGACAAGCATTTCTCACTTACCACTGTATTACATCATGTCTTGGTTAATATTTCATTATTTTTATTAAAAACAATTGTTGGATAAATATTAATAATGAACTAGTAGTATTGATTTTGAGGATTAGATATTAATTTATTCACTATATTGATTTTGTAAAATAGTTAGACACAAATATAAAGACTTGTTTTGTGGATCTTATGACAAGTTAAAAAAAACTTTTAGTGCTTCAAGAATGGAAATTCATTTTTGGATATTCATTTAATAGAGTAATGGATAAAATTAAAAAAGATTTAAGCACATAAAATGGATAAAATTGTTTATATTTCATTATATTCGTAGTCTATTAAATAATTACTCAACATTTTGAAAATTATCGCCAAACAAAAATTTTATCCTGATACCTTAATTTTTGTTGAACTCATGGTCTTCTAAATAATCATAGATTTATGGACTTGAGGCTCTAAATATTCTATTGATAATTCACCTGTTTGTGATCAATAACCTAAATCACTCCCTTTAATTATTTACACTTTTCCTCAACGTCCATATTTTCACTTGCCAAAAATTCTTTCCTATGTATAAACCTAGTTATATTCTATTCAATATTGTTGTTGTACATTCATTTTTTCTTATTATGAGTATATTTTATAAACCCTTCTCACGTTATGAGATATCAATGATGTTATTTTCAAATTTAAAACCAATGATTACCAAGATCAATTTTAAATTGAAATGATGGAATTTATTTAGGGTTTGGTGAATGTGACACCCTAGAAATTGAAAAAGATAAACTTTTTATTCAATATCATCTATGACATGAAACACCAAACAAAGATAGGAATATAACCTATTATGATTTTATGGTATATTTAATATTTTAAATAAATTTTAAATATTCTATAGCTTTAAATGCATGAAATACTATGATTTCATTGAGTTACACACAACAATGACTTTCTTTGATGGCTTTAATTATATGTAAGACCTATTTTATATAAAAAGTATATATTATTAAAATATTAATATTTTATATATTAAGATATAAAATATCAGCTAAATTTGAGTTTATGAATAATATTTACTATCTTAGGAAAATATATTTCTTAAAAAATATAAAATTAGTTCATTGGTTACTAATTTATTATCAATGAAAATTCAAACCAATTGAATATAAATGAAATGTTTTAATAAAAAACTATTTTATGGCCTCAAAGGGTTTTTGTCTTAGTAAATTAAATTAATTTATATTTTTTAAAGATATTAATGATATATATTTATATGATAAATATTCTATAAAATATTTTTTACATTCATCCAGTATATTTTATAGGCATAATATAACAACAAACAAAATTTTATGAATAAAAGCAGTATTTTTATAAAGGTAGTTGTGCCACCTTTTAGTAGAGAACCTATTTTAAATATAAATTTTAAATATTTATAAATTTAATATGATAAAATAAACTTAATTTTTGAAATCATAATATCTAAGTATAATTTTCATGAAATTTTTGTATTTTAATGTGAATTTTTATTAATTGACAAATAGTGAAAATACAGAATTTAAAATGAAAAATGATTTTCCATGTAAATAATTTATATGTTTAATTATATTTTAAATTGGTTTTAAAGTATAATTAGTTCAATTATATATCAATTAATCCAATTTAGGTCATTGAAATGAATTTCACATTAAAACTGGATATAAAAACATTTTATTCTTTTGAACATTTTTAATTTAAAAGCCCGCTTTCTCATCCTCTATATGGGATTAAACATAAATTAATTTATGAAACTTATTAGATTATATTTTTTATAAATGTATTACATATTTGGATTCAAAATAATTTATAAAGTATAGTTTTTTCAACTCAATTTTTTCACTAGAAATATTAGTGAATGCTGTTGAAATTGGTTGTAACGATTAATGTAAAATTAAGGTTAACAAGGGAGTAAATCATAAAATTATTGGCCAAAATGACCTATAAACTTGATCAAAAAATGTTTTTGACATATATTTCAACCATATACTCCCTTATTTCAAATTATTATCATTATTGGAGGAACATGATATAAGGGATACCTCTAAATAGTGTTTACCTTTATATATTTACAAGAATGCCACTCCTCCTCTGCTATAAAAGGGCACCCACCCCTCCAATATAGTCCCAAATATCATGAAATTTGGCTTTTCAAAACCCTGAAAAAATAATATTCAAGCACCAATCTTCTCATAATAGAATAATAAATTTTTTATTAAGGAAAACTAGGTAAGAATTTTAGTATAAACCAAAAGGATATACACGAATAAGAGGTAACATTCTTCAACGATCACTTTTGTTTCATTCACATATACACCCCTTATATTATTTTTATATCATGATTATATAGTAAATTTATTTTATTAAATTTATTAATATTTTTATTCTAATATTTTTACCTAAACTTTCACACACATTCATTAAATGGGATACCCAATAATCGTTCGTGTGTTTGGAAAACTACCGCCTTGCGAGCTGATGTCGTTTGTTATTCCATTACCACCATTAAAGGTTGTAAATAATGGTGGATTTATATTTTATATATGATATTTATAATTTATTTATTCTTATTAAATTTTTATATAAAACACACTTTCATTCTTTATTTTTTTTAGGAATACCATAACATATTTTGTGGACATGTGGATTACCACCTCCTCAAAGTGATGTGATTCATTCAAAAATTAAATGGAATGTATTAAGGATGATTTTAATAATAATATGAGAAATATATGATGTAAATTTGATATCTAAATTATAATATTTATATATATATATATAATCTATTTTTAATTCTACTAAATATGATAAGGAAATCGAAGTAACATTTATGTGTACGTACGACCTGCCGTCTCCATGAATGATGCATATCATTTCCTCTATAAAAATTTTATGGATTATTTTAAATAAATATGTACTGAATATAAATGTTAAATATATCATGTTTCAAATACTTGTTATTCGTTAAATATTATCTACGTAAGAATAATAAAAATAACAAGTCAAAACACACTCGAAAAACTAGGCAACTAATATCTTAAATAGTGAAAATGAAAAATGATTGTTAACATAAATGAAATAATATTTTATAATAATTTAATATATGATGTTAAAAATATTTTTATGATTTTATTATAATTTAATAACATTATTAAAACAGTTTTATAGGAGGATAAAGGATTTTTACCCAAAATAAAAGGCAAGGTAATGGATTCCATATTAATTTCATTTCTTTCTGGAATATTGTATTATTATGCACCTAGATTATTTTATAAGGTGTATATACTTTCCATTTAACATTTAATATCATGAATAATTAATTATTCATGTTATTATGAGTTTTAATTCGAATTATTTATTCTATGGCAATTTGAACATAAAGTTACCAAATGGTAAACAAAATCATAACTTAATTCTTTTTCCTTGGGTTATATTACTTCTTAATTATCATTAATATTATATGATTATATGTATAATGAATTTTAATATTTATTTATTTCTTTATAATTATTATATGTGTATTTATAGTAGATACAAATAATCAATTCATTGATTAATTCTCACTTCAACATTATAATCATTATAAGGGATTATTTAATAATATTAATTTAATCAATATTTTTACTGTGAAAATTATATTAAAATTATATATGTGATAATATTTCAATAAAACATTGAATTTTTTCCTCTTACAGTTATTAATGACCCTTTTTCAATAAATAATACAATTTCTCAACTCTTTGGTACTCAGAATATTTTAGAAACTATTTTTAAGAAAACCTAACTTTATTTCATTCTTCAGTCGAAAATTTGTTTTCTATCAAAAACATATTTATAAAAATGTTTTAATTTTTAATTAACTTTTCAAAATTATTTATAAAAAAATTACCCCTTTTGTGTTTTACTTATTGTTTTAAAGGAATATTCTTATCTATTTATAAATAAGGGAATTTTTAAATCTTTTTACCATGCAAAAAGAATGTTATTTTTATCTTGTATGAAATATATAGATTTTACCATCATCAATTCTTAGAATCTTCCTTTTCTAGTGAAAGATGACACTGTTTAAATATTTTTTTAAAAAATCTATTTTCAGAGAAATTTATTTTTATTTGTTTTCCAAATATAAGGATATTTTCATCAATAATGTTTTTTAAAAGATATTTTTATATTATTTCAACTAATCAACAAAAACAACCCGTTTCAATATACTTGGAATATGTTGTACTGATACCTTACTTACTCTTATTCATGATGGTTCATGATAGAATTGTCAATGTACAATATTGACATTAAATTCTTCGATTCAATTTTTGAAGTCCCCTTAAAATATTCAATTTCCTATGAGAATTGAATATCAATTTTACCCTAATTATCAATATCAATTATCATGGATATGTTTATTTCCTAAATTGTAAATAATTATTACATATGATGTTTAATTTTAATTTTATTTGATTTATTGGGGAAATAATATTTAATCCAGATCCTTCCCTTAATATGGCTATTTTATAAGGCACATTTATTATGAATTAAATTGATTATTAGATATACGAGAAATGATTTTACTTGCACTACAAGGGTTGGGGACTGGTTAATGTAAGCCCTCTAATGCATTGGGAGTATCATGGGATGAATTCAGTGGGATAAAAATCATTCACATTTATATTTAATCTATTATAAACTCTCTTGTGAAAGTTATTAATAAGAGAGTTATGGGCAGTCAATCCAAATCGGTTTTTACCCAGTATGTTTTAAACTATCTTGAGGATAAATATTGACTGTAAATGTATCATGTTTCTGTGAAACATGACATTTGATAATTACTCATTTTATTTTTTCATTATTTACTTATTAATATCCATGTTATTTTTTATTTAACTTTATATATGGTTTCATTTCATTATTAGTTCATTGATTAAATGGATTTTTTTCTATTATTTTCCTTTCAATATTGATTTTTTCCTTATCCAGTTTTTTGAATGGAAGGTGATTTCAGTTATTTACATTTCTATACTGTTTATGAAATTACTTCTCATTTTATTGATTATATAGAATGTGTTTTTAGTTATCACCATTCCATATGGAATGTTATCATTGATTAATTATTTATTCCCCTGTACTTAATCCTTACTGAGCATTTGAGATCATCCTTATTTTGTTTCCTCCCCCAATAATCCAAGAAGTGTACTGAGAATGATATACATGGATATTCTAAGTGAGAATAAAGCTATTATCAAAATAAATTATTTTTTAGTTAGTGTATCCAATTTTAATACAAGACTCACGTATGTTTCCTATTTACAAAAACTAATAAATTGATCTATGCTTAGAGATTTAATTATTTATAATCATGCCAATGTAGTGGTAGTAGACACCAAATCAGAGCATAATGTGGTCGGGTTGCTACAATGTTCACAATATTAATATTTTTGTTTTTATGATCCTATATTCTTATGTGATGGATCTTGAATGATGATTACTTCTTTGACACCCTTATGATCATATTTTACTCTCTTATGATTGATATCTACTATGATTATCCTAACCAAGAATCTGAGCTCGCCATTTCTTATGTTTTCCTTCCCCAAGTTTTGAAGGATGTTTATAAGTATGATATGTCTATAACAGTACTAATACAAAAAAAATTGTGGAATATGTTGAAGATATTTTAAGAAATAGATTGATTATGTATCATATCCCCAATGAAACTAATCATTTATAGTCATTAGGAGTGTATAATTTTTATACGTAATGAATATTAATCTATAAATATGTAATATTTATGTATGTTATTATTGGGTCTAAATATAAATTTTCACTTGGAAAAATTAACAACAATAACATAAAGTGTCTTTATAATAATATTTTATTTACTCAAATGATTATGAACAATTTTGTGTATGTGAATATTTTTTATTAGGTAAAATAATCAAATAACTTTTTTACAGTTAAGGTAAAGGGTAAATTATTTATTATTACTAACAAATAAAAATATATGTTGTCTGATAAATATAGTATCCCAAGTTGAATTTTCCGCCCTCATTACTTTTAATGATGATTTGGGTAGGTATGGGATTGTTTAGGTTGTGAAAGACAAGTATGAATCATTTTAAATGTTCAAAGTGTTCAAAATGAAGGAAAAGAATAAACATATAAAATAATGAACATACATTTTTGGTCTAGGATGGTAAAAATTAAGCTAAAAATTACATGACTATCTAAGAGATAATAATATACTGTCACAACTCAATCCTACAAGTATTTTACAGTTGAATGGTCTATCTAAAAGGATGAACCAAACATTATTGTATAAGGTTCATACTATGATTATTCATAAGAACCATTTTTTTTATTTTTTAGTATGATCACAATAAACTAACTTGTTTATACTAAAATATGCTTCTTCAATTGGTATTTATAAGACACAACATGATATGTGAAAAACAGGATGGAATTCAATATACCTTTCATAATTATTTCTTATCATGAGGTGCCACACCCCAGTTTTTATATTCTTCTTTTATTTTGGTTTATCTTGTAGTAATTGGTTTATCTCTCGTGTTTCATGTTTTCAAGAATAAATTTTGAGTTTCATGTTGGTTATAAACTATTACACGGTTCGGGTACATGGTCAAGGAGGTAAACATGAAGCCTCTTGTGGATGACCTCTTTTTTAGTTAACTTTGAACTTACACGGTTTGATTTATATGGATTTAGCAAGGTTTGATCCAAACTTTGCGACTCATAGGAGAAAACATGTGTGTTCTTGGTTGTCTCTCATTGAGGGTTCATGTCCTAAGTATGGTTAGACAAACCGTGTAGATGGAATTCACATTGTTCTATAATTTTTAGCAGAATCCATGCACATGATTGGCACACAGTTTCCCAAACCATGTGAACAAATAGTGTGGGGGTCCACCGTGTTTAGTAAGCGGCACATGGTTGGCATAAAATTTGGGAAACAATGTGGATTAACCATAAATAGTGCCAATGTGTCTTAAAAATTTTAATTTAACTTTCTAACCTCTTGATATTTTATTCCCAAAATGTATCATTTCCTCCCCTCGTAGCTTATGCTACTTCAAAAGAGCTCCTACCAACTCTAACACACATCACCTTCTCTCCCTATGGTAAAATAAAGTGATTTATTCTAGGTTTGGGTATGTTTTCTCATGGTATTCTCCTCCTAAAATATTTCTTTTCCTTCTCCTATCATTTTATTTTGATTTCCACTTCCCCCCTTGGACTTGGGGGTCTTGGTTTCTTGTTCCTTTGATATTAAATTTGGTTTTATATTAAGGTTACTTTTGGGTATTCTTTATTCATTTAACCCTTATGGTGTGGTTTTAGGTTGGCGTTATTGAATCACTTATGGCTTTAGTTAGGTTTCCCTTTACAAATGGACATTAAATTGAAAAAAAATTAATTCTTTTCTTTTCAAACCTCCCTTGGATATAAATTAGTGATGTGAAATTCATAGAAAAAGTGTTTTTTGTGAAATAAAGTGATTTAATTCTTGATAAAAAGTATTTGAAATTGTTTTAATAAACCTCACACACCATGTGTTTGATAAATTTCCCAATTGGCACATGTAAGTGATTTATGGTTTCAAAAGCATGTTTTTTGTAGGTAAATGTGATGGGATTTCTTAAATATATTTTATTAATGGTTTTGGATTTACTAATTGTGTGTTTTCAGTATTTTATAAATGTAGGGTTTATTCTTTGGAAATGTGTGGTTTCTCAACGATTTCTCGAGGCCCCTTTGGCACTTCCATATATTGAACCTCTTTTATAAAATCTCCTTAGATGATCATTTTTCCTTGGTTATGTTGAATGGTATGGGAAGTCCTTAGTATGGGACTCCCTCATGAATTATTGGTTGAAAGACAATGGATTATTCATTGGGGTGTTTTGAGGTGATGCTTGTGTGTGATGATTATATATGTGTGGTTGGTTAATTGTTTCGTTTTTATTAGATCACCAAAATTTTGACTTAACAAGGGAACTTGGAATCTAAAGATGATCTTACATGAATTGTTGTTTCACTGGTTGTGGTTATGCACTTGCTATTTTCCCTTAGTATTGACCATGCACTACTTGGTGACTGTGCCCCTCGGTTAGGCTATGTAGGGTAAAAACGAGAATGTTAGAGAATTTTTGTCATTAGGTGATAAATTCTTATGGGATGAGTCTAATGTTATTATGTTCTATATTATCCATTGAACTACATGGTTCTATCATTTTCTCGGGAAAATATTTTCCTATAGTGCATAATTGAGGTGCCTTTTTTGGTTAGTTACTCTTCTGTACAATTTTTCCATTGCCATTGCTGTGTGATCAATGCTCCCACTTTTTAGTACGTTGTAATTATTTGATAAATGTGGTGATTTAGTTTATAGTTTTTTCTAGAAAATTTTTTGAGTAATTTGACACCATATTTTTATTTTTAAATAAAAAAATTATCCCTTCTTCTCAATCTATTTTCCATTAAAATGTTAAATCTCCCTTCATCAAGAAGAATATGGGTTTAAATGAAAATGAAAATGGGGTTTGTATTGTTTTAATGGGAAAATGTGAGAAAAACCTACTTTTATATATTTCATTTCAAACATGACATTGATGTTTATTTTGTTCAAAGGAAATGCTTTGGGAATAGATTAATTCATGCAAACATACTACGTTTTAATACTCATTCCTATACTTCCTTCCTATTTTTATATTCTTGTGTAGGTTCAAGCTTGGTTTTGGTCTGAAGGGGCGCCGTTGGGTTTTGGCATTGAAGAGTGACCATCGAGGTCACATAAAGGATTAGTTATCGTTATGTCTAGTTTTGTTTTGTTCTTATATATTTTTTTTATATTTTCATGTTAATGTATGGATGTTGTTCAATTTTTTTGTTTATTTTATTTGGATTCTTTGATTATTTCCACTTATTTAATTTATTTATTTTAGGATAATTTGTCCAATTTGGTTCATATTTATTCCATTGTAGCTTGTAACTATCATGGGTGGATCAGGAATGCCCCTTGAGCCTTGTTGTAGGTTGTCTTGGGTGACCACTTCATGGCTAATATGGGTTGGTTCGTGAAAAAATGTTATCAAAGAAGGTTTATTAGAGGAACTAGGTTTTATAGAACCATTTTTTGTGATGTCAATGGATATAGAGTAGGAGTTTCAGAAAATTGGGTGTATGTATGAGGAAGTTTGTATAAAACTTTCTCTGTTAAACCTTGGGTTTCTATGGGATGTCGGGTTTTGTTTGGTTTAGTTGGTTCTTGTGGACTCTTGGTGTTTGAAGAAATGAAACAAGAGTCATTCTAGTTGTATCAGTGAGCTTTTAGAGCCTATAAATCTATGTGGAGCTAGGGACATGGTCTAGATAGACTATTCATGACGGTGGTGTAATTGGAATATGGATTCTAACCATATGGTCGAGTCACATATTGAAACTTTTTTTCAATTTTTGGGTATGTTTTGGGTTATTTTCAATTTGGAAACCATTTTAAAAACCTTATTTTTTTTGAAATTTTAAAAACATGATTTCAAGACGTAAATTTTGGGTCTTTATAAGATGGGAAATGACTTTTTATATTTATTTTAGAGAAATACTTGGAAGAAATGGTTTTTTAATATGTTGAATTTTGGTAAAATAGAAAGTGATCAATCAATAATTATATTTCTATAATCAAAACATAGGGTTATTAAAATTGGTTTCATTGGAAATGGAAATTATTTTTGAAATGAAACTATTTTATGAAAATGTTTGTGGAATTTTTGAAAATATTTATGATATTTAAATGAGATGTATATTGGGTATTTGAGACATGGTTTGATCATTTGTTTCAAAAATAGAAGAGTCTAGTTTTGACCTTTGGTAATATTATTAGTGCTCACATGGAAGGAAATGTGTGGAGGAGTGGATGATTGATGGTGTATGAAGATGAGTGTTCAAATTAGCATGAGAATATATGTTCAATGTACCATGGAATACCATTGGTGAGGGTGCAACATACCAAAATTTCTTCTTTTCAAAAGTCTTTTTTATTTTAGAGGGAAAAGTGATTTTTTGAGAACTGATGGTTATATAGCATATATTTTTTTTCTGATTTGGGTATGTTTTTTAAGTGGTGTTTTGAGTTGGAGATTTTTAGTGAGTTGTTTTTGATTGACTTATTAGTTTTATTGTTTCTTAGTATTCTCCCTCACTAAATATTTGATGGATATTAAAGGTGCAACTATGTGTGGTTCACTATTTGCAGTTCCTCTAGTTGATCCAACCAAGGTATTTCGTCTTGAGTTTCTAAAGTTGAAACCTAATATATTTTATGGTAAAGCTAATCATTTTAAAGTAGAATAATGGATGTGAAAAATAGAATGGGCCTTTGGTTTACTATAGTTTTTTGTGTCTGTAAAGGTTATGTTTGCTACATATATGGTTGAATGGCCGATTTGGAAGTGGTGAAAGTAGGTTATTCAAAACAATCCATATAAATTCCACTCCTAAGAGTTACTCAAGTCGTTTTTCGTTGAGTATTATTTCCTGGAGTCTATGATTCTAGAGAAGGCGATGGACATGTGATTCCATTATAAAAGGAAATGGATCAGTGTTGGATTTTTTTTATTTTTTAGGATCTAGTTCCTTATCTCCTAGAGTTATCTAAGGATTATTCTTTGAAGGATTGAAATATTTCGAATGGGATTTGTCCCTATCTATAGTTAAAAGTGTCAATGTTCGGTCTAACCTCATCTATTGATGTGGTGAGGCAAGCTGTTCTGGTTGATACCATAATGGCAGAGCTGCTTCAAAAAACCAATCCTTCCTCATTCTATAGAAGCAGTGAATAAATTCTCTATAAAGAAATCCAGATGTGACCAAAATATGGTGGTACTAGTCATTGAATCAATATACCTTTAGGTTATTCAATATCTTCTCTTAGGCATGGGACCCTGGTGTTCCATCAATGTGGTAAACTTGGTAAAAAAAGTCATATTATACAGTAACTCCAAATACCTTTCATATCTATGGAAACTTGGGTCATTTTAAATAGTTTTTTCAGGGTATTATCAGGAAGTGATGTGGACCAGGGCAACCCCTTCATAAGAAACCGTAGTCTGTTTACAGGAGTAGTGTGATACTTTGGATTCAGTTTAAAGTACAATTTTGATGAAATTTTTATTTCGCTATAATTTTTTTCCCTCATGTTGTCGTATTTATTTTGGGATTTCAGAGGATGTTCTGTATCCTTTGGGATCCTCTATTTTAAATTATGTTTCTTTTGGGAATTTCGGATTTCTATATCTTGGATTAAATTGTGTCTTGTGGTGTGTTGTGGTCATTTGATTCTTTTTGGGGTTTGTGTGAGGTTTTTTGTCTTAGGGTGTCAGTTTTTTGCAGGTGATATTGGTTGGGAACTCAGTTAGAACTCTAAAATGGTGGGATTTCATTATGAACTCCTATTTTGGTAATCTGATTTGATCTCCGGTGTTGGATGGTGATAGGGGGTTTCATTCGGAGTAGTTTGATTCTGGGTCTTTTTCAACTCAGTGGATGTTTGTATTTTGTAGTACACCCCAAAATTTAGTTTTTGGTACTGTTTTTTTGTTCAAGTTTTTTTTATCAAGTAGTGTTTTGGTTTCGTTGATTTTTTGAGTATAATAATGTGTTTTCATCTTGGTGGTGGTCAACAAACTCTTTATTTTGAGGAATCATTTGATGTAGGTGAGTGAGTCTTTCTATTATCTTTGATCAATATGATATGTTGTGGATTTATGGGGGACACAAATGTAGTGTTCATGATAATTTTCACTCATAAGTATTTATCTTCTTATTTTATTTTTTGTTATCTTGTTATCCTTGGTATCACTATGAGTTTTGGGTGTTTAGGATTTAAATTTTGTGTTTCGAGCTAGCTTTACTCTATTGCATAGTTTAGGTGCATGGTTATGGGGGTAACCCTATGGAATCTCGATGATGAAATACTTTTTAGTTCATTTTCAACTTTCTATATTTTATTTTCATGAATTAATCATGGTTTGATCCAAACTGTACGACTCCAAGGAGAAACTGTGTGGGTCCTTAGGTGTCTTTGGTTGTGGGCGCATGACTTTAACATGGTTACCCAAACCATATGGATGGCATGCACATGGTTTAATAATTTTTTGTAGAACTATGTCGCATGATTTCCTAAATTATGTGTATAATCCATGAGGGTGATTAGTGTGTCCAGTAAGGGGAACATGGTTGGCACATGGTTTGGAAAACCATGTAGACTAGCCCTATATAGTGACCAAGTGTCTTAAAAATTTTAATGGACCATTATTTCCTCTTTGAATTTTAAACCTAAAACACCTCTGCCCCCTATTGGCTCATGAAACTTTAAGGGAGCTCCTACCATCTTCGCTACGCCCTCCTTCTCTCCCTAGGGTGTATTCAAGTGATTTCATCATGTTTTGGGGGGTTATTTATCAATATATTCTCCTCTATTATTTCTATCCCTTATCCACTCATTTTATTTTTAGTTTCTACCCACTTGGCCTTTTGGGTCAAGAGATCATGTTCCTTTGAATTTATATTTTGGTTTCTGTATTATTAAAGTTCCTTTTGGATGTTATTTCTTCTTTAGACCCTCGCGGAGTGGTTTCAGGTTGGCCTTGTTGTAGCATTTGTGGTTTTAACTAGGTTTCCCTTTAAACATGGCCTTTAATTTGAAGAATCATTGATTTATTTCTTATAAAACCATACATGGATATAAATTAGAGATTTTAAATTATTAGATTTTTATTTTGAAATTAATGGATTTACTTTCTTTATATGAATTGTTTGAAATTCTTTTACAAAACATTTCACACCATGTGTCCTATAAATTTCCCTATAGTGCTTTGTATGTAATTAATTATTTCAAAATTGTGGTTTTGGTTGTTAAATGTGATGTGATGGATTGAATGTATTTTATAAATGGTTTTGGATTTAAAATGGCGTGTTTTGACCATTTTAAAATGGTTGTTTGGTTCATTGGAAATGCATAGTTTCTCAAAAAGTTCCCAAGACCCGTTTGAAACATTTATTTGTTGGTACTCTTTTAAAAAAGCTCCTTTTAGGATCGTTTTGACTTGTTTATGATGAATGGGATCAAAGTTTCTTGGTCTGGTATTCCATTATAAATTATTGGTTGGATTGAAAGGGATTATTTCATAGGGTGATTTAGGGTGATTCTTGTTTGTGATGATTGTGCGTGATACATGTATATGTGTGGTTGGTAATTTATGTGTTATTGGATTTCCCCACTATAGTCTAGATATGGGAACCTGGAATGACTAGAGGATATTCCAAGAATGTTTTCTACACAAGTTGAGGTTATGCACTAGCTAGATCCCCTTAGTATAGACCTTTTCCTGCATTGAGATTGGGCCCCTCGGTTAGTCCTGGTAGGGTGGGACTGAGCATGTGGGCGAATTAATGTCATTAGGTAAGGCATGACTATGGTATGAGTTAGGATTTTGTATGTTCTAAATTATCCACTAATATACTAGGTTCTCCCTTGTTTTTTATCACTTAGTTGTATGCGGCATATGATTGGGGTTTCTTGTTTGGTTAGTAATTGTTGTGTGCTATTTTTCCATTTCCCTTACTGTGTGATTGATCCTCCTATTTCCATGTGTGTTATAATTCTTTATTTATTTCTTTGATTTTTTTTGTAAATGTTATGTGGAAAAGGTTTTGAGAATTTTTTACACCCTCTTTTCAATTTGAAATAAAATTTTTATCCCTTTTTCTCTTTCTCTATTCTTTTAAAATGTTAATGCTCCAATCGTTGAGAAGAATCTGGTTTTAAATGAAAAGGAAATTCGGATGTGTTCTATTTTTTAAGGGAAAATGTGAGAAAAATTTACTATAATATATTTCATTCCAAACATGAGATTTATGTTTCATTTGTTTATTGAAAATTCACTGAGAATTGATTTATTCGGTCACACTTACTGAGTTCTAGTACTCACACCTATACTTCCTTCTTGTTTTTAGCATCTGATGCAGTTTCCGTTGTGGTATTGGTAACTTTGGGAAAAAGCAAGTTTTTGGATCAGAGAGTGATCCTTAGGGTCATGTGGTTTTTTATTTTAATGAGGTCTAGTTTTGTTTTGTTGTTCATATTTTGTTGTATTATCAAGTTTATATATGGATTTTTTTCAGTTTATTTGTTCATTGAATCAGTATTATCTATTAATTTTCACTGCTTCAGTTTATCTATTTGTTATAAATCATTCCCTTTAGTTCCCTTTTCTTCTCTTTGAACTTTTTTCTATCCTAGGGGGATGAGGAACACCTATTGGGGCGTGTTGGAGGCTGGCTCGGGTGACCGGTTCAGGTCCAAACTGGGTTAGATTATGACAAGTGCAACCTGTATGAGGTATAAAAGTAACTATACTCAAATCCCAAATAGATAAAATTTTATTTAATATATATCCCTAAGAAAAAATGGGTTTTTGATTAATTTATCTAGTAGTGAACAATGTATTTTTTGATCAAAATACTATATTTATAAAAATGTGATTTATTTTCAGAATAGTTACTTGGAGATAAATCAAACTTATTAAAGTTTAATGGAATAAAAAATATCTTATTTCTGAGTAAGATAAGTTAGAAAGAGAAATAGTTATGTAAAATTAATCAATTATCTATACACATGAAATATGAAGGACTAATAGATTTCATCAAAATATTAGAGAAGTATAAATTAATTTTTTTAGATGATGTTGATGCAATAGTCCTAAAAGAAAAAACCATATCTTACAATGAGTAAATTATAAGTTTGGAAGTTTAAAAAGTTTTTAAATAAATAGAATATAAATTAAAATCCATGTACACTAATCAGGTTTGGAACTTAGTAGATCCACATTAAGGAGTAAAATCCATCATGTAAAATTGGGTATCTCATAAAAAGACCATCTTAGATGATCATGTGTCCATCTAGAAATATCACTTTGTTATTAAAGGTGTTAAATATATTCATACTATTAACTATGAAGAGAAATTTTATTCTATGGGTATGATTAAATCCATTAATATTCTTTTATCCAAAACATCATGTTTTAATTTTTAGATATATCTAATGAATGTCAAAACCACATTCCATAAGGATAATTTATTCAAGTATGTATATATAATTCAACCTAAATGTTTTTAAGATCAAATTAATGCTTCTAATATTTATAACATTCAATAAAATAATATTATTATTGTATTTATATTCATTTTATGAAGTTATTAAAATGTTTGGATTTTTAAAAAATGAAAATTATCCTTGTGTATACAAACATGTTAGTGAGAGTATAGTTTTATTTATTACATTTTATGTATATGAAATAATTTTCAATATAAAGAGAATCCAAAATTTATAATTAGTATAAAACTATTTGGGATATTTTTTCTTGATAAAGGGTCTTGGTGAAAAAGCATAGATTCTAGGTATTAAGATCTATAGATATAGATCTAAAAATTTATTGGTCTTGGAAAAAACATATACAATGGTGATGTGTCCAAATTATTTAAGATAGAGAACACTAAAAAGGGTTCATTAACAATGTTTCATAGAAAAACATAATTCTATTAAAAGGTACTTTAATAGATCAAGGTCATGAAATCATGTGTAATATTCTATACGATTTGACTATTAGATCATCTAAGTACCCTCTATTATTTAATCATCTTTATATATCTTACAAATCATGTATACAGAGTAAAATACTAATAAAATATTGACGATAGTTAGTAGATAAGCATGAAACATATCCTAAAATAATTTACAAGAACTAAGGACTATTTTTAGACTTTGGACATGAGTAATAGTGAAACACCCCAACCCTAGTTACCTAGAGTTGGTTCATTATTACATAACATTGGCATGATCACATGGGATCACTTTCTAAAACACCAGTCATTTTAGTATCCTTGGAAGTACTAGATATATACATAAGTTTTACGTTACATTATGAAATAAAAAAAAACATTGTGTCTCCTTTGAACACACTAATATTCCATTTCCTAACCCTACAGGTAAATCATAATATATTTCTTCACATTATGGGAAAAATAAATAATAATAAAGGGCTAGGCTCAGATGCTTAGTAAAGATAACAATATAGTGGAAACTTTCATAAATAAGCATAAAAATTGAAGGCAATGTATAAGACTAAAATAGTATCCATTTAAAATTAAACTTCTATATAATATGGAAAATATAAATCAAATAATTCAATTTATTTATTCACATGGATATTTTACTAGTGAAATAATCACATGTAATATCAATATCATATTTCAAAATGATGGAATGCATAATGTCAGACATCATAACCACATAGTCAAAGCCTCATGCCAACACTATAAATAAACTTTTTGGCAATTCATTACGCCAAGACACTACTATTTCTCATGAGAACTATCGATTCATCGAGGAGCTATAGTAGGCTCCACCCATCACATACTAATTCCAATACATTCCTCATATGAAAAGGTTGAAATAGAACATAAACATTCTTATTAAAACTAGCATACATAATTTTATTACTTTAAAAATAAACCATGAATGGTATAAAAATAACACATCCATAGTAAAACATATCACAAAACCTTTAATACAATATGGAAGATTGTATCATAATAAATCAACTTCAAACAAGTGTAAAATCGATTAAAGGAAGTTGACATAGATGAAATAAAAACTATTTGAGAGAAATATCACTTTCTTTTTTGAAATCATTTAAAAGTCACACAATTTTAAAATAAAACATTTAATTTGGAAATATACTTATAATCTTTTAAGTGAAGCTTATAAGGTGTTCTAATGAGCTAAAATAGCCGCACCCACCGTATATGTTAAAAAACCATTCTTACCTTAATGTGTCAAAAAGGTCATAAAGTGCCGTGTTTGGAAAACGACGGAAAGATTCCTCTCAAAATAGTTTATATAAAATCAAACAAGGGTATAAATAACTTTAACCCATATTTAAGGAAATAGTAAAAATGTTTTGAAACAAATATGTATGAAACCCAAATGTGGATGATAAAGAAGTCCTAGTAGATACTTACGTATAAACAACCTCATATTAGTAAAGAGATTGTAAAATTAACCCTTAACTTATACTTTTACATAGTCGAGGGTACATTAACATCATGTATAATAGTTAAATTATTGTTATTAAATTATACAAGAACCACATACATAAATATGATATCATATATGATCTTATAATATTTATTTGTTAATAATATTTCAGTAGTATCATTGTTTTGGGTGTTAAATGATTCGTTTTCCTTTATATGTTTTGTTATGTATGTCATGTTTGTTTTGTATAGGATATATTTGATTCATATCCAGAATTATATTAAGTTCTTAAACATTTTTTTAATCATAAAATGAAAATTTTTCTTGAATGGTTACGATAGGGAAATGAATCTTATCGTGTTCGTGGAGACAGTAATTCGTACGTACGCATGAGCGATAATATCATTCTATTTATGGTAAAATAATTGGTAATTGGATGGTATATTATATATATTCAATCTTTAACATGTTATATTTATTATTAACATCAATAATACTAATTATTATACCCATCAAAATAATTAAATGTTGAATAAAAACTACACCACGACATGGAGATGGTAAGCCGTACGTACGCATGTTTGGTGACTTTGTCATTAATAGGATAGATAGAATAATTAATATGTTTGTACCATATTTACAATAACATCACAGTATGTAAAAGTTACTGGAGTTATTATTTTCTTATGGAAACAATAAAGAGAAAGGAAGTGGAAGAAGAGAAGAACTTAGAAATAGGTGATGAAATTATTACCTCTTCTTCGGGTGCTTCCTTTTGATTTGATAAAAAGGGATTCGTAGGCTGGATTTAGGATCAATGTAATTCCTATAGGATGAATTGATTGTATTTGGGAGGATATTTTAGCAGGTTTTGTTGGAACTAAATTTATTTGGAGGTGTGATTTTGAGAGAAGGGGATGTACCATTTTATAAGAGAAGTGAAGGTCACTTTAGGAAAATTTTGAAATAGTATTTTATTATTAAATAATTTTCTGTTTATAATAGATCAAAATGGATTTATTTTGAGTATAATGTAGGTATGGGTCTAAATACTCTCAACCAATAGGTTTTAGACATGTTTTTGTCACCATATTAATCTTATCTTTTAGATTTAACTCTTAGTTAAATAGTTTAACATTTACAATGTCTTCTTGTATTTTTATACAACATGGTTAATAAACTTACTATAAAAATAAAAGAGAACCCCAAGAGGTTTATTAATTACATATCTATAATTATATAATTTCTTTTGCATAACCTTAGATTTTTAATAATATTATATCATGTAATAATATAGTATTTGTTTTAAAAAACATTTTTGTCAATTTTGACACTATTTTGTATTTGGTTTCTGTAAAAGTCAGAAATACTTTATTACATTGGAAAAAATATATTAAATCCATACTAACATGTCATATTGACCAATAAAATTCATGGAATTAATCAAAAGTATCAATTTACATTTATTGTTATATTTATAATATCATTTATTTTAATCATTCCTTAATAAGATAAATAATGAATCATCATTGTTTCATAAATAAATTTATTTATTTTAGGACTAAAATTTTTAAATAAAATACTATTATGTGGGAAATATTTTTATCTTTGTAGTGAATATTTATAGTCCAATTTATCTTATGTATAACCCTATATTAAAAATGTTTTAGTTATTAAAATTTGAATTTAACACTTTTAAATCTTCTTTAAATAAAATAATAATAAATGTTCTAATATAATCAAAGTGGGTCAAAGAGGATCATATTTTATTACCAAGGTTGATATTTTTCAAAAAATACTTATCCAATTCAATTAGTAAATGTGTTAGGGTAATTATAATATCATTTTTACCTTTAATTAACCTATTTACTTTTAACCTTGCTAAATAAAATTCAAAACATACAACTCACCAAAAATTATTTTCATCTATTGAACCACATTTTACTTAATGATTTCAACATTGTCTCACGGATTTTTGAAATTAAATTCATAGAAGTGGTAAAATTACATTTTATGCAAATTTGCTAACGTGCCTAGAAGGTGGGTAAAAGACGTTAAAAAGTTCAATAAAATTTTATACATCTAATATTATTATAAATTGAATACAATTAATTAAATTGAACAAATATATGTATTATTTATATATTTTAACATAAAATAAATTTATATAAAAATAATAATTATTTAAATAAAAATTCGTTTTTAAACAATAACTTAGTGTTTTCCACTATTCATCAAAAAATGGAATGTTTTCTGAAAAATAAAAAACATTATCCCTAATCTAATATTGATATTCCGAATCCAAAAATGAAGTCCATTTGGAGAAATAAATTTATAAAATTTCATAAAGTGGGTATTAATAGTCATAACACCTAGTTTTATTGGTCGTGATGTGCTATAACTCGGAGTAGCATACAACGCATGCTATTATATAATTCAAAGGGAAGTGTACCATGGAAGCTTGAGATGTTACATTATTCCCTACTTCAAATAATTTTCTCCTATATGTTTCTAGAATATTACTGCATAAAAAAATTCAGTTGGTTCTTCACCATAAGTTCATTAGGTTCCCACATTGACTCATCCATTTTATGGTTTCCCCATAGAACTTTTACCAGACGAGTTGTCCAGTTTCTCAAAACTTTTTCTCTGGTATCAAGAATCCTGATATGCTCCTCAAAATAAGATAGATTGGGTTCCAATTATGTTTCTTCATGGGTGAGTACATGGGTTGGTTTAGGTATGTATTTTCTCAACAGTGATACGTGGAACACATCATGAACATTGGAGAGACTTGGAGGCATTTCCAAATGGTAAGCTACCACTCCAATTCGTTCGAGAATTTTGAAAGGTCTGATGTACATGGAACTTAATTTACCTTTTTTACCGAATCGTATAACACGCTTCCATGGTCATACCTTCATGAAAACATGATCTTCTACTTGAAATTCCAAATCTTTCCTTCGGTTATCAACAAAGCTCTTTTTACTACTTTGAGTGTCTTTGATGTGGGTTTGTATAACCTTTACCTTTTCCTTTGTTTCCTCAAAACATTCTGGGCCTATGAGTTTTCTTTCACCATCATCATCCCAACCAAATGGTGTGAGACATCTCTTTCCATATAACTCTTCATATGGTTCCATATGAGTAATTGAATGGAAGCTATTGCTATAATAAAATTCTAATAGAGGTAAATATTGATCCCACATACCTTGAATGTCATGTGAGAAAGATCTCAACATGTATTATAAGGTTTAAATATTCCATTTTGATTGTCCATCAGTTTGAGGGTGGTAGGCTGTGCTCAAATGAAGTTCAGTATCCAGGTATTTCTGAAGACTTTTCTAGAATCTTGATATAAAAAGAGTATCCCAATCAGAAACAATCAATAGGGGTGCACCATGAAGTCTTAAAACTCCATTAATATATAGTCTTACTAAACGTTCAAGTGGTAAATCGTATCTTATAGAATGAAAATGTTCTAACTTTATAATACTATCAACAATGAACCGTATTGCATCATTCCATCTAGGAGTGTTTGGTAGCCTCGTGACAAATTCCATCATAATATAATCAAATATTCACTCAGGTATGGGAAGAGGTTTTGTTACTTTTCCAGGATGTTGTCTTCTATCTTTAACCTATTGACAAACCATACACCTTGACACATAATCAACAATCTTCCTTTTCATGTTGTCCCACCAAAAATGTTCCTTCAAATCTCTATACATATTAGTGCTACTTGGGTGTATATAGAAATTGAATCTATGAGAATCATCCAACAACAACCTTTTTAGAGAAGGTATATCAGGAACACAAAATCTCTCCCCAAATTTCAAAATTTCATCTTCATATACAAAGTCAATCAATATCCACAACATTAATTTTCTTTTGAAACTCTTCATCATCAGTATGATAATTTTTTATCCTTTATAGTAAAGATGGTTTGACAACCATTTGAAAATGTATTGATGTTTCACCTTTCATTATATATTATTCCCATATTCATGTTTACAAAATCATGAACATAGGATCCCTTTCAACTATCATCTTTTTTAGAACTCCATGATCCTTTCTACTCAAAGCATTGGCCACCTTATTTTTCTTCGCCGGGTGGTAGTGTATAGTGAAATAATAATCCTTGAGTAGTTCAAGCCGTCACCCTTGCCTAATGTTGAGTTCTTTCTATGGGAAAATATAATTTAAACTCTTGTAATCAGTATATATCTCAAAATTTTCACCATATAGAGAGAGTCTCCATATCATCAGAGTGAAGATTATAACTTCTAACTCAAGATCATGAGTGAGATAGTTTTGTTCATGAATTTTTAGCTTTTATGATGCATAGGGAATAACTCTATCATTATGCATAAGGAAACAACCATGTCTTTCAATGAAGAATCACTATAAATAACAAACCCATCATTCCTAGATGGTAGAGTCAAGATAGGATAATTGACTAATCTTTTGTTCAGTTAATCAAAAAATTCTTCACACTCTTTTTTCCAAAAAATTTAACCCTTTTACCTATGAGCTTGGTTAATGGGTTATCCAATATAGAAAAATTCTAGACGAAATGCCGATAATAACTTCATAAACCAATAAAACTTCGTACCTCAGTTATACTTGTCAGTTCTATCCATTCATGGATTTCCTTGGTTTTTAGAGGATAGAAAAAGATTCCGTCCTTAGAAAAAATATAGAAAGAAAAGCAATTTCTTGAAGCTAGAATTCACACTTGATAAACATCCCATATAATTCATTTCTTTCAAGGTGTTTCAGAATAGTGTGCAAGTGATTTTAATGATCTTAGTATATTTTTGAGTATACCAAGATATCATCAATAAATACAACTACAAAGTCATCTAGATATTCCTTGAAAACTATATTCATTATATCCAGGAAAACCAAGGGTGCATTAGTCATTCTAAAATGAATCGCTGTAAACTCGTAATGCTCGCAACTAGTTCGAAATGTTTTTTTCAAAATGTCTTCCTTCTTCACACACAACTGATGACATCCAAATCGATGGTCATTATTTGATAAAATATTGAGCTGTATGCAGTTGATTGAATAAATCATCAATGTGAGGTAGGGGATACATTTTCGTTATTATTATAACATTGATCTTTCTATAGTCAATGCACAACCTCATAGATCCATATTTCTTGTTAATAAAAGAACATGGGATCCCAATTGAGAAACCCTAGGGAGAATAAATCTTTTATTACTAAATTCCTATAGTTTTTTATTTAGTTCCAGTAATTTTAATGTGGCCCGTCCATAAGAGGTATTCGATAAGGGACTAGAATCATGAATTAAATCAATTTAAAACACAATTTATCATTCTAGAGGATGTCCATGTAAATCCTCTGGAAACACATCAACATATTCTTGAACCATAGGTATTACCTCTATTTGATCATTCTTTTCTTCACCAATAGTTATTTCACTCTCTTCCTCCCCAATAATTGAATTTAGTAGAGCTACTATGGGTGGATCTAGATAAGAATCTAATGGTGAAGTTTCTTCACTAAAGATAATGTATTCTTTATCATCATAAAATATTTTAACCTCCTTCTTCTTATAATAAATTTATGTATCATGGTCTAGAATCCAATCTATTCGGAGGATTATAACAATTTCCATCATGGGTATGATGATGATATTAGAAAATAAAGCACATTTATATGCCTTAATGGGAAGAGATTAACAAAACGTTGTTGCAATGATACTTATCTTATGAGTTTTGACTGATAACTACCTTGTTAAATCAAATTTAAAATATCTAATTTTCATAGAAAACTGGTAAGATATGAAAAAATTTGATGATCTAAAATCAAATAAATCATTGGATAAATTTGTGGAATCCATTAAAGTACCTTCCACCACATCATTAGAAGCTTCAACCTCAGCAGTAGGTATCACATAAGATTGACCTTGCTCCCTTGGAATTTTCTAAGGGAATTTTCCTTGGCACTTAGGACATTCATTTTCATAATTCCCAATTTCTCTAGAATTGTAGCATTCCACATTGACATATTCTTTCCTTCCCTTGCAATCACGTGCTTATTGGCCTATTTCACCACACTTGTAAAAAAATCCCAGTCCCTTCAGGGAAGTAACTGGGTGTTTGTTCCCACATTTACTACAAGATTGAAATTCAAATATTCCATTCTTCCTTTTATTACCAATTCCAGAGTGTTCAATAGATCACTTCTTCTCCTACTTTTCTTTAAAGTCATTAGACTTGTAGAATTCTTTTTCTGTCTTGATAGAACATGAGACTATATCTTCATATGATGAGAAGGATTGTGATACTAATTGTCAATGGAGAAATTGTTTTAACCCATCAATGAATTGATAAATATTACTCCTTGGGTTATTTATATAATCTACATAATGACTTCCTAACCTAGTAATGTTATCCTCATACTTTGTGACATTATTATCCTACTTTTTCCTTAGACTCAGAAATTGACTTTCCATATCCGTTCGATGGTCTTGAGGAAAGTAGTTTTCTAAGAAAATATATTTAAACTCCCTCCATAATATATTTTTCACTTATTCATCATCCTTTGTGTTTTGAATTAATGACCACCATTGTTATGCATCTCCTGTGAGGCGATAAACTGCCATGACAACGTTTTCCCTTTCACAACTCCACAGAGCATGAAATATTTACTCTAAGGAACTTATCCATAGATTAGGTAAAAATGGATTTTTAGTCCAATTGAATGTTGGTGGTTGTATCCTCATGAAGCGGTCTGACATGGATCCTCTGTGTTGTGGATCAAGGTTCTCCATACAGATAAGGCTATCATTCATAACCTGAGTGAGTTGTCCCAATATGGTTATAAGCTATTCAACACCAGTTTCATCACCAGCTCCACTATATTTATCTTGAGTAGGATGAAAATCCATACATGGATTACATTAATAGATACGGTTTTTATTCCTTCCACTAGGCACCATTTCTAAACAATGGCATACAATAGGTTAGTTTATGAATTACAATGCATAATTCAAAACTTGTAAAATACCTAACATAAATTGAACAATTTATGCATATAATCCATAATCATAAAAAAATTCCTTTGAGGAAGTATTTAATCACAAATCCTTCATAATAGATTATAATGAATATAATAATTATCCTAAGCATATCCCCCGATAGTGTTTTAACCAAGAGTGCAACAAGACCCATTGTCGTGTACCCGGATACCCCCGGTCAAGCCCAAAACTCCTTATTAGGGTTTTCCTCCTCGACACATCAGTCCCAGAGCCGCCTCTACCAGCTCGTATCTGGAAAGGGATTTATTTCTTGTAAAAATCACTAAATATTTACATTACCAAAATTCTAAGATTTTTTTATATACTAATCCTCAAAGTTTATCATAGGGTAATGTTCTCTAATCATTGGTTTTCTAAATCTAGTTTCCAAGGGTTTTAATAAACTTCCTATGATACCAACTCTAACACCTCGACCCTAGTTACTCAATGTCGGTGCATTATTACATAACATTTCCATGATCCCAATGGATCATGTCCTGAAATAGCGATCAGTTTAGTATCCTTGGAAGTACTAGATACATAAAAAGTTTTACATTACATTATGAAATAAAAAACAACATGGTTTCTCCTTTGAACACACTCATATTCCATAGGCTATCCCTTTTGGTCAATCATAATATAATTATTCACATACTAGAAAAAATAGAACATAATTAAAGGGTGATCTCGAATGCTCAGTAAGGATAACAATATAGCAGAAACTTTCATAAATAACCATAAACATTGAAAGCAATGTATAAGACTAAAACAAAAGCCTTTTAAAACTAAAATTAAGCATAATATGGAAAAGATAAATCAAATAATGCAATTGTTTTATTCACATTGATATTATACTAGTTGAATAATCACCTCTAATATCAATAGTTAGTTTTCTAATGATGGAATGCATAATGTTGAACATCATATCCACATAGTCAAGGCCTCATGGAAAGACTAAAAATAAGATTTTTTTATGGCCTTGTGCCAAGAAACTAGTTTGTCTCACGAGACCTATCAATGCATCAAGGAGCTATAGCGGGCTCCACCCATCACTTACTAAGTCCAATGCATTTCTCATATGAAAAGTTTGAAACATAACATAAACATTCATATTGCAACTAGCTTATGAAATGTTATTACTTTAAACATAAACCATGAATGGTATAAAACAACACATCCATTGTCAAACATATCAAAAAACCTTCAATACAATATGGAATATTGTATCATAATAAATCAACTTAAAAAATAGTAAAATTCATTAAAGGATGTTGGCATAGATGAAATCAAAACAATTTGAGAGAAATACCTCTTTCTATTTTGAAATCATTTAAAAGTCACATAATTATAAAAGAAAACAACTATTTTGGTAATATTCTAATAAACTTGTAAGGGAAGCTTCAAAGGTGTTATAACAGAGGAAAATAGACGCACCCCCTGTATAAGTTAAAAAAACATTCTTACCTTAATTTGTCAAAAAAATCATAAAGTACCTTGTTTGGAAAATGACAGAGAGATTTCTTTAAAAACAGTTTATATTAATTCATACAAGGGTATAAATTAATTTAACCCATATTCTAGGTTATCATATTCTTTTTTTCAAATACATGTTTAGGAAGCACCGATGTGGATGACAAAGAAGTCCTAGTAGATACTTACGTATAAACAACCTCAAATAAGTAAAGATATTGTGAAATTATACCTTACCTTGTACTTTTCCTTAGTCGATGGAACATTAACCTCATGTATAATATTAAATTCATTGTTTTTAAATTATACCAGAAACACATACATAAATATGATATCATATATGATCTTATAATATTTCTTTGGAAATAATATTTTAGTAGTATCATTATTTCAGGTGTTTACTTATTCGTTTTACTTTATATGTTTTGATACATAAGTCATTTTTGTTATGGATAGGATGTATTTGATTCATATCCAGAATGATATTATTTTCATAAAAATTATTTTTAATCATAAAATGAAAATTATTCTTGAATGGTTACGATGGGGAAATGAATCTTATCGCGTTCGTGGAGAACTTAATCCATACGTATGCACGAGCGGAAATATCATTCTATTAATGGTAAAATAGCTTATAATTGGATGGTATATGATATATACAGAATAGTTAACAAGTTATATTAATTATTTAGATCAGTTATTCTCAATATTATACGCATCCAAATAATTAAGTGTTGAATAACAAACTACACCACGACGTGGAGATGGTAAGCTGTACGTACGCACGTATGGTGACTTTGTCATTAATAGGATGGATAATATGGATGTACACTATTTGTAATAAAATCACAGCATGTATAAGGTACTAGAGTTATTATTTTGGTATTGAAACAACAATGACAGAGGAAGTGTAAGAAGAAAATAACTTTGAAAGAGGTGATGAAATTATTATCTATTTTTCAGGTGATTCCTTTTGATTCGATCAAAAGGGCTTCTTGGGTAGGAATTATGATCAAAGTAAGTCCTCTAGGTTGAATTTATGGTAGTTTGGAGGATATTGGAGCTGGTTTAGCTAATCCAAATGGCTTTGGAGGTGTGATTTTGTGAGAAGGGGAAGTACCCTTTTATAAGAGAGGTGAGGGTCACTTTATAAAAAGATTGAAATATTATTTTATTATAAAATCATTTTATGTTTATAATGGATCCAAATTGATTTATTTCTACGCTAAGGTTTTGATGGTTTAAAATACTCTTTTCAAATTGGTTTTGGACATGTTTAGGTCACTATATTAATCAAATCTTATAGATTTAACTCTTACCTAAATAGTTTAACTGTTACAACATCTTCTTTTATTTTTATATTAAATGGTTAATAACCTTACAATAAAATGCCAAGAAAATCCCAATTGGTTAATTAATGACATATTTGTCATGATATAAGTCCTTTGTCCAATCCTTATATTCTTAGGAATATTATATATTTTAATATTATAGTATTTTTTTTAAAAACTCATTTATGTCAATTTGGTAACTATTTAGTATTTGGTTTTTGTGAAAGTCAAATAAACTTGATTAATTCTAAAAGATTAAATTTATTAAATCCTAACATGTCATATTAACCTAGAAAATTATTTTAATTCATCAGAAGTTTCAATTTACATTTATTGTTGTATTTATAATATTAAATACTTTAATCTTTAATTAATAAGGTAATTAATCCATCATAATTTTTTCATACATAAATTTAAATATTTTATTTCAATAAATTTTAAATAAACTACTATTATGTAGGATATCTTTCTATCTTTCAAATGAATATTTATAGTTGAATTTATCTTATGTAAAACCCTATATTAAATTTTTTTAGTTATTAAAATTATAATTTAACACTTTTAACTCTTCTTAAATAAAATAAAAATAAATGTACTAATCTAAACCAAGTGGATCAAAGAGGATCATATTTTATTACTAAAGATTATTTTGGTAGAAATACACTAATCCAATAAAACTATAACATATGTTAGGGTAATTATAATATCATTTTTATCTTTAATTACCCTATTTACCTTTAACAGTTGTAAATAAAATCCAAAAGTTAATATTCAAAAAGAATTATTTTCAACCTATTAAACAAAATTTTACTTACTGATTTCAACTGTGTCTCTTAGATTTTTGAAGTTCAATTCACAGAAGCGGTAAAATTAAGTTTTATGCAAATTTTCTAATGTGCCTAGAAGGTGGGTAAAAGACATTAAAAAGTTAAATAAAATGTTATACATCTAATCATATTATAAAATGACTCCAATTAATAACATAGAACTAATATAGGTATTATTTATCTATTTTGAAATAAAATAAATTTAAATAAAAATAATAATTATTTAAATTAAATGTCGGTTTTAAACAATAACGTAGTGTTTTTCACTATTCATCAAAAATTGAACGTTTTTTGAAAAATAACAAAAATTCACCCAAAATAATTTTGATATTGCGAATCAAAAAATTTAGTCCATTTTGAAAAATATAATTTATAAAATTTCAAAAAGTGGGTATTAATTTTTATAAAGACAAGTTTGATCGGTCTTGGTGTGCTAGAACTCGAAGTTACGTAAATCGCAAGCTATTGTATTATTCAAAGGGAAGCATAACATGGAAGCTTTGGCTGTTATAAATATATTATAGTAAATGGTTTAACAACTTTGAGTTTTCAAACTAGTAAATATAAATTTAAATATCAATTGGTATTTTTGGTTTTTCTAAATGATGGAGTTGAAAGTGGTAGGAGTTCCATGAAAGTGGTAATTGTTTATTTTAAAATAAAATCTGAATATATTTTAACATATGATAGATATATAGACTATTTTTTAGTAAATAGTTTCATTACCAACCTATTGGTAGTCTTAGGCATCATGCATCAAGATAAACTTCTCCATGATAATATTAGAGTGGTTTTATAAGATGTGGAACCCTGGTCTCTTCTCAAATCAAAATATATTCTTCATTTATTTCAACACATTTGAGAGATTATAAATATAAGTGATTTCAAGATATATTATAATCCTATATATGATAATATTATAGATACCTTAACAAATACCCTTATGAAACAAAGGTATGAAAACCAAACTCTATCCCAAGGTATTGGTTACATGGGTGATTAGATTTATTTAAATTGAGAGATTACTGGTGTTGGTGACCAAAATCCAATCAAGTGTTATTTTACAAGGGATGTTTTATATAGTTTAATATAAATTAATGAAGATATATTATCATTATTTTATATTGGTTGCACAAAACATTGAGAATGATATTATAAAAACCCTTGGAATATGTATATTACCTAGTAATTCTTAATTGATGACCATCATATTGGGCTAATATAATATAATTTATATAATATGAGTAAGATATAATATATGGGGATTTAAATAATCAATAAATATATATAATTTGGTCAACCTATATTCATATTGACACACTTAAGGTACACTACATGGATCACCATATCTATATCATTAGTGACAGTCATTTGGAAAATGGCTATAGATCCTTGAACTTAAGGTTGTAAAAATATTTCATAACTGTGAAAATATTTTACCCTAATTATAGAAAAATAATTAGAAATTTGTTAACAAAATGTTATAGTTTTTATTACTAAATAAGTGGAGGTATTTGGTTGACCATGTTGGGGTGTGTATGCTTGTAATATAAGTTTATGACATTATAATCCTTAATTGAGCTTTGAATATATAAATACATGTTTATTATGATATAATTAAATTTTATGTGATTAAAAATATTTTACTCTTCCCAAAAAATGAAAAAAATATGATAAGATATATCAGATTGACATTTTCCATGTCTCATGCTTAATCATGATATCCTGGAAAAATAATATTATTAATGAACATGTAGTGGATTATATCACACTAAAACCCCCTTTAATTTGTTTAGATATAATGTGTTTCTCGAAACATATCTTAGAATTTAATTATAAATGAGACTTATAATCATTTACAACATTACCAAGGGCCCTTGTGGATACGTATAAGATAACAATAATTCTGATTATATGGGTTAATGTGATTAGTTCATGTATTAAAATGTAAATTTTCATCTCAAACTAAAATGAGATATATATTTAAAATAATAAAAATATATAATTAAATAATATTTCAATTAAATAATGAACATGACATTAAAATATAAAATATTTAGTTAATTAGATTGTTATCATATAAAAATGAGGAAATAATATATCCCAAATGGGATTTGAGATTGGGATTTGTTATATGGGCTTATAACCCCCAATACACGAGATAATTTCATAGGGATTGGTGGTTTAACACCTTATCCACTTTTACATGCTATTTAATCCGTTATATTTCATTTAAAGAATCATTATAAAACCTTGAAATGTTTTCGATAAGTGTATCTTTTTAGAGTCTATCGAATTCAATTCTTATAATAAATAGTAATGGGAGTGATTGCGTATTCATTTGATTGTTAGAAATGAATTTTTTATTAGAGTACTCAAGTTTTCCTAATATTAGAGATTTTATTGTGTTTACTCATACATAATTCTATAATTTCCCATTATAGTGACTAGAATTATTTGGATTAGAAGAGGACCACACTAAGGAAGTGGAAATTATCAACAACCGTGGATAAGAAATTAGGCAAGCATTTGATAATTTATGTTTTATATTTAAATATTTATTTATCCTAATATTGTATAATTATGAATTTATTTATTCATAATGAAATTGGATGATTTTTATTTATAAATACAAAGAATGATAAATAATTTATTACATTATTTTAAATATGAAAAATTAAAAATTAAAAAAATCTATAGGTTATATGTCTTTAGAAGATTAACTACATAATAAATCATCCTAAAAGAAATAAAAACACTTTTATTTTTATCCAAATATTTTTTAGCTAGATCTCTTCATTATTCTATCACTATATGAGGTATCCTGTGGATATATATAAAAAATTGGTGAGCGTTAATGTCTAATAAAAGGATAATAAAAGGGTAACATGATGAGGATAAAAATAATGAGATAAATTCAAATAAAGGGACTAACATGAAATAATGAGCATAATTGAAATTTTTTTCATGTGTATAATGTAAACAATAAAAAAAATGAAAAAATAGATCATAAATCATGGATATGTTTCAACAACAAAAAATACATGGAAAGTATATGAAATGGACCACTTCCAAGTAAACATAACTTATTGTTTTGGTATTACGACCCATGCACCATAAACTGTATATAAATATAGAAAATAATTACCAAATTCATTGGTGAGTTGTATAATTTCATTCTCACCCATAAAAACATAATAAATACCTACATATGTGTTCCACAAAATTAAATATGTCATACCAAAATAATATTTGAATAATCCCTTATAATGAAATGGGTTACAAATCATATCATTAAATATCATAATTTAATATTTATAAATAATAATTTATTGACAAGTTATAAAAGAGTAATATCACTAATTTTGTGTGAAATGATATGTTTATTCCTGAATATAAGAGTTTGTAAGGATGTTAAAGAAAAAAATGTTTATAAATAATAGAAAATTGGATGGAATATCTTTATAGAAATGATACATTTGAAATATGATATTAAATCATCAATAAATTATTGTTATACATGCAAGTCACCAATAAATAATTAAATTTAGTATATTATAAATTTTTAAAGGTAAATAAAATAAGTTATATGATGATAAAACATATAGATTAAGAAAATAAATATTTGAGGTTATTACTTGAAGTATTTTGTAGCTTTCAAAATAAGGATAAATTGAAATTGTGTTCTAAAATAACATGTGGGAAAAAGAATTTTTTAGAAAATAACATGATAAAATACTTTCATAATGTGATGAGATGTCAAAATGAAATTATTGATAATTAAAATTTGAAAAAAAATATCGAAGGAGTGTGAGAGGGAGTCTACTTACATTACGTATGAGAATACTTATTGTGAACCATTATGTAATTAATCAATGAATTACAATAAATTGTTATTTATTTTTGAAACTTAGTCTTGTTATTACTATTAATATTTTCCTTTTATATAAATTCATTATGAACATATTAGTTTTATGATATTTTTGTATATAATATCAATATGTTCGTTTAATAGTTCATGATGTTTTGTTACCATCGTAAAACTATTCTCATTATGTATCACATAACCTCATAAAATCAAGAATATTAATTATAGATACTTTCTCATACTCTAGTAATTAATATTTTTTTATTATTTTTAGGCATTATTTATTATAGTAAACATAATTTCAAAACTTGTTTATTTAGGATGCTGAACAGACCATGATAGTTTATTTTTAAATTATCAAGTAAAATATTTATTCTATCAAAATATAATATTAAAACATGTTTAATTTAGTAATAAATTAAATAAATTTTCATGAATTACATAATAAAATTATACTTTGAGGTGTTGAGGAAAAGTAAAATACGTCATCCATAGAGGTGGTGAACTGACCATAATATGGGGGATGTTTCCATTTTAGAATAATTGAGTGGTAGAATAATAACATATATAACATTAAACTAATAAAATTTAACTACAAAAATTATTTAATGTTATATATATTTATCGATATAATATTTTTGAGGGAGGTACTAGAAGTATAAAAGTCAAAATAGCCAGGTGAGATAATTTTCTTCTTCTTTTGGAGGCCCTCTATTGATATTCAACTTGGGATTTAAAAAATGCTATTTTGTGAATAAAATAACCTATAAAATGTAGATAGGGGAGTTCCATATTGGAATTTTTATGTGATTTTGAAATTGGAGAACCATCATATCATCAAGACGGTTTAAGTATATTTGTAGATATATATCAATTTTTATTTAGAAATAAACTCAAAGGGTTTGTTTTCCAAATACTTCATCTCATGAGACCTATAGATGCATATAAAGGCTAAAATGGGACATTCCTATCACTAAAAGTCCAAATTATTATTCATTAATAGTTTTAATTCAAGAAAAATATGTCTTATCAATATACATATTGAGTATAATATATATATTAATTAATATTTACCTAGTTAAAACAACATTCAAAATAAACACTATATGTAAAAATGTATTTGACTAAGAAAATAATCATATCTGTGATACAAGAATGTTGATATTTAATAGAAATATAATTTAAAATGAAATATTTTATCAATGTGGATGCATATACCCCACATAAATATTATTAGGTTCATAATACAAAGTATGTATCAATGAAATGGAAATTGAGATGAAGTACCTTACGTTATGTCTGAATGTGTTTTTCACATTATTTTAATGTCTTTCATAATCAGATAAAATCCATTAATTAATTTATTAATAACCTTTTATAAATTTATTTTAGTTATTATAATTTTACTAGGTTCATTTATGGCCTTTTTTATGACTTTTAAAGTACAATTCTATCATTCAAGAGAATTCATTTCCATGGTTTTCATGATCAATTTACTTCTTTACATGTATAGAAAATCATGTAAAATAAGAATATTTGTTAGGAATTGAAATGATATTTTATTAAATTAATTAATGAATATTTAATTGTTTTATATTTTACTCAGTTATATGGTATGAGTATAAATCATTTAGATAAAACGTTAGTGATAATCGTTTAAGTTATTTTGGGGGTTTTTTCGATCATCACGAACTAGTTCGGTCTAATGAATTCATATTATATATATATATATATACTAGTTACATAATATTAAATATGTTAGAATACATATATTATAGTATTTTTTATCTATAAAAATGGTTTTATGAATATCCTTGAAGGATAAATTAGAAAATTAACAATCATCATCTATAAAGGTGGTGAATCGGAAGCTCACAGACAATGTTTCCATTTGTAGTACAAAAGGAGTGGGGAAGACAAATGAGGATGAATTATTACATTAAGTTAATAAAAATAAATTATATATGTGATTATATGGTTTTCATTCCACTTGGATAAGGATATATTCAGAGAGAGTATGAATATAAATGAAATTGAAAGGAAAACTAAAGGAAAAAGAAAGAAGAATTTACCTATTGAATTATCCTCTTTAAGAACCTCCATAAGGAACTACATATTGGTCTTTTGGTGAGAAAAAAGGCTCATGGAAGTGGGTTACGATATTAAGAATATTATTTTTCAAAACATGGGCATGTCTCAAATCTTAGAATGTGTGAGGATAAGTGGTGGTGAGGGTGGTTTTCATAATAGAGGAGAGGGGTGTTTTCTTTTTATTTTATTCATTAGTTTATTATTTTTTCTCAAGACTATGGATAATTTGAGAATTATTGATAAATATATTAAAATAAATAATTATGGTTCATGATTATGTTCTTAAATCATTCACACATCACCTATGACTCAATAATTCATTCATTTAGCTTATACGGTAAATTTCCATATTTCACTATTCACAAAAATTAAACTATTTTAGAAAAATACCAAAAATTAAACCTACCCATTTTTTCAATGCGTAGAATTAATAAATGGACTATGTTTTATAAAAATAATTTTATAAATATAATCAATTTAATTTTTAATTAATATTGTCATTTAAATGAATAATACCAATTTTAAAATTATAACTCAATTTATAACACATTGAACAATTAAATAAGGTCTCAAAAAATAACATATAATAATAAGTCAAAAAATTATTAATTTAGGATCCCATTTTAAAGTGGTAACTTTTTTAAATAAAATTTTAACTATAAAATTGTTAATAAGAATCTATGTTTTATAAAAATATAAATACTTAATTAAAAATTTCTAAAACATTTATTTACTAATATTATGATATAATTATATCATATTACCCTTTATAAGATGCCTAATTTTTATTTATAATTTCATTGGTGAAGATACTATTACATTGGTCGAATTACTATTCATAAGGGTCACATTAGGATTTCAATGGTCAAGTTACTATTTCATTGGTATATGTTGTTAATTTCTAGAAATAACCTCATATTGAATTCATTCTAAATTATAGAGTTTTTCTTGTGTTATATATGTGATTTACTAAGACTTACTCTGTATGAGATAATTTTTTGTAAAATATATAATATTGAATCAATTAAATTTATTTAAGAGGCTATGTACCCTGAAATCTTGTGCATTTTGGTTTTGATAATTTTAATTGATACACATTGATGAAAATATATGAGGGTACTTTCCATTATTTTTATCCTAAGGTTCCCACATTACATATTCTTATATATGGTTTCTTTATTATACTTTGATATGTTGTGTTTTCTTATTGCATTGAACACTATCTCTATAATCCAAGATATTCACTGGTTGTTCCTATTAAAATATATTATGGTAGAAATGAACTAACTTGGGATTTTTTACATATGAGGGATCTAGTTTTTAGTTCCTCAATAACAACAATGAACCCGTACTACCGGATCTGGTGCAAAAATCATAAGTTTTAATTTTATTGATTTGATACCAATGAAGAAAATCCAATTATTGATATAAAAATCCTAAATAATAAAAATTATATATTGGATCACTTACATACCCAAGTTCCTTTTAGTTGTATAGTTTTATAAAATTAATGAAAAATATTACATAAACAATACCTATGTAATCAAATGAGTGTTCCTCCCAATAATCTTAGTTTTTCTAATTTCATATTAAGTAATCATTATCATCCATATTAAACCCTAAAACACATCATTCATTTATAAAACATTATTTATAACTTATATAAATGTAAATAAAAGAAGGGAGAGCTCAAATGCTCAGCAAGGGTAAACATAAGAATTAACAAATAAATTTAATCTGTGAGAGTAATATGAGAATTTGAGTGTGATGAAATAATCAACGTGAATGAGTATAGCATTAGAAAACTAATTCCCCTAATAATTGTATCAATAAAAATGTGTCATGGAATAATTCTTCAACCACATCAATATTCCTGACAATCAATAATCACAATCCATGTGATGTCAATCTTACTCAAATGAATCATTAAAGACACATAACAAATTAAAAGAAAATGTGTTGGTATATCATAATGTCATATTCATAGAACCCTTATAAAACCCTGAATATTGGAATAACCATATGTTTCACATCCATATCTAATTCATTTGAGTGCTACCTTGTAACAACCATCGTATAAGATATATCAAGCTCTCCCGTGAGCTATAATTGGGCTCACCCCTTTGTAAACGATGTCCTAGAACCGTAAAATGAATAAAGTACATAGAAATTGAATCCCATAATAAAAAAAAATTATTAATTTCATAAATTTATTATGTTGTGGAAATAAACGGGTTTCTTGACTATCTCTTAGAAACATGATTAACCCATGAAAAAGAAATGGGTTCATTGACAATATATTTGAAACAACTATAATACATCTATAGAATTAATGAGGATGGTATCATTAAAATATATCATCAGTGGATCATAAGTGACAACATGGGTTTTTGAAGTTGATGAATGGAAAAAACCACTAAAAGATCATTAATTCCATTCTTAGGGAAAACATCTTTTTTACATTGTAAATCACTTTTAAAAACTAAAAAAGAAAAAAATATTGTGTTTTTTTCATTGAAATTAAAATTTGAAAATTAAAATAGATGTTTCAAATTAAATAATAGAAATTATAGTGGTAAAACCTGTTCATTTTGAAAACATTAAAAATAAACATTTTTCCAAACATTTTTTAAAATGAGTCAAAAGTGACTCATTTTGAATATGTTTAGAAATTTATATTTTAAAATATTTCAAAATAATGTAAAATATCATCTAAAATTATTTTAGTAAATAACTTTTTTTGAAAATAAAATTTTTGATTATATTTTAGAAAACATGGATATGGAAGAGAATAATTCTTGATCTAAAAGAAGATATAAGATAATTATAATTGAAAAATGTCTTTCTTGATGTTTCTTTAATATATAAGTGTGGAAATTGAAATTATAAATTTAAACCACATTCATAACAAGAAAAGAATAAAATTTATTTGGTTCAAAAAAGTTCATATGATCTCTTCCAATGTAATCTTGCACATCAAAAATCCAGAATGGAATGAATATTGTCACATAAAGCATATTCCACATTAGTAAATATTAAATAATAATAACCAAGAAAGAATAACTTCAAATGAAACATGTTAATATCATTAAAATAATTATATTAATGATATAGAGGTCAAAGGGGTAGTATATACACCTCATAAAGTAAGATAGGACTATATCATAGATGTATGTCCCAAAGAAATGGAATTTGAGATGAATAGCCCTTACAAAGATCATATCATTAAATTGAGAGTTAATTAATGAATAGTTTATGTGAGTTTATGTGTAACAAATGTAAATACAAAAAAAAAATGAAAATATATAATAACAAAATTTATACATCATTCACACATAATCATTTCATAAAAGTGTCAATAAAGAAGTGTTATAACCTAACGAAATAAAATTTATTTGAGAAACCCTTTACCACTTAGAAAAAATCAATTCAAATACAATTGTATTAAATAATACAAGTTAATATTTAGAATAAAATTAAGTAAAAAGTATTCATGATATAACATACAAAATATGAATTATATGTACACATTAAAAGATAAATCATACACATAACAACAAAATATTCCCCAATGAAATTAAATTGACACAAAATCCCTTATTACTTTGGAAATGTATAGATCAAAACCTCGTGAAAGAGAGAAAATAATATTAATTTATAAATCCTAAACTATTTGATGAAAATAATTATAAAAAACATTCTTGGCCATTATATTCACCAAAAAATAAAAATAAGTGGTGAACATGGTATATGTTTCATATAAATAAAAGTGAGATGAGAAACCCATATATCGTGTCAAAACATTCCATATCTTCCATTTAATTATAGAATTATAAGATTATATAAATTATTTTATTTCGTAACAACATTTCATTGGTTTAATAAATTATAACTAAATTATTTATTTAATTTATTATTATCACAAATTTAAATATTTCATCAGTTAAGTCCATGTCATGTGTTTTGAGGATGTTATGTTCATATTTTAAAAATAGATTTAGTATGTTGAATATGGTCAAAGTGGATATTGTTCCTTTGTTTCCAAAATAATAATAATTAAATGATTACCATTTTTATGAATTAATTAAAATTTTATAATCATCCATGAACACTGGTATTGAAAAATTATCTACATTAGATCATAGAGATGGTAGGTTATACGTACACATGGGTATCATTCCCATTTTTTGACGATCATTATGGAAAGATGGTAAGTATTATTTTATATTTAAATAATTATAAAAATATCATAAATTTAATATTATTTATTTAAATACACCGATATATATCATCCATGTTACATGTGGTTGAAAAAATAATCACACCACATTGTGGGGGCAGTAATCCACACATACGCCTAAATGACATTATCATTTCTCACTGAAAGGAAAGGTTAGAATTAAATGAAATATTATATTTTAATAATGTTAAATATTTCATTAATACCATAATTATATCATATATATCACATTCATTCATTAAATTTATCCCTATTACCTTCCATGGAAAGTGTTAGAGAGAAATGAATCACATCACTTCGTGAGGTGGTAGTGCACTGTACACATGAGTGTTTTTATTGTATCCCCTATGGAATGAAAATTAAGAAGTTATATGTGTATAATGATTATAAAAGTTTAATTATGTTAAAAATATCATATATATATATATATATATACTTCAAATCCATCATAATAACTATCCATGTGAGACGATGATGAAAAACGAATTACATCGGTTCGCAAGGTGGCAGTTCGCCGTACACATGAATAATGGTTCCATTTATCATTTGATGGAAGATGAGATTGATTTATGTTATTAAATTAATATAATATAAAAATGTATATACGATATTATATTATTAATATATAATCATAATTTTATAATATTTTAAGGAGGAGTAAGAAGAAATAAAATAAAAATGATCGGTTAAACAGCATACCTCTACTTCAGACAACCTCATAAGGTTAGCACCAAACAACTTATTTAGATGGATTTATGAATAAAAGGATTATATTATATTTGGATTGAATTAATTAAGATATTTTTTGATTTATATTATTAATAAAATCCTTTGAACGTGTGAAGAGGAGAGGAGAGTGGTTAACCATTTGTAAGGGAGGTGAGTGTCACACAAGTACTTTTTTAAAAGAACAATTTATACCCAAAAACATCACATGAAAAAAGGATAAAAATATACCAATATCAATCATTATATTACATATTTTCAAAATATGTCTATCCAATAAAATTATTCAAGTTTTTAGTTCATTTTTACCCTTATCATTTTAGTTTAACTCTTTGTAAATATGTTTTTTACCTTTAGTGTGATAAAGTTTTTTTATTGTTTTCACTGTTTATTATAACCAAAAATTAACTGAACATATTATATTATTATAATTATTAATATTAAAAATATGGATTCCATTGTACTAAATTATATTCTTATAGGTGGAATAATTTAATTTAAAATAAAGCTCACAGATGTGAGGAAAAAGTGGTTTTTAAGAAATGTATTTTTCAAAAATATGATGATTTTATATAATATATATGAATATTAGTAATAATTATTTTGTTTTAAATTAATATTTATATAGATAATATATAAATTTGATTTAATTAATTAGTCATTATAATTTATTTTTATTATTTAAAATGGATAAACTATACGTGTTTTAAGTCACGTACGAGAAATATGCATTTTTAAACCCAAAAAATAAACTTATACTAAAATTATATATAAATTTTATTAAAATGTAATTATTTTGATTTAATAAAACTCAAGAATAATTATGTTACATTAAATCAAATTTTAATTATTATTTTACTTTTATCATGTTTAATTTATTTTAAATAAATGAAACTTTTACAAAAATCTGTATTTTTCAACATTCACAAAAAAATAAATATTCTCTGAAAAATCCCAAACCTTCACCATAAGACTATTTTTGTTTGATTATTTCAAAAAATATTATTTTATAAAATACATTTTTTATCTTTAAAAACTAATTAGGTTCTTTTCTCATAAAAATAAATAAAAATTATTCTTGAAGAATAGAAAATTTTTATGAATAAAATTACTTTAAAAATGATTTATTATTTACTAAGATTTTTTTTAAAAAATTATTAAGAAATGAATTAATATATACTTCATAAAATAGTTAATTATATTCATTCCTTTTTATTTAATTACTAGGTTATATCATCCAAATATTTCATGGTTTGTTTAATCTTGGTGTGCATGTCATATTTGTAATCTAACATAAGGTTCTAATTTTAAAAATATCAGGGTGATGCATGATACAGTGGGATATTTCCAAAAAATCTTGTACATGAGAAATTTCTTGTGGGAGTTCTAGTAGATAGGTAAGAACAATAATATTATCAATAATCTTAAAGGGACCAATGTACTGATGAATTTTCTTTCCATTATTCCCAAATCTCATGACTCTCTTTCAAGGAGATATACAAAGGAGTGGTTTTAATCCAACCATCAACAGAAATTCCCATAAATTATTTTCATCATAACTCATATATTGATTTTGTTCTCATCTGATTTTTTTCTAAATGTATTTTGCGTTCCTCGCAATTTTTTCAAATAGTTTGGGTCCCGATAGCTTATGATCTCCAACATCGACCTAGAATGTTAGAGTTCTAAAAGTCATCCCATTTTGAGATTTATGTTGATCTATTTTAATGATTGAGTGGATTTTATTTTACACAATTACTCATAAAGGGGAATATTTTGAGCCTATCCTCTTTTAAATACCATTAAGCAGTGTTTCAGTATGAATTCTTGAGTTTGAATAGTCATTTTAGATTAAAAATATATATAAAGATGTTATTCCATATTGATGCTCAACAATATGTTCAATAAATGATAAATACTCTTTCTAATAATAGTGGGGAACTTCATATCCTATTAAAATAAAATTTATGTTGGGGTTTCATTGTATCCTTACCACTTATTTTATGTATATGATTCAATTTGATCATGTGAGAAGACTTCTTAAATACTGTTGAAGTGAACAGTCTTTATAGGATGATCTATTATAATCCATATGGATTTTTTTCTTTACATGCCTTTAAATTAACTATAACAAATTACATGGTGTTTTTTTCATATTTAAATACTAGTATGGTAAATATTGGCATCATCCCCTTATAAGTTTCCATTCAAAAATAAACTTTTTGTGTTACCAAGAACATTGATTTATATTTATTAATCTCTAACTTTATATTTTCCAACAAAAAGTTCTCTTATAGACCTATATAAATATTTATGCCACCCTTATCGATTGAGAATATTAAGTTAGAAGAATATTTTAATCTCTCATTATCTATATTAGTCTTAGATAATAAATGTAATCGTGTCCTAAATCGTAATAATCCATCTTTATAAATGTTAAATTTTTATATTTTACCCTTCCATATCACATTCACATTTTTTTGTAACTACACATAATCTATTTTAGTTTCTTTAATATTCTTGAGGATATATTTATGAACAATAATAGGAGGAATATAAGATGTTTGTAATACCTCTTATCTAGTTCTCCTCCACTATGATTCACCTTGATTCCATATACCTCAAATAGAAGTCCCCATATTCCAGAGGCTATCAACCATTGATGATGGTCTATATATAAAGTAGGGATACTATTCCTACTTTGGAATATATTTTTATAGATCATAGTATAATTAAAAATATGTTGAAAATAATCTAAATATAAAATGTATAAATAAGGAAATCATTTCTAAATTACAAAATTTGTAACAATATCACTCGTCTTATGAAAAAATGAGAAACTACAACGTGATACAATCATACAGAAATAAACAAGATCTTTCATGGAATTATCCTGTACCACCTATCCCAAAGGTAATAAAAATACTAGGGATAATATAATAACTAAACATGAATCCATGTCCAATACCATCATCGAGTTCGTACAATTCTCTACAAATCATCCATCAATATAAAGGCAAATTCCCCTATCTAGATCACAAACAAAAAACTATACTCATGTACCAAGGATCCCGAGTAGGGTGTGAATAAAAGTTAGTATGACACCTAAAAAAGTATAACCAAACATATATAGTATAAGTAAGTTCATGTACAATACGATATAATCATAAATAAAAATAAATAGGAAATGAAAGAAACAATATATTTCCACACCAATAAGTGCTATACGATCACCCTGTGTTATGAATTCTAGCTTCGATCGGTTCTTGGATGTCTCTAAATATATTAAATAAAAATAAAATGTGAATCACATACCATGTCATATGAAATTCTCATAAAACCCATCATAGTATAATTACAGACACACGTAAAATGTGTCTCAATAACATAATCTAAACAACGGAAATAACATCCGTGTAATAATTGAATCATCGATATAAAGGAAACAAATCCCAATAACATAAGTATATCAGTGGACATAACATAACCCTGACAACAAAAACATCAATATATTGGAAACACATTCCAATAACATACTCACATCCATGGGCATCAGGCCCTCGAGCTAACATTACTAAGTGGGCATCACTTCACATAAATATCATTAAGGGTGGGAATATCATCCCTATCCATGAGAATAATCCCCAGGGGGAAGAGAATCCCTAGTCTGAGAACACATCACATAATAGATTGAAGGTAAACAAATCCATCCATTACCATTATCATATGGGAATAATGTCCCCTTCCTTTGAAGTGTCTCACTGTTGGAAGTATATACCACTTCTAAGAAAATAACAAATAACTGGGTGTAGCATCGATTCCCCATCATCAGTAGGGTAACATGGGAAATATATCCCATTACCAATGGCATAACATTATGGATATGAGAAAATTTTGTAATAGTTATAATATAATTTATCATAACCCACATGATATAAGTGGGATTACATATCAATAATAATTAACAATTATACAAGGGAATGTTTTTCAACATGAATAAGAAAATTTGTATTTGATAAAAACTCAATAACATAATATAATAACTCCTATTTAAGGGAGGAATATCACCCAACAAGATTTAAATTATATTTAGGTCAATTATCTTGAACTCTATCAAGGTTCACACCCACAATAAAGGAATTAGTTTTGTTGATAAGACTATGAAAAAGGGGGAGGAACAATCACCCCATATGAATCCAATAACTATCCAAAAATGGATTAAACAACTCATTCATTCCACACAAGCCAATAACGAGCTGATGAATTACAATTAAATAGACATTCTATGTACATGGAGGCCAAGGGATTCAAACTAAGTGTATATTACAATCCCAGGACTCAAGGATTAACCAATTAAGAATCAAGTATAAAAGTCTAACATACATTAAATTAAAATCATCGAAATAAGTTGATGTTAAATCAAGGGATAACAACCCAGGGGTCCTTTGAGGACCTAAATGTCTTTACCATCCTAAATTGGGGTCAAAGTTAAAAATTTTAGATGTATTATATGGCAATTTCACAAAGGTGATAGGATCACTTAAAACACGTCACATATAATGATCATAATACATATAGATTATTTAGGGAACATATTTCTAGGTCTAATAGAATTCCATTCATTGAAGAACACAAATTGATTAAACCTAAAATAAATGATATTAATAAATCTTGAAAAATATCAGATTTATGGACCAGCCATTAAAATATTGTGGAAAATAATGGGATATAAGGTTGAAACACCAGAGAGGGGATATAGATACCTATAAAGACTCATAATGACCAATGAAACCAAGATCCTAGATCACTCCGTTAAGATCTAATCTTGGGAAAGGTTAGTGGATGAGAGTACAATGAGGGAGAGGCATGTAGAAATCCTATCGGGTGAGAAAACTATTTGGGAGAAGTACTCTGGTGGCTACCCTCTTGAAATTTGGTCAGTATTCCAATGGATAAAATCCATTATAAGGTCCACCAAAACTCTGGTGGCTATACATCATTGTATTAGTGATAAAACTTCTCATGGTTATATTCCTCCACCATGATAGCATTTCCATTCAACATGATTCAAAAACACCCATGAACCCTAAAATACCTATAAATGACCAAAATATAAGATTTATTTTGGAAAGGGGATCTAATTCCTAACTGAATATTTCTAAGTGTTGAAACCACCACACCAAAGGGCATCTCATCCCTGAGATGCATTATCATACCTCACCAAGCCTCCTTAGTGAGAAACTATAGCCATTTTGAATGCATATAAAACACTACTCCAATATATCATCCAAGATATTCACATGCTTCCATTGAATATATACTACTGGAACCATATTTACAGAAATATTCTTCTAAATTTTGCACACAAAATAAACCATCCAATCCTTGAAAGATGAATCTATCTCCAAATTAAAATACTCAATATTTATCACATGACAAGGATTTTTATGGTATCACTAATGCTAATATTCATTAAATACATCATGTTTAACATTGAAACTTTTGGGAAGTTCCTTTTTAGTAAACCACTGTACTGATTCTCTCAAAAACCTCAAATTAATCCACATGCTTTTGAACCATTTCCCCCAAAACCTAAGTATAATGGTCTCTCAATTGTGGTGACACCCACATGAAAATTCAATCACCATTCTAAAACTCAAGAGAGATACATATTAAATTTTTATATTGATATTTACTATTTGAAGATTATGTCAACCTCTTTCAGATCAACCAGATATTCTCATGTATCTCCTAAATGAGACTCAATTCTGTAATAGTTTACACCCATACATCTATAATACATAAACATAAATATAATGAATTTTTATACAAGGGGTAAAATTGTTCCACATGAATCAATTATTAATAACTTTTATTTTAGAAAAAATTAACAAAGGGATGATGATTATCCCATGAAAAAATGTAATCCTAGACACACACTCTCAGCATATCCTCTGGAATAAAATGTTACTCTTGTACTGCACATCAATATGAGGATGGTAGGTAGTTTTCAATTCTTGCAGTATGTTTATATATATCTATAGACCATACCTTAATAATGACATAAAATATGAATCCTGTCCTAAAATGATACTCTAAGACATATCATGAAGGCATGAAATTTCATAGAAATTAAAGTAGATTAAAAAATCAACAGAGTAGGTCTCCCTGATTGATTGGATGTTTTGATCCATGGTATGATAGTACACAATAACCCACACCACATCACTGCCTCATGTTGTCCTCAACAACCACATAATAAAATCCATCGAGACATGATCCCATGACCACTTGAGAATGGGTAGTGACTGGAAGATATATGTTGATTGTTGGTTCTCATATATTACCCATTGATAAGAAAATCATCATGAAAAAATACCTGTTATGTATTTCATCATATTGGGACACTATTACTTCATATGAATATCATGATACATCTTTTTAATCCCTTTGAAAACAAGCCGAATTAGGGATTTTAAATCCTATATACTCTCATTTCCCATACTCATAGGGACTACTACATGAAACAAATCATAAAGGAAATTATCATCATCAAGGGACCAATCTTGTGGCCCCTTCATAACATATATACAATCCATCATCACAACGAAATGTGTGTTAGATAACTAGATCTCCTTCACTCTATATAGTAGTAAGGATTCATTACTCATAGATTTTAGTGTTTCTATTCCCTAAAAATCTTAAATTTCATGTCACATCTTAGTGAAGAGTCTCATTACCTACCACTCACTAATATCCACCCACACTTGAGTTTTTCTATATAGTCCATGAAAAATCATGCATACCTTCCAAGGGGTATACACCATCTTAAAAATAGAAGGACCAAAGTTACTAAACCCACCACCTCAACCAAAGGATTAGGTCTTTCTGAGATAATATATATATGAGGTTTTATGATATATATATATATAGTAAACTTCTCACCTAGAAGATAGTGATAGTGACATCTCAAAACATACACTACCACCACTAAATCCAGATCATGGGTTTGATAATTCTTCTCATTCAAACTCAATTACCATGAACCATGGGTAGAATCACACCCATAAAACAATAATATACCACCTAGGTCTATTCATGACGCATTGAAATAGTTATTATACATCCCATCTAGCTCAAGTATGGTTAAAAATGGCTCTTACATCAATATACCCTTCTACTCTTAGACACCCCTCCTATAAGAATTAAAATATAAGAACATCAACCCCTTCATGGTTAGGCTAATCATTGGAACTGTTAATCCTAATATGTCCTAAATGAACCATATGTAAAAGCATTCAAAACAAAAAGAATAAATATGTCTAAAAAATATTTATATGATACCCCAAATAAACCACAACTTTAACCTTCTAAGGCTCCACTCACTAAGCTTATTTATATATCATGTACACTAATAAACAATTCTCACTAATTTTGTGTTCACACTTTTTAAATCCATCTAGAAAGATAGTGCTCCCTCAATTTAAAAATAATGATCTACATATATTGATTGTGTTCCCCCCTTGTGCTTGAGTATAACAAAATAACATTGAAACACCCACCACAAAAAATAAAATATAGATGAACTAAAAAATTAATTAGGGCCATAAATAATGATATCTTGTCAACTATAATGGAAAATATCCCATGATACACATATGATCTATAATAGATAATAAAATAAGTAAAAGGAACATCGAAAGGACAAACACATAAATAATGATAACTCAAACTCAAATTAATCTTTGATAGTAATTTAGATTCCACCATCTAGTCAAATAGATTATTAATATGAAAAAATGACACTTGTTATTAAGAATCACCTAGTTTAACCTTTTATCATATGTAAAGAATCATAATGAGTCATCATTATTCTTAGTGAACAAAACAAAATCACCCTAAGGGGATGTTCCTAGAAGAATGAAATTTTTTCCTCAAAATCCTATAACCGATCCTTCATCTATAAAACAATTTTAATATACGTCCTGTATGAATGAATGGATATAATCTACATACCTAGAATGATCTCTATTATAAAATCAAAATCTCTCTCGAGTGGAAACCCAAATAATTTTTCATAAAAAACATCATGGAACTGGTCAAAATAGAGAGAAATACCATATAACACATCTCCCCATCATGAAGAACAACACTATGGATTCATTATAAAGATGATTTATGGTAGTGAAAAATGGTCTGATGGGAGTTGGGATGTTTATCATTTTTTCCCCGTGAAGAGGATAACGATGTTAAATAATTTTTAATTGGTTTCAATATTTCTTTTTTATGTCGAATGATGACGAATGGTAATAAATATGGTTCGATAAGAGATGGTTATTATATAATTTTTAACTCGTGAAGGGAATTGAATATTTAAATTATTTCACATCAAGATCAACATTTACATATTTCATAGAAAATACAAATGGTTCCCACATCCATAAATGGGTACAAACCCAATTTCTAAAGGTAGATGGTCATTTAGTGTTTCAACCCAACCAATTCATAGAAATTCACATTGGTCAAGAGAATAGGAGGTCAGGCTCATCACACCGTTTTGGGGGGAAATTATTTTCTATTCAAAGGAATCTCATTCGGATTTATGATATTTTCATTAATCTCTTCCAAATATTGAAATGGGACTTGTTACCTTAACAAAATGATCTGGTGTTAGATCACTCCAGGTGTAAAGGGGGTTTTATTAATGAGGCAATTTAATTGTATATTGGGTTATTCATTTGATTCCCATTATTTCATAGAAATTGGTAGCTTCTTTTATTTTGAATCAATATAACTATGAAATCGTAAGTTTACTTCCATCCAGAGAGGTGATTGATATTTTGTGGATAGGATTGAACCATTATAAGGAATCTTATGTATACTTTTTATAACATGAATAAAAAACCCCACAACTATTTTGAGTGGTGAAGTTTAACATTATATAAAAAATAAATCTATGGGGGTACTTAGGAATCAGGTACAAAGATTGAGTCTTAATAAGGCATCCGACATATCTTATGTAACATCCCAGTTCTAGGAGCTGTCTAGAGGTACCTCGTGCCCGGTTGGTCCCATGGACTCAAGTGAATTTACTCGAATGCCAGAGGCTGACGACTAGCAGCGAGGGCCTTGGGTGTGATTGTGGGGGAAACTATGCTCTCATTGGAAGAGTAATACAGTGGAAGTAAATAGATAGAAACAATGGAAGCAGTATAAATCCATACAATAGTAAACAGTGGAAGACTGAGGCAATAAACAACTGGAGCAAATATATATAAATGATTCATGATACAATGACTATGAAAGCATATAAACAAGTCACAATGCTGGAATACAGAAATAACCCAAGTAAAAAAGAAAATAGATAATCTAAAACAGCATAGCAAGCCTCATCTTGGTCCCATGATCTCCATCTCCTCAGAAATCAAGTAACTAAAGTATAAGGGTGATTTCCCTTGTCTATACAGGCAGCAATAAAAACTATTTGGGCCCAAAAGAATTACCCAAATATTGTGTGAGACTAATAACCCTAAGAAACCACCCAAATATCTTTACCTAATAGTCTGTGAATATATATATGGCAGGGAATAAGCCAATAGGAAGTAAAAAAGGAAGTACTCAAAAGTAAACAATCATATAGTTTCATTCACAAACATTTACTTTTAAATATTTTATCAACCAGAAAAATTACAAGAAAACCTCTGGGTAGTTCTCACAACCTAACCCCTCTAGTTATACATATAATAGATGATATAACAATGACTCTCTGAGGAAGAAATCACCGTTAATTCCCCCTATATTCTTTTAATGGTAATATCACAGCTCTCTGAAGAAGCACTCAATGTCAATTCCTCCTATGGACTCATAATGTAACTATAGACCCTATGATGGAGCACTCAATGTCAATCCCCCTTATGGTCTTGCAACATGTTAATTATAACAAACACTATGGGAAATCCCTCAATGTAAATTTCCCCTATGGTCTCACTACACCATGTTCTCGCAGCCCCGTGTAAAGTAATCATGCGCAGCCGATAAATAATGGCCAAAGGATACCTCAAAAACTACTTGGATAAACAGTCTACAACATAACAGCTGGTTAGATAAAATGATCACTCTATCCTATCAGCACTAGGAATAGAAACCACAACATCCTAAAAGGCTAAGCGAGGCCAAACAGTCATTGAAAAAAACATTCATGGAAAAAACTTCCAAAGCATAGAAATTAACCCTATTTACATTCAACTGACATCTAATCAAGCGTACATGCATAATAGGCAATTAACGAGGCTAAACCCATAAAAACCCAATACCTCGAACAAGGTTATTGGGAAATCTTTCTCATATTACTCAAATACTATCTACAGAATGGCACAAACCACTTACCTCGGTGTTGTATTATCGATATACATGAATCTCAAGCCTTGATTCACCTTAGAATTCCATAAATCTATAAAAATGTCTACAAAATTTAACCAAAGATAACTCTTGAAATAGGAGGAATTAGGAAAAAATTCTCTAGAATAAGGAAGATCATATTGTGGCGATCCAAACGCAATAGACAACGGTCGAGTCGAAAAACAGATGCTTGATCAGGGGCTTGGGGAAAGATCATCGTCGTGTGGATGCTCTCGGTGGAATGAATCTTCAAGGTCAAGTGCCCACATTAGATCATGTTTATCAAGAACTAAAACTTAGAAGTGTAATAGGGGAACAATAGAAAGAAGGAATTCATGCTTTTTTAAAAGGAGGATACACGACATGTATAATTCCCACACGGCATGTTCCCTTAAGCCTTCACATGGGCATCTACGTCTGCCAACCTAGGTCATGTAACACCCCAAACACAGGGTGTGTTGTCCTAAAACACAGCATGTACTTGAATCCTCTTCCCCTAATCGAGTTCTATTACATGGAAGGGCCATACAGTTCTCCTAGATTAAGGCGACACAACATGTTAATTTCAGACATGGCGTGTACTAGACGAACTTCAGAAACCTATGTTGTTAGTTACACAGCTGACCCTACAAGGCTTGTTCCAGATGGACACGACGTGTACATGAAGGATTTCACCGACCTGTGTGGTTAAATGCACGGTCGGATAAATTTGTTACACTACACGACATGTTGACGATGGGCACTGCATGTATAACTTAAATTTTATCCATCCGTGTCATTAGTCACAAGGGTGGACACAAGGTCTACACAACACATTATGCACAACCGGCACATGGCGTGTTCTAGAAAGGTTTCCCAACCCCGTGTTTCTTCCCACACCGTTAGTAAAATGGTTAGGGACCACACGACGTGTACTTACGAAAAACAGTTTCTCCCCGAACAGAAGAAGACAAGGCCTGTGTGCCAAACATTACACACCATGATTCTAGGATTTTTTAGACAGTAATCCTCAAAAACTACTTCGGAACCCAGAAAACACTGAAACGAACATTAAAGTGCCAAATTCTGATCCATGAGGACCAATACTCCCCACGAATCCAATCTTGTAATCTTATACATGCCATATACAAGGAAAACAAGGCAATGATCCACCTAATTCAGATCCATGAGGGCCCATAACACCTCAAAACCCAATGTTTGGTGTTCATTAAACAAAAAATTTCATAATTTAATACCCTTTCAAACAACATGTATTATTATTAAAGCATCTATCACAACAACATGCATATCTAGCACAACACCTATCATGAAAACATGCAATCACTAATTCACCCTAAACGGCATGGCATAAATGCATGACATGTGATTTCCAACAAGTGCCTATATTGTGCATGAGATGGAATACCCTCATATCATCGAGTTTCAACAGAAATAGAACCTTAATAATATTAAAGATAACATCACAAAACATGTGAATCACCCAACGGTGAAGTCAAATCAACTGTAATAATTTCAAAACTAGAAAATTCACAATATAAGAGGTAAATTGGATTTTCCCTATACACGGGTTAGCTACTACCAGGCACATCTTATTACCATGTACTTATTACTTCCTATCCAAGGATATAGGATCCAAACATTAATTCAAGAAGAAAGAAATCCTCTGATACCACATTGTAACGTCCCAGTTCCAGGAGCCCCCCAGAGGCACCCCATGCTCGGTTGGTCACATGGACTCAGGCGCATTTTCCCGAACGCCAGAGGCCACTGACTAGCTGTGAGGTCCTTGGGTGTGATAGTGGGGAAACTATTACCTCATTGGAAGAGTGACACAACGAAAGTAAACATATAGTAATTGCTGAATAAGTATAATACCATTAAACAGTATACAATGGAAGACTGAGGAAATAAAAAATTAGGGAACATATATATAAATGATGCATGATATAATGTATAGGAATGTATCCAAGCAAGTCACAATGGTGGAATATAGAAATATACCAAGTAAAAAATATAATAGATAAACTCCAACAGCATTGCAAGCCTCATCTTAGTCCCATGCTATCCAGCTCTTCAGCAATCAAGTACATGAAGTAGAAGGGTTCTTTCCCTTGTCTATACCTGTAGAAATAAAATCTATTTGGGCCCAAAAGCATGACCCAAATAGGGTGTGATGATAAACCCAGTAGTAAACCACCCAAATATTTCTTCCTAACAGTTAGTGAATATATATATATATATATGGCAGGAAATAAGCAAAGAGGTAGTAAACAAGTAAGTACTAAAAAGTAAACAGTCCTATAGTTTCAATCACAAACATTTACATTTAAATATTTAATCAAGAAAAAACAATTACAAGAAACCCTCTCAGTAGTTCTAATATTCTAACCCCTCTAGTTCACTATACAAGAGAAGACATAACAAATACTCTCTGAGGAATCACTCACTGTAAATTACCCACATATAATCTTTTAACGATAATCTACATGCACTCTAAGGAAGCACTCAACATCAATTCCTCCTGTGGCCTCATAATGTAACTGTAGACCCTAATAGGGAGCACTCAATGTCAATACCCCCTATGGTCTCACAACGTGTTAATTATAACAGACACTTTGGGAAATCCCTCAAGGCCAATTTACCCTATGGTCTCACTACATCAGGTTCCTACAACCTTGTGTAAAGAAATCGTTCACAAACGATAAATAATGACCAATTTATACCTCAAGAACAGTGTGGATAAATAGTATACAACATAAAAACATGTCAGATAAAAAGATCACTCCATCCTATGAGCACTAGGAATTGAAAGCACAACAGCCTAGAAGGAAAAGCAAGGCCAAACAGTCAAAAACAAAACATGCATGGCGAACAGTTCCAAAGCATAGAAATTAACCCTATTCACCTTCAATTGACCTCTACTCAAGAGTATAGGAATAAAAGGAATTAACAAGGATAAAATCATAAACATGAAATACCTCGAACAATGGTATTGGGAACCTTTGCACATATACCTCAAAGAATATCTACGGAAAGGCACAAACCACCAACCTCGGCATTGTATGATTAATATACATGAATCTCAAGCCTTGATTCAACTTAGAACTCCGTCGAACTACAAAAATGCCTAAAACATTTAACTGAAGATAACTCCAGAAAGAGGGGGAATCAGGAAACAATGTTCTAGAAGAAGGGAGAGATTACCATGGTGATCCCAATGCAATAGATGACAGTCGAATCAGAGAAAGGAAGATCGATCGGGGGCTCGGGAAATGATCGACACCGTATAGATTCTCTCGGTCGAGGAAGGCGAAGAAAAAGACAGTTATGCCAATTAGACGTGACCCTAGTCCATTTAATGAAATAAAAATAAATTACATGACGTGTGATTTATAAGTACATGACGTGTACTTTCTTTAACTGGCCCCCACATTAGGCGGTCTCTAGGTCACCACACACGGCCGTGTGCATGACCATTACATGGCCAGCACACAGATACCCATGGTAACCAAGTACACGGCGTGTACTTATAATGTACATGTCGTGTACTTAACAAATTTCCAGAAAACTACTCTTTTCTTAAAAAATACCAGAAAAATAAAACATACCTAAAAAAAGATTTGAGTTCTTATATCCTATTTTTAGTAGGAATCAGATTCATCATAGTTTGATCATCCCTCAACCTGATAATGGGAGGTGATAGATAATTAAGGTCCATGGTGATTATTTCCTTGGGGTTCACAAATATGGGAATTCCCTTGGGAAATATGTTGACATGTACACCCATAGATAGAGGCAGTTATGACATACCCCTAAACAATGCTTACACATTGAGGTTTTCCTAGAAATGAAAATTTATTATGTGGATTATGTGATTATTTAAAGTCCCTAATCCCATGATATTCATGCCTAGTGTGAGAAACAAGGGTAATAAGTGACAAGACTCACCAAATATGGATGCGAGCCTTATGCATTGGAGTAGACCAGGAGGAGTGTTTGACATGGATCTTATGACTTAATAAGGGATCCAATATATCCTTTTTGGATAATAATTAGTTTCATCATAGTTTAATTATCATGTCAATCTGCTAATGGATGAGGAATAATGATATTCTCATGGAAGAGTTTGTGTTCCATGGGTCCAAATGTTTGATGTAAGGAGGGACTTACATCGTGGTGGATCTCTATTAGAGGTTTCGCCCTTAGGAAGGTATCCTACATATATTTTTCATAGAATGAATCATATTACAAAAAGTTAAATTTAGTGTGTGTCCGAATATATCAAATAGATATGGTAATCATATCCCAGGGTGTCTACCAGACATGTCGTGAGTACCTACCTTACATGTCTCGAGTATCGGTCTAATAAGGATGACATGAATCTGGATTCTCAGCATGATTGAAGCTGGAATGTTGGAGTTCTGTCACCTGATATAGATGTCATGTCTGGAAGAATTTAATATTACTCGTTTAACATGTCCTAGGGTGTTCATGTGATCAATTTAGTCATTTTAAAGGGTGTTGTGTGACTAAGGATGACATGTCTGAAGGCTATTATGTGACATGGATAACATGTATGGACGACTTATCATGACATAGTGGACATGTTTGGAGGAATTCTAATGACTTTATTTACATGACATGTGGACTTTTAATGACATGGAAAACATGTCTGGAGGACTTAACATGACTTGGAAGACATTTATGGAGGAAATCTCAATACTTTTTTTACATGTCGTGGCACTATCACATGATTTGGATACATCATGAAAAGTGCATTATGCCTTCATTAGAAAATTATCACATTTGTATTTGCATAAGTCATCCATATTGTTTAATATTTATTGCATATGTTCCTTAAGGTTTTTAAATAACTAGATTTTTGAGGTTTCTAATGACCATGACAACCTAGTGAAGTTTCTTCACAAAATTTTGCGGACCGGGCGAAATTCCTCCACGTGATCTATAGGGTTGTCATATAAAGCACATATTCATGAAACATGATCCCTTATGTCATTAACCATATTTTACCTAGTGGTACCCTTGTGGCAGTGTGGATTTTTTCTATAATATGTATACTCCTCTGTGCTTTAATGGATATTACATGTGTCTTGTGTGGATTTTTAATTCCAAGGGGGAAGGACTTATTGGCCTCGCTACCCTAGTTATAAACTACACTACATGGTTCATATATCAAATATAAAATCTTGAGTTGGTGGAGGGAGATTTTCCTCATGTGATTAGAATGATTCATCCATGGGTTATCCAAGGTATCACATGATAAATATTGACTTCAAGAAAACACCATCGTCAATATATTTTTTGGACCCTCGGATTGTAAAAGTGCATTCATATGCTCATACTTGTAGGTTCCGGGCGTAGCGGAAGTGCATTGGCGGGTTTGCCCAACTTTAATTTTAATGTAAAACAACGTTCAATCTGGGATCTGTCATGATGTAGAACACCAAATCTTATGAATAGAATGAGGAACGAAAAACTTAATATGGAATCCCAGAACCAGAGAGATTGGATCATCATATGTTGGTTATAATTAATTTAATTAATTCACAAGAATTACCTTGGTGGAATTCTTTCTTCATTGATGTCTCTGGTCACGATCCTATGATCCGTCATTGCATCATAGAATCCAAGTTTACGATTCCTCTAGTGGTGATCCACACATGTGTCGTGTATCTCCGGACGTCGCCAAATGGATCTCCGGGTGCTAGCGTGGAAGAACCTTCACTTGCGATGTCTGCCTTCGATCGCCTTGGTCTCTCAGTCTTGAGAGCGTTCTTGGAGGAAGGAGTTATTTCTGCCTTGAAATAATTCCCCAGAGTTGTTGTTCACAATGATTATCTTGTGAAAAAGTGTTGGGGTTGTGAGTATATTTATAATTGGGTTTGAGGTTATAGAGTTATGACAATAAATAAATGTGTTACGCGTTTTATTTATTTCATTTACTCTTATTGAAAACCCCCATGCAGAATTATTAATTCCATGACATTCTCCCACATTGATTATAATAAATATAATTTAATAGAACAATATTATATCCTCAAAATCTTGACTAGAAAAACTACACGATGTATAATCATTAATACACGGCGTGTACTTATTTTATATAAAACTACACGGTGTGCATATTTAATATAAACAGCGTGTACTTTTAAGTTAAAATTTCCTTTATTTCCTCCATCACATTTATTAAACCTTGAGTAATGGCTATTTATTTCTTAAATAAATATAACTGTATCACTCTCTAATAAATATTATTTCATCCACAATATATTCTCTCTAATAACTAGTGTCTAAATTAATGCGATCCGTAATCCTTAAATAATTATTAAACCACAGTTGGGAATAATCTTTATTTAACTTGTTAAATTAATATTTAACTGAGATACATGGACACACTTAGTGTGTGACCCACTAGGCCTCTTTCTTAGTGGAATTAGGTGGAGCCTACCTAAAGTCCAAGGTTAGCGTCTAGAAACACGCCAAGGCACCCATAGAGAAAGAAGTTAATGCCACAATGACATGTCACCTCCTACGAACTCTTACTGTGTAATATAATCCCTTTGTCACGATATCTCGAATCAAGTGGGTTCCATGCTAGTTCCATCAACCCATGTTCTCGATTATTCTTTCTTTGAATTTACGAAATTGAACTCGGCCATTCCTTACCATGTCCACGGATTTATTTAGGCTATATCAATTCCATCAAAGGGCCTGAGATATCTACTTCCATTATGGGACATAAGAGAAAAATCCTTTCTCGCATTATCTATTAATGTGGTATTACTCGTGAAGCACCCAACGTATCCTACCTCACTGTGAACAGTGTGTCGTCACATTTTTCATCAATACATCTAAGTGTGCGAGTTGTAATACCCATTAATAATAATCTTAAAGTCTAAGGACCAATACACATGTACGCAGATAGGAACATCCAATGACACTATGAAATGTAGATTTTCTACTGGTGGGTCTCGCTCTCATAATATCCTCCTGGATATTACCAAGGGCGCCCACCATGAGAAGGTGCCTCATAGATTTCTGAGTCCTCACCCCTAATGACCTGTATTATTTGTGTCCCTCAAATAATATCATACGTCCATAGAACATATATTCAAGAATAGTGTTGTGGCACTTCCGAGTTATCATCATATCAGGGATCTGCTATGACCCTTTAATGCCACAATTATCCTTAGGACATTATCACATGCATTGTCACGCAGAAGAACAATCAAGATGTGATAAGACTTTTATTAATGAATAATGTACAAAGGAGTTGGTTCTAGGCCACCAACTCCAACAGACACCCACTTGGACTAGAGCCAACTTCTATCAACTTTTAACCCGCTAGCTCTCACATGATATTCATGCTAATGCTGAGATAGGCCTTTAGTCATGGGGTCCACCATGTTCTCTTCCATGGAAACTCTGCTCACTACAACTTAACCCCTTTGATAGAAATCCCTCAAGAGGTGATAATTCCGGAGTATGTTCTTTGTCTGTTGATGTGACCTTGGTTCTTTTGTAAGAGCCACCGCTGTAGTGTTATCACAGTACAACGTGATAGGATCTTTATTTCTAGGCACCACATCAAGCTCCTGGACAATGTTCTGAATGCAGACGACTTCTTTGGATGGATCATAAGCCACTATATATTCATACTTCACTTTAGAATCGGCGAAAAGTGGCTGCTTTGAACTCTTCCAGCTCACAGATCCTCCATTTAGACAGAAAACATATCCAGATTGCGACTTCAGATCATTATGATCCGTCTGAAAATCAGTATCAGCATACCCTCTAATGACAAGCTCCCCGTCTCCTCCATACACTAGGAACATATCCTTAGGTCTTCTCAGTTACTTAAGGATAGTCTTAACAGTAGTCCAATGTTGTTCTCCTGGATCTTCTTGATATCTTCCTACCATGATCAGTTCATAGGCAAAATCAAGCCTAGTACATAACATGACATACATGATGGATCCTATAGCCGAAGAATATTGGATCTTACTCATTCTATCTTTCTCTTGTTGTGTTTGAGGACACATTTTCTTAGAAATATGTAAGCCATGTGACAGTGGAACTAATACCCTCTTGTATTTTTCCATACTAAATATCTTTAGTATCTGGTCAATGTATGTACCCTGACTTATTCCAAGCAGCCTCTTGGGTCTATCATGAATGATCTTGATCCCTATAATGTAGGCTGCTTCACCTAATTCTTTTATGGAGAAACACCTGTTCAACCAGTCCTTAACTAACTGTAAGACTGGTACATCATTTCCAATAAGCAATATTTCATCAACATATACTACTAGGATAACGATCGCATTCCCATTAAACCAGTTATAAACAAATGGCTCACATTCGTTCATAATAAACCCAAATTCTGTTATGTCTTCATCAAATTAAATGTTCCATGACCTGGATGCTTGATTTAATCCATAAATGGATTTTTGCAACTTGCAAAACCGTTTGGCTTCACCTGGTGTCACAAACCCCTCTGGTTGTGTCATATAGATATCTTCCTGAAGGTTCCCATTAAGGAATGCTGTTTTGACATCCATCTTCCAAACCTCGTAGTCATGGCAAGCTACTATAGCAAGTACGAGTCTTATGGATTTAAACATGGAAACTGGCGAGAAGGTTTCATCATAGTCAATTCCTTGACGCTGTTTGATCCCTTTAGCTACTAGCCTTGCTTTATAGGTGCTAACTTGACCTTCCATGTCCAACTTTCTCTTGAATACCCATTTGCATCCAACTACTTTACATCAACTGGATCATCGAATATAACCCAAACATAGTTCTGATATATGAAATCCATCTCATAATTCATAGCTTCTATCCATCTTGCAGCTTCTGAGCTTTCTAATGCTTCCTTGTAGGAGAGAGGTTCATAATTGTCCAACAATAATGATTCCCCATCCTCGGTGACTAGGAAACCAAATCTCTCTGGTTCCCTTACCTATCTTGAGTTCCTACGCAGTACTTGTGTTTCTGGAACCTCTTCCACGGGGACCTGTGGAACTTGTTCCTGTACCAACTCTTGTGTATCTTGAGCATCAACTTCGTCGAATTCAATCTTTCTTCCACTATCCTTCTTGATTATGTGCTCCCTCTCATGAAATACGGCATGTCTGGTGACAGTCACTTTCTTGTCTGAAGGGTTATATAGGTAATATCCTTTTGTTTCCTTAGGATATCCTATAAAGATACACCTCATGCCCCAGGGTGCTAGTTTGTTGCCTGAGGAGGCCTTAACAAACGCCACACATCCCCATACATGTGTGTGAGTGAAAATGGGTTACTTTACATTCCATATCTCGGAGGGAATTCCATTTTTCGCCTTAGTTGGTACTTGTTTTAATGTGTATGCTACAGTTTGTAATGAATATCCCCAAAAGGATAATGGAAGATCCGCATGACTCATCATCGACCTCACCATGTCCAACAAGGTGCGGTTCCTCTTTTCACTAACACCATTCCATTGTGGTGTATAAGGAGGAGTGAGCTGAGATATAATCCCAGACTCCCGTAGAAGATCGATGAACTCTTGGTTCAGATATTCTCCACCTTGATCCGATCGAAGCTTCTTTATCTTCTTACCAATCTGATTTTCTACTTCATTCTTGAATTCCTTAAATTTCTCTAAGGCCTCTGACTTATACCTCATTAAGTAGACATAGCCATATCTACTCAAATAATTTATAAAAGTAATGAAGTAATAATATCCACCTCTAGATTCTACTGGAAATGGTCCACACACATCTGTGTGTACCAATCCTAGAAGCTCTGTGGCCCTTTCACCCTATCCACCAAAAGGTGGATTGGTCATTTTTCCTTGTAAACAAGCGTGACATCTATCAAGTGGTTTTAGCTCAGTAGAGTCTAAACATCCATCTTGACAGAGCTTTGTCAATCGATTCTCATTCACATGACTAAGATGGTGATTCCACAAGTGGGTGATGTATGAGTCATGTGAGTTTGTTTCATTATTGATTGCCAACACTTGGTTTTTGTAATTTACTACATAAAAACTATTATTTAAATGTGCCATACCATAACATATGTTGTTCTTATAAAAGAGACAACCATTATTTGCAAACTTGAAAATAAATCAATCCATATCCAAAAAAGATACAAAAATTATGTTCTTGGTAATAGTAGTCACATAATAACAGTTATGTAAAACCAAAATCATTCCTATCGGTAATGAGACGTGGTAATCACCAATAGCCAATGTAGCCAGCATTGTGCCATTGGTAGCTCAAAGATCCACCTCTCCTCTGGTAATATTTCTAAATCATCTTGGTTCCTGAATTTGAATATTTATGTGAGACCCACAAGATGTATCTAATACCCAATGTGTAGAAATGGAAAGATTACACTCGATAAAGAACACATATTTAGCATCCCCATGCTTCTGGGTTCAGTTCCTCTTCTAGTGGCCTTGCTTGCCACATGAAAAAAATACCACCTTCTGTTTTTTCTCCTGTCTTTGGATCTTCCCCTTCTTGGAGGGACGATGCTCTGGGGCTTCAGACCGTTTATAAGTCTTTGGCCCCTTTGCCTTGTCCTTTATTTTCTTGTTCACCATAAGGACTGCAGGTTTGTCAAGCCCCATGTCCTTGTCTACCTAGACAATCAAGGTCAGAAGCTCTGATAGACTATTATCATTGTCTCTCATGTTATAATTGACAATTAATCTATAGAAGGTCTTGGGCAGTGATGATAGGAGGAGATCTGTACGCAACTCATCCGTGAATTTAATCCCGACGATGTCCAGGTGTTCAATGTGGCCAATAAGAATGACTACATGAGGCCCAGGTGGCACAGACTCTCCAAGATTAGTTGTAAACAAAGAATTGGAGATCTCATACCTCTCCTGTCTTGACTTTTATTGGTAGAGATTCTTAAGTTGAGACATCATGCTATATGCGTCCATGTTTTCATGTTGCTTCAAGAGCTCATTGGACATGTCCGATAGCATGAAACACTAGACATATTTGGAATCATCCATCTATTTAATATAGAGAGATAATTACTCATCACTAGCCTCTTTCCCAGGAACAACTGGAATAGGCTCTTCCATCACACACAATTTCCGTTCGTGGTGAAGGATGACGCGTAAACGCCTCTGCCACTCTTGGAAATTGGTGCCAGTGAGAAGGTTTTCCTTCTCAAGTATGGTTCGCAATGATATGTTTGAAGTCAATTTCTTGTAATTTCTACAAATTAAGATGAGAAAAGGTTTATTACTTTATTACAAAACTGAGACAAATAAATAAATTAATACTTATTAGTCTCCCACTATTTTATCAAAATCCAATAGCCCTCACCATTGACTCCGGAATATTCTGTTGCCTGAATATTCTAGTCGAAAGGATTCATATTGCCCTTCAAATTATCCTAACTAGGGTTGGTCAAGAATCTTGAAGGGTTTTAGGTAGGCATTCCAAAATCCAACTAAATTAACTCGCAGCTCCTTGATCCGCTGAGTGGACTTCCCAATCCTGAAATCCTTTTATTTTGGATTTTGTCAACCTTTAACTCTTGGTCACACGAAGCCCTACTGTGGCAGTCAACCCTTGATGCGAACCAAGTCAAGTCAACCCAAAACCTTGAATTATAATTCCCCGATAATTGAAAGCACCCCAACTAGGGTTGGTCAAGAACTTTGAACTATGGTTCGATTCGAACCAAGATTATGGAAGGCTATGCCGACTTAATATTTCTTTTGAGTGTTTTTATCCTTATACGTAAATTTACATTTTATTATCTTTGATTACATGATTTTTAATATTAAGTGGGATATACTTAAGTGATTAACCATGTCTAAGATAATATTTACGTATAATCCAGTTTTATTTTAGTTCCATCTTGCATGCTCGTTTAATTCATTAATTCTGTGATCGTGACAACACACCCACAATAAATAAACCATGAAACTGATTGAAATAAAATAAATGGTATGATCATGAGATTTTTCTATTGGTTATTTTATTTAGCGGTTGATAAACTAACCCAAGACCTAGGGGAGAAACATCTTGAACCTTTTGGGTTTGTGTTTACAGCTTTCCACCTGTCCACCTTTGTATCTCCTTAGATTGGTTTCACCTTGGCTCCTGACTTGAGCCGCCTCCACTCGCTTGGGAGCTCCATCCATTACATATTCATTTATCTCACACGCAGGTGAGGGGTAAAAAGGGGTTTTTACATACAAGAATCCTTGGGCGCGCATGCCCTACATATTAATGAAGAGATGGCTCACAGGACAATAAATTTAATTTAAATAAATAAATTAAAAGAAACCATTCACATACAAAGGTCTCAGTCTAGCTCATGATCATCCAGACATGCAATGATATTTATGCATAAATAAAACTTGAATTCAATTCTTTAATCGTTCTTGTTTAAGGTAAATCTTGCTCGAATCAATTAATTATCTTTAATTAATCAATCCTTTTATCTTAAACCCTTTTCTGAAATTCCTTGAGATTCTCATCTTTCATAATTTTAAACAAATAAATTCATATAATATTACCCTTGTACGTAACTTGTACCTTGGAGGAAACCCGGTGAATTCCAGTTCATTACGCAGATGTTAAATTAAACACATATATATAAAACACCTATCACGTGATGTGTCTCAGCTTTATGCCTACACCACAGTACACATCTTAAGTGTTTGTATAATATAATAATAAATTTTAATAAATCTGCATAATTTGGGTGAGTACACGATGTATAGTTCTGACTACATGGTGTTTACTTTTCTTCACCATCCATCCGAAGTACACACCTGGGGACATGAAATATTAATGTACTTCAGAAATTTTCAGAGTACACGACGTGTTCTATGGGACACACGCCTTGTAGTTTCCGCATTAGACGGTTTCCTATAGGGCAAGCCGTGTACGAGGTACACGTTCCAACCCAAACCTGAAGGGACTACACACCGTGTTCAGTTGGACCATACGGTGTGTAATCCGAAAACCGTGTGCCACTTGTTCTTGGTCAACACATGGTGTCATAAATGACATAGGTATACTCCAATACATGGCCTAATTTGGCAGATCAGTCAATGCATTGAACCTAGACTACACATCGTGTACTTCTGAATACAGGCCGTTAATTCTAGTGTTGTACGGCCAGAAATGTTTGGCTCCTTCGGATGAGTTCCTCTATTTTATTTTAATCAAAATTAAAAAAAACTCGTTTTAGTGAGGTGAACGAGAAACAAAGGAGGTGGAACAGGTCTCGAGATTCATATTTCCAGAATGATTAAACTTGAATTGAAACAACTAAATTACTAAATGCGTAATACTTCAACGAAAAACTAAATAATTATAATCAACGATATAACCGCTTTGATACCACTTGTAGGTTCCGAGCGCAGCGGAAGCACATTGGCGGGTTTGCCTAACTTTAATTTTAATGTTAAAAAGCATTCTATCCGAGAACCGTCACGATGTAAAATGCCGAATCTTCAGAATATTATGAGGAACGAAAAACTTAAGAGGGAATCCTGAAATCACAGAGATAGGATCATCATATGTTGGTTATAAATAATTTAATTAATTCAAAAGAATTATCTTGGTGGAAGTCTTTCTTCGTTGATGTCTCCGGTCACGATCCTATGATCCGTTGTTTCGTCATAGAATCTATGTGTAGGATTCCTCTAGTGTTGATCCACATGTGTGCCACATATCTCCAGACATCGTTGAAGGGATCACCGAGTGCTAGTGCGGAAGAACCTTCACTTGCAATGTCCTCCTTCGATCCCCTTGGTCTCTCGGTCTTGAGAGCGTTCTTAGAGGAAGGAGTTCTTTTGGCCTTGAATGAATTATCCATAGTTTTTGTGCAAAACTATTCTCTTGTGAAAAAGTGTTGGGGTTGTGAGGATATTTATAATCAGGTTTGAGGTAATAGAGTTATGATAATAAATTAACGCGTTACGCGTTTTATTTATTTCAATAGCTCTTATTGAAAACCCCCATGTCAAATTATTAATTCCTTGACATTCACCCACAATGATTATAATAAATATCATTTAATAAAACAACATTATATCCTCAAAATCATTACTAGAAAAACTACACAGCGTGTAATCATTAATACATGGCGTGTACTCATTTTCCATAAGACTACACGACGTGTACGTTTAATATACACGACATGTACTTTTATTTTCCACTTTCCTTTATTTCCTCAACCACATTTATTAAACCTTGAGTAATGGATCTTTATTTCTTAAATAAATATAACTGTATAACTCGCTAATAAATATTATTTTGTCCATAATATATTCTCTCGAATAACTAGTGTTGAAATAAATATGATCAGGCATCCTTAAATAATTATTAAACAACATTCAGGAATAATGTTTATTTAACTTGTTAAATTAATATTTAACTGAAATACATGGACACACTTAGTGTGTAACCCTCTAGGCCACATTCTCAGTGGCATTAGGTGGAGCCTGCCTAATGTCCAAGGTTAGTGTCTATCCACACACCAAGGCACCCATAGAGAAAGAAGTTAATTCCGCAATGACGTGTCACCTCCTACAAACGCATACTGTGTAATATAATCCCTTGACACGATATCTCGAGTCAAGCAGGTTGCATGCTAGTGCCATCAACCCATATGCTCGATTATTCTTTCTTTGACTTTCTGAAATTGAACTCGCCCATTCCTTACCATGGCCATAGATTTATTTAGGCTATATCAATTCCATCAAAGGGACTGAGATATCTACTTCAGTTATGGAAAAGAAGGGACAAACCCTTTCTCACATTACCTATTAATGTGGTATTACTCGTGACACAGCCAACGTATCCTACCTCGCTGTGAATAGTGTGTCGTCACAGTTTTCATAAATACATATAAGTGCACGAGTTGTAGTACCCATTAATAATAATATTAAAGTCTAAGGACCAATAAAAAAGTCCGCAGATAAGAACATCCAATGACACTATGAAATGTGAATTTCCTACTGGCGGGTCTCGTTCTCATAATATCCTCCGGGATATTACCAAGGGCGCATACCATGAGAAGGTGCCTCAATGTTTTATGAGTCCTCACCCCTAATGACCTGTATTATTTGTGTCCCTAAAATAATATCCTATGTCCATAGAACATATATTCAATAATAGTGTTATGGAACTTCCAAGTTCTCATCGTAGCATGGATCCTCTATGACCCTTTAATGAAACAGTTGTCCTTAGGACATTATCACATGCATTGTCACGCAGAAGAACAATCAAGATATGATAAGGATTTTATTAATGAATAAATTACAAAGTATTTGGTTCTAGGCCACAAACTCCAACAATACTAACATGTCAAAAAACCTTTTAAATATTGAGACAAGATGTGTGAGAGTCTTCATAGGTTTAGGTTACCTGTTTAAATTCATTTGTGTGATTGAGGGAGACTTATCTGGGGCCCTTCAAGAGATTATTTTATCTTTTTAGAGGCTGTTTGCGAAACCAAAATGGCATGTTGAGGGTTACTATATGAGGTCATTATGATATGTCAGAGGGACTTTACATGATCAAATATGGTGACATGATTATCACAACACCTTTATATAGAAATCAATGAATATTTCTTTCACGAGAGGCTTCCAACTTTTCTTGCTTTTATTTTTGATTTTACAAGCCTTTTGGCATTTTTAAATTGGTTATCTTTCGTGGAATCCCATGATTAGTAGATGATCTTAGAGAGAATGTGAGAATTTTCATGGATATTTTCTCTACTTATATTCAATGTGTTCCCTGATCAATGATGGATCTTGTGATGGAATGAAATCATTTTCATATAAAGTTTCCCCACTTCTCTATGGGCATTGCGTGATCAATTTTGGATCTCACGATGAAGTGAAATAAATTTCATGCATAGTTTCTCCATATGCATGTGGATATGAAAGTTCATCTGAAGATGTTTATAGTTTCCTGCGATTACATAAAATGGGATCAAGTGATCAAAGGAATATCGGAACATCACCTAATCAAGGGGGATTTTCCATGATGTCTGGGATAACGGTACATGGTCAACATCTTGAGTAGCATGAATTTATTACTAAACGAGGGGTTCGATTTGTATATCTGGGTGTTTTTTAAGGCCACATGCATAACTATTTTCATGTCAAGGTTTATTTCTCATATGAATATAGAGGAGTCACATGATCATTGGTGGCTATCCAAGGAATATAAAGATATCGACACCCAAGTTTACATGATGGTGTCGCAATACTAGGTATTCATGATCAAGGGTGACACATGACCGACAGTGGAAGGTTTCATGTTGAATGTAATAAAAACGAATCCTATAATCAAAGATGATTGAAGGTGCATCATATCAGATGGTTTGTGTCAGGGTGTCACATGAATATCAATGACCACAAGTGATCTCGTCCTCAATAGCTATTTTGAATTCCATCACATGAACCAAAAGCAAATCTTGCAGTCTTGTATCCTTAGGTGGGTTGCATGATCCTTAGTGAAAATAGGATTCCATCATCGGTAACCTCTTTTGGGTTCTTCATGTAACACTATAAAGATTATTTGACTGAGTATCTTTATCACGTGACATAAATAATATTTTTTTATGCTTTGTTTTGGTACTTCACTACCCGTTTAATTCATTGGTTCGATTGCAGGAATTTATTCTTCATTTTAGGTAAGGTTTATATCTTTCACCTTCACGTTATTACATATCCAGAATCAGTCATATTCTTCAAAAAGGATTAGATCTTTGTGGTTTCTGATCCCTTTACATGAATAATTACATGATGAATTATATTTTCCGGTGAATGATTGTATGAAGGCTTACATTTTTTTTTGTGAATGATTACGCAAATGAAGATCTTGGTGTCCCAAACCATCATGTGAATGATTACGTGATGAAATTATCACATAATATTATTGTGTAACCCTTATGCGGGATAGCAATGCTCTGATTTCTAAGGGAAATGAGAGATCTCTTCTCTCGAATCGCAGTGAACTCTAAATCATGATCCGTCTTCTATATTTTTAGAAAAATCATCACACTACCATTGTGCATCTAATAAAGGTGGAATGTTTGATAAATATATTACACTGTTCATCGCAACAACTTATTCATCCATCGGTATGAGGGTTCTGATGCATCGAGTTAGGTATTCAAAATACTATAACTATGAGCATTATTCATGCATGGCCACACAACCTCAAGGGGAATTCACATCATCACATAATCCACCCTAGGAATTTCATGTGGATGCTAAAAAGTTTCTTCATACATATTGTATTCCTAAAACTCACTATCCACATAATAGATTTTTTTCATGGATTGTATATGTGCATAGTAGTGACCTCCTCAACATCTTCACTGCATGCTCTATTTTTTCATGTTAATTTCATATTGAATTCATATGAAGACAATAATCTCTTATTAACATGGATATTTTCCTAGGAATTATACTACAAAACTTACCAAGAAGGCATGTTTCTTATTTTTTTCACATGCTATAAGATTGTACATGAATCAACATTCTAGAATGGTCACATTTCACTAAATGAATTTTCCCCTAACTCCATCCATGATCCATCCTTACAGTATCACATTTCTTATTGATATGTGTGGAGGATTTGAAAATGTGCATAACCAGTATATTAACATGTTCTCATAATCCATATTTTGAGCTTGAAGCATACCCTTTGATATATCATTTTGAAACAATAGTTCTATACATGAACCCAAGAGTTATAATGAAATTAAGCTCACTACAAGATGACAAAGGTGAAGTGGATCTGTGAATTATCCTATTTCAGTGGATCTATAATATGCATGTACATGTGCTTTGTGAATTTTGTTACAAAAAAATTGATACTATCAAGATCGATCCTTCCAAAGCACACAGTTCAACATGTGGTTCAATATTTATAGTAGAGCTTCATATGAAAGTCCCCACAAAAAATCATGTGTTGTAGTGTGGGTCATTTAATGTACTGATCTAGGAGTATGTTTCTACTTATATTAATGTAGTAATATACATGGTTTATTCTTCTCTTCTTATGTTAGAATATCATGTGTGTGGTATTCACATGACCAAGTTTCATATAGCAGTCTCAACATGGGGAGTTGTGGTGTGAGAAAGATCATACACTCATGGTTCTACTGGTGCATGATATCAATTATATGTATGATATGAAAACTGAAACCCTTTCACTTTTTGGTTGAAAAATATTTCTAAGATGTATCCTTATCTATTTCCTAATAGTGGAAATTTTATTTTTTTATGTTTTATTTATTACAATTATTATTATTTGTAAACACATAATAATAATAATTATAATAGTAATAATTTAACTCCTTCAATTGTTGCAAATAACGTGCACATGAAAAACAACATTACCATTTTTTATTACGAATTATACATTATGATCAACTAAGCACTCATAACATGTGTCCTTCCATGAAAAAGAGTATGAAACCCATTTATTGGTGTCAAAGACAAATGGGATCCATATGGGGAAGTCTTTTTGATGAGGCCATCACTTACTTTTTTGGAGTAAATTGGATTTGTTATACCCCTATATTTATACGAATCATTGAATCACTATTTAACGACTATATTGGCAATAGTCACAATTCTTAATGGTATTTTAAAATACAAAAACATAAATCCAAAGGAGTGATTTTGTTTTATATAAACATTTTACATAATAAGAAATTTAATTAGATCAAGTAGAATTTTCATTAATAAATGTTTGGGTCGTTACAATTTTAGAGAGTGATATAGATCATTGATAATAAGAAAATGAATTATAAATGGGATATTAAGGACCTTAGAACCATAAATCATTAATATTATAAAATAAATATTTATTCATTTAATATTAATGTAATAGGATAACATTTCTTTTTCAATATCCATTTCGTAAATCTGAGGAATTTGTTTACCATCTAAGAATATAAGGAAATATACTTACTTGATATATTTATCTTTCATAAGAATAATCTCATTATTTTTTTGTGATTTAATAAATTTCCACATCATCTATTACTCCATGAAATTAATATACAAAAAATATTTATGCCTTAAGAACTAAAATTAACTTTTAAAGGATCGTATAATCTATAAAAGAGTGATACGTCTTTCTGCATATTTTGTAAATATATTTAGAACCAAACTAGTTATTAAAAGTTACTACTCTTTAAACATTAATAGTAACACCATTAATTTACAATTAATATTTATTTTTTAAAATCATTTACATAAAAACAATTACTTATTAACCAAAACATCACATTGGAATACATTTGGCGCAAATCCTTATAGTTATTTAGTTACCAGATCGTTCCATGTGGCCTTCTTTGAATGATTTGGGTCCTCACCTGGATTGTGGTTTGTTCTTTATCTAAAACCATATTAATATAATTTCTATAACACTCCTAAAACACAATGAAATATAATCATTAAATATAAAAGATAAGAAAAATATTAATGGATACAAATACCTTTAGTATTAATTAAAAAAAATGTAAATGAATTATTCCACGTAAAAAAATTTTATATCCTAAACCAATATATTTTATTCTGATAAAAGTTTTTGAGAAATTTCTTTAATCATGATATATTCAAACCACAAAAATGTGAAAAATGGTGTTTATGAAATTGAACATATGATATAACATAAAAACATAACCCATTATGGTATCCATAATTCTTATGTTAATGAAGACATATATTCATTTAGATTTATACTCAATACATTCATGTTTCATGTTTCTTTTAACAAAAAATACCATTGAAAGAAAAATATTTCTACAATTTAATTAGGGAATCCAAATTCATGAATACTTTAATCATTTTATTTCAACATATTATGTTCCCAATTCAAGGGGTTAACCTTTTGAAAATAGATTCTTAGGTTCCCCACATTTATTTCAACAAACTATTAATGGATCCCTATGATGAAATATATTTCCATTCATCATAATATTAATGTTTCCTTAGAAATTCATGACTTTAGGATATTCTTTTCCACACAGTAAAAATTTTACCATTCCTTTGAGACACCTTACTAGGTGTCTCTTTCCGCATTTATGAAATAAAGGTAGGTAATCCTTTTGAACTCCTTGGTTTCCATCACTCTAGCTCTTAGCGAACTCTATCCCACTATTATGTGGTGATTCTAATAGTTGGTTAAGGTATACGTTGTTAATAATATTTTAGGTCAAATAATTATAAATAATCATAATATATTTCACAACTATCATCATCCCTTTTTTTCTCATATTCACCACATTTTTCTTCATGTTAAATGTTAACAAAAATCCTTCATGTTCCATTTAATGACTAAATCCAAAAGAATAGTGTGAGTAAAAAAAATAATTTTGGGAAACATAATAATGATAAAGAATAATTTATCAGATTTCTAAATCATGAAAAACTATTATAAGTATAAGATACCTTAGTTTTAACCTAGGGTATTCATTATCATCTTATATTCAAATCCTTTATAATTATTCGTGAAGAAACTATAAATTACTCAACACATATCCCCTGGTGATTCAAACCAAGTGTGAAATAAAGACCATTTTTCGTTTACCAGGTAACAATCATTTCAACAAGAATGGAACTTTTTTGGATTTATTAACCATAGATTTATATGTTCTAGAACTAAATTCACTTGTAGTATCTAGATAGAGACATATTTATAATAAAATCTACATAATCTCTAACTTTCCAAAACATTAAACTGTTCTTTTATAATTATTCTCATAGTCTATTATAGGGTTATATTCGCTAATCTATATTTTCCTAAACCATGTTCCCAAGATTTATACTAACTTACCACTATAAAAAACTATAATGATCACAACCCAAGTAACTAAGAGATGGTGTTCACATTATTACATTGGTGTATGATACAAGGAATCACATCTCGAATGAACAAATAGTTTTGAAGTCTTGGTAAAATAGACAAATAAATGATTCATAGACCACATTTTAATAAAAAAAAGTCAAAAAATTGATTTTTTTTGAGAATATCATTATTCCATGTAGCATATCCTTTCATATCAGTCATAATACAGTTCTCATATTCCTAGGAAATGAAAAAATATGGGTGAGCTCAAATGCACAGTAAGGGTTAAGTACATAAGAAGATTTCATTCATCAATGGTATTAATAAACATATCAAAGTAAATAACTGAACACACATTCTATTTAAATAACTTTTAAATTATGATTAGATAAATCATAATAAATATAGAAAGGTAATTAATGGAAAACACATGTCATTAAATCAATAAACAGAGAATGAAATACATTAGGTGATAATATCACTGAGAAAATATCATGGATAATAATAACTCAATTTATAATGAAGGAAATTCTTAATTTTTGGATTTAATGATCTCAAGAATCTTGATACCCATGCTATCAAGACCATTGACAAGAAATTTTAAAACTGATGTGTTGGAATACACAGGAAAAATATTTATTTAAAGATTTCCAAATGATTTCTATCACAAAACTATAGATTATTTGAGGGGATATATATAACTAGGCCCTTCCCATGTCTTTATTTCCATCACGTCCATCATATATTAAATGATAGATTTAATTCAGGAACAATAGTCCTTGTCAATAAATTTCTTTAATGAGTAAGGAATAAAGATGACAAATAATTTTCCTAGTAAATAATTTAACTTTCAAAGTAAAATAATGTATGTATAAATGATATATAGTTTAATTAATAAGTATATAAAATATATATAACGTGGATATTTTAGGTAAATATAATGTACAATGATGAAAATAATGTGAATATTTCAATGGAAATTTATTGATTACTAAAATTAACCAAGAAAGATAATGTCAATACTTTCCTTGAACAAATTGATCATAAACCATCTAGATAAATAATATTCAATGTATAAATAAAACATATCCTCAATGTATCATATGTAAATAAAGGGTCGATGTCATTGATTAATAGAAATACCATAAGAATGACATTAGAACCTTTTTAAGGAAAATAAACATTCAATATTGAAAATATATTTTTTAAATAAAAATTTCACAATTTTTTTTTAAATTAATTTTGATAGAAAATAAGCATTGATTATTATAATATAATTTTTAAAACATTGAGTGGTCGCACTAGTAGGAAAATATATACATGAATTACCTGTTAATAAATAGACTCTTTTCATATTTTCGGTAAAAGGTAGACAAAAAATGTTAGGATAATAAAATAAATATTCCTTTCTATTTTTTCTTAAAAAGTAAAAGATGGGAAAAAATTATTATAATAAATTATTCTGATAATTTTAAAAATATATTTGAATAAAATTCTATAAAACATTGTTTTTTATGAATTTTATTTCAATCGAAGAGGGAAATAAAGTCTGAATTTATTAAAAACATTTTTTAAATAATTTTAAGTACCAAAGAGAGTAATAAGTTATGATTACTTAAAAAATTCCTGAATAAACAGAGGAGAATAAAATTAATAATGGTTTATTATACATTAATCTAGTTATTTCCTTTAATGGAAATTCATGCATAGACAACCTCGAAAAAAATGTGATCATGAAATTAACCCTTACAAATATCATAATGATGAAATGAGAATTAATAATTGAATAGATTATGGGTATCAAATATAAATACCGACAAAACAAGTGGAAATTAAATATAATACATTAAAATGTATATACACCCATAATATTATAATTTCACAGAGAATTAGGAAGTAATATAACCCAATGAAATGAAATTATTTACCACTTTGTAATTTTCATGTCAAATACCACTGGATTAAATAATTAAAATTCATATTTAAATACCATTAAGTTTAAATTATTCATGATATTAAATGAAAATGAAATTTATTTACACCATATATAAGAAATTAGTTTCAAAATAATGAAATTTCCTTAAATGAAGAGAAATTGAGATGAGATATCTTACCTTACACTTCCATTTGATTGAACTTGATTTTACCAATTTTTTTGTGGTTTTGAAAATGTTATTAATTTATAAAAAAAACATATTAATATATATAATATCACATATGATCCCTTTGTAAAATTTTACCACTAATTTTTTAATAATATTGCATTATTTTCATTGTTTTAGCTGTTAATTGCCTTGATTTTTCCTTCATTTTTATCATCAAAGTTATGGTTCTTACATGTAATATATAGTTCCATCACCTTTATAATTATTTTAAGAATATAAATATAATTTTTTTAATTATAAAAGTTTTTATAATCATTATTTAAATTTGAACATGGATAATGGATCACATCACTTTGTAGAGATGGTAGGTCGTACGTATGCACGATTGATGTTATCATTTTCTTAATGGGTAAAAGGGTAAGGAATTGGGTGATATATTAATTTTTTAGAATAAATATATTTCCATATATATAAAAAATATTCATTAAACTTATCCTTATTATCTTAAATTTTATGCATATGTGAAAAACAAATAGCGTCACTTCATGAGGCGATAATGGGTCTCACACACAGGCGACGTTATAATTTTTTTAAACGGAATGGAATGTAAAGTGGTATATGTGATATTATAATTAAATATGTATATTAATATCATAAATATATTATACATGTGTTAAATACATTGTTATATCCATCATATAAAGGTGGATATGAAAAACAAATTATATAATTTTACGAGGTGATAGTCCACCGTACACATGGGCAATGATTTCATTTAACATTTTATAGAATAAAAGATTATTATAGGCCATTACCATATGATAATAACATCTTTGTATACTTAAAATACATATATTTTTATATATTAATAGTTTAATATAAGTTTATATTGGTTGAAGAAGAAACATTATAAAAAATATTGTTTAAGAACACTACATCTTCTTCAGAGAACATCTTAATTTTGCGCCTAAAGAAATTTTAAGTTGTATTTATGGTCCAAAAATGTATATAAGAAGTTTTTTTGGGAGTAAAGAAATTAATTGTGTAGATATTTTCAGATCCAAATGGATTTTACTGAGTGAATATGGGAGAATATTAGGTGGTGTTTTACCAATGGGGGAGAGGACACATGAAGTTTTTGAAAAGAATCAATTACACTCAGGTTTATATCCTGAAAAAATCCTCCAAAATGGGCCATTATTAAAATTTATAGGTGATAAGGTTGAAATATTTATATAAAAGGGGTTTTATTCTGGTTTTATGTTCTTTTTAACCCATCTATTTATATTTTAACCACCATTTAAACCAATTTTTACCCTAACCACGAAAATTAGTTTTTATTGTCCCACTACTCATTATCCTAACTTATTTTTTCAAAAATATTAGATAATATAAATTATTCTGATTCAAAATATTGAATCATTTTTTACAAATTTAATTCATACAATTGGTGGAATCCATTTTAAAATTATACCCATAGGCGTGACAAAAAATTGGGTTTCTAAAGTGAAAAATCTCATAAGTGTAGGACATTTTGTTATCAAAATTATGAGTGAAATTTAAAAAAATTAACTAAATTAGTAGAATTTTAATATTATTTAAATAATTTTACCATAAAAATAATTAAAATTAAAATTTTAAATAGTGAATTATTTAAATGAAAATATAGTTTTCATTAAAAAACAATAATTCTCAATATTCATCAAAAAATGAAACCTTTAAGAAAAATCCAAAAAATTCACATAAGATAATTTTGATTTGTTGATTCCAAAAATGAAGTCAGTTTTTTGAAATAAATTTTCTAAAATTGTTAAAAATTGTGTCATAATTATCTTAGAAAGGTGAGAGTAAATATTATTTTAGAGAAATTGAGATTTTCAGAAAATATATCCTTTTTCCTTTAAATGGTTTTTATTTTTATTTATAATAAAAAGATAACTGAAAAACATGATAAATAAATATATTCATTAATGAGTATATCCTAATTATACCTACCAACTTAATGTCTAGTTTATAACAATCATGTTTAAATAATAAAATTTAAATAGAGTATTGTTCTTCATTTAAACACATTGCTACAAGCCAGAAAATATGTCCAAGAGAATTAATTTTTTAAAAATAAATATATCTTAAAGTCACAAGGTATTAATTCATATTATAATATTGGTGTTTTTATATACTACATCTACCATGTTGTTACTCTTTTTCAATCTTAGGGTGATACATTCTCACCACCGTCAATAAATTGAATCCTCACAATTTGAACTTGCACCTTTAACACAAGGGTTTGAAATTTGAAAATTACTTTGTTGAAATCCCACTTCATAAAAGTTTTTACAAATATTACACATTAAATATAGAAATAGAAATAAAAATTTTCTTCTATAAGAACACATAATTATGTTTTCAAAAAGGATTACTTAGGTGGGATGTGATGATAGGGATATTATAGATTCTCATAAATAATTTTGGGGAGTGATATAGATCATGGATCACAAGAAAGTAAATTTTCAATTTAGGGTTAAGGACCTCAAAATAATAAATCCATGATGATTTAAAATACTATTTGATAAATCAAATATGAATGTAATGTGATAATTTTTTTTATCTCAAGATCCTTTTAATGAGGTTTAGAAACTATTAAATATTCTATGAATATAAGGAAATATACTTACTTGATATTTTTCCTTTTCGAAATCACAATTTAATCATTTGGTTGTGGTTGAATAAATTTCCACTTAATCTCATACTATAATAAATGTATATCCATAATTAATATGTATTCATGAGGAACTAAAATAAAATATTAATGGATCATAAGATCCATAAAATTATAAAAATTATTTCAACCTTTTTATAAATATTTTCCAAAACCAAAACGGTTAGAACAAGTTATTACTATGTAAACCTAAATAGTAACATCGTTGGTTCATTATTAATAATTATTTTTGAATTTTTTTAATTAAAAATAAATAAATAATAACCATAACACCATGTTGAATAGTGGATGTTTCTAAACCCTTATTATCCTTCAGTTATTAGTTCAATTCCCACATATATTTTCGGATGCAGTGGGTTGTCTCCTGGTATGCAGGTTTTCATTTTTCTAAAACCGTATTAAATAATTATTATAACATTCCAAAATTGTGAGGACCCATAATTAACAAAAAAATAAATTATATGAAAATCCTTAAAGGTTACCAATACATATAATTTTAAGTCAATTAAATGTAACGTAATTCTTCCTCAAATGTCTTTTTCATAAACCAATGTGTTGTTTTCCCATAAATGTTTCCCAAAAAATATCCTTAATCATGTTATATTCTCACAATACAAATTCACAAAAGTGGTGTTTATGACTTTGAACATACGATCAACCTAGAAATCATATCCCATGATGGTACCCTGAACTCTTATGTTAATGAAGACATGTATGATTCTAAAAATTATCTCAATCCATAGATTTTTCATGATTCTTATAAGAAAAATAACATTGTTAAAAAATGTACTTCTACAGTTTATTTATTTAATACCAATACATAAATAGTTTAATTTTTTTTTGAAAATATTCCCATCATTGTTTTATGGGTTAACCTTTTGAATAGACTATTGATTGAAATAATTCTCAGGTTACACACATTTAAGAAAAAGAACTATAAATATATATAGATGAAATTTATTTCTTTTTAATCATAATCTTTAGTTTTAATTGAAAATTAATTCATTTATGAACATTATTTCCTCACATAAAACATTTTACCATTTCTTTGAGACACCTTATTGGGAGTCTCTTTCCACATTTTTCATAATAAGGAAATTGAACCTTCTTTCCTCCATGGTTTCCACCACTCGATATCATAATAAACTCCAGCATCCACTTCTTTGTTGTGCATAAGAGTTCATTTATTTATTGATTTTTAATCATATTTTGGTATATATTACTAGTAATAATCATAATAAATTTCACTCCTACCATCAACCCCTATAGTTTCACATATTCACCACATTTTATTTTTTGTTTAATATTAACATGATTCCTTTTGGTTATGGCCATTGTCTATAAAAATCATAGTGTGAGAAATAATAATCATAGTGAGAAACCAAATAATCATGAAAAATGTGTTATAGGACTTCAAATGCATGAACCAATATTTAAAATATAATAAAATATAGGTTTTACCTAGGCTCTTCATGGTAATCAACTATTACAATCCATCATAATGGCTTGTTAATAAAATGTGAATTATCAAAAGAATATTCCTTGGGATTGTGAAAGTAGTTGGGTAGTATTGACCATTATCATATACCAGGTAATGAACTAGTCAATATTAATTCTCCTTTAGTATCTAGAAAATGATGAATTTCAAGGAATTTCCACATAATATCTACCTTTGTGAAACCTTAAAATTTTCTTCTATACTTGTAATCAACGTTTATAATTTAGTTATGTTACCTAATATATGTTTTACTAAATCTAGTTCCCAAGGATACAACTAGACTACTTATGATAAAAATTATAATAACTCTGCCCCCCAGTATCCCAGAGATGATGTCCACTTTATTACATTGTAATAAGATACAATGAATCACATCCCAATGGACCAAATTGTTAAGTAGTTTTTGTAATGAGATACATAAATTATTCCTATATTACATTTGAATACACAAATTAAAACATAATTGTTTTTTTAATATCGTTATTCAATATACCATATCCATTAATATCATTCACAATAGACATCCTTGATTCATAGGTAAGGAAAAAATAAGGGTGAGCTCAAATTATGGGTAATAGTTATATACATCGAAATATATAATGAATGAATAATCATAATTCTGGATGGAGTGATTATCTCAATAGGGGTAGGGGTGTGGGGTGGGGTTAAGTGAATTCCCAATAGAAATTTCTGTCTAAAACTAGTTTAAATAAAATATCATAGTTTAACTGTAATATCCCATCTAATCAGATTAGATGATCGATATAAATTAAGATATTTTAAAATATTTCTCAAAGATTGATTATTTCTCAGTTAAAACTATTATGAAAACTACCTTAACTTTCAAAATAATTTTACTCAATAAAAACTTTAAATAAAAAAGAATTAATACTAACTAAAAATGTTTTAGATTTGATTATAGTTTAAAACATATTCAGTTTAAATCTTATAAATAAATCAAAAACAAAACAAAACATATAGTTGAATAAAAATAAGAGGTCCAGTCTCAATCCAAGACTCAATACTCTGCACTTATAAATCACCCCATGCTATTTTGATTATGTAAATATAATATGTGATCTAAAACATGGATTTAGTATACAATAGAAAAGTTATTCACGAAACAGATGGACCTCTTCCAAAAAGAATCAAGGGAATAAAAAAACCATAAGCCACACAAGGAACTATTCCAAAACATGTGGGAAATAGGGGTAAAAAGAGTTTGAGAAGATATATAGTAACTTCTAGTTACATGACATGAGTAAGTGTGGGTAAAATAACAATTGTAAACCACACTACTCACAATGTATAGAAAATTGAAAGAAAGTGAAAATAAAAATATTTATAAATATTGTTTTTCTCTGTCTGATATGTTTTATATCGTGTGGATCCATGAATGTACTTGTAAATGAATATCGAGCCAATGATATGAAAATTGTGGTATAACAAAGTGTCATAAACTCTTTTGTTCTGATTTTGGGATGAAACTGAAAGTTTTACAAGCTACACAATTCCTTTTTCGTGTGTTAAATAGATACAATGTGTAAGATCTCAGAAATTGTCTCTCTTATTTTTCTTGTAATATTATTTAGAATCCCTTCAAGTGTGAGTGAATATATCTATATTTTTTATTCACTTATAATTACACGAGTGTCTTTTTATTGTTATCTACATCAGAGAGTTAAGAAATTATTTTTTTGAAACATGCATGAAGAATCATATAGATCCTCTTCACCTCATACTAGATGCCTGACACACACATTAATTAATCTCTTAAAAAAATTAAGAACAATATTTAAATTAATTCACATCATTAAATTTGATAATATATCAATTAAAAATATTTAATTAAAAATAAATAGAATATTTGTGGTGAGTCTTCTTAAACGGTGACACAATCTCTGGTGGTGGGTTGTTTTAATGATGACTCGAGTTGTTGGTGAGTGGGGGAAATGTTGAGACCTCTTGATAGTTCGTAATTCATAAAATTTCTAAATATCTATTTTGGTGGTAGATCATATTCAGTGGTCACTCAGGTCTAGTGTTATGTCTTTATAACACTTAGCCAAATTCCTATCTGTCTTATCTGATTGTAGGTGTTTTCCATAATCTTCCCAAATCTTATTCCGATAGTGAATCATTCTTGATGGTAGGTGTTTACAATTTTTTTTAAATATTTAATTTTAATAGTATTTCATCCTCCTATAGTGAATATTTCCCATAATTAAGCATATTTTTACATTGTGAGGTAGTCATCCCCAAAAATGAGTCATTGCTTGAGGTGACTCAACCTCAATGGTGAGTCATTCTTAGTAAAAATTTTATTAATCTAACTTATATTATGGAATGCTTCGAAAAATCGTTAATAGTAGAAGAATCATGATTTGGTGATCATTAAAATAAGGTTACAAATAATATCCCACTTTTTGATGATAAAAAAAATAGCATTTTATAAACCATGGAAAGAAAGGTAAAGAATATGTACAAGGTATCAATGGAAATTGGAATGGACTATAGATTGTAAAAAGTATCAAAGAAAGGATGATATCAACTAAACACATATTGAATCACATGGAATATTTTCAGGTTATAAAAGGAATATGACTATATAATATAGGTAATTTCCATTGAGAATTATCCCCCTTATGGTATTTTAAAAAAGATAATAGAAAATATGGAGTTCATAGAAACAAAACAAGAGTAACAGAGAATTTACATTAAGAAAATTAATTTGAAAATCATCAAAAAAATATATAAAAAATATTTATACAAAACACCCCCATAAGAGACAAAATTTCGTAATCATCAAGACTTTTTTGGGCTAGGTAGAAGGACTGAGAGTAGATTTTCTCTCACCTTTGTCCGAATTAGAAGGCTCGACAAGTGAAGCTGAAGGAACATAATGGATGTTTGTACAAACATCAGTTAGATAAGGGGTATCACTAATGATGATTATCCTGAGGTGTTAAACTACTTCCATAGGGAAGAGAGATAAAGGATTAAATTTAGCTAGATAGCGTGAATTAGGATCTATGATTACACTAGGATTGAAGTACTCTGGTTCAGAAGCGAGAGGAATGAGAGGAGTAGTATGAGGTATAACATCCAGAACCACAATAAAATTTCTAGAAACATCAAAAATGTTTTCATGAGATTTATGTCACGACGCGTCCTCGGGGCCCGTGATGTGACTATCCCAAGCCTGCCTTCCTTAGTCCAGGGGCTGGCGACTAGCACCAAAAGGCATATCCTAGAGAAAAGGGAAGGCATTGCCTTTAAACCTGCAACTCACATAGACTGTACACAACCAAAGATAACCAGAAAGTATTAATATAGTAAAAGAGTGTTGAAAGTAAATGGGCCAGTATACAAACCCAACTGAAGTACAAGTACATAAAAAGGGAAAACACCTTATGGATCATCTAATGGGGAATCCTACATGAAGGGTAGGTAAAAATCATTATCAAGTCATCCCTGAGGTACGTCCCATCTAAGTCCAGCTCCGAGCAGCCTCTCGTCCATCACTCTCAGCCTCGATCACTATTGTCCATCGCTTTCGCAGGACACAACAAGGTGTGGGAGAATCCCGTGCAGGGGTGAGTATAACGATACTCAGTAGAGACCCCGAGACCCCCGAAGGTCTCCCAGAATCCACTAATGATAAACCACAGTAGTAAGGATACAATCACAAAGTATCATCCCACCCTACTTAGGTATATTCCCATACATATACCAGAGTAATCAAATATAATCCGGCTCCAATTCTTGAGCCCAAGCATAACCGTTTCCACGAAAGAAGAAAGATAACTCGTTGATAACAACATGAAGTCAAGACTCAACACACACATGTATAAAACTTATGTAGAGAGATAGAGATGATTAGATGTAGCCACTAGGTGATCTACTCTGTCGAACCCATGTAGGATCCTAGTATAGTAATCAGAGCTATCGAACCCACGTAGGATCCTGGAATAGTAGTCGGTGCTGTCGAACCCACGTAAGATCCCAGAATAGTAGTCAGAGATGTCGTACCCATGTAGGATCCCAGAACAGTAGTCAGTCCACACAGGATCCCTTTATCATAATGGAGCCAGCCATAGGGTTCCCGCACAAAGCACGCTAGATTTCGGGGGGGGGGGGGTCCACTCCTCATGCCAAGTTTCAATACATCAACTACCATGAAGTCCCAAGTTGATGTATCCAGAAGATCCACATTTTCATAAGGAACCAAATGCGATATAATGCGCATCAATCAGATGCCCGGTCTGAGAGTTATTGGAATTTCCGTTCCGAGGGCCATGTTGGATTTATGTTCGATCCAACCCATTTGTAGCCCAAATGCATCCAAACCTCAAATGGGGTATACAAAAATAACCATCTCTCTCCAAGGTTTCCATCCCCATAGACGGTTCGTCAATAGGATGCCCGTAGCTCATGTTATGGGAAAAAGAGTGGAAACAGGTCAAAGCGGGTCCGGTCTGGCCCAATCTGACCAACCCAGCCCGACCCAGTCCGCTGGTTCGACCTGGCCCGCGAGGGTGGCCCGACCCATACTGAGCATGGCCCATGTGAGGCCCGCAGTTGGCGGCCCCTATGGGGTCCGCCCTACCCATGTCCAGGGGGAGGCCGTGCCCCCTGGAGTCACGAATGACATAACCATTCGGGATGTATGGATCAGACGCCACGTGGCTCCGGTCCATGTCACAAGGGACCCCCACAGCGGGTCCTGCTGTTCCCAGATGTTCGAGCACCCCGACACCTCCCGCACGGTGCGGTTGCACCGTGCCTCCTCTAGCGGCTGGCCCTGCCGGCTGCCCCTCCTCCATCACTGCAGCCAAGGCCACGCCCCTTGATCCTCCATGTGGCTCACACTATTCCACGCCATCCCTCACAGCCCAGAGGCCCGAGCTACTGGTTCTCTTCGTGGCTGGCCTTGTGCTGGCCGCCGCTGCACCGCTGTGTCCCGTCAGGCGCGACCCACATTTCTGGTGACACAGTTGTGCCGCTGCCATCCACGCTACTGGTCGGAGTGCTGACCACCCTTCCCTTCGTTCTACCGGTGATGTTCGCCAGTCCCGACTGACGGCGAACCTTTCACGGGTCACTAGACGAGTTCTGGTGGCCCGATTCTCGTTCCAAAAGTAGTTGCGCACTCCTCAGGACGTCACCTTCGATCTGCGACCCTCGTTGATGAAATTTCCTCAACCCGGACTCGTGCCGCGATTAGCGTCAAATTACACAAAGCATGGTTGAGGGGTTGGGCCATGTTCGTTTGGCCAGCATCCTCCGTGTTATAGTGATAGAACCCGACTTCAAATCATAATCCATGAATGATAATGAAGAATGAGAAACAATTTAAAAATCTCGAACCCCTACCTCGGATTCGTTGATGTTGGGGAAGAAGATGAAGTAGTCGAGGATGCTGTCATTGGAATTGCTCAAGGACGGTGATCCTCCCTTGTTCCGAAAGGAGGTCGAAGAAGAATAAGTTCGTCGTTAGTAGAAGGAGAGTTCTTCCTCCATGTATTTCCTCCAATAAGAAGTTTTCTCCAGGCAAAGCACCAATTCCAGCAACTTTCAAGGGAGGGGAAAAACACTAGAATTTGAGGAGCCTCCCCCTAATCACATCATTTAATGAAGGTGGGGTGTTAGAAAGAATTAAAGTGGGGTTTAGTTTGGGTGGAACCCACATTAATTCAAAAACGTTTGAATAAAATAAAATTTAAGTTTAACCAATTGTTATTTTATTCCACTTTTTCATTATACTCTACCAAAGGTTGGAAAACCAACATCTGTTCACAACCAAACACAGCTGAGGTGAAGGTCCCCCTAGAAAATAACCGGCACTGCGAGTTCAATGGTACCCTCAGATTTCAAATCTCAGCACCGGTTCTAAAGTTACCAAAACCCACTCTTAGGTTCACTAAACGTACTCAGAAACTTCGGAAAAACATTATGGGCACTCTGGGCCTCAGAATTATGTTCCATCAGAAACCACAGACTGGGAATAATTCCATATAGCTAAAATTAATTACATGGCTTTTCAAGCCTTTAGATTTATGAAATACATGATGATGTTTCCACATCTCTCCATAGCATTGAAGAAATATTTATTCCCTTCCATTAAAATATGTAACAATGGAGTCATGACCTTTAATTGATTTACCTTCTCTTTGAATTATTATTTCATAGTAGGCATTATAATATTTTAAATTGGGTAACTAAAATGAGAATTCAACTAATAAATAGTTTATATACTTGACAGATAATAATTTATAGATTTTGTTATGGTTTTTTGGCCAAAATTCATTTATTTCTTGTATTCATTGACCATCATATGTACATCGTCACTATTATGACTGATTTTTCTTAATGCTTCCCATGGGTGGTCTGATACAACACTAGAAGAAGAAGGAATACAAAGCTATTTTCTCAAAATAGATCTGATCAAATCCACACCAATAAGAGGAGGACAAGGATCACTTGATATTATTACACTGAAGTATGATTCTATATCAATTATAGAAAAGGATCCAAATAATTGGAAAAGGAAGAGCTTATCTCTTCCATTGTGGATCTCATAGCTTTCATCTCATCCTCCATCCTTAAACTTTCCACTAAGACTTATCTAATATGAAGCATCATACTGGGTTGGATGTGTTAAATCACATGCCCTAAAAAATTAATTGCATCTTTATCACTGATCTTAGTAACCAAGGAAGGTTGGGTTTTCAACAGTAAACCTAATTCAGAGAGAATATTTTCTCTAAATGAATTTAAGTTATCTCTTGTAACAATATCCAACAGAACTAGAGGAATAGTAGGATAAAAAACTCTCTCAGAATCAAACCTATGTATCTCAATAGTAAAATCAATATCATCAACCAATTATCCCATAGATCTCGACTTGAAAGACAACAATATTTTAGTGGAATACCAAATAACAAATCTCATTGCTCAATCATTTAGTCTATCTAACTGACATAATACATACCAAGATATATATCAACTTGAGAACCTGAAATAAAAGAATAAATCACAGAAGATACAAAAATAGAAGACTAAATAGATCTCACTAAAAAAACTATTTTCTCAAAAATAGTAGTCTCAACTTCCCTCTACTCAGTCAATGAATTTTCAACAATAGTATGCTCATTATCCATCAGAAAAACATATACTATCTCACTAAAGTCTCCAAAAATAGTAAGGACAACTTTATTACATTCTATACATGGGTATTTCTCCCACTCAACTAATGTTTCCTTCATTTATTATATCTAATCTATTAATTTATTCACTAATTCTAGTGTTATATTTAGATATAGAGATAGATAATAGTAGATAGGAGATAAGATCCTGAGTCATATTATCTTCCTAATCTCTACATCAACTAGGTCCATTCGAATCTCCATCACCATCACTTCTATATCCATCTCCATATTTCTCATCTTCTTCATCCTTATTACCATTTTATCCATTTTTATTTCATTCCGATGATTTGGAAGAACTATTAAAATGATATTAATCATAAATTTATTTATCTTATTCTTAAATTTCATTCTTTTAAGTGTTTCTCTCAGATAGGAAGAGACCTTGGTGTACTAGGAGAACCAAAAGATATAGAAGGGGAGATATGAGGTAAATCTTGGTCACTTCTTCCATCCAACGATAAAATTATTTTCCATATTACTAGAGGGAGAAGCCTTCTCCTTATCTTCCTCTAAATAATCAAAAACATCATTTGGAACAAAGCCATGGTATCCAAGTTCATTTTTTCTTGAAGGATTTTCAACCTAATTGAAGTCATCATATATTATTTCCCCATCATCCACCTAGTACTTTTTCTGAGGATTCCAGCTAAATTTCATCTTTTTTCAAATTATTCTTGTGATGAAGAAACCTCTACCATCCACTATTGATTATTCACCTTCATCAATTATAAGTTTTTGGTCTAGAATAATTAATATAAAAATGGGTAGAATTTGGAATTAGATCTCGAGGAAGGATTGCAAATCTCCGTCATATGAAGAATTATATATCTACATAGGTTGATCTTATATCTTATTTTCATCAAACACAATAGATAAACAACCTAATATCTCATGGTGAAAAAGTCAAATTTCCTTGGAGAATTCATATGTAGGATAAAATTGACAAGAAACTAACATTCCCCATAGAGTTATATAGAAAACGGCCTTATCCTAATTACATCACCATTTAACTCATCCAATGCATCTTCATAAAAAACGTTTCACTAGAATCTAGAATAGTTCCTTGAAAATCATTTTCAAATCCAACAAGAGGAACACTTAAAAAAATTCACACTGACTTGATGAAAATAAAACATTACTACCATTGATTCTATTCCGTACTGATTCATCATTTCCTTCAAAATAAAACTCGTCAAACTGGTAAAACTCATGCACCGAACTTGGTTAAAAGAGACATTAGTTATTAGAGAACCTTTCCCCCTATCCCTCATCCTGAAAAACATTGTACACCAGTGACATATCAACATTATCCATTCATCTTGAAATTATTTCTTGAGTATCAATACTCTATTTGTTATCTCGGGATTCATAGTTTCTATAGCAACACTACTCGATTCTCCTCCGTGCTTCTTTGAAAGATGTGCCTCTTTTGAAGAAGAAATTGATGCTTTCTTCACTGTAACCATGGAAAATGACTCATATGGTTTGGGGGAAGGAGAAGGAAGGTCGATGGTCTAGAGAGTAATGGTTACAATAGGTCTTGATGGAAATGGTGTGAGGAGGGTGAGTGTGGGAATTAGGAAAACATATAATTTATATCATTTTGAGATTTCTGGGATTCACAAAATCAAAATCGAAACATTATTTGAATTTAATTATAAATTAATTAGTTAGATAAATAATATTTAAAACAAAATATCAATTATGGATTTAGTTAAACCATGGATAAAATTGAAAAACAAAAAAATATTCCACTAGTAGGTAAACCTAACAGTGAGAAAAATCAATGGTGAGAAAAACTCAATGGTGAGAAATTCCAATGGAGTGTAAAACCCAAAAGTGGGTAAAATTTAACAGTGGTTAAAACCTAAAAATGTGTAAAACTCAATGTTGTGTCCTAGAAAATTAAACTTAACCAAAATTAATCATGCCAAATTCATGTTTGAACTAGTTAATTCTTTAAAAATTTGATGTATTAGGGAAAATATCAACACGGTTATGTTATGTATGATGGTATCTAAGAGTGATATAACCCTTTAACAAAATGTTATTTCAAAAAGTGATTTATAACATCAATATGTTCTTTTTATGATTCAAATAAAAGTTTTTTTATAAATGTTTATTTCACTTTTGTTGTCCCAATTAACATGTTCATGTCAGAATGGATACCCATAGTCTAGTAATGTGTGTTTCATCAACAAAATTTATACACAATTGCTACTTCCAACTATGTATTCAGCTTCATCAGAAGATAGTTATACATAATTTTGTTTCTTATGACACTAACATAAAAGATTCTTCCTAAAAAAGTGACATGTTCTCCAGGTTCTTTTTTTATCTAACTTAAACCCACAAAAATAAAAATCTAAATAACAATATATATATATAATGCCAATACTATTGTATAGAAAAAATCGAATGGGGTAGTATACGTATGGTATTTGAAAATCCTTTTTATAGAAAATAAGTGGTTCTCTTTTTTATTTTCTTGAAAACGAACCAACATACACACACTAAACATAATGTCTTTCATGCTAGTTGTTATGTATAAAAGTCTTCAAATTAAACCATTGTAGCTATTTTGATCCCCTGATTTCCCAGCTTTATCAAGATCTAACTTACAGTAAGTAATAATAGGAGTATCACTACTCTCAGGGCCAAAACTATTATGAAAGGTATTCATTATATTTAATTATATTTAAAATAATACCTTCATTATTTTGAAAAATATGAATACTTAGAATGAATTTTAGTTTACCCATTAATATTATAACATATTTATTTTGCATCATTTTTGAAAATTCAGTACCCAAAACGTTATTAGAAGATATAAAAATAATCACATCTATATATATTTTAACAAATAAAATTTGTTTTAATTTTTTTATAAATAGTGTAGGATGAACTATATCTTTTAAAAATACTTTTGAAATAAGAAAAAGATCTGAGACTATCATACCAAGATCTAGGATATTAATTTAAACCATACCAAGCTTTTTTATATTGAAAACGAGATTTTGAAAATGGGGATTTTGTAATTGAGGGGTTTTTCAACTAGAACAACATCAATTATAGACCCATTCAAAAAAACATTTTGAAATCCATTTGATATAAATTTAAATAGAGATGTGCTCCATAGGAAAATAGTATTTTAATGGATTCAAGTTTGGATAAATTTGAAAAGTAATCTTTATAGTCTATACCATATTCTTGACTATACTCTAGTGCAACTACTCAAGACTTATTCCACACTATAGATCCATATTCCTCAAAAAAATTTCTGAATAACGATTTAGTGCCTATAGTCAAAAAATATTTTGGTCTAGAAAAAGCATCCCATAATTTATTTATTTAAAATTGATTATGTTCTTCTTGTGTAGAAATTTTTGGGAATTCATCATTAATTGCATCATTGATGTTATTTGCTTCAATATGTGATAAGAAAGAGTGATTGTCAACCTAGTTTCTTAGAGAAGCTATTGTTTTTGTACATCTATCTAAGTCTCTAATAATGACATCTAAAGGTTCATATTAAAGAGTCCTAACAACTCTAGAAAACGAAGGGATTTTTTCCTTATGGTACTCTAAAGGTTTGGGTTCAGGATATTGGTGTCCCTTGGAATTGGATTATTTCTCATCTTATTTTACAGTAGAATAAGATGGTTTGTGATTTAAGTTCAAAGTGGATAAATCATACTCATGTTTTTCTAAATTTGTTTTAGGATCATGTGGATATGTACCATAAAAATCAATATATATAGACTCTTCCAAAGTATTGGTTCTTTTATTAAAAACTCTAAAGGATTTCATTGAAATTGTATAACCAAAGAAAACTCCTTCAATGCTTTTGGAGGCAAACTTGTCAAGATTATCCTTAGTATTATGAATAAAAACTTTGCAACTATAACCTCTAAATTAATTAACCTTAAGTTTTCAATTATTAAAAATCTCATAAGGGGTTTTATTTAGAATCAGTACAATTAAAAAAACAAATTATTCATATAAAAGTCTCTGTTCACAACCTCTTCCCAAAAGTAGATAAGTAATCATATTCTTTAAACATAGTTTGGGAAATCTCATGAGGTGTTCTTTTTATTCTTTCTATAACTCCATTTTGTTGAGGGGTACTAGTAGAAGAGAAGTTCTGACTATATCAATTTTTGAGAAAAAGGATTAAAAGTATTGATTTTTAAACTCACTTCCATGGTAACTTTTGAATGAATTAATTATAAGTCCACTTAGGTTTTCTAAAAATTTAGTATAATTAGTATAATAACAACATGCTTAACTTATGTGACCTAAAAAGAATACCAATTTGTACCTAGAAAATTCATCTACAAGTAAGTAGACATACTGATTCCACTTTAATCTAGAAATTTTTGATGGTCCAAACAAGTCCATGTGAACAAACTCAAGAGGTTGATAAGTTTAAAGTTCTTTATTTAATTTTAAAGAAATCTTGTGTTGTTTCACTTTTTGATAGGGGTTACGGACATTATCACTCGAGGAATCAATTTTGGGTGTATCATTGTCTAAAAATTCCTTAATATGATTTATAAGTGAGTGATTATTACTATGGCCTAATATTTTATGCCAAATCCAAGATTCTTTAAGAAAGGAACTTAATAAAAAAAGATTTTGAGAAATTAATGAATCAAGATTAATAGTATAAAAATTGTCCTTTCTCAAGGAAGAAAATACTAAAACATTTTAATAATTAAAAATATTGAAATAATTGTTTTCAAATTTTACATGAAAACAATAATTACATATTTGTATTATGAAAATGAAATTATAATTTAAACAATAAAAAAGTAATTTAGAAATCAAAACTAAATTAGTGTTACCAATTTTCCAAGACTGATGATCTTTCCTTCAGCATTGTCACCAATGGTGACATGAACATCATAAAAATTTATTTGGCTCTTGAAACTTGAGTAGTATCTTATTATATTCCTTGAAAAACAACTATGAAAGTACCATATATTCCTATAGGATATATTTAAATAGATTTCCTACAAAACAAGAAGTTTATACCTGAAATGATTTAGGCACCCAGATTTTCTTGGGTCTAGATATGTTAGTAATTTGGGCCTTTGGAACCCATATTTTATTAATAAGATTCCTATAAGTAGAATATAAACATTTTTAATAAAAAATACATTAGGTCCTTTTGAAAAAACAACTTGTATCAGGATATCCATAATAATTCTTAGGAACAAATGTTCTCTTACCTACTATTATCTTCCCAAGTTGGTAACCTTGACGAGTAATGTATTTAGGAGAAATTTTTTAATATAATTTCTACATGTTATTCTCTTTAATTTTTGAATATTTCCATGTATTTATTATTTTTCTCATTTTACATTATCAATTTAATATTTTACTTTAACAGCTGAGAATTATTCTATTTTTCTATAGTTAGATCAGTTTTAATAGCACTAGATAAAACATGCTATGCCTTCAGAATGTTATATTTGAATTTGAGTTCAATATAATATTTTTCAAAAGTATTACAATACTAAAAAATTTATTCCTATTGAAACGTAATTATTATTTTTGGAGTGATCAAAAACTATTATTGATGATATAGTAGGAACCTCAGATACATTTTTTATGAAGCATATATTGGCTCTATCAGGATTATCTTTATGAGTTAAAATAGAGTCATTATATTTTTCTTTATAGGAACTACATGATTCTTTCATTGATTTATTATAATTACTATCCTTTTTCTTACACTTCTTCTTGAATTTAAAATTATGATAGTCTACCTTGATATGTTATTATTTCCTTGAATTTATAATATGTAATCACGTCTGATTTTTCATCACTTTTCCAATCTTATTTCCTTGTTCCTCTACTATTACACTTTCCTTAATAAATTAGTTTATTGAATAATTACTTCTTTTATAACATCTTAAACCATCCATCCAAATAAGCCATTTCCTCATCACTATCTGTTAGTGATACTTCATCACTATAATTTTCATCTTGTACAATTTATTTTTATTTTTATTTATATGAAGTAGAGTTAAAATATTTTGATTTTATCTTAGCTTAATCATCATTTTTACGATTGAATTTAATCTCTCTCAAATAAATATTAAAATTACCACTAAACACTTTGATAGGTTGTTTACTTAATCCACTAGATTCCCTTATTGAAATAGATTTCCCTCTCCACCTCTCTAGAATACATCTCAACAATCTCCATATTTGGTCTTTGTTAGAAAAAGGATTCCATAAGGAGCTCATTGTATTAAAATTTAATTGATACTAATATAAATATCCTAAATTAGCTCACCATGTTTCATTTTGAATGAATCATATTTAATTTTATATGTATTAAATCTCATTTATTTAATATTTGTGGTTCCTTCATGCAAACCAAATAAATTATTCCAAATTTCATTGACAGTCTTTCTAGAACATATTCTTTTAAATTATTCATTTCCTAAATCATTGAACAAATAATTAATAGCTTTGAAATTATACTTATAGTAGATTTTGAAATCATCACCCCATGTATTCATAACAGTCTTAGGTAACACATACTTATCCTCTATAGAAGACAAAATTTCAAATACCATTGTTTCTATATGCATTTTAATTTTAATCTTACATTGATCATTGTTATTTACATTAAAAATGGAGGTCTGTTAGTAGCAGAACATTCTTGTATTTTTTCTATTCAAAAAACTAAATTTAAAAAATACTTAAATTTAAGATCTTTAAAACAACTAACATCCTAGTTGAAAATATTTGAAAATCCTTTGATACCAAATGTTGGTTAGAGTGATTATCACAAGAAGGGGGATTGAGTATCTAATAAAAAATTCTATCTATAAAAGGTTTAAATAAAATCCACTAATTTAATTACAACATCCTATTTAATCAAAATAGTATATTGATATAAGTTCTGATCATTTAAAGAATTTCTCAAATATTGATTTGGTCTCAGATGCAATAATTATGAAAACTAATTTAACTTTTTAAAGAAATTCTATCAATAAAAACCTTATATAAACACTAATTAAGACTAAATATCAATCTAGTGTTTTTTATTGTAGGATAAAATTTATTTAGATTAAATATTTGAAATAAAAAAACAAAAAAAAACACTCAGAGAGTAATTAAAATAAGAGGATTATTCTGAAATGGAGACTTAATCATATACACATGGAAATAAAATACTTCGAAGAAGATTATATAAATATAATCTATGATCTAAAACATAGATCGAGTATAAAACAAAAAAGCTTTCTATGACCTAGAGGGACCTCTTCCACAAGACCTGTGGGAATTAAATTTTTAGAGGCCTCATAAGTATCTCTTCAAAAACAAATATAATTCAAGGGTAAAATGGGTTTAAGAAGATATCCAATATCTTCTAGTTTTAGAGTAGGAGTTAGTGTGGTTGTAATAACCAGAGTGAACAACACTACCTGTAATATAAAGAAAATAGATAGAAAGATAAAATAAAAACAAGTAGGAATTTTGTGTTTCTCTGAATGATATACTCTTTGGATTGTGAATCCTTGAATAGAGCGTAAAGTGAAGCTCAAGTCAAGTCTCTGAAAATAGTGGTAGAACAGAGTGTCATAAACCTTTTTGGTTTGACAGTTGGAAGGAACTGAAAGTTCCCTAATATATAATATTCATTTTTCTTATATAAAATTGACACATCATTTAAGATCTTATAATGTTGATCTATTTTGGTTCCTGCAATATGATTTCAGATCAATTCTAATGTGCATGAATATCTTTCTTTGTTTCCTCACTCTTAGTATTATAGTGGTGTATTTTGGTTATTATCGATATGATGGATCCTAAAAGTTATCTTAACAACAACATGCAGGAAGAATCAACCAGATCATATGCACCTCATGATGGATTTACAACACACTTTAATATATATTTCCAAAAAAAAATAAGAAAGATCACTAAAATAAGTCACAATATAAAATTTGATAATATTCTTGTTAGGTATATTTAATAAAAAATTAAAAGAATAGTGGTGGAGTGTCTTTTTGAATGGTGACACAATCTATAGTGGTGGGTAATTGTAATAGTGACTTAGGCGAGTTTTGATTTAAGACAATGGTGATACATCTCAGTGGTGGGTAATTCCAACACATTTCCAAATTTATATTTTGGTGGTATATCATCATCAATGGTGACTCAGTTCTGGTGGTATGTCTTTCTAATACTTATCCAAATTTCCATTTTTCATCTCCCATAGTAATTGTTTTCCATATTTTAACAAAATCTCATTTTGATGGTGAATCGTTCCTGATGATAGGGTTTTCCAACACTTTTGTAAAATTTTCAGTTCAATAGCGAGTCATCCTCTGATGGTGATCCTTTCCCATACCTAACTATATTTTTACACTGACGGTGATTCATCCCCAAAAGTGAGTAATTTGTGGGAGAGACTCAACCTCAACGGTGATTTCTGCCTAGCCAAAATTCCACCAATCTAACTTATATTATAAAATGTTCCCATAACACATGAAACTCAATAATAGCATTAGAAACATGAATTTGTGACCATTAAAACATAGGTTCCAACATATAATTAAAATATAAAAGTAAATAATTAAAAAAATATTTCTATTAATTTTTTTTACTACCATTATTAGATAAGGCACAATAATTATAGAATGTAAAATAACTGAAAACACATGAAATTTAATCAACAAAATGATAATGAAATTCATCTATAGATAATATCACTATGAAAATATCATGGATAATAATAATAGAATTCTTAATGAAGAAAATGATTAATTATTTTATGTAATGATATTAGTCATTATGATAACTCTACTATCAATACCATTCACAATATAGTTTAAAACTAATGGGTAGGTATACACTAGAAAACCATTTAACTAAGGCTAGAAAACTGATTCACCTCATCAGAATATTGCTGATTCAGGGGAATATTTATAACTGGGCCCACCCATATCATTATATACAACATATTCCTCATATATTGAATGATTGGTTTAATTAAAGAACAATTTTCCTTATCAAAAAATTTCTATATCGAGTAAGGAATATAGATTAAGATTAATTTCCCAATCAATCATATCACTTTCAATGTTAAATACCATATGTAAAAATTTTATAAAATTTATGTAATATGTATTTCTCTGATGAATAATATGTATATTTAGGTGAAATATAATTCTGAATGAATATAATAATGTTAATATTTTAATGGAAATAGAATGATTGCAAAAATTATTCACAAAAGGGAATTTAAAAAAATTACCTAGTCAAACAGAATATAAACCATCCAAAAAATATTATGGATGATATTATTACACAATAACAATTGTGTTTAATGATAATTATAAATATTTAATGTCTTTGAAGAATATAAATACCATAAAATTTTAATTAAAAACATTTTTAAGGAAAATATACTTTTCACTTTCAGAATATTTTTTCAACTAAAAATTCAGAAAATATTTTGAATATTTAATTTAAAATTACATTTGAAGATTATAAAAGAATCATTTAAAAATTGAGTTTTCATGCTGTAGGGAAATTCCATATATACAGTTTACATTAATATAATGACTCTTATAATATTTTTAGTAATATCCAAATGAGCCATGTTTGTAAACTAACACGATTATTCCTTTCAAATGGTTTGTAAAAACTTAACCATGGGTAATCATTTCTTTAATAAATCATTTTTATAATGTTAAAAACATTATTTAAATAATATTTAGAAAACATGGGTTTGGAAGAAAGTGTATTTTCGATCTAAGAGATAAGTGAATTTAGATTTTAAAAAAATATCAATAATTTAATGTTCTAAATAGAGGTATTTGGTACTATTATATGAAATATTAATGAAAAATTACAGGATAATAAAATGTATAATGTTTTATTTGAAAAAATAACATTATTTACTTCAATGTTAATTCAAGCATAAACAATCGTGATTAAAATGAGATTGTGAATGAAACTATTACAAATATCATAATGTTGAAATGAGAATTAATAAATAAATCAATTATGTGTATCAAATGTAAATCGAAATAAATAAAGTATAAAGTATGTGTAATATAGTTAATAGACTTTACACACAAAATCATATAATTTCAAATAAAATAAGGAAGTAATATAACCCAATAAAAAATAATTGAATTATGAATTTATTTACCAATTGAGAATTTTTTGGAAAAATCCCATTAGAATATATTTTATAATTAAAAAAAATAAAATTAATTATTCACTATTATTTTTTTAAAATACAAAAAGTATTATATAAACCATATAAAATAAATTTTGTGTATAAAAAGACAATTTTCCTCAATGAAGAAAAAATGAGATGATGTCCCTTGCCTCATGCTTCCTTTTAGATGAAAATGGTCTATACTCTTGTATAGTTGTTTTAAATATGTTATTAATTTATAAAATAACAATATTCATATTTATATTAACAAACATATCCCATTATAACATTTAATCACAAGTGTTTTAGTAATATTTCATCATTTTCAATTTTCGGGTGTTAATTGCCTTGTTTTCGCATGCATGTTTTTTCATAAAAGAATTATTTCATGAATATATTCTATTGTTGAAAAATCCCCAGAATTATATTAATATTATAAATATAATTTTTTTCATTAGATACATTTTTATAATAATTTTTGAAATTTGAAGATATAGAATGGATCACATGGCTTCGTGGAGATGGTAGGCCATACGTATGCACAAGAAAACTATATTTTCCTCAATGGGTGAAAGGTTAAGGAAGTGGGTGATATTTTAATTTTATAGAGTAAATTTTATGTCATATATATAACATATATTCAATAAATTTATCATTATTACCATTCTTTTAAAGCTTAAGTGGAAAACAAAGAACATCATTTCGCGAGACGGTAGTCTATTGTACAAATAAGTGACATTATTGTATTTTATATGAAAAGGAACATAATAAGGGATATGAGATATGAAAATTATAGAAGTATAATAATATCAATGATATCATATAAATTTTTTAAATTCATAATTATATTCATCCTTTAAAGGATGTTATTGAAAATTAATTACATTGGTTCACGAGGTGGTAGTCCGCCACACAGACTATCAATAGTTTCCTTTCCCATTTAATGGAATAGGGTATGAAAATAGGTCATGAAATTACCATAATTAAATCTAAATATATTTAATATTCTTAGTTTGTTATATAATCATGGTTTAATATCATTTTACGGTTGTGGAAGAGGAATCAATATAAAACTGCTCATTTAAGAATGTTACCTCTTTTTCAGACAAGTTATACAGGTTTGCACAAAAATCCTTCCTAATTTGGAATTATGATCTAAAAATGAATCTATGATGTTTTTAGGAGATTAAGTACATTAATTGTTTTGGTATAGGATGTATAAAATTGAATTTGAAATGTTAATAGGGAATGAGAGAGTTTATATTTTTATAAGTTGGTGGAGGACACATGTGGTTCTTTGGAAAAGAATCCACTACAATAATGTTATTATCACTCTTAAATCCTAAAAAATGGTTCATTATCTATCATAAGAGGTGTTAAATTATAAATATGTCTATAAAATGTGTTTTGGACTAGTTTTAGTTTATTTTAACTCTTATTTTCGTAGTTTAACCCCCCATTTATCCTGTTTTTCTCTTAACCACTATAATTAATTTTTAATTATTTCACTATTAATTATGGTAAAAATTTAAATTGAATTTATTAGATAATATAAAATATTATTATTTAAAATAGTTATTTTATTTTTCCAAATTCAATTCATTGAAGTGGAATAATCTAATTTAAAATTATACTAATATAGGTAATGAAAATAAGGGTTTCTGAAGAAACAATTCACAAAGGTATAAAAGGTTTTAATATTGAAATTAAAAATAAAATTTATTAAAATGATGTAAATTAGTTAAATTTTAATATAATTGAAATAAATTTATTTTGAAACGTATTTAAAATATAATTTAACTTTTTAAATTAATTAAATGAAAAGGAATATTTCAAAAAAAAATCTTCATTTTCACTATTCATTGAAAATGAAACTTTTTGATAAACCCCAAAAATTAAAAATAAGATAATTTTGATATGATGACATAAAAAATGAGTTTTATTTTATCAAATAAATTTTCTAAAATTGGTGGAATAATTTTAAATTATGCATGAAATCCTGAATAAATCGTCTTTTAGAAGAAAAAAAATTTCAGAAAACATTCAGTTTTCATTTAAATATTTTTTATTTTAAATAAATAGATAATCAAGGAAAATTTTAATACCATGCATTTTTATAAATTCTTTAGAACTATTCTTACCTTCTAACTTAATGGCTCTATTATAAAAGTCTCAATTTAAATAATAATAGTTTAGTAATGTATTGTGTTTCATATAAACCCAGTGTTGTATTCATTGCAAGCTATCAAAGAGAGATAATTATTATAAATATAAATATATTATAAAGTCTTAGGGTGTGAAATTATCTTATAATATTGGTGTTTAATCTCATATATAGTACCAAACTTGATGTTCCTCTTTAAAAATCTCAAGGTTTAATAGTTCAACCAACTGGGAAATATGGAAATGGTTTTCCCCTAGGTTATTCCAACTAACATCACATCTTTATAATATCCAAATTATTGATGTAATAATGTAAAAACACGTAACCATATTATAATTTTCATAGGATAATATATAATTATTTTTTATAATGGGAAAGAATAAAACTTTCCATTATTATTCAATTCATTTTCAACTATTTTTGATTTAGGGGATCACTATCATGTATCTTCTATGCTCTTTCATTTTTCGACCAAAGATTATCATTATTTTTAAATACATGTGGAATGAAAAATAACTTCTCCATGTTAGTATAATAATTAAATTTAATAACTCTCTTCGCTCATTTCACCCACTCTATATATCATTTTATTTATTGTAATATCTTTGATATACTAGATTTTTTATTGTTATAAATATTGAATCTTTGGATTGTATATAAGATTTAGGAACCCCATCATGATCAGTTGAATAACTTAATTCTTATAATTTATATTTAACTTCTCATATATGTATTCATAGTGGTTTCTGACCTGTATGAGGAATATTTACTAATAAATAATCTATTAATTATAATATCAAATTCATTTTCTCTCAAAGCTAAACATTTTTGATAACACAACCATATAAAATGTGATTTATCATGAGCCACCCGTCATTAGAAATTTTATGTTCCCCTTCTTATTTATAAAATTATGACTAGAAAATGGAGCATTAACACTAAATTATGTGAATTAGATAAAAAACATTAAATCTTTTGAGTTGGTTACTAATAAGTTTAAACTGCATGGTAAAAGAATAAAGGTTTACACACATAACTAAAGAAATAAAAGATGATATTTCTATGAATCATGGTTTATTTCAATACTATATTTCAATATGTTTATGATAAAATTCATATGGGATGGAAATCCTATAATTTTTAATTCTCAAAAAAACTTATTTAATATCAATAAAAAATTAAATTTAAATCTATGAAAAATACTCATGGGTTGATGGATAAAAATACACATTATAAATACATCAATGAAAAATATACGAGTTCCAAGAATGTTGAAATATATTCCCACAATTCAAATTAATCCCTGATGATAGTTGGACAAACATTGATATATATAGGTTTCAAATCCATTGTGTTAGTTTAAGTAGGATTTTTAATTTAGTGATTTTTGTTTCAATATCTTGTTTGTGTCATATTTTGGAGGACTTTTGTTATTTTTACATGTTTTTAAATTATGGTTTTGTAGTGGGTCACTCTTTAGTGCAGGGGAATAATAGTGTGATATTTGGTATTTGTTTTTGGGGTTAATCAAAGATCACACCTTGGACTAAGGCTATCAAAGAATGATGAAACATAAAAATTTGAAATAATTATGTACTCATTTTCTATTTTTTCACTGGGCATGAAGATCATGACATGGAATGGGGATGCCCTGATATGATGATGCAGAAGTTTCAGATGATGCACATGGTTTTTGACTTAGTGAGATTTGGGATATGATTGATCAAGTTAGAGTGGAGACTACACCATGAAGGGTGAAAATTATATAATTATGTAAAGCATTATATATAGGAACCCTCAAGTATGACTTTGAGAATTTTTTTAAGAGGATTTATTCATGCCTTTCCCATTCATTACACTGTAATGGTGGTGTTCTGGGTTGGGAATTTCTGTGGGGCTACACCAACAAGATGCATTACATAATGAAGGAGGAAATAAACACTAAGATGGAATAAGGAATAGTACTCAAAGTTATTCCTAGAAAAGTATCAGTATAACCTGACTAATAGGGCCATAGTATGGAGGGATTCTAGTAAGGGGAGTCATGTCATAGTGGATAGTTTCACAATGTGATGTTTGTTTGCCTAGATTTTAATTTTGTGATTTTACAAATTTAATCCTACTAAATTAATACTAATTTCTCTTTCTCATTCTCCTCTATTTTATTATAAGAAATTTATAGGGAAGTATAGGTATATTCTTTATCCATCCTAAAAGTTTCCTATTTCCATTTTCCTTCATTTATCTATGTTATATGTTCATTTCAATCTATATCTCTTTTTATTCATATGTTATTTCATTTTATCCTTATCCATGTCATTTTTGTGCATTGGTAGATAAACCCTAGGTTAGTTTTGTACGTTTTTTTGATTCTTTTCTTATAGGATTTGTAGATCTCTTCTTTGGTCCATATCTCAAAGTATTTTAGGGTTTCATGACATCCAATAATATTGTGGAAGGTGTTACCATTTGATTAACTTGGTTTAACAAACTAAGTAATTCTTGGGGTTCTATAAGTGTATTTTTCCCAAAAAATATTCATATTATTTGATTTCTAGAAAATATTTAAACTTATTTGAGGTTTTATAGTTTTTTGGATAAACAAATGAGTTCCAATAAAATCTAATTCTTATATTTTGTAACTATTAGTTATGTATTCTAGGTGATTTAAATATTTACTATTAGGAACCTTCCAAGGGTTTTTGAAATTAAATTGTGTATTTAAACTTATAAATCAGTTTTAAATGATCATTAATGGGGTGTTTTATGGGTTCATGAATATTTTTTTATATTATTTATTAATATTGGATATCAAAAAGTTTATTTGACATGTCTTTTCATTTCTTATTGGTGATTTCTATTAACAATATTTTTAATATTTTTATGTACTGTTTTTTAGTCATATATATATTTTTGTCCTTATTGAATTAAAGTTATAGTTTCCCCTTAAAAAAATACTTAAAAATAGAACTCTATTTTAATTTTATTTTCAAAATGGTTCTAAAAATGTTTCATTATAGACATAGATTCAAAGGCCTATTTATAATATTATATAAAATGTTTTTTCATGCAATGAACAATAACCTCGATTTAATCCTCATGATATCTCATTTTAAATGATCATTTCTATATTGAGAATTAAATGTGATTATCAGTGGTGTTTATGTAAATAGGAAATGGTATATTTATAAAAAGGGTGTAAGGAGGTGAGATAGGGAAATTATACTGTAGATATTTTATTGAGATATTTTATTGATATGTTATTAACAAGTGATAAATTTTATGAAACGACCAATATCTATCATCATGGGAACCCTAGGTATCTATGTTGAATATTTTCAGATAATTGATATTCTTGTTATGTTCATGTACCAAACAGTATCTTTTGGTATATGATATGTTCTAACTATTATGTGTTCCACCCAATTAAGATAGGTTAGAGAAACAAGGGAGTTTATATATTACTAAATTTTTAATAGGCCAATAAATGGTGTTGTATGAATAAGTCTGGGAACATCTCACTAAGACCATAGGAGTTTCCCATGATTATATATGCCTTATATATTTTCCTCATTACTCCAATTTGATTATGATTAATTTTATTTTTCATTCAATATTTTTTCATGATATGTGTTACTTGACCTTATATATTTTATATTGATATTTACTGGTTCAATTTTTTTAACATTACATTTGGATCATTCAATTTTGATATGTACTTACATACATATTTATTCTTCGGGAGAATTGAATTAATAGATTTCCCATTTATGTATCTTGTTCGCTAATGTTGATGGTTAAATATGATTTGTTATTTGGTTATATAAAATTTCATTCCATTGTGTTATAAAAATTGAATTTCATAAAAAGGTTGTAGAAAATGAATTTTAAATGGGTTTACTAGTGATGTATTTGAATGTTACCTTTAATGTAATATTTGGAAAAAATATATTTGAAGCTTTCTCATGGGTCATTCTCCAAAAAATTTCAAGACCATAATTTCATGTTTATAATTTCAATCTAGTGTTTTTTTAATGTTCAGTTAATAGAAATTCACATGCTCTTTTATTGGTAAAAATTCATATGGAAACATTTAATAACACCATAATGATACCAGTTACTATATGTATAATTGATGGTTATTCTAGGTTTGAGTTTAGGTCATTGGAAATTTCCTTCTGAAGGATTTCTTCTCCCAAGATACCATTGGACTAGATTTCATGATGATAATAGTCAACGAAATCGGGTTATATTGATATTTTCTCTCCACTATTCTTGTATAATTTTGTTTAATTATTAACTAAGTATGTGAGAACAACTTATACCTTCATGTATTTTGCGATATCTATTTAGTTTCACTGTTTTTATATATGTTATATAGGGATTTGAGTAGGATATTAATTTATCTGATATTTCCTTATTTGGATTCCTTTTTTTATTTAAGACTACTTATTTTATTTTTCCTGGAATTTTAATTTATGGATTCCCCATGTAAAATTATGGTAATATTATTTTTACATATTAATTATTTTTTATTTGAGATAACCCATTCCCAATAGCGTATACTTGAATCCATGGGTGTTGGGTATAGATAGTCTAGGTTGAGTGAAGAAAAAATAGCCTCAAACAATGGATTTTATTTTAGGAGTAATTTTACATTAGATATAAGACCATAAAAATCAAGATATAATGGATGATATTTTCTATATAGAACTTTCTAATTCAGAGTCTCAAGTTACCATGGGAAGTTGTTTAGAGATTCATTAATTTTTGGATATTTCATTAATTTGTTTTATAGAAACCTAATTTTTTTATGGTTGTTTTTATTATATAGAATTTTTGGGTTTATTTTAAGGTTATTTATATTTTGGGCAGAAATAGTAGAGGAACCATGGGAACATTGTTTGCTAACATGGTCTACAAAACTATATAGTGCCAGTGCTCAATGTTCTGAATAACTATTGGTGGAAATTGAATGGTTAGTACATGGTCTTCCAAATTGTGTATAAAAACCATGAATAGTAATTAAATTCTTTAAATAATATATTTATGTTGTATTTATGTTATTTTGGGGAATTTAATTGATACATTCATGTGAGAATTTTGGACATAAATGGTAATGGGAAACTCTTGAAATTAATAAATGAGTTTTCTAACATTAATTGAAATAAATTTGAATTTTTGTGTCATGAAAAATAATTTTAATTGTGAATAGATGGATTTAGGGTCTTATTGTGAAAAACCATAAGATTATGAAAACGGTTTTAAAAATAAATTTCATAATTATTTTCATGTTATGACTTTCAATGTTGTGTTTTGAGTTCCTCTTGTGTGTTTATATGTTTTTTCCAAGATTTATTTATTCTAGGTTTGTTGATCCATGAGATTTTGTCAATGAAATAAGAGTTTATTTTTTTATTTAGTGTGTTCCACCTTTAGAAGATTCAATGGAACATAAGAATCCCAGGTCAGGGAATGTTCCCCAGACTAGTGTCTCTCTGGGTTTAGATATTGTCTTCCCCATCATCGATTCTCTATAGACTATAAATATAGTGGTAGAGTTGAAACCATCTCAATTTTATCTTATATTTCATTTAAATCAAGGTCCTCAAGAGTTAAAGTAATTTTTAAATAAGATTTTTGGAATATTGAATTCACTAGTAACTCTTGAATCATGAATCCACATCATAATTTTTTGACGAAAAATGTTGGGAATGGTAGATCATCATTAAGATTTAGTTAAAGAATAACATGAACTACATTTTCTCAATATAATTTCTCTAAAAAGGTAAAATTTAGTAGAAATAAACCTGTTAATTATGTTTTTTATTTTTGACAATCGTTGAAAAGTGACATTGATAGTGTTGTTAAAAAAATATTTTTAACGTTTGTTATTTTAAATCGATGTTGAAAAAAATTTGAACGTTGGTTTTTATATAAAACCAACATTAAAATGAATTTCAAAGAAATTTTATATATAACTATAATCTAAACCTTGTAATTTTATGTTAACAATTATTATATACCTCAACAAAAGACCGATATTTTGTATTTATAGAAAAAAATAATGAAAAAAGAGTGAACTATTATCAATCTTTTAATAAACTTCACATTTTTTAAACGTTAACCCAAAAAAATATAATTACGTCAATATTTTAAATGAAAATAAAAAATTAATTATATCAAAATAGTAGTATTCACATATTGTTCGGTGGTTCTATATATATATTTATATGATTTAACATTATTAGAACCCTATGAAAACAATGAATGTTATAAAGATAACAATACAAAATATTCATGTAAAATATAAGTCCTATAATGGAAGTAAACATATGAAATTCTATTTTCATTATGATCATGATAATATTGAAAATAAATCTTAAAAAATTATAAATGAATTAAACAATTCCTTTTTGATGATGAAACTATGACTATGAAATAATAGTTTTCAGATAAGAATCATTATATACATATAGTAAAAAATGTTTTAATTATTTTAAAATCTATCTACCTATTATTTGAAATATTTAATTTTAGTTGGTTTCTTTATCTGTTAATGAATATCAATAGAAGTCTTTCAAGACCTATATTTTCATTAATCAATTACTAAAACATATATAATAAGAAAAATTTGAGATTATCTAATATAATAAAATATCACATAGGAATTCTAATTTTTTTTAAAATGTTATAAATTCTACGTGGTAAAGATAACAACCAATATTCAAGAAATACATGTGGTAATAATACAAATAACATCCAATAGACACTATTATATAAAAATTAAAACATCAATGTCAATATAATTAATTTTATCTCATAGTTATACTAGTCTTCTTAACTATTAAGGAATAACATAAATCAACCCCTAATTTGAATATTTTCTAAACATTCACCTATATAAATTACTATGACATTATCCTTACGATATAAAACTACCATTGAAATGTATTCTGGATCCATACATCTATTAATTATTTAGATATCATTTTGGATGTAAAGAGTGTATAAATACCTAATTAAACATTTAATAATTTAAATCATTATATGTTATATATATCTAAAATAACTGAAATTTATTTCTACTTACAATGAAAAACAATTCAAGATGAGTAAGCTGAGAACATCACCATTAACATAATCCATGATACATTTTTTAAATATTCTTAATATATAGTCTCTTACACATATATGAATGATCATCGAGAACTCAAAAAATGGATCCTACCATAAATATTTATAAGTTAATTTTGTTATTAAATCAACAAAATTGGAAGTATTTGATGGTGCGTATTCCAAAAACTTTTGTTTCTTTTTCACTAATTACTTTGATTTTAGATACTCCTTTATATTATTAATGTAATAAAACATGATTATTAATTTGAAAATAAAATTAAATAAAAAACAAAGAACAAATCATACATTATATTCCAACTGACAAAGATGACTAGCTATCCATAGAAAAAAATGACCCACAATATCTCCAACTATGGACACCTTCATGGTAGGTTTGGATGAGGGAGTTGTTGAACCAATAATATATTGTACTATTACTCTCACCTAACCCTATTTAATAATAAAATGATGTACATTAACCCAAAATAAGTGAATGAATCCATATGAAAAAATATTTACATGTGGATCCCTAACATGTAACTCACATTACATAATATGGCTTGAACGAGGAGTTGTAGAATATAGGTAGGCATGCTAAAAAATCTATGTTTTCCTCACTATTTATTTAAAGTTTATATAGATGATTAAATTCAATATTCTGTCAACATATTCATCACATGTTTATTACAAGTCAAGGACTTTAGTTCCCTTTAGTATTCTATCTCCCAAGATTCCATACTAGGATTACCAAAACGTTTCTAATACCAACACCTAAAAAATATCATATTACATGGCCCAATATTTCTTGCTTTCCAAAAGTTATGGGTAGAATCTCTATTCGAGAATTCAGGATAAAAGTCATTTTCATCATTTTATTCCAAATGGAATCCTGATATTATATATTAAAATTTAAAATAGTGTAGAATACTTATAAGATAATAATATTGAAGATAAATTAAAATTAATTTCTTATAATTTTATTATCTACTTATCATAATTTGATGATAAGAAACTTTTCCTTTTTTGTAATAATTTCCATTTTCGTTTTTTATGGTGATGGGTGGGATATGTTGGGCCAAAATGAACCTATCAAGAACCAAAAATGGATTTATCTTTTAATGTAATTTTTTTTGGAAAAACGTTTCTCGTATAATAAATGACACCCTCAATATGATATAGTATGAGGGTATACCTTCAATGATTACATTTATTATTTAGGTATCTTATAGGATTCTTACATAAGAATAAATTAATAAGTTAGTAGGTAATAAATATATAGTTTATAAATTTATTTTATATACAGCAATTAAAATTCCCGAAATGATTCATCCTATTAGGTGAAGACAAACTTCTCCCATGTATCTATAAATGAAAACCCATACTTGAGGCATGATTTTTAAATCATCCCATCAAAAGAATCATGACCTGTTTTCAAATTTATTTTAAAATCACTCCATATAACTTCTAGATAATAAACATATATCTACTTATTTATTTTTAATTAATTGAAAATTTAATGTCATTTGTAATTGAATATATTAAATAATAATTTTGAGGAATATATAATATTTGAAAAAATGGGCGAATAATAAATTAGTGAAGATATTTACTCATTACAATACCACACAATTTTACTTTCTCCATTTTTTCAACACACCCCCAATCTAGATATAAAATGATAATCCTAAAATAAATCTTCAACACTATATTAATCCAAAATAAATTTGCACAGGGGCCATTTGGGTTATTATTATCATTAAAATAAATTCATATCCTCAGCCCCCATGAGAAATATATTGATTTGGTAAATGTGTATTCCATCATCTACCTAATCTATGTATCATCTTATTTGGATAATATGTATAAATCTCCACCCTAGGAGGCTCACGAGTAAGTAAACCAGTAATTATGACAAATATATGTTCAATATCATTAAATAATTTAATTATTAAATATATATTAATATAAAAACACACACACACACACCGTTAAATGTTCTTATACCTCTTTTTCCATCATTTTGAAATATTAGTGTAATAAAATTCAATGTACATATATATATTTAGAATTAAATGATTTTTAGATGTAAAACATTTTATTTTTAATAATAAAAATATGATTATATCTATTATATTAACTAATACAGTAGAAGAAAAATGAATATATAAAAATGTAGAATAATAAATATCCTTGTGGAAAATAGTGTCATCACAAGTGTATATTAAAAAATATGATATTTTCTTTTTAAAACAGTTGTAAATAAAAATTATAAATAAAAAATAAATTGAAAAATATAAAAACCTTTCATCATCTATCTATTTAAATATACAAGTTAAATAAGTGTTTTTATATGTGTAAATATCCCAAAAACAAGTATTGATGTTAGGATTCTTCAACCAATTAGTTTAACTGAAACTAATGAATATAAAATTTAACAAAAATAGATATAAATGATAAACATATTTAAATTTTAGAACCCATGTTGAAAACAATAGAGTGTTTTTTCATATATACAAATATAAAAAAATAAAGTACAAAATTTACAAAAAATTAGGATAGAAAGATAGTGTTTTCATATATCTCTTCAACTTGATCATTTTGTATATAATGGAACATGTCTACATCATAATAATATTTATCGTTAGGTAATCATGTAGTAGTTGAGAATACACATCACTAATGACCAAAACATCATTAATTTTCTCAACAAAAAAATGAATATTTTTCCTTGATAAAATTTGGAAGCTAATAATTTTATGGGTCAATAACATAAAAATATATTCTTCACATGTGCCTCCATGATAAATATTTTTTCTATGTAACCCTATATTTTCAAATAGATGAGTTTAAGTCCTTAATAATAATGTTTCAAATTTTTTTGTCAAAAACATAGATACAGTTGAACATTATTACTCTAAATTTTGTAAAATCAATTTATGATATATGCTAAACATCTCCAGAACATTTTGTTGATGAAAATATCTAGGTTTTATATTTTGTATTCAAAAAATGTAATTCTTCAACAGAAACCATTACCCCTCTATTTTAAATGGTTATCTTATCATCCTAAATGATTGTCTAAAATTTGATACCATTAATATGAAAATCATACCATGTGATCACATTAATGCATGGTCTAAATACCAACCTTTCAATGTTTTTATGTAGAAAAATTAGTGTTTACTTTTTTTTGAACCATGAAAAAAGTGTAATATCATGTTCATTATCCACAAATTTTTATTTCTTTTCTATCAACATGACTTAAATCCAACAATATGTGGTGATATATATGGTTGAACCACATCAATGTTTTTTAAAATGGGCAAATGTTCCAACATCATATCATCACGTGGAATTCAATTTACATTTGAACTATAAATTCCTTTACCTTTGATATAAACTATCAAATGTTGAGATATAGTAATACCAATGCGATCCATTTCAAATTATAATGAAAACATACTTAAATAGGATATTTTGATATATATTTGCGAAAAATAAAGGATTCATGTTCATATTCTCTTTTAACATATCCTTTTAAGATATTCATATATAATTTAAAATAACATTTCTTTAGATTCCTCATGGATCGTACATATACCCTTGGTGGGGCAGGGGGTGAATATTCTTATAAAAGTTATTTTGAATTTTTTCTTTTAACATTTTAACCCTTTTTAAATCAAACCTATGAACATATTATTATGATTAGATATTTTCCATTTAAACACAATCAAACCATATTCACGAGATAAAGTAAATGATGAAAAACATTTTATATTTTTACATAGTTCAACCCCCAAGATAGGGGACTATATCCTTGTTGTGTTTTAGTTAAGTACAAGAGACAAATTCTATAGTTATAATCTTTAAATCAATTATAATAGATTGGGTATATTTGATATCCACTTCTAAAATTATACTAATATACCACCAGGGTTCTGTATACTAGAATCCCAACAATTTTGACTAACAATACTCCAAAAAAATGAGAAAAACGACATAGACATTATGATGATACACTAATACAAAAAAATCATATTCTTCAATCCGTTGTGATGAGCTGATTATGTAATTTCTCACTTCAACTGAAATAATTCCGCTGAAGCTGAATGAGATTAACAAAACAACGTGCAAGTCAACATAGTGATATTCTTAAATAAATGGAAGATATAACATATACTTCAACTCACTGAATTATTAGAATGAAAAACTAAATGATATTCAATACAATAGAATACTAGTTTTAATATTCCTTATTTTTTAAAATAAATGAATGTTTAAACTTCTAAATACAACTCACACTTTTTTGAAATAGTTCTCATTGAAATTTCAATGCATATACTCTTGAAATTTTTTATTCCTTTTTTGTTCCACAAAAAATACTCAATAGACTATTCTTCAAGGAGTGAATGTTTCCTTATGTGTTTTTCATAAATTTTCCAGATCATAATAAAAATTTACTTCACCTTCATGATGCTTAATCCTTTTGATATGATTTTAATTTTTTTATGCATACATATCATCACAGTTATGGACTACTCACTGGTCTTCAAATAAGAAGGGTTACCATTGTCTTTATATTTTCTCTTGAAACTAAATACCTGATAAATCCCATCAGGCGGGATGGGTATTTCTTATAGTACACTCTAGAAACTCGTGAATACTATCTGAATTCATAAATTACTCAAACCTCGTGTAACTGAGATGGGGGATGATACATCATGTGAATTTTTTAAACTATTCACATGGTTTATTTTTTCCTTCACACAGGTATTTACCCAATACTTGTTTACTTCCTCAGAGTGCTAATTGTATGATAATATTTTTCTTATTTGCATTACTCTATTAGTTTGAAGAGATTTTCATCCTTCCTACAGATGTCATGAATAATTTATAATTCACAATATGTTCATCACCCAAATCCTTCACCTGATTACAGAGGTCTCTCATGTACTTGTTTTAGTGTTTCTCAGATCTCTCTTTACACTTGATTATCAATCATTTCACACAAAAATGAGAATGTTTGATGTATTTATAGATGATTCCACACATCCTCAGATATTTCAACATCATTTTGACTACTCATTGGATCGACTTATCCATTATATGTGGAACTCCATAATGCACTGCACAAACCACCTTTCATCACTCAGCATGAGTATATGGAAGATGAGAACCACCATTGAAACATAAAAAAAGTATCACATGGTTACTAGGTTATTTTTTTTCATCTCGAATGGATGAATTTCGATGTATGGGATACTTCCGATCTTGTGAAGTAATCATATAAAATATAATTCAATATTCATTAGATCTAGCCCGTCATTTTTTTTCATGTAATAACACATCAATAGATTCTCTTTCAACTTCTATAGAATATCATATTATTATATGAATAGTCTCTTGGAAATCATGTGGTCGGTTCTTTGTTATAATGTTACAACATTAAATTTTTCTAATGTATAGACACCCTAAATAGACAAAATTTAAAGATAAATGATTTCTCAATCCGGAAGTGCTAATTAAATAAAACAGAAGAGGTTCATTTTATGGATATGTTATAAAGGTGGTGTAATAGTAACCTGCACAAAACATTACCCCATATAATATTGTTTTTTCATAGCTTCTCTACATAAATCCCTATGTACACTACAATGGATAGATGTGACTAACATGGTGCACTATGGGAACCTATCGTTAGAATCACAAAATATCGGATCCGTTTCATGTTTCCTTCTCACAATGCATTTTGTTTTCACCCTTTACACTATGCATTAACCTTACCTATGCCACTCACATGCTATATTCCATTTCTACCGTAGCTAAATAGACTAACCCAATTTTTAATGATATCTCATTAAAACACTTATCCAAATAATATCTATAAGCGTAATTGGTACAAATCATTAAATTATTCTTTCACAACTCAATTACCAAATCTTTCTTTTTTTTAACTTCTCAAAACATCATGCCTCAATATTTTCATTATAATTTCTCAAAGAATTATTTCTTCTCATAAAACTTCCAATTAGTTAGCATCTCCACATTTTTCATTTTTGATAACAATATGTTTTCTTTAATTTGAATTGGAACATTAATTAAGCATTATGAGACCAGTTCAACAATTGTCACATGTGAATGTCTCTTTGTTTAAAGAAATAACTATTTTTCACTAAAATATTTCCCACTTAAACATAATTCTATAAATTTTTTGATGACACATTTTTTCAATTATGAAACTTCCGTATTCTATGATTCTTCCACTACTCTAAAAAATCCATTATATATGCCTAGTATTTTATGGATCTAGAAAAAATCACTGATAAATGTACCCTTTATGAGCGCTAAAAAAGCACTGATAATGGGAACTATTCATATACGGTAAAAAAATGATATGGTCGAAGGTTCGCTTTATCAACAATTTTCAGCACTGATAAAGGGACACCTTTATCAAGGATTTTTTTGGGCTTAAAATGGGTTAACTTTATGAGTGATATTTCACCACAGATAAATGATACCCTTTATCAATGATTTATTTTTAGAGCTGATAAATTTATTGATCACACTTTTAAGTCCCACATCAAAATGACCCAACATAGGTTGCTTCTTTATATTTCATTTTGTTGTATGTAAATATCATAATCATGCTATGAGGATGAGGTCAACATAAATTGAAGAAACATATATGGGCATGATCACATGCCCATGCGGGTTTTTGCCCTCACTCTACTTCCCACGGGCCTTGACCCACCTTCATAGACCATCCCGGGTCCAACACATCCCCCCCCGATCCATGCCCTAATTTTTTATACGAACTAGTGAAAAAATAATAATACTACTACTAATAATAAATTTAAATAATTAAATAAAAAAAAATTAAAAGTGATCAAATTTATATAATACCATTTTTTAAGAAAATAATAATTAATAAAGTATATATATATAAATTATAAATATTAATAAATATGACAGAATAAATATTGACATTTAAAATGAATAAAATGAAATAATAAAACAAATAAAAATTTAAAATGTTTATTCTTTTATAAAAAAATAAAAAATATATTATTAATTAAATAATTATTATTAAAAATGAAAACATTTATGATATATATATATATATATATATTATAAATATTAATATAGAATATATATATTAAATATATATATATAAAATGCATAAAATTTTAATAAGTATACAAAAAAGTTAAAATGGATAAACTGTAATAATTAAAAAAAAATTAAAAATGAATAAATTACAAAATTATGGAAAAATTTATTAATGAAAAAATTATTAGTAAAGATGAATAAATTTAATATATATATATATATAATTCATATAAATATTAATAAATAATATATATTGAAAATGAATAAATTGTTATAATTAATATAATATTAATTTTAAATTCATTTTAATGGTTTTTATACATAATTAACCATTAATACATTTAATATAGAAATATATTCATATTAATTTATATATTATATATCAATATGTATAGTATTACCTAAAATATTTTTTATATAATATAAAATATTTATTCATAAATTAAATAAGATATATAATTAGTGAATAAGAGTTTATAATTAAAAATTAATATTAATTAAAAATAATGAATATTTGTATTGAGTAATGGACCTTAATTGAAAGTCATTTGATTCTTAAATTTAACATATAAAAAATATGTGTTACATTGATTTTACACATACAAATACCTAATTAATTCATTTTTATATACAATGGACAAATAAATACAAAAATAATTAAATCTTATATAGAAACACATACACCTAATATTTATGTAATTTGGTAAAATAGTAATATTCATTTAGGATTTCATTTTGTAACACTTTAATTAATATATTATTTTTCAATTGATAAATTTTACTTATTTACTTTTAATAATTTTATATTTAGTTACTATTTATTCATTTTTAATAATTTTTTTTGGAATTTAATCATTTTTTAATATTTATTTATATATATTAATTTACTATATTATATTACTTTAATTATTTATTTTTCTACATTTCAATATATATCCATAATTTTTAAAAATTTCTATTTAATCAATAAAATTTATCCACGTTTTATATATTTTTAAAGTGTACTCATTTTTAATTATTCAATCTCACCAATTCATAACATGCATGCAATTAATAATATATATTCACTAATAATGTTAAAAATATATTTCTAAAAAATATATATAATTAACAATATATATAAACTTATATTTATATATTTATAAAATTATATATTTATAATTATAAGTAAATATTATGTAATTTTTTTATAATTGTAAATAAATAAGTATATATTTAAGTAATTATAAATATATAATTCATATATTTAAATAATGAATATATTTACTATATTTATTTTTATATTTATATTTATATTTATATTATATATATATTATTATATATACATAATGATATATATATTTTTTAATTTTTTAATATAATTATAAATAAATAATTATATATTTAAATATTTATAAAATTATATTAAATAAATTTAAATAATAAATATATTTACTATATCTATATTTATATTTATATTTATTTACTAAATTGATATATAATATTATATAAATATATATAATGATGTAAAGTTATTTATCATTATAAAAATATAATAAATATATTTAAATACTGAATATATATACAATATTTAAATTTATACATATTTATTAAATATATATGTAATTATATAAATATATATACTGATATAAACATATTTATAATTATAAATACATATTTATACATATATTTACATATATGTTAATTTATAAATATCTTCATAAATGTATATTTGCAATATTTATAAAATTATATGTTTAAAATTGTAAACAAACAAATAAATATATTCCTAAGATGTTTTTATATAATTATTAATAAATAGTTATATATTTAAATAATTATAAAATTTAAAAAAATATTTAGGTGATGAAGAGTCGGCTTGGGAGCTTCACTCTCGATCATAATTGTGATTAGGGTGGATTTTTGGGATGACCTCAAATTTGGGCATAGTTTCTCTTTTGGGGGATTTTCTTATTGATCTTCCCAAAGAGGTGGATGACTAGTATGGCTCACGCATGGTATAGATGTACTATTCATAAGGGTATTTAGGTATGAAGATGGATAACCTCTCTTTGACAACTATGAATCTATGGAATCATGATTCCTTGAAGGTCTTGTACAAGACACAAGATGATAATGCTTCTTCTGAGAGATTGTTTCGTAGTTCCTGATCATATTCAATCACACATAAGAAGATATCAAAGAATAGAGTTATTTCCTTTATTGAATCTATTCCTAAGAATAGTGAGCATTATGTGGAGTCTTGAAAACACTCCATTATAATAATGCTAACTCCATATGTTATGAGAAGACCCTAGAATCTAGAGGTTTTTGAGAACTCAGTTTCTATAGGTTTGGGGTTTAGTGAATCACACATTGTATCGACCTATATTGGCCCTCTTTATATAACCTTCAACATACATGATCTCATGTGAAAAGGCATGAAGCTATAACTATGTTAATCTCAAGCTAGTGGTCCTTAGATTTCAGGAATGGTATCCCTAGTTTGAACCGTATCAAGCTAAGGAATCTTTATTTTTATTCATGGATTTTGGTGATGGGTATGAACTTGTATTTTTTCATCCAAATATTATTTAGGATGTTTCTTTAGTTGATGGTTCTCCAATTAAATTTTATAAGGAACTGGGCTGGTCATGTATGGTCATCATTCTAGGATCTTTGTCAAACATGATCTTAACTCAACATTAGTTAAAAGTGGTTATTTGGTTGCTAGTGAATTTGAATTTGAGCTCTATATTGAATACTGGAACATGCCTGGGTTCTTTTCAAATTGTATTTGAATAGTAAATGTTAGAGAAAGAAGTCAAATATGGTTTATAGGCATTTATTGTAAAATGAATGGGCATTGGGTTGAGAATTTCAAGCATAAATTACCAGTTGTTGATGCAACAGGGACCACATATGGGAGGAAGGGAATATTCCGGATGGTTGGTTTGCGGGAGTTGGCCATTTTCCAGCACGGATTTATAGGCTTCTGAAGGGAAGTGGAATTGATCCTCCAGACAATGGTGCCTGAAAAATGCAACCTTCCTTTGGTATTGTTGTATCTGATGCCAACAATGATGGAAATGGGATCCTTAATGTGGTATTCATAGGTGTTGGAATCAGTGCTTTGAAGGAGGATGAAGGTAGAGGTGGTGGTGAGTCTTTATTTCCTCTTAATGATTATGTGTAGGACTAATGTACTGAAATTCAGGGGGACACCGCTTCTTTTCTAGAGGATTAATTTCCTTCAAAAAGGAAGTTGGATTTTGGTGCTCGGTAAATAGAATGATATTTACCTATGAAAAAGGTTAAGGCACATGTTCTAGTAGATTATGGGAATGATCAGGCCGTTGAGTTTGATCCAATTCGTGTAAGTGATGTAGATTCTTTCATAGAGATATCATATCCTATAATTGCATGGGAAACATCATATCTACTGCCTCCTATTACTCCGCAGTTGTAAATAAATGTTGATACTATCACCCATGGCATGGAAAGTTTTCATATAGATGATAATTCTAATCATTTTGGGAAGGAACCTATGAATGGTTGTGATGTCATCAAACTTATAGGTGTTCAAAAATCAGAAAATTTACCTAATAATGATTAAGTGGATATGGCGAAGGGAAAGTGAACTTATAATTTAGAACATCCTCCTTGGGAAGGAAATCAATCACCTCTTACCAAAGGTAGAAATGTCTTAGTTGATTATGAGGGCTATCAATGGTCATCCATATTAAATCCAATTTTTTCACTGTCTTTTGTAGAGGTAGGTAAGGTTGTAGATAAAGATGAAGAAGATTATCTTGAAGAAGTAGTGGGAGTCCTATCTACTGGTGGTCCTCAAGAAGGGAAGGTGACATCCACGGAGGGTCCACTATCCGACATGACTCTAGTTCCAGTTAAAATAGTTTCACATTTCTTAGTATTTTAGATTGATAAAATAGTTGTGATTTTTTTATATGAAGAATTTGGAAATTTTTATGGACTATTCTGCATCGAATGATAATCCTTAGGCATTTATGATGTCATGGAAAAAACAATTCAAATCAAAATGATAATGCCTTAATTAAGCATGGTTGATCAAGTAGAAAACTGGTATTATAAAGATCATTGGAGGATTGGGGGGCATCTGAGTGGTTAGGGTGGCTCCAGAGGAAGGGGTGTCAAACATAAAAGGTGATTGTTGAATTATCTTTGGTTTTTATGGAATCGTTTATAACACTTCTTACTTTTCAATCCCATATCATTTTTTCTTGTGTAAACTATTTACTATAATAAATGTTCTAGGACCATGGGGTAAAACACATGGTTCACATCGTTTGGATATATATAATAATTATATTTAAATAATATATATATTTTATATATTTATAATTATAGATATATATATATATATATATATTTATTAAATATATATGTAATTATATAAATTTATATAATTCTATAAATACATTTATAATTATATATAAATATTTTTAAAAATAGTTAGAAATATATTTATTTATAATTATAATTATAAATCCTTTGTCAGCATTTATTAATTTCAGACTGTTAAAAGGTATCTTTATCAGTTCTTTTTTAGATTCACTGATAAAACCCTCCCCGATCTCTTTGGTTGAACCCAAAACAAATAGGGTTCAATTGTGCCTCCCAAGATTTTACAAAATTCAACAAATTCTATCACCCTTCACCCTTTTCTTAGTCTAATGAATCCAAAAATCTAAGGTAGGTTATTTTTTCCTCCTCCTCTCTAATTTCTTACTTGTTCATGTTCCACAGTATGAGATAGTGCAACATTTTGTGGCACAATACTATCGTGGGTTCCATTTTTAGGGTATCTGCTACTTCTCATTTGAGTATTGTTGATTTTAGAAGCTTGTATAATCAAAACATCACCCTTCAAGTTCATACATCCCTTGACATTGGTTTGAGTTCTTTCTATAAGGCCCCAGCCTTAAACCTTACTTAATCTTGAGTTATTACAAGATTACACATTGAGGATCTTTTCAGGTTTAGAGTTTTAGAGAATTAGATCATGAAACTTGCATTACATTCCACATTTAAACAAAGTGGTTACATAAAAGTCAGCATTCATTCTTCCCATCAACGGGAACATATTTAAAATATAACACGGATTCTTTCTTGACACATCCTTGACACTATCATCACATCATGTACCTTTCCCTTGACCTGTGAAAAACATTTCAAAAACTTGGAATGAGCATAAAAAGCTCAGTAAGAGTTATAAAAATATGGAAAGGAAACATGAGTTCATATATACATAAGAATGAAATCATACTTTACCCATAAAACAAAGGCACTTTAACATACCTCATCAAACCATGAATAAATCATAGAAATCATAAGACATAAAGGTAACTTGAGGCATTCATAACATTCTTATGTAGGGAGTAACCCTCTTGGTTACGTTTGGAATACCCATCACAGTATATTCCCTAAATCTCTTCGGAGAAACCTTAACGTTTCACTCCTTCGCGTTACCCAATGCATTGGAGAGCTATATCGGGCTCACCCGCCCTTAGTTTATCACGGAACCACCCGTTCTTCATAACAATGCCCAAGAACCATAACATAATCGTATCACATAAACATGAATAAAGGAAACATAACATTTCCACATTTCAATCACAATATAACATATTAGGATATTGAAATAATGAATCCATTCAAAAAGAAACCATTTCCAAAACCATTTAAAACATTTAATAAAGAGATTTTTGAATCAAAGTGTCCCATACCACCTTGAAGCTTTTAACCTTTTAAACCATTAATATCCATATAAATAAATCCTTAAAACCATTTTGAAAACATGGATATTAATAAGAACAAATAACTAAAACATTTAAAACGATATTTTGGTTAAAGGGGTTTTACCAAAATTAGAGACACTTGAATACAATAATCAAGGAATAACATTTAGTCAGAACTTTATAATATCATGAGAATAAAAGGATTCATGATATAATACTCCAAAGGACAGTACATACACCATATAAGAGTGAATTGGTGCATAACAACAATGAACCCTCAATAGAAATGTCAAATGTGATGAAATACCTTATAAAGTAGGTATCCTTAAATTAAGGACAAATAAATCTCAAAAAAATATGTGTGACAAATATATAGACACCCAATATAAGTGGATATTAAGTGTAAAACAATAAAAGGTCATTCACACATATTCAATGGATGACATATTTAATGACTACAAGTTGAACCCAAAGAAATCGAAATTGGGTTAAGAAGTTCCCTTGACAGCCTAACGGCGTCACATCAAAATGAGTTGATGAGAGATAAAAAGAGTATCTCATCACTTGGACACAAAATTTACATCATTAAGGATATATGAGAACATATCCCAACATAACAATATGTAAATTAAAAGACCCAATAAAAGAAGTCTTTTAAAAAGAGGAAGGGTGAAAGGTTCCCTTACCGAATTGGGTATCTTTCAAAACATACACCCCATGAAAGAAGGGCAATAAATCATTGATGTAAATACTCATAAACGAAAGTATATTACACAAAGAGTAGAATAATGGGCAGTACATACACCACTCAAAGGAAATTGTGGCAAATGTAGCATAAATCTCACGGGGATAAAAGTGAGATGAAAAATCCCTTACGAAAACTCGGCAGCCTAACGGCGCCACATAAAACTTCCAAAAGGATTGATGAGAGAGAATAGGGTCTCTCATCACATGAACATAAAAATTACAGTAGGAGTAATATAAAATAACATCTTAATCATAATAAAGATGAGCTTAAAAGAAATTACATAAAAGAATGTACTTAAAAAGAAAGAGAGTTGTAGGATCCCTTACCTCGGGTCCGACTTGACTCGATCATTCTTTAATCTCCTGAATAATAAACTTGAGTTAATTTATAATTCCTTAAGAACCCTTTTCAAGTTCATTATTACTTTTATACCACTTATTACCTTGTCATAAACATTATGTAATCATTTAAGTTAATAATATTTGTTTTGCCGATATTTGGTTCTTAAGTCGAAAGTGGTCTTCTTACAATTACATGTTGTTCGTGTGGCCAAATGTTTATTATATCCAGAATTGTATTCATTATGTAGATATCATATATTTCATATATATCCAGTACATGCATGCATTTATAACATTACATAATCATTTAGAGGTAAGAAATGAAATGCACCGTTCATGGAGACGGTAAGCCGTACGTACGCATGAACGCTACTTTCATTTCTATTTCGTATTTTATAGAATGGAATAATAATGATATAAAGGTATATTATAATTCCAGTATAATATCATATATAATATCATATTTCCATCCTTTATACATCCCACATATGGTATTTAACGAATCAAATCACTTTGAGGGGGCGGTAGTCCGCACTTCCTTAAATGAAGATATCGCGTATACCCATAATGGAAGCCACAAAGGTAAGACAAAAATGAAAAATAAAGAACCATAAATAAAACATAAACATATTATATATCATATATAAAAATAGTGACATCATAATGGCCACCTTTGAAGGTGTTAAATGAGTATTGAACAATCATCGTTTCGGGAGGCAGAATTTCACCGTCCACGGAAACCGTATGTTCTTTAACCATTTGATGTAGTTGTGTGAGAGTGTAGCTAAAATAAATCTTGTAACAACATCCTAGTATATTGAAGATACTGGTGTTGTTACAAAAGAAGTAAATAAAAAGAGATTATAGGTTTGGAGAAGCAAAATAAAACAAATGAACAAGAGAGAATGAGTTACCTTTAAAAGTGTAATCTCCTTTTGATTTGAGCCTAAAGGCTTCCTTTGAAAGGATTCTGCCCAAAGGGGATCCTCTAGGATGAGGAGAGGGATGTTGAGAGAGTAAATGGGCAGGGGTTGGCCGAGCCAAAGGCTTGAGGGGTGTGGGAAAAGAGGTAGAGGTGGGGGCCTTTTATAAGAGGAGAGGAGGGGCACTTTTGGAAAGCAATGAAATATTACATTATTTGAAAATTCTTTTCGGTTCTAAAGGGTCCCACATTGATAGAATTCGTGGATAAGGTGATAAGGCATCGAAATCCACTCATCCAATTGGTTTTGTCCATGTGTATATTGTAGATTTTTCATTATCTTTCCATTTTAATTAAATTGTCAAATAATGATGTCATCGCTGCATCATTATTATGTCATAAATAATTTAATTTCTTTAATGTCTAAAAATTATAAAAAAAATACTATGATATAGGAAATCTTTTTATCTTTCCAATGACTATTTATAATCAAAATTTGGACTTGTATAACCCCACTTAAAAAATGTTTTAGTAAAACATACTATGTTAGTGTCATTTTCACTTTAACATTAAATAAAAAGTATTTTATGTTATTTCCCAACAAAAGTGGATCCATGGGGTCCCCAAGTTAGGCCATGGCTTTTCTTGGTCGGCCATGACACAACAAATAGGGTTGTGACATGTGTCTAGGTCATTTCATTTTTTTAAAGTATTATTTATACCTTAAACTACACTAATTATCACTAATCGCGATTAAAAACTTAATAAGTTACTATTCACCAAAAAATTATTATAATCTCATTGAACCACATTTTACTTCTTAATGACAACCATGTATGTCGGATTTTCAAAATTCAATACACATTAGTGGTAAACTTTCATTTAACTGAAAAATCAGTTTGCTTGATTATCACTTAGTGGTTTCACTATTCATCAAAAATTGAAGTTTTTCAGAAAATTACCAAAAATTCACCCTAAGCTATATTTGATATTCTGAATTCAAAAATGAAGTCCGTTTTACAAAATTCAAAACATATTATTCACATTAATTAATTTAATAATTAATTCCCGCTGTCAGAGCAAATAGCGTGTTTTTATAAAACAATAAGTATCAAAAGATTGACACCAGTTTAAGTCCGATTTCAAAGTGAAATTAATTCCAACCACCACTATTGGATTAAATGGTAAAAATATTTCCTAATTTCACTTTAAAACCAATTCAAAAGATAATCTAATCATATAAATAAATTAGATTAAAAAGTGGTTTTGAATTAAAATACAACATTTTACACTATTCCTTAAAAAAATGAACTTTATCGGAAAGATACCAAAAATTTACACAAAGTAAATTTTGATGTCCCGATTCTTAATAAGAGTTTTATTTGGTCCAAAAGAATGTTTAAGAGTGAACAAAACTATATTTAATGATGGTTCAACATCAAAAGGTGATAAGTGAACCTTTAGTGAAAACTAGGGCATATACGCCTAAAATTGAATTCTTTCCGTATTTTAAGCCTCTATTCTTTATTGGATAAATGTAAAAACAATTAAAAACATATGAAATCATATTTTAGTTATTTCTATCCATTCCCGCCAATACAACGGCTACATGTTAACTATCATTTAAAATAATATTATTTTATTATTAGAGTGCAACGTAAGATTCCCAAGAAACTCGTTGTTGCGTGTTGGGTACGCCATCGAGCATAGCGTCCCCTTTAAAGTCATATTAATATTTTATTCACAAATATGGATAAATACAAAAATGTCGTATTCTTTATTTACCTGGGGTGTTACATCCTTCCCCCCTTTTGGGAATTGCGTCCGCGCAATTTTAAAATTGGACTTGGAAACATCCTTGGAAGTCCCACATCGGAACAAGAGTTGGTAAAACAATCACTTTAAAATAAAGAAAGATAAGTACAAAGGTCACCCGAGTTAACCCATACTAGGACTCCAAGTATGAAAATATGGACGTGGAGGAATAAACAAAGGGTCACGTTCTTATGGAGAGTGATAGAAAACATGTTTAGGAGAAAGTTAACAATGAGAAAATCACAAACTTGTGATGGGTTAAACGGTATTCGATTCCCCAGTAGGAAAAGTTAATATACAGCATTTTTGTTTTAAGTTACTTTTTATTGAGGAATTTATTCATAAGGAAACATAATCACTTATCATATTGACTTTCAACTTTTATTATATTCCTTTCACAAACTCATATTTTCTCCAAAAGACGAGTATTTAGGAATACTTGTTCACATTAAGAGTACTATAATCAACTTCTAGAGGATCACCTAATCCACAAAAGAGAACTATGTACATCCTATGTCTTTAGGCTTAAACCAGAACCAAAACCAAAAAGGCTATTACAAGATCAGATAATTTAGAAAAGGATAACCCCTTATAAAAAGAAAATCTATTCTTAATCTCCAAAATTTGTCCAACAAAACCCAAAGTTCAAAGAGGACCATCCGATAAACAATTTGTCCATAAAATTCTTCAAAGTAAACCAATATAAGATTGAAACCCAAATATTTGAAGGATTTAGTCACATAGTCTTCCAAGTTAAATCGTAACATTTATCTCCAAACAACATCAGTTGCTCCTAAAGTCTCACATTGAAAAGTAATTATCCTAATCACATATCCTCCATGATAGGTTAATCATTTTTATAAATAACCCAAAATCAACTCACTCTTAATTCATAAAATCATATAACCAAAAATAATCAGTCAAACTAACCAGGGACTTCACGTAGTCCAGTGGTAGGCGATAAATACCAGTCGCACTTTGGTTGTGGGTTCGATTCCCGCAGATTTGTCCGACGCGACGGGATGTCACACGGTCTGCGTGTTGTCCTTTTTCCAAAACTATATAATTCTCAAAACATTCCCCAAAATGAGATAAAATCTTCAAAAATATTCATAACATATTTTAACCTCAAGTTTATCTCATTCATTTCCTTTTCCATCATATCATAGAGTAACCCATAATTACCTAAAAAGTAAGGATCATATAAACCCTAATGGTTACCTTAATAATTATTACCTGAATTTCCACATCGAGTTGGCCATCTCGTAAATGATGCATTAGAGAACTCACGAAGGTTGAAGTGATTGATCATGGATCCTTGATAGTTGGTTTAGAACAACTATGAGATTCCTCATTGAATCCCCTATCTCATCTAGTATCATAATCAGAGAACCACCACAGTTTCCTTCAAACCCATTGTCACTTTGGTGCCTGCTAGATCCATCCATTCACTAAAAACATAAATGTCAGTGTGAGTATATCAACAAAAACATCATGTACTAATGAGGAAGGTAGACTCTAAGATATACTTACTCATTCACATTATCTAAAATTAGGACTCTTTCTGAAATTCTAACCATTATGGTAATGTCACTTATGCTTAAGGAATACCCTAACCTCTAAAGTTATCTAAACCGACCTTTGATACCAACTATAAGGCCCCAACCTTAAACCTTACTTAATCTTGAGTTATTACAAGATTACACATTGAGGATCTTTTCAGGTTTAGAGTTTTAGAGAATTAGATCATGAAACTTGCATTACATTCCACATTTAAACAAAGTGGTTACATAAAAGTCAGCATTCATTCTTCCCATCAACGGGAACATATTTAAAATATAACACGGATTCTTTCTTGACACATCCTTGACACTATCATCACATCATGTACCTTTCCCTTGACCTGTGAAAAACATTTCAAAAACTTGGAATGAGCATAAAAAGCTCAGTAAGAGTTATAAAAATATGGAAAGGAAACATGAGTTCATATATACATAAGAATGAAATCATGCTTTACCCATAAAACAAAGGCACTTTAACATACCTCATCAAACCATGAATAAATCATAGAAATCATAAGACATAAAGGTAACTTGAGGCATTCATAACATTCTTATGTAGGGAGTAACCCTCTTGGTTACGTTTGGAATACCCATCACAGTATATTCCCTAAATCTCTTCGGAGAAACCTTAACGTTTCACTCCTTCGCGTTACCCAATGCATTGGAGAGCTATATCGGGCTCACCCGCCCTTAGTTTATCACGGAACCACCCGTTCTTCATAACAATGCCCAAGAACCATAACATAATCGTATCACATAAACATGAATAAAGGAAACATAACATTTCCACATTTCAATCACAATATAACATATTAGGATATTGAAATAATGAATCCATTCAAAAAGAAACCATTTCCAAAACCATTTAAAACATTTAATAAAGAGATTTTTGAATCAAAGTGTCCCATACCACCTTGAAGCTTTTAACCTTTTAAACCATTAATATCCATATAAATAAATCCTTAAAACCATTTTGAAAACATGGATATTAATAAGAACAAATAACTAAAACATTTAAAACGATATTTTGGTTAAAGGGGTTTTACCAAAATTAGAGACACTTGAATACAATAATCAAGGAATAACATTTAGTCAGAACTTTATAATATCATGAGAATAAAAGGATTCATGATATAATACTCCAAAGGACAGTACATACACCATATAAGAGTGAATTGGTGCATAACAACAATGAACCCTCAATAGAAATGTCAAATGTGATGAAATACCTTATAAAGTAGGTATCCTTAAATTAAGGACAAATAAATCTCAAAAAAATATGTGTGACAAATATATAGACACCCAATATAAGTGGATATTAAGTGTAAAACAATAAAAGGTCATTCACACATATTCAATGGATGACATATTTAATGACTACAAGTTGAACCCAAAGAAATCGAAATTGGGTTAAGAAGTTCCCTTGACAGCCTAACGGCGTCACATCAAAATGAGTTGATGAGAGATAAAAAGAGTATCTCATCACTTGGACACAAAATTTACATCATTAAGGATATATGAGAACATATCCCAACATAACAATATGTAAATTAAAAGACCCAATAAAAGAAGTCTTTTAAAAAGAGGAAGGGTGAAAGGTTCCCTTACCGAATTGGGTATCTTTCAAAACATACACCCCATGAAAGAAGGGCAATAAATCATTGATGTAAATACTCATAAACGAAAGTATATTACACAAAGAGTAGAATAATGGGCAGTACATACACCACTCAAAGGAAATTGTGGCAAATGTAGCATAAATCTCACGGGGATAAAAGTGAGATGAAAAATCCCTTACGAAAACTCGGCAGCCTAACGGCGCCACATAAAACTTCCAAAAGGATTGATGAGAGAGAATAGGGTCTCTCATCACATGAACATAAAAATTACAGTAGGAGTAATATAAAATAACATCTTAATCATAATAAAGATGAGCTTAAAAGAAATTACATAAAAGAATGTACTTAAAAAGAAAGAGAGTTGTAGGATCCCTTACCTCGGGTCCGACTTGACTCGATCATTCTTTAATCTCCTGAATAATAAACTTGAGTTAATTTATAATTCCTTAAGAACCCTTTTCAAGTTCATTATTACTTTTATACCACTTATTACCTTGTCATAAACATTATGTAATCATTTAAGTTAATAATATTTGTTTTGCCGATATTTGGTTCTTAAGTCGAAAGTGGTCTTCTTACAATTACATGTTGTTCGTGTGGCCAAATGTTTATTATATCCAGAATTGTATTCATTATGTAGATATCATATATTTCATATATATCCAGTACATGCATGCATTTATAACATTACATAATCATTTAGAGGTAAGAAATGAAATGCACCGTTCATGGAGACGGTAAGCCGTACGTACGCATGAACGCTACTTTCATTTCTATTTCGTATTTTATAGAATGGAATAATAATGATATAAAGGTATATTATAATTCCAGTATAATATCATATATAATATCATATTTCCATCCTTTATACATCCCACATATGGTATTTAACGAATCAAATCACTTTGAGGGGGCGGTAGTCCGCACTTCCTTAAATGAAGATATCGCGTATACCCATAATGGAATCCACAAAGGTAAGACAAAAATGAAAAATACAGAAGCATAAATAAAACATAAACATATTATATATCATATATAAAAATAGTGACATCATAATGGCCACCTTTGAAGGTGTTAAATGAGTATTGAACAATCATCGTTTCGGGAGGCAGAATTTCACCGTCCACGGAAACCGTATGTTCTTTAACCATTTGATGTAGTTGTGTGAGAGTGTAGCTAAAATAAATCTTGTAACAACATCCTAGTATATTGAAGATACTGGTGTTGTTACAAAAGAAGTAAATAAAAAGAGATTATAGGTTTGGAGAAGCAAAATAAAACAAATGAACAAGAGAGAATGAGTTACCTTTAAAAGTGTAATCTCCTTTTGATTTGAGCCTAAAGGCTTCCTTTGAAAGGATTCTGCCCAAAGGGGATCCTCTAGGATGAGGAGAGGGATGTTGAGAGAGTAAATGGGCAGGGTTTGGCCGAGCCAAAGGCTTGAGGGGTGTGGGAAAAGAGGTAGAGGTGGGGGCCTTTTATAAGAGGAGAGGAGGGGCACTTTTGGAAAGCAATGAAATATTACATTATTTGAAAATGCTTTTCGGTTCTAAAGGGTCCCACATTGATAGAATTCGTGGATAAGGTGATAAGGCATCGAAATCCACTCATCCAATTGGTTTTGTCCATGTGTATATTGTAGATTTTTCATTATCTTTCCATTTTAATTAAATTGTCAAATAATGATGTCATCGCTGCATCATTATTATGTCATAAATAATTTAATTTCTTTAATGTCTAAAAATTATAAAAAAAAATACTATGATATAGGAAATCTTTTTATCTTTCCAATGACTATTTATAATCAAAATTTGGACTTGTATAACCCCACTTAAAAAATGTTTTAGTAAAACATACTATGTTAGTGTCATTTTCACTTTAACATTAAATAAAAAGTATTTTATGTTATTTCCCAACAAAAGTGGATCCATGGGGTCCCCAAGTTAGGCCATGGCTTTTCTTGGTCGGCCATGACACAACAAATAGGGTTGTGACATGTGTCTAGGTCATTTCATTTTTTTAAAGTATTATTTATACCTTAAACTACACTAATTATCACTAATCGCGATTAAAAACTTAATAAGTTACTATTCACCAAAAAATTATTATAATCTCATTGAACCACATTTTACTTCTTAATGACAACCATGTATGTCGGATTTTCAAAATTCAATACACATTAGTGGTAAACTATCATTTAACTGAAAAATCAGTTTGCTTGATTATCACTTAGTGGTTTCACTATTCATCAAAAATTGAAGTTTTTCAGAAAATTACCAAAAATTCACCCTAAGCTATATTTGATATTCTGAATTCAAAAATGAAGTCCGTTTTACAAAATTCAAAACATATTATTCACATTAATTAATTTAATAATTAATTCCCGCTGTCAGAGCAAATAGCGTGTTTTTATAAAACAATAAGTATCAAAAGATTGACACCAGTTTAAGTCCGATTTCAAAGTGAAATTAATTCCAACCACCACTATTGGATTAAATGGTAAAAATATTTCCTAATTTCACTTTAAAACCAATTCAAAAGATAATCTAATCATATAAATAAATTAGATTAAAAAGTGGTTTTGAATTAAAATACAACATTTTACACTATTCCTTAAAAAAATGAACTTTATCGGAAAGATACCAAAAATTTACACAAAGTAAATTTTGATGTCCCGATTCTTAATAAGAGTTTTATTTGGTCCAAAAGAATGTTTAAGAGTGAACAAAACTATATTTAATGATGGTTCAACATCAAAAGGTGATAAGTGAACCTTTAGTGAAAACTAGGGCATATACGCCTAAAATTGAATTCTTTCCGTATTTTAAGCCTCTATTCTTTATTGGATAAATGTAAAAACAATTAAAAACATATGAAATCATATTTTAGTTATTTCTATCCATTCCCGCCAATACAACGGCTACATGTTAACTATCATTTAAAATAATATTATTTTATTATTAGAGTGCAACGTAAGATTCCCAAGAAACTCGTTGTTGCGTGTTGGGTACGCCATCGAGCATAGCGTCCCCTTTAAAGTCATATTAATATTTTATTCACAAATATGGATAAATACAAAAATGTCGTATTCTTTATTTACCTGGGGTGTTACACTTTCCATAGGAGTTTTAGGACCATACTCATGTATACCTTTTCTTTTTTATGTCCCTATATAGAGAGTCATCGAATCATCAAATTGAGTTAGGTGATTCAAGAATATGCTTTTACTTTAAGTAAATTGTGATTTTATTATTCTAATTTTTTAATTGGGTAAATTTTTTGAATTAACTAAATAAATAAATAACTATGATGATAAAAAAATCATAATTAATATTAAGAATTTATATATTTTTTATTTATGACCTTTTGAGATAAATGGTTGTTGTTATACTAATGAATTTTTTTTACTACTATGAAATATTATTTTTCTACTTTGATTCATTGGTTGTTTTAAATTATAAAATAGTTTAATTATTTAAATCTGATAATTAAATTACTATGTAAGAAAATTTATTGTGTAAAGGATATTAATGCTGGCACAGAATGAATTACATTCAATACATGATTAAATGGTGATTATTTTTTATGTTTTTTGTCACTTTTTTAATGATTTATACGATTTTTATTCTTTATTTTTATATTTGTGTGGTTGTATTTGGGAATTTTATGGATGCATTTGGATGTTGGATTCCTGATTTTTTTTTCAAACCTTTCTTTATGTATTATGTGTATTTTGTGAGTAATAGTTAGTATTACATAGAAAAATAAAAGGTAATTTTTTTTATTCTTATTAAAGGGAACTTTTCATGTTTAACATAAATTTAAATTTAAATTTTGTGGTATGTTTTTTATATTTTAAATTAAATGAAATATGATTATCCTTAGTGATACTGAATATTTGAAATTGGTATAGTATATATTTTGATTTAGTTCAATTTTTTTGTTTTAAGGGATAAATGTGATTTTATTTTGGATTTTAGTTACATAAAAACACACTAAATTTTCATTGATGGGTATTAATCTATAGTTATCTATAATTTATGTATTTCACTAATCATTTTTATGATGTTTTTAGTAGTTTTAATTGATCCAAACATCATATTATTTCAAAATTTATTTTGGAAATAAAATTCAATATTAAAATGGGGTTCAAAAAATTTTATTTGAAATTATTATTCCCCAAAGGATTTTTACCTTCTTTAAAATAGAGTTATGAATTATATCATTTTTAAATGTTTTCAAATAGATCATTATAAATAATTTATATTTGTATTTGTATCTATTATTTTAATGTATATATCTAGATTTTATGATTTCCATGTGTAATTATTAAAAAAATGTTACATTTTATTACAAAGGTACTTAAATTCTTTATTAAATGATTCTTATTATACAATTAAATGTTTTATGGAAAGATTTGATGTTTTTTGTCGGTTTATTTAACTTATAAATTCACTTTTTTAAAGTTATTAAAAGCATTTATTATTGAATAATGTATCATTTGTGTATATTAAACTGATTATTATTTTCATTTATAGATAAAGTTTTATCTAATGAGTAATATGAATGAGTTGTGAAGTGTTTATAGATTAAATTTATGGTTGTATTTATTTTTTGGGAAGTTTTATTCAGAATAAAAATACTTTAAGGATTTTGGATATTATAGGATACATGAAATATATCTAAGGTTGATAACACTACTATCTTTGAAATAGGTATTTTTAGTGGGTTATGGTGAAAATATTTTTTTGGGTATTCCTATAATACATGGTATAAAATAGTAAAGATAAAAATATAGTAGCATTGAATCTAAATTCACTTCTTTCCTCAATAACATTCTCATCCATTGGTTTCATGAAATTCTATGCTCCTTGAACCTGTGTTAAAATACAATGATTACATGACCTTTTATGTTCTGAGGAATAATATTTTTACAAAAAAATTACAAAGATGGTTCATAATTTAATGGAATTAAAGAACAATAATTTACAAGGGATGAATTCAAAAAAACTATAAATAAATTTTCTTTTAAAACATATTTTTTTTGAATATTCGAATAATAGATGTCTATAAGTGGTTTAGTTGAGTAAGAAATCTATTTTCTTAATATTATTAATAAAATAGTTCATAATTATACATGAAATAATGATTTTAGTTCACTTGATTTATGATGTAAAGTGTATCAAAACATGGTAAATGGAAAAAAATGAGAGAGGATAAATGTATGGTTGGATTGGATACCTATAAATTGTAATATTTCATAATTAAAGGATGGAATGATCTAGAGTTGATAAATATTTGTTAGTGATCAAATGCCATGTATGATTTCAACTGAATACTTTTATTCATAGATATAATAATTAATCATACATGGATGTGTCCACTAATAGGTTATGGTCACCTAAATATTCCCACTCCATTAAATATACAATGATAATGTTAATGAAACAACTCATGGATCACCACATACCATGTGAAGGAATCAATAAACATCCAATCCTCCCACTTTTTAGTATAAAACAAAGAAAGGATATAGAGACTATCCAAGAATAACCATCATTTTGTAATGGGAAGCACTGAGCTTATGAAATTCAGTACTCAAACAAAATTCATTTTTATTTTCATGGAGTATTTGAAGGATTTAATTTAACTTTGAAACTAAAATTACTGTCTCTGAAAGAGTGTGTGTAATACCATCCAGCGGAGCCATTACAGGACCATACCAATCTAGGGGCCACTTGTAGCTATAAGACCATTTCAACTAAATTTTTGATCTATGGGAGAAAAACTAAGAAATGTTGTCCGATTATTCCCAAAATTCCATCATAGGAACATTAATATTTAAATATAAAACTTTCATACTCATCATGTTCATCTCCCAAATAATTATTATTTCATTTTCTTTCTTGAGACACATCTCCCATATCTTTTCGACATGAACCTACGTTACCAGAAGTAATATAAGAATTAAATATCCCATACTGGGTACTAGTGATCATTTTGGATGAATTTATAGAATAAAAACAACCACAAATGAAGTAATTCATTTCTTAAATTCAATTCACCTTTTTCATCAAATCATACTAAAATTATTTGAAATAATCAATTGTTGGGTTCCCCAAATTAAAAATATCTATAACATTCACATTTTATTATGATTTCCTTATGTGTATTTATTTATTTTTTATTAAAAATGAATATCTTATGAACCTAATAATATGGATAGGAATAAAAAATGGATTCACTCTAATCTTATGAAAGAAGAGTATGGATCTAGAGATAAATAGTTTATCAAGTTTGTAATAGAGCATGCATACAACACTTATTAAATATTTTTTTTCATAATTATGTTATTATTATTCAATAAAAAATTGTCCTAATGAGTTGTAAGAACGTTTGATTTTTCCTAGAATAGATTAGAGCTATAAATGTTGGACTAAACATGGGGAAATATAAATCTGCACCCTGATTGGGATGCCAAAGATTTAATGGATGAAATGACAATGGAAATTGAAGATGGCCTTTATGATTGTCCAATGTTCTTTAAGAATTTAAATAGCTATCTAAGGATACCATTTTATATTAGTTTCACAAAATAATTTTTTTAAATATATATTAAAGATTTATAATTTGTAAGATGGTAAAGGATGGAGTAACACTAGCTTTACAAAACTACTTAGTCTCCTGAATTATATTCTACCAATAGAAAATAAAATTTCTTGTCTAAGATATAATAATAAATGAATGATATGTTAAATGGTGATGATATTTTAAAAATTACATGCTTTTCAAAATGATTTGAAATTATTTCAAAAGAACTATGAATCCTTTAAAAAATAACTTATGTGTGGTTCAAATCGATGCAAGAAAGATGAATCAATTCTATTTAAAGTTGTTTGATACTTTAATATAATTCCATGGTTTATAATACTATATTGATTTCCTAAAACTATAATAAATTTGACATGGAATGATGACACAAGAATTAAATATGGGAGACTATTTCATCCAATAGATTCACTTTAGTCAAATAAATCAATTAAGAGTATCCTAAATTTGAAAATGAGCTAGGAAACTTATGTATTGCGTTATCTATATATGGACTAAATCCTTTTTCTATAAAGAGAATTACACATAGTACATGAATAATCATACTGATAAATTATTACACTAGTACATAGTTATTCATAAAGAAAAAATACATTAATTTGTCTCTGGTTATATATAGACAAAAATTACCTAGTAATGATATTGATGTCTATTTGGATCCACTGTTCAAAGATCTAAAATAGATGTGGGATATAGGTGTCACAATGTCTGATCCTCAAAGAAGTGAAGAATTCACATTGAGGGACATGTTGTATGGTATAACAAATGGCATTTCTTATTATGGAAATTTCTCAGTCTATAGCATTAAAGGAATGTTGGGGTGTCCCATTTGTGAGGAATTCACACACTCTGTTTGGTTGAAACATTCCTCAAAAGATATATTTTTAGGTCATTTGAAATTTTTACCTTGGAAACATAAATACTGATCCTAGACAATAACAACCAATGGGAATACCGAACAATGTACAACACTATCTCCACTAATGGGTGATAAACTATTTGATAAAGTAAAAGGTATTGAAAATTCTTTCAGTAATACATTTTCAAAAAACATTATGAAATAAGGTTGAAAAAAGAGAACGATTTTCTATGAATTAACATATTGGAATTGTTTTTGCATCAAACATTTTATTTATGTATTTCACGTCGAAAAAATTTATTTAATAGTGTTATTGTATTGTTGATGAATTTTTCAGAAAAAAATGGAATCAAGAATTTGATGGATATGATTGAGATGGGTATAACTGAAGAGTTGGCACTGGTTATAGTTAAATGGTATAATTTTCTAACTCTAGTGGCTTACACTCTTTCCAAGACAAAAAAAATGCAATTATTAATTTTCCATAATTGTGTAAATGTTCAAGAGGAATATTTATCAAATATCAAGAATATCATGTTAATGACTAATTTGAAGTTACATGGACTAAAATTACATAAATATCATATTTTTATGTATGATTTGATGCCCTTAAATAAAAATTGCATTCTTCCTAAAACTATATTAAATAGATTAACAAGACATTGTTTCTTTTTCAAATGCACACATATTAATGTTATAGACCCGATGAAGTTTCCAATCCTGAATAAGGAGGTTTTAGTCATATTATATGTATTAGGGATGTTCTTCCCACAATCATTCATTGATATAATAGTCCACCTAATAGTTCACTTAATTAGAGGGGTTAAACTATGTGGTATCATATATTACATAATGATGTACCCCATTGAATGGTACATGATGATTTTGAATGTGTATGTGATAAATCGAAGTCGACCAAAATTTTTTATTGTATAATGACATATTTTTTGAAGAAAATGTTGAATTATATTATGATTCACTATAAAATATTGATAACATCTATATTCTATAGTATCGTTATAGTGGTTGTCTTTTTGGAAAAGGTATGTGTGGATGATATTTTGTTACAATTTCTATCACAGAGTGGGAGCAAGAACAGATTTAAATTTTACCTAATAGTGATGATGTAGATCCATGTGTTGAAGCCCAAAAATGAATTCTTAGAGATTTGAATCCATTAATGGATGAAGGATGGATATCAAGTACACATTATAAATAGTGTATAAGATGGTTTTCAGGTCATATTTATAAATATTTATCTAAAAATATGAATTCAATTATTGAACAACATTGATGGATAACTAAGACACCAAATGAAAATGTTATATCTCACATTGGTTTTGTAATCAATGATTATAAAATATATTCAAAAGAACATGATGATCATATTATTATAAAAATAGTGGAGTTAATCTTATAAAAAAGCAATGAACATATCTGGTTCCAAGGATAGTAATCTAATTTATGAAAATATATCATATTTAGGCATTATAAAACTAATATATGAGTTGAATTATGCAACATTTGAACTGAATATTATCTATTCCAAATGGGTTGAAAATAGTATTTTAGTTAATGTTGATGAAATAAACTCCATGAAGGTGAATTTCAATGTGGAAGGGGAAAAGATGAGCTATTCCTAATGGAATTATAAGAAGTGCAAGTATTTTATGACTTAGATCTAGGAAACAAGAACTGGTCGATCCACCTATTAGAAACTAAAGAAACTATAGGGTTAGATGAAAATTCAATAAATATGGCATTTTTATTGGGATATCATAATTAGTTCATGGATTTCCCAATATAGAAAATTTATTATACATTAGAGGTGGTCACAAAATGGGATTTGGACTGTCGATAGAGGAGAAAAACCCATCATCCTTTAAATAATGAATGAGAGTTCAATGAGCCAGTTAAAGTGATTTTTATTATAATATTATTTTCCTTATATTATTATGTTCTGTCTATAGTATTATCATAATATAAATTAAATATTTGACTACTCAGGCAGATAATGTCTTCTGCACAAGATGATGTTACCAAAAATGGGGTAGAATAACCAGTTCATGCTGAAACTGTAGAATTATTAGGGGATCAACAACATGTTGATGAAAAATGAAGGAGAAATATCACAGTGTTGAAATAAATTATAATGGAAGGAAGATAGGGTATAAAATTAGAGGTTATCCAGAATGAACTTTTCCCACTAGTTCACCAAAAAAATTAAATGTTCATTAGTTTTGTTGGGGTCACAGTGAAGTTGAATTTTTATAATGATATATATTGATGTATCCATGTCCAGATTGTATAAAAGAAACCATTTGGGAAGATAAAAGGATAATTTTACATTATCCTTTCACTAATTTATGGAAACTTATATATCGAAATGTTTATTTCTTTTTCATTATTTCTTGAAGAGATTGTTTATTTTACAAGATTAATACATGAAAGAGGTCTTAATAGCTATTGAAAAATCCTATAGAGGCTTTCATAGTCTTCCTATAAAGTTCTATCATAGGGATGTTGAGGTGAAAGTAAGGCCCCTCTCACCAGTTACATATAAAGACATTATAAAGTAGGAAACATGGAATGATTTCATCCATTTTTGTGGTGAGAACTCCAATCATGAAGATTTTAGTTGATAATATATTATTTGAAAATATTTTGTTTTTTCTAATTTGATTCAAAATTGTAAATTTATTAAAAAAAGGCTGATGAAAATAAAAAATGTGAACCAAACCAATGTTCCCCTATCTCAAAATTAGGGTGGGGTGCACTTCAAATGTTATGTATTTTAAATAAACAATAAATATTTTATATGATATAAAAAAACATATGTTCCTTTATTTATTTTCAAATTGATGAATCAAAATATGATTCCACTTCCATCACATGTCATGTGTTATCGAAGGAAGCCTGTATAATTAAGGAGGGTAAACCAGTTGATGAAAACACAAATGCAGTATGAGAAACATATGTAAGGATGAGATGATAATAATTCATTATCATTTATAATAGTATTACATAAAAATATCTATTTATATTTATATTTTTTATATAGTTTATAATAAAAATTCGACATCCACCGTACCTAAGAAGAACTAATTTCAGTAGCATTGATGTGGCCCGAAAAATATGGCCACATTAGAGGTGTAGCTTTTGGAGTGTCTCCTAAAATTTATTTTGAGAAGAAAAAGATATTAAAAAATACATATGAGATGATAAAAGTAATACTGTCATGAATATATTCTCTGAATGATATTATTTTCTGGTTTGGTTTGGAATACCAATATATGTGAAAGGATCAAAGAAAACTCACAATGGAAAAATATCATCACATGGATAATCAAATGATCCCACCAGCCTTGAGGCTAGTCATTCCCCTCAACCACATACCTTATCCTAGGTAATTAATTTTTTCATTACTATTTGTTATAAATGTGAATAAAAAAGCATCCAATAACTTTATATTACAAAAATTATGTAGGGTAAAGTTGTATGTGATTTATATATATCAATACCAACACACTTCCTTATTATGAGGGGTAGAAGTATAATATCACGTGAGACAAACTACACAATAAAGAACTCCCAAAAGATCACATGAGAGTGGGTATTAATTTAGATCAAGATTTAATCACGGAGTTCCCTATTCCACTTAATGATCTAGATATTACAATGGTCAATAGTGATAATGGAATATTCGTAGCATGGCCTTCTAATATGATAATGATACATTTGGTATGTCCCTAATAATTTTTTTAAATGAAAAATTTATTAATGTTGATTAAAAAAGGACTGAAGTGAGGTATGGCTTCATAGATGAATAAAAAATCAGGGTAATAGAAGGTATGATCAAGAGAATCAAGTTAATCAAGCAAGAAAACAAAAGGACCATTTAGGAGTAACTTCTTCATGCTATTTCACAACAGCATACATTAGCATTAAAACTTCATGAAAATACCACATACAAAGATGATGATATTTCTTACATTCCTTATGAAGTTGAAATTTTTAGAACCAGCATTATATATTTGGTTGTTCTCTAGATAATAAATTATATTTATAAGTTTTAATGGTTCGGAGTCTCAATTACGAATATATTTATAAGGAAAATTTTCAAATATTTCTTTCAATAAACTAATTAAATATGTTCATTAATGTTAATAAAAATTCTTATTTTCTATATGCGTCTTCATTAATACTATATAAAAGTAAAACCATGAGAAGCACATTTTTGATTCATTAATCCCTATAAAATTTATGCACACGAAATGTTTTAGAGGAAGAAGAAACCAATTTGAAAAAATATGTATTAGACAATGAATTTGAGAAAAAATAACAAATAAAAGACTCAATTTTATGCCTATAATGTAGGGGTAGAACCCTATAATCTAATCATATAAAATATGTTTTTAATTTTTTTCATTAATTATTTGTTTTTAGGAATTATTGGGTGATGGTCGCAGCCAATTTGGAAACCCCAAATATTTTTTTTTGGATCCAATAAAGGGGTATCCAATAACCTGACCATACATGATGTGTATTGTTAACTTCTAATGCACTTGAATCAATATTTTCTAGATAAAAACTGAATTAATTGTTTTTTATCTTTTAAAAAGAAATTTTTCATGATTGAGTTACCATTAAATATTGGATAAATCATAGCTTGAATCTAGTGATTGAATATGAGAATAATTTGATTACTTTAAATGGAAGAAAATAAATTTATATATTGAAATATTTAACTATCATAACATATTTAAAAAAATATTATTAATTTAGCCAATGTTTCAATAGTGTAAAAAAAAGGATAACGGTAACAATTGTGGATATTATATTTTCAAATTAATGAGATATATCATAAACCATGAAAATACCAACATCTACAAAGATATATGTTTTGAAGGAAATTAAAATTCAATATAAAAAATTGCTTAATTGTTTGTTTGTCTATATTTTCTCATTACTACCAAGATTGTTGGAAACTTTCATACTCAAAAGAATAAGTGAATTTGTTTAGAGATTAGTGGCAAACATATATAGAGTCAGAAAGTTTTCTAACCTCAAATTTAGGTGATTACCTTCAAGGTTTGTAATCTAGTATTGGATATGACCTTAAAACTATATTTTGGGGTCTGAGGCCTTAGTATCAAAATTATTATATATTATTTTTGATCTTTTCCTAAGGGGAAATATAATGAAGGAAATAATTTTGTTTTGAAATGAATGATAAGAATACATGGTGTTATAATATATAAATTCATCATGAATATGTGAATTCTTTATACTTATTTAGTTAATTTTATAATCATTTAATGTACCTTTTTAGTTACTTTTGAAATCATTTTTATCTGATACTTATTTTTTAAAATTTAAATAATAGTTTAAAACACATGTGACATTATCAAAACTAAGAAAACATGTATTTATTGTTTGAAAAGACTAGGTAAATGATCAATAATTAAATTTTAACATTTATTAATTGACCTCACATCAATCTGACATATGATATAGCTAGTGGGACTCAAATTGTCCGTTATCAGTTTAACATTGAAAATTTTTTTTAAAACATGTGTCTCACACTGAAAAATGGTAAAGAACACCAAAATTGTCTTGATAATTTTTAAATATAATTCATAAGACATTTTTGAATGGTAGTAATCTCACACTGTGATAGGTATAACTCAAAGTGTGTGTTTTCAGTTTAAAATGAGATTTTACTAAAAATATAATTGACATAATCAAAACTAAGAAATCAAATTCAAATTGTTTTAATATATTAATAAATTGAACCATAATTCATTTGTGAGATGTAGGAATATGAATATAAATCCGACACATGGTGTTACCGGTATGACTCATTGTGTGTGTTTGCAATTTAAAATATAATATTAGCAAAAACCACATGTTTAATTATTAAAATCGAGAAAATGTATTTTTATTATTTTGATACTTTATAACATCGATCCATATCTAATTTGTGACACATATGAATTTTCCTCATCTCAATATGACTCATGGTGTCACCATTGTGACTCTAAGTGTGTCTTTTTATTTAAAATTTATATTTTACTAAAAAAAAGTGACATACTAAAAATCAAGAAACAAATATTAGGATTGTTATGATATAATAGAAAAGTGATCCATAAATCAATATTTATGTGTAGGAATCATATTCACCAAAATCAATTATATAATTTTCATGAAATGACTCAAGCATCCCATTATCAAAAATAAAATCGACAATTTAGTTAAAATATGGGCCACTCCTTAAAAACCAAGAAAAAAACTCTGATTTTCTTGAAAATTTCTGAAAACAAATTATAATTTATTTTTAATGTATAGGAACCGATATCACATAAACCTAACACACAATGTGACTAATATGACCCAAAGTGTGGGTTTTTAGTTTAAATTCATTTTTAGTACCAAAACAAGTTACAAAATCAAAATCACTAAAAAAATTGTTTTTTTTAATAATTTAGAAAAATGATACAAAATTCATTTTTTATGTGTAAGAATTATCCAAATATAAATACAACACATGGTGTGACGAGTATGAATCAAGGTGTGTGTTTTCATTTTAAAAAAATATATTCATATAAACAACAAGTGATAGAATCAAAACCGAGAGAACATATTCATATTTTTTAATACATTAGAACAAATATCAATATGTAATTTTTGACATGTAGGAATTATACAATCTAAATCTAATGGATGGTGTTAGCTATAAGACTCCATATGTGTCTTCTGATTTTAAAATGTCATTTTCGTAAAAAAGATAATTCAGATACTCAAAATTGATAACATGAATATTAATCATTTTGGATCATTTTTAAAATGATCCATAAGTAATTTGTAAAATTTTGGAATCATTGAAACCTCAATATGATAAATTTGGTTCTTGACATGGCTCAAAGTGTTAGTTATCAGTTCAAAATAGACATAATAGTTCAAAATGTGTGCCACTCATTGAAAACTAAGAAAACATACTTAGATTGTCAAGATAATTTCATAAAATGGTTTATAAGTCATTTTTTTGTATAGTAAATAGTTTCAAATAAAACTAGAACATGATGTGATTGGTATGTCTCAAAGTGCGTGTTTTCCATTTAAAATTGTAGTTCAGTAAAAAAACAAGTGACATACTCTAAACTATGTAAACACATTTGGATTTTTTTACATTAGAAAAAGAATAGATAATTCATTTGTCATGTGTACGAATTATCCCCTCCTTAGTCCACCACATGGTGTGACCAATATTAATCAAATGTTATGGTTTGAATTTAAAATTCATATTTTAGTTGGAAACACACATCACATACTAGAAACTAAAAAAACAAATTCCCATTATTATTTATGTTTTAGGGAAATGATCCATAATTAATTTGGGACATGTAAAAACTAGTTTCACTTCATTCCAATACTTGGTGTGCCGAATATGACTCAAAGTTTCTATTATTAGTTTAAAATTTACAGTTTATTTAAAAACTTATGTCACTCAAAACAAATTGAGAAAACACACTCAGATCATATTTAAAATTTTAGACAGTATAAAATTCATTTTGGATATATAAAAATTTTACACAATTCTTCTGACACACGATGTGGTTGGTATGAATTTAAGTGAATGTTTTCAATATATAAATTATATTTTAGTATAAAACATGCATGAAATACCCAAAACAAAGAAAATGAGTTCATATCATTTTTTCGTCATTTTATATTCTATTATTTAATTAGTTTCCATATCATTTTGATATTATACTTATTTTGTTATTTTTTACTCTGATAATGGACGAAGACCAACAAAACATGGTGTGATAGTTGAAATATTATTCAAATAATTAAAGTATTAATGAATTAGATCCCATATGTAGTTAGTTTTTATCCAAAAAAATTGATATACAATAGAATAATAGTTACTTTTCAGAGCAGCATGAAATTTTGTAATGTGTAAGATCAACTAAACCTTAATTAGATACACAGTGTTCCTTGTATAAATCAATTTATATGATTTTTGTTTTAAATTTACAAAGTGTGTTTAATTGTTTTTAGAAATAATTACATTAGAATTATTTTGTTATATCTGGGAATTCATTTTCTCAATATGGGGTGGTATGTTTGGAAATGGAATGACTAAGTGTAGGGGCACAAATGCAATATAATATAGATGTTTTTTTAATTTCATTGATAATTTTTAATTACTCATGAAATTGTAAAAGCCAACGTTTAAACTTTATATACAATAATGTTTTCCTTTTATTTGTATTATAAATTCTATTTTATTTATAATTTTCATTTTAGACATTTCTATTCGATTTTTTCTATTTTTCTGTTTTTTGGTTGCTATATTGTTTTGTAATTTTTGTATCACATTGTAGTATTATACCCCTTTATCAGTGCTACTTATAGCCCTAATAAATTGAACCATTATCAATATACTGAATGTGATGATAAAAGGATCCTTTATTAACACTATTGAAAGTGTTGTTAAATTTTTCCTTTATCAACATTTTTTCAATCACTGATAACACAAAACTTTTTTATCACTTTGAGTATAACTGAAGAAAGGTCCCCTTATTAGCACTAAATAAAATCACTACTAAAGGGGGTCTGTTATTAGTGCTAAAATAAGTGAAATGAGTAAATATGACATGTATCCATTTGGTACTTTAATTACATAATTAATTATTTGGTTCACTCCTTTAACTTTTTTAAGAATGAAAAGGTGAGATGAGGATGTGGAACCATATAAAATTCCTTTATAAATAACTAGGCTAAAAGATATGTATAAATATTCGGTTCATTTTACATTTTAATGATTCATTGATTAATTTGAAACACTTACCTTAGAAGGTTCAAGTGACATATACTTGTAATATCCATTTACAATTCCCAGTCCATTTTCTAAAAGGCAGCCCACCATTAGATGGGTCAAGCCACACACCTGAACAATGAGTTAAATAAAACAACATGGGGTTACCAAGGAATAATTTATGAAGCATCCTACCTGGGGTAGAGATCAATGAGGTCACCACCTCTGATGACATTATAATCACATATATGATTGGATATGAAATATTACCATGATGATTATAATCATGGAATATGAATTAAATAATAAACACCATTTGAAATAGGTAGATGAACAATAAATAAATTCTATAAAAAGGAGATACTTGGGGGATGAGTTGTAGACCACCTTCCTTGATCCTACAACACCCTCCTCATCCATTATGATCCATTATTTATCATGGAATAGAAGAAATATGAAAAATAAATCAACACCCTAAAAATAAGTCATGTGAGACTACATCAAAATATCATCTTTGATGGGAGATGAATGAAGAACGAATGAATAATAATGAAGGGATTAATAGGAGTAATCCAATTTGATGAAATGATCTTGAATTAGAGTTCATATTCTGGATCAAGATCAAAACATATGGACTTAACTAGGGAGATTCAATATGAATAAAGAGATCTTTATCTGTTTTAAATAGGATAAAAAAATAGGTAAGATTTAATTATATTTAATGGAAAAATACAATTAAAAGAGTAATAAAATGGTTTAATTGTCATCCAAACTATGCACCAACTGTGTGCCTCCCATTTCATAAGGAGGGACCCCGCAAAGTTTCATGCACATAGTTTGACTAACCGTGTTCAAACCATGATACACACTCTAATTCATTTTGTTGAGATACTCATATGGACATTCTCTTTCCTCCACATGGGTTCCTCAAACCGTGTGGCCTCTTGGATCCCTCGTTCCAGCCCTTGCACGGTTAGTGTAACCATGTAGATGGTATGTCAAGGTTGTACAAATCCTAGAACCCAGTCTTTTTATCCCCCAGTTGTGTCTCTTAGCCCTGAATAAGCCTCTGGCACCCCGAAAAAAACATTGAACTCATTAAGCATCTATATTAGGTACAAAATAAATAATTAGACTTAAATTCAAAGGATACATACATCATAAAAATAACCAGGTTCATACAGTATTCAACCTTAAATGAACTCATATATGAGTTCACCTTCCAGGGGTGGAGAAACACTATGTGAGAACAACTCTAGCCACTGAGCACGTACGTCGGCCTCCCACTCCCAAGTCTGAACCTGTACCCAACCATGATACCATTGAACCCATACTAAAGGGATATATCAGACTCTAAGAGACTTTATGCTCCATCAAATGATTTATATAGGATACTCCTAAAATAAATAATCAACATCTAACTCAACCTCCTATAGACCAAATGTAAGAGATGGGTCTGCATGATAATGATGAAGCTATGAAACATGGAATATTTCAAGAACGGAATGATACCCCTAAGGTAGTACTAACTGATAGGCTACTAACCTAACTCTATCCAAGATCCAAAATAACCCGAGAGAGCTGGTAAATAACTTACATTTCCTCTATATCCATCTATTCTGAAGCCTGGGAGATACCCATAGGAATATATGATACCCGACCACAAACTGTAGAAGTTGTCCTTGACAAATGACATAAAATTTATTTCTAGAATGAAGTGTATACATAAAATTCATGATCAGCTGAACCTACATCAATGTCTCTATAATGAGACGAGGACCTAGTAGTTCTACATCTCCTACATCTAATTAGCATGGGGGTGAACGACTTGAACTACCATACCGGGCCTCATATGGATCCATGTCAATTGTCTCATGAAAGATTATCTTATAGTAAAACTCTTTGATAGGGATAATATTCTGCCAAGAACCAACGAAATCAAGGGTACATGTTTAGATCATGTCCCTAAAAACACATATCATCCGTTCTGACTAGCCATCAGTATGATGGTGAAACTTTGTGCTCAAAATCACTTGTATAGCCATATATCTCTATAAATCCTTCCCAAAACTCAATGTCTTGTTGTAATCCATATATAAAATTATAGTGTGGGGGACTAAATGTTTTTTTATGATCTCATAGACATACATCTATGCCACATCATCAATTGAGAATATCACCAGAATAGAAAGAAAGTGGGAGACTTTCGTCAGTCGATCCATGACTACCCAAACTGTAATTTTACCGCGAGTTGACCTTAGTAAGATGATTAAAAAATCCATAGAAACACCTTCCCATTTCCCTTCATGGACTAGAAAGTAAATAAAAATTCTATAGGTTTTTGGTGCTCTTCCTTCACCCACTGACTAGTGGAACTCCTAGTGATAAAGGCGACAATCTGACAATTCCTACTTGGAAGCCAATATTGGCATCACATATCTCAATACATCTTGGTGGTGCTTGGATAAACATACCACCATGAATATTTATAATATATCATCATTTCCTCTCTGAAATATATAGGAAACTATATTTTACAATGAACACATAGGATGCCATCACTATTCGTAGACCAATCTAGAGGTAGGTGGTCAACAACAATACTCTCCCAGAGAAAGAAGCCTTCAAGATCTGAAAGCTACCTACTCTTCACCCATTCATGAAGTGATTAAGTAACTGTTAATGTTTTAATAGAAGACTGATCATGTATCTCATGAAGCTCTTTATGAAACCCAGAGAAAAGTTTTTTCAATTTCCATTCATCGTTGGATTCCTTTATGGCATGTTCTTGAGGATTTATGGATCATTACATGAGCTATAACATTTCCTTTTCTAGTAATTTTGGAATTCTAAAAAGTGAAGTAATGAAGATATTAAAACCATCTTCTATGTCTAATATTCAATTCACACTATGAAAAGATATATTTGAGTCACTTTTGGTTAGTATGCACTAAAAAGTCCTCACCCATCAAATAGTGTCTCCAGTAGTGTAAAAAATGAACAACTTCATCTTGCATGAGATCTTGTGTCTTGTAGTTTCTCTCTTAAGGAATCAACTTAAAAGATATTTATTCAATGATTCAATCATCATTCATCATTATTGATCCTAGTCTGATTCCTGATGCATCATAGAACATTATATATCATCTTCCATGTTTTGGTAGAATCAGAATTGTTGTCAAATTAATCCTTCCATTCAGCTCTGGAAAGTACTTCTGACTCACTTTTGAACACATGGACATGAGACCATTCTTTGTAAGACTGTTAAGAGTATAAAAAAGGAATGATAAGTCATGTATGAAACTCTAGTAGTACCAACCCACCCTAAGAATATACTTATGTCAGACCCAATCTTGGTATGATCCTAAGAAACCACAACACTCCCCTTATATAGGTAAACTAATACTTCTGATTCTGATATAATATGACTCATGATGTGAAAATTTTCAATCTAGAATTGGTAGTTAGAAATATTGGCATAAAGACGATGCTCCCTTGGTGTATTAAAAAATGATATCTAGGTGTTTATCATGGTCACTCTGAGTATAAAAATATAACAAGTTTTCATTGAAAAATACCATGACTCTGAAGTATAGATATGGTTGAAACACCCTATTCATTAAATCCATAAAGATGAAGAGATTTTTTTTCAGATCTAATAGAATAACAATATACTCATACAGACCATAATTGCGTAAAAAAAGGTTGTATGAGGTATGTATGAAGGTTCAAATCACACCTCAAGATAGCCCGATCTTTGGTCGATCATAGAAAACACCATAACACCTTAGAGTTGGTCATACATATAATCTATTAGAGGTAGTGGATATTGGTTTGTAACCGTAAACCGGTTCAACCATTGGTAATCCACATATAAAAAAGTTTCAGATCCACCTTCTTGGAGAAATGAATGGTCCAACCCCAAGAGGAAGTTCTAGATTTGATATAACCCTTGGCCTCCAAATCATCCAATAGTATCTTGATCTCCTAGAGCTCAATATGTGCCATATTGTATGGAGGAATATAAATTGGAGTTGCTCATGGAATAAGCTTGATCATGAACTCTACCTCTCTCTTAGGATATAATGTAGAAAAATCATCAAGAAATAAGTCCCCAAAATGATCCACTATGTGAGGAAAGCCAATATGGGGAAATCGCTAATCATATATGAAAATACTAGAAAATTGGGAAATCCCTCTATATTTACCAAGATGTTATGTTCTAGATCCACTACCCTAGACATTCCACTCACCATTATGGAGATAGATTCTTCCCTCTCATGATGTAATGTACACCCTACGGTAATAAATGTCCACATGATAATTCTAGGGAACCAACCAATACATCTTTAGAATGACACTAGATCCCATCACCTTGAGAACAAAAAGGTATCATAGAAAGGGATAACTACCGACCACATGTGGAAATCCCTGAATTAGAATATTCCCTCTAACCATACTCCCAATGGTGTATCTTGGTTCATCACACCATAGTTACACTAAAGTTTCCAACCTGAGACATTTCAAAGTTACTAACTAGATAAAAGAGTGATAAGCAACTGGATATCATAAAGAATACTCAATAGAGAAGGATGATAGAATAATACTTCATACTATAGATGGGTTTTCACTCAGATCCTCAGGTATTGACTATTATACATATAACTAACATGATCAATGAACCAGTTATATATCATGAAAACCATAAGCAAATCCACTCTATTATCTCTAATAATCATAATTATAGATACCATGGCCTTGAAATACTCCTTCTCTAGTCCTTACAGTGCTACTCCAACTCCATACTAGACGTGGCACAACTGATCTTTCTCCTTAATGTGGTGGTGGTGAGGATTATCTTCAACTATAAATAGGTGTAAACCTCATAGAGAATCTCTAATGATTCCCCATATGGCCGAAAGCATGGAACTCAAGGAAATATCTATGACAAAAAGGGTTTATATTCCCCTATAGTCCACAAAGATTTCATATAATGGATTTTTTAATGCAGATACTCTAGCCTCCACTTCTCTGATGTGAAAATTTATGTGAACTTTTCTGACAACTGGAAGAACTGTTAAAATTCCTTGAAACAGAACATTTATGCCCAGAACAATCACTCTAAGAACCCGTGTTTTTTATGAGGTATTTTTACTTTTCCATTCAGTTTAAATGTCTTATTATGGCCTTATACAAATTATTATCTTGATCTTGGGTGTTTTGGAGGTTTTTGGGGCTTTTCCAGAGGCCGAAACCATTTTTTGGGATCAAAATGGTCAGACACATAGTTTGCACATGACTTACACATTTTATAGGTAAACTAGGTGAGATGTATAAAAAACTGCAGGTTTTGGACAGATTGGTTCCACGTGGTTACCGCATGGTTAGTCAAACTGTGTGGGGTAACCGTGTGAAGCACCCCTCTTAGGTAGAGAGGTGCACATGGTTTTCACACGGTTTGTGAAACTGTACGGGTAAACCATTTGACCCCTGCTGCGTGTTTTTTTAATTTTAAATTAAAAATAAATTTTTTCTTTTTAAACCCATTTCAGTGTTTTCTTCTCACACACACAGGATCTCTCTATAGAGCATCCCTTTGGTCTCTAATATAGGATTTAGGCTGGATCTTCATCCCGACTTCCATTTTGATCATCAATCATCTCTATGGATCCGTAATGTTAAGGCCTACATTCCGTTTTAGTCATTATTTATTCTTTTGAACAAGGACTATGCTATTTGGATTTAGGATCATATTCCCTAATATTTCATTCTCCATCCATTCTTTATATTTATTCCAATACGGGATGAATCAGGAAACAATACTGTATGAGTTGTGTACTACCGTGGTGTGGTAGGTGGTCTATAACTTATTTTGTATTTTCTTTATTTTTCTAGATTTATTTCCTAGTTAGAGTAAGCCCTTAGATGACTTGATAGGTTGAGTATCTAGTTTAAGAGATGTACTGCCTCCTTGTATATTGAATATCATGTTATGCGTCATCTATTTTGATAGCCTAGATTATATGAAATGTGTTTATATGGGTTGGTATACCTATATGTAAAGGATTAACAGTGTGTTAAATGGATTATATGGGAGGGTAGGACCATATTCTCGGTAAATGTTGAATGGTCTGCATGAGTGGGTGTACTCAAGCCGTGTTCTTCTTAATGTGAGTGGGTATACTCCCATGGTTATGAATGCTTAATTTAAATGATTGAATGCTGGATATAATGGTTTGATAGATTCCATGGACTACTCTCCCTGTATCTGGAACATTGTAGTGGATGCCTTGGGGTGACTCTTCCCCTTAGGTCTTGATTCCGTGGGATGCCTCAGGCCTTCCTACCCCATGGATCCAGCTTTCTTGGGTTTGTGTAGAACATGTTACTTCCATGCTCCTAGGACCCCAAATAATGACTAACTAATTTTCCAACAAAGATTCCCATGGGACTCTATGGGATTCCTTGGACATGCTCTTTGGATCCGGTCATCCATGTTTTAGAATTAATTACTTGGTTTCCATTGTTTACTGACACCTTGGATCATTCCCTAACGATCTACACTTCACTATACGGTATGGTCGTGAATTATTGACTTCACTATATAGAAAGACTCTGTATTGCTTGATACAGATGGATGTACATCATGGTTGTGTGATTTTCTTGTTACTTGTATAGCTACCTTGTTATGATATGACTCTTTTTTTAGGTATCCTTGAGGGTTATTCAATTTTACTTTACCGTAGACTTATTCCATGGTCATATGCACATAATTACATGTTGTTTAAACTTTCTAGAACCATTGTAGAATTATTGTTAGAACTTTATAGACCTGGGTGGTCTCCTACTAGGATGTTTATCTCACACCCTATTTGGGACTCCTTTGGGTCCCAATCAAATTATATGATTGAAAGTGATGAATGGAGAAAGCACCCTAGTACAGGTTGTTGATTGTGGCTTTAGACTAGGGGAGTATAGGATGAAGTTGAGGCTTGCGATGATGGGATACCTTTTTGATCTTTAGTTATTATTGGGATACTTGTGTTGTATTTCCATGTACCATTCTATCTATTTTCTAGATACTTATTCCATCTACATCATTTTTATATATGAATTAACTTTGGTTATTGATATGTACACCTGTCTTTCATTCCTTAATTCTAGTTGACTACGATTTATCTGAATTATGATATTTACTATAAGTTTGGATTCCACTATGATACTCTGTTAATGAAGGAATAGTCTCCCCACTGAATCACCTAGGCCCTCGCTTCTAGTCGGTTGCCTATGGCATTTGGTGAGATGCTCTTGAGGCCATGTGGTCAACTGGGATCGGGGCACCAATGGGTGGAATCTGAGTGTTGGAAGTTTCTCAGTGGTATCAGAGGAATATTTTGATCCTCTAACCTATGGGTTATGGGCCCACATGGATTCAGAAATTGGTAACCCCATGGTAATAATTACTGAATAACTGCATCTGAAATGGAAATGTAATCTTGAATTGTTAATAGAGACTTGACCTAGACCCAACTTATGAGTGGGTAAGATGCATATTTTCTTGTGGTTCAATGGATTCTCTTTATATAGTCCCAATGTTAGATGTAGGATGCGGGTTTAACTTAGTGTCTAGGAGGGTTTTGACCTATCCTATACTTTTGAGCCCTATGGATTGATGTTGTTTTTTAAGATGTGTGTTTGGAATTGTAGAGACATGACACCACGACGACCTCTAGTGGTACTCTATGATGGAAGTGATGAAAATATGTCAAATATGGTGGGTCACATTCTTCTTATTGATCTTCCTATAGTGATAGCTATGAAATCTGAGGCTATTCCAGACACATGTGATGAGGAAATTTTTTTTGAAGGCTTCTTTCATTATATGCAGATGATATAGGGAGCACCGCAGCCAGCCTTGAATAGGGATGAGCTAACACTGGTGTTTCAAGTGTAGCATCCTCATATAATTTCGGAGGATGGTGGGCCACATGTTGTAGAGCTATGGATAGAGATAAATATTAGAGATTTTGGAGCATCGAGAGATGCCTTCCGAGTGGAGGGTCAAGCTCGCAACATACATGCTAAGTGGAGTGGCAAAGAGATGGTGAGACATTTTGAACTAGGTTTATGTGTTGTGGAATGTAGAGACCCGAAGCTTAACGTACATGAACATTACATTACTTTAGCGGAATACTTAGTACATAACAAACACACACACAAGGATCGTAATAGTTTAGTTTCTTTGGAAACTCAGAATATAATCTTCTAATCGTGGTGAAAGATTTTCAACATCTCCCACAAAGATCTTCAATTTTTTTTTACCTAAAACATTTCTTCATATCCTGGGTAAAAGAAAACATAAAAGGGTGCGCTCAAATGCTCAGTAAGGGTAAACAAAATAAATATCAATCACATCATATTCATAAGAACATAACATTTTGGAAATCTTAACCTGCAAAAGAGAGCATAATTTCATAACATGGGATAAATCATAGTTGTGAAATGAAATACCAATAATCATAACTTAAAACATGAAACTTTGTGGAATACGCACATAATCATAGACAATCATATCTTGTTAGTCAAGACTTATTGCTAAGACTATCTTAGTGGACAAAGTCCCTTTCTGAACCGAGTCACCCTCATTTCAGTCCTGTTTCACTGAACCGGTATTACCTACCAATCCAGCCATGTCTATCTCATGAGATATAAAATCATTACCCAATGCATTGGAGGGAGATATAGGTCCCACCCATTTCATAATGATACCATTCTTATGTGTGCCACAAAATCATAAATCATACATCATTTCATAACCCATGTAATAATAATGGAAATCTTAAACATCGTGACATCATAAAACAATTCATATAAGATAAAGGAATTCATAAAAATATAATTCCATCACAACATAATCAAATTAATGTAATAATAGGGATAAAAACAGAACCCTTTATTATCTTAGATGGAAAATAATTTTGATAAAACACTTGAACTCCATTCTTGAGGAAAATATCCTTTCTGCTTCAAAAACACTTTTCCTTTCTTAACATGTCGTACAATTATAAACTAAAAGAAGTTGATTAAAAATAAACTTGAAAACTTTTAATGGAAGCTTCTTGGAAATAATGTATTAAAAATCCATTCATGCCATATAAGTTAAAAAAACATTCTTCGTACTTTTGTCAGAAAAGTCAAAAAGTACCTCGTCCGAAAAATGACAAAATATTCCTTTCATATCTTTTACTAAAAACTCACCGAAGGGTAAAATTGGATTTAAAAAATTGTAGGTGGATGGAAATAATATTACATATTGAAGAAACATGGATGTGGATGATAAAATACACCCCAGTAAATGCCAAAGTATAAACAATCTCGGATAAAAATGAGATTGTGATATTTTCCCTTATATTAGGTCCCATTTGCTTTGTAAGTGTCCGAACCTCCTGTATAATGATTTAAATAATGTCATTGACATATTCCAGAATCATACTAATTGTTCTGATATCATATATGGTTCACTTATGACTTTATTTTACCCGTTCTTTTGTAAATTCCATGTTAAAGGGCGTTTTGGGTAAAATCGTTTCATTTGTCGCCCGTGTTTTGACTTTTAGTTATTCATATGATTACGTAGATCATGATTACTTAATTCCAGAATATAAAACATGATTTATATATAATATATCTTCAGAATATACATATATATAATAAATCAGTAACTGGAAAGAAATACACCGTTCATGGAGACGGTAGGCCGTACGTACGCATGAACGCTGTTTTCGTTTCCTTATTGAGTTGAATGGAATTAAGTAGATTACATACACAAAAATCCAGTATCATTATTATTTCATATATTTTATTATTACTTATTATATGTACTTTATAATCATTCATGAGTGGTTAAAGTGGAGAATGAATCTCATCGCGTCGTGGAGATGGTAGTCCGTACGTACGCACAAGCGATGATATCATTTTCATGATTATTGAATTGAATTGGAGTGGATTATACAATATATCAGAATCATTATGATGTTATAATAACTATTTATAGTTATTCTTTACACCATAATACCCATCCATGTAAGGTGTTGGTGGAAAAACAGATTACACCACGGCGTGGAGACGGTATTCCGTATGTACGCACGCGCGGTGATTTTGTTTTCTGTATGATGGATAGAAGGTGAAATGGGGTTGTTTCATATTTATAATAACGAATCAGTATATTAGTGATACTTATGTTATTAGTTTATAATGAAACAACTAAAGAAGAATAAGTTTAAGAAGAAAGAAGCTTGAAAGAATCGGGAGAATAAATTACCTCTTCTTCGATACGCCTCTTTGAAACCTCCTCTTAGGGCACTAAGATTGGTCTTTAAAGAAAACCAGAACCTCTAGGATGTTTCTAGGGAAGTGTAGAAGATAATTTGGTAGGGTTTGGCCGAGCTTGAAGGCTCATATTGGTGTGAGGAGGAGAGGGAGGAGGTGACCTTTTATAAGGGAGGAGAGGGGCACCTTTGGTATTCTTAAAAATATTAATTTATAATAAATATAACCACACATAAAAACCTCCAAAAATGACTCATATTGGAAGATTAGATGAGATAGGGTTGTAATCTAATCAACCAATAAAATTTAGACATGTTTGGATCTTATTTTAAACCTTATCATTTTGATTTATCCTTATTTAATCTATTTAAGTTTAATTGTGGTAATAAAATTCTAAATTTTAAATTATAAGAAATAATTACTTATTTGTGGTTAATTTCCCATAATTGTTTAATTTATAACATTATAGACCATATAAATATAAATTTATAATTTTTAAATATTTTTGTGATTTTTAAACAATTTTATAATATGTTATTTTTATAAAATAACAATAGTGTCAATTTTGACACTATTTATTTATTTGAATTTAAATAAAATATATACAGAAAATATGTTCGAAATAAAAGCTTTAATATATTAATAAAAGGTCATATGTATCTATAAAATTAGTGGATCACATTAAATAGTTCATATAATATTTATGTTATTATTTTTAAAACCATTTATTTGGTTTATCTCTTAATAAAATAATTTCTACATCATTTTTGTATAATTATTTAATATACTTATTTGTTGCATAAAAATTTAAAATAAAATCCTATGATGAAGATAAATATATTACCTTTCACAATAATAATTCTACTCTAATATATCATCTTAAAATCACAATATTTAAATTGTTATAATTATTATATTATGAAGGTGACAACTTTGACATCATTTAAAATAAAATAATATAAGTGTCATAATTGCTTGTATAAGACTCCAAATGGTAAAATATTAGACCATTGGATGATTATAGTTTAAATTTACATGACCAATAAGTTTTGGTCAGGGTTTTGTGCCTTTTATGGTCACTATTAGTTTAATAAAAACTATATTCTTAATTTTTCACTAGATAAATACTTTCTGCATCACTATTGTGTCACAATTAATGGTAATTATTTAATCCCAAAAAATTCTAGATAAATTATCATGATGTATATAATTTTGTTAGCTTTCTGGAGACTATTCATGTTCGAAGTTTTATGATTTTTATCACTATGTTAAAATTATTATACTTATAAGATTTAAGAAAGTGACATGTTGTCACTTTCTTTGGTTTTAATAATAATTAAATTATTTTCATGGTCAAAAGTCCATAAAATGAATCTAATCAGACCCTTAGTTGATATGGGTTTACTTTTAGCCATCAAATAGAATTTTGGAATGTGTTAGGGTAATTTTATAATATTATATTTACCCTTAATTACCCGATTTACCTTTAACTATGCTAAATAAAATTTACCGTAGTTACTATTCATAATTCCCAAAAATAAAAAGTAGCCTATTAACATAATTCGGACCCACTGATTCCAAAAATGGAATCCATTTTTTAAAATTAAATATACAGAAGTTTCAGAAATTAAATTAAAATTAATCCCGTTGTCGAATAAAAACGGGTTTTTGTTTAAAACATTGCAAAAGATTGAATTGATTTAACCTACGAATTCAAGGTAAAATCAATTCTAATGACATACATTATATTAAATGGTAAAAATATATTATATTTATACTTTAAAACCATTAAATATTATAATTTAACCACATAAGATATTACGATGAAAAAAGATATTTTTAATTAAAATATAGCGTGTTTTTACTATTCATTAAAATGTGAAAGTTACCAGAATAATATGAAAATTTTATCCAAAGTAAATTTTTATTTCTTGATTCCAAATAAGAATTTTATTTTGTCAAATTGAACTTATAAACATGTCAAAAACAATATTTAATGTGGGTGCGCCATCAAAAGGCGGCAAAACTGCATTTTTTGAAAAATACTTATTTTACCCGAAAAATTTATTTTGTTCTTATACCATGTTCTAGAAAATGTGTAAGATGAATAATAATGTTATAAAATTAAAATTTTAGTTAATACTATTCATAACGGCTAGTTCATTACAATATTATAATAATATATCATTGTTTATTAAAATCCGGTATTGCGTACAACACACGCTATCGAGGAAGGTCGCGATTGCGTGTAATGCAAGCCAAGTCAGGGTTGCGTGTTGTGAAAGAATATTTCGTTGTTTTGTATAACAGAATCCAACCATATTTCATTTATACATTTAATATATATATATATATACTCAATATTGTGTAGAATAACTATTATCAAAATTGTGTGTAACACAGTCCAAGAATAGTGTTGCGTATACTGCAAGCTAATACGGTGTTGCGTATAGCGCAAGGTAATCTTGGTGTAGAATACAACAGAAGAAATTAATGAAAATAATATTTTTCATAAAATCTCGGGGTGTTACATTCTACCCCCCTTAAAATGAATTTCGCCCTCGACATTCATCGGGGTTATAAATGGTTTACTATTTAAAAGATTCTTTGATAGAAACCCACATCGTAAAAGGGAATACCAAAACTTATCTTTAAAAACTAAAGTATAAAACGTAATGGTTACCCAAGTTAACTAATCACTGGGTATCCACATAGGAGAACATAGGTGAAAATATGGACATGGAAGAGAAATCTAACCATCATGTTCTGATGGAGAGTGGTAGAGGACATGGCAATGAAAAATCCAACAATCACAAAGCCATAAATTTGTGATGATCTAGGGTACCATCTGATTCATCGGATATAAGATCACTAGGACAACATTTTTGGTTTTCAATATCATTTCCCTAAAGTTGAAATATTTGAATTAGAAGAAATACTTACTTGAGTTTTGTACAATCTCACTGTTGTTCCTGCTTTGAACAGTTTCCACTTCATCTCTTAAAGAAATGAAGTGTTAAAAGATCATGTCATAGAATGATGGGTCATTCCATCTGTTTCAAACAAAAGGTTAGCAATAGTTATCAAATATTCATAAGTCCATCTTTTGTGAGGTTGAACTTATACTTCATATATCATACCTCTTAATAAAATAAAACTAGTTTCTACTAACCAGGGACTTCCTGTAGGCCAGTGGTAGGCAATAAAGGCCTGTCACACTTTGGTTGTGGGTTCGATTCCCACAGCCTTGTCCGACGCGATGGGATGTCGCCCGTCCTGCATGTTTTCCTTTTTCTAAAACTACATTACTATAACATCCCATCAATAATATCAAAAAAAAGTTATATCCTTATACAATACTAACTTATGTCCAACATAATCCATTCCAATATTTAGGATTATCTAAAATACTTCGGTCCACTCTCATAACATAGTGAAAACGATTACCAGAGATTTAATACCATCGTTGATCCCCATATATCATAAGATATGTTTTGTTGGTCACATTCCAAACATTCAAAGTCCTTAATCATGTATTCTCTTGAATACCCATTGAACCTTAGTGAAAACATGAATGCAGTTAAAAGTTAACACCTTCCACATACCAAAATCCTCAAAATTCTATATACTCAAACCATGATATCACTTATTCCTTATATCAATCATGAGCTCATGAATACTGTTAAACATTTCATTTTCTCGTTTTCCCTTCATTATGCGCATATCATCTTATTTCCAAAAATATCTCAATCACTTTGAATACCACATTAGACCAATACATAAATATTCCAATACTCCATGATACAATATTATTTTTGAATCCCATTACATAAACACTTAATCATTCCACCACATCGTTGTCATATTCGACATCGCCAATAGTGGTCGCATGTGACTTCCCTTTGTCCTTTTCCTTAAGCGGTTGCTCATGTCGATCATCACTAACCCTTGGATTAGGGCATTTATTAGCATAATGCCCCATTTCCTTGCACTTGAATCATTGAAGTGTTGGTGGTGCGTTCTCTGCAGTCTTTGCTTTATTCACATCATTAGAAACCCTTTTTCCATTACTTAGACACTCAGCTTCTTGATGACCTTCTTTTCCACACTTAAAACATTTTCTAGTCCCTTTAAGACAATCTCCACCATGCTTATTTCCACACTTTGAGCATAAGGAAACATTCATCTTCTTTTCACCATTATTCTAAGATTTCTCCTTGAACTCCATCATTCGTTTCTTGTCAAAACCATGAGATGGATATGTAACACCAACTTCCATTTCTACCTTGATAGCACAACGCACAATTTCTTCATAGCTACTGAAGTCTATTATAGCTAATGCCCTTCGAAGACTTGGTTTTAAGCCACTGAAAAATCGATCAACTTTACTTTCAGGTTGGATGATAATGCCAGATGCATACCTTGCAAGTCTTGTAAAATTCGCTTCGTATATACCAATAGATTCATCATCCTTATGCTTCAGCTCAAGAAACTCCTTTTCCATCTTTGTTCGAAGAATACGAGGGAAGTACTTACTGAAAAACAAGTTCTTGAACTTGTCCCATTCCATGGACTCAATTTAATCTCTTGGCCTCGTATTCTTGATAAGATTCCACCATTGATCAGCTTCACCTTCCAAACGATATATTGATAAGATGACTTTATCATGTTCAGAACATTGAAGAACTGAAAATATCTTTTCAGTGGTACTGATCCATTGTTCAGCAACAAGTGGATCGGAATTCCCACTGAAAGAAGGTGGTCGTTTCCTCATGAAGGACTCAATAGAATATTGTTCCTTTCTCTGCTCATTTGGAAGTCCGGAATGATTCATAGCTTGTGTAAGTATAGAAATAAGATTTTTCACTCCATCTCCCATAACATTTGTTTGTTCAGGAGGACAATCATTGCATTGTCCATTGCATTGATCAACAAGGTTCCTTCGGGTTCCAGCCATCGTCTAAAACCCAAAAAGAATAGTGTGAGAGGCAAAAATCATGCTAGGGAAAACAACATTATAAAGGGGGAGTATCCTCAATATCTAACTTCTTATGATAAATTATATGATCATTACCGTAGATCTAGGACTGTATCTTATACGTATACTTATCCTTAGGGACATCCCTAGACATACCTTAGAAATATCTCTAGGGATCTCACTAACGCTTTCGCATCCTAGTTTCCAAAGGTTGACTAAACCTTTCCTCTGATACCAACTATAGAGACCCGAAGCATAACATACATGGAAATTACATTACTTTAGCGGAATACTTAGTACATAACAAACACACACACAAGGATCGTAATAGTTTAGTGTATTTGGAAACTCGGAATATAATCTTCTAATCGTGGTGAAAGATCTTCAACATCTCCCATAAAGATCTTCACTTTTTTTACCTAAAACCTTTCTTTATATCCTGGGGAAAAGAAAACATAAAAGGGTGATCTCAAATTCTCAGTAAGGGTAAAAAAAATAAATATCAATCACATCATATTCATAAGAACATAACATTTTGGAAATCTTAACCTGCAAAAGAGAGCATAATTTCATAACATGGGATAAATCATAGTAGTGAAATGAAATCCCAATAATCATAACATAAAACATGAAACTTTGTGGCATACACACATAATCATAGAGAATCATATCCTGTTAGTCAAGACTTATTGCCAAGACTATCTTAGTGGACAAAGTCCCTTTCTGAACCGAGTCACCCTCGTTTCAGTCCTGTTTCACTGAACTGGTATAACCTACCATTCCATCCATGTCTATCTCATGAGATATAAAATCATTACCCAATGCATTGGAGGGAGATATAGGTCCCACCCATCTCATAATGATACCATTCTTATGTGTGCCACAAAATCATAAATCATACATCATTTCATAACCCATGTAATAAAAATGGGAATCTTAAACATCGTGACATCATAAAACAATTCATATAAGATAAAGGAATTCATAAAAATATAATTCCATCACAACATAATCAAATCAATGTAATAATAGGGATAAAAACAGAACCCTTTATTATCTTATAAGGAAAATAATTTTGATAAAACACTTGAACTCCATTCTTGAGGAAAATATCCTTTCTGCTTCAAAAACACTTTTCCTTTCTTAACATGTCGTACAATTATAAAATAAAAGAATTTGATTAATAATAAACTTGAAAACTTGTAAAGGAAGCTTCTTGGAAATAATGTTTTAAAAATCCATTCATGCCGTATAAGTTAAAAAAACATTCTTCGTACTTTTGTCAGAAAAGTCAAAAAGTACCTCGTACGAAAAACGACAAAAGATTCCTTTCATATCTTTTACTAAAAGCTCACCAAAGGGTAAAATTGTATTTAAAAAATTTTAGGTGGATGGAAATAATATTACATATTGAGGAAACATGGATGTGGATGATACAATACACCCCAGTAAATGCCAAAGTATAAACAATCTCGGATAAAAATGAGATTGTGATATTTTCCCTTACCTTAGGTCCAATTTGCTTCGTAAGTGTCCGAACCTCCTGTATAATGATTTAAATAATGTCATTGACTTATTCCAGAATCATACTAATTGTTATGATATCATATATGGTTCAATTATGACTTTATTTTCCCGTTCTTTTGTAAATTCCATGTTAAAGGGTGTTTTGGGTAAAATCGTTTCATTTGTCGTCCGTGGTTTGACTTGTAATTATTCATATGATTACGTAGATCATGATTACTTAATTCCAGAATATAAAACATGATTCATATATAATATATATTCAGAATATACATATATATAATAAATCAGTAACTGGAAAGAAATACACCATTCATGGAGACGGTAGGCCGTACGTACGCATGAACGATGTTTTCGTTTCCTTATTGAGTTGAGTGGAATTAAGTAGATGAAATACACATAAATCCAGTATAATTATTATGTCATATATTTTATGATTACATATTATATGTACTTTATAATCATTCATGAATGGTTAAAGTGGAGAATGAATCTCATCGCGTCGTGGAGACGGTAGTCCGTACGTACGCACGAGCGATGATATAATTTTCATGATTATTGAATTGAATTGGAGTGGATGATACAATATATCAGAATCATTATGATGTTATAATAACTATGTATAGTTATTATTTACACCATAATACCCATCCATGTAAGGTGTTGGTGGAAAAACAGATTACACCACGGCGTGGAGATGGTATTCCGTACGTACGCACGCGCGGTGATTTTGTTTTCCGTAGGATGGATAGAAGGTGAAATGGGGTTGTTTCATATTTATAATAACAAATAAGTATATTATTGATACTTATGTTATTAATTTATAATGAAACAACTAAAGAAGAATAAGTTTAAGAAAAAAGAAGCTTGAAAGAATCGGGAGAAGAAATTACCTCTTCTTCGATACGCCTCTTTGAAACCTCCTCTTAGGGCACTAAGATTGGTCTTTAAAGATGACCAGAACCTCTAGGATGTTACTAGGGAAGTGTAGAAGATAATTTTTCAGGGTTTGGAAGAGCATGAAGCTTCAAAGTGGTGTGAGGAGGAGAGGGAGGAGGTGCCCTTTTATAAGGGAGGAGAGGGGCACCTTTGGAATTCTTAAAAATATTAATTTATAATAAATCTAACCCCACTTAAAAACCTCCATAAATGACACATATTCGAATATTAGATGATATAGAGTTGTAATCTCATCAACCAATCAAATTTAGAGATGTTTGGATCTTATTTTAAACCTTATCATTTTGATTTATCCTTATTTAATCTATTTAAGTTTATTTGTGGTAATAAAATTCTAAATTTTAAATTATAAAAAATAATTACTTATTTGTTGTGAATTTTCCATAATTGCTTAATATATAACATTATAGACCATATAAATTTAAATTTATAATTTTTAAATATTTTTGTGATTTTTAAACAATTTTATATTATGTTATTTTTATAAAATAACAATAGTGTCAATTTTGACACTATTCATTTATTTGAATTTAAATAAAGTATATACAGAAGATATGTTCGAACTAAAAGCTTTAATATATTAATAAAAGGTCATATGTATCTATAAAAGTAGTGGATCACAATAAATAGTTCATATAATATTTATGTTATTATTTTTAAAACCATTTATTTGGTTTATCTCTTAATAAAATAATTACTACATCATTTTTGTATAATTATTTAATATACTTATTTGTTGCATAAAAATTTAAAATAAACTCCTATGATGAAGATAAATATATTACCTTTCACAATAATACTTTTACTCGAATTTATCATCTTAAAATCACAATATTTAAATTGTTATATTTATTAAATTATGAAGGTGACAACTTTGGCATCATTTAAAATAAAATAATATAAGTGTCATAATTGATTGTATAAGACTCCAAATGGTAAAATATTCGACCATTGGATGATTATAGATTAAATTTACATGACCAATATGTTTTGGTCAGGGTTTTGTGCCTTTTATGGTCACTATTAGTTTAATAAAAACTATATTCTTAATGTTTCACTAGATAAATAATTTCTGCATCACTATTGTGTCACAATTAATGATAATTATTTAATCCCAAAAAATTCTAGTTAAATTATCATGATGTAGATAATTTTGTTAGCTTTCTGGAGACTATTAATGTTTGAAGTTTTATGATGTTTATCACTGAGTTAAAATTATTATACTTATAAGACTTAACAAAGTGACATGTTGTCACTTTCTTTGGTTTTAATAATAATTATATTATTTTCATTGTCAAAAGTCCATAAAATGAATCTAATCCGACCCTTAGTAGATATGGGTTTACTTTTAGCCATAAAATAGAATTTTGGCATGTGTTAGGGTAATTTTATAATATTATATTTACCCTTAATTACCCGATTTACCTTTAACTATGGTAAATAAAATTTATCGTAGTTACTATTCATAATTTCCAAAAATAAAAAGTAACCTATTAACATAATTTGGACCCACTGATTCCAAATATTGAATCCATTTTTTAAAATTAAATACACAGAATTTTCAGATATTAAATTAAAATTAATCCCGTTGTCGAATAAAAACGGGTTTTTGTTTAAAACATTGCAAAAGATTGAATTGATTTAACCTACGAATTCAAGGTAAAATCAATGATAATAACATACATTATATTAAATGGTAAAAATATATTCTATTTATACTGTAAAACCATTCAAATTATAATTTAACCACATAAGATATTATGATGAAAAAAGTTGTTTTTATTTAAAATATAGCGTGTTTTTACTATTCATTAAAATGTGAAAGTTACTAGAATAATATGAAAATTTTATCCAAAGTAAATTTTTATTTCTTGATTCCAAAGAATAATTTTATTTTGTCAAATTGAACTTATAAACATGTCAAAAACTATATTTAAAGTGGGTGCTCCATCAAAAGGCGGCAAAACTGCATTTTTTGAAAAATACTTATTTTACCCGAAAAATTTATTTTGTTCTTATACCATGTTCTAGAAAATGTGTAAGATGAATAATAATGTTATAAAATTAAAATTTTAGTTAATACTATTCATAACAGCCAGTTCATGACAATATTATAATAATATATCATTGTTTATTAAAACCTGGTATTGCGTACAACACACACTATCGAGGAAGGTCATGATTGCGTGTAATGCAAGCCAAGTCAGGGTTGCGTGTTGTGAAAGAATCCTTCGTTGTTTCGTATAACAGAATCCAACCATATTTCATTTATACATTTAATATATATATATATATATACACTCAATGTTGCGTAGAATAACTATTATCAAAATTGTGTGTAACACGGTCCAAGAATAGTGTTGCATATACTGCAAGCTAATACGGTGTTGCGTATAGCGCAAGGTAATCTTGGTGTAGAATACAACACAAGACATTAATGAAAATAATATTTTTTATAAAATCTCGGGGTGTTACATGGAATATGAGTTGGGATGATTTCCAAACTCACTTCCATGGCTAGATTTACTATGAGACTCTGCGTGGGGAGAGGGCTAGTGAGTTTATGCATATGGAGAGTGGCACGATGATAGTTATGGAATACTCTGCATGCTTGACAGAGCTACAACGTTTTTCACCAATGTATCTTACTAATGAGTTGTATAGGGTGGGGTGCTTTGAGGAAGGCCTGAGGCATGCTATCAGATCTCAGGTCAATGTGTTTAGGTTGCCTTCCATCAATGAGATTGTGAATCAGGTACAGATTACAGTGTGGAACCTGAGGGAAGCTGGCATTATAGAAAATGGGAGTGCTATTTCTCACCCTAGTGGATCTACATCTTCAATATGGAAGCATCGTTTCGAAGGTTCCTGTGACGTGAGTGATATTCAGGTTGTGGGTGCATGCATCTTGGTGTTTTCCCATAAATGTGGTATGCGAAGCCCCATGAAAAATTAATACGACCGCGACCCAGTCGAGTGATGAGCTTGCGGAAAGATGGGGCACATGCAACAGTTTTGCAACACCTTCCCACCAACTACGAGTGGTAGGGTGTTAGCCCCGACATGAGGTTCATGAGAAGGGTCTTCATCTTCACACCAAACTAGGAGTTGATGCAATGCATGCCGATCAGGCCAGGGCAGTGGTGGTTGTGGCCACAGTATCGATACATTTAGTTCTCAGAGGCAGTAGTGCGAATCAGCTCAGTGTAGCCAGGCAGGGTCATAGGGCCGTGGTACAGGCCAGACATATGCAGTGCAACAGACCCAACAGAAGCTGGATTATGGACCGTCTATAGTGAAAGGTATGATCTTAGTATTTTATACTATTTCATATTCTCTTTTTGATATAGGTTCCTCTCACAGCTTCATCTATGCATGAGCATTAAAGAGACTTGGTCTTTCTGTTTTTCTTTCTGAGGGCTTTATGACACTAGACACACCATTTCAAGTGAGAAAGGAAAATATACACTAGTGTTTGGAGTGTCCCCTTGAGGTCAGATCATGTCACTACATCTGATATCTTTATGTCCTCGAGGTGACAGGGTTTGACGTCATTCTCAGAATTGACTGGATTGTTTATTATCGATCATACGTTGATTGCTATCACCAGTGGGTGACATTCACTTCACTAGAGGGTGGATTTTTTATTCAAAAAGGTGAATGGGATGTCCAGCCGAGAAGATCTATACCTGAGTATCTTGGGTTGGGTGGGATGACAACCCATATTACTAGTTTGTTTTTAGATGATCAGGGATTGAGTCAGGTGGGATTTCCTCTAGTGGCTGAGAACTTCCGGGATATCTTTCCCGATGAATTTTCTGGTTTACCTCCTGATATAGAGGTGTATTTCTCTATCAATTGAGTCCCAGGAGTGGTGTAGGTATCCATTCCTATGTACATGATGTCTATGATGGTGTTGAAAGAGCTCAAGTGGCAGCTAGGGGATTTGGAATCAAATGGGTTTATCAAACCCAGTACTTCTCCTAGGGGTTCTCCGGTCCTTTTTAAAAAAGGTGGAAGAAACTCTTAGGATATGCATGGAATATTGGAAACTATATCAGATGAAGGTTAAAAACTGATATCCCTTGTTGTAGATAGATGAACTGTTTGATTGGCTTCAAGGAGATCAAGTTTTCTTGAAGATCAACTTTGAGGTTAGGAAATCCCTAGGTACTTGTTCGACCTTCCAACATACCTTGTACATCCTATATTAAGAGGTATGGGTTATAAGAGTATCTGGTTATGCCATTTAGACTCAAGAACATGCCAGAAGTTTTCATGGTATTGATGAACTGAGTGTTCCATCCTTACATGGATTCCTTTTTGGTGGTTTCAAGGGTGATATCTTGGAGTATTCTCATAATCTAAAAGACCATTCCAACCATCTTGAGATCATTTTGAATACACTGAGAAAGCATCAGTTATATGATACGCTTGCAAAAGTAAACTTTTAGATGGATCATATTCACTTCTTGGGACACATAATCTTAGAGACTGGAGTGTTAGTGGACCCAGATAAGGTGAGAGGTGTAGTTCCTTGGAAACAACCCAATAAAATATTTGATAGAAATAGTTTCTTAGGGCTAGTTGGTTACTATAAGAAATTTATACAGGACTTATCATGATTAGAAGTGCAATTGACGAGATTGAATAAGAAGGGTGTGAGGTTTGTGTGGTTAGAACCTTGTAAGATAGACTTTTAGGAGCTGAAATGGAGGTTGACATCAGCACCGGTCTTGATACTACCAGAGCAGGGAAAGATCTACCTAGTCTACTATGATGCTTCAGGTATTGGTCCGGGTGCAGTGCTGATGTAGGGATGTCGAGCAGTGGTGAATGGGTATCGACAGTTGAGGCCTTATAAGAGGAATTACCCTATGCATGATCTCAAGTTAGCTATGTTTGTTTAGGATTTTCGTTGTTGGAGGCACTATTTACTGGGAGGGCATTTTGTGGTGTACATGGACAATAAAATACTCAAGTATATCTTTAAGTAGTGTGATATGAATTTGAGGTAGTGATTGTGTATGGTGTACATACAGTACATTGACTTCAAACTTACCTACATGCATGGTAAGGTAAATGGAGTATCTGATGCACTGAGTAGGAGGACTCAGATACAGGCAGTGCAATAGGCTGGTATCAAGTAGAAACTTAGGGCATTGTTCTCTGGGATGCATCTAGAGGTTCATGAAAGATAGGGACATAATTTTCTTTCATCCTTACATGTGACCTCTACCCTGCTGGATAGAGTTAATATGAGGTAGCTGTCATATACATAAGGCCTAGTTACATGGGAAGGTGTGACAGGTGAGGACCCTCCTCCATGTGGGAGAGTAGAAGATGATGAGATCTTTCATACCAATGGACGTGTCTGGGTTCCAATGGTCATACATGAGGATATGATATAGGAGTTTCATGCTTCATTTTGGGTAGTGCATTCCTGGGTCCCCAAGATGTATTGTGACTTGCAACGTCAGTACTGGTGGTCGGGAATGAAGAGAGAGGTAGCTAGTTTTGTTACTAGGTATTCCACCTATCAGAAAGTGAAAGAGGAACATGAATGACCAGCTAGGATTTTACAGCGGTTACCTATCCCAGAGTAGAAATGGGATTATATTTTGTTGGATTCATGACTGGTTTTCCAAGGTCACATCGAGGTAATGAGGCTATATGGGTAGTCATTTACAGGCTTATGAAGGTATGACATTTCTTTCCAATTAAAGAGACCTTCAGTGTTGACTATTTTGAAAGCTGTATATTCATGAGGTTGTACGACTTCATGGGGCCCCACACACTATAATTTCAGATAGGTACACCCACATTACATCTCCTTAATAGAAATGTTTTCAAAGGGTGCTGGGTATGTAGGTGCTTCTAAGAACAACATACCACCCTCAAACTGATGGTTAGTCAGAGTGTACGATATAGGTTCTAGAGGACATGCTTTGAGGATGCGTCCTATATTTTGGGGGCTCTTAGGAAAGGCGCATTCCCCTAGTTTAGTTATCATACAATAACAGTTACCAAGCAATAATATAGATGGAACATTAGGAGGCTTTATATGGTAGCCCATTTTATTGTCCCCTATGCTAGTTAGAGGTAGGAGGTGCAGCTTTACCAGGACCACGTCTTATGTAGGATATTTATGAGAATGTCCATATGATTCAAAAGTTGATGGATACTACACAATATCATCATAAATCATTTGTCGATCACCAAAGAAGACCTCTAGAGTTTGAGGTTGGGGATCAGGTTTTCATGAATGTTTCTCGAAGGTTAGGGAACAGGCGGATCATGAGACAATTTAAACCTTCACAGAGATATGTCAGACTATTTAAGATTCAAGAGAGAGTCGACTTAGTTTTTTTTTGGTTGCAGCTACCTCAGAGGTACCGAGACATGAATGAAATATTTCATGCTTCTCAGCTGCACTTCTATCACTCAGACATATCTCATGTTTTAAGCCCAAGGAAGTTGAGTTTCAGGTTGATTCCTCCTTTGAGGAGCATCAGATTCATATTATTGACAGGAGCACGAAGGTTCTCTGAGGCCGATCAGTTCCTTTAGTATGGGTGCTATGGAATCATAGTCGTTTATAGGATGCGACTTGGTAGAGGGAGACCGATGTACGTTCTCATTGGCTGGAGTTCTTCTTAGATGAATCTTGACCACCCTTCAGATAGAAATTTGGGGATGAATTTCTATAAGGGGAGAAGATTCTATGAACCTAGGTTTTTGTACGAGGTAATATTACTTCTAAATTTGGTTTAAATGACTTGTTATGGCATTATGGGAATGGTTATCTTGATCCTGGGTGTTTTGGAGGTGTTTGGGGCTTGTTTGGAGGCATGAAGAATGTTTTTGGACGAAAAGGGCTGACACACAGCTTACACATGGTTTAGGTAAATTCTGCGAGATGTCTGAAAAACTGTAGGTTTTGGATAGAGAGGTTCCTCACAGTTACCACATGGTTAATGAAATCATGTTGGGTAAATGAGAAAAGAACCCCACTTAGATAGAGAGGTTCCTATGGTGTTTTCACAGTTTGGTAAACCATGCGTGTAAACCGTGCAACCCCTGTTGTGTTTTTATTTAAATTTTAAATTAATTTTTTTATTTTTAAAAAAATTTTGGGGTTTTCTTGTCACGTGCATAGGAGGCCTTCGTGGAGGTTCCCTTTGGTGCCTAATATAGGATTTGAGCCTGATCTTGTATGTGACTTCCATTTGGATAATTGCTAGTCTCTACAGATCCAGAACAGTAAGGCCTACATTCATTTTTAGTTTTTGATGATTCTTTGGAAGAACGAATGCGATATTTGGATTTAGGCTCATATACCTTAATAATCCTTTCATCACCTGTTATTCATATTTCTTTTAAATCAGGATGAATCTGGACACAATAATGGACGAGTTGTCTACTACCGAGGTGAGGTAGGTGGTCTATACCCCCTTTCTACTTTTCTTGGTGTTTTTCAAGGGGTTTGGCTGATATTCCATTCAATAGAATTTTTAGAAAGGTCTTATTTTGATAGAGTAGCCTTTAGTAGCTGTAGTTGGAACTAGTAAGGTTGATCGTGGGTTCCATTTGGTGCATTGTCACCCGTTGCTTGTTTTGAGGTCCCCCAAGGGTTGCACCTTATATGAATAGCTTGTTTATGTATATTTAAACCACCCAAGGGTTGTGTTCTTGTTCTTTACAAGTCATATGAAGCCCTTATATGAATTGAAAGGTTGAGTATCTAAATTATGAGGTGTACTGCCTCCTTTCATATTGGATATTGTAACACCCTGATATTTTATGAGAATTATTTTTTTATCTCTTATGTTATACACAACATCAAAGGAATCTTTCAGTGCACCTTCCTCGATAGCGTGTGTAGCACGCAATACCGGGTTTCACTAAACAAAGATATATTGTTATAATATTATTATGGACTAGCCGTTATGAATATTATTTACAACATTTTGAAGTTTATAACATTATTACTCAACTTACATATTTTCTAGAACATGGTATGAGAACAAAATAAAATTTTTGGGTAAAATTAGTATTTTTCAAAAAATGTAGTTTTGCCTCCTTTTGATGGCACACCCATTTTAAATCTATTTTTGACATGTTTATAAGTTCAATTTCACAAAATTAAATTCTTCCTAGGAATCAGGACATAAAAATTCAATTTGGATAAATTTTTCATATTATTATGATAACTTTCATATTTTAATGAATAGTAAAAACACGCTATATTTTAATTAAAAACAAATTTTTCATCACAATAATTTATATGGTTAGATTATATTTTTAGTTGATTTTAATATTTAATTAGAATATATTTTTACCATTTAATTCAATGTTTTCATTGGAATTAATTTCACTTTGAAATTGGACATAAACATGTGTCGATCTTTTGATAATTATTGTTTCCTAAAAACACGGTATTTGTTTTGATAACTAGAATTAATTAACGTCACTTCTATTTTTTTAATTTGAAAAAATTTTCATCATATTTGAATTTGGAATATCAAATATATCTTAGGCTAAATTTTTGGTATTTTTCTGAAAAACATCAATTTTTGATGAATAGTGAAACCACTTTGTGGTAGTTCAAAAAATGACTCTTTCATTTTAATGAAATTTTACCACTTCTGTGAATTGAATTTCAAAAATCTTACATACATGGTTATTAGTAAGAAGTAAAATTTGGTTCAATAAGATGAAAAGAATTTTGGGTGAATAGTAACTTTTGACTTTTATTTACTGTGGTTAAAGGTAAATAAGGTAATTCAAGGTTAAAAAAATATTATAATAATTAAAAATTACCTTATCACTTGTCCTAACCTTATTGGATGAGTAGTGGCCGACCATGGGCATCCTTGGGTCGATTTTGGGACCCCATTGAGCCACTTGGTAGTGATAATGACAATTTGGATTAATTAATTTAACGTAAAGACAAAATTGACATTAACAAAAATCTTTTTGTAATTAATTTTTATAAGGAGTTATGTAAATTATCTTTTTGACTATAAATATTCATTGGAAAGCTAAAAAGATTTACTACATGGTTTTCTTTATAATTTTTAGGCATCAAATAAATTAAATTATTTATGACACAATAATGGTGCAGTATTTACCTCATTAATAAAGGATTTAAATAAATAAGATTATAATGATTAAAATATTATCCAAAACATGTCCAATTATGATTGGATGATTTTATTTCTACCATGAGTCCTCTTATCTTCCTCTTTAATATTTTTTGGACCTTTTGAAACCGAAGATAAGTTTATAATAAAATAATATTTTCACACATTCCAAAGGTGCCCCTCTCCTCCCTTATAAAAGGGCACCTCCTCCATCTCCTATTTACACAACATCGAGCCATCAAGATTGGAAAAAACCTGCCCATTACTCTTCTCAACACCCCTAGTAATATTCTAGAGGTCCTGGTATTCTTCAAATACCATCATTATTGCCCTAAGAGGAGGTTTCAAAGAGGCATGTCGAAGAAGAGGTAATATCTGTTACAGATTCATTCAAATTTATTTCTTCTTATACTTACTCTTATTTAGTTGTTTCATTATGAAGTAATAATATTAGTATCACTCATATACTGATATGTTATTATAAATATTAAAGAAACATATTTCACCTTCTATCTATCCTACGAAAAACGAAATCACCGCGCGTGCGTACGTACGGAATACCGTCTCCACGCCGTGGTGTAATCTGTTTTCCACCACCACCTTACTTGAATGGGTATAATGGTGAAAAGAATAAATATATATAATTATTTTAAAGTGATATTTATTCTGAAATATTATACATACACTTCAATACAATTCCAGGATCATGGAAATGATATCATCGCTCGTGCGTACGTATGGCCTACCGTTTCCACGATGTGATGCGACTCGTTCAACATGATCTTCATTGAATAATGATTATATAAATGAATTTAATGAATAAATATGATATATATTACACTAATACCATTCTGGAAATTAGGTATCTATAACCTAAAATAAAGAATAAGAATTTATTCGACAAAACATGCATAAGAACATAAAGCAATGAACACCCAAATAACAAGTAGCAATGAAATATTACTTATAATAAGATACGAATATGACCACATATGATATCATAACAGTGAATATGATTCTGTAATAAGTCAATGAAATTATTTAAATTATTATACAGGAGTTTCTGATACGTACGAATCAAATCGGACATAAGGTAAGGGAAAATCTTGCAATCTCATTTTTATCTGAGATTGTTTATACTTCAGAATTTACTGGGGAATATTTATCATCCACATCCATGATTACTAAATATGTAACATTATTTCTATCCTCCTATAATTGTTTAAATCCAATTTTACCATTTTGTGAGTAAAAGATATTAAAGAAATCTTTTTTCGTTTTTAGTATGAGGTACTTTTTTACTTTTCCGACCAAAGTATGAGAAGAATCTTTTTTTAACTTATACAGCATGAATGGATTTTTATGATTTCATAGAACAATATTTCCATGAAGATTTCTTTAAATGTTTTAAAGTTTATTTTTTTCAAGTTCTTTTAGTTTAAAATTGTATGACATGATAATAAAGTTAAAATATTTTTGAATTAGAAAGGATATTTTCCTCATGAATGGAGTTAAAGTGTTTTATCAAAATTATTTTCCATCTAAGATAATATAGGGTTCTGTCCCTATTTTTACAGTTATTTGATTATTTTATGATGGAATTAATTTTATGATGTCCTTTTATCTTATATGGATTTTGTTATGATTACATAATGTTTAAGAATCCCATTTTTATTACATGGGTTGTGCTATGATTTATGATTTTGTGGCACACATAAAAATGGTTTCATTATGAGATGGGTGGGACCTATATATCCCTCCAATTCATTGGGTAAATATTTATATCTCATGAGATAGACATGGATGGAATGACAAGTTAATCTGGTTCAGTGATACAGGACTGGAACGAGGAGTGAACTCGGTTCAGTAATGGACTTTGTCTGATATGATGGTCTTGGAAATGAGCCTTGACTAATATGAAATGATTTTCTATGATGATATGTGTATTCTAAAAAGTTTCATGTTTTAATTTATGATTATTGGGATATCATTTCACCACTATGATTTATCCAATGTTATGATATTATGATCTATTTTGCAGGTTATGATTTTCAAAATGTTATGATCTTATGAATATGATATGATTGATATTTCTTATGTTTACCCTTACTCAGCATTTGAGCTCACCCTTTTGTATGTTTTCTTTTCCCCAGGTTAGGAAGAAGGGTATTAAGTAGGATATGCCACAAGGGACTCTTGATATGATGAAATAAACGGGAGACAATATAGATGATTTATGAACCAGGTGTTTATGTTTCCCAGTTTCTAAAGACACTATACCTATACAGTACTATCATGGTTTTTTTATATGTTGTAATATGTATGCTTCAATTCAGAAGTAATAACCTTGTATGTTAAGTATGGGTCGTTATATCTATCATGCTATGCCTTGTCTATTTTGATAGCATGTATTAAATTAAATGTGTTTATATGGGTGGATATACCAATATGTAAATGATTAATGGCATGTTAAATGGATTATATGGGAGGGTAGGCACATATGCATGATAAATGAGGAATGGTTTGCATGAGTGATTATACTCATTCCTTGTGCTTGTTAACGTGAGTGGGTATACTCAAATGGTTATGAATGCTTAATTTAAATGATTGAATTATTGATTGAATGGTTTCATAGATTCTGTGGACTGCTCTCCATGGATCTAGAACGCGGTAGTGGATGCCTTGGGTTTTTTTCCGTTGGGTCTTGATTCTGTGGGATTCCTCAGGCATTTCTACCCCATAGATTCAGATTTCTTGGGCTCTCATAGGGCTTGCTATTTCCATGCTCAGAGGACCAAAACTAGTGCTTAAATGAGTTTCCACCAAGGATTTCCATGGTACATGATGGGATGACTTAGACAAGCTCTTTGGATTCGGCCCTCCGTGGTCTAGAATTTATTAATTAGATTCAATGGTCTGTTGATACCTTGGATTCCCCACTTGCGGTCTAAACATCACTATACGACGTGACCATGGATTACAAACATCACTATACATCATGGTTTTTCATTACTTGATATAGATGGATGTATTGAGTGGTATTTTGATTTGCATACTAATTGTATAGCTTCCTTGTTAGAAGCATACACTCATTAGAAGGTAGCCTTGAGGGCTATTTAGTTTTACTTTACAATAGACTTATTCCAAAAGGAAATGCAATTACATACCAGTTTTTTATACTTCCTAGAACCTTTGTAGAATTGTAGTTAGAAATATGTAAACCTAGGTGGTTTCCTATAGGGATGTAAATCTCAAAACCTATTTAGGCCTCCTTGGGGACCCAAATAGATTATATGATTACGGGTGATGATAGGGGAAAGCACCCCAGTACAGGCTGTTGATTGTGGCTTTGGAGAAGGGGTGCATTGAACAAAGCTGAGGCTTGCGATGCAAGGATACGTTTTTTTCCTTTGTTCTTTTTGGAAAACTTTTATTGTATATCCATGTATTGTTTTTAATAGTTTCTTTATACTTGTTGCATATGCATCATTTTTTATATGAAATACTTTTGGTCTTTTCTATGTAAACCTATCTTGCTTTCCTTACTAACAGTTGACTAATGTTTATCTTGATTCTTCTATTTACTATATGTTTGACTTCTGATGTGATACATTGGTAATGAAGGCATAATATCCCCACTGACTCACTGATTCCATTTCTGCTAGTCGGAAGCCTCTAGCATTTGGGGAGATACGCTTGAGTCCATGTGGCCAACTAGGCCTAGGGTACCATCGGGTGGCATCCCAGTCTGGGACGTTAAAATGAAATTCCCTTAGGTTACACTAAGTAATGAGGGTAGGTTTCACTGTCTTAGAAATGGTATGTAGAATAAATACATTCACCTGAGTATAAATGGAATACCAGAGCCCATCCTCAAAGCATCTAGTAGGAGATAGATTATCACTGCCTAGAAGTAGTGAAAAGTGCTTCAAGTCAGTGATACATGATAAATAGTCTATAAATAAACTGTGCACCTTTCTACAGGTTTATAAGCTCTCTGCATTAGTTTGAAATCAATGAATAAAGAATGAAATAATCATATAAGGTAGTATGAATGTAATCCCACCCATTACCCTGATGACAACCAGAATTGGTAATCACATCCCACCCACGCTTGGCCAAATCACATATCATTTATGTGGAAAGATTTAACCTGTAATAAATAAGTGTCTCTAGATAATAAAATATAGATAATGTGGCCTATAACCATGAATTAGTCTCCAGATGACATCCATCCCCTAATAAGGTGGGATGTTTTTGCTGCTTGAACTCATGAGTCAGATCATCCGTAGTAGGTGTAGCTCATAGAGAACCCTTCATGGACCACATCAGATGTATTCAACTCCCACTAAGAATATCTCCATTACTCATATTGGTTATAGAAGGAGGTTCCTAAAGTGTCCCTCCTACATAAAGATTGACAGCTCCAGGCCCGCCATCTCTGTATCATGGTCGTCGCCTCCCTCCTGGCACACGATAGGAGGATGTTGTGGGGGAATAACTCTAAAAATTCCAAGAACATTCCTCAAGTCAAGAATTAATAATAGATAGAAGAACTATAATAATTATAACATAAAAAAATGAATTACTACACAAGGTATAAAACCCTAACTACATGCTTAGGAGGCCATATATTGATAAAGGTTGATAATTTTTTTATATGGGTTCTTGTATGTGACATGTCATTTAAACTATTCATTTTCCTTTACTAGAAAACATATCATTTAAAGTCATTTTTTACTTTTTTGTTTTCATTTTATTATATATATATACCTTGTATTTATTATAATTATTCGTCATTCCAAGTTAATGAGGGCCTCGATACCTTATCACAGAATTTGACACTAAATTAATTTTTATCTGACCCTTTCTACATTCGTTCTCCGAATGTAATGGGTGGTATAAGTTGACTTGAATTAGTAAATTAACAATTCCAAACCATGAGGAACCACCGACCACCTAAATTAGAACTATAAATCACTCAATTGAACCAAAAAAAGAAGGTCATGTAACCAAAGCTAAATAGCCGACATGGGTAGAAACTAACTATTTAAGATGACATCGTAAACCTATAAAGAAAATAAAAATTTAGTTTGATGCTAAATTTTTTAAAAACATATCCCCCACCATAAATTAAAATATGTTTTTAGCACAATAATATATATCAATCATGGTTCACTAAACAATCACATGAAACATAGGAAAAACCAAGCCGTGAAATGCACCTATATGGTATAGAATATTCATAACACAAGAATTATAGGTGCCTATAATAATACATGTAACAACGATCCAAGTCCTCATCTCATTGGGCCATGGATAAAATTAAATCCACAGAAAAAATAATAATTATAATAACAACCATCACATATCATGTGCATCACCCAATGGTGAAAGTTTATCAACTGTAATAAGAAAAAAATAGAACAACACTCCTTATTTCAAGAAACACATCATTTACCCCCAAAGTGGGAGAAATTAACCCAAGAACGACTTATAACCATGTTACAATAATTTTTAATCTTATTTTTATTGGATCTAAATCATAAGTCAAGTAGGGAAACACTATGATACAACATTGTGATGTTCTAGGTATAGGTTCCACTCAGAGATTCTTGGAGCCTGGTTGACCACATGGCCTCAATCACACCTCCCTATATACCAGAGGCTTCCAAATAGCAGTGAGGGACTAGGGTGTTTACTTTGGGAGTCTATTCCATCATTACTAGAGTGAATCAAATCAGATAACAACTAAAACAAACAAGTAAGAGAAGCATAAATAAACAGATGGAAGAATATAAATAAACACGATACATCAGGACCAGTAATCTGTCATAGTGGAAGATGAAATAAACATCCAAAAAAATAATCTACTAATAAATGGAAACTAAATCATATACAACAGATGATGAATGTGTATTACACATCTCTATAAAACATGAAAATTGTATAAATGGTAATAGGAAACAAAAAATATACAAAAGATATCAAAATATCCTATAACTATCCAACATCCCTAACACTGGCCCAATTATTTTATACCATGTTCCATCCTAATTAAAGCAATCAATTTTAGGTGAAAGAAGAAGAATAATTATCTTTGTCAACACCTGCATACAGGTAATATACCAGAGTAAGATAAATGAATAGGATAAGCTGTGAAATAAATCAAAGTAGTCCCCCACCAATATTTTCTATACTATTTAGTCTATGAAAAATAAAATAATATATTATACTGAAATATATGTGAATGGAAGAACAATATGAAAATGTAAATACCCTGATACAAGATTTAGTCTCATATGGTTTCTAAAAATGAAATCATTTTATTACTTATGATCTAGTTTATATAAATAGGTCATGTGAGATATAAATATACTGACCATGTAACATGATAGTGATAATTAAGGATCTATGATAAGTTAAGGAATCCTATAATAATAATAACAACAACCGAGGATCTAATGTAATAAAAAAGGGATCCTTGATGATGATAATAGTAAAGTGGATCCAAGGTAATAACCAAGGAAAACATGACATCATGGTTCGATCCAACTCCTTAATAAACTCAACCTGGAAATAAAAGGTCTAAATTTATTCTACTGGGTATCACCAAATGAATTCAACTATTATAGATTCAAACCAAGTCCAAGGATCACATCCAAGGTAAAATGAGCTAAGAATGACTGGGCCTAATGGGGTGTATCCATGGCGCCACATGTTCAATGAAATCATGTTGTATTCAAGTTATGTATCCAAGGAATCCTAATATCCTAAAGACAGTGAATTGATCCTATGGCATAATGCCAAGAATATGCTAGTCGATAAAGAACATGTTCTATAACGACCCAAACATTCATTAATGGAAACCCCTCTTGATCTAATTAAATATCTCTTTATGTAAAATGTTTATATAAAATGTCAAATTATTTGGTTTTATGTTTTTGTATTTCAATATGTAGTTATGAATTGTGACCATTGTTAATATAGATGTTGAACAGTGATCACATGATTAGTATAAATATAGGGCTTTAACAAATCCAATTAACTCAGACAAAGGAAGCAATGACCTCATCTAGTAAATATGCCCCATACGAAGCCCATTTGTCAGAGCTTGGAAATGAGGTTTTGTATTTCATCTTTTCTCTTTACCAATCCCATTCCGATCTTGAATATGTTAAGCTCGATCAGGACCACCTACGATAGAACATGAAGTTGATAGAGATTGCCACATAGACAATGTTATCCGAGCCACCCCAAGAGTCGGTCACCATCACACACGTTACTCTTCCTTATTATGTGGGTGTTATAAGGGGTTATCTAACAAGACCTTAGCACTATGGTTATGTAAAATATTTTTGTATAAAATAATTAACATACTTTCATTTTATTATTGTTACCTTGTAAAAAGTTTTAAAAGATCAAATAGTATATTTAGTTAAAGTTCAACTAAGAAATATATTTTGATGAATTAATGGATATTTGAATTAAATAATATTTTAATAAAACATTATTTTTAGTATTAAATTAATTTTTATTAAATATAAATGATCGTATAATTTTATGAATGAAATCATAATTTTTATTAAGGTTTGAAAGCCATATTTGTCAAAACCCATGAATTTTCGATAAATGTCAGTTTTGATTTTAAAAAGTGAAAATTAACATATTTAGAAAATTATTTAGAAAAAATAAATATTATTTATAGAATCAGGATTTCAAAATTATCCAACGAAGAATTTTTCATAATTTTCTGAGACAGTCAAATTTTTGGGTAAAAATTAAATACCGTTTAAATATATAATATGTTTTATGACATCATAATGGCCCAATAGTGATGTAATAAAATACTATAAAATTTTTGTTCTTCCAATATATGTTTTACCATAAAAGTAATTTGGTTTTGGGTTTGTTTGACTTATTTTACAAAGCATTAATGGATGCTTCAAGACTTATTAAACATCTTGTCTTTTTAAATTTTTTTACTTGGGAGTGTGACTCACCTCCACATAAGCATCCTAATTATTTTAAGAATTTAGGACTATGGGATTATAAAATATTTTTTTCCAATTCCCTTTTCCAAAAACCATGGGCAAAAACCATGGGCTGGTTTGTGGTTTGGATTAGTTTAATGTGAGGTGTCCCAAACCTAAATAATAAATAATTCCCTCACCTTTCCTATATTAACCTACCCAAGCTCCTAATTAATCCTCACTCAAAGCCTTTAGAGTTCATCCAACCTCTTCACTACACTCTCTAGAATCCTCTCAAGGTGCCCCAAGCTCCCAAGAAGCCTCTCTCAAGCCTCTCTCAAGCCTTTGGAAGCCACTTCCAAGCTAGGGTTTTTCTTCCATTATCATTTTGGTCCAATATTATTTAAATTGTTACGCCCTTTTAATTTCAATTATAAATTTTGGGGTATGGTTTCAAACCTCCCCCATAATTCCCTATTTATGTTTTAATTATGGTAGATCCATTTCTCTCTCATTAAGTGCCTCCCATGTACACCTGTTACTATGACAAAATTTGGAAAGGAATTTCTCTCACCTCATTTACATTCAAGAAATTATTTTGTATCAGGAATATGAATTCCATTAAATTTTTTGGGCCATGATTCTATATAAACTCTTACTGTACATGTCATGTAAATATTATGAGGAATCCCTTTCTCTCTCATCAACCTTTTATGAGTTCTTATGTCATGCTGTTATACTGCTGAAATTGCACTGTGCTTTTCCAAGCCGAAGTCATTGTGTAGTGAATACCATGCCCATTTATCTATCAATATAATTCACATTTATGCACATTCAATTATTGTTTAAAGAGTTTCATGTATGTATTCAACATTATTTACTTGTGAAACAAAATATTATGTTGAATGATTCATTGTTTTATGATCCATGTGGCACACTTATGCATGAAATGAAATGTTTAAGAAGGGTGTGCCATTATAGCACTCCAATGCATTGGGTTAAGTATAGTAGCATGATACTTCATGTGAAATGGGTGTTTACTCATGATAATTTAATTGCAACAAGGTTTTACTAACGCTTCATGTGCAATTAGGATTTACTCATGCTCCATGTACAATGAGCCTTGGCTCAGGCTAATTCCATGTTTAGTGTTGTTGCCATATTTCCATGTTATGATTATCATGAATTATCATGACTTTAAGTATATGCTTATTTTTTAATCTATTTATGTGCCTATTGTTTAAAATTTATTGCAATCCTCATGTTATTCCATGTTTATTCCCTTACTGGGCTTTATAGCTCACCCTTTTTTTATGCATGTCCTCATGTTATCGCATGCAATGCTAAGTACGAGGGAATGTAGTGGCCATGTAAAGGAAGCTTTAAATAAATATGATGCATGTTTTATGTTCTAAGTTGTTATGTGATGATCCTAATCCTCAAATACACTATACCTCTCGATCGTTTATGTTGTATCAAGTGAATTATATGTAATAAATCATGTTTAAGTGTGTTATAAAAAGTAGGGTTGTCATAGTTGGTATCAGAGGATAGGTTTAGTAATTTTTGGGATTAGGATTATAATACCATAGTTAAGCATTCGATACAAGACTAAGTATAATAAAACCATCCCTATGATTTTTTTGAGAATTTATTAAGTGGTTTATCAAATAAATACATCCCTGTCTAGATATGAGCAGGTAGAAGCGGCTCTGGAACATATGTATCCTAGGGGTAAAACCAGAAAACACCACTTTGAACTATACTCGAATGAGAACTTGTGAATGAATATGGGTCTTGCTGCACTCTTGGTTACGACACTCTCAGGGGATATTCTTTAGTAAATTCACAAGCTTAGTATGAACCATTATTAAGGGACCAAAAAAATTACATAAGAATATATGTTATAAAGTAGGTCAGGGATAACATAGACTGAAGACAATAGATTCATATGTTAAGGAAATAAAATTTATTTATAAGTTGTTAGTTTTTTCCTTAGATTAACCATTATGTGTTACCCCTAACCCTCATTTTATTCCAGCCAATGGCCAGTAATAGGAGGACTTGGGCTAACAACTATTGTGAAGATCAATGTGATGACTATACTAATGAGATTCCCAATCAAATGGGAGCAGGAATCACAAACTTTGTCATTCTTATCTCTAAGATAACTCAAGATTTGAATAGAAACATGGGTCACGAGGAACTTTCAACCACCCTATGAAAGAACAAGTCACTATCGAGAGCTTCATGAGACAAAGGCCTCTTTTTTTTAATGGATCATCTGATCCCTCAATCACTGAACAATGGATCAAATCCATTGAAAAGATCTTCTCCATCCTTCAATGTTCTGAACATGAGGAGGTTCTACTGGCTTCTTATCGTATGGAGGGTTAATCTGATCAATGGTGGAAGTTGATCAAAAAATACGAAGCCCGAGGAGGAGATCGAGGTGTTGGAATGAAAGGATTTCTAGAAGATGTTTTTCAATAAATATTTTCTGCACACCCTCCAACTTAAGATGGAAAGGGAATTCCTTTCCCTCAAGAAAAAAGACGAAGAATCTATTGGAGAGTACGAGGAAAACATCACAAGGCTTTCACGATACGCTTCTGTCTTTGTTGTTACCCTAGATTGCAAGGTTGAGCGCTTCTTTGGTGGGCTGAAACCTAGCCGACAGAAAGTGATGGAGATCCGCAACTTCGGTAGCTATGAGAAAATTGTCCTATGTGCCCTCAAGGTCGAAATGGAGATCAGAGAATCTTAGGGGAATCATGGGGATAAGAAGTGTCAGGTGGAATTCAATACTGGTGGTCCGATGGATAAATCCAACGGTGCTAAGAAGATCCAGCACCCCACTTGAAAATGGTGTGGAAAGAAGCACCTCGAATTTTTTTTGAAGGGGATGAGGAAATTCTTTATGTGTAGAAGATAAGGGCACCTAGCTATTAACTTCCGACATGAAAAAACTGTGACTGCAATAGAGGAGAGGAACTCTCCATTAGAACCTCAACACGTTTTTCATTGCTAAAATTTCATAGAACTAGGTTATCTTGAAAATCAATGCCCTAATTAAAGGGTTTTTAGAGGCAACCAACAACCTCCAAGGAAGCAAGGGAGATCTTTTTGCATCACTTCTGCAGAAGTGAACCCTGAAAGTGTTGTGGTGACAGGTACGCTTATTACTCATTCAAGAATAGCGAACATACTTTTTGATTCAGGATCTACACATTATTTTATTTCTCTAAGGTTTAGTAGAACAATCCCAACACCACAAAAAATTATGGAAGTGAAGATGTCGGTGAGTACGACAAATTGGGAAATCATTGCATCCCATGAATATAATTCCTACCCTATCATAATTTGGGGATTAAACTTCCCAAAAAACCTTTTCATACACCCTAAGGTGGAATTTGATGAAATTCTTGGCATGGATTGGCTTTACTTATCTAGAGCCAACATAAATTACCGTGAGAGGGAAATCACTCTCCATGTGGAGAATCGACCCCCGGTTCTTTACAATTTCAAGGAGGAAGATGAATCTTCTTTAGCTCCATCAATTGAATCGTGGATATTTCTATCCTATAAGCATTTACATCTAGCTCAGATGATTGAGTCTAAGGAGGAAACCATCCTAGAAGACATGCCAATTGTGAGGGAATTCGCTAAAGTGTTTCCCAAGGAATTTCCTGGTCTTCCTCCTAGAAGAGATGTTGAATTGAAAATTGAACTTATACCTGGGGCGTTTCCAATATCCAAGACTCTGTATAGAATGGTTGTTGTAGAGCTAGAAGAGCTGAAGAAACAACTATAAGAGATTCTCGATAAAGGGTTTATACTCCCAAGTGCTTCACCATGGGGTTCAACAGTCCTCTTCGTGAAGAAGAGAGATGAGTCAATGCTCCTTTGAATTGATTATCGCAAGCTTAAAAAAATCATGATAAAGACCTAGTATCCTCTCCCACAAATAGACGACTTGTTCGATAAGCTGTGTGGAGCACAATACTTCTCCAAGGTGGACTCGCAGTCAGGATATTATCATGTAAGGGTGAAGAAGAGAGATATCCCCAAGACTGCTTTTCGTACAAGATACTGGCACTATGAATTCATAGTAATGCCTTTCGAACTCACTAATGATCCAACAATGTTCATGGACTTGATGAATAGAGTCTTTAGAGATTACCTTGAAAAATTTGTGGTAGTCTTTATAGATGATATTCTAATATACTCCAAAACCAAGGAGGATCATGAGGAGTATCTAATAACTATACTACAGACATTGAGGAAGGAGAATATCTATGAAAAGTACAGCAAGTGTGAGTTCTGGTTAAATGAGGTCTCATTCTTGGGCCATATAATCACAAGAAATGAGATGTCTTTGGATCCCTCCAAAACAGATGCAATTGAGGGATGGCCAAGGCCAACATCGGAAGTGGATATGCGTAGCTTCTGGGGGTTAGCTATATATTATTGATGATTTGTGAGAAATTTCTCACAATATTCCATCCTCTTACCAGGAAAACATGGAAGTGAGAAAATTTTTATTGGAGTGATGAATGCGAAGAAATATTCAAGAAGTTGAAAAGGAGGCTTATTACTGCACCCTTGCTCACTTTACCCACAAGTGGATAACTTTTTGTGGTATATAGTGATGATTAGAAGACGGGCATGGGATGTGTGTTGATGAAAAATGACAAATTCATTACCTACACTTCAAGGAAATTGAAAGTTAATGAACAGAACTATCCAACACTTGACCTTGAGTTGGCTGCAGTGATCCTCGCTTTGAAAATTTGGTGGCACTAACTCCTTGGGGAGAAGTGTGAAATATATATGGACCACAAAATTCTCAAGTATATATTCACATAGAAAGAGTTGAACATCTTCCAATGAATATGGTTAGAGCTAATCAAAGACTATGACTTCTCAATTTTTTTAATTCCCTAGGAAAGTGAATAGGGTGGAAGATGCCCTATGTAGAGAGGACCCATCGATTCAATCATTGATGATAATTGAAAAGAATCCATTCTTCTTATATTTTAGGAACATGTAGATGGGAATCATAAAGAAGGGAACATCATCAATCCTTTCACAAATGATTGCTCAACTGTCACTTTTGGAAAGGTTAAAAGATGCTCAAAAGGATTATGTGAGAATTTAGGAAAAAGTGGAAGCTATCGGAAAAGGTAAATCCTGTGAGATTAATGTTAATGATGAAGGAATTATGAGATTTGGAAAAAGACTATGTGTTCCATCAAGTCTGGAGCTGAAGAAGGAACTTTTGGATGATGCCTAATATTAACATTTTAAAGCAAATACCTCTTTAGACTGGGTAGAGGGAGACCCATTACATAGCCCGAAATCCCAGGGCCAAGTGGCCTGAATATAAGGCTTGAAAGACCATTTTTTTGTCCCCAATGGCCCCTCGGTAAATATTACTGCTACAGTACCTGGGATGCTACAGTACCACCACTGCTACAGTACCTTCTACAGTGCCTTCGCCGCTACAGTTTCACCACCACTACAGTTCCACCACTGCTACAGTAATTCTACAGTGCCCTGCTACAATGCTGTTACAGTACCCATAAATTAGTCCCTACCCTGATTTGATCTTGGGTCTTTTGGATGATGCATATAGTTCAAATTTCTCTATTCACCCAATAAACAGAAAAGATGTATCGAGATCTATGAGAGAATTATTGGTGGGATAATATGAGGAAGGACATCACTGAATATAAATCAATGTGACTGGTGTGTCATCGAGTGAAGGTAGAGAGGAAAAAGTCTAAGGGGATGATGCAACCATTTCCCACACTAGAATGAAAATCGGAGAACATTACCATAGACTTTGTCACCATACTTCCAAAGACATCCAAAGGCAACATTGAAATCTGGGTTGTTGTGGATCGTCTTACAAAGGCTGCACACTTCATTATTATTCGAGATTATTTCTCATTGGATCAACTAACACAGATATATATCAGGGGAGTGGTAACGCTGCATAGAGTACCACTATCTATTTTGTCCGATTGAGATCCAAGATTCACCTCAATGTTTTGGAAGAGTTTTCAGCATGCTCTGAGTATTGAAATGAACTTCAGTATGGCCTATCGTCCTCAAACTAATGTCCAAACCAAGCAGACTATTTAAACACTTGAGGATATGTTTAGAGCATGATCAATGGACTTTAAAGGAAGTCGGGATCAACATATTTATCTGGTTGAGTTATCTTATAATAACAGTTTCCACTCAAGCATCCAAATGGCACCATATGAAGCCCTTTATGGGAAATGGTGTAGAACAACGACGTGTTGGGATGAGGTCAGTGAAAATAAGTTTATTGGACCAGAAATGGTCAAAGAAATGGTGGAGAAGGTGAAAACCATTCAGCAGCATATCAAGGCATCCTAGAGTCGACAAAAGAGTTATGCAGATAACCGTCAATGAGACATTGAGTTTAAAGATTGAGACATGGTATTTCTATGCATATCTCTGTGCAATAAGGTCATGTGGTTTGGAATGAAAGGGAAGTTAAGTCCAAGTTACATCATCCCCATTGAGATTCTTGATCGTGTCGAGGTTGTGGCCTATCGACTAACTCTTCCACCTACCATGACCAAAGTAAATGATGTATTACATGTATCACTATTAAAGAAGTACATAACAGACCGTTCACATGTACTCTATTCAGAGGTGGTACAGTTGGAGGATGATCTTTGTTACGAGGAGCAACCAGTGACGATCTTAGATCGTAGAGAAAAAGTTCTACAAAATAAGACAATTCCCCTTGTCAAGGTGTTGTGGAGAAACCAAAAGTTTGAATAAGTGATGTGGGAATCAGAGGAAATGATGAAAAAGAGTTACCCACATCTGTTTTAGTGTGGGAAAATAAAATTTCGAGGGAGGAATTTATTAAGGGGGGAATATTGTAACGACCCTAACTTTCATTAATGGAAATCCCTCTTGATCTAATTAAATGTCACTTTATGTAATAAGTTTATATAAAATTTCAACTTATTTAGTTTTATGTTTTTGGGTTTTAAAATAAAATTATGAATTTTCACCATTGTTAATATAGTCATTGAACAGTGATCACATAATCAGTATAAATATAGGGCTTTAACAAATAGAATTTACATGAACAAAGGAAGCAATGACCTCATCCTGTAGACGTGACCCATACAAATCCCATTTATCAGATCTCAGAAAATTGGTTGCGTCTTTGGGCTTCGCTCTTGACCAAGCCCAAGGCGATCTTGAATATGTTAAGCTCAAGTGGGACCGCCTGCGAGAGAAGTGGAATTTGATAGAGATTACCACCCGAGCATTGTTATCTGAGCCACCCCAAGAGTATGTCACCATCGCACACCTTACTCTTCTTTCATATGCGGGTGTTATAAGGGTTTATGTAAAAATACCTTAGCACTTTGGTTATGTACATTATTTTTGTATATAATAATGAATACACTTTCGTTTTATTATTGTTACCTTGTAAAAAGTTTTTAAAGCTCAAATATTATTTTTAGTTAAAGTTAAACTAAGAAATCTATTTTGATGAATTAATGGATTTTTGAATTAAATTATATTTTAATAGAATATTATTATTATTATAAATTTAATATTTATTAAATATAAATGATCGTATAATTTTATGAACGCAATCGTAATTTTTATTAAGGTTTGAAAGCCATTTTTGTCAAAACCCATGAATTTTTGATAAATGTCAGTTTTTAATTTAAAATGTGAAAATTAACATATTTAGAAAATTATTTAGATAAAATTAATATTATTTTTGTAATCAGGTCATAAAAATTATCCAACAGTGAATTTTTTATAATTTTCTAAGACAGTCAAATTTTTGGGTAAAAATTAAATACCGTTTAAATATATAATGTGTTTTATGACATCATAATGACCCTATAGTGATGTAATAAAATACTATAAGATTTTATTTCGGCCATTATATGTTTTAAAATTAAAATAATGTGGCTTTGGGTTTGTTTGACTTATTTTACAAAGCATTAATGGACCCTTCAATAGTTATTAAACATCTTGTATTTTTAAATTGTTTCCCTCGGGAGTGTGAATCACCTCCTCATAATCATCATCATTATTTTAATAATTTAAGACATTGGCATTAAAAAATATGGTTTTTCCACTTCCCTTTTTCAAATAATATGGTCAAAAACCATGGGCTGGTTTTTTGGTTTGGATTAGTTTAATGTGAGGTGTCCCAAACCTAAATAATAAAGAATTCCCTCACCTTTCCTATATAAACCCACCCAAGATCCCACTTCCTCCTCACTCAAAGCCTTTGTATTTCGTCCAAACTCTGACCAACTCTCTCTATAATCCTCTCAAGGTTCCCCAAGCTCCCAAGAAGTCTCTCTCACACCTCTCTCAAGCCTTTGGAAGCCACTTCCAAGTAAGGGTTTTTGTTCCTTTCTCATTTTTGTCCAATATTTATTAAATTGTTATGCCATTTTAATTTCAACTATAAATGCTGGGGTATGGTTTTTCACCTTCCCCATACTTCACAATTTATATTTGAATGATGGGATACCCCTTTCTCTCTCATTAAATTACTCCCATGTACACCCGTTACTATGCTGAAATTCTGAAAGGAATTTCTCTCTCCTCATTTACATTCAAGAACTTATTTTATATCATGAATCTAAATTACATTAAATTTGTTGGGACATGTTTCTATATGCCCCCCTTACGTTCCATGTCATGTAAATATGATGAGACACCCCTTTATCTCTCATGAACCATTTTTATGATTTCTTATGTCACACCGTTATGTTGCTGAAATTGCACCGCACTTTTCCAAGCCAAAGTCATTGTGTAATGAATACCATGCCCATTTCTATATCAAGGTTATTCAACATTATTCACATTTACTTATTGTTTAAAGAGTTTCATGTATGTATTAAACATTCTTTTATCATGGAATAAAATATTATGTTGAATGATTGAATGTTTTATGATCCATTTGGCACACTGATGCATGAAATGAAATGTTTAAGAAGGGTTCTCCCTTATATCGCTCCAATGCACTGGGTTAAGTATAGTATCATGATACGTTATGTGCAATGGGTGTTTACTCATTCCAATTCAAGTTCAATAAAGTTTTACTCATGCTTCATGTGCAATGTGGATTTACTCTTGCTCCATGTGCAATGTGCCTTGGCTCATGCAAATTCCAGGTTAAGTGTTGTTGCCACATTTCCGTGTAATGATTATCATGCTTTATCATGACTTTATATACATTATTATCTTGTTCTCTATTGATATTCCTATTGTTTAACATGTATTTCATTCCTCATGTTATTCCATGTTTATTCCCTTACTGGGCTTTATAACTCACCCTTTTCTTATGCATGTCCTCAGGTTATCCCATGCAATGCTATATATGAGGGAATTTATTGGTCATGTAAAGGAAGTTTTAAATAAATATGTTTCATGTTTTATGTTATAAGTTGTTATGTAATGATCCTAATCCCCAAAGACACTAGACCTCTCAATATTCTATGTTGTATCTTGTGAATTATATGTAATACATCATGTTTAAGTGTGTAATAAAAAGCAGGGTTGTCATATGTTCCATGGTGGGTATCTCCCTTGGAAACTGATACCTTCAATCTAAATTACATCTTATGACTACTCAGGGCATTCCATAGGAGAATGAATAGAAGGATTAAGTCTGTCCAATCTAGTAAAAGTGAAAATATCCATATGAAATTGGCACCATATCCATAATTCATTATTTGGTTAAGTACATTTAATAGTCATGAATATTTAATAATTTAATAGATTCCTTTCATACCATGTCATACTAATTGACAAGGATAAATAGAACATAAAAACATTTGGTACTTTAATTAATTAATCAATTATTTGGTTCACTCATTTACATTTCATAAGCATAACAAGGTTGGATAAGGTTGTGCAACCATAATAAATTCATTTATAAATAACTAGGAAAAATGATATTTATAAACATAGTTTCCATTTAACATTTAAATTATTCACTACTTGTTCTTAAGAACTTACCTTATAAGGTTCAAGTGACATATACATGTAATTTTACTTTACAATTCATTATCCATTTACTTAAAGGATGCTTACAATTTGAAGGGTCAAGCCACACACCCAAATTTTTTGTTAGATACACCCACATGGGGTTACCAAGTCATAATTAATGAAGAACACTACTTGGGGTAGAGAACATTGAGGTCACAACCTCCACCAACTTGATGATCACCTATATGATGGGCTATAGAATATAGACATCATGATTATAAGAATGGTGAATGAGTTAAATAGAAAACTCCCTATGAAATTGGAATGCACATAATGAAAAATGATTATAAAACGGGGATACATGAAGGATGAGTCAATGACTTCCTACATCAATTCTATAAATTTTTCCTCATCCAGTATAAGCCTTTTGTTTGGCCTAGATTGGAAGAAATATGATGAATGGTTCGATGCCCTAAAAATAGGGCATAAAATACTCCCACAAAATAGGATTGTCCAAGGAGGAAAAAGGTACTAATCAACAAGAATGAATGGATTAATAGGAGGTATCCTATGTGATGATAAAATAATGAATAAGAGTATAGATGAAGGATCATGAGTAAAAATTATGAAGGTGGGAACTTGGGATCTCCATCGTAAAGGAGGAGATCTTCTTTTTCCGGAAGTAGGAGATACAAGGATGGGGTATGGTTTAATTTTATTAAAGAAAAAATGGTCTTTTTACATAAAAATATATGGTTTTCATTGTTTGGCTGCACTATTGGCCAAAAAATGCACCAACCTTGCACCTCCCACTCTTTAATGAGGTACCTCATATGATTTCATGAACACGATTTGACTAAAAATGGGTAGACCATGTTTCACCCTCTATGAAATTTTGTAGAGATACTCACAGTTTCATGTTCCGTCCTCTTCAAAATTTCCAAAAACCACGTGAACTAGTTTTTTTCTAAACCAACAAAGGTTAAAAGCTCCAAAAAAAGCCTCAGACACTTTGAAAACAACCATGAACTCATTAGGCATCCATATTTGTTCCAAAACAAATAATTAGACTAAACTTTATGGCTTCCAAACCATAATGATAAACTAGTTTCTTATAGAAACAATGTCTATCCCCTATTAAAATATATTTTCATTTATTATAATATAATTTATTTAAAAAAACGATATGATAAAAGAGTATAGAAAAAAAAACATTTTTAATGATAAGATTCAATTTTCAGAATTTCATTAATTGGAATCTGCATAAACAACAATTAAAATTCTTGTAGATATTGATGATATGGAAATTAATAAATATAAATTCAAATTGATAAATAGGCATCTAGTTGTAATTCAATAAAAATTAATTTTCATAATGGGATAAAATTGATTCATCTTATTCAATATGGTTGGTTTTCTCTATTAATGAACTCCAGGTTCAATTTAGAAATCTATCTAATTATTTCAATGGGACAAAATAAAAAAATTAAAATAAATTACTCTATGATGGATATCTTACTAGATGCTGTATAATTTTTTGTGACCATAATATCCTTAGATCACTCAATGAATATATTTATCACATTCAATTCTCTATATAGTGAAAAAAAATAAATGGGAATAAGGTGGTTCCTCAATGATTTTATATTTGATAATTAGGGTTGAGATTTATTCCTCAAAATAGAAGGTCCCTTAAAATTTTCTCAAGATTTATGTAAACACATCCTGATTTCAACTTCTTTTTCATTTCATATTTTAGAATTTAGGGGATCATGGAATTATTTATCTATTCAACTTTAAACTTGGATGAAATATGATTCTTCACATCAGTATGTATTGAATTTTTTTTCTTTTTTTATTCTAAAAATTCCTTTATAATTCTAGATGGTCTATCTAGATGATTATTTATTCTTTTGGAAAATACTCAATTTTATATTTGTGTCTTGAATCATTATTTATTTCAATGTTCTTAATAGAATTGGTCCCTAGTGATTTTCCTTTTTCTTTAATAATTTTTACTATCCAAGTATCCATGAAAAGCATGTATAATCTTAGTTTCTTTTAATTTTTCTCATTCCACAAAAATATTTAATATAATTTAGGGTATCAATTTTAGAAAACCACCCATGAGATTTATGTTTTTGATTTGGATTTCATGCACCAAATCAATAATTTCAGTTATTTTGGATATTGACTCTTATGATTTAGATTTCATAGAATAACATTAAAATTTTAGGAATGTTATAAAAGGATCATTATTTATCCCCTTTTTCCAAAATATAAGTATAATTTCTTTGATATAAATTCTTTTTTAACATTATTCTTGGTTGTAGCCAACTACTCAATTTTCTTAAGTATCTTAATCTACATAAACCCCATGCAATAGTTATATATTTTATCCCTTTTCAAATAAAATTTTTATTTTCTATTATTCTTATGAACATATTCATAGTACATGGATGATATATACCAAAAGTCATCATAATTGTGAAAAACATTTCAACAATAATTGTAAAAATCATGAAGACATAGAAATATTATTTTAATAGATAGATTCTTCTGTATCTATGAATTCTTCTTTAGTTTGATAATATTTCTTTTCACAAACATTTGGTCCACCTTAATATCGACCTTCTATAATCACAATTAAATAAAAAATTATTCCAATAGTCAATAGACTAATTACCAATCATCTAACAACATAACAAGTAGCCAATAAATCTTGATTTATTATTCTATGAAACAATTTGGATGGATTATACATTTTTTTGTATCTTGATATCATAGTTCTTCATTTGAAATTTATGTGGGGAATAAGAATTATTTTCCTTATTCACATTAACCATTGATGATATGGTGGATTTTTCATTCATATTCTTCACCCATATAATTCATGTAATTTATTTTAGTTTAAAATTTATTTATCTATAGATAATATGAAGGTATTGTTTCCACTATAATGGGTTTTATTAGAAGTAAGACTATTTTTAATAATAATATTAGAAACTTTTATTTTTTTTGTAGCTTGGGTAGTCTGAGCTTTTTGGAATTTCTCAGTTACCAAATTATCTTCTAATTCTAGACACTTTAGGTTGAGATTCATATTATCATATTTAAATGATTTCAATTCCTATTCTATTGACTTTTCATTGTCTGAATATGATAATCATTAATGTTTTTCTACAAGTATATAAATATCCATACAGTTAATTATATTTTCATTAACATCAATATTTATATCTATTAAATTTGTATAGGTTTTGTAGAGTTTCTCTAAAATAAAAAACACTTATATAAAATATTTCTTAATCACACAATTCTCAAGAAAAACTTTGATTAATTTATCTTCATAGAGAGTGAATCTTTCATAAAAACTGATGTAAACAATTAATTTGATTCTTCAATGAAGGGGAATCTTCCATTAAATATCATTAAATTTTCTCCATTGTTTTTTATTTTCAACAAATAACTATTGAAATTAATGATATATATTTAGACTATTTAAGTGTATGTATCATCTATGTAAGATTTTATTCATTAAAAACTTTCTCACACACATTTCCTTTCAATTATTCCTTAATATGGGAGATATTTCCATTGAAAACTAAAATATTTTTTTCCTTGACTTAAAAAAGTGGTGTAAGATGTTTGAATCTTTGAAGATTTTTTGTTAATGATTTCTCAAAAACAGTATTTTCCTATTTTGGTTCTATATTTTCATCATATACTTCTTTAATGTATTCAAATTTATAATATACATCAAAAATAGGTTCATTATTTAGATAATATTTGTAAGGAAATGAGCTTGATGTACATGGAAATTACGTTAATTTTGAATAATACGTGATACATTACAAAACTATATGCCCAAAGACCATATTAGTTTAGTGTATTTGGATACTCAGAACAAAATATTCTAACATGGTTAAATATCTTAAACATCTCCCATAAAGATCTTCCCCTTTTGTTTTCTTACCTAAAAACATTATTTATATCCTGGAGAAATGAAAACATAAAAATGGTGGCTTAAATTCTCGGTACGTATAAACATGGAAAGCATAAAACAAACCATAAAAATTTGAATGTAAAAACATGAATATAAAGTTTAAACATCCAATTCTTATGTCATAAAATAAAGCTTGGCAGTACATAAGGAATAAATCATAAAGGAACATTAACTATTATAGAATATTGTTTTCATAAAACATGTAATTGTGGAAAATTAATAATCACATAATATTATTTCCATAGTATCCATGGAATTGATTCCAAGACTATCGTAGTGGACATAGTCCATTACTGAACAACGTTTACTGGCTGTTCCAACCATGTATTACTAAACCTGATTTAATTTCCATATCAGTAATGCATATCTCATAAGATATAAATCTTTACCCAATGAATTTTAGGGAGATATAGGTCCCACCCATATCATAATTAAATCATTCTATCATGTTTCAAAAAAAACATTCAGCATAGCATAACTAATGAAATAAAATTGTGGGTTTAAACATCATTTCATCATAAGATAATACATATACGATAAATGGATTTCATAAAAATAATTACGTCATAAAAAAATACAATCAAAGTAATAATAGCGGTAGAAACATAACCCTATGTAATCTTAGTAGGAAAATAATTTTGATAAAACACATGAGCTTAATTCTTGAGGAAATAGCCTTTCTTCTTTAAAAACATTTTCTTTTTTCAAATGCCATAAAATTTTAAAAGATAATAATTTTTTTTAAAATAAAAATGAAATATTGTAGAGGAATATTCATAGAAATAAGGTGTTATAAAATCATTAAAATCCATTAATCCCATATAAGTTAAAAAAACATTCTCCTCATACTTTTGATGGAAGGTCAAAAAGTACCTCGTATGGTAAACAAAAGAAATATTCCTCCAATACGAAGTAGTAAAAGTAAAAAATGGGTAAAATGACTATAAAAATATATATAATAATAGTAAAAAATTTCTTTACAACATTTATAGAAAACATGAACATGGATGATAAATATACCCCCATTAAATACTTATGCATAAACAATCTCAGATAAAAATGAGATTGCAAAATTATCTCTTACCATAGGTCTGATTTCTTCTGTATGTATAAAAAATTCTTATATAGTGGGTTTAAGTATATTATTAACTTGTAACATAACCATAATAATATTTATTATATCATATATGATTCGCTTAGGACTTTATATTTCTCATCCATTGGTCAATTCCATGTTAAAAAAACATTTTGGGTAATAATAGTTTTATTTATCATAAGTGTTTTGAAATGTTATTCTTGATATTATATATTATATCATGATTAAATTACTTCAGTAATGTGAAAAATTAATTATATATCATATATATTTAGTATATATATCTATATAATAGATAGGTAAATGAAATAGAATTTAATGTTCAGGGAGACGGTAGGCTATACGTACACATAAACCCTATTTTCATTTCCTTATTGAATTGAATGGTAGTAAATGAAATATATATATATATATATAATAGAATTAATATTTCATATATCTCATTATTTTTTATAATCTACAATTTATAATAATTCTGGAATTGTAAACATGGAGAATGAATGTCATCGTGTCGTGGAGACGGTAAGCCATGTGTACGCACGAGTGACTATATCATTCCCATAGTTGATGAATGGTATTAGATCAGATGGTGTATACTATATCATAATTAGTATCATGTTATAATATTCATATATAGTTATTATTTACACCATTATACCCATCCATGTAAGGTGGTGGTGAAAAAAAGATTACACCACGGCGCGTAGACGGTAAACTATACATACGCACGCGCTGTGATTTCATTTTTCATAGGATGGATAGAAGATGAAATTGGGATGTTTCATATTTTTAATTACATATAAGTTTATTATTGATAATTATTTTATTAATATATAATTAAAAACTGATGAATATGAAGTATTAGAAGAAATAAATTTGAAACAATCGATAGAAGAGATTATCTCTTCCTCGACCTGCCTCCTTTAAACATCATCTTAGTGCCCTAGAGTTGTTCTTTTTAGAAGAAAAGAACCACTAGAATATTACTATGAAAGTTTTAAAGGAAAATGGTTAGGGTTTTGAAAAGCTTGAAGGCTCAAAATGGAGTAAAGAGGAGGGGGAGAAGGTTCCCTTTTATAAGAGAAGAGAGGGGCACTTTAGGAAACTCTCAAAAATATTAATTTATTATAAATTCCATTTAGATTAAAAATCATCAAAAACTAATTTAATATTAATATTAGATGGATTTGGTTCTAATACACATCATCCAATATTTTTTGGATAATTTTTGAATATTTTTTTATCGTTATCTTTTTGGTTTAACCCTTATTTTACCATTTCTAATCTTACCGTGATATCATGTCTATTTTGGACCATATTCATACTTTAATTTTTTTTAAAAATCATAACAACATTTTTTTTTCGAAAACATGGAATTAAATAATCCCTAATATGTCAATGTAATCTAGAATATTCGTGGATGGCATCAAAATGTTCTAATTAATTTTATTTTAATATTTATAAATTCATTTATTTGAATTATTGATTAAAGAGGTAATCACTACATCCTAATTCTGTCATAAATAAATATTTTTTTCTAATGTATAAAAATTATTTACAAAATACCATCATGTAGGAAATCTTTTTATATTTATAATGAATATTTTTAGACATAGCTATCAGTTATATAACCCTATATTAAAATCTATTTAGTAAAATATACATGGTTAGCTTATAATTTTCTTTACTTTTAATTAATTCTTCTAATATGTCATTTTCACATCCAAGTGAATCCATGGGGTCCCCAAATCGACCCAAGGATGAACAAGGTCACAAATATCACATAAAATAGGATTATGACACGTTTTAGGGTAGTTGTATACTATTAATGGTTTATTGTTTACCCTTATTTACAAGATTTACCCTTTAACAATGGTAAATAAAATAATTACTGACGTTCCTATTCATAATGTCTAAAAATAAAATTTACCAATTTAAAAAATTTTAACCTTATCATTCCAAATATGGAATTAATTTTTCCAAATTCAAAACATAGAAGTTACAGTAATGCATTTAAAAATAATTTTCATTTTCAAAACCAAAAATCATGTTTTAAACAAGTACAATCTACTAAAAGATTGTCATGTGTTTATGTCTAATTTAAAAGTGAAAGTACTTCCATTGAAAAAATTGGATTAAATTATGAATATTATAATCCATTTAGACTTTAAAACCAATTAATAAGATAATATAACTATATAAATAAATTATATTAAAATGCAGTTTTGAATTAAAATGCATTATTTTTCACTATTCATTAAAATTTTCATTTTATTAGTAAAATACCAAAAATTCAAAAAAAAAGTAAATTTTTATGTCCCGATTTTAAATAAGTAGTTTGTTTTGTAAAATTTCACTTATAAAAGTGTAAAAAACTATATTTAAAATGGTTGAGCCATCAAAAGGTAGTAAAACTGTTTTTTAGAATACTTCTTTTATCATAAAGTTGATTTTGTTCTCAAATCATGTTCTATAAAGTGTGTAAGATGAATTATAATGTTATTGGATTGTAAATTTTGTTAATAATATTCATATAGGGCTAGTTTATATCTAATTAAATAATAATATTTTAATAATATATCTTTTTTTAGTGAAACTTGGTATCACGCACAACGCAAGTTATCGAGGAAGGCCGCTCTTGCTTATAACACAAGACAAGCCAGTTTTGTGTATAACATAATCCAAACTTATTTCATTTATACAATGAAACAAATCAATACTCATTGTTTTGTGAAATGAATTCTATAAAAATAAATTTAAAATGTGTGTAACACAAGCCAAGAATAGTGTAGCATAAACAGTTTGCTAACATGGTGTTGTGTATAATGAAATGTAATCTTGGTGTAGTGTAAAACACAAGACATCAAAAAATTTAAAAAAATCCATCTCATAAAATCTCGTGGGTGATACATTAAAATGATTTTCCCTCAAAATTCTTCAGGGTTATAAATCATTTACTACATAAAATATTTCTTCATGGAAACCCACATCTTAAAAAGGGATACTAAAACATAATTTTAAAAAGGAAAGTTAGAAACATAACAGTTTCCCAAAGTAACTCATCCCTGGGTAACATTTATGGTTTCATGATCTTTTTCTTAAAGTATAATAATTTTTTATGAGAATAAATACTTACTTGATTTTTGTAAAATCTCACAATTGTTTATGGATTGAACAATTTCCACTTAATCTCTTATTTAAAGAAATGATGTTGAATTTGTCATTATTGAAGTGTTAGCAGATCTTAAGATATAATAATATGTCATTCCATCGGTCTCAACAAAAAAATTAGCATTGGTATTAAAATATGCATAAGGCCAACTATTGTGAGATATTACAATAATCTAACAAACTTCAACTGGAATATAACTTATACTATCCATAAATGGAAAACAACACAATTCTTACATAAACCCAAATTATAATACTTTAGAAAGAGGTGATCTAAATCAACATAACATTTATCTCTCATATCTCATAAGTTAGTTATTGGTTTTCACACTCCAAACATATGAATACCTTAATCATGTATTCTCTAAAAAATTGTAATGACATGAATTACCCGAGAACCTTAGTGAAAAATGAATTATATCAAAATTAACTCTTTACACACACCAAAAATACCAAAAATTCTATATACTCAAACCATGATATCACTTTTTCCTTATACCAGTCAAGATGTCATTAATATTATCAAAAATCTCATTATCTCCTTGTCCTTTCATTATGCGTATATCACGTTCTTTCCAAAATACCTTAATTACCTTTCATGGTTACCATTACCATTCAACATATACATGCAAATACATAAGTAAAAACAATAGTGTAACAATCCTTAGATGTTTCTTTATTCCATTATATCATACATTATTCTTGATAAACATGCAATCATTCCATTATCATCTTAAACCGTTGACCGAGATTTATCATTTTATTCCTAAACACTTATTTCATCTCATATATCATTTTTAGTCTCTTCATCTTCATCCACAAAAATACTACACATACAACCATGATGATTATCTTCATGATATTTTCATTTAGGGAACCTATTTTCATAATGCTCGTACATTCTACATTTTAAAAATTTAACCATTGTTGATGTCTTTGTAAAACCATTATCCTTGTCCATTTTTTTAACGAAACCTTTTACTTTGAAATTACTATCTTTGTGGACTTTGTTTCCACACCCAAATAAACTTCCGGTACCATTGAAACATTATCTTTGATTCATCTTCCTAAATTATTTACATGAGAAAAATTTCACTTTCTCTCTTCTATGATCACCATGAAACTCCAAATTTCACTGATTAGCTGCTTCGGGAAACTCACAAGAGTTGAGTATATTGAACATATTATAAGATTTTTAATTTGGGATAATGATGGTTTTTTTCCTTCCAACTCCCATTTAATTTTTTTATCAGGAAGAATATCATTCCAATTTCCATCATGTTCTCAATTAACATGAATCCTCTTGTTTCCGTCCATTTTCTAAAACCCAAAAAGAATTGTGTGAGTGGTTAAAATAATACTAAAAAAATGTAATCAAGGGAGAGTAATTTCAATCTCTAACATATTACATTTCATCCTAGGTTATTCATTATCGTTACCTTAATTTTAGGACTTTATCCTCTTGTTTGACTTACCCTTAGGGACATACCTAGTCATACCATAGAAACATCTCTTGGGATCTCACTAAAGTATTCACATCCTAGTATCCAAAATATTGACTAAACTTTCCCTATAAAACCAAATTTAATGACCCAATATTGATTTACATGGACATTAAATTTCTTTTTATAAATACTTAATACATTATAAAAATATATCCCCAAAGAACAAATTATTTTATTGTATTTTTAAACACAAAACATAATCTTCTAACTCGGTGAAAGATCTTAAAAATCTACCATAAAGATATTACATTTTTTTACTATCTAAAACCTTTCTTTATATCCTGGGGAAAAAAATAAATAGGATTAGATCAAATTCCCAGTAACGGTAAACAAGGAGAACATAAAATATACCATAAAAAGTTGAACTTTAAAACAAGAACATAATGTTTACAAATAAAAATATTGAGTCATGAAATAAATCTTGGAAGTACGTAAGGCATTGATTGTAAAAGAAAATTAACCATCACAGAATAGAATAGGAATAAAATATGTAATTTTGGAAAAATAATAATCACATAATATGACTTCCATAGTAGCCAAGGAATTTATTCCCAGACCATCATACTGGACATAGTCCATTACTGAACCAGGTTCACTTAGCATTCCAGCAATATATTACTGAAACAAATTTACTTGCTGATTCAGTCATGTATATCTGATGAGATATAAATAATTAACCAATTCATTTTAGGGAGATATTGGTACCACCCATCTAATAATGAAATCATTCTTACATGTTCCACAAAATATAAAAACATTCACCATAGCATAACCCATGAAATAAAATGAATTTCTTAATCATCATTTCATCATAACATAATCCATATAAGCTACATGGATTTCATAAAATTAATTCCATCATAAACAAAATAAAATCATAATAATAATAGGGATATAAACATCACCATATTTCATATTAGTTGGAAAATAATTTTGATAAAACACGTGGTCTTAATTCCTGAGGAAAATATCATTTCTTCTTTAAAAAAATTTTCTTTTTTCAAAATGCCATGTAATTTTAAATGATAAAAATTTATTTGAAAATAAACATGAAATAGTGTAGAGGCATATTAATTTAAATAATGAGTTATGAAACATAAAAAAAAATCATTCTGTATAAGTTATAAATACCTTCTCCTCGTAATTTTGACGGAAATGTCAAAAAGTACCTCGTATGGTAATAAAAATAAATATTCATTCAATACCATGTAGTAAAATTAAAAAATGTGTAAAAATGACTCTAATAATAATTATAAGAATAGAAAATATTTTATGAAAAAAATTATAGAAAACATTTACATGGATGATAAATATACCCCCATTAAATACTTACACATAAACAATGTCAGATGAAAATGAGATTGCAAAATTATCACTTACATTTGGTCGGATTTCTTCTATATGTGTCCGAAACACCTATATATTGGGTTTAAACATATTATTAACATATAAAATAACCAAAATAATATTAATTAAATCTTATATGATTCAGTTATGACTTTATATTACCCGCTCATTTGTAAATTCCATGTTAAATCAAAGTTTTGGGTAAAATGGTTTTATTTATCGTATGTGTGTTGAATTGTTATTCTTGGTATTATTACTTTTATAATGATTTAATTACATATATAATATAAAAAATTATTTAATTACATCCATAATATAAAAAATTATTTATATATCATATATATTCAGTATATGAATATATATATATATAATTGATAGATAAATGAAATGGAATAAACCATTCATGGAGACGGTAGACCATAAGTACATATGAACACTATTTTTATTTCCTTACTATAATGAATGGAAGTAAGTAAATGAAATATATATATATATAGTGCAATTATTATGGTATATATTTCATGATTATTTATTATATACACTTTAGAATTATTTTTGAATTGTTGACATGGAGAATGAATCTCATCACGTTGTTGAGACGGTAAGTCGTACATACGCACGTCTGATGATATCATTCCCATAGTTGTTGTATGGTATTGAAGTGGATGGTATTTAATATATAAGAATTAGTATCATGTTATAATAACAATATATAGTTATTTTTTCCACCATTATACCCATCCAAGTAAGGTGGTGGTGAAAAATAGATTACACCACACCGTGGAGATGGTAAGTCGAATGTACGCACACATGGTGATTTCATTTCTTATACGATGGATAGAAGGTGTAATATAGTTGTTTAATATTTATAATAATATATCATTTTATGAGTGATACTAATTTTATTAATTTTTAATGAAACAACTAATGACGAGGAAGTAGAAGAAGAAATGAATTTGAAAGAACCAGTAGAAGAGATTACCTCTTACTCAATGTGAATCCTTTAAATTTACCCTTATACCACTGAAGTTGTTCTTTTGAGAATACCAGAACCACAATAATGTTAATATAGAAGTTTATAAGAGAAATTGGCAGGTTTTGGCCAATCTTGAACTCTCAAAACAGAGTGATGTAGAGAGGGAAGAGGTTCCCTTTTATAAGAGAGGAGAGGGGCACTTTAGGATACTCTCAAAATATTTATTTATTATAAATTAAATATAGATTAAAAATGGTCCAAAACTTATTTATTTCTAATATTAGATTATTATTTTCTAATAAATTTCATAAAATTATTTTTATACATGTTTTGAATATTTTTGTATCTTTATCTTTTTAGTTTAACCGTTATTTTACCCTTTTTAATCTTACCGTGATATCATGTTATTTACAGATTGTGGGTTAATGTAATTACCTTATCATGTCAAATGACCCAAAAAAATTTATTTATGACATGTGTGGACTTATATTAACCATTTTGATGAATATATATTTTTAGGAATTTGATATCATTTAATAAACTAATTTATGTTTTAAGTTATGGATTATGTAAATTTTGGGCACTATTCATATATGAATTTATTTTAAAAATTCATAGATGCCTAATTACTTCGATCCAAAGGCATTAAATAATCCCTAATATGTCAATTACATCTTAAAAATTCCTGGATGACATAAAAATGTTCAAATTAAATATATTTTAATATTTATAAATTCATTTATTTGAATCTTTCATTAATGAAGTAATAACTACATCATATCTAATGTTTAAAAATTATAAATGAAATACCATGATATAGGAAATATTTTTAGATTTTTAATGAATATTTATAGAATAAGATATTATTTATATAAACCTATATTAATATCCATTTATTAAAATATATGTGTTTAGGTTATAATTATCTTTATTTTAAATTAATTCTTATAAAATGCCATTTTCACATCCATGTGAATCCATGGGGTCCCAAAATCAACCCAAATATTCCAATGGTCGGAAATATCTTATCCCATTGGATTAGGAAACGTTATATGATATTTTTATACTATTAAATTATTATTTTTTTACCCTTATATAGTAGATTACCCTTAAACTATGGTAAATAAAATAATTACTGAAGTAACTATTCATAATGTCTAAAAATTAAAAGTAACTATTTAGAAAATTTAAACCTTCTGATTCCAAATATGGAATATATTTTTCCAAATTCAAAACACTTAATTTTATGTAATTAATTTAAAATTAATTTCCATTGTCAAAACCAAAATTCGTGTTTTTATGATGTAAAATGTACCAAAAGATTGACATGTGTTTATATCCAATTTAAAATTGAAATTAATTCCAATAAAAAAAATTCATTAAATGATAAAAATATAATCCAATTTCACTTTAAAATCAATTAAAAATTTAATATAACTATATAAATAAATTAGATAAAAAGGTAGTTTTGAATTAAAATTCATAAAATTTCACTAATCATTGAAATTTTAATTTTATTAGAAAAATACCAGAAATTTAACAAAAGTAATTTTTTGTTTACTTATTCAAATAAGAAGTTTATTTTGTCAATTTTAATCTTATAAATGTGTAAAATACTAGTTTTAAATTGGGTTCGACATCAAAAGGCAGTATATTGCATTTTTTGAAAAATAATTATTTTATCTGAAAATAGGTTCTTTTCTCATATCATGTTCAGGAAAATGTGTAAGATTAATTATAATGTCATAAAATTAAAATTTTTATTAATACTATTCATTAAGGCTAGTTTATATTCTATTAAATTGAAATATTTTAATAAAATATCTTTGTTTAGTGAAACTTAGTATCACTCGCAACACAAGCTATCGAGGAAGGTTTCTTTTGAGTGTAATGCAAGCCATGTTAGTGTTGCGTTTAATGTAAGCTTACTTTGGTGTTGAGTATAAAATTATCCAAACTTATATCATTTATACATTGAAAAATATCTATACTCTCTCTTTCATGAAATCAATTTTATCAAAAGAACATAAAGTTGTGTGTAACACATGCCAAAAATAGTGTTATGTATACTGCAAGATAATACAGTGTTGCATATAGCGCAAGATAATCTGGGTGTATCATACAAAATAAAATACATCAAATAATTAAAAATAATATATATCATAAAATATGGGGTGTTAAAATATTTATTTTTTGAATAAAAATCACTGAGTGATTAAACAATGTCATATTCATCATAGCTAGAACTAAAATCATCAAAAGAATCATTATCAACGGATTTAACTGATACTATTTATTGTCTAAAACATTGACTACATTTGGTTTTATGTGTATCCTCATTCTACTTCAAACTCTTTTCTAGTTTACATACAACATATATATATATATATATTATTTATTGTTTTAATAGAAACCTCCTAATTGGCACCAAAAGAGAGGGTAAATGAATTCTTAATCTGAGAAAACTATGATACTTCTTGAAAATTATAAAAAACACTTTATATATGTATGATAAAAAAATTAAGACAATAATGTAGATCCAATAAGAGTTGAAAAATTTTCTTGTATACCATTTGAGATGCATATTGTATCTTGAAGGTACACTGAGTTGAGGGATGAATCTGTGTGCACAAGATTTACTGAATTCATTTCCTTATACCTTTTATCCCTTTTTATATTTTAACCTATTCACCAATTAGGGTGAATGGTTATTTCCTATTTAATAAAAATAAAACCACATGAAATACAAAATGTAAATAAATAACATTACATATTTTTTTAGGTTTGACCCTAATATGGTTGACTACATCCTTTCTACATTTAGGTAACATCAAATACAATGATTCTACATTAATAATATTTAAATAATTATTTTATGGCCATCTCACCCATGTTAGTTATACTATAATCCCTTAGGGTTTACATATACAACACCAAATGAATACTAAATATTCTATAGTGTCCAATCTATTACAATAATAAAAAACCTATCTTCCTCTTTCAACCTCCTTGACAAGCTGATTTAGTACTATTTCACTCTCACAAAAATTCTACAACAACAGTTAAATGTAATAAATAATTGATGAACCTTATAATACAAGTCTTCTTAAATATTATGATGATATCACTTCCACATCAACTCACCGAATTATTAGAATGATCAACTAAAAAATCTTCAATACAATGCTAATTGACTTCTTCCCTGATTATATAAACAAATGAAATATAAAACATCCTAATTGAACTCACATTTCATTTCTAAATATTTCACATTGAAATTTTACTTTATATACTCCAAAACTATTCTATCCATTCTTCTTGAAATAAAAATAATTCTCAAACCACTTTTATCTAAGGCCTCAATACTACCATATATATTTTTCAAAAAAACCTCAACTCCAATATACAAATTTACATTACATTCATGATAAATCAATCTTTTGGAAGTATATTTGTTCCCACATGTATCCATATACCTACAATAATAGAATAATTGAAGTTATTCAAGCAAGTTGAGTAACATGGTTTTTATATCTGGTATATTCTTTCAACTCTCAAAGAGTCTCTATTTATAGTCTTCATGATGAGTTAACCTTTAACATGGCCTCTAATTATATTATTCTAGTATAAACACAATATTTGATTTATTCCTCATAGTACTTAAGATATGTGGAGGTTTTGTGTATTTGGGCTTCCTTATGAGTAAGAATATTTCATCATCCTTCGTGTGGATGTTATGAATGCTTTAGCATGATTAACACAATCATCAAATAGATCTATCACTCAAATATAGAGGACTGTAAAGTATGTGTTTCACTCTCTTCCAACTTTATCATGACTCTCAATGAACATTCATCTTTACAAATTGGGGAAGAATATTTAAAGATGATTTCCCACTACCTTGGAGATTATAAAATCATTCTTGAATACTCATTGAAATGACCTACTAATGGTACATGATTCAATATAACTCATGAAGTAAATCACTATTTATCAATCATCTTTAAGTATACGAATGATGAAAATAACCATTGAACCTACAAAAAACCTATCTCAGGATTGGTTTTCCATTCATGTTCTTTATCTAGAATTCATTAATTTCCATGCATGGGATTATTATGAGGCTACTATGTAATCATAATAAAATAAGGAATACTATACATATCGAGTGCTTTAATTCTTTGGAAAACATAACACATCAATGATTTTGTATTTCTTCATATAGAGAATCTAAAATTATTATGGGATTGATCTCATAGAAATAGTGTGGTCTTTTTGATCTTATAACATCTGGACATGAAATATATTTGGTGTATAGAATCTCTCATTGGACCATTGTTGAATATGATTTAATGCTAGATCAAATGGTGCTAATTAAAGAGATCAATTGATATTAATTTTATATATAGATGTTAAAGGTGTTTTAATAGTAATCCATGATTTTAAATACCATATCTCTTTTGGGGTTTTCCTTTATTGTCTTAATAAACCACTGTATACACTATATGGCTAGATACAAGTAATTAGGTGACCTTTATGATCCTATCATTGACACCACACAATGTTGACTAAAATATACACTATCCCTCAGCCATGTAGCCTACATAATCCCTTTTAATCAATCATGTTCCTTATCTACCCCATGCACAGACTATATTCCATTAATCCATTGGATGGATTGGTTGGACCAATTTTTAATAAACTCTCATTAGTACATTTTGAGAAATAGGATCCATAAACCCAAAGTAAAATACCAAAATTTAGAACTCTATCACATGCCAGCAAGTGATAATTATGAGACCTCAAGAGTACCTCCCCAGACACTATAGATTTCTGACATGGATAGGGGTGTGATCATTTTAGTTTGGTGACCATAACCCCCAATATGGAGTTACATAACAATGGAAATAAATAATAAAAACAATAAAATCCGAGTAATAAACAAGAAGAAATGATATCTCATAAAATTGGGAAATAAAAGAAATAAAAAATTATCCCATAGTAATGAATCATGTAATGAAAGGTTGAGTTGTAACTAAATGTCAAACTGAAAATAGTAAAAACAAAAGACACAATAACAAAAAATAATCCCAAAGACCTACGTCCTGAACCCCATGTCATGCCCATATCCAAACTCTATCCTCTCTAATAAGAAAATTATTATAAATAATTTCCCTTTCACTTATCAAAGCATACATCCGTGTAATCTACATTGGTACTGAACAAATATTAAATTCGGTGTGAGTAAAACTCAGTAGGTTGACACCACTATTTCTAAAAAAACCATTATGATAATAATTCTATGAAATAAGTGATAAATAGGTGTATTAATTAATCAATTAATACAATATAATAGTTTTCTAGCTTCAAAACCATTCTATAATGCCTCCATTTATTTAATACAACCATGCCAACCATAACCATATATCCATGTAAAATCACATTAAACTGGGCCAAACCTGGTATATAAGAATTTCACCATATGTCCATAAATATACAGGTATATAATAATTTCAACATTTTTCAGGGAATAACCATATAAATAAGAATTTTATAATTTGTTTGGGTATTTATGAACATATAATCATTTCATCATGTGTCAGGGTATATCAAGGTATATAATCATTTTAGCATGTTTTTGGGATTTTTTTGTAATATATGAATTTCATCATGTGTAATAATAATATCCCATCATACATCCCAATGGTTAATTATGAAAATTACCCTTTTTATTAAAATTATACATTAATTTATATATCAAATTATCAAAAAACATATCAATTAACACATTGATTTCCCAACTAAATCTATATAAAGAAAACACCTAAGTCAATTTTCTTGCTAAAAATACATTAAGTCATTAACATTAAACATAGGATTCACTCACCCAGTGAGGTATCCATAATATAGTTTACATCAGAAATTGAGCCCAATGGGATCCTAACAATATTCCATACCATTATATTATATTAATCAAATATTGAAATTAATTAAAGCACATGTTGGGTTGGTGAATTCATAATATATAAAATAATTTACAATTAAAGAGACCATAAGATAAGCCTCGGACTCCATACATTTAACCAGTGGTTAATGTAGATCTTCCAATGAAAAACACCATCATGGTTGAAGGTGAATAATATCATAAGAATAACCTAGATTAACTCTAGTCAGATCAAAATCCCAAATTAAACCAATTTATAAAAGATTAGGCCACATTGAAAAAAGGATGAAGAGAGATAAGGCAAAACCTAATAATACCAACTCACCAGGTATAAGATGTTACAAAATAATATATACAATATAAGAGGAGGCTCCCTTTTTTCCTGGATGACTCCCAGTGTCAAGAGGAGGGACTATAATGATAGAATGAGAAAAGATTCATCTTTACATCCCAAATAAAACTAATTCTTGTGATAAATACATGATGTGTAATAAATTTACATGTCATGTGTTTATTTTTAAATAGGTAGGCTGAAAAACCCATCACCGTAGATTATATTTAACCCTAATCAGCTTTTACACAAGATGAACAGTTTATATGATATGTAACCGCATTACACCCTACACCGGTTCACAATGTGTATAGTGGTAGTTACATATTGTGTAACATGTATTTGGTGTGTTTTTATCCAAAATAAAAAATTCATCCCTATTTCAACATAAGGATGCAAACCACCACCCTGGCCTTCCAAATAATGGAAAACAAACATAATCCCATTTAAGATGTTTATACCCCGACTCTATTAATTCAAATTGACATAAATATTATTACTATATGTAATTTTATCCCAACCAAGTCTCTCCGTCTCTAAAAAATACTCAACCTCCAAGGCTCAAATGAAAAACTCAATGAATTATGTACCTGGAAAATTCAGGATCCAACAACATCCCCGCCATAAAAAAGATCACCCTTGAGCAGCTCTAATAATCACTGTGGCATCTTGGTGAACATGTTTGTCCTGTGATCTCGCATATTAGACTCTATCTACTAGAAATACTCATGAACACGATCATGTTGCCACTAAAATTTAACGAGAGGTATAGTCCTACCCCGTAGATACTTCTCACTATAGTCCACAATTCATATCAGATGCTCCTCGAAGGATGCACAGACACAAAGCTTGATGTCCTCAATGTCTATCACATTAGAAGGGTGATGACAATATTTATGAAGCTGGGACATGTGTAAAATTTAAGGAATGGAATTTTAGAACTGTGGAAGGGTCAATAGGTACAAAACTAGACCAAACCTATCCACTATCTCAAATAGACTAAAAAACATAGGTGCTAACTTTCCCTATTTTCTAATATAATTTCACCCCATAATAGGTTAAACCTGAAGGATAATATAAAGACCAACCTCAAACTCTAGAGGTTTTATCTGATGATTACTGTAGAATTTCTTTCAGGTCTATGTGGTCAGAAACTGCCTCTGGATCAACTGAACCTACTCAAATGTCTCATGCATGAGGCTATTCCCAACAAGTATTGAATCACCTACCTCTAACCAATAGGGATTTGAAATACACAAACTTACTAATAAATCCTCTAAAGTCACCATCAGTAGTGATGAATCGAAGATGTAATTATATGAAAACTTCATGATTTCCATATTATTCTCCATTAAAACAATAAAATAAAAAACACAAGCCCGTGAAATATCTTCCAAAACAGGAATAGTCTACTTAGATTTTCCATCAATATGAGTATTATATTTTGTGATCTAAAGAACCTAGGATATTAGTGATTTTTTAAGACCATATCCAATTCACTATGTGGAAAAAGGTTCCCTTTTTCAAAATATAATCCTCATAATACCTTTTATATGAATTATATCATGCATGTTGATACTACTTAGATCCTCAATAGTGAAAGTCTCCCTAGTTGGAAATAAGTGGGATACCTTCATCAGTCAATACAAGATCACCAATACAACATCATTCTTGTGGGGTTCCTTGGCTAAAACTATCATAAATACCATATTGACATCATCCCATTTCTACTCAGGAATAGGAAAGGCTAGAAAATTCCATCTGGCCTCTGATATCCATCTTTCACCCACTGACATGTAAAATATCTTTCCATAAGGCCTGCTACCTCCTTCTTCATTCTTGACCACCAATATTGTATATGAAGACCATGATATATCTTTTGAAAACTCGAATATACCATCCATCTAAAAGCATGATACTATCCAATCATATCCTTGAACAACCCTGTAGGAACCCACACTCAACCATAGAAAACATGATGAAAAGAATTTCCCAGAGACCATCCTATTGGATTCCACCCACCATATAAGTAGTCTCTCATAACTAATTCCTTCATACTAGATAAATGATCTATCTAGACTCGGTCCAAAGCAATGGGTATAATAGATTTTAAGGTCATAAGGACATGACCATGAGACTCCAAAACCTATAATTTCATGTCTACAATGAGGCCCATCATCATCCACTCATTTCTTAACTCTATAATTACTCATATATCCATTTTCATGCTCAATTTATCAACAATGATGTTTCCATTTCTCAATGTATAAACTAACTAAAAGTCAAAATAATGTAGATACTAGACCAACCTCTTGCACTGAAGGTTTAGGTTCAAATAAAAAAAATATGTACCTGAGGATCTTCTATTTCTTGTGCACCTTAAACAAACCAACCAAATGATAATTTCTCCCAAACATCAAGGAATGTAAAAATAATGTTATCACCAGATCATGAGATGGGTAATTCCACACATGCAGTCTCAGCTGTCTAAAGCCAGGAGAAGCCACTAGACCCCCCTACATCAAATTTTCTCAAAGTCCAACTCTGGTTTCATCACAGTACTCAATATATTCTTTTCCTGGAATTGGTAAATTGAGGATTGGTGATGAGGTTATCCTTATATTCTTCTCTAGAAAATTTCTATCATAAGAATCCAACCAAACAAACATCACTCCCATCCTGGCTAGCCCATACATGATTACTGCTAGACAAGAGAATTGTTGGATAAAGAACTGATAGTAACCTATTATACCTCAAATAATATTAATCTAAAAGACATTTTTTGGTCACTATCAAGATACCAAAGCTCCAAAATTCGTTTGGTCCACTAAAACCCATTCCTCTAAGATGAAATGGGATAAGAAGTGAACCTTATAAATCCATAAAATGAATTTGGTTTTCTTGGTGTAAATACAATTATCTCTCAATGTAAGAAAGACGGTGTCAAGATGTTTTGAATGATCTATTGTTGATTGGGAGTACACTAACATTTCATAAAAAACCACAATAATATGTTTTATAAAATTTTGAGTGATCCGACTTATCAATACCATGAATACCATCAGTGAATTGGTCAATCCCAAGGATATCACTACAAACTCATAAAATCCATATATACTTTTAAAAGAAGTATTAAGTATGTCTGATAGTCTAATCCTCAAATAGTGTCATCCTGATCTCAAATAAATCATGGATATGATCTTAATACCTCTCAATTGGTCAAAGATATCATCGATATATATGTGGATGAGGATTATAGTTATTGAACCTAATTTTTTTAAATCTATGATAATCCATACATAATTGAAAAGTATCATCATCCTTTTAAGGGAATGGTACTGGAGAACCCCATGTATACATACAAGGATGTATAAAAACTTTACCTTCCAGATATTCTAACTAAAATTTCCACTCTCAAAGATCTAATAGTTCAATTCTATAATGAAGGATAGAAATGAGATACGATCCTGATAGTAACTCGACTATGAAATAAATACACCCCTTGGGCGTTATGCTGTATAAATAATCTGGAAAGAAACCATAAAAACATTCTACCACTTGAGGAAAAGAATCTTATTACATTGAAACATTTTCTATATTAATATTAGCTATCAGATCCATGAGAAAATCTAATATGGTCTGAATTGGTCCATCATAACTAGCATTAAGATCCCAATCTCTCTATTGAGAATAGATACCCACTTCAAGACATAAGAAGATAAATCCCCTCTAGTTTCAATCAATATGATATTGGAATGGAAATAAAAATAAATACCAAGAATAAAATCAGAATCTATCATGTCAACACAAATAGTTCACAAAAGAAATAGTAACCACCAATATCTAGAGAAAATACTTCTATAAATTTGATATTTTCTAACTGAGCCCCCAAAAATGTGTCTATAGTTAAGGAACCATCAAATATTTTAATATATAAGCCTATATAATTTGTCAAAAGAGATGATATAAATGAATGTGATGATCCTATATTAAAAAACATAAGAAATGTTAGATGATATGTGATACATACATATGATGGTATATTTTCCTATGTCCAATAAATCCAATGTGTTCTACAGGAAATGAAACTGACTATCCCCTCTTTCCTAGGCTCCAGTTTGATTCCCCTGACCTATCCTCTATACCTGAAACTTCTGCTCCCACACTCAGGTACCACGTCCCCTATCTCAGCCTAAACTTCTAGTGGAACACTAGCTACCATCCATTTGAGGGGATGTTGATTCCTTCCTAGAAATAGGTACATATCTTGGTCCCCATTCAATTATTTTCTATTTTATTCCCCTAAAAATAATCATAGTATACCCATCTCTCCATAATAAAGACACTCCAAAGTGGGTACAGACACTGTGGAAACTTGTGGACCATCTTCCCACACTTAAGACACAATAATTTGACATATTTTTTATATTGATTTCCACTACCTTGACAAATATTCTTAATGTATCCGTGGTAATAACTATCATTGAAATGATTATTTCCAATATAATTAGAGTTCATTGTTCACCCTAAAAAAATAGTTAATCCACTTATCAGGGACTCTCAAAGATTTCCTTCCATGAGGAGTTCATGATTCATTATGTCAGAATAGAAACTCTAAAGAAAAAAAATCACATGTGGCCAAATCTAATTGAAAATAAAATCATGAAAACACCTCACCCTAGAGATATCATCAGTTGTTAAAGATGGAACAAAGAGCAAAAAGTTGAAGAAATTTTCATCTTAGTCCACTAATTACATGCCCTCCTATTTTAGGTGCATGAATTCATTAGCCTTATCATCCCTCAATGTATCCAGATAGAAGTGTCTCGTGAAATTAACCTTGATTTCATTCCATGAAAACTCCTCATACTATATATCCATCTCTAGAATATCCCACCAATGCTTGGTAGGTACACAAAGCATATACACCATAAGCTTCACCCTTCTAAATGATTGTATCCCATGATGTGTAATGATTATATGGACTTACTCAATCTAGATCTCGACAACCTAGGGGCTTCCCTCCCAATTGGACATTGGTGGATGTTCTAGTTTGGACTCTCTCTCCAGCTCTGACAATGAAGGAATAATATGAATTGTGTCTCTTTCTATGCGACACATAACCCTCAAGAAGCTATTCAGAATCTCGACATACATCATATCCTATGGAGAAATAGGAATCTCTAGTGCAATTGTGTTTGGAGTGTGTTGATTAAAAATATCCTAACACTCAACACGAAGATAATGAGGATGCTTTATCTCAACAGGAAAAAAACAGTCCTTAGAACACTAGCAATAAAAATGTCCAACATCAACACGTGACAACAATATATAACCACTACTATTTATTTATATAAAAATGTATCACAACTATTTCATCATGGAATACATATTTTTATCATTTCATTTTTTAGATATACCAGTATCTCATGTCACAGTTCATATTGAAATGTATATAAAAATCAATATATATGTTCTTATCTTGAACAATAAATTTCAATATCTTTACCTATGTTCATATCACAATGATTGAATACACATCTTACACCATACTCAGTCATGAGTGTAAATATCAAGATACAATAATAGCACAAAATCTGTGAGTCACTCAGGGTGAAATAACATTAACAGTAACAAGAAAAAAACATAAAAACAGACCCACCCTTGGTAACTCGTAGTTTCCCCCATATATGGGTTAGATTATCCTATGAAAAGGTTCATTAATAAGTTTCAACACATCCATGTATCCTTTCCAACTTTCCATAACTATAATCCAAAAAATATATATATAATCCTCATAGTTTGATACCACTTTTTAACATTCTTCGATCTAAAACTCTCTCACATGGCTAGAAATGGTTGGTTATAAGACCTTATGTGTGCCTCCCCATACACGAGAGGCTACTGAATAATCGCAGGGAGTGTGATCAGTGTAGTGGGTAGACTATAACCCTATGTATTGATTTATTGAGAAGTAGTGATAAAAAGTAATAATTATATAATTATAGTAATAAAAAAGGGGAAAACGTCTCATACAATTAGGAAATAAAATAAAGATAAAATAAACAAATATAAATCTATCATGTAATGATTAGATGAGATGTAACCAAATTTAAAACTAAAAATAATATAATAAAGAACCAGATAACACTAGATAAATCCCAATACCTGGGTCCCAAAGCCCATGTTTATCCCATCTCCAATCTACAACCATCTAACAAACAAAAAACCATAAACAAATTCCCTTGCCCTTATCCCAACCTACATCCATGTAATCTGCTCGAGGGCCAAACAGAGCCTGAATTGAGTGTGATTATAACTAATTATGTCAACACCACCATTTCTTAAAAAACCAGTTTGATAATAAGTGTATGAAATAAGTGATAAATTTTATTACTAATTAACAAATTAATACAATATAACAATCTAACGACTTTGAAATCATGGAAGAATGTATCTGAGTATATAAAACATCCATTCCAACCATAACCATATATCCATGAAAAACCACAAAAAACTAGGCCAAGACTAGTATATTTGGATTTTGGTATGTGTCAGGGCATAGCCTAATATATAATCATTTCTACACGTGTCAGGCCATATCCCGGTTTATATAAATTTCAACATGTTTTAGGGAATTTCCTCATATATTAGAATTTCCATGTGTTTCATGGAATATCCCTCAATATAATCATTTTAGGATGTGTCATGGAACTGTTTAACATATAATAATTTTACCATTTTTCATCAAAATATCACATCATACATCCCAAGGGTTAATTATGAAAATTACCATTGGTATTTTATTTATTTTTTCATTTATATCTCAGATGATAAACGAACATATCAATAAAAAATCTGTTTCCAAAATGAATATATATCAGGAAAACACTTGAATATCATGACATTATAAACAAACCTTTATCCACTAGCCAACTAATATTAATCATTAGATTCTATCACCCAATAGGGTATCCTCAAGCTAGATCGTATCAACAATTGAATCCAATATGATCCAACCAATAATCCATTCCATGATTAACCTTTAATCAAATATTTAAATAAATTAATGCGCACATTGTGTTAGTGAAATGATAATATTTCATATAATTATCAATTAAACTGACAATAGGGTTAGGTTTATACTATTTTACTCTAACTGGCGATTAACACAAGGCTTCCTACAACCAAAACAAACTAAGATGATATAATTGAATATTTGAAGAAGTTACTAGATTAACTTTGGTGAAGATCAAAACCCAAAAACAAAACCACAATCAAAATATTACACTACAAAGAATAAAGGATGATATATGATAAGGGTAAATAAAACCAAATCGAATCATAAGGGATCAGATATGGAAAAAGAATGTATAGAATGGAAAAAGAGGCTCCAAATTCAACTAAAATCCACCAAAGGTCGATAGGTGGTGATGAAACAAAATAATGAAAATAGAATAATCCTCACTTGCCACATAAAACTGATTCTAGTGATAAATACATTGTATGTGATACATTTACATGTCATGTATTTCTATTTAAATAGGTACACCAAAATACCAGTCACCATAGATTATATTTACACCAACTCAAATTTTACAGGACGTTAATGGTTTACAGAACATGTAACCACTACTTTCCCTTCACTATTTCACGATGCTTATATTAGAAGTTACATGTATTTTAACATGTACACGACATGTCATAATCAAATAGAATGTTATTAGCCCAGTTTCTATATAAGGAACTCAACCACCTCAATATCCTTCTAACGCAATGAAAAACCTCATAATCACTTTTAACACATTTATACCCATACTCCATTCATTAAACTTAATATCATCCTTGATCATTAGGTCATTTTTATCCAAAAAAGTCTCTCTATCTCTGAACAAGACATGTAAACTAAGGGTCAAAGGAAAATATCAGGGAGGGGAATACCTATAAAATTACAGATCTTACACCAAAATTATCCAACAAAATTATCAATAGAAATATTTTAATTAATTACATATATTTTGTCTTCACAAATCATCATCATTTAAATTTTCAATTATAAATATCTACATGACTATTTCATTATTCAAAATCCTCATCAGATATTATCTTCTTATTTTTATTTGATGAAAGGAATGTTTTTTTAACTACAATTAGGTAATGTCTAAGAAATTATTATACAATTTCAATAACTGTCCCATGTGTATTATTCTATTATTAAAGAATAATCTATTTTTATCTAATAATATTTTTTTTCATCACAATATTTCTCAATGAATATTCAATTGATAGTAATTACAATTTTGAAACTATGACTTTTTTATGATTTTTTTTATCATGTATGGGAGAACTTATTGTGCTTCATTCATGGGGTTCTCCCACTTCAACCAGAAAATATTGACATTATTGTTGATAACAATACTAGAAACAAAATCTATTAGGTTCTTAGATGTCCTCATTTTCATTTTTTAATAACCAGAATAGATACTTAAATGTTTCATAGATAAATATTCATTTATCACCAAAACTTTTGAAAAATTATTTTTTCTTTTGAAGTTATTTTCTTTAACCCTTATTGTCAATTAATTCAAAGGAAAATAATAATGAAATATTTTACTCATCTTTTGAAGAAAATTTTAAATTTTCCATTATCATCTTATTCTCTTTCATTCTCTTTCTTCATTTATTCTATTCTTTTCATAAGTGATTTTATTTTAGTGAAATAAGAATTGATCTTATTGAGTGAAGGAAGACATCATTTTTCTTAAATAAATGATCACAAATTAATTAAACTATATAAAAACAAGATAAAAAAATATAGAAATATTGAGGGATTAATCTTTAAAAAATATATCAATAAATGTTCAGCATATAATAACAATACTAGAAACCTTATTTCTATTTTTGTTTAAAATAATTTCAACTAATATATAGCATTCATCTAAAAATATATTGAAAACATTCAAGTGAAAGAGTGTCTATTCCATTTTAAATAAAATTTTATTTTTTAACTCAAAAGTATATTTTTATGACAAAATGATAGAAAAATATGGTAAAAAATTCATTTATTAAGATTCAATTTATAGATTTTTTTCTCATTGGAATAAACATAAAAAATCTTTTCTAGACCGATAGATATTCATGACATGACAATTGAGAGGTGGAAATTCTAACTGGGATATAATAATTTCCTAGTTATTGTTAAAAACATCATTTCCTTAGATGGATTAACTACTTCCATCATATTAATCCTGATTGGTTTTCCACCTAAATGGTCTCAAAGCAGAATTTTTAAATCAATTGAATTTTTTCTAGTGGAAAAAATTTCACAAAGTAAAATATATTATTCCATGATATATATATTCCTAGATGATATATAATGTTTCACAGAAATTATTTCATTAAAAATATAAAAAAATATATTCCTTGAATTCAGTTCCCTGTATAGTAAAACTAAAAAATACATGGGAATAATTTGGTTCTTTACATGTTTTTAGATATAGTAGTAGGATTGAGATTTAATTTTCACCATAGAAAATTCTTCCAATTTAGAATTGGATATGTGAAAAAAATTTATTATTTATCCCTATTAAACTTCCCATATTTTAGGATTTATGTATATAATGGAAATCTCCACCTCCCAAGATTTCATCTCTCATGTAATAGACTTCATAACATTTCCATGAAATGAACTTTAATTATTCTATTCATACTCCAACATCATATCCAATTACAACTTTAATGAAAAGGGGATTAAAAATTCCTTCAGTATACATTTAATTTTCGTTTTTTATAGAATCTTTTTTATTAATATTATTAGTATAATAATTTACTGGTCCTTTTCAATTCTACATCAATAATTTTGGTTCTCTCAGTATCCATGTAATGAATCTATTTTGTTTGTTCCTAAATATTTTATACCATTCAAAATTCTCTTTAGTAGAATTTGTGTTATCACATTTACAAAACCTCTCATGGAATTCATGTTTTTAATGTTAGATTTCATAAACCAATATGTCCTTTAATTTATTTATAAAATTTATACACTTTTATACTTTATATTTCTTGTACTGACATTGATATTCATGGCCTATTTTTAATGGTTTATGATGCGGTCATTCCTACCCCAATACCACCATATGTTATTTTATATATCATTCCATTCAACATTATTCTTGGGTTTATCCGAAATCTTCATTTTACTGAATTTATTATTTTACTTATACCATAAAAAAGACTCCAATATTTTTTTTATTTTATTCTATGAATTTTTCTATTTTTCTAATAAACATTTCAATATTTTGTGGTAGGTATATTTTACAACTCATCATAATTTTCACCACATCTGTAGTAATAATTAAAATAATATTATAGAAAAACAAATATTCTCTCTATAATAAAATTATTATTCATAATTGTATTATACATAAGTTATTTAGGATTTATTTTTCATAATAAAACTTTTCCCAATTCATATTTTCCTTCTTTAAGCATCAAATTTTTTTAAATTATGCCAATAGTCATAGGCATTATTCATAAAATTTTAACAATACCAATAGTCAAGAACATATTTATTTAGTCTTCTGTGATACAATATATATAAATTTTACATGATGTTAGTTTTTTAAAACATATTCATTCATTTGATCATTTTATAGGGAATAAGAATTATCTCTATTCATCACATTCACCATTAATGATATGGTGGTTTTTTCATTAGTCTTTTTTCACCCATGATTGTCATGTATTTAATTTTTATGGTGTAATAGATTAAACTGTAGATAATATGATTCTATAAATACTTGTAGAATTATACTTCTCTAGATTAATAATCTTTTTATAAACACTCATGGTAAAAAAAATTCTCCACAAATTGGGAAGTATCAGCTTTTTCCAATTCGAAATTTTTAAACATGACATCCAATTCAAGACACATCAGGTTGATATTAATCATATCATATTCAAAGGATTTTAATTATTCTTACCACAATCTATTTTTTTCTAAATATGACGTTCTTGCATTTTATTTTCCTATATCAGATAATTATCCATCTCTTTACTTATTTTTCATTTGTCCACTATCTATGCTTATATAAAATAAATAGAGATATTGTGATGTTTCTAAAAATGTATATGTCACTAATTAGAATTATTTTTAATAATATCCACCTCACAAAAAAACCTTTTAATTTAATCATTAATGAGAGTGGATCTTGTATTTCAAAGTGATCTAGACCATTCTTTTTATTTTTTAGGTTGGAAAAAATACATATTTATATAACATTAAAATATTTTCCATAGTTTGTATTTAAAATATTTAATTATTGACATTCAGGGTAGATTTATGAGATTATCCAAGTATATGTATCATCTATGTAAAAATCATTTCTTCCAGAATTTTCTCAGACACAATTTTTTAAAAAATTATTTAACATTGGAAAGATATTCATTATAAATGAAAAGAGTTTATTCTTTCAATTTAAAATTTTTTGTGAGATGTTTGAATGAATGAGACTTATTTGATAAATATTTCTTCACAACATTTTCTTCCTCTTCCAATTTTTAATTTTAATCATGTAGTCCTTTAATATATTTAAATATGTAATTGAAAATTTTGACAAGAAATTTATTTAGATTAACTTTGACTTATAAATTAAAGTCATTGAGTGATTCAAAATATTAATCTTCATCAAAACACGAATCTAAATTATCTAAAGGATAATTGTCAATAGATTTAACTGATAATATTAATAGATAACCACTCTCACCATATTCAATTTTTGGTGGAACCTTGTTCTTATTCAAAATATTTTTCATCTTACTTGTATATTTCTTCATTGTGTTCTTCAATGTTCTTTTAGAAACCTTATTATTGGAATTAGTAATGATTGAAATAGATTTTTACATCCAAGGAAACAAAAATAATTATTCAAATTCATATGTTAACTTCATATATGCCGGACAAAAATAGCTAAAATAATAAGGAAGATCCAATTATTGGTGGAAATATTAATCTAATACAAATTTTGATGTTGAGTGGATCATATTGGTACCCTATGATGGGTGTAAATAAATGTACACAATTTTTGATAAATTCATTTCCTTTTACTTATTATAAATTTTTATATTTATACATATTCACATATTATGATAAATGGATCCCACCTATTCAAACATAATCAAACCAAATGAAAGAAAATATTTAAATGAAGCACATCACACAAAAGTTTTACAAGGTTCGCCACCAATATAGTTGACTATTCCCTTTTTATATTTGGGTTTATTTAGAGACACATATTTTTATTTAATTAAACATAAATCAATTATAGTGGTTTGGGGACATTCTATATCAAATTTAAAATTATATTGGAATCCAACTAAAGTTATTTATACTAAATTACCACCGGTCATTAAAAAAATAACACTAACATAATAACAAATATCATATATAATACAAAATTTTACTAAAACTAAAATCTATTCTTCCACTATTAGAATTAATTATAAGATAAATATGTAATTTATAATTTCTTTTGAAAGTGTTATTCTACCACCTAAATTAATAAAAAATACTGAAATAAATGTATCGTTATTCTATTCTTAAATACATAATAGATATCACTTATACATAAACTCACATAATTATTATATAGATTAAGAAAAAAATCTTCAATAAACACTTTTTTATCTTATACATTGATTATCTTAATAATTTGATGATAAATCTTAAAAATTTACCTCACTATTCATTTATATATAGTTTTTAGGAAGATGATAATGTATTTAAATATCAATTGTTTATTGATATCTTTTCGAAACAGAAATACTCATTCCACCATCCTTCATGGCCTCAAATCCATCATAGGTTTTTTTTCAAAAAGTCTATAAGTCAATGTACCTTTTTTACTTCAAATTTATGTAGAATCAACCTTATGAAACTACATTAATTCCTTCACAGAGTCATATAATCACATGCATGGAATTCAAGAAGCTCTTCATGTATGTAATGTTACGAGATGTATTGGTCTTTCTTTATGTAAATAAATACAAGAAAAATCATTCCATGCCTGATGGATATTTTTTCTTAGTCTTAAGAACATCACAAAAACTATCTATTTGATGATATAATTCAAAAATAATGTAATAGATTAAGTGAAAGATACCTCATGTAAATTTTTTAAATTGTTCAATTAATTTCTTCTTTCTTCATGTAACACTCATTGTTTTTAAATAAAAAACAGTGTTCAATATCGTATTTGACACACGACATTGGGCATAAACCATGAAATTTTATTATTTAAATATGGAAATTATAACCTAAAATGTTTATACAGAGAGTGTGAATAAGAGTAACTAATTTATTAAATTTAGATAAATGACCTATTTAATATAAATTTTTTGAAAAATTCTTAAAAAATAGCTAATAAATTTTTAGTGAAGTAATTTTATTCTTCTGTAAAATATTTTCTTCAAGCATTGGTTTTATGAATGTTTGTGATAAAATATTAAAATTAATTTTTATAAATTTTATAAATTTTATTTTATAAAATTGATTTCATTTTTGAAATAATCAAATAAAAATAAACCAATATTGAAGTTTCAATATTTTCTAAATTGTTTGATTTTTCAATAGTAAAAAATACATATTTTTAATGAAAATTATATTTATTTAAGTATTTATAAAGTAAAAAAATTAATTTTAATTGTTACAAAATTTTATTAGTTAATTTTGATTAAATATATTCCAATTATTATCTTTTAAATAATTTTAAACTAGAATAGAATTAAAAAAATTTATACTTAAGATGATTTATTTGAAAAACTATTTTTAATAGATGTTTTGTGTTTTAATAATAAAATAATTTCAAACACTTCTATAAATTGAATCAATTAATATGTATCCCATAACTGTAATCAATATTTCCATATTTGGTAAATAAGGTTCTTTTATTTTTGGTCATTATGAATACAATCCATAGTAAATAAGTGTAACGATTGTATTGGTAAATAAGGTAATTAATGATAAAATTTATTTGATAAGGACTAAAAAATGACCAAAATACTTTATTTTACCCTACTGAATGATTTTTTTAATATTTATTTTCATATTATGTATTTAAAATATGGCTACTTAGATTCATATTTCTTGAATTGTTTTACTTTTAAATTATTTTATATATTAAAGAGTCTAAAATGAAATTCTCTTTTTTTTATTACCACTAAATTTTCGACATAATGATAAATAGAGATTATGTTTGGTTCTAAAAGGGTTATTTGGAAAAATTTTTTTTATTTTTAAAATTTATTTCTAATTTTTAGTGATTAAATAATTACCTTAAATTATTACGGAACATCAACACAGTATTTATTCAATTAATAGGAAAACATTTCTTGATATTGAAAATATTAAAAGTAATATGATTTTAATGAATTATTATGTTAAAATATTTTTTATATAAATATAATTTGTTAGTGATGTGTTAGTTATATTCTATCTTCTTTCCATCAAAGTTGTTTTCAAAGTCAAATTAAATGAATAGTGTCAAAAATCACAATATTGATATTTTGTTTTAAAAAATAATTTCTTAAATCGTTGAAAATTACTAAAATTATTATCTTCATCTATTTTATTTAGATATGATTTAAAATAAAAAACATGGTCTATTTATGAATCAAATTTACTTTTATAGTAACTACCTTGACCTCTAAAGAGTAAAAATGTCATTATCATAATAGTTGTCAAAATGGGATAACACATGTTGAAATAATGAGATAAGGGTAAAAAACTAATATAAAATTATTTTAATTTTATTGTATGATAGAATAATAAACGAAAATCATCATATATTATAATAATATCAGTTTGGAATATTTTTTCGTTGAAAATTAATTTATATTAATTAAATATAACATGTACATTGAAGAGTTTCCCTCCCTTCACTTATAAAAGGGAACCTTCTTTCCTCTTTTCTTCACACTCCGAAAGACTTTTTTAATGATAATAAATTTCAAAATAACTTAATAACATCCATATACATGTTATAGAGGAGTTTATTTGGTCATAATACAAACCATACATGGTTCAATGTGTACATAAATGGAAGTAGTCCAAAAAAGAGGTATAATATTTAATCAAATGTTTCTGTTCATATCTTCCTCTACCTCCTTAAAATATTCTTAAACCATGATAAAATAATATCACCAGTATTAAATAATAATATATGTCATTATTTTAATTTATTCACCTATATCTATTTCCTATTTAGTCAAATGTGAAATGAAATCATCATTCATGTGTATGGAAGACTACCGCCACATGAACTGATGAAATTCGTTTTTCATCCCCGGCTATAATAGAGGGTTATAATTATGTACTAAATAAATATAATTGTTATTTATTATATTATTATGATTATTTAATTCTTATTTATTATTAAAATTTCTTTTATTTTATACATCAAAAATGGAAACAATGTTCATGAATTGGTACGAACTACCGTCTACATGAACATTATAATTCATTTTTAGATCAATATTTTACGGATGACTCTAAGTATATATATATATATATATATATTATGAATATATAAAATATGAATATCGCTGTTAAAATTCTGGAGATTATAGAACCCTGATAAATGTCTAAATACCCTGAATACAAAACTAAATCATATATGAAAAATGAAGTAGTTTTTACCAGAAACTGTAATTTTAATAAAGATCTTTTCGTAAAAATTTGATAAGACATTATAATGAAATGATAATGTTATGACATATATTATGACATTTTTTAAATAAATTTATTATAAATATATATTTATTATATATATATTTTTTAATCTTACGACTAAAGACAAGGCTTAACATAAAGGATCCCTCTAAACCACCCTTTATCTCAGGGTTTTTCCATTTACTTCTCTAACTCACTTTCTCTATGTATTTAATATTATGGAATTATTTTAAATTTTGTATATATGTATCTCAATTATATAACTAGGTTATGTTACCTTCATTTATGGGTTAATACATGCCTTATGTTCATTTCTCAAATGCATTATTTAAGAAATATATTTTTATTATTATAAGAGGAATGTTTACGAACCACATATATTTCCATCGATAATTATAATGTTTATTAATTATGATTAATTTCATTTTTTGGAACACATAAAAATTTACATGTTATGACTTGTAATCCAAGATAGAGCCCAAATTCATTGGGTATTGTTTTGGTCTCGTAATAGGTTATGTATGTGGTTAGAGAATAAACATAATCTATGATGGGACCATATCCACCATGTGATGTTTCCTTTTCAGTTTTACTTAAATTATGCTTATTTCATGTTTTATGTTTATCCCACATTTCTTAAGCTTCCATGTTATTACAGTACTATGTTATCTATATTATTCTCCCATGTGATTATACATAATCCTTCTCTTTAATGATATCATGTTATAAATTTGAATAATAGGTTATGATTCCTTATCATATTTATTCCGTTACATGGATTTTTAGCTCACCCATTCCGTATATGTATGAAAAAGTCTATCCCATATAGTTTTTAGAGGTCAAATGGAATTGATATCTCTTTAATGATATTTAAATAATGGTGTTTTATTTTATTATTGATGTTTTATGTACCTTGCCTTCCCAAGAAATAAGGAATTCAATCATTGTTTTTTATTTAATGGATATTTATGTTAAAAATCATGTAATTGTATGTGTAAAAATAATTGGGTGTCTATAGTAGGTATTAAATGATGTTTTGTTTAATTATTTCCATATTTGGAGTAAAATACTTTACTAAGAACCCTAGGTATGTGTCAATGTATGGTAACATATCATGGAATTTTTATGAAGTGTAGATAAAGTGGTTGTCATGAAATTAAATTCATTTAGATACAAAAAGTGGATATTGATTTGTAATAGTAGAACCTAAGGGTAAAAAACCAGAATAGGGTGCATTGGGTGTTGAATCCATCATCGCCCAATTCAGGAAAAAGTGGCTTTGTTGTACACCTGGTTTGAAAATATGGGAGGATATGATTTTTATATTCACAAATTCTTTATGAACCATTATGAATGACATGAAAAAAATTTTATGTTAGAATAATTATTTGTAATATTACCATGGATAACCCATTTTGAATCCCAAAGACTCATAAGTCAACTTATTCATACAATTTATAATTTATTCCTTATATGTTCATAGTTTTCCCAATTGTAGTCTTGTATTTTATGTGACAAAGGTCACCTACCTTAAGTGGGTATTCTTATACCTTAATCATGGAATGATGTATTAACTCCACTGATAAGATATTAACTATCCTCTAATTCATAAAATAAGATAATGTTATACTTTTCATTTATGAAATTAAGGGGGAAGATGATAAATTGGGGAAATTGATCCAGATGATGAAGTCCAAAGAGGATATAGATTCCATGGAATTGGAAAAATTCAATAATTGTTTTCCAAATTTTCCCACAAACACTTCATCTGAAAATGGGGAGGGAGTTACTAGGACTAAGGTAAAAGAAAGGAATGTCTATTGTGGAATATGATAAAATCACCCTAAACTATTCATGGTATACCTTTGGCTTCCTCAATAATGCTAAAAATAAGGATGGACAATTATGTAGTGGATTAAATCTAATTTTCTAAAAATTATGTATAATTAGGGACTTTGATTGCAATAATGAAATTGTTTTTTCCTTTATTTTGGAGATAGATATTAGTAACTTTCAGTGGTCCCAGGGGCCTGTATATAAAAAGAATATAATGGGGTTTTGGTAATGAGGATCAATAGATAAAACTTTTCATGGAAGGAAAACCCAACATCCCATGGGTCAATAGAGTTTTAATAAGCATCCCATAAAATTTTATGAGGGGAATTGAGAAATGATTCAAGGGTTCAAAATAGTGGCATCAAGATAATCAATGCCGAGGAGAGATTGAGAGACAGATGAATGTGAAGGAAGATAAGAAGGTTTAGATCAACTCTCAACATGTGATGAAGTTCCTCAACTATAAAGAACACATAAATTATGAAATACAACACCCTAATCCAAGGTTTTTATATACAATTGATGAATAGAAAATCCATAGCCGAGAGAGTAACAAAAGGAATATGATATCACCATTGTTGATGTAGATCCTGATAATGATTTGGTGACAAGTATGCTGTTTATTTTTTAAAGAATAATGAATGTAATTTTTTATTTCATTTTTATGCATTATTTCACATCTTTCAAGCTTAATATAACTATTTTAACATCACTTGAAATCATGGGGGTAGAGTGATCAATGAGACTAAAAATAGATCAATTTTGCGTCCCAAATATATAACTCATCCACAATCATATTTTGAGGAATTAATATTCCAAAAAAATATTATATTACTACCTTTAGTGTAGTTTGATTATTTATTTATAACACATTTCTGTTTTATGAAATATTTTTTAAATATATTTATTTTCTTGAGTCGCTTGAGTTACATGTCACATCGAGTTTTAGCGAAATATATTATACTATTAATATTATTATTTAAACATGATCATTATAACATAGCCATTAAATTTGTCTGTAAGAATTAGAATTACTAAAACCTAGAAATTAATTATAATTTTTTTGTATAAGGAAAAAATATTGATAAAAAATTATTTAATTTTTTGTAGATTCATTACATGCTTAGAAAATACTTTTTTATCAAAAAATACATATCTGGGTTCTTTTTTTGGACAAATAATAAAATATTTTAAAATATTTTTTAAAAGATTTTATAAATTTTATTTTAAGAAAAGAATAATTTTATAAATTATTGGGTCAAAATTATCTAAGATTGATTTTTTTATAATTTTTTATAGAGATCAATTTTTTTATGAATAGTGAAATATGGATTTTTATTATAAAATTAATTTTTAATTTAAAGATTCCAAAATATACAAATTTTAATATGTGTTTAAAATTAGAAATAGTATAATTATATTATTATAACTCCAATTTAGTTCATTGTATTCAATTTTCTCTTTAACTTTAATATGAATGTTTTTTATATGCATGACAACATTTTTTTGGGAGACACTTTTTCATCATGTGTTTGGGTTAAATTTTAAATTAATTTCTACCACTTTTATAAACTTAATTTTAAAAAATTGAATCCATATTTAGAATCAGAATAATTAATATTATATAATAAGATAAAATTAATTTTTGTTCATAAAGAACATTAAAAAGTGTAAAAACTCCTTACCAAGGTTAAGGTTAAAACATGTTTACTAGGGGGGTTAAATGAAAAATATAATATTAACAATTACCTAAAAAAATTTCAAATTCATATTATTTGAAAAGATTTGGAGTTTATATCATCTTAGGTTTTATAATGAACCATTTTTTAGCCATTTGGCATTTGTAAAATGTGGGTACAACCTTTTATTTATCAAAATTATAAGTGTGTCCTCTACCCCTCTTATAATGTGAGAAATATCTACTGTCATATTCTTACTAAAAAATGATTTTGGATTGATCAATAAATACATTAAAAAATTAATTACTTCCATCCATATGTTATATAATCATTAGTTTTCAATAGAGCCTCTTAATAATACATCTGGGGCAAACGTAAAGAGGTTTTATAAAGAAGAGTTATTGTTCTTAACCGATCAGTTTTGTTTTGTTTATTATAAAACTACCTAAATATTATTGAAGTATGATTATATAATAATATAAGTGTCTAACATAAAATTATATTTTATTATATTAATTTAATAACCTTCATCCATCTTCTCTTCCATTAAATGTTAAAACCAAATCATTAATCATGTGTATGGTGAACTACCAAATCGTGAACCGATGTGATTCAATTTGTATCACCAACTCTCACAACCCAAGATAATGATGGATTTAATTTTCATATATGAAATTTTTTAAATAATTACACTTCTATAATTATAATACCATGTCTATATTCTCACCATCAAATCTCCTAGAAGACCATAATGTCGCACGTGCGTATGTGTGGACTACCACATCCAAAAAATGATGTGATTCATTTTTCAATTTATCTTTATATACATTGCAATAAAGATATATTTAATCAATATATATGATCAATAGAAAATAACAATTACTCATTAAGGGTGATATATTATTTAACATTCTATTTTTCCTTCTGTCCTGAAAATAGAAACATCATAAATTCATGTGTATGACCTATCATCTTTATGAAAGGTGTAATTAATTTTCCATATCAAATTTTAATGTATTAATTTAAATACATATATAATAAATATATTTGATATTTATATAGTTTTTAACAATTTTTTTAGATGATGTAACAATAATAAAATAACAAGGACCTGAACTAATGAAAAAATTTACAAGAAAAATGAAGCAGGTCTCACCCAATTCAGTGATTTTAATACAGAATTATTACTAAAAATATTGTAAAAGGTTATAAGTGAATCATATATAGTATGATAAATATGGTTATTCTTATGAAATATATGTATAATAAAACTGCATTAATTATAATTTAGTTTTGAACATGCATAAAGAAAGTAAAGACTTGAGGTTAGAGATTTCTAGTCTCTTTTTTTGGGAATACATATGCTATATTCACCACTAGTTTCTATTATCTGGTTTATATAAATACCCTATGACATTTTAAATAATGAATATACATATTATCAGGATATTTAAAGCTCAAATTTATTATATTACATCATAGTTCTTATCATTCAGATTATTTGAAAGTGGTATAGGTATTATGTTAAAGTGTCATTGTTTATCAGGGTTTCTTATGATTAAGTTGCAACAAAAAAATATTATGGTCCATCTCTCAAGAAAATCATTAATTTTATTACTCTATTTTTATTTCCGTCTATTTTATTATTTCAATTATTTTTTCCCTCTTTATGTACTCATGATACCAAAAAAATAGTATAATGAAAACTAAATTTTTCTCCCTTCAGTCAAAAATAATTTTTTATATATGTTCATGCCATCTAAAAACATTATAAAGAATGTTTTTATGAATAATAAATGATTTTTAAAGTAATTGTTTTTAAAAAAATTTCACTTTTTTGCAATTTTTTTTAATATAAATATTCTTTCTAAATTTGGAACAAGGATATTTTGACTTTTTTCACAACATGTGAATGGAAATTTATTTTAATGTACATATAATGAATGATATTTCATGGTGTAATGAATTCTCAATGATTTAAAGATTAATGAAAATATTTTGATATGTATTTTTTAATATTTGTTTTCTTTAATTTATTTATAATTTTTATATTTTAAATAAGATATATCAAAGTGGAAAGATACATTCCTCAAAAAGAATTCCAACATGTATTTTTTAATAATTTTGTACATAAGATGACATATTTAAATGTTACATAAGATTTAATGGGGATGGGATCCATTGATACAAACCACATGATTTATATGGATGTTTTGTGATTATGATGACAATATTTTCATAGAACCTATTTATTTTCCATGTGTTATTATTTTTAAAACCATTTCTTTTGAGTGGGTTATTTTATAATGAAATATTTATTGAACATTTTTCTTTTACATGGTCTCTATTGTGGTAAATTTTTTAATAAACCCATTAAATTTATATAATTTATTCTATGATGAATGTTTTATGATCATGTGGAACAAATTTTTAATATTTTCATTATGTGACATGTGGGACCTATATTACCCCTATTGCATTTTATAAATATTTATATGTTAGGAGATAAATAGGGTTTGAATGGGGAGAAAACCTAGTTCTATAAGGGAATCTATCCATTATGATAGTCTTGGGAGTGAACCATGACTACTGTGATGGTTTAGGGAGTGAACCCATTCCACAATGATATCCATAAATATAATTCTTTACTACTATGGAAATGATTTTATATTTTTAGGTGTATGTCTCCAAACTATGTCTTATGCCAATGTTATTCTCTCATGGATCATGTTCATTGATTATACTATTATTCATGCCTTATTAACAATCAATATTTTTTCAATGATTCAATTTTATGATCTATGATATGTAGGGTATAGTTTTAAAATTTTATTATCATGTTCTCGTACCCTTATGATCATGTTATGTTGACATCTCCATTTTTTACCTTTACTAAGAATCCGAGATCACCCTTTATTTGGTTTCTAATATACATGTTATGAAAACATTATTATGTATGATGTGTCTAAGAAGGGTTCTGGATATAAAAAAACATATTAGGAGGTGATTTAGTTCACTTATGAAGTAGTTGTTTATGTATCCGTGTTTCCGATATCCTTAAACCTATAAGATTAGGGAATGGATCATTACGTTATGTAATGAATATTAATATACAAATATTTAATATCTATTTATGAAAAATATGGGTTATTATAGTTGGTATCAGATAATTTTATATTTAATATTTTTAATCTTGGATGATAAAAATTTATTAAGAATCCTCGTGATAAGTCTAAATGTAGAAAAATATCCAAAAATTTCAGTGGAGGAAAGAGTGATGGGTTTCCATGTAATTAAACCCATGTTTAAATACTATATATTGATATGGATCAAGAGAAATTATACCATAGGGTAAAAACCTTGAATGGGGTTCATTTTGCATTGATTCTACCATCACCTAATGAAAAAATAAGGCCCCTACTGCATACCAGGTTTGAAACTCATAGGGGATGCACTTTAAAAATTCAAAGACTATTTATAAACCATCATAATGGATTTTAAAAAAATGGTGACCATGAATGGAGTAGGTTAAAACCATAGTGTAATATATTTAAAAATAAGTTCGCGATTTAAGACATCCAATAAATTAATTTTCATGATTATTTGTTTTCCCACTCTAATTATTGTCTTCACACTATGCTTTTTTGATTCAGTGAGAGACCAGAACTCGAAGGAAGCATGTTAATGCTAAATAAAATGGATTTTTAACTGATTTTACTCCCAAGAAACCAAAATTCATGGGGGTTTGAATGAAAATCTCATTTCTATTATCGAACAAATTTTCTATGACATGAATCATGTCAAACTTCCAAACAAGAAAGAAGGGAACACCAGTTTGTTAAGTCATATATGAGGCAACACCCATACTATATTAGTGGTGTCACCAACCTATAGTTTCTAAAAAATGGATCATTCATAAAGACCTAGGATTTTCATACCAAGAAATTACATTTTTTATATGAGTATTCAAGAGATTAAAAAAGTACATGACCAAGGACATAATAGTATAATACCTTTGGAAACATGGAAACATAATCTTCTAACATGGTGAATGATATTAAACATCTAATATAAATACATTCCCCTTTATCAATCTCGAAAATATTACCTGACATAAAAACATTATTCATAAGCTGGAGAAAGTAAGAATAATAAAGGGTGAGCTCAAATGCTTAGTAAGGGTAAAAAACTAAATATGTAGGCATGTCATAAGTATAAGGGCAAGACAGCATGAGAATAACATTGGGAAATCGTACCCCTCACATAAAAGATCATAAACAAGAACCATGGAAAAAAATTGGTGGTTCATAATACATGAATCATAAGGAAATAATAAGTCATTATTCATGAGAGGATAAAATTATAATAGTACATAAATTTTGTGGCATACACATAAGAATAAAAAATCATTCCATAGAAGTGGGTATTCATTTCCAAAACATATTAGGGAACTTCAAGGGGATACACCTACTAGACGGGACACACCCCATCCCTAGATACATCCCATTCTTTATAGTGGAAAGGGTTCACTCCCTATTTTTTTCATAATGGAAAATGTCCTTTATTGTATCGAGTTCTCTTCTAATTCCTGTCCGATCATGTTATACTAGGTTCAATCCTTATTTCATACATGGATATCTATTTAGATATATTAATCTTTACTTAATTCATTAGAGGGAGATATAGATCACACCCATCACATAATGAAATCATACATATGTGTGCCACAAGACCATAATCATTCATAATATCATAACCCTTGAAATGAAATGAGTATCTTAAAAATTGAAACATGTCATAACCTTTGGCAAATATAAAGGTTTCAAAATCATTACATTATAGCATAACCTATGAAAATAAGTGGGTTCCATAATAATTTTATCGTGGTATAATCTGTGGAAGATAAATGGGGTTCATATAAAACTTTTCATTTTAGTCATAAAACACTCAATGAAAAAATATGAATGGTTTCCTTAGATCATATCCTCATAAGTCATAAAATATATCATAGGATGTCATATCATATGGATAAGAATTTTGAAATATCACTTGGAGAATTTCTTAAAGAAAATATTCTTTCATTTAATGTCACATTCGGTGGGGAGCACACTGTTCTTTATTGAGGACACACTATTATGCCAGTGGCATTGCGGGAGGAGGTCCTGAGGTAGTTTCAATCATCCCCCTTGGTGGTACATCGTAGAATGGAGAAGATTTATATGGATCTCTGATGGTAGTTCTGGTGGTCATACATGAAAAAGGTAGTATCATAGTTCTGTTCTTAATGCCTTACATTCCAGTAGGTGAGGTATGAGCACTTGGTTCTAGTGGGATTAGCTCACCCCCTGGAGGTTCCAGTGTGGAAGTGGGATGGAATATCAATGGACATCATAATGATCTCACCACAGATGTCCAAGTGGCATGATTCTATCTGGGTAATCGCTGACCCACTCACCAAGTCAGACCACTTCATAGCTATCAGGGAGTAGAGTTCCATAGAGAGCTTGGGATGCCTCTATGTGAAGGAGATAGTTCACATTCATGGGGTTACATTGAAAATAGTTTTAGATGATGATGCCCGATTCACATCCCTGTAGTGGAAGGGAATATTAGAGGATTTTGGGAACCAGCTACGCTTGAGCACAACATTCCGTCCCAAGAAAGATGGAAAGACAGAGATGACCATTCAAATTCTATAGGATATGTTGTGGGAATGTATCGTTGACTTTTGTCTCAGTTGGGAGGACCACCTAAAAATGGTATAGTTTGTGTGAAATAATAGTTACTAGTCCACCATTGGTATGGAACCATTCGAGGCTTTATATGGGATACCCTGCCGGTCACTGATTTGCTGGACCGACCCCAGAGAGTCAGCACTATTGGTCCAGAGTTGGTGAGAGCTACCACCAAGAAGGTCCAGATCATCAGGGAGTAGATTAAGACTGTACAGACCTAGCATAAGTCTTATGATGACAGATGATGGAGACCTCTACTGTTTGAGGAGGGAGACCATGTCTTCCTTAGGGTCTCACGTTGATAAGGGTTGCAGATATTTTCCCGGGGTGGAAAGATATCTCTAAGGTTCATCAGACCTTTTCAGAATCCACACAGAGTTGGTGAGGTGGTGTAACACTTAGATCTACCACCACAGTTTCATCTGGTACATGATGTCTTCTATGTGTCGCAGTTGAGGAGGTACGTGCAGGACCCATCCAACGTCAACGACTTGGGCGGGCTGGACATCGAGGATGGAGGGACCTTTACTGAGTACTCAGTGGAGATCTATGATTGGTTGGAGAGGAACCTTCATTGATGATCAATTTACTTGGTGTGCGTCCAGTGGTATCATGGGAATCTTCAGGAGAGCACATGGGAGTAGGAGGCTCATGTTCTGTTCCCAGTACCCACATCTTTTTGAGTAGCCCCTGTTTTAGAATTTCGAGGATCCAGATCCCCAAGATGGGGAAAATTTAAGGTCTAATATTTTACATGTATTATTTCTAAATATTAATTGGATTTATTTCATGACCAAGAGCAGGGAAGAAAAGTCATTCTAAGGCCTGGTGAGAACGGAATAGTGGTTTAAACTTTTTTTAGTTAAGTTAGTCGTCGTGTGTGCGTAGTTGCGGTGGTTTCCAGATCTATGCTCGGATTAAATATCCAAGGGGACGGTTTTGTTTGGGACAACGAATTTACCTAATAATGGGCTTAACCACGACTGGTACAAGTCGAGGGAAGAAGTTAATTTTCGAGTATTTTTTATAAAAGAATGAAAATAAAATAATTTGAAAAGTTTATTTTATTTTAAATAGAAATGTTCCTTGAAGCATAATGAAAGGGAAGCTATTTTAATAATTAATGACTTTGAAATAAAAACACTACCTCATTAATGCCACAACGTAACAAAACGATGAAACATGTTCCCTTATTCTAATCAGTTAAACGAATGTTGATCATTGAAAAAATGTTGAAAGAAACTCTGCGGAATTATTGGAGCCTTTGAGAGACCTCTTGACAACGAATGACGACGAATCAAAGTTAAAAATCACTCCACCAATATAATTAAAGGATATTAGCAGCGATGGCAGTGAAATTCCTTCTTCAGAAATCAATTCTTTCCCAATGTAGGGGTTATGTTGCTTTGTTTTGTTTCCCTGTTCTTGGATTAAATGACGAATGCGGCTAAACTGATGAATAGGTTGATCCATAGGTTGTGCGTTTTTGTGGGAGGGATATTAGTTTCTATTCATTTTGGGGCTTCATTTGGGATATTGTTTGTGATAGTAGTTTGATTATCGTTTGATTCGCTGTAATTTATGATTATAACGGGAGGAGATTATCATCATGACAAACAACGGTGGAGGGCCGTTCCTCAATTTGGTATGTTGGATTTCTTCCTCTTTTCTTTGTGTTTTTTTCATTCTTCACGTGGAAACGAAAAAAAGATTTTTGCATGTATTTTTACAATGAAATGATCCCAAATTGTGGACTTGACAATGCGATGACCTAGTGAAGGAGCGACAAATATGGCATATGATGAATCAGCTTGGATCAGGAGAGACCGTTCTTCGAGCGTTCATTGTCCGGGGGATTGATACACATCTTTGGGGGTGATCAGAGGCCTGAAAATAATGAATATTAATTTGAAATGTTGGGGAATCATTAAATATCTAGTTTTGTGGAACACAGATTGACAGAATGAAGATCAGAGCATCACCAAGGTGTATCGAAGGAGTTTCACAATTTTTGGGAAATTCTAGAACACACATCGTGTATTCTGGAGAACACGCAATGTGGGACAATAGTATCTAGTGTTGTGCACTACACATGATGAAGAACACGATGTTCCCCCGGGGGAGACAAGGAATGTGGGCCCCATCTAGTATTAATTTTATTTCTGGGTGACGGGAAGCACTAACATGATCTGTTCTCCAATGAACATGGAGTTTGGGTCCTTACATGGGACTCAGTTTGTATGTCTGAAGATACAAATACACATGGTGGAGTACAAAGTTGTGTACTCCACCACACTGCTAGACCGGGATGGTTATGTGGGTGACCCCATGTACCGGTTACACGGGATGAACCACCCGAGTTGAAGCCATTTACAGGCACATGACCATGTACACAGAACGAACCCCGATTACTTAGACATGGTGTGTGGTCCACCCTACATTTCATGTAGTTACCTTTCTACACGGAATGTTCCCTATAACTCATGTCATTATACATGGGTAGTACCCGGAGTCACGTGACATGGCATATGACCCTTTTACACGCTTTATATATTCTAGAAAATGGCTTGATCCTCATGTCCACCATTCCTTGGGAATGTTTTGTTTGGGTGTGTTCCATTATTTGCTCATTTCCCTATGGGGAAGGTATTGTTTCCATTCATAAGAGTACGATCCCTTCAGCAGGACTACCCGAGATAGAGTCGGGTATCTCTCTGAGAGGCCCGGAGTGAGATCCTCTATCCATTCTTAAACATAGGTAGAGTCAGGTATTGATGTCACTAATCTTATAGGACACTGATCCTCTACTTAGCAGGTGAATCTGGACGAGTCGTTGTATCCGCGAAGGCCCTAGAAGTGATCCTGATTCATGCTCAAATTTACCCAAAAGAAGAAGGTAGGACGGTCCTTGTAGTCTAGTTTGGATTATCGAATCCTCAGAGACCTAAGAAGTACCTACAGACACGTCCATTCTATGTATTGTTTTTGGATATGAAGTGGCCAGCTTATGTTGATTTAAGATGGTTTTAAAGGATCACTAATAGATTTAACTTAATTCAAATTAAGGTAATGAGTTGATCATAGGTTATCACTCAGGGTGGATTGGATGAATTCCTTTTTTAATGATTTCAATTTTTTATAATTGATATGGATTCATTTAAGAAGATCAAACGAAATCATTACTTTATGGTTCAATTCCTACACACCCTAACACTAATCACCTATACACTTGAAGGATCAATGTTTTGAGCACACCAACGTAGAGGTTTGTATTAGCACTTGAAATGTGTGACCTTAAATTCAATAAGGATGAAGAGGTTTTAAAATCATCAAATAAAAATATCATTTAAAAGAAGTGATTATCCATTAATGGAGTGATAAATAACATCCAATACAGCCCCTTTCTACTCCCTTGGATCAACCCATAAAAGAGTTATCCCTCCATTGAAGACATGTTTTCAATAGAAGAGGGAAGTAGACATATGAGGGTGGAATTGAAGAAGTAAAAACAACAACAAAAATCGATCACTCCTCCGTTGTGTGATAAATATCACAAGGTATGGTGTGAATAAATTCACACCTTGAACAAACAGTATCAACTTAATATGTAGTAGAACATAATAATATTAAAGGAAGACCTTTTATTAAGAAACTAAGGTGAATTAAACAACTTACATGAGAAAGAAATGTGATTAGAAATACAAAGCGAAAGCATAACACTACAATGAAACCAGGCACCAAAGATCCTCCACTACTATAACACCACTTCCTTAAATAGGAATTTTTGAAGCCTTGCGTAGAGCCTTCAATGTTCCAAGTCTCTTCAATTAATTTTGGTAGGGCATAGGTGCGTGGAAAGTAAGGGAGAGTTGATTTTTCCACCCTTGACCCGAGGTGGCAGCCAACTTTCCTTCACTGAACATATGCGCTTGTAAGAACTTCTCGATGACCGAATCAGAGTGGGCCATAGCGGAGGAAAATGGATTCTCGGATGACTTCTAACCTCATGTAAAATTTGGGCCAATTTGGAGTTTTGGATTCCGAGATATGATCATATTAGTAGGCTATTGTTCTGGGCCACACAATCTCGCCCAGAATTTTATCTCTAACTTGGGCCGCATAAATGGACACCATAGAGGCCGAATTAGCATTGGATACGGAAGATTTATTTGTTCCTATACATGTATTATATTATCCCACGAAATTTTGGATTCATTGGGCCTGTATGTGGGGCCCCACATTCTCATCAGTGGGCTGGTGTCCAATCTGCCTTCTCCAGAATTGCTTCTTTTCATTGCCAAATATCTCCATCATCCTTTATGAATATTTCATTAATCCTTTAATGAAAAATGTTCATATTGAAGTAAATATCCAGTTAAAAATAATTCAAATTAAAATATGTATAATTAGATTCATTAAAATTAGATGAATCATTGGGTTCTTCAAATGATGTTCAAAAATGTACCACATAATAGTGCATTTTAAGAAGATATTACAATAATAATGTGAAATGATGTTAAAAGTGTAAAATGCACTAAAATGGTGTTTATTAATAAAAACTATCCTGAATATTATGTATATTAACAATGAATATTTGCTACATTTAGTGGCTAATCATATCCTCATCTGTATATAATGATCTTTCACAACCCATGCGTGTTTTCTCCCAGAATTAGTGTATCAATATCTCACGACCTTTATCGATGAACGGTACTTCTCAGACAGATATTATTGGATCTATCAGACTCATGGAGTGAGTTTTCCTGGAAGAGGGATTCATGAAGTCTTTTAACTGGATTTCTAGCATTTTTATACAGTTACGTGACTCGTCTCTAGAAAACAGGTCTGGGTTTTGAGTATATATAGTTGTTTCATTCTTGATATATGTTCAATAGACATGTACTGTTTAGAGTTGATTTTTCCTTTTCCTTGTGTATTAATTTTTGGTTTTTGGGAATCTCTACTAAGTATTGTTATACTCACCCATGCATGGGCTTCGCCCGAACGTTTTATGTATTGTGCAGACAAGTGTCCTTTTGACAGATTCTAGGGCCGACCATGACTGAACAGAGATTTCTGAGTTCCCTACAGGATGAGGTGTTATTATAGATATGAGCAGGAGTCCTAGTACCTCTTTGTGCTTATAGGTAGGACATTGTAGTTTGAAGACTCTTGTTTTTGGTGGGATTGTATTCTCGCTCAGTTTTACCTTCTACACTTTACTTCCATTGTAATCTGTTGGTTGGGTTTAGTTGTAAGCCTGAATTTTATTCATTAGTGGTTTTTTACATTTCAGCTTATGTGGGCATAGAGATGTGTGTGTGTGTGTACAAGTAGTTAGGAAATGCCTCCCACATTAGCGATATTCTTACTCGGTGCTAGTCACCTTCCCCTAGACTATTGGAGGTGGGCTTTGGGAGTCGCAGCATGGGCCCCACTTGGACTGGTCGTGACAATCACTATGTTAGCATGGAAGGGTGAAATGTACCTCTGGATGGATAAAATTTAACAAAATTTCAAGGAACTATATAAATGGTTAGTCAGCGCTCATGTTCTTACATAACCCAATACTGGAGAAGTTTTTTTTAATATTTAGTGATGCATTGAATAAAAGATAGGGATGTGTTATCTTATAGAATTCCATGATTATAGATTATGCCTTAGGTTAATTGAAGATTCATGAGGAAAATTATCCAATTCATGATTTGGAGTTATCTTTGATAATGTTTTCCTTAAATATGTGGATGCATCATATTTATGGCGAAACATGTGATATATATACCAATTATAATAGTATAAATTATATATTCACACAAAAGGAGTTGAATATGTTCCAAGAAGATAGTTGGAGATGATTACATATTGAGAATACTCAATACATCACCACCTTATGAAAGAGAATAATATGGCTGGAGCAATGAATTGAAAGGATTATGCTACATTATCTAGGTTGAGGATCGCAAAAGATGAAATATTTATTTATTTTCAAAATTTGGATCTAGAATTTGTAAAGTGGAAAAATATTATCTCTCTCAAATATCTTTTCAACTATTTTCTATGTGAAGATTGATGAGGCACAAAATGATCATATCAAGCTAAATAAGAATGTTATAATGTTTTTTATGTTTAACCTTTATTATGATGGAATTACATGGTTCAAGAATGGTTTATGGGTCTCATCCTTACCTTATTTAAATGAGCTATTAGAGGATGATCATTTTCCATCACTCTCTATTCAACCGGGAAGTGTAAAGATGTATAAATATTTTAAAGAGTATTTCAAGTTGGAGGACATGAATAGATATATGGCAGAGTTTGTTTCTCAGTGTTTGGAATTAAATAAAGTAAAGGATAAGAAAAAATAATTCCAAGATGACACTACAACTATTACACAAATCATAATGGAAATGGGGAATCATCACCATGTATTGTTTTTAGACTCCCATAGCATCTAAATGGAATAATGGTATATGGTTTGTAGTCTCTATCCACAAGAAGTAAGAAAAATTCATTGATATCAAATAATATATCTCCCTTGATAATATTTTAGCAATATACATTAATTAAAATTCAAGGATTCATGGACTTACACATTCTATTGTATCTGATTCAGATATGAGGTTTACCTTGATGTTCTAGAAAAGAATTCACTAGAATCTAAATATATAGATGATTTTTATCATTGAGTATCATAATTAGAAATATTTTCAGTCAAAGAGAACCATTCAAACCTAATATAATATTCTGAGATATTTTTCTATGGATTTCAATTGTGATTGGGATCATCACCTTACTCTAGTTAAGTTTTCATACGATATTTTCTCTCACTCAAGCATTCTTATTGATCCTTATAAAGACATATATAGATTGAAGTTTATAAATTTAATGAGATGGGAAAATTTTAGAGAAATAAAGCTATTAGGTCCTATTTTTTAGAAATGTTCGAGAGATTCATATCCATTCAACAAAATATCAAGGAAGCTCATAATAGACATAGAAGTTAGGCTGTCAATTCTTATCATGATATAGAGATTGGATTTGGTGAGTCATTTTTCATATGAATTTTTATATAGAAGAAGAATATGAGATTAGGGAAGAAATAAAAATTTTACCCAAAATATATTGGTCCTTTTGATATCCTTGATCAAGTATTAATGGTTTCTTATTTGTTAACTCTTCCAATGGACATCTCTTAGGTCTACGATGTGTTCAACGTATCTATCCTATGGAAGTACATACATGATAATTTAAATTTAATAAACTCAATGGTTTTATTAGAGGATTATTTTATTTACTAGTAAGAAAAACACTGGGAGATTCTGGATTATAGAGTGAATGTTCTATGAAACTATACCAATCACATGGTTGATGTTTTGTTGGGAAACCACCATCATAAAGAAGCTATATGGGATCCTTGGGATACATTGAGGTAGATGTGTCCTAAGTTGTTTATAAAAAAGTGATGTAATTTTTAAGGTTAAATTCATTTTAATGGGTGTATAATGCAACAAATTCCGATTTTATAAAATACTCTTTTCCAAATAGATATAATTTCTTTGATATATTGCATTACACACAACACTGAGATTTAATGAACAAAAATATACTAATATCATTGTCATTTAAAAATTTATACATTAACCTACCAATAAAATTGCAATTATTAATATTAATAACTAAATTTTTATTATTAATTATAATGTTTTTATATAAATAAATGTTTTTATAAGAAAATACTTAATTTTTATTGAGGACATTTTATGTATCAAGAAATTTTTTTTTCTGAAAAATGTTTATAATTTTTTTTGTAAACAAATAATAAAAGTAATTTTTTCAAATTTGAGAAAATTTATTTTAAATAATAATATCCATTTTTTAAATCATCATGTCAAAATTATCTTAGAATTATGTTTTTTAGTTTTTCTAAAAACATTAATTTTTTGATGAATAGTAAAAATACCCATTATTAATAAAAATAACATTTTCATTTAAATAATTTAAAAGTTTCATTTTTTTAGGATGGTTTTAAAAGTAAAACTAGTTCAATTATATTAATCTTAGTATGATTTATTTATATTGAGTAAAATTTCACTTAAACATTGAAATAATTTTTTTAAAACTTATGAATCAATTTTTATGGAAAATCACTTTTTCGTCACGCATATGGGTCTAATTTTAAATTACATTATGTCAATTTCATGAATTTAATTTGAATAATATTATTAAATATTTTTAATAAGTATAATTAATGTTATATAATAAGGTCATGTTACTTTTTTTTCATAATGAATAGTAAAAATAGTAAAACTTTATTACCATTTCTATGGTTAAAATGTTTTTATAAGGGGTTACACTAAAAAAAGTGTAAAAATGAACAAACTATTCTTCTGATTAAATTTATTTGGACATAGTTTGACCTTAAATAATATTTTTTTGATAATTATCCTTTTTTATGCTTTTATAATGTTTTAAATGTGGGTATAACATTTTATTTTCAAAAAATTCCACATATGTCCTCACCCCCACATATAAATTGAAACCACTTATCCTCTCATCTTCACACATAAAAAACCTTTTGGTTCAAAAAATACCCACAAAAATCTCTTCATTCCTTTCTTAAACCTTTCCTTGATTACTTTTTTTAATTATTTAAACCTCCAATAAATACTTTTGTTTCAAAATAAAATAGGTTTTTTAAATAAGAGGTATCATTATTAACCGAGAATTTTAGTTTTATTTTTTCTTCATCCTCATTAAAATATTTTTAAACATTGTTGATATAATAAGATAAGTATCTCCCATATAATAGTGTGTTAATATTTTAATTTCATAACCTATATTAATATCCCCTTCCATCAAATGGGAAACAAAACCGTCAATCGTGTGTACCTGTGAAGTACCGCCTTATTTACCAATGTAATTCAATTTCCAAAAACTCCCCTATCAACTAGAGATAATGATGTATTTAATTTTTATATATGATACTTATTACATAATTAATATTCTGGAATTATTATATCACATAAAAATTCTTATCTTCCAATCAGTTGAAATATGATAATGTTGCTCAAGCTTACATGTGGACTGCCGCCTCCACAACACGATGTGATTCATTTTTCAATTTATTTTTACAAATATGGTAATAAGGATAGATTTAGTGAATACAAATTTTAACTATTACATAAAAATTACACTCTAAATTTAAAATATTATTTACAATAATTTCATTCCATGCTTCAAGAAAATATATTCATTAATCATGCGTATGTTTGTCTTAAAATCTTCATGAACTATGTAATTCATTTTCAATATAAATATTTTATTGATTAAAAATAAATAAATAAATAATAAATATATATGATATGTATATAATGGTTAAAATTTTGGATATGATGTACCCAAAATCAAACAACAATGACAACAACTACCAAACCAAAATGTACATGAAACACAAAATAGATATGACTAGACATTGATATTTTAATAAATAATTGATTAAAAATGAGTGGTAAAATTTCATAAGAAAAAAATATATTATAAGTTACATGTAATTATGGTTATACGAAAGAAGTATAATAAACATATATTTTTTATATAGGAGGTTCCAATGTGTATGATTATTTTTGATACTTGAGGTAAGGGAATTCTAGTATCTCTTTTATTTTTGGGAGACAAATGTCATCTTCACCCTTAGTTTCTTTTGTGTGGTACATATATTACTATTTGACATGTTATCTAATTAATATAATTATTTTAATGTTTTTTTACATTTCAATTGATGTGATTCTTTCATGGGTATTATGATTCAAAATGTACAAAGGTGTTAAGTGTATTATGTTCCAACCTCATTGTTTATCATGGTTTTTTATTATTAAGTTACAATGATGAACTTTTATGATATATATCTGAATAAAACAGTTAATTTTATTATCCTATGGTTATTTTTTGGAATTTTTATTTCCTTTCATTTTCCTCTGTTTATGTAATCCTGAGATCAAAATAATGTATTTAAAAAAATTTCTTTATTTATCTCTTCATTCAAAACATATTTTTCATTCATGTTCATGTGTTCAAAAAATGTTTTAAAGAAATTTTTTTCGATTCTATAATGTTTTTTAGGACATTTTAACCCATGTATTTCTTTATTTTTAGTTTTTTTATTGGAATTGTTTTTTTCATTTGTTGAACTAGATACTTTTGAATTTTTATCAAAAATTTGAAAGGAATCTTCATTTTAATGTTTATGACATGGACGACATTTCCCACCATCAATGATTCTCAATGTCTCGAAGATTTATTTATAATTTTACATGTTTATATTAATATAAAATATTTTCATTTATATTTGGATATTTTTATATTTTAAATAACTGATTCCAAAGTGGAAATGACATTTACCTAAACAGTGTTCCAAGTGATATTTTATAATAATTTTACATCTAAGATAACATCCTTTCAAGTTAATTAATATTTTATAGGGACATATTCCAATGAAACCATCATTATATTTTCTTTAAATTATTTATAATTATGAAGAAATGTTGTTTATGGAACACATTTTTCTTTAATGGGTTATGTTTATGAAACCTATTTCTTTTAAATGGGTTATGACTTGATGAAAAGCGAAATTTTTTATGAAATCCATTTATTTTCCATGAGTTATGGAATGTTGAAAGGTTTATGAAACCCTTTTAATTTATATGCGTCACTCTGTGATGAATTTTTTTTATTCTTAAGGAACATATTTAAATGATTTTAATTATGTGATGGGTGGGACCTATATCTCCCTATAATTAATTGGGTAAAGATTAATATCTTCTAAGATAAACATAGTTATAAAGGGGTGTGAATCAAATTTATTACGGGAATCTATTCACTATGATAGTATTATCAGTGTACAGTGACTACAATGACAGTTTTGGAAGTGAACCAATTCCACTAGAAAGTCCTTAGTAGTGAGACTTCAATACAAATGAAATAATATTCAATGATAATGTGTATGCCAAAAATCTATTTTTTATTCCATTGTTATTATCTCATGAATCATGTACGTTGATTTCACTGTGATTCGTTCTTTATGAATAGTTAATATTTTATCCATGACTCTTGTTTATGATATATGATATGAAGAGTATTGTTTTCAAATAGTATTATCATGTTCACATACCCTTATAGTCATTTTATGTAGATATGTCATTTGTTTAACCTTAATGAGTTTATGATCCACCATTTATTATGTTTCCCTTCCTGATGTTATAAAGAAAGGTGTTATTTATTATATGTCCCATAGGGATGTTAGTTATGAAGAACACAGTGGGAGATGATTTAGTTCACTTATGAATCAATTATTTATTTATCAATGTTTCCAAAGGAACTATAACTATCTGATTCTGGAGTGGACTATTATGTTATTTAATTAATATTCATCTACTAAGATGTAATGTTTATGTATTAAAATAATGGGTTGTTATAATATTTGGAATAGATTGAATGTCCTTATATAAATATAACATCAATTTTTGGGAGAGTGATACGACTCTTCATATCTTAGGTCATCCTATTATTATGTACAAATGTAAGGAGGAAGATAAATATCCCATGTAATCTTTTACCCACATGTGGATATTACTACCTTATGACAAGTAATATATAGATCAAATAATTGATATATAGGGTTATTCATGATTGAAGTCATTCTCATTGTGAGGTATTATAATGATTTATTTCATAAAGCGTTGTCTATTATTCCTCCTGACAGAGAGGTTGAGTTCTCTATTGATATTATACATGGATATCTACCCAAATCGAAGACTCCTTATATAATGACTACTGTTGATTTGGAGGGACATGAAAAGAAGTTATGAGGGAATATGGAAAATGGGTTTATATTCCTCAATTAATCACCATGGGGTGCACCCGTCCCCATCATCAAAATGAAGGATGAGTCAATGTGACACTATATTGATTACCTTTAACTAAATAAAATCATTAGAATGAACATTTATCCCCATCCTTGGATATACTACTTGTTTAATCAACTATGTGGAGACAAATATTGATTAAGGTGTAACTGTAGTCATGATGTCACAAATTAAAGGTGAAGAAGCAATATATTTTCAAAACTACCTTTGGGACCCCTTCAGAATCATTAATGATCAAATAATATTTATGGACATAATGAATAGTATATTTAGATATTACCTCGACATAAATTTGTTAATGTTCATAAATGATATTCTATTATACTCTAATAACAAGTAGGAACATGAGATTTATTTGTCTACCATATTAAGTACTTTGGGAATGAATAATCTATAAGAACATTAAATTAAATGAGAATTATAGATGAATGATGTATCATTATTTTTGTATGTTATCACTGAAAATGGGATATATGTGGACCCTTATAATACAAAGAAAATTGAAGACTAAATTAGGCCAACATCTATAATATATATCCTTAATTTCATTGGAATATATAGGTAATAACAATGATTTGTGAAAAATTTATCATTATTTTCAAACCTGATAACTAAACAAACTCATCATAGAGAAAAGTTTTTTTGCACTGATGAATGCAAAGAGAGCTTCATGTAATTGAAATGGAGGCCTATCACTATACTTATCCTCATGTTTTCCTCAAGTGGGAAACTTTATCTAGTTTATAGTGATGCTTCAACGAAGGGCTTGAGATATATACTAATTCATAATGATAAAGTGAAAGCCTATGGATCAATTAATTTTAATTTTCTTGATTTTTTTCCATGGAATGACCTGCAGTCGGATGGAGTGATATTCAAATTGAAAATTTGAATAATTTATCTCTATGGGGATATTTTTAAAATATATACGGATCATAATAGATTTAAGTATATATTCACATATAATAAGATTAATATGCACCATTGAAGATGGTCAGAGTTGGTCATGTACTATGAATTCTCAATCCACTGCCATACTGGGAAAGTGAATAATGTGGAAGAGGACCTTAGTTAAAAATATAAAACCACCATATCACTGATGAGGATTGAGAAGGATCCAATATTCTTATACTTGAAAATGATGGAAATTTTAATTTTAAATGAATTTAGAAAATAATTATATTCTTGAATGATTTCTCAACAATATATTTTAGATATGTTGTAGGGTTCTCAATGTGATGATGAGGAAATTTAAAAGAAGGTATAAGCTATATAAATAGTAATCCTCAGAGTTCAAAATTGATGATAAAGGAGTTGTGAGATTTTCACCTTGACTATGTGAACCATAAAATATTAATATAAACTGGAATATATTGAATGTTTCAAATAGCTTTACCGTATCTATCCATGTAGTGAGAATGAAGATGTATCAAGTTCTTTGAGATATCGAGTGGTTGAACAATTTTAAAGATGAGATATATCAATATATTAAATTTTTCTAGAAATACATGAATGTGAATGATGAAACGAAAAAATATTAGGGGATGATGAAATCATTAGACATACCTAAATAAAAATGAGAAAACATACCCATGGACTTTGTCATTGGTCTTTCGAAGCCATAATGATTAAATAATGCTATATGGGTTGAGGTGGATCTCCCTATGAATATTGTTCAAATCATTACAATTTGATATTACTTATCACTCAATCATACTTATAGAATATACATTAAAGAGGTGGCGTGGATTAATGGAACACCAGAATTGATTTCATCTTACCGATATTCAATTTATACCTCCTAGTTCTGTAAAAGACTTTAGCAGGATCTAAATAGTAAGTTGAACATTAGTACATATTATCACCCACAAAAATTTGACCAATCTAAGTAGTCATTATAGATAGTTGAAAACATATTGAGAGAATTCTTGATGTATATTAATGGAATACGGTATCATCATCTTCCTCTAAAAGGGTTCTCAAAAAATAACAGCTTCCTCAGAAGAATCTTTATAAATAAATATAAAGACATTTATGGGAAGAAATGTATAACTCATGTGTTATGGGATAAAGTCGGTGAATGAAATCTATTGAGAAAATTATTGTTCAAGGAAACAGTAGAAAATTTCAAGTCCATTCATCGTCATATTAATGCTTTTTAGATTTAATAAAAGTTCTAAAATGATAGTTGTTGATGGGACTTGGAGTTTGAGGTTGGAGATAAATTATTTCTATATATATATCCATGTAATAGAGTCATAAAATTTGGGAATAAGGGTATGATAAGTCATAGGTGCATTAACCCCCTTGAAATTCTTGATTTTTTTAGAGTTGTGGCCAACATACTAGCCCTCTCACCAACCCTATCTCAAGTACATGACCTATTCCACATATGACTCCTAAGGATGTAAATACCATATCCATCATATGTAATGAATGAAGTGGTGGTACAGTAGGAAAATAATCTATCTTATGAGGAGTATATGGTGCATATCATTGATAGTATAGGTATAGTTCTATTTAATAAGACACGTAACCTACTCTATCTACTATGGAGAAACTATAAATATGATGAAGAAACATGGGAATCAAAAGAATCCATGGATTATATTAAAACACTTGAAATTATTACACCATAATTCATGATTTATTACATAATAATAGATATAATACAACCTAGAATTGTGAAAGTCACGGTGTCATTGGGAATTAGGTACATTACATAACAACATAAAACATGGGGTACATAATTATTTTTGAAAACTTCCTTAACAATCACATAATAATCCATAGTACTTTAGGCTACATGGGAAAACCTGAGGGAATATATAAGAAAGGGGTGAGATATAAATCCCAGTATGGGAATAAACGTGGAATAACATGAATACTATATTACATGTGAGAAAAAATGAATTTCAAAAGGATATAAAATGGGGTGTGAATCACATACATGAACAAAAAGGAATGATATAACATGAAAACATAAAGGCAACATGAGGAAGTGGAAACAACTTTAAACATGAAATCATAAGGATATGTCAAGAGTAAATTCTATGAAATCAAAATATGGTGAAAACGGTCACATAATGGAATAGGTTCCCTCCCTAATCCCATACATGAAATCTCACGAGACTAAAACAATACCAAGTTCATTGTATTCTTATATAGGGTGAACTCATCTATTTTATATAATGTACATGAAAAATTGGCACACATAGATCTTACAACATAATGATGTATTTCATAAATTATAACCCCATGATCATGGAGTGTTGGTTATATACATAAAATTCCATAATAAATGATGGATATTTATAGCAAGGTGAATACCCTTGAGTGGAAATGGTGGTGGATATTCAAAACACAACTTTTTTGCATGAAAAATCGTGGTGATTTTCTAGAAGTATAACAATAGTACATAATGATTCGTAAAATGGTTAAAGAGAAGTAAAGTGGACTCTCATGATTTTTAAATTAAATAGAAAGCATGAGGGATGTGTAAAAATATATCTTAACATTAGGAATTGGAAATAAACAGCATAAATTGAATAATATTCCTGAATAAAGAGAAGAATCAATGGATTGTAACACCCATGTATTTTTTATAAACATATTTATCATCAAATTATTGTTTTATTTATAAAGTATAGAATAAATAATATTAATGTACCTTAATAATATTTTATGTTTTTTTAAAAATAAGTATAATCATTTACAACTACAAATTTAAATGGTAAAATGTTATATATTATTAATTATAAAATATATAATGCACTTTGGAGAATATAAAATATTAGTGGTGAATATAAAATTTTCAAAATAATTTGAAATGATTTTACCAAGGGACATGAAATGAAATAAATAATTAAAGAATTATTATGATCATGTATATGTATAATGATATAATAATAATATATATTTAAAATTATATAATATTTAAAAGGTGAGATGTTAATCCAAATTAAATATATAAAATATGATAATGATACATGATATATTATAATGAAATTAACATAATTGTGTGAATTTAAAATAGATAATGACAAGAAATAAAATATTAAGATACACACATAAAATTGTAAAAAATGATTATGGTTTGAAATTCAAAAAGTGTGACTAACTAAACAAGGAAAATAATAATAATAATAATAATAATAATTTTTGACTGCATGAAAATGGATTAAATTTTCTACGGATAATAAAATCCTAGAAATTTCTTAAGTTACAATTAACAAGTAAATAATTAATTTTGAAAAAGACAATTAGAATCTAATAAATGATAAATATATAAAAATATATCAAAAAATTTACATATCTATTTTGGATATATATTAGTATATATATATATATATATATTGAAAGAAAAAACTAATGAAATAAAAGAAAGAAAATGACCGACTTGTCATTCCAAGCCCCCACCCACCCCTGAGCCGCCTGCTCGACCCACCAACTCCAAAAATAGGGTCTCTTATCGACCTCCCCGTATCCACTATAAACCACCCCTTCACACACACAACCTACTAGGGATAGAAAAATCCCTCAATCTGTTGCCACCAAACATTCAAAGGGATTTTCCCGATCAACCCTTTGGTGCCATTTTCCTCTTGACTTATCCCTCTCGTTGGGACATCCAGAAACCACCACATCTCATTAGACTCACCCAAAAGTAATGATGAATCCAACATGTAAAACATCATTATCTTCCCCTTTTTTGATTTTTTGAATCTCCTCCTTCACCAACAAGTAATCCATATCACAAGCGTACGTTCACAAATGCGAGAACACTCATTTTATTTCTATCTTCTACTAGAATCTAAATGCATACAGGTATATAAGTATCTCATTTCTTCAGAAGAATCCACCATTCAACAAATAGAAGAATAAAACCTCCTCATTTTTCCCTATCATAACCAATAATTCAAAAACAATACTGACAGAAGGATACATGACTCTCTTGATTCGAATTCCATCAGTAATAGCAGGAGGCCATTGCCTTCATTTGGTTCGAACACTCCAATGAAGATTCCTCATTTCTTTTGGATTATATTATCCTGGTAAGGGAAATATTTCCTTTTTATTTAAAACCAATATGTATTTATACATTCTTCTCAAATTTAACTTCACATTATTTATATTTATTTATGTTGATACAAGAATTTCCATTAATTTAAATACTCTAAACATGGATGACTATGTTAATCAAAGGATGAAAAATATTATGTCAATATTCATATTAATATTACCTAAGTACACACACACACAAATATATATGTAATTTCCATGCTTGTAATTTTAGTATTTTAATTCTTTATTTTTATATATATGTATTTTTTAGGTTTATTCCAATGTTTTATTTTTCATACACTAAGATTAGTTGCTTTAAAAATATATTAGTATTTTTATGGGTGCATTATATATGTGTATATATTAAAAAAACACACAGACATATATATATATATATGATTAGTTCAATATTAAGATTATTTAAATATAAGACTGCTAGTTTCATGTTTATATAATAATATATGTATTTCAATGATTACATGACTTGAAATGAATAGGTAATTCATTTCAAAACATGATATAATCCAATTTAATATTTTTAAATTAAGTAATGAAGAATTTTTTATTTTATAAATGTCAATATTATTATTTTTATGTGTTTTGTACAATTTTTCATGAAAAATTATATGTTAAGGGTATATTTTTGTTTTATTATAATTTATCATGAAAGAATATATATATATATATATTAAAGAGAATTGTTTTATTAAAATAGTAATTCTACAATTACTGTTATCTAAACACGTATTTTATGTTCTTATATTTTATGTGAAGAAATGTGTAATATAAAAGTTTCATGATTGTTATAATATTGATATATATATACACATACCATTAAATATCATTGAATGATTTTAAATAAGTAATATTTCTTATGAATGAAAATTCACTTTGAATATTGGTGATGATCTTGCTCAATTTGATATTTTTCAAATTATGTAGGAGTAAAATGATTTATTTAAAAGTATTACTTTTTAAAAATTTATGTACAATACATAATTGTTTATTTTTTACGATTATATTAAGAAGAAAAATTTATATATCTATTATTTTATGTGAATAACAATTTTGTATTTCTATTAATTCAAGTGAAGGTTTTATACATTAATATCAATATTTTATGCATAAAATCTATTAATAAAATTAGTTTTTAATATTTTTATTCAAGTTTGAGTTTTAAATGATAAAAAGTTTCACCATATATAAAATTTATTTGATGAGTTGATGAAATAATGTTTTAATATATAGTTGTTTATTATCCTTGCCATTACATGAAAAATATAAATGAAATTAATTTGGGTTATACCAAATATAAATAGTGATTTAATAATGAAGTTAATATTTAAATATTTTAGTATATATATAAATATAAGTGTGTATTTGTATTTAATGCATGGTCATGTTCTTAAAGAAAAAAAAATCTAGTGAAAAAATTAATAAATTTATTTATATATAAGGAAAGTTAATTTTTTTTAAAATAGAACTTGGAAATTGACAAAATTAAATGTTAATGGAAAGAGTACTCATTCCAAATGAAAGATGGTTGGCTCAGAAATCCTTCAATATTTAATGTGGACCCATTTTTTTGTTTTCTATAGGTTTCTTAAGATTTTTTTTTAAAAAAATATTTGTATTATTTAAATGAATTTTTAAAGTGTATGTATTTTTAAAATGTATTATTAATGTTTTCAAAGGAATAATTATTTTAAAAAGAATTTTAAAAACCATGTTTTCAAAGGATTTTAAAAAGAGTTTCCAAAAGATATTATTTTTTGAAACATGTTTTCATAATTATGAGATCCAAAATATAAGTATTTTCAAAGTATTTATAAAACCATATATTTTCAATGGTATATTTCAAAGGTATTTCCTAAATTATTTTTAAAGTTATTTTCAAAAGTATTATCCAAATAAATTTCAAAAAATGGGTTTCACTAGCCTATTAAAAACCCCCTTACGTAGATATCTTCCTCACCCTATGTTATTATAAAATATTTTCAAGTTGGTGTAGTGATTTCTTGGAGATTAGATTCAATAAGAAGATAATATGAGCAAAGACTTATCACTTCCTTTTTATTTATTGTTTTGACATTGATAATATTTATGAACGATCATTTTAATTTAAATCATAGACCAGAAATGTTACTCATATGTAAATGTCTTTATTTATTTATATTACTTTTTATAAGAAAAATATATACAACATTTTTTATACCAGATCTGGATGTTTTGGTCTTGGGTATCACAATGTTATCATAGGAGCAATTTAGAAAACTATGGTTATTAGGACGTTTGATTAAAAACATGTTAAATTTATATGTTATTATATTATAAAAACCTTTGTTTTAAAAGAATTCAGTTTAATGAAATATCTAAGATTTGGAAGCCTATTTTTGAACTCCTTGGATGTTAAGTGACCTCTAAGAATATAGAACACTAATATTTCTAGTTTTCTAAATTTTGAAAAAGGAATTTTAGAATTTTCATCAATTATGAAAAATGAAATTATAAGAATAAATTGTTTTTAGGTGGGGGGGGTGTATGTAACATCATAGTATTTTTGTATAAACTTATTTATCTTAAAATAAATGTTCACATTTTAATTTATAGAATTAGTTAGATTTAATTACATTATTTATATTTTATTTTATTTTAGAAATAATCATATTCATTTATAACTAAAAATTTAAATGGTAAAATGATAGCTATTTTGACTTATAAAATATATTATTCAATTTGAAGAATATATAATATTATTAGTGATTATATATTTTTCAAATAAAAGTGGAACAATATTTCCAAGGTACTTGAAATCAAATAAATAATTATAGAAGTCTTATGAACATGTATATATATATATATTGATATAAGAGTAATATATGTTTAAAATTAGATAATATTTAAAGGTTAATATGTTAATCTAAAATAAATATATTAAATGTGATAGTGATTCACAAAATTTAATTTTGAAATTAGCATAACTCGGAGGACTTAAAATAGATAATAACAATAAAATAATTATTAAGATACACACTTAAAAAGTGATAAAAATGATGATGGTATGAAATAATCAATGTATAAATAATTGAAATTGAATAATAATAATAGTAATAATAATAATATTATTATTATTATTTGATTTTATGTAAATATATTAACTAATTAAATGATAATAAAATCATAGAAATTTATTAAGTAATAACTAGACAATAAATTATTAATTTTAAAAAATAAAATTAGAATCTAATAATTAATAAATATATAAAAATACGTCAATATATATACATATATTTATGTAGTATGTATATATATTTAAACAAGCATATATATATATAGTTTAAAATAAAAAAACAATAAAAAAAAAGAAAGAAAACATATTGCCGACTTGTTGACTCACCCCCCCCCCCACCCCCTGAGCCACCTTCTAGACCTGCTGACACAACCAACCAGGTTTACCCTCACCTCCCCGCATCCACTACTGAGCACCCCCTCACACACAAAAACTACCATTGATGAAAAATCTAAAAACATATCGCCACTGAACAATGAAAAAAAATTTCTTGGTAAAACCTTCAACATAATTTTCCCCTAGACTCATCTCCCTCCTCGAGACCACCCGATCCTGCCACTTCTCATCGACCTCACCCGCATGTCACACTAAATATGACATGGAAAATTTCATCATATTACCCATTTTCTATTTTTATTTATCACCTGCATCACCCAAAAGTAATAAAAAACCTACATGACCTACTCAACAGTTTTAACACTCACTTTCCCTAGCTTCTCCAAGAAGCTAATTGTGTATGTATATCTAAGTAGCATATTGCTTGGGGATAATACCTCATTCTACATACCCATGAAGAACTCATATTCAATTTATCCTATCTTACTAATTGATTTGAACACAACATAGATAGAAGGATACCACATTCTCTTGATTCGAATTCCATCTGGTATGGTAGGAGGCATTTTCCTTCATTTGGTCCGAACACTCTAAGTATGGGGCCTCATTTCTTTTGGATTCTAGTATTCTGTTAAGGTTACTCTTTATATTAAAATTAAATCCATTATTTATGTATAAATTATATTCAACTTTAAGATCATATTATTCACATATATTGAATTACATACATCAATTGTCATCAATTTAAATAATCTAATAATTAATGAAAGTGTTATTATAAGGACAAAAACTATTATTTCATGTTTCAATGTTACATTACTCAATAATATATATATATATATATATATATATATACGATTTCCATGTTTATGATTTTAGGATGTGAAATCCAGATTTATATATTTGTATAATTTTTAATTTTATGCTCAAGTGTTATTTTTCATACACTATGACTAGTTACTTCCAAATTATGTGAGTATTTTTATGTGTGATTTACATATATTGGTATATTATACAAACACACACACACACAGATATATATAAATATATAGTTTGTAAATTTTTCAATATTATCTTTTTCTAAGACTTCTAGATTCAAGTTTATATAAATATATATATATATATACATATATATTTCGGACATCATTATATGATTGTAAATAAATGTGCAGTTCATTTAAAAACATGATATCATCCAATTTAATATTTTTAAAATGTTCAATTAAGAATTTTTTATTTTAAAAATGTTTCAATTATAATTTTTATATGTGTTATATAATGTTTCATGAGTTCATTTTGATGACTACATTAACATTTTTCAATAAATCCTTCATAATAATTTATAATTCCAAAAGGGGGAGTTTAATGTGGTAGTTTGTAATATTATTTATTCAATGATTTTACTTCACACATATTACTATTTTTCTCAAGATTTAATATTACAAGATTCATGATCATAAATAACAAGGAGATTGTTGGTCTAATATAGTAAATACTTATTTTTATACTCAAAAATAACGTTCTTTATGTTATTAATGAAATTTATATTTTATGATAGTAAACTATTTCATGGGAAAAATATAAAAATGGGTTAAGCATTGGAATGACATCATTATCCTACCACATGATGAAATTAAACTAACCAAGAAATAAAACATACTAAATTGATTTAATAATAAGGGAAAGTCCAATTCACTACATAAACAAACAATAAATTGTGTGCAAGATAATAAAAAATTTTCTAACTACCCAAATGACCACACGAGTTCTAGACCGAAAACAAAAATTGTTCATGGGACAACACAAATAATTCAACTGATGATGCTGAAAAATAAAAAAATGTGGCTAAGAGTTAAACATACCACAGGAATAATCAGCTTAATGTATGAAGAACTAGAGTTACTACATGAGGAACTAAAGTGAACACTTGAAGAAATCATGTAACTATATCAAGTGGCTATAAAACCAAGAGGCCAAATGTTTACATTTCCAACAGACTGTGAGTTTATGTTCATGTGCCTAATTCAAATAGTATTGAATTTTTAAATTCCAAAAACAATATTTTAGAGAATTTACTAAGATTCAAATAATTTAATAATTATAGATTAGATTAATCTATAGGTGTATTATTTTATTAATATTATTCTATGGATAATTAAAAAAACACAACTAGAAAATGGACCTACTGCCACTGATCTATATCCATGGATTTAAAACTGTGGCTATAGGTTGTTATAGCCATGGTTCTGTGGCCTATAGCCATAGTTTTTTGGCATATGGCCATAGTTTGCAAAACCGTGGCTATAGAACAATTTTTTTGTTTCCCTATAGCCACGGTTCTCCAAAACCATGGCTATAGGGTTCCCACGCATCCTCGGGAAAAAGAATATCCACACTAAATTTGGTGGGAAGGAATATTCCCACGGTATTGAGACTATTCCCACGGTTTTTAATAATATATATATATATATATCATAATATATATATATATATATATATATTTACCCAAATTGTAGAGAGGTTTTATGGTAAGTGTGTTGGACTGCATAATAGAGGTGCAAGGATCAAATCCCTTTTGGGACATTTATAATTTTGGATATTAACACGGTTTTCCAAGGTTGTTTCCATGGTTGTAACAGTGGAAATAGCCACCTATAGCCACGATTTAAACCGTGGCTATAGGTCAAGCGCCACAGTTTTAAATTTGGAGTCCTATTGCCACAGGTTTTAAAACCGTGGCAATAGTCTAGGATCTAGTTCCACGACGATAGCAGCCACGGTTGGCCAAAAATGTGGGTGTAGCCTTTGTCCACGTTTTTGGGACCTATTTCCATGTTTTTGAACCATGGCAATAACCCTTTTTTCCAATTCTGAATGAGATTTCTTTAAGAATCATAGCTACTCATGGAAATAAAAAAAGAAGGGGGACATATGGAGAATGAATTATGGTTAGACTGATTACTTGTATATGTTCTTCCAGGAAAAACTCTTCATTTCATTCTTAATTATTGATCCATTCAAATAAGTTAGTAGAAATATTTAAAGGAAATTGATAAATCAAAGTTGGTTTGTTGATGAGATGCATCAAAAAAATAATTTCACTCCATACACTCTCTTTATATTACATTACTTTTGAGTAGTGTGTATATCATTTTATATGTTTTTTAGCACACACATATTATCTATATTTTAGATTACTGGATAATCTTAAATAATTCTCCTTACCTTTGTTATCCCGTGAATAAATTTGGAAGAGGATGGTTATCACTCAGACTTACCTATGCGATGTTTTACCTATAAAACTTTATCCATTTTGTTGATAAATAATAATAGTATTTTAAAAAAACTTTATTGAAAGAGGTTATTGTAAAGTGGATTGGATAAATTTTTATCTTGGAACTAAATAGTTTGTTTTAAATTTTCTTGTATGTACTTATTTCTTTCCTTTCTCTATTTTCCAACATTTTTTCACTAGCAATCCATTATTATTTAATCATAAAAAAATATTATCTAAAATATTATTTGAAAAGAAAACATATGATAATTATAATTTATATATGATATATTCTATTTTTGTGTGAAAAATATTTTAAAAAGAAATTTTTTTCAAAATGGTTTTAACTAGTTTTTTATCATAACAGAGAGAATCTACTCTAAAACATCACATTATTTATAAGTACATTATTTTTAAATAGGCCGATTTAAATTTTAGGGTTTCTAAATTGTTTTTGAAATGAAATTTAAATATGATAATAAATTCACCCTCCCCCTTGATTTATCCTTGTAGAATAATATGTAGGATAGTTTATCTCATTAGGGTGTAATTGGTGATTGACATAGGCTACAACCTACTTCCGTTATATTAGTACGTATACCAATCCCAAACTCGAGGAATCAGTGTAAAAATAATAGTTTAAACTCAACCCAAGAGGAATCATAAATGTATCCAAATTCAATCTCACCTTTAGTTATTCAAATTTTCATTGAAACTTATTAATCCATCTAAACATAAAACCCTTGTTGGTCAACTATGTCATAAGAGATAAAATCTTATAGAAGTTCTAAACAAAAAAATTTTAACAGCCTTCTTAACCTATGAGTCCCTAGAACAAAAAAGATTGTTTGTGTTATTCCCATGATATAACTTCCCAAATATTCTAAGGATCTAGTAAGATACCCCTCTCTGATATCACATGCCCCATAAGAATAACTTATTGAATCTAAAACTTAAATTTTTATATCTTCTAATATAGATGATGTTATTTCAATATTTTTAGGATGATATAAATATTTTACTTTTTTCCCTAGTTTGACTTGGATTACAAAAAAATATCATTCCCAAAGAACACATTGAATAAGACAAAGAATCGATGAAATATATGGTTCAAAAATTCCATAAATATCATAATATGGTTAGTAGGACTGAATGGAATATATAAGAACTCAAAATTCCCATACTAGATCCTAAACATTATCTTATATATAATTTTCTATCAAGATCTCAATTGATGGTACCCCAATTATTGGTGTATACTATGACTCATAGACATAGATTTACTAACTAAAACTATGGTTCCATATGCTTATTGGAATTAGGGTACACTGGTTGCATCATGAATGAAATGTTATTAATGAATAATTTAATGGTGGATTTATATCTTCAATATTTATTGATGTTGATATCTTATCACTTTGATTAGAATAGATCTGTCAAATTAAATTCCATATCCATGGTGTAATGACGTGTTTATATCATATAGTCAAAGAAATACATATCAAGCATATAGGTTCATGACACAAATGTGAAACCAGCAAGAGGAGATATTGGGAAAAACTGATTATATTATACAGTGAGAATTAATTTTTAGTTTTAAATGTTGTGAAATTATATTCCTTCTCTTGGTTTACTTGAATAATTACTTGATAGTAATCTTGGAAATTAGGGAGGCTTACCTAATTCCAATGAGAATCAACACTAGGGGGTCACACACTAAGTGTTTTTTGTTGATCTTGAATAAATTTTATTTGAATTTAATAATTGAAATTAATATTATTTCCAATACCAGAGAATAACTTTATTCAAGTTTTGTTTATCACTAATATTCAAAATGTAATAAATAATTATTTGATTATTAATAAATAATTTATTTGATCATGTGAATATTTAAAAAATATTTATCCGCCAACGTATGAATATAATATTTATTTTATGGAATATATAATATATATTTATTTTCTAGTTTGTTAATAAAATATTTATTAAAGTGAATAAAATATTTATTTGGGTATTCAGTAAATTTTGAGGTGTTTTATGAGACCAAGATCACATCCGTTGATGAATATTATCTTGAAATCTTGTAAAATAACATTTATCGTTGTGTTAGTATGTGTGCTTCATAAAATTGTAATATTAGTATTATTATTATATGGAATGGGGTTTTTTTAGGATTAAAATATTATTTAAGGGTTAGTATGAAATTAAATATTATTTTAATCAAAACCCCAACTCTATAAATAGATGGTTATGTCTATTATGTAGGGTTAATCTAGAATTTAGAATCATTCTATGCAACTGATATCTCTCTCTAACTCTTCCTCTCATTTTCCCAAGAATGTGATTAACTCCTTTAAATAAGAAATGAAGTGATCCAGTTGAACAAATCAGGGTGATTGATTAGCTACCCTAACACCTGGAAATCAATCAAAATTGTTTGATGATCAAAGGAGCATGTATGGATCACCGCTGGAGGAATTCAACACTTGGATCCTTATAGTGAAATGAAGGTAATATGGGAGAGGGTTTTCAGACAATTAATATCATCTCCATCGAATAAATAAACGTATATAATGTAATTTCTCATTCCACACATAGATAAATTAATTATAAATTTTATATGGAAAGATCCTCTCCAGTTCTGGGTTTTCAATAATGTCACTATTCGGTGGAAAAATAATTTCTCGCATTCACATAATGCAAAATATTTGAAATGATGTGTCAAATCAAGAAAACCATTATGGTTTATTTTTCCACCTTGTCACTTTCACTATTCCTAGAACCATCAAATGGCTTAATAGGGAGTCACATTTCAAATTTATATTCATTTATTTTTTATATGATCTATATGAACAATACTGTTTAGATATTTCATTTCATGAATATTTATTATATAATTAGTTTAAATTAATATGCTATATACATTTTAATTATCATTGTTATATGCTTAATTTTCTTAATGGACTAAGGATAGATGATGAATGACCAATGATTCCAGTGAGAATTTTTAAGGATTCAATCCAGATATCATGGGATTATATAGTCTACCCAAATCAACTACACATGTTTGTCTCATGGAATACGTGACCTGTTGATCAGTAATTACACATGATGTATTTATTTACCACCACATGCAGACCAAGCCAACCTGGTACATGTTATGAATAATTACACAACGTGTAGCTAGAATACATGTCGTGTAGTTTTCATAGTTTGATAGTGAACTTCATTCAATACATGTGGTCAAATACATGGTCAAAAATGTGCGACACCGACATCCATGAGTAATAATGACATTCATGACATTTAGTAAGTGTACATGGCATGCAGTTCCTACATATGAAATACACATTGAGTTATTTTTAGAGAGTGATGTAGACACATGACATATGAGATTCACGGAATGTATTTAGCTTGTACACATCATGTAGTATCGTGTATAATGGACAAACCAAAAATTTCTTTAGATTGGGCATAACCATGTAATTATGATCACATGAAATATAGGTCATGGTTACATTCCATGTAATCTGCTTAATAATTCTTTGAATTAGTAGGAGTTTATCCCTAATACATGGAAATTGGAACACATGGCATGTATCTAGTTAGTATATGTTATGTAGTCTAGAGGAGTTATATGATGAATCCCCATGTATGTATTTCAGGAACATGGACGATGAGGTGCTTGACATGGAGTTCGATAGGTATGCACCATATAATCTCCTAATAAAGGAGTGAATTAAACTATATTATATGATTAATTTCAACATTAGAAGAAATTTATATTTATTGGAACTTGTTATGTTTGAAAATTTAACAATGTTTTTAAATAATTAGTAATTTTTTAATTAATTTATTGAAATTATTTATGATTATTGGCTATTCTATTTATTTTCCTCGAATAAATTTATGATGGGTATCTCCAATTGAATTCATATGGTCATTAAGATAAAATAGAATTAATTAATACAGTCATTTTTATCTTAATAATATAGAATGTATAGAAATTAATGTTTACTAGTTTTATTTTTTCATATCTGTTATATGCGAGGACTCTCAATCTATTTCAGATTATGAAAAGGACTCCTTGGTTGGGACTGTCTTGAGGAAAGGGAAACAATTGAACATTTTTTGTGGGAACTTCTTGATACATAAGGGGGGAATCAATAAAACACAAATACTATTCAAGTACCCCCCAAAAAATAGTAACCATATCATTAGGAAGAGAATGGAGAAATGGGATGGAAGATAAATCTTGGGGATCTTTACTTAATGAAGGTGTGAAGTCAGCTTCAAGCCTGATGAGAAAGTGCACTCCTACTATAGATAGAATAGTTGCAGAGGGTAGGGTCAAAATGCAGGAGTGTAAAGTGTTGGATGAAAGATCAATCGGGGTGAGAGGGACAATAGTAGAGGAGAGTAAGAAACACTTGGAACTTTTTCTAAATTCCAAGGAAGAATATTTATAATAATTCATCAATATCAACTCTTGAATATATGTTTTCAACAAGATATAAGAGATAGAGATCTAGGTCTCCATTAATAAGGAGAAAATGATGTGGATTGACAAGAAATAACACATTATATTGGGAGGATTAAATTAAGGGAAGATCACATTAGAGGATTATATAAAAACAAGTAATAGAATAGAAGATCATATTGTAGCTCATATAAAAGCAGATCCAGATATCCAAGTAAATAAGTGGAATTAGGGGTTATTTTGAAAAGTCGACTCGAACATCCTTAGTTTTGTCTTTTATGACCTTTTGATCTCTTTTTAGGTTAGTTTTTATGTGTATGGAATAAAAATTTTACTTTTCAATCATAATCGTTACATGTGTATGATAAATCATGAGAATTACCAAGACCTATTTATATGTTGGTTTTATTTATATTTATTTATTGAATGGGTTTTCAATTAAAAATTATTAAATTAAATATAATTTCCTCTTAGTCATCCCTTAATTCCTAATAATGTATGACCTTCATGTCCATGGTTATTTATGTAATTCCTCTTAAAGAGTCATTTGGTTACCCTAACCTACATGTGAGTTATAAATACATGTTATAAATGGAGTATCCTAAGGTGTGTGGATATTCTTCAGGATAAAACCAAGATGATGCCAGTCCAAGTGAAACATAGGTGTATGGGTGGAATGTTTCAACTCATGCCATGACCAGAACAATGAGATTTCACTTTTTTCATAGGTTTAATTATTGGTTTCTAAATAAATCAACCCTTAGATAATCTCATTATCATGTTTTTTATTAATTTATTTATTTCTAGTTTATCCATTGTTTATTTTATGGTTACAAGATAATGATCACATAAATGAATGAATTTATGTATAATTATGAAACATTAATAAATATAATATGCATAAATGTTTTATAAAACATGGTTAATCACATAAGTAAAATCCCTTGAATATTAACATGACATATAGAACATAAAATTAGATAATTTTATGCATAATAAAAAATAACTCATCTAAAAATTATATCAAACATGGATTTTATTACTTGATCATGAATGACATCATTATAACTAAGTGTTTAACCAATACTAATTGGGAAAAATATGTCTAATATTGAGTTCTTGTGAATATTTTTGGTTGACATGATGAAATTACATCAAGGAAGTATCTCTTTCAAGGATTCATGTAGCTTATATATAAGTGTTCAAGAATTCCAAGTCAAGATTTTTGGATTGGGGAGTCCACTCAATAGATCATGGAGCTACAAGCTCGTAGATGGGGAAGACCCGCCTACCTAAATACATTCAAGTAGCTTGACCAAACCGCATTGTGGTTATGTGAAGGGGCATATGAAACCTTGTCTCTAGAATTTCTTTAAAACTAGACAATCTGAGTCAAATGAAGTGGGCTATTGGGAATTGATAAAATAGTGGGAGAGTTAATAAAATTAAATTCATTATGTATCGCATAAATTATAATCAATAAAATTAAATAATATTCTCTTCTAAATTGTAGAATAAATGTTAATATCATCATATGTTCTATCTCTATGATCAATATTGAAAAATACTCTCTCATAACTTGTAGTATCATCTAGGAATGAATTAGATGCCTCTAAGTCATGTTACTCAACAAAAAAACACAGATGTTAAAATCCTCAAGACTCGATCCATATTCTAAGGAAGCGAGTACTAATGTTTTAACTATCTATAAAAAATTATTAAATTTTTTTGGTCAATATTCAATGTTTTATTCTTTCATCTGTGTATAGTGAAATCATGATGTCTCATAAAAACAAGAATTATTATAAAATGATCAAGTATCATCATAGTCTATATAAGGATAGAGAAAGATAATAGCAGTTAGAGATATCCATGAAAATCTTTCAGAGTAAACATTGGGAGTTATTACCAAGAATTCCTCACATAGTCAAACTCATTGGATACATTGAGGGCATATAATTTAAATGGTTTAAAATTATTGATGAACTACAAACCTAAAATGATATTGTATCACTGCTTCAAATCAACCATATATTTCTTGTTAATTTTAACATGAAGAACATTGCGAAGTATCTCCCAGATCAACTCACTATTATTTTACAAGTAAAAAAGAAGATAAAGAGTGAAAATCCTTTTGTTCTTATGTTGAAAAAATAGAAAGGAAAAAAAAAGAAAATAGCTCTAAATCCAAATCAACTTCACAATTGCCTTCCTTTAAGAGAATATATAAGGGTCTTGAAATCGATAAAGATTCTATCTATTTCATATGTGTAAAAGGGGCACTTGTATAAAAAATTTCACTAAACCAAATAAGTTATAGTAATTTTCAGGTTCATTTGTTATAGTGTACAATCAAACTATTTATACAAATTGAGTATTAGATACAACTTTTGGTGATCATATATGTACTCAAATACATAAAGAAAGTACATCCAGAAATATTAAATGTTGGTAGTTAGACCAACAAGCATCCAATTGAGATAAACATTCTATTATAGATATTGGTTACTACCACCTCACATTACCAATGAGAAAGATCTGGGGTTTCAAATATCTTTATTATGAGACATATGTTACTAGGAACATTATTTCTATATCCAAACATGATACTAATGTGATAAATTTAATTTTTTGAAATAATTTTTTCTTCAATTATAAATTTAGATTTTTTTTAAGGAAAGGATCATTTAAATAACTGTCATTGTGTGTTGGATTAGACAAAAAAATTAATAGAAATAAATAATGAAACTACTTCACATTATTTATACCTCACAGAAAATTGGTATCACAAGATAGGCCATGTAAATGAAAATTGTTTTACTAAATTACATCAAGATGGATATTAATATTTCTTTTTATTTAAAACCACTTGGTGTATTTAATGCATGTTTATAAGACAAAATGACCAAATCTATATTTATGGGAAAATGTGATAGGGACAAATAGAATCTTGAATTTTTTATATCGATGTGTGTGGACAATTTATTATTGAAGCAGGGTGTGGGTAATCATACCTTATATATTTTACTGATGATTTTAGAAGAGATATATATGTCTAATTAATGAGTTATAATTTAGATTCATTTTATAAATTCAAGTAATACAATAATGTAGTTGAGAGCCATATTTTTTGCAGATTAAGAAACTAGACTTAGATCATGGTAGAGAATATCTTAATGAATAAATCCTTAATTATTTATGGGATTTTGGGATTCTATCCCAATTCAATACTTTTTAAACACATTTATGGAATGGTGAAAATGATAGGAGGAACCACACCTTTTTAGACATAGTGAGATCAACGATGAGTCATGTGAATCATAGATTATACTTGTGGGAATATGAATTATAAACAACCATATAAATACTAAATCAAGTACCAAATAATGTAATAGACGGTATAAAAAACCAATTTTTGAATATAATGAAACTTTTATTGTCACACCTACATATGTGTGGTTGTAAAGAGTTTGTTAAGAAATCATTAGGTAACAAACTTACACCCCAAGGCCCAAAGTGTACCATTATAAGATTTCCCAACGAAACAAGTGGATATTACCTATATAAACCCTTATAAAAAATGTCTATAGGGGATATTAATTCCATATTACATGAGGGTGATAACATATCTAATGTAGATAGTGGGTGTGAGATATAAATTTATGAAGTCAAGGTTCATGTTTTACAAGAGTTGTCACATGAACAAATTACACCATACACCCTAGATGATAATGTTATAGAGACAAAATTTTTATATAAGAGTACAAGAGAGGTTAGAAAACTAGAATAATATGGTTCTACAGTCACCTAGGATGGATATTCTTCAGTAGTAGATAATAATGAGCCTCTAACTTATAAGAATACGTGAATTCTAAAATAGATTGCATGTACCAAAACTAAGTCTATATTTTTTTATATCCTTCAATGGATATAAAACTTGTTGGTTATAAATCGGTATTGAAGAAAAACTGGTTATTGATGATAAATTCAATACCTATAAGGAATTAATAGTTTCAAAAGGGTTTAAACAGCATCAAATAATTGAATATGATTAAAAAATCACTCATTTCTATAATGAAATCCTACAAAATTCTACCTTCCATTATAGCCTTCCATGAGTACAAAATTTGGAAAATGAATTTAAAGAAACAATCCAAAACTTAAACCTATATGAGGATTTCTATATGAAACAACATAAAGTATTTTTGACTCAAAATTATTCCAAAAAGGATAAAAATTTGAAAAAATAAATTTAATGATTAATGAAACCACCATGTCAACATTTTGTTATATAAGGACATAATAGAATATGGTTTCATAAAAAATTAATGTTATCCATGTGTCTAGGAGAATTTATTAGGATTGTGTTTATTATATTAATAGTATATATTGATGATGTATTACTTATTGGAAATCAGATAAGAGTTTTAAATTCAATTAATGGTTTGTTGAATAAATGCTTCTCCACATAGGAATTAGGTGAATTTATATACATTCTTAGGATCAAGATCTATCCTGAAAGATCCAAGAAGATGTTTGGGATGAGTAAAAATTACCCACATTAACAATATATTGAAGAGGTTTAGTTTTGAATAATCCAAGATGAGATTTTTTCCAATGTCACATGGAATTCATCTTTCCCAGAAAATGTTTCCATAGACACATGAGGAAGGACATCAAATTGAAAGAATTACATATGCGATAGCGGTCGGTCAATTCATGTATGTGATTTTATGTACTAGGATAAATGTACAATACACCATGAGTGTAGTAGAGAGATATCAAGCTGACCCATGTGACCTTTAGTAGATAGCAGTAAAGACTGTCCTTAAGTATCTGACACAAAATAAGGATATGGTCTGAGTCTATAGAGGATATGAGGAATTAATCATCAGAGGATATACATATTACAATTTATAACTAGATCAAGATGGTCTATAATTATATATGTAACTACAATAGAATAGTCTATTAACAGAAAAATAAATGGTATTTATCAAATCTTGAAAAGCGATGACTACCTAAGTGAGGTTAAAAGCCCTATTCATTTATCAGTTCTTAAAAAAGTGACGATAAAGGGTTTTATAAGTGCTTATAGATATACTAATAAATTTTACCTTTATAATAAAATTTAAAAGTTCTAAACATGTGTCCTTTATCATCTATTTTTAAATATCTGATAAATGTGCCATTTTCAATGCTTTTAAAAGAACTTATAAAGGGGCATATAATAGTGTGATGCAATAGCACACCGCAACACTAGTGAAGTGTGTAGTAAAAACACACCACATTAATATAACAACACCATGTATAGACAAAAATAGTCCCAAATAAATTTAAATGAAATTAAATATACAAAACAAATACAAGAAAAAATACTATATTATTGACATTTAAAATGTTGGTTTATACAATTACATAAATAAAAGTTATTATATACGTCAAAAAGCATAAATTTTCCTTTTCGTTTAATCTTGACTTGGACTCGTGATATTTACAAAAAAACATCCTACATGAGTAAAAGAATGAACTTGTATTTGAACACAATTCTTATGTTAATAATAATATAAAGAAATAAATTAACAGAAGCTACTAATTTTATTAAAAATTTTGTCAATATTAAATAATAGGATGAACATAGAGTGATACCGACCACAAAATGCATAATATTGAGGTGAGGATGATTCCAAAACTACTCAAATAAATTTTGGATAATTTTACAACAGTATCAAAATAATTAGAATGTTTTTTATCAGTTTCGAGTATGTTAGTTGTCTTTTTTTCTAAAATGACATTTTAAAATGTAATCACACACTTTTCCCTCATTATGGTCACATCATGTATTTGTTTTATTTGAAAATGATTCATACCCATCAAGAATGTATCATTAAACATTTTCCAAAATTGTCAAGAAAATCCAAGCGTGATTGAGTGGTTTTCAGCAAGTTGCACATTTTTAAAATAAAATGTTGATTTTAAACTAATAACAGACAAAATAAGTCATACAAGGAATATCATGTATCAGATTAAGGTGTGGATAATTCCTACACATCAAAAATGACTTATGAATATTTTTTCTAAATTAGAAAAATAACTAAATGTATTTTCTCAGTTTTGAGAAGTTCAGATTTATATTTTACTAAAATTAATACCAATTTTATATTAAAATATGCACATTGATTCATACGGGTCCTACTATGGGACATATTTAGTTACAAATAATTACTACATGTCCTAAATGAAATATGGATCATTTTACTAATGTATCAAAATAATATGAATGTGTTTTCTTAGCTTTGAGGATGTTAGTTTTCTTTTTAACTAAAATTCCATTTAAACAAGAAATACATACTTTTGAATCATTAAAATCACATCATGTATCAGTTAGATGTGAAAAAAATTCCTACACATCAAAAATTAATTATAAATTGATTTCAAAAGTTATCAAGAAAATTTGATCATGTGTGATCAGTTTTTAGTGAGTGACAATTTTTGAACTAAAATGTCGATTTTAAACTAATAATGAACACTTTCATTACTATCGGGCACATCATGTATCGGATTGAGGTGTGGATGATCCCTAAACAAAAAAAATTCATATGGATTGTATCAAAAAGTATCAAACTAATTAGAATTCCTTTTTTGGTTTTGAGTAGGCCAGTTGTCCATCTTACTAAAATTGATGCCAATTTCAAATAAAATTACACACTTTGAGTCACACCGGACACATCGTGGGACTAATTGAGGTGAGGATGATTCATTTATGTCTCGAATGACATATGGATCATTTTTATAAAATATAAAATTAATATGAATGTGGGTTCTCAGTTTTGAGTCCTATATATTGTCTATTTTACTAAAATGTAATTTCAAACTGGAAAGATAGACTTTCACTCATTCTGATCACATCATGTATTGGTTTGATGTTGAAATGATTCCCACATGTCAAAAATGAATTATGAATCGTTTTTAAAAATTATCATTAAAATATGAGAACATTTGATTGGTTTTCAGTTAGTGAAATATTTTAAACTAAAATATCAATTTTAATCTGATAACAGACACATTGAGTCATTCCAAGCACATAATGTACCATATTGAGGTCTGGATGATTCCTACAAAACAAAAATGACTTATGGATCATTTTTCTATAATATAAAACAATCTGAATATGTTTTATCAGTTTTGAGTATGTCAGTTTTCTATTTAACTCATATTAATGTTAATTTTAAATGGAAAGAGTACATGGAGTCATACTGGTCGCACAGTGTGTCAGATAAAGGTGTGGTTGATTCTTACCCATCCCGATGTCTCAAAATAAAATCCTAGCTATTAATTTTACCATTATATATTTCATTTTATAACTGTCAACACTAGATGATAAGATTCGAATAAACCACCCCTACTCAAAAATTAACATTTCTATTGTATAATAAAGAAATTATTATAGGAATAATGATAAAAATAAATAAATTAATCGTGAATATAAAATATAAATTAATTTTAGGTAAAAAGATTTTAATATGGAAACATCAAGATTACCTTTGTGATTGAGAAATAGAGGTAACTTGGAGAAAAATGATAAATTTCAACATTTTAGGGATGAAAAGTTTTGAGGGAGAAGAAGTCTATATATGTTTTAGTGCAAAAAGGAATGAAACAAGGTCAAATCACCCGAACTCAAACAAAGGAATCCACCTTTATAGGAAAATAATTATCATGTGAGTAATTCAAAAAATAAATAAAATAAACATAAATTGGAAACAATAAATTAATTCTATAGAAAATTATTTTACTGTGAGAGAATCAAGAATACCACTATGATTGAGAAGATGTAGCATTATTTCTCTCCCTATAAAGGAAATTGAGGGAACATGAGTGAATGTGATAAATGAAACACATTAGGGGTGAAAGGGTTTTGGGGGAGAAGATGTTTGTGGATATTTTGGTACATAAAGGCATGAAAGATGGACAGACCACCCACACTCAAACAAAATAATGCACATATATAAGAAAACAATTATTATGTGAGTAATACTAAAAATAAATAAATTAAACAGAAATATGAAATAATAAGTTAAATCTTTGAAAAACTATATTACTATGAAAACATCACGATTACCTCTATTATTGAGAAGAGACATCATCGTTGATATTCCTACAATGGTAGTGGAGTCAACATGATAGAAAGTGAAAAATTATAAACTCTAAGGGTGAAAACGTTTTGAGGGAGAAGAATTTTTGGAAGTTTTGGTACATAATGGCCTAAACGATTGACACACCACCCCAACCAGTACAATATAATCCACCCATATAAGAAAAAGTTATTATGTGACTAATACTTAAAAGTCATAAATTAAAAAGAAATATGAAACTATACATTTATTATATGGAAAATGATTTACTATGAAAACATCAATGTTACCACTGCGATTTAGCAGAGACGACATTGTTTCTCTCCCAAAAAAGTCATGAAATATGGACATGAATATTCTAAAATAAATAAACAATTAAAGGAATAATGAAAAATTAAATCTACGTTCAATTATATAATTTTTTGATAAAATAGATAAAGTATATCATAAAATTACCTTTACATCATTCCAAAGGGTTTCCTTAATTATAGTTTTTTCTTCTGACATATTTCTAAAATAATCATGTAAAGAAGAAATTATTTTAATGAGTAGTCAAAGATTTAATTTAGATTATTTTAATGTAGTAGAGAACATTTAAAATTATGAGTAAAATGTTAGTATATTAAAACAATTAATCTCTTTTTATTTTTTAAATGTTTCAGGTATTTGGTTCTTTTATCAAGAACCCATATCCCCTATTTGGGGTCCACTCTAACATAAAATACATTGGCTACATTGGGATTAGAATGAAGTTATTGTGATATCTTTATAAAAGGGTCATCCTCGATTGAATTTTCATCTTACCTGACCTTTTTTTAGTCACAAGAAGGACAATCATAAAATTCTTATTTGTTGGATCTAAGACATAAAATGCATGCACTGCTTATGATTCCATTATGAACAGATCTTATTCTTCCCCTTTCACACTAAAACTCACCTTCATGAAGTCCATTTCATCAACTTTTACTACATTGATATTTTCATTCCATTTGAAACAGAAAATCTATACATGAAATGTTATATAATGAAACTTGTATATCTATTTTCTAATGCCAAAAAATGACATATTCGAATAAATTGGATTTCTATCCTTAGAACCAGATATGTTCATCACTTCATCCATAAGCGTAACACTGCTATTTTTCATCGTACTATTTACATTATGTTATTTTTCATATAACATATAAAAATTCACTACAAAACCAGAGTAAGATATAACATTTTTATTCGGTCCTCTGCCTAGATAGTGATGTCATTCGACAACTAAAAGCTTATTTTCAAAAAACTTATTATAAATTTGATATCATAACCATCCTATAAACTTATTATTATGTGTTTTTGATATCTATACATTATACCGTTATAGATTCAAATCTATAATAATTTATTTTTGCTATTCAATGTTTGTGCCAACATCATAACTATTTTGTATAATGTAAAGGTGTTCTTGGTCACACTATGTCAAGGTAATTGTAACAACATCTCTTCCAGAAATCCATTGGCCCATAAGGGGTTTGATGTGATGAGACATTGGGATACCAATGTTTTCAACATCTAATAGGTAAATGGTATATAACTCAATATCTTCTTCAACAATATATCATTTTGCAAAATCAACCTTCAAGACGACATTGATTCTTGATATACCCTTTCAAAATTTGCATATAACATTTTGTGGGGTACATCCATCTGAATTGGATACGACCACATAGTTAAACCTCTCTAACTATGTGAACCATAAGGTGGACCATTATATCAATGAATTATTTTGGGAAGAACATATCTAATTCACATAATATGACTTCAACATCCTTATTCATGATGGGAAAATTTTCTGGTTCTATAACATTACTGCATAGGGATTTGAAAAATAAGCAGAGACAGGTTAATGTATGTGATATATTTAGATGTAGAATGCAATAAAAAGTAACAAGCATTAAATTTTTCATCAAAAGAGAAATATTGTTTTATTTTATTCCTTGTAAGGTCAAATTATTTATTGACAAGAAATTATTTATATTTGATGAATACCCCTACAGAACCTTTATAGCATTAAGGAAAATGAAATTTTATAATTTTTCTTATCTGGATATAGTGTAAGCTATTGGAGGATAAAAATTCTTCCTTTTACACTTTAACAGTTCCAACTCATCCTCTATCCTCATTTCTATCATGTAAAACCTAGCCTTGATGACATATTTCATTTTCAATGAAGATTTAATAAAGTTCCAATAACACTATCAAATACATTCTTTTATACATGCATGACATCATGATAATTGTTTTACATACAGATTATTCCAATACGTTAATTCAAATAAAATTAATTCTCCACTTCTATCCGGATTTTTTATGGTTTTTTGAAAATGTTTTATCAAAAATAGTTTCAATATATTTTACATTATAATATTGTTGATCACCCATTACTGGAGACGGTGTTGTAAATTGTTCAATATTCCCATCAAAGAATATCATCCAAGATCGATATTTATGTCATTGAGGAAAAAGTTTCTAGTTTCCTAAAAACACAGTCTTTGTGGAATGTTTCAACCAACAAAATATTGTGTGTTTTTTCACAAATGAGACACCCCAACATTCCTTTAATGTTATAGCCTAATAAGTATCTATAAGTGGGAAGTCATGTATCATTCCATTTACTATGGAACTCATTGTGAATTATAAAATTCTATGAGAATTATAAATTGTAACACATGTCTCACACATCAATTTTAGGTCTCTAGTTAATGGATCCAAATACACATCAATATCATTACCCAATTTCTTTGGCCTACATATAATCATAAACAAAATAATATATTTCTGCTTCATGCATAACCATGGGGGAAATGAAAAATTTACCAACATGATGGTCCATTTACTATGAGTACTACTCTGTACACCAAAAGGATTTATTCCATTTATAGATAACACCATATGAATGTTTTGTGGCTAATTTCCAAATTCAGGATATACATAATTAATTTTCTTCCACTGAGGATAATTTTTTAGAAGATGTAGGTTCCCATATTTAATTCTTGCATCTACATGCCATGTCAATTTTTTTTGGTTTCCAGAAATCCATATAGTCTTCTAAATCCTGGAATGATAGGAATGTACCATAAAGATTTTTAATAACTTAATTCATTATTATTGAATCAATCTACGCCACACTTAGGTCATTTTTTTTGAGTTATTTATGGACCTTGTGAAACTATATTCAATCATTTGGACAAGAATGAATTTTTTTATTGATAATTAAAATTGAATGTAACCTTCATTTAGTATCACATGTTCAACATATTAGTTCATTTTATTTAGCTATAATACCATTCAGGACCCATGTAGTTCTGTAAAGCTACTGTTACTCCATTTATTGCCATCTTTAAAATTATATAACCCCAAAACAACTGAAAATGGTGTGTATTTAGTACTACCAGTACACAATGGTTTCTTGGAACATTTGTTTAACTCCCCAAATAACTTTGGAGAATCATGAAGGTCATACTAAATTTCCATTTTCATTTCTTCCATGTGATCTCCATCATCAATTACACTATTATTCATATCAAATGATCCATAAACAACAATATCATCCCAATCAGTGTCCACATTCAGTTTGATCTCATGTTTAGTTCATCATTTATAGCTCTGATCAATTCAGTGAAAAATCAAATGTTCTTCCAACTCATCTAGACTAATTTTTCTAGAATAACAACAATGTAGACACAGACAAAGGATTAGAGAAGGGTCATGTGCATGATCTTTTGCAAACATGATGAACTTTTAACCCCATCTTCATAATCTTTTGTCAAATGATTATCATGAATCGATTTTCAATTCATATCCATCATAATGGATTCATAAAATATTAATTTTTTATAATACATAAATAAATACACATAAGTTATTCATTATAAAAGGTGAAAGTTAAACACAATTATAATAAGGGAAACTCAACATTTGATAGTTTAAAAAAAATATGTTGAAGAAAATGTGTAATTTAATTTAAGAAAAGAATTTTTCCATTATGGAAGGTGTTATCCTATGAATTCATTAAAATGTTAATGTTATAGAAAAATTATCTTCATAAACTCATCCCCCAGACATTTATCACTACATTTTGTTGTGTGACACATACTTCATCTCTTGTGGACATGAAGCTATGTAGCTTGAAATACTCTAAGAAATAGTCATATATGGGATGACTAATGATCAAAGTAGTATAAGAAACATAAAAGAAATGGGGGATGTGTTTCAAGACACAAATTTCATTAATGTCTATCTGGGAGATGAATTAGATGAGGATGAAAATTGTTTATAAAAGTCATGGAGGATGAGTATCAAGCACAAAATTGCAATATTAAATATTGTTTTACACACATCAAGTCTTCCTTAAATCCCAAAAAATATAAATATAAAATAGGTATAAAAGGATAATAAGAAAAAAATATGAAAATAATAATAATAAAGTATCATTAAATCAACTAGAAGATATAAAAATTTATTGTTAAAACGTTTTAATAAATAAAGTGTTATTTCATATACATGGATAGTAATCAGATATTCCTAGGGGTGGACGCAAAACCTGTAGAACTAAAACGATGAATACCTAAAAATAATTTCAAATATATAGAATTTAATAACATTCATTCTATTTTTCTGATCAAGTGATGTAGAAACCTAAGGAATTATTATATTTAAAATTAATAGTATATCAAGTATTTGAAAACATATCAATACTCTTAGGATGTCATATCACCAAACTGACCTATCCCATGGATTCTAGAGAGGACATCATAACATATATACCCATATGATGGATTCTAAGGAGGCCATCTAATACATATTGACCCATCCTTGAAATTCTTGGGAGGTCCATAAAGAAGATGGCATAAATCAACAATACACATCAACATGATATGTCACAAGAAAGGGAGAAAACATAACATTCAATGAAACATATCTTCAATGAACATTTTGGTACACAAATATATATATATATATATAATTAAATTATAATATACATAATTTAAAAAATTCATATTTAAACATATTTTTATGAAAATAAATATGATCCCTCCCTAACATGGAAATCCAGAACCACAATTTGTAAATAAATAATTATAAAATCACCCTTACATTATAAGTTATAAAAATGAATATAAATAGTTAGATATATATATATATATATATGTATATATATATCATTTTCAAATAAACTTAAATTGATAAAAATATATTTATCCCTTATAAAAGAATATTGCAACAAAGTAAATTAAATACATCCCCATACTAATTTTGAAAATAGAGAGACATTGAAAACAAATAAATATAGTGTCACCCTTAATAATATTTCTCTTAAAATAAAAAAACACCATTCTAGGAAACATTAATTTAAAGAAAACCCCTTACACCGCAATATTAAAACAAAATTTAACTAAATAAATCCCCATACATGAATTGTATAAAATCAACTTATGTTTCTGCTTTGTCCCCATAACCAAATTGAGAACTCGATGGATAAATCAATTTTCTCATTTTTTTAAAGGTTTTATATCCAAAACCTCTACTATTTATACAGTTGAATTAATAATTATTTAATTGGTTTATCTATAGACCAGATGTGATTCTCTATGATCTCAAAATAGAGAAAAAAAAATTATTCCTCGGAGAAATATATGGTATAGATGTAGATAGAAAATCCAATTGATTCAAAACATAAATTTAAAAATACTAAAACAATATAACCAAACCATTATTAAAGAAAACAATTGATCATAAAAAAAGAAAAACAATATACAACGATAGAAGCCCAAATATCTGATGACATCGTTGAATAAGAAACAAAAAATTAAATGAAAAATACAGAATGGAAATCAGAACCTATAAAGGAAAACATAGGTCTACTGTTCTTGGATGAAGAAAATTTGAGACCCTCATATCCAAATATCGATGCTTTCTTCAGAAACCCTATATTTTAGAGAGCAACATATGTTAGATGAGTTTTAAGAGATTAGAGGCAGTGGTTTTGCATGAATATATTGGGTTTGTCGGATTCGAGCTTCAATTCACCAAGGAGGATCACCAGTAGTGAATGGTTTCTATAGGAATCATCTGATATCACAATGGGTTCGCAAGTGGTTAGGTTTCTTCAAATTGATCGGGACACTTTTATCAATGCTTTAAAAAAGCACTCATAAAGAGTTTGTTTATTAGTGGTTAAGTAATAAGTGGAGATAAAACATATATTTATCATCTATTTTTTAGCGCTGATAAGGGTAGGACTTTATCTATGTTAAAAAAGCATTTTTTAAGATTAGTTTTATCAAAACATATTACTTAAGCGCTAATAATGAATTTATAATTATAATTATAAATACAAAATTTATAAACATATATATATATACACATAACAAATATATATAAATATAAATACATTAAATATATTTCTTATTTAAATATTATTATTATAATTTTATAATTATTTAAATATATAATTATTTATTTACAAATATATACATATTTAAAAAATATTTATATCATTATATATATTTACACAATTATATACATATATATATATATAATAAAAATATATAAATATAAATATACTAAATATATTAATTATTTATGTAAATTTATTATAAATTTAATAATTAATAAAAAATGTATAATTAGTTAAATATATATATTTATTTACCTATAAATATAAATAATTTTGAAAAAATATTTAATTATTTATAATTATAAGTATATAATTTTATTGATATACTATATATATTATTAAATCTAGCATGTACATTTATAAATATATTTTTTATAAGTATTTTTTTATAAATATTTGTTTTAGAAGTTTGTTTTATAATTTATTAACATTATTAATGAATGTCTCATTTTATGTGCGTGCATGTAAAAAATGAGTGAAATTGAATAAAATTAAAATAACTCCACTTTAACAATATTGAAAAAATGAATTAGTTTTGGGGTGTGTACATTGTATATAAAAATTCATTAATTACATATATGTGAAATCAATATAACACACATTTGAAATATGTTATATTGAAAAATCAAACGACATTAAATTATATGTCTATTACTGTATGCAATTAGTAAATATTCATAATTCATATTAATATTTAATTATAAACCATTATTCACTAAATATATAACTATTTAATGTAAAGAACATAAATATTTTTTAATATATATATCATATTTATATACTTTAATATACATCTATACAATTAATATATACTATTTATTAACATTATCAATAAAAATTTAATTAATAAAATGTTTAATATTTTTCTCAATTTACTTATTTTGAATTTTAATTTTTTAATTTTTCTTTTTGAATATATCTATATATTTAATACATATTGTTCATTATTGTTTATAAATTACAAATAGTATAATCAATTTATTCATTTTTATTAATAATTTTCTAATTAATAAATCTTGTTATATTTATTTTAATAAAGTCATTTTTATTTTTATTTTTTTTAATAATATCATTTTCTGTATTCTAAACTATATCATTGCTAAAAAAGTCATGATAAAGGTCTTGTTTATGAGAGCTAAAAATATAGGTATAATAAAGGGTACCTTTTATTAACGCTAAAAATAAATCTCTGATAAAGGGTTCCCTTTATCAGTGCTGATAAAGTTACAAATTATCAGTTATAAAAAGAAAGCGCTAATAAAGGGTTAAATTTATCGACTCTTTCTTTAGAATAGATAAAGATACCATTTATCAACTCTTTTTTTCAAGCATTGATAATCATCAGCACTGTTAAATACCTGTTTTATAGTAGTGTGGGATACATATTCATTTTTAATAGAGGTTATGTGAACTAAAATATCTCAATTTATGTTATAGTCACATATTCAATAACAGTTCCCAAGTATATTATAGCTTATTACGTGGATAAAGATGCAATATAGATATGACACTTCATCTAAGAGCGTGATATAAGGCCATGTAGTAAAGACCCTATCACACTCTATTGGGATAATACTGAAGTGTTGGCTCTCACTATAGAGAAAATTCCACATCTATAGATAGAGGATATTCTTTGGAAGTATCATATCTTAAGGGATTTTTCTTAGAGATTTGAGGTTTCAATGTTCATAATATCCATGAAATATAATTTGGAAGACCCCTTGACTGAATTCTTGACTCAGTTGAAACATTATCATCATATGAGGTCTAGAAAGATTAAAGTCATAAGTAGTTATCTCTTGTGAAAGTGGGATTTTGTTAAAATTGGTGTTCAAGAACCAACTACTTGTACATTAGAATAAATTTATATTCAATTATATGAATAATAAATAAAAATATTATTACATAATGTTTATTTCTTCTCAATATATTGATAAAATAATTTCTTATTGTATTTATCACATTTATAGGATCATATAAGATCCCTGCTAAGAATAAAACCTTGAAATTCTATTATGAAATTCGTTAATATAGTTCTACTATAAAAAACGTACTACAATAGGGGCAATAATATGCAGATTTTCCAGTTTGAGTACTCATAAGAGGATGATGTTTATTCTCATGATGTTCTCACATAGTAATCTCTAAGATGAGAGATTGTGTGTACAAACCCTCTACAATTAATTCTACATGTTTTATTGTAATCAGATATTCTTATTTGTGATCATGTGTAATGATACTTAGACATTATGATTATTATTAATACATTTCAGGACACATTCACATAGATTTACTATCCAAAACTTTTATTCCATATGTTTACGAAAAGTAGGGTATGTTGGCTTCCTCATGACAGACATGTTATTAATAAATAACCCCTAAAATTAATATTCCCATCCATATTTATGAAAGATAGTATCTTGGCCCTTCTATTTTAATATAACCATAAAATTAAATTTCAAGACCATCATGTAACTAAGTGTTTATTTCAAATAGTCAAATCATGAAATATCAGGCATACAGTTTGATGACACATATGTGAAACGTTCTTGATGAGATATTCAGACAAAGGGATGTATTAAACAGTGATAATTTTTATGTGGTTATTAATGTTGCGACATTATGTTCTCTCTTTTAGGTTCACTAACATGTTTCTAGATGGTATTTTTGGACTTTTGGTAAGACAACCTATTTCCTATGAGAAATAATCCTAGGGGTTCACACATTAATTGTTTCGATTGTTCTTATTTAAATTCTATTAGAAATTAAATATTGGAATAAATATTATTCTCAAGACCAAAGAATAATTTTATTCATGTTTTATCAATTTCAAATATTCACGTGGTATGAAATGATTATTTATTCATTAATAAATAATTTATTTGATTGCATAAATATTTAATAAATATTTATTCACCAATGTGTGAAAAGAATATTTATTTCATTTAATATTTAATAAATAATTATTTTCTGTTTTGTGAATAAAATACTTATTTAATTGAATAAAATATTGAATAAAATATTTATTATTCTATTTTGTGAAAAGAATATTTATTTCATTGAATATTTATTAAATATTTATTTTCTGTTTTGTGAATAAAATATTTATTTAATTGAATAAATTATTTATTTAGTTATTTAATATATATAAAAGTGTTTGAGTAGAATAATATAACTTTTTATGTTGAATATTAATTTACAAACCTGAAAAATAGTATTTGTAATTACATGATTTAGTGCTTGTAAAAAAATAATAACATTATTATTATTCTATGGACTGGATTTTTGTTAAGGGTTGTGATATTATTAAAATGTCAGTACGTAATTATTTAATATTTTAATCTAATCCGTATATCTATAAAATGATGGTTATATCTATTTTTTAAGTTTAATCAGGATTTGAGAATTGTTTCATATAATAGATTTTTATATCAAACTCTTCATATCATTTTTTCAAGAATGAGACGAACTCCTTTAATCAGAAAGTAACGTGAAGTGGTCAAGATGAACAATGCAAGATGATTTTATTTCCTCATTAGTAACCTAAAATCAGTTGGAATCATTTGGATATCAAAGGATCATGTGTGGATAATCTCTATAGGTATTATAAACCTTGATCCTTACAATAAAATAAAGGTAACCCAAAAATGGTTTTTTGGATTATAAACCTTATATACATTAGACAAAGATCCTAAGATGAGGTAATTTGTTCTATGCGTAATAAATAATTCAATTATAACTCTAATTTTAATCAGGTTATAGGTTTTATTCTATGTGAATATTCGTTGGAAAAATTCCATTGGTCATGGAATTCATGACATGTAAAATCTTTTGAATGATAGACCTAATAAATGAAACCTTCATGGTTTATTCTCCCACCTAGGGGCTTTTCCTGCACCGAGAAGCTTCAATAAGATGCTGTAGAAATGGGTCTCATCCAAGGAAGTGAGTTGTTAGTAAACTCGACCTCCCATTAGGGTGGTAATATAGAATAAATTTCAAGCAATACCTCCAGGCACTCATTCATCAACATAAGAAATGAAATACTCAATTATTTTTAATGGAACCAATAAAATTCTCTAAAAATTGGCATGATATCATTCCTATGTAAGAAATACTATTAAAAACTATCCCTATTCTCGAATCCCACATACACCATGAAACATTATGGAATCCTTCAGAAGATCAAAATTGAACTCAATTACAATAACAACAAATATATGCATTAAAATTGATCACCCAATTCATTAAAGTTATAAGGTGGAAGATAACAATATTAAAAACCCAAAAATATAACATGACTTTAAAGTCAAAAATTATCTCCCGACACTCTATGAATTTTAAACCATTCCCCTAACTCATTCACATGGGGGCAGAAAGATCCATTATGAAGGGAAATAGCTCCAAATTGAATCCTAGAATATTAATCAACATATATGAAATTAAGGAACTAGATGGTCCAGTATCAAAAAATCCTAGAAACATTAGAAAAAAATAAACCCCATACCTCTCATGTTATTTGACCACACTTCAGAATCCTCAGATATATACTCCATGGTGTAAATAATTCTTAGGCTCGTATTTTCCTTGAACTTTATTAATAGATTATGTATTTATATTAAAATAATAGTGATATCCACCCCATTTCACTACATCAGAATGAAATTAAGATCCATTTTTAAACATCGATCTATCCCTCGTAACATGAATTGACTCTCTACTGAAGTATTAGAGATGAACAAACTATCCTCATGTGTTGAATTCTATAATTGTTATCCATAAATCCAGATTGTTGTGTCCATATCTAGATTACTGGATATAGACGATATGGATCTGGCCTCAATTCAACTTTACACCTTATCTATCACCCTGCCAGGGATTTCCCTACTTCCTTTTCTAGCCTGAAGACTGATCTGTTCTTCCCCTTGTGGTTACTGAAACTCCAATGACATCGGTGTTCCTATATATGTATTCCTCTACCATATTTGTTTTATCATCCACATAGTAAATGTTCAGTAAGTAGAAGGTAATCAGTATTAGCTTAATATTATCCCTTAAACCCATGTCGAACCACTGTGTTTTAATATAGTCATTTGAAATAAGATTGGATGATATGTTCACTAGCTCAGAAAAATGAGTATAAATATCTATAATATAATGTTTCCCCGTCTCCATGGTCACAAATTAATGATGCTTTTCTAGTGAAAACATTTGAAGAAAAAATTTATAGTTGTTGTCCTTGAAGTTGGTCAAGGTAGTATCCTCACGCTACATATCCTATATGACAGATTGCCAATATTTTGACCCAATTTAATCATGTATACATATGTAAAACCGAAACTTTGACTCCTCTAGAGTATTAAATAACTGTTAAATTCATCCAATATTTTCAATCCACTCATCATGTTATTGGGTTCTATTATCACCATGAAATATAAGTGGATTTTGATTAGTAAAATCTGATGCATGATCTACCAGCCATTCATGGTTCCAAATACCTATATAACTAACACTATATATTTTATAGGCAAATGATTCCACCAATGAAGGTTCTCCTAGTGGATTTACCTGTGTACCATGTCTTGCATCATCCTCTCTTGAATATGGAAGAGCTATTCTAGGAGAAATTATCTAAAAAATAAAAAATATATCACCTGATCAAAAAAATAACACAACTCCAAAATTAAAAAAAATGAACCTAAAAAATATATATTAAATACATTAATTGAAAAACATATAAGGAACCGATAGATTTGTTGAATGGGGGACGTATACATTTAAATACAACTGAATAAAAGACAAATTTCATCTAAATAAACCCCAATTTTAGTTCATTTAAATAACCCAAAAATAAAACTAAATATTAAAGATCCCATTATTTTTATGAGTATTATTTATTGTTAATTTATGTTATTGGTTTTCAATAGTGGTCAATGAAATGGAAATATTTCATTGATTTCAATTTGATGATGATGTTATAAAAAAAGTTGTTACTAATAGTTTTTCTAAAGTATCCAATATATAGAATCTTGGTAAATAAGTGAATGTTTTATTTATGAATTTATAAAGAAGATAATACTCCGGTCTTGTTATCTTAAGGACATTCTTTTAAAAGATTTAATTTTACAACTCTGATAATTTTTTTATTAATCTTAATGATAAAGAAGTGTCTATTTCACTAGGATATTGGACACTATGTACAACAAGATGAAGATGAGACATTGACTATGATCATGCAATATTTTAGTATTTCATGGAATGAATGAATGATATTTATAATCGTGTAAAAATATATTTTCATGTGGAATTATGGAAGTACATATGAAGTCCATTCAAAAAAATAAATCAATTTAATGATTATTTATTTAGAAGTGAAGGCATTGAAGTGGTTTGGAATTTGATGGTGGGAAATTTATTGATGTTGTATTATATACCTAGAATATACTATAATTATTTTTAGTTGGACTATAAAAAAAATTCTATCCAAAAGCCAACCAAGGACCACCTCAATCATATATGTGGCACCTTAGTGGTTAACCACATGGTAGGAAGTTGAACAAGCCATCCCATAAAGGCAGGTGAAGAGAGCATAGTGCCCACAATTAGTGTTTAGAGTAACCCTAAGTGTGTGAACACATATCACCCACATGGAACATAAAATGGATCGCATGGACTACTCAATGGCATAGCACAAACCATGAAGTTGTGGTGTGTGATTTGTTGCAGATACTAAACCTCTCTACAATGTCAAGCTGAATACAGAATGAATTTATTTATTAAGAAGATCATAGTCAAATCCAAATATGACGTTGTATGGTAGAGTTGTGTATATAGTTCCTCCACATTAAAACATATAGACATAAGTACGGTTGTCTGATTCAATCAATCACAGTTATTTGATCTCTACAGTACTTCATCTTCTACCTCCAACTACATTTAAGATGCGTTAATTCTAGAAATTTTTTCATACTATGAATGTCATTTCCTCATTCATGATCAGGTCAATCTTGTGTTGAAATATTTCTCTATTAATTATTTGAATCTTCATGGACGGTTTATATTATTCTCATGTAATCATAAGTTTTATAAACATACTATAGTTAAATGTAAACAAAGTTGTGGTAGGTTTATCGTATGTTTGATATTCATGGATAATGTTGAAGTAATTAAAGATAATGTGTTTATATTATCATGCACATAAAATTCATTGAAAATGAAAAGGTGATGTGTTTTCTGTGTCACATAACATGCATTCATAGAATAAAAATTCCTGATCTTAAATCATTCAAAATGAATTGATATGGTATATTTTATAGTATTATAAGTTGGTGATCAAATGAAATAGAGTCATTAATCCACTTTTATAAATATCGAAGACTCGATTCCATGAAATTTCAATGCTATTGTAATTATTTATCCAATATTTCAAATTTTTAGAAAAAAATAGAGTATCTCTTGGATTCTTGTTTTGTGGAAACGTACATAGAACCTTGATCCTCTTAGCTTTATGAAGAGGGGTGTCTTATGATCATCTATATCATCAATAAGAGTTTCAATCTAGTGGTTGAGATACTTACTAACACAGAGTTACCCAAATATATTGAACCCGTGTGTAAAACCATATTTAAATAGTAAAAATCTTAAATTAATCACAACTGATTTCTTGATGATGTAGTTCCACACAGTTTAATTTTCAATAAGATAACAGATGTATAGGTTCCACATACATGGTTTATTGAAAGAAGATAAATCACTTGAACCTGCATGATTCTTATTTTTTGAAGGAACTGAACCACATGAAGAACACTTTTCTTTCACATAGATAGTGTGTAATATGAGTTTCCATTCATGTTAAAAACGAAATAATAATTCATTAATGATGAAAATAAGTGTTTCCTTGTGAGAAAATAATATTGGTAAAAAAATAAATATTTAGTGTTCAAATTCCATTTTTTTGATAATTACATCCATGATTAATATACCATGCTTAAAAAGATGTTATATGTTCAATGAAGTGTAATTAGTTTTTACATATAATCGGCTTATCTATGTGGAAATCAATATTATACTCAATTGTTGATATTTTATAAAATAAATAGAATATGAAACTCCTATAATATTGAATATAATTGTCCGTCAAATATTTCATCCAATAAATAAAGTGCAGATGATCTGTATTTAGTACGATATAATTTTGGTTAGATAATAATTTTAAGCTATCCATTCCACTAAAAAATCATATAATTATTATCTAAGAATAATTAATTTTGATGATAATGAGATGAATATTCATCATAATGATAACCATAACGTATTTTTTGATTCTATCATGAATTTAAAGAAAAGTGATGCATCCAAAATAACTACTACAAGGGATGTAACTCAAAATAAACCATGTGAAAAATCAAAACATTCAATAAATGAGACTAATGATATATTAGTTATCAAGAAAGAATATTTTTAATGAATGGGTAAAATTGAAGAGGCACAGAAAAATTCCATTGTAAAATTAAAATAATATATTCCACATGAACATGATGTTTTGTGCGTGATATGAAGCATGAATATACAGAAACTAAAATACTATAATACAATAATACTTACTCAATAATAATTCATTAAGAATATCAATGTAAAACCTTTTGATACAAGTTATTTAAAATATCTCAATGAAAGAAGTTACACACACAAGGAAATTTAATAGGTGATAAGATCTGCATAGCCTAAATCAGAATTGAAGGTCAGATATGTAAGTATGAAGAATAGAGAAAATGGGGTAACCTACTTTAGAACATATCTCAACCATTCTATTCACTTTAATTATCAAGGAATATTCACCTTATTCCCTTTATCATTTTTTATTTTTTTTATAATTATAATTAATTGAATTAAATATGAAGAAATTTCTCAGGTGGAGAACATGAGAAGCAATGAGTTTTGTGAATTCGTAATAGAAAATTGGAATAAGTCATCATCCTTGAATGATTCTTTAATTTGTATTCAAATAAAAATATGATAGAGGATCATCTTTATTGATGTTTAAAATGTTATGTTATTTTCTATATAAAATTATAAAGTTGTTAGTATCTTGCTTTGACCGTATATTTGGTATCATGGATGAAAAGTATTGAAGAATATCACTCTAGCTGATATTAGATAAGATTTATAATCTAGATAGTCAAAAAATTTGAATCTATTTTGGTTCATTAAAAAATTGGAACATATTAAAATCCATTCATGAACAGATTAACTATTATGAAGATGTTGAGGAGTGTTTCCCTTGAGGGGGAGAAAAATTAAGAAAGATAATGTTTCTTCTAGAATCGGTATTTTTATTAGTATCAAATCTGATTATTCTTCAAATTCCTTAAAGATCGTGTCATTCAAAAAGGTGTATTTTTTTTATTTTTACACTTTGATGAAAATAATAATAAACTTAACACAATGGGGGGTCAATTTAATTAATCAATGAAATAATAAATATGGATGTAGGAAGGATCCCCAAGTATGCTTATCCTACTTTTTGCACATGAATTTTTTTATCTATTTATTTAAGCGAGTGCAAGAGTTTCAGGTTATTTGTTATTAATCAAATTTCATATATAATTTAGTATATTCAATATAGAATAAAAGTGGAAAATAGTTGAAGGAAATAATATGATTTCTCATTTCATGTGAGGACAACATCAGTTGGTATAGGATATCTTTGATGTATGAATCAAATATGCATATTTTATACATTGGGCATGGATCACAAATAAATATACTAAAATGATGGATTAAGTAGTACCAATGTATGAATTGATATCATTTTCCATTGAACATTGTATTTGCATGAAAAAGGGGGGAGAAAGTGAAATGAAAATTTGTCAATGTAATGGTGGACATTCACATATTGACATATTTATTTAGAAATAACTTTTAACTTATAACAAATACAAAGAGAGAGATTAAAGAGAACACGTTTTGTATAATACGTATTTTTTTAATGGTTTCTATTAGTTATGAATGGTGGTCTATAAAATAGAAATATTTTATTGATTTCAACATGTTGATGATGTTTGAAAGAAAGATGTTGTAATAAGTTCGGAGGAAGTATCCAATCCTGATAATAATGTGATTTTTTTGGATAAATTGTTGAATAAGATAGTACTCAAGTATTACTATCTTAAGTCTTATCTTTTCAATACTTTGAGTTTATAAATGTAAAGATTTTTGAATCGTTCATTATAAAAAAACCAGTTTTCATTTCACTAGGAGATTTCACAATATTAACAACTTGATAAATAAGATACATTGAATGAGGTCATAAATTGTTTCATTATTCCATGAGGAAACTACTTGATATTAAAGAATACGGAAATAGTAATTTCCATGAAGAGAAGTTTAATGACATATGAAGTCCATGAAAAAATAAATTAATTTCATAAATATTTGTAGACTAGTGAGGGTATTTAATTGGTCTATCAATTTATGGTGATAAATACATCGATATTATAATATATACATAGAATATTATCTATGTTTTTTTTGTGGTACTATACAAAAAAATGGTAAACTATAACCAACCATGGACTAAATCATCCATATCTGCGGGACCCTGGTGGTCAATCATGTGGGAGGCAGTCAACCTAGTCATCCCATAGTGGTATGTGAGGAGAGAATATTCCCCATGAATATAACATAGAGAAACCACAAGAGGCTACACACATAGAAACTACATGGAATTTAAAAGGGCTTCATGTGGACCAAGAAATGGAATCACATATCCTATGTGGGCATTGTGTCTGATGTTTTGTGGGTGTCGAACCCATTAAAATATCAAGCTAAATATGGAATGGATTTATTTTTTAAGTAGATTTAATCCAAACCCAAATTCTATGTGGAATGGACAAAGTCATCCTAGTTTTACAAAAATTTAATGTATATATACCATAGAATAGTTTTTGGATTCAATTGATTGGAGATCTTCAATCACCACATGAAATTATCTTCTACCTCCATCTTCATCGAAGAATCATTTATTGATGTATGTTCTTCATGCCGATAATCCAATGTCATTGGTCATTACAAGATCAAACATGTGATATAATACCACCATAAAAATAATTTGAATATTCTTGGATGGTTTATATGATGTAAATGAAATCAGGAGTTCAATGAACAAGATATAACTAAGTAAAATTGGAGTTACAGAAGGCTGTATGGAACTCTAATATTCCTGGATAAAGTTTAATATATGAAATAATATTTTTTTATCTTCAAATTCACATCCACATCACCGCATAAAAATAGGAATCATATTTTTTATCCATGTAACACATGTTTGGAGAATAAAATGTCAGTATCTGCAGTCATTCAACATGAATTTATACAGATTATTTTATTAGACTCAAAGCCAGTGATCCAATGAATGAGTAGTGGTGACCGTTATCTATAAATAATAAAGACCCAACACCAAAATAAATCACTTCCATTCAAATTATTTATTTGAGATCTCTCATATTCAAAAAAAATTGTGTATCTCCTTGGTTTCGCTTATATGAAGAAGATTCTAGAATTAGGAGACACATAGCTTCATGATGAGTTGTTTTCCATTCTAATATATAGACTGAAGAGTAATGTGAGCTATTTCTTGAGTTACTTAATCCCACTAAGTCACATGAAGAAAATTAACCTTCATGTAAATACTTACATTAAGAGGAACAATATTCTTCAAAGAACACTTTCTAACATAAATAAGTAGTTTTGTGTAGTTGAATTTCTGTAAATATAATAGAAGTATGAGTTCATCATTCATTGTTCAGGTGAACAAGATAAATCACTTGAACCCACATGTTCCTTGCTTTTCAAAGGAACTAAGACACACAAATCACACATTTCTTTTGTATAGATAGTGATTAATACCAGTTTTGATCCATATTAAATATGAAATAATTATGAATTCTTGTTGAAATGAAGTGTTAAACTGTGAAAACACATATTAATAACAAAAAGGTATAATTAGTGTTCATGTTGGGTTTTGGTGATAATTACATGAATAATTCATGTAACATTAATTAGATTATGTGACATGATCAGTGTAGTGCAAGTAGTGTTTAAAAATAATTTAATTAACTACGGGGAAATATATACAATAATCAATTGTGGATATAGTGTATTGAATAAATTGAATATGAAACTACTAAAATATTTCATATTATTATTTTTTAAATATCATATCAAAAATTAGATGGTATAAAATATATAATTAGTTGATTATCATTTGGGTTGAAGAATAATTCTGAGGGATCCAGCCCACTACACATTAATATTATTCTAACTGAAGAAGAAGTGATTTTAATTATGTTGAGCTACAAATTCATAGTATTGATAATAAAAAATGAGTTTTTTTATTCTATAAAGGTGATCTAGTTAAGTTTATTTTTTTACTAAATAAGAACAAGTGGATATGAGAAGAAGAGAATAAATTAATGTTCATATCAGTTTTCATAGGATGATGAAGATGAAAAAGAAATATATAAAGTGACATATATATGTACACCTATCAGCACATAAGAATAATGAATATTTTTATCTTTTATTTATCTTCTTTTCAGAATATAGAGAGTTACTTTATGAATTTTGTGAAAGTAATAAGTGAATAAGAAGGAAGTGAAGAACAAAACAACACTGACAAAACCATCTGACGCCTAAAATAATGGAAGAATTTCTCAGTGTTAAAAACCATAAATAAAGAGAATATTGTATTTATAGGACATATAATGAACTAGTTGGGGGATGCAAGTTATATGAGGATTTCACTAGTCCATGAAAGAGAATATTTTCCAACCACCTCATAAAGAGTAGAGACCCACTCTAGGATAAAGATTTTTTTCCTCCTAAGCCCCAGAAAATAATTTCTCATTATAGTACATAATTTGTGTTCCAGTCATCACCATACATGATAAGGAGTAAATTATATTACTAATTAGGGAATAATTTAGACTCACCGTGTGTTTTTCTTTACCTCCTTTCATATACTTCCATGTAATGAGGAAAACAGAATACAAGAATCAAGATCTAACAGGTCTGAGATGTGGAGGGATAAAAATCTATAATTGGTGAAATGTTCCGAATAGGGATTAATATCCCCTCTTAGTTTTGAGTATATCATGAAGTAGTCCTCTCAAAAACTAATGAAAAAACATGACCACCACTTATAACTCGACATTAAATAAGAAAGTGAACTGGCCAGGAAACCTTCTGTACTAACTATCTGAGTTTTGGTGACCTTAAAACCAATCTACAATAAAACTAAAACCAAACCTATATAGTTCATCACACATTAAGTTTAGTATTTTCATATATAAAAATTGGTTTGGTTGTAACCCTAGTTGACTGAAAATATAACCCAAGACAGACCTCCAAAAGTCTTGAAGCATTTTCCAAATCTCCATGGGTTGGAAAAAAGCATCTGGGTATCAAAATATAAAATAACGGTAATTTTTAACCTCATACATCACCAAACCATGTCTAGTGTACCAAAGGAAATATATTTAAATATAAATCTAAAATATGGTACAATTTGGATGTCTAAAAAATATGAGACATAATACGATAAAAATCCCACTTGTCCAAAAAACATGAAAAATCATGATCCAAGGGTCCAAATATGTGTTAGAATCACTCACCACCTTTCTAAACCCACCTAAGGTCTATGTCAATGATGATGATTCAACAAGATACATGGTGACTTTCCCTTTAGCTGATACTTATAATAACAAGTCTTTATATGACTAGAGGAATATGTAAGGTGTGAGGAAATTCCTAGTATGATTCCCCCATGAATCTATACAAAATATTTAACTATGAAACCACTAGTTTTATTTTAAAAAATTACTAGTTTTATAATGTAGTTCACTTGAAAAAAAATACAAAAACATTCCATTTATTTATCATTTGAAGAAAAAATACAAATCCCAAGTAAAAAAACATGGAAAGAAAATATGTTTGATTTAATACTGCAAGATAGAAAATAAATATATGGATATCAAAACAATTAGTATGTAAATAAAAATCATCCATTTAATACTGAAAAAATGTGTAAATGGGTTGCATGATGGATACTACGATAGCCAAACATCCATGGAAATCTAGGAAGCATAGTGAATCTCAATCCTCAAAATGACATGTATCTCTAGGTCCTCACTAAGTTCTAAATTTTACCATTATGTGTAAGATAATACATTCCCAATAATTTCGAAATTATCTTTGTTTCATTTCATAAAACACACTTTCTTTATATAAACTATTATTAAATAAAATATTCTTTAAACCATTTTCTTCCAAATCCAATGATTTATTATAAATCATGGATTTCGATTTATCTGATTAAAATAAAAATCCAATCGATTTTTTATGCCAAAATAAAAGGTTTTCATAATAACACTCATTTATTCCATGGGAATATATCCACTGTATATATATACCTACCTTTGAAGTAGAGGAAATGTCGATGTCTTCAAGTTTGTTGATTTGAAACTAAGAGATCCAATACCTACAAGCCTATATCTATAAAGAAAATCATCAATTCAACATTAAACACTTTTTATTTGTAAATAACATTCTAAATCGGTTCCAATAGAAGATGGGAATTTTTTTTGAAGATAGATCTAGAGAAAAGAGGATAAATCAATAATAAATTCAAATAAACCTCAAGTAAATCCAGTCAAATTGATCAATAATCACCAAACTAATCAAAGTTAATTTCCTTTAGAGAATCATGGATGATATGGTTCCTTCTAAAGGATGATTAGTAGCTGTTTAATGTGGAAAATTACAATATAATTAGTGTTATTTTTCATTTTAAGAAGTTCAGATTAGGGTGCAGAGATAGGCCACACAATTAGAAAAACCATGTGCTAATCATGTTTTGTAACATCCTAGACTCTGATTCAACAAAACGGTTCCCCAATCCTAGTGGTTCACATGGCCTCAAGTACATCTCCCCGAATTCCAAAGGTTACTGACTAGCAGCGAGGGCCTAGGTGTGCCTGTGGGAAGACTATGTTATCATTACTAGAGTGTATCACAATGGATATCAATAATAGGTAAAATTAGTGGAAAAACTAAACAATGTAACCAAATTTAACAGTGTAGGAATGGTAGTATAAAAAATCCAAAAGTCATATAATGGGAAGGATGATGATACATGCCACATATTTCTAATAAAACTACAAAAACAATAATACAAGGAAGATGTAAAGTCCATAAAAAATTTACTAAAAGGCCCAAATAATACCAATATAATCTCAAGCCTCATAATCATCCCATTCTCTCATACTCCTGAGAAGCATATGAAGTACCTGTATTTGGGATATTTACCTTATCATTACCAAAAATAATATTAGCTGTTTAGGCCCAGAAATATGACCCAGATAGGGCGTGGGACTAAATCCTAGTAGCCAACTACACATGGTATGTGAAAATCAGTAAGTGAATATATACAGTAAGAAATGTGCAATAAGAAAAGAAGTAAGAAAAGAAGTAATCAAAATTAAACAACCTACATGTTCTGGTTTTCATTTATATTAATTTAATTCATCATTTCAATTACATTTAATTAATTTCCCTTGAGATACAACATCCCCCATATAACTTGTATCACAACAGATGCCTTATAAGGCCATCTAAACAAGTAAAAGTGAAGACCAAATCCAATTTTGTGCATTAGTTTATAAAAAGTTTCATAAGACATTTCATTTATAATTAAATTTAGTTTTTGAGCATGTCCTTGAAATTACTAATATGAAATTCAATTATCACTATAGATGAAATATGAACCAACTACCAACATCTAATCCATAATGAACCTATTAGGAACCTGGTATCGCTCTAGGTGAGGTATGAAGTCCCAACCAATAGAGTTTGTCCTCAACGCTTCACACAAAAGGCTGAGTATCACCCTTGGCATAATATTCCATTCCCTCTAAGTCCATACATGGATTTATCATTATAATCCATGTATCACTCAGAATATAATTCTATCCTCAATGAGTCCATCCATGGAATCCCTCACACGGATCCTTATATCATTTATGGATTATTTAGTGTTGAATCCATTGATTTTGTCCTTGAAATTCTATTTTAGATCCACATATCACCCAAGGATTAATAGTCAATGAGAATAGGATTCCATCCTTGGAATTTATATCATGAATCCATGTATGGATGTTTCCTTTTAATAATTTAACCAATTAAATTTCATTTTACCAATTTATTCTCCATTCTGAGGTCAAAACCATGAGCATCTAATATCAATTTCACCTTAAAAGGTGTATCAAGCCATGTCCAACCTTAGTGGTCTTGTCCATTAAATTTCTCAAGTGGGTATATTTTTTATAACAAGGTTCAAATGTATAGAAAGATAATACATGGCGTGTTTATCTTATAACCCACATGGGAAAAGCAATAAAAGGTGTAATCCATTCAAATTTAGAAAATTAAAAAAATCCAAACTCAAGGGCTTGCCTTAAAATAATCACATAGGATATTTTAGAATAATATGTCTCGAAATCCTAACAAGCTACCAATGGGATTAGTTATCATATATATCATTTGGTTAAAATAGAAAATTTGAGCAATTCTATCCCATTGCATTGAGTCAATTCATAGCCACAATTTTACTCACATGGGTAGTGAAAATATGCTTTAAAAAAATAAGGCATACATGGGTCAACGGTCAATTCATCCATCTCATAACAATAATTCATTTTAATTAAAATTCCCAACATTTCAATTTAATTCATATACTAACTCACATTTTTCAATCCCTTGACCTGGGGTAATGGGGCATTCCTCTTAGGCATCTAAGGACAATGTCCATAAATGGTCCATTTAAGGAAAATCACCCACTGGTGGTCCTTATTCACGGTATAAAACCTATAACATGCATAAAAACGACTATTAAATTATCTAAAACACATCATGAAATAATGGGGTCCAATTTCAATTTAAGGTGATGTTGAGAAATTTGGCGTGTGGATCACCAACACATATAAACATCTTGATATTCAGCGAAAGGAATGACACCACCTACCTTAGATCTATTCTAGATATTTCATCTAATATTATGTTTTGATTCATTCTGGTTTTGAAGAAATATGAAGAATAGACAAAGAACAATAAATTAGGGCATATGAACAGAAAATAAAATGGCGTAGCCGATAGTAAGAAGAATAAAGAATGAATAAAAACAAATTAAGGAATCACAATTATTGATCAATGGTGATGAATCACATTCGAATCAGAGTCTAGTAAGAATGTTTATCTGAAATCCTACTTTAAAAGGATGAGAGATCAAGATAGAGGTCTCCGTTGCTGTACATTTGAATAAAATAACCTAAAATGATTTTGAAAAATAATTTTCATTTAATTAAAAATTATTAAAATTCTAAAAAATTAGAGTGCTATAAGGTTTACCCACATGGTTTACCAAACCTTTCATGTATTCCTATTGCCTTGGATCATTGCATATGGTTATATAACATGATTTATAAACCATACACAAACAAAGATAAAACCCTCTGTCAAAGTCTGCTAAAAATGTAAACCTAGTAAAACAACTGTGGGGGTTATCCTACATAGTTTATCTAACCATGTGTCTCCTCTTTTAACCAAAAACGTTGGTTTCAGGCACTGGAACAACCTCGTCCACCCCTAAGACCACTGGGATTTCAACAGGAACTCAAATTTGGAAATATTTAAGTAATTAAACTAAGAATTGATTGAAAAAAAGATATCTATACCTAAAATAAGAACCGAGTTCTTTCAAACATACCCCATTAAAGTAATTAATCCTCGAATTTACCTTCCAATGGTGGTAAAGCATGATCTAAGAAAAATCTTTCCACTATTCTCATACATCGGCCTCCCTCTCCTAGGTCTCTTTGTATACATGTTTATTCTTCTATAGAACCCATACTAAATAAACTGACCAAAATTAGAGAACCATCGTGTTAGGATCCAAAATATGTATAAGATCCTCCTCAAAGTATTCATATACCTGTAACTCATCCTCTTCAGGATGAAAATAATGAGATGTGTCTAAATGATAGCATAACAGCTAATATATGCGGAGGAAGTTGGGAATGGATCGGTAGCTTTGAGGTAAATACAACTGATAGGCTACCGACCTGAATCTCCCAAATCATGAACATCCAGGCATATTATAGTGAATTCTTACCCGATCTCCTAATCCGACATTGTCCCATCTGTGGTAAAAAATGAAAAAAGACCCAATCCCTAACATTTAACTCTTGAGGTCTTCTATAGAAATTGGCGTAGGCTTTCTGATGAGACTGTATAGTATCCATCTACTTCAGAATCAAATGGACCTACTCAGAAGTCTCCAGCACAAGACGTGGTCCCAGTAAAGATTCGACAACTACTTCTAACCAGTATTGGGGTAATCTACATGGCCCGCCGTTTGAATCCATATAAGGTTTCATCTCTATCTTATCTTAGAAACTATTATTGTAGGCGAACTGAACCAGGGGAACGTGCCTCTCCCAAGATGCGCCAACAACCAAGACACATGACTACAGTATGGCCTCAAGAAGTAGCAACACATGCTTCAACTAGACATTAGTGTGAGGGTGGTATGTTGTTCTCAGTAGTACTTGTGTACCCAGCGCCCTATAAAACAATCATCTTGAAACAATATGTAATGTAGGAATCCCTATTAGAAACGATATCATGTGTGACCCTATAAAGTTGTACTCTATCATGGATGTAAAACCCACCAATCTCCTCAAAACTGATGTTATCCTTAATAGGAAAAAATGGGAAACCATTGTGATACTGTCACCAAAAACCCACACAACATAGTTACCTTGAGGCGACCTCGGTAACCGAGTTAAAAAACCCACCACGACATTAACCCAATTCAATTATGAAGTAGTAAACTGTTGTAAAATATAAACTAGTCACTGATGTTCTGTCATCACATGTTGAGAAGTGGTAGAACTCATAACAGTACCAGGTACCTCACTTTTCATACCCGTCCACCTATACTGACAGTATAAGTCAGGATACATCTTGGTGAATCCAGGTTGCACTGCCCAAGATGAAGCATGAAAAGCCCATATCAACTCCTCATTTATGTTCACCAGATCCCAAAAATGTCTATAGATACGTAGGATATAAATTTTGAATACTGTCAAACCAGTAGTTGGGTCGTCACATGCCACACACTTTTATAGAACTAGGACCTCAAAATCCAATAACCGCATCATCCTCATTCTATTTAATAGGGTAGAGGTCACAATAAAGGATGAAAGATATGTATGTCTCTGTCTATTTTGAACCTCCAAATGTATATCAGAAAACATCTCCATAAGGTTCCACTCACTACTAGTATATTGTACTTCCTGTATCTGAGTCCTCCTACTCAGTGCAGTGACCACTACATTGCCTTTACATGTCATGTTGGAAAGATTGAAGTCAAAATACTAATGGTAATTCATCCATCTCTACTACCTAAAATTCAGATAACAATATGTAAAAATAACATGTGTATTTTGTGGTTAGTGTACACTAAAAAATTTGCTCCCAGTAAATAGTCTCTCCAACAACGCAATGTGTAAACAAATAAAACTAGCTCTAAATCATGTATCAGGTAATTAATCATGTGCATCCTCATCTGTCAATAACCATAAAACTCTACTATATCTCACACATCATCACTACTCCTAGACCAATACCTAATGTGTCACAATAAACAATGTACCTCTTACCCTATTCTATAAGTATTAGGACTGTTTTTGATGTCAACCTTCTATTCCACTCCTAAAAGTCTATCTCACAAGAATCTGACCATAAAAAATTCACACCCTTCTTTGTCAATCCCATCAACGACAGTTCTTAGCCTGAGAATTCCTATATGAAATTCTTGTTTCAACCATCTATCCCCAAGAAGCTACGTATTTCAGAAATTGTTTTGGACTATTCCCAAGAAACAACAACTCTCACATTCTCTAGGTCTACAGATACTCATATTTATGAGATGATGTGACCGAGGAAGTGAATCTGATCCATCCAAATGATTCTCTTTTTGAGATTAGCATATAACTGATGTTCTATCATTGTATTCAAAACGATCTCAAGATGGTTAACATGGTCATATCTATTGTTCCAAGATATCGTCCATGAAATCCACCGCAAAAATAATCCAGGTAAGGATGGAACACTCGGGTCATCAAATACTTGAAAACTATTGGCCCCTTCATGAGACCGAACAACATAAATTGATACTCATATAGACCATACCTTCTATGAAAGGTTGTATGAGATATATTTTCAGGTCACACATGTACCATGTGATATCCTGACTTCAAATTAATTTTGAAGAACACTCGGGCTCCTCAAAGATGAACAAAGAGATCATCTATCTGTGGCATGGGATATCAGTTTTTAACAGTTAGCTAGTTCAGTTTCTAATAATCCACACATATCCTATGAATTTCTTCCCACTTTTTCCCAAATATGACCGTAAAACCCCATGTATAAGTATTGGTTAATATGAAACCCTTTTCCTCTAAATCCTATAACTTCTTCTTGAGCTCTTGAAAATTCATCGTAGTCATCATGTAAAGAGAAATGGATATCACTGCAGATCTTGACACTAGATTGATAGAGAACTCTACCTATCTCACCAAAGATAATCTTGATAATTATTATACAAAGAAGTCCCTAAAATGTTCAACCACTAGAGGGAAATCAATCTAACACTCCCCCTAATCATCCAGATATAAACTCATAATATGGGTTGTTATCCGTCCCATCTCACGATGCTCAGGTCCTGCTCAGTACACATGGACATCCCATTTACCCTTGTTAATGAACCCCATGCACTTTGGTGATGTAAAACTTACCTTAAAGGGATAGAAATAAATTAATGCTCGGAAGGTAACCAACCATTCCATCCCGAGAATGAAATCAATGCCTTTCATATAGAGGATGTAAATTTACCATACAAAGTGACACCCTACATCCTTAAGGGGGAACTCTCAACACTAACTCACACCTTCTTTACTATTCCCTAATAGAGTTTCTAGCTTCATAAGACCATAAAATGTATAAATAAATAAAATGAGTCTCTTCATAGTATAAAATGATATAAATATATTTGAATCCCATGTATCAAAAACTGTTGAAGTTACAATGGGGGGTGCTATAATAGTACCTCTGATAGTAGAAGGTCCAGGATCATGCTCATGTTAGGTCTGTTTTGCTACATATTTTTGGCCTATACGATGGCCTTGTGATATTGGCTGGCTACCATGACCTAATCCAACCTACTTTCACTATTGACCTGGGATCTCACTACTACGTCCATGACCACCAACATCGCCTGATCGGACTGACATACCCAATCTCTCTATCTAGTGAGAAGATACAGACCATGCACCTGCATGTGGAGTCAGTGCCGACTCTATCTCACTATAATCTAGTGGAAACATTCTGCAGAACCACATTATATGGCCCATATTGACACAAGATCACCACTCGACAAGGTCTTTCATACACTACGGCCATGTATCCCCTATCCTACTGCACTAGTATCACCTCACCTGACTACCTGAATGTATTTTCTAACTACTATTATAACCATGTGGAATCTCTAAATTTTGATACCTATTACCCGTCGATATAGTCCCAGATCTCGATGTCAAGCCACCCAATCTCACACCTCCTGATTATCTCCACTTATGATATATGATCAGTGCCTGATTCACTATCCTAGATACTGTAGTAATCCATAATACATTCACCAGTGATCAAATGTCTTATATTTGACTATCCTTGAATATCCTTGCTTTCAATAACACTCCATGCATCAGAATTGCTACAAAGCATTGGATCTCAAAAAATGGGCCTAACAGTCCAAGACTGAGAGTGCAGCCTACTCCATATGTATGAACTCCCAGGATCTATTGGCCATCAGCATATCGAAATAGAAATAATCATATAAGGCCATATCAAAATCCCTCCAGACCATCTCCCGATGATGATCAGTCTTAGTGAAAACATCCCACCATCTGTTGGAGGAATCACGCAACATGTATATACCGAGATTTACACTCCTCCCAGGAGGTTTCTATATGTTTTTGAAGATAGAAAGCATGGACTCAATCTGTGACTCCGCAGACTATGGTACACCATCCTCTAAAAACAGGGGAAGATGCTACTACTAAAACTCACACGTCAACTCTTCCATAGTTGGGGCACGTTGTGGTGCTCCCAAAATAGTATGCCTGAACTGCATAAACCCTTCAGGGAACTATGCCTCAGTACCTAAATCTAGTAGAACAGATGGTGTCGCAGTTGTCACTACTGAATTGTTCACTTGTATCCCATTTCATACTTCCTTCATTATGTGATCATCACCACCCACATGTTGTATAACTAGAGTTCAATGTGGTGGGATGGATCTATTATTACAAACACAAGCATAAGTTCATGATCATTAATGGTTTAAAATCTTAAATGCACAACCAAAATGATATGATATGTAAAAGCCATAATATGATATTAATCCCTAATTCTTTCCCCATGGGTAAGGTCTAGGTGTCAAATGGCTAACATAAAAGCGTGAAACTGCCAAAATCCCACAACTAAGGTCGATTCAAGTCATGTTATATGCCATAATCCATTTTTGTTTCAATTATTCCCATATTTATTTCATTTTAGAGTGATATCACATTCACATTCATTGAATCAATACTTATTTAAAGTTAATCACATCCGTTTTATAAGGGTAAACAAATGGTACTCTGAATTCTGATCTTTTGGGCCCATACTCTAAAAGTATCAATTCTTAGTCTCCACCTATCGAATATCACAACATATTTCCCTTAAAGGTTAAATAATGATCTTCCAAATTATGATCCAAGAGGTCCCACACACAATAAATATGAAATCATGGAATTTATATGTTTCACACCATAATATATCATGATATACATAACATATATGCAGAAAAATATACCCTAGAACCTTTCACAACAACATGAAATTAGTAATGCATCCTAAATGGAATAGAATAATTCTAGGAATATGAAATCAATAATGTTATTATATGATTAATGAGATGGAATACCCTCATATAATTGGGTTTAAAATTAATAGAAACCAAAATCATATCAACAATTACAACATAAATCAAGTGCATCACCCAATGGTGTAATAAATCCCATTGTAATATTCAAAATCATGAAAATATCAATTCAATTTGAGGAAATTTGGATTTTTCTTATACACATGTTGGTTATGACCTATAAATACTCATTACCAAATTACTATTTCTTCCCATAACTTCATATTTTCACCTAATAGTAAGTCAAAATAGAAAATAAAATCCTATGATACCACATTATAATGTCCTAGATTCTGATTCCACTGAATAGTTTCTCGAGCCCGGTGGGTCATATGGCCTCAAGCGCATCTCCCCGAAATCTAGAGGCTTCCGACTGGTGGTGAGGGCCTAGGTTTTTCTGTGGGGAGACTATTCCCTCATTACTAGAGTGTATCATAGAGGATATCAATAATAAATACATTTTGTAGAAATTATAAACCATTTTATAAAATTTAACAACGGAAGACTGATAGTATAAACAATCTAGAATTAATATCATATGAAGGATGTTCATACATGTCAAATGTTTCTAATAAAGAAACCAAAACATTTATACCAAGAATATGTATAGTTCATAACAAAAAACTAATAGTCCAAAAGAATCCCAGTAACATCGCATGTCTTATCTTGGTCTCATGCTATCCTGCTCCTATGAAGCATATCAAGTACCTCTATTTGGATGCTTTCCCCTATCATTACATGTAATCATATAATATTTTTGGGCCCAAAAACATGACCCAAATATGTTGTGAGACTAAATACCTATACGCAACCACCCTAGGTCTATTTTAATAACTCAGTGAATATATATAGTCGATTGTGTGCAATAAAAAAAAGTAAGTAGTTAAGTACTCAATTGTAAACAACCTACATGATTTGGTTTTCATTTACATTTATTTCATTAAAAAATTAAATTACATTTAATTTATAAGTCTTAATATCCAAATATATCTCGATGTACACTATGTAATTGGTATCACAACAGATGTCTCACAAGGCCATCTAATAAAGTACAAGTGAAAATGAATGTATGCTTGTAATTTTTTTTGGAAAATGTAACATAAGTTATTTTGTTTATAATTCAATTCATAACCTAAGATCGTCCTTGAAATTCAATAGTTTTAATTCAAGTATCACTCCATGTTAAATATGAAACAATACCCTACAATACCTTCCCTTATGAACCTATTAGGAACCCAGTATCGCTCTAGGTGTGGTATATAGTCCCATCTAATCGAGTTCGTCCTTGGTGATTCACAAGAAAGCCCGAGTGTCACCCTTGAAATAATAGCCAATTCAATTTATGTCTATCCATGTCATTCTCATAAGAATCCTTGTATCACTCGACATATATGTCTGTTATCAATGAGTACGTCCATGGCATCCACCAAATAGATCAGTGTAACACCCATGGCTTATTTATAGTTCAATCCATTGAGTCCATCTATGGAATTCTAATATGAACCCACATATCACCCAAGGAAAAATAGTCAATGGGAACAAGAGTATTTCCATGGAATTCCTATCCTGAATCCAATTAATACCCTTAAATATTATTAATTTAACCAATTCATTTAATTTAAACATTTATTTCAATATGCCAAGGTCAAAACATGGAGAACCTATTTTCAAACTCAGCTTAAAAGGTGTATCATGCCTTAGACAACCACAGAGGGTTTTGCCATTGTATTTATCACATTGGAATATTTTTTATAATGGGGTTAAAATCCATAAAAATCTACTAAATTACCTGGTCATCCTTTAACTCACATTGGAAAAGCTATAAAAGGTGTAGTCCATTCCTATTAGAGAAACTGAAAAACAGGGCCAAACAAAAGGGCTTGCCTTAAAATAATCACATTGGTGTTTTTAGCATAATAATACTGGAAAGAAAAAAAATCTTTAAATGGTATTAGTTATCAAATATCTCACATGGTAAAAACAAAAATATGACTAATTCAATCCAATTTCATCAATTAAAGTCATAGACACTACTTTACTCACATGTGCTGGGAAAACATGATTAAACAAATAAGGAATTCATGGGTCAAGGGTAAATTCATCCATACCATAACCTTAATTAATTTTAGTTTAAATTCAATACACTGAAATTTAATATATAAGATTATTCACATGTTACATCACGTGACCTAGGGTAAAGGGTAATGCATCATAGGTATCTATGTCCAAAATCCATAAATGTTCCAAGGAAACTAACATATGGTGTGGTACTTATTTCAGATATACAACCTATAACATGAATTAAAAAGCCTATTATATTACCTAAATCACAATAAGAAATAATGGGGTTCAATTTGAATTAAAGGTGATGCCTAAAAATTGGGCATGTGGTTTGGCGACACATATAAATAGTTTCAATGTCAGAAAAAGGCATGAGACCAACTACCATAGCTCTGTGCTTGACAGCTAGTCTAGTATCAGGCTCTGATTCATCCTGGTTTGGAAAAAATCTGAAGAACGGATGAATAATGAGAAATTTTGGAATATGAACCTAAAATATAACAGTGTGGTAGATAGCCAGATGAATCCATTATGGCTAAAATATAATTATGTCCTTACCATTGTAGATCCAAGGAGATGAACCACATTCGAATTAGAGTCTTAATAGAGAGTTGATCAGAAATCCTACTCTAGAAGGAGGATAGCTTAAGAGGGATGTCTCCCATGCTTTGAATTTTAAGTTAAAAACATAAAAGTATTTTTAGAAATAATTTTAATTTAATTCAAAAATATTAAAATTCTCAGAATTACTGGGTCATATGGTCTACCCGTACGGTTTACCATACCATGTGAAAATCTTGCACGGCTTCTGGGATCCTTAGGGAATATCACACAATTATAACACATGATATATAAACCATGAAAAAATTATTCTAAAACAATACGTCAAAGTATTCTAAAAATAAAAATCTGGTTTCATAGCTATCAGGCTCAACCTGCATGGTTTATCAAACTGTTCAACCTCCTCTTTTGACCCAAGTCATAGGTTTCATGCTCTAGAATAGCCCTAGACACCCCAGAGTCCTCTGTGGTCTCAATAGGAACTCACATTAGGCTATATTTAAGCAATTAAACAAATAATTGATATAAAAAAGAGATCCATACCTCAAAGAAGAACCAGGTTCTTACATACGGTAGCCATTATCCCTTGAAAACAAAGTCTCATTATTTCATGGGAATAACCACATGGTTTTAAAAATCATTTAAAATTTTTTCAGTAGCCTCAAGACTCCAACTTGAACATCTGTGTGGTTTTCCTATCAAATAAAATGGTTATAAAAACATTGGTCAATTGTTAAAAATATCCAGTGGAACCAATATAGACATATCATATGGTTAATACATGGTTACTACTAACCATGTTCCTAAAGCATTCACCTATCATGTTTCCTCTAAAACACTAAATTTTCAACCCTCATCTCTAGAAAGCCTATAGAACGTCGATGGGGATAAACCATCCTCAAATTTGAACATACATGTTACCTAAAGGGTGTCACAGTGAGTATTATATATCCAATAAGTAGTAACTTCTCAAACCCTACCACCTATCATAAAATCAATTGTATTTATCAACATGAAAAATATAGTTATATAGATATACAAGGAATAAGAAATGTTCATATTATTTAAAACATATTATTTATAATCAAATAATTAACTTCTTATACCATGAGGGTCTATACCAGTCAATTCTACTTTGGGGTTATCTTGAATTTGAGATTATCCATAACTGAATTCATGTTTAATCACCCACCCTATTAGGGTAAAGTGGAATCATGTACGGTAGAGTTGAGTTATCTATTCAAACCATACCATTAAAGGTATGGGAAATGGGTATAATAGAGTTAGGGAGTTGTGATCCCATCCCATTCCGTCCGATTTTCTTTCAATAATAGGAATAATTTGGAAACTTTATTATATATTCTTTACATACCTCTCTATATCAAAATTTATCAACCTCAAATCCCAAATTTTTATCATTTCTATAATGTGTAAAATCATTGTAACCAAACATATGTAATAATCAAAACCACATATTTCATGAATGATGTAGATAATTCATATAATAAGAATTATTAGTATTTAAATATCCCACTTATAGAAATTATAAGATCCAATTTATCTTTTATCTATTAAGGAATATTTTTGATATTTTAAAATACAACATGATATAATTTAAATAAAACCAAAATAGACAAGTATATATCATGTTTTTCCATAATACCATTTAAGTGGAATTTTATTAAAAGAAACCCTTATGGTATTAATTAAATTCACGCATTCCTAATCCATTTATAATTCCACTATTAGTGAATATGTGAGAAATAAGGTCTTTTCCTTCTAAATCAATTATATGGTTGATAATTATAGTCTTAGTAAAAAATTAATCCACCACTTAACAACTAGGAGAAACAAAAACCTAGAATATTTAGGGATTAAACCATTCATGTTAAGAAATGTAAAATTACAAAACAAAACTATGGTAATACTTTATTATAATCAATGATAACCTCCCACTTTAACCAAATCAACAGAGAATTAAATAACAAAAACGATCCAGTTATCCTGATGATTTTGGAAGAAGAAAATTTTCCTACTATTATGAAAAATTGAGAAAAAAATGATTGATGTAAGACAAGATCCTAACTTCAGGAATTGGAACTCTTACAAACTACCATTTCACCTTGGAAAAAGTAGAAAGGATATAACCACATGGAAATTTTGAGAGCGAGTGGAGTTATTGAAGGATAGTAAAATGGGGGCCTAATTTGATGAAAATAAAAAAGGAGGGTAAAAGGGGTTAAATAAAGTGGTTAAAAATTCTATTTATTATGGGAATTCTAATAAGGAATCTATCAAGTATGTGGTACTAATCCACCAGGTACACGGTGGCTCAAATAAATCCATCAGGACTCCAAAATCCCCATTGGTTACCTAGTACAAGACCATGGTTACCTGATTGTTCCCATGGCCAAGGGGGTGCCCCCCTTCTTCTTATCCCCTCACTCAAAAGTCCTATATTCTCATCATTACTCATTTTCAACTAAAAATAATTCCAAAATGAATTTAAAGACTAAAATGAAATATTATTACCTGCTTAAATAGATCCTTTCACTTATAACCACCCCACTATTGGGCTTCACATACTCAAGAAAATTCAATCATTTTCCTAAGGAAAAAAGCATAGTCATTAGATATTCATTTTATTTTCCTTCTACCAAGTATAATATTGAATCCTTTTGTACTGCCACCTGAATCAAACCAAGGGAGTAATATTTACTTATAATACCTTTTGACTTCTATTCACAATTCCTATAGTATTATTCATTTAGGATTCATGTCTCTCGAGCTTATATCATCAAACTGATTCACATGTGAAAGCTCAGATACATACTTTCTTTTTTTGGACATGTAAAATGTATTAGGCACAGAATAAATTTAGGATAAATAGCTAGTTTATAGGATACTAACCCATCATTACTCAATATCTCTAAAGGGTCAACATATCTTGGGTTGGTTTCCTGTTCTTTCCCATTTGTTAGTGACCTGGACATGAAGATACCTAATGAAAGATTTGGTTTACAACTTTAAATTCCAAGGCTCCCCCCTACTAATTTGAATAGAATTTATATTTGATTTGGGTCATCATGAGTCTTTTTCGAATCAATTTTACTTGTGCTATCATTTTTATACACTTCTTGGACCAATTACTAAGGATTAACCTATCCAACTCTATAATTGATGAGAACAAAATTATATCCCATATAGAACATCAAATATTGTCTTATTGAAAAAATTAATAGTAGATATTATTATAATATAATTATACCAAATATTTGTAATCATTCCAAATGACCCTAAAATCGAGCATACAATCCCATAACATATTCTACTAGAATAGGATAGTTTTCTCAGGTAGTCCATAAGAATTTGGATAGAAATATGTTCTCAATTTCACTTATGAAAACAAATAATGCTTAAAAACTTACCACAAATGAGATGTGATCCCTGTATCTATGTCATTAATAATACTGATTGGTATTCAATAAATATTTAAAATTTCATTTTATTATGAATTTGTAAGATCATTAATTGGATAAGCCTTATTGATTGGTAATAATTTATCCATCTTGGTTAGAAAATACACTATTATATAAAATTAATCCTTTCCTCTAGAATAATGATGAAAATCAGTCAAAAAATCATCAAAATTTAATCAAAATTTTAAGATGTTAGAGTGAGTGAGTAAATTATACAAGTAGAATATCTCTATACTCTATTCACCTCAAATTCTACGTTTACCCAAAAATTCATTAGTGGGATTTATAATAAATGGCTCCCATGACCTAATACCCCAATCATAAGTATGTTTGTTAGGATTGAATGTTACTACCACTGTTTCATCAACTATTATTCCATGTTTTCTAATTCTATTACTACTCCAACATATAATGGAACTATGTGAATATGCTCTGATAAGTGTGAATAAACCTTTTAATAATTGATGATATAATTTACAACAACTCCAATTATCATAATTTATTAGATAGGTGTTGGATTTGAGGTATATTAGGTTGCATAATCAGTTCATCTTGGTTGTTTTCTCATGCAGCATCATGGGGTATTTGGGAATTTATATAGAAATCATTATCTTTGTAAAAGGAAATGACCCAAAAACTAATAATTAATTTTTCATTGTATAGTACAGATTGAAATTTGATTTTTACATTTATTATATCGAAGAAAAGGGAAATGTAGTTATAGAAGCCCACAAATAGAGAATAATTCCTAAAAATGGGGTATATGCGAAGGTGTATTAGTGATTTATGATTCTTATTGATGAACATAACTTTGATATGCTTGAGGACTAGAGTTGAGCATGGTTATACCATATTGATCTCACATAATCAATTGTGGAGTGTTTCAATGGATATTAGATATCTCATTCCTATTAAATTAAAATTTTACAGAAACTCAATGGTGGGGAGTGTAAGTGCCCATTTAGTATAGTTGTATCACTGAGAGGGGGATGGGTGAATCATTGATACCTTTTTCTTTTTTGTTTCTTTTTTAAGAAAAACCTTCACCTCCTGTTAAATATTTCCTTTTCTGATAGAAACAAATCAAAACACACATCCATATGAACAGAAGTATTTACAGGTTTCACTATTCAATATGAATAGCTACGTTCTTGGTATGGAATGAAAATTATTTAATTCAATAATATATACTAGAAAATAATCCTTTTGTGTGGAATACAATGAGTATGATACGCCCTTACAGTCACATAGCACTATGTAAACAATTTTATAGTGTATGTTCTCTTTCCAGACCAAATGATAAAATTCTATTTTGTTTTAGAACAGAACATATTATGATACTTATTGATCAACTTTAACAAATATTATCTTTCAAAAAACATATTCACTCTCTTACCCATATGCTGGTTAGAATTTATTTTATACTTTCTAATAAAACTTAGTCTAATTTCTAAGTTTGATTCCCAAGTCTGATTTTTCCAAATGAATATATAGCTCAGTCATAATATGATTCAAGGAATTATGAACACTTTATTCCTTAGTATGGAAAACATACTATGATAATCTCGGTCTAATTATCCATCCGGATACGATGTTCAACAAATATGATTACAATGTAGATATGATAACAATCTTAATATGATAATTAGATGAAAACATTGAAATCTTGTCTCTTCTCCTTTCACTTTTTTTCTGGCGTTGTTTAAAAAAAATCTAGAAACCTCTTATTTTGTCTAGAAATACTACAGTACACTGACGTCACTATAATAATCTAAATAGTACATCTATCAAAAATGTACAATGTAATTTTCTCATTTTATATTCTCCCCAAATGTGGTTTGGGTGGAATTACTAAAAACATTCTCACTTAGTCAAATTTTAGGAATTTTGATGTTTCCTTAAATTTTAGATACATTTTTGTCTTCATAAATTCTTGCCAAATCATTCCACTTCTTCTAAATCCTTATCAAATCTTATAAAACCTTCATCTCTCTTCTGAATTTATTCACTAACATCTATCTAATTTTGATTTTCCCAATACGATTTCTTCATTATGATACTCTGTACAAATCACATCTATAAAGAAATATATAACATTAATCATCTTGTAAGACATCAGTTTGATTATAATTATATATTCTGATGGACCAATATGATTTCTTCATTATGTTTCTAAACACCAAATGGAAGACCATCTGCCCATTTAAATTTCTTCATTACTATGGCATCATATGATCAAAAATAGTTTCCTTGGTACGTTTCTTTCCACAAAATGTTTGAAAGGAAATATAAGAATTCTCATTTTGATTATTGGAATTGTCTTTCATTCTATTTTATTCATTACGAGGAAGAAGGAAGATTCATCCAAACTACTTCACCAACTAATACTTCTCTCTCTTAAGATCGATGATCACATATCAATTCCAATACGATTTCTCTTGACCCAAATAATTAAAATACCAGAAAAAAATCATAGTTCTTATATGTCTTTTGAAAATGATACCAATAATATTTTACCAATTCACATATTCTCCAATTTTTAAAAAATCAACTTATTTCTATGACAATTAATATATTTTGACATCTGTTGTGACTGAAATCTAGTACCTTCGGTTCCGCACATTTTCCACAAACCTCCCCAACCTTCAAACATATATGAATCTGATGAACTCATTATGATGATTTGGAGAAAAAAAATCATTGACATCCCCAAAATTCATCTTCTTCAATCTTTCAGAAAGTATCATGACTTCCCTTATGACTTTGAATAAAATAAAGAACATACTTCACATTTTCTAATATTGATTATGTTGAGGATCAACATCAACAATTTCCTACTTACAATGAAAATTAGTGCGACTTCCCAATCCTTTAGTGATAGAGCTAATATTTGTACTATTTATCTTATCTAATTTATGGATTTAAACCCCACCAATGTGTAATTTTATGTAAAATTGTATTATTTTTTGAATTTAGGTATGTTTTGAGCTGGAAATATAAAATTTCAAAATTAAGGACTTTTAATTTTTTTTTGGTTGTCTTCCATAATCTAGGATTGTAGTTAAGGGACACATAGTTCCATGAGTGATATAAAGAGGTGAGACATCGTATATTTGAGATAAAGAGGAGTTCGAAATATAATCATAATTTTTCTACATTGTGTAATACCATTACTATTTGGGACATTTCAAGAATATATTTTCTACACAAGAAAATTCATGACATCATTACAAGTCATGTGAGACCAATAAACATCGTGTAGCTTCATTACATGATGTGTCATTTTTCAGACGAGATTTCATAGAAGATCATGCATAGATATATGAAAACTATTGACTGAAGGATTACATGTAAGCCCATTACATGTCGGGTATGTTTTTTACACATCGTGTAAGTCCATTACAAGTCATATAAGTTTCGACGCATAGAAAAAAAATACGATGTGGACTGAGGGACTGATGGGATTTTCTTATAAATAAACCCCTTCCCCACAAATCCAAGGTAGTCTGGGATGAGTGGGCACAGTGCAACACTAAGGGTCATTCTCTAAATACCCAAAGATGACCACCTCCATTATTCATCAGGTGGGAGTACAGAGACCGAGACCATTATGAGGACTCCATCCATCTATGTCACAATTGAGATTATCGAGGTTGTGCAAGTGATGTGTGGCTAAGAATCATGTTGTTTCAGACGGTGAAAACCAATAGACACTCTCTTCCATGTTTTGTTCTTATCCTTTAATCTATTTCTGAATATCTCTTAATCATATAATTTTTATCGAATGCATCAGTTTTCTTTCATGAAAATATACTAAACAAATTTTTTGGGATGGTTTTTCAATCTTTGAAGTAAATTAATTGACGTCACTATTTTAATTTATTTGGTGAGATCTTGCAGATCAGTATAGTTGTTTCAATTTGTTTTTATTCCTTGCATGTCTCCAAGTAATCGAATAACTTCTATAGGTGGGAAAAAAATCATATTTAAATATTTAAATGATGTCTATTAAAATTTGAGTGTACACCTGGGGGTCATTAGGTGAATTTATATATTCAATTGAGAAATATTTTTAATCAAGGAATAGAGGAGTGTCCAAGAGGATTATGCATGATAGTGACCACTATTTTAATTATGTTTTCAAACTCATCTTATTTTATTTATCTTAAAATTTATTTCAGATTAGTTTTTATTCATATTCTATATTTTAATGTTTAATAAAATCCCCATTTTTCTTTCCTGGAAAAGACAAACAAAACAAAAGTGAAATTTTTTCAACTCAAATTTCAACCTCTTAGAGAGATAATATTTGGACTAATATATTGAATTTCTCTAGAGGATAATTTCTTGATTTCAATTATCATGAAAAAAACAAAAATCATCCATAAATATCTTTCTTTCCTATGATTGGCATGATTACAATCATACTGAATAAAATTGGCATAATATCTTTCTATCTTTTCACCGAGATATGAATACTCTGAGTACGATTAGAAACTACTCTTCTACCAATTTCATTCATCAATGTTCTATCACAAGTTTCAAAACTTATAATTTCTGAGAAATACAAACCAATAAAGAATTGTCATATTTGTATTGGAAGGTATAAAAACTTCAAATTCCTCTTTCATCATTCTTTATTTCCAACCATACCAAAAATATCTGAACTTATGAATGAGATTTTTAAATCAAAATCTTGAATATGATTTCTGAGTCTGAATTCTTAAATATTATTTTTGATTCAGTATTCATGAATATGATTTTGGAGTCATAATTCCTAAATACAATTTTAGTGTCAGAATTTCTGAATATGATTTTTCTAAATCTATTGACTCATACTGATGTCCTAAATCTGATGCTAAATATGATTCTCATCCTTATGATTTTCGATCCAATAGAAAACTTTAATCACTCCTATTCAATCCTAATTTCAATTACCTTTTTAGCATTTTTTTATTACTTAAATATAATAATAGAATTGATTAATTGAAAATAAATAAAATAAAAACACAACTTGGACCTAACAATCTCCCCCTTTGTACTTGTAGTCAATACCCACTTCAAACCCTTCAACCACTTGAAAAGAATAAGTGGTATTTTTTTATATTTTATTACTTTTTATTCTCTCCATTATTTTCTATCTCTCGCTATTTCTATTATCTCCCCTATCAGAATTTCTATCCCCCTTATTAAAAATCAAATTTGAAGGGGCCATAAGGAAATTTGCTTCCTTATTGAAAAATGATATCATTTCAATGGGTTAGAACTTTTCATCGCTAAGTCTGTAATCTTTTATTCAATATAAGTATCATAAGTGTTTCTTAAAAAATAACCTTTAACTAAACAACACAATGTCTATGTGAGTGAACATGGTGTAGAAAAGAAGAGTGCAAAATCAAGTTGGTCTATTTTTTCCACGACACAACGTTAATGTTACACACTTTTCATGTTTCTTTAAACATTCTCATGATTTGGGAAATACTTTAAAGAATTTATTTATTATATAATAAACCTTCACCCATCTCATCAAACATATCAGAATTTTTAGGTGTATAAAAATAAAAATTTTCAAAACCTCAATAGTTTCTTTTGTAAGAATTATATGAGACTCATCAATTAAAGATTCCTTACTTCCACTCCTTAAATTCCCTAACAATTTTTACAAGCATAAAAATATTTTGAGAATATAGAGAAATTATGATTGTTTCTTTGAAAAAAAAAATCGAACAAAAATTCCTCTCCCATTCTTGACTTTTTCTAAATTTTCTTTGATTTTTCATTGGGCATTTTTTCTTCATTATGTTCATCCTTTTCAGGTTTTGTAACAACTTTCTACTTATATTTATATTCTTCTGATGAGGATTTCGAATTATATTCATCATTAGTAATATCTTTGTTATAATTTTCTTGTAACATTTCTTTCATGTCTTCATTTTTACTTCAGAAAGATAGTTGAACGGATTTTGATATAATTCCTATCTTTCACATATCTAAAATCTTTTGATACCTTTTGGTGAACTTTTATTATATCCTTAAAATTATGTTAATTCCCTTAATCTTATGGAAATTTTTATTCATATTCTAACTTACTAGTCAATACAATGTGTTCAGGCTAAATTACTAAGAACCCTTTCTGTTTGGACATAGCATGTATGTTTTTCTTAGCTTCATAAACATCACGATTTTGATAATTTTTTAGATTTTGTTTTGGAGCCAGTGACAAAACAAGACATCCATTTGAAAATTTTCAAGGATGGTCACACCTTTAGAAAACAATTTCCAACAGTTGGAACCTATTTTAAAATTTTAATCCAACCTTCTTAGGTTTCTTCGAAACATACTTCTTAGACCTCTTCCCTTTAGGAGATTGAAACATCCTCAAACATTACCATTTAGAACATATAGAATAGTATTAATATTTTTGTTTGAACCAACATATGTTATTTGTGTGTCCAAATCCACCACAATGGCAGCAGTATCCATTGAAATTATATTTTCTTATATATCATCCATAATGAAAGGAGTTGTAAAAAGTTTTATAAAAAAACATCTAAATAGAACATTGTTGATCAAAAAACATTCTATTTTTAATCATAACCTTCATCTTCATCATGATTATCTTTTCAACCCTATCATAACCAAAATTAATAGAAATATTTATGATCTCATAGTTTTTAGAAACATCTAATTTACCATATTTTTTTCTTGGCCTCATACATACCATTCATATATTTTTTTCAACCTTTTAAGGAAACTTTTTTTTATCCTTCTAAGGTTTATCATTATGAAAAAATTTACCAACATTAGAGATAGTGTTTTTGAAACTTTTACCTTTCTGTTAATCTTTATAATGTTTTTGTAGAAAAAGTTCAAACTCTTCTTATTTTGACTTTAAATTCATTTATTGATGTTCATTATGATTCTTTTGTCCCTTAAGAGATATCTTCAAATCATAAATCTCTAATATTAGCTTTAATTTCTCATTAGTAATACTTTATTTTTTTGTGGAAAAATTTTCAATTTTCAACTCCTTAATCTTCTTTTAAATTCTCCCTATATTTATAAGACATTATTTAAATTCTTCTTTTCAATTATATTGTAATTTATTTTCATTATATTCATAACTACAACTTCCAAATTATTCATTGTTAATTATTTCAATCAATTTATTCCCCCTATTATTCTCAATATATTTTTTAGATTCAAATTCACTTTCTTCTTCTTCTTCTTTTTCATAACAACTACTTTCACTTCTAGGAAAAACATCCTCATTAACTATTACAATAAATGTGTTCTATTTAACATCATTTGTAACCTCCTCACAAATATCATCCTTAGACAAAAATCTTCCCCTTTTGGAATTGGAGAACTTCTTCTCTTCCCTCGTTGAATTAATTTTTTATTTATCACAATTTTACTTCCATGATATTCTTGGACTTTTTTCTTATAGTTCAATTTATTCTCCATCACTTTATTCTTCATCAAATATTCATTGAAAACTGGAAACAGAATTCCCAAGGACTCCACATCCAAAATAATAAGGGAAGTTTTCATTTATACCTTCATGTACCTCTTCTCACATTTTTAGAAAAAAGTGATAAAATTTGAACAAGATTTTTACATAGCTCATTTTGAGAGTCAGAGTCATTAACATCATCTTCCCCATGGGCCTTATTAACGTTTTCGTACTGGGAATCTTTTAATGACATGTCTATATTAGTTTTTTTATTTCCCTTTAATAACTATTTCTCATTTCATATCCTTTCTAATGAGAGAGCAATATAGATCATCCAGAGGAAATGTTTTTGGATTTATATCTTCCAATGAAGAAAATGTTTCATAAAACATTTTGGGAATAATTCTCAAGATACTTTCATCAATATTAGGATATTCTAATACTTCACGAAGACCTATGATAGTGATAAAAATGTCATTAAACCTAGTAAATAAGTCACCAACAGATTCATACTCACCCATATCCAGATCTCCATACTTGAATCTCCTAATATGTAACTTTTCATTTTATACTTTTTTATTTCCCTCGTAAATGTTTTTTAGGTTATCCCAGATACCTTGGGTAGTTTCAACTCCTTTTACTTTTAGAAACTCAATTTCATAAATTAGTGATAGTAAATAATTATTAGATCAACCATTATTCTCAAGGTTTTTCTTATCAGAAATTTTTAGAGGATGATTCTCAATAAAATGAGGAGAACCATATGTAATATATCTTGAAACATCATACCCAAGAGATAGAAGATATAAAAGAATTTTTACTTTCTAGTTATAAAAATTCCTATAACCTAATACCATAATCTCTTTATTTTTTACACAATATAGATTATCCATCAAAAATTCATCTTCAAAACAACATCAAAGAATAATCAAATGGAAACTTTAGATCAAATACAACATTTAAGTGCCTAGTAAGGATAATTGTATCACTTAGAGGGGGAGTGGTAAATTAATGAAACATTTTATCTTATGTTTCTTTTTTAAGAAATAACATTTTCTTCCTCTTAAATATTTGTCACCCTACTGAGAAAAAATCATACACACATCTATAGGAAAAAAATTATTTGAAACATTTAATATTCAATAAGAATAGCTAATTCTTGGGTATGGTATTAAAATGATCCAATGCCACACAATCCACTAGAAAACAATCCATTTTTGGAATAAAATATGTAGGATATTCCCTTACACTCATGTATCACTATGTAAACAATCCAACAATGTGTGTTCCTTTTCTATTACAAATGATGTAACAAAAATTTTCTCTAACAAAAAATGTTATGGTGCTTCTTGATCAACTTTAACAAATATAATCTTTCAAAAAATTCATCACTTTCTTACTCCAGAAGCAAGTTAGAACATATTAAATAAATTTTAATAAAACATATCCCTATTTCCAATCTAATTCCCATATCCAATTTCTCATTTCGATAATATCACTCTATTAGAAGAAGATTTAGAAAATTCTAAACACTTTCTTCCACAGTCTAGAAAACCCAAAATGATAATCCCAGTCTGATTATCCATCCTGATATTATTATGAACTAAATATAATTAAAATATTAATATGATAACCAGCTAAATATGATGATTTGATGAAAATATTTAAATCTTTTATCTTCTCCATTCACTTTTTTCTAGTAATTATTCTTCAAAAAAAATAATCTACAAACCTCTTCTTATCTCTAGAAATCCATCAGTGGTCGACCTTTTCCCTATTTCTCATAACAGTACTTCCTTAAAAAAGTACAATGTACTTTTCATCTTTTATACTAACCCTGAATGTGGTTTGTGTAGGATTTCTGGAAAATTTCCCATTCAAAATATTTTTTTTGAATTTTCAAGTTTCCTTGGATTTTGAATACATTTTTGACTTCATCAAGGCTTCTTAACTCTTCTCATTTCTTATTTATCCTTCTCAAATATTCTAAAAACAAAAAATATTATCTAAATTTATTAAAAAAACATCAGTCTGATTCAATTTCTTCAATACAATTCTTTATACCAATTATATGTATAAAAAATAAATATATTTATTCATATTGAAAAAACCTAATGTGATTCTATTTCTCCATCTTGATTGCAAGATATTATTTATTCATTAGGTTGCTCTTCACCAAATAAAATACTATCTTCCCATTTATATTTCCACATTATAATGGAATCATATGTTCAACAACAATTTACTCATTACAATTATTTGAACCAAATATATGAAAGGAAACATAATACTTCTTATTGTGATTCTTGGAACTCTTATTCAATCTAGTTTATCTGTTATGATGAAGATGGTAGATTCTTCCAAACATCATCAACAACTTTTACTTCTTTCTTATTCAGACCAGTGATTAGGTAACAACTCCAATATGATAGATCTTAACCCAACTAATAAAATCACTTGAAAACAAATCAATGTTATTCATTGTCTTCTGAAAATGATACCAATGATATTTAACTAATTAACTTCTTCTCCATTTTTAAAACACATTAAATTGTTTCTTCTAAGATTTATATATTATGGATTTTGTTCTTAATAAAATCTAGTAAATTCGGTTTCCCAAATTTTCCACAAACCATCCCAACATTAGAACAAATATGAATCTAACGAACTAATTTGAATAATTTTGTGACCCAAAATATTAATTTTCAGCAGATTTCATCTTCTTTAGTAATTCAGCAAGTATCATGACTTCGTTAATTAATTTGAGTACATTTAATATCGAATCATGCAACATCTAAATTTGATTACGTTGAGTATCAGATTCAATAATTTCTTAATTATAATGAAAAGTATTGGGACATCCCAATCCTTTGTCAACATCTTTCTTTCCCACTCAGACTGAAAATGATTGGCGTGATTATGATTAGACTGAATATGATTGGAAATATATCTTTCTCTCTTTCACCCATATAAGATTACATGGTGTACGATTGAAAAAAAACTATTCTCCTCCATATTCTCATAAATCTTGTATCACAAGCTTCCCAACATGCATATGATTTGTGAGAAATAAAAAACATCAAATCATCATCTTATTTTTAATGGAAAGTATTAAAACATCCAATTCATCCTATATCTTTTTTCTTTCCATCCATAAAAACCATGTTTGAATTTTTAAATAAAATTATTGTGTCATAATTCCTGAATATAATTCCAGAGTCAGAATTATTGAAAACAGTTTTGAGTCAATATTCCTAAATATTTTTTTTTTGTGTTAGAAATCCTAAATACGATTTTTGAGTCGTAATTTTTTAATATTATTTTTCTCAATTTATGGACTCATGCTTATGTCCTAGATTCAATACTGAATATGATTGTCATTCTTAAGAGTTTGGATAAAATAGAAAAATTTACTCAATCTTATTCAATCTAAATTTCAATTTCCATTTAAAAGTTATTTTTTCCTTCAACATTATCATCATATTGATCTATTGACAATAAATACAGTCAAAAAACAACTTGGCCATGAAAAGGAGTACCTCAAACATTAGTTCAATGAAATATACTATTTTTATATATTTATGGAATAATAATTGAATTTATAATCCTAAATGAATAATTGATTTCATTTTACCACTCATATAGATGGGTAATACACCTTGGGTTCATGAAAATGCATGATGACATCTGCTGCTAATTTTGGTGTCCTTTAATTAAGAGAAAATTTTTTGGATTTATTTCAAGATGTGTCACCATTATGTTGGGGAAGAAAGTGTAGAATAATATTTGTACATGTAAGTCACTCTATCTGATAACTACTAAATGCGATGGGAATATAATTAATTTTTAACTGATTTTCTTAGGTCTTTTAAAGGAAAGGATTCATTTTAAGAAATTTTGTATTTTCAAACCAATAAAAAATGTTTTACAAATCATGAAGGCTTATTCAGTTAATAAGATCAGGAAACCATATGATAATTAAAATTTAAAGCCTCATGTAATACCCTTAGGTATTTTTTCTGATAAATATCGGAGGTTCACATCTCATTTTTTGGTAAGAGTTAGATTATGATTTGTGTTAATATGTGAAATCATGTACATCATTTCACCAAAAAGATGATAGAATACCTAAGAACACTATAAAATTCATGGAGGATATGTTCTGAGATTATATTCTAGAATTTAGGATCCTATGGGAGGATCCCCACTCCTTGGTATAATTATCTTTTAATAATATCTATTTTTATATCATAATTATAGAACCCATTGAGTTCCCCTATTGGTGAACATGTCATTATCCGATTTTTTGACTTAGATAGGCGAATCCTTAGTAATTGGGACCATTATTTCATATGAGATGACTAAACATATTTAATTGATTCAGAAAACCCTCATGATGACCTAAATCCTGAATAGATATAATTTTATCCAGTAGAGGGGAGCCTTGTAATTTAAAGTGGGAGACCACATAATTCTATAGTTATCTAAATAGTTGGGTCACCAATGATTTGGAATGCTAGGAAAAATAACCTAATATATGTTGATCCTTTATATATCTTGAGAAAATTTAGCTATGTAACCTATCAAATGGACCTACCACCAAAATTTAGTCCCATTAATAATAAATTACACTTTTAAAATCTATGTAAGTATATTCCTGAACCTTCACATGTGATTTAGTTTGATAATATTGACATTGAGATCCATGAATCCTACATGAATAATCTTATAGTAATTTTCAATGTAATTCAGAAGGTATTATGAGGAAATGTTTTCCCTTGGTTTGGTTTAGGTGTTAGCATGGAAGACATTATTATAAGCCTTGGAAGTAATAAAATAAAACAAAGAACTAAATGTAAAGCTTTCTTACTCAAGAAGTTGATTTAATATTTTCTTGGATGAGAAACCTAATGGTTCGGAGGCTTTATAGACTCTATACTCATAATGAAATTAATTCTCATTCATTTTAGTCTTCAAATCCATTTTAGGTATATTTAATGTTAAATCGTATTTATGTGGAGAATGTAGAGTATTGAGTGAGGGGATAAGAATAAGGGGAAAACCCATAACGTCTGCGAACCATTGGTTACCTTGTTTTCTAGGACATTGTATGTAATGGGCCCTTAGGTGTCCCGATAGTTCTTTTTTAGACATCAAGTACTTAGTGGAATAGTACTGGGTACCCAATTGACACCTAGGTAGAATTCCCTCTATAAAGGTAAAATTTTGATTTTAAAACCCATTTTTTTAACCCTTAACTATCCTTTTTTTACATTTTTACCTAATTGGACCCCATTTCGGTCTCTTTTAAGATCTCCACTCCCTCTCAAAATTTACATGTGGTTTCACCCATCCAACTTCATCCATGGTGTGTCAGTGGTTTGTAGGGATTCTTTATTATAAAGTTAAGTTATTTTCTTACTTCAACCTTTATTCTATTCTTTGTTTTTAATAATAGTTGTAGAAATTTCGTTTCCAAAATCCTAGGGATAGTTGGATCATTATTATTCTTCGATATTATTTGGATTTGTTTTAGGATTGGTCTAATTGATGAGGGAATCCATAACTATGTGAGATTAATATGGTATAACAATGATCCACTAAGTTTATCAATCATATCAAAGTTATGTTCTTCCATAAGATGTATCAATATCCATTATTATTTTTTGAATACTTCCTTTTAAGGATAGATATTATTATTAAAGGAATCCATAACTATATTTACCTTACCTGTAACATACTAAATTTAAAAATTAAATCGTTATATATTCTCTAATCATGAATACTTTATTAGGTTTAGATCCATTTGAGAGAATTAGTATTTTAGGATCGTAAGATCAATAACAACCATAAAGTGATTGTTGAAAAATTATTACCTATAAGTTTTTAGTCTAAGAACAACATCAACCAATTCAATATTAGTGTTAAGGTATTTACTTTCAAGAAGATAACGTTTTCTAGAGACATGCACTAATATGTGATGATCCATTATGATAAAATATCCAAGAAACACTTATAATGCATCACAATATACCAAAAATACCTCACCTTGAAAATATTGGATGATAATATGTAATGAGGTCGATTATATCATAAATTCATAAATGTTTTATTAACACTTATTAGATAATATTAATGTAGATCCCTATTAAAGTTTTTCGATAATAAGAGTATCTAACATGGGAAAATATTTTATGAAACAGTGGTAGTAACTCACAAGTCTGATACTGTTCAAAATGATTCATTTATGAGGTGATGTTTCATCTCGGAATTATAAATCCCAAAAATGAATTCTTGGGTGTGCCCAAAATTATAAATCTCACCATATCAACTTAGTTTACTTATACTACTCTCTCTTGACCTTAAAATTCGAACTCATTCATATTTTGATATGATAGGTAGGTCTAGAATTATAAATCCCAGAAATTAATTGGGTAACTATATTATCTCCATATATACTATCAATGGTGTGGGAAATAACCTAAAAACACAATGTTATGTTGTCTTGGAAATGACCCATGAGTTGTGTTTATGATGTCATGTTTTATATTATTTCCACATATCTATGATTAATGATACCATAAATTATGTTTCTCTGATAAAAGTTTCTTCTATTCTTATAAAAACTAGTAAATCCCTAGGATTATCTATTTTCACCATGATTACTATACTCCATATATTTTAGTTTAATTTTCCTATTACAGTGTAATTACCTAGTTTTTTCAAAACAATTTTAGTTTTATAAACTATATTTTTATAATACTAGACTATATATGTTTTATATTTTTTTCATAGGAATTGAAAATTATTAGGAAATAAGTCATAAAAGATATGAATTAAAACATATTACAATTTATTCATTCATAAGTGAATCATTACAAGAAAAACATATAAAACGAAGTATTTCACATAATATATTATTACTCACCACGGATAAAATACATCCATTAAAATTGCACAAATCAAGAGGGGAAAATGGATAAAAAATAATAAACCTTCACGATAAGGAAATCCTCTGTATTATCTTTAATATTTATCATCACCAATAGAAAAAAAACCAATAATGAAGAAGATCACCATTAATAGATAAAACTAAAAGTAAAATATATAATATGAAATAAGAACTATTCTTTATGATGTGAGAGTGGAATGAATGAATGATTTACAAAGCCTATATATATAAGTGAAATCTAATATTTGTAAGCATGGTCATTGTAAATATGGTTGTTTCAAATATGGTAGTTGAAAATATGGTTATTGAAAATATTTGTTTGGGTCATATTACAAATAGGTATACTAAAGTCAAGTATTTTTTAAACAATATAACACCTAAGGAAAGAAATATTATACATATATTGTTGGCATTTATATTTATGTGTTAGGAATGAATATTAATATTATGATTAAAATATTAAATTATGTATGTATAAAATTCCAATATATAATTCAATATCAATGTAGTAATAAAAAAATGAATATAAATAAATAATTTTAATCGTATTGGTTGAAGCATATGTAGTATAAAATTAATAATTTTTTAAGAACTATTTTGTTAACTATTGAATATTTTTTCCTAATAGATTAAATTTGACAATTTTAAAATATTATTATTTATGAACTAATATATAAAAAAATTAAATTATAAATTAATATCAAATAATACTAAGAATACCTATTGTTTAAAATGTAGTTTTTCAATAAAATAATTTTTTTTATATTTTATTTTAAAAACTAAATTTCTAAATTCAAAAATATTAATTGGATAAAAAAATAATTTTTGGGTTTATAATTTCAAAAAAATTGATAGCATATTTCTTTTATTTTTTTCAAAAAAAAAATTTCAAAAAAATTTATTTTTAGGTATATAAATAAAACTATATTTTTAAAAAATTAATGAATTTGATGATGTTATTTGTATATAAGAATAAATTTTAAATTTATGAATCCTTTTAATAATAAAAAATATATATTTCATTAGTGATTTTATATATTTAAAAATGTTTTTCTAATTTATAAATCCATATTTGAAATTTTAGAACTTACGTTATATTTCTTTAAAAAAAAAATTTAATTCATTATAATTTAGTATTTTAAAATCAATGTTTTTGACTTTTAAAAATTGAGACAAAATGGTTTTGAAATTTAATATGAAAATATATAAAAAATATAATCTCAACCATTTTATTTTTTAGAATAAGGGATAAATTACATATTTAAAAACAAGTTATCATGGTGAAAAAAATAGAATAAATGAGTAACATAAGAGGTAAATGTACAAACATGTTAAAAAAATGTTTATAATTGAGTGGTTGACATTTCTATGAACCTTATATCTTTTAATACCTTCCATTTCTCAGTTTTTGTGCCAATTCACTTGAGAGTGAATTTTAATTATGGAAATTGTTTGGGTATTTATAAAAATGACATCCCTTTTAACTTTTGGAAGGGGTTCTCCTCTCCTCAATTATGCATACACCAAATCCCGCATTGTTCGGACCAAACTCTTATAAAAAATCTATTAAACACTCCTATACACCTTAATAAGTTTTGGTTCTTCTCAAAAGATGCAGCATCCCTGACCCCAGTAGCCCGTAGTCGGGGTCTCTTTTATTACATTGGGATAATATACATGGAATATCATCCCGAAAGAACCGAATATTTTAGTAGTATCAGTAAACTAGATAAATATATGAGTACCATATTTCATTGGAATAAAAAAATTATGACATGTATTTTTATAAAAAATTAATCCATCTAGCATATCCCTTCATATCAATCATATTAAAATTCATGGAGTCTTGTCGAAAGAAAATAAAATAAGGGTGAGATCAACCGATCAGTAAGGGTTAAATAAATTAGACACTATAATGAATCAATGAGAATAATAAATATTTAAATGTAAATAATTAAACACGCATTAAATTAAATTAACTTGAATATCATGACATGATAAGGCACTATCAACATGGAAAGGTAAATAACTAAAACTCATTTCATTAAATCAATAACTTAGAATAAAAAGTGTCTAGAGATAATATCATCAATAAAATATCATGGATAATAATAACTAAAATATAAATAAAGGAAATGCATAATTATTGTATTCCATGTTTCCCAGGTATATGATACCTTTACCATCAATACCATTCACAAGACGACTTAAAACACACTAGGTGAAACACATTTAACTAAGGCCAGCCAACTGATTCATCCCATTAGACTACCAATGCATCGAGGGGATATCTATTACTAGGCCCCTATAATTTCATACCTATCTAAAGAATTTATCATATATATAATAATATATTTAATCCATAAAAAATTTTCCTTATCATCAAAAGTTTTATTGAGTAAAGAATTCAAATTTATAAAAATTTTCCCAAATAAAACAATGACTCCCAATGTATAACATTGTACGTAGAATTGATATATGGTATAGAAAATAAACATATCCATGATAAAAAATATTAATATTTAGGGGAAATAAAATCTCCAATTATCATTGGAATGTGAACATTCTAGGGGAATGTTGTAAACTATAAAAATGAATCAAGGAAGTGAATGTCAATACATTCCTTAGTCAATATGATCATAAACAATATAGAGGAAGAAAAAGGATAGAATTAATATAAAAAATACACATTGGAGTAAGAATAAAGGTTTTTTTAATTTATGAACAAAAATACCATCAAATGATCTTTAAAACAATCTTGAGGAAAATATCATTTTCATTTAAAAAAAATATGAAAATGAATTTCCTTAAAAATAATTTTTTAAAAAAATCATTAAAAATATCTTATTAAACCTCCAAAGTATGTTTCAAATAAATTATGGTCATGATGGAGGGTAATTTCATATATTATGTAAAATTTAAAATGAAAATTCCTTTTTTACTATAAATTGGACAAGAAAGTGCCTTGTTTTTAAAAAACATTCCTTTAACATTTTTTGTAAAAGCGAAACGACCATTGTTTTGAAAATGAAATAATATTCATTTGAATAATTTTTCAAGGAGAGTAAATTATTTTAAATTCAATTTATAATTCATCTTAAAAGGCTAAAAACAATTTTTAATTTTTTTTAGAAAAAATGGTTTTGGAATAAAACATATTTCTAATCGTAGAGAGAAATAAAGTAATATTTTCATAATTTTTTTTTGAAAATTTTATGTTTCAATGAGTTGAAAATTGAACTATTACATGAAAATATAATTTAGTAACAATATGATAAGAAATTTAAATGGGTTTATTAAGAAATTGTTAAATAATTTCTTTCAATTGAAATTCAAGAGTATATAATCTCGATTAGAATGGAATTATGAAATAAACCTTTACAATTATCTAACATTGATGTGAGACATAATCAATTAATCGATTATGTTTCTAAAATATAAATACCCAAAAAAATATGTGGAAATATAACATAATTAAGTTTAATTTAATTACTCACATAATCTTATTATGACAAAGTCAACGAAGTATAAGAGTAACCGAATGAGCAGAAATTGAGTAAGAAATCTGTTACCACTTGATAACTAGTAATTAAAATTACATTAGATTAGATAATTAAATTTTAAACTTAAAATAACATAAATAATTAATTATTATTTATATTACAGGTCAAAGGGTAAGTATATACACCATATAAATGAAACTATGTGAATAACAGTACAATATGCCTCAAGAAAATGAAATGGAGATGAAATCCCTTACATTACACTTAATTTCAATTGAACATTCATTAAAATCATGTACAGTGATTTTAGACATGTGATTAAATTATTTAATAACCATATTAATATTTATAATATCATATATAATCCTTTTATGACATCTTATTAACTGTTTATTAATAATCTTCTATTATTTTCATTGTTTCGTTTGTTAATCCCTTTGTTTTCTCATTCATGTTTCATCATAAATGGACAGGTTATTGAACATATTATATAGTTTTATCATATAAATAATAATAATAATGAAATATTAATCATATTTTTACATAAATTTTACTTTTAAAACAAATCATAAATGATGGTTATGAAAAAAGAAGTATGTTATGATCATGGAGACGGTAGATCGTACATACGCGTGAGTAACATTTCCATTTTTCTATGATCATTATAAAAAGGAGTAATGTTATATTTAACCTTTAGAAAATGATTATAAAATCATATAAAACAGATTATATAGTTATATATATCATCCATGCGGTGTGGTAATGAAAATAGAGTGACATTGATTTGTGAAGTCGGCATTCCACACATACAAAAAAGTTGTTATCATCTTTTCATTAATGAAAAGGAAGGAATGAAAATGATATATATATATATATATATTGAACTAATGATAAATATTTCATGAAAATAATTATTATTTTATGTATGTCACATATGCTCATTTAATTTATCTTCATCACCTTCTCTGTGAATCTTTATTGAAGGATGAATCATATCACTTCGTGAGGTGGTAGTCCTCCAAACAAACAGATGATGTTATCGTATCTCCTAAAAAATATAAGGTAAAAGGATATAAAATATATAGTTACTCAAAAGGTATAAATATTTTAAAAATATCATATATATATACTTTATATCCATCATCAGACCCAACCATGAGAGGAGGAAATGGAAAAACGAACGACATTGGTTCGTGAGGCGGTAGTTTGTCGTACACACAACGGAAGATCTCAAAACCAATTTGGTGGAAGTACAGATGGTTTAAGGTCATGAACATAGTATGAAAAAAATTATATTATAGTTAATATAATATGTTTATTAAATCATAATGTTTTAGTAAAAAAATTGAGGAGGATAAGGGATTTAAATAGGGATGCTCATTGAAGAGCATTGCCTCTTCTTCGGGTGTCCTCCTTATTTTTACATTAATGCCATCCTAAGTTGAATTTAATAAAAAATATAATGATACAAGGATGAGGGTATGGAATTAGGTAAGTGATTTTGTTAGGTATTTTATGAAAAAAATTGGTTTTAATGTGTTAATAAGAAATGAGAGGTGGTGGACTTTTATAAGTGAGGTGATTAACACACTCGAAATTTTTTTAGAAGATTAAATTACACCCACATTTTTATCATTCAAAATGCCAAAAAATGGGAAATTATATAAATTTTAATTTATAAGGTCTAAAACTTCCATACAATGGGTTTTGGAAAAGTTTTGTAGGTCAGTAGTGAAAATGTTGAAACGTTTACAATCAGTTTATATCTAAATAAAATATTAAAATGATTAAAATGACCTCAATTTTATTAATTGATATAATATTGAAATAATTTTACATTAAAACCAATTCTATATATAATTTATCATTAAATTTAATTTAAACAAAAATCAGTTTTCAATTCAAATTCAGTATTTTTCACTATTCATCAATAAATGAAAGTTCCCAGAAAAAATAGAAAAATTTACCAAAATATAAATTTGAGATTATGATTCCAAAAATTAATTTTATTTTTTCAAATAAATTTTAAAAAAATGTAAAAAATTAATTTTAAATTATGTGTGAAAATCCCGATTAAACTATCTTTTAGAAAAAAAAATTCCTTTTTTCAAAAAACATTGCATTTCATTTAAATAATTATTATTCTATTTATAATAAATATATAAAAATGACTATTTGTAAAATAAATATTTTCATAAGATAGATAATATTATTCATACCAACCATTTAAATTTCTGGGTGATAACTGTCATATTATATTATAATATTAATGGAATATAGTTCAGTAAAATTCAGTCTTCTGTGTAACACACGCTATCAAAGAAACAAATTGTTTCGTGTTTCATAAGATATTGAAGAAATTATAATTATTTTTTAAAAAAATTAATGTAATATAGTGTTATATTCTCTTATAATATTTTTGTTTCATGTTGTATCCACAATTGAATAAAATTTTATTCTTGTATAATTTTGGGGTGTTACATTCTCCATAACTTACATAAATTGTGTCCTCAAAATTTAAACTTGATATCAGTACTCAAGGGTTACATATTTGAAAAAAAATTGTTGGAAAACTCATATTGAAGAGTTTTTAGTAAAATATCGTTTAAATAAGATAGAATGTTTAGCGCAAAGGTCATATGGAATTTCATATTACATGGTTTATTAGTAGGATAAAATTAGTGGAGAGTGAAGATATGGAATTGGAAGAAAAGCATAAATAATTATAGGGAGTGATTGAGTAAATTGATCGCAAGAAATTGAATAATTAATCGAAAGTTAAGGGCCTCAATTCTATAAATCTATAATGATTGAAAAGACTATATGATTCATCAGATATGATATAGTAGGATAAATATTTTGTTTCATGATCCTTTTCCTAAAGGTGAGGAATTATTTTACTATCTAATAATATAATGAAATATATTTACATGATGTTTTATTATTTCACAAGCACAACATCATCCATTGGTTGTGCTTCGATCAATTTTCAATTAATCCTTTACTCCAAGAAATAAATATCCAAAAAATTATTTTTTACTCATGAAGAACTAAAAATAATTTTTAGTGAATCATAAGATTCATAAAATAGTGAGAAGTATTTATATATTTCTGTAAATATTTACCAAAACCAATATGGTAATAAAAAGTTATCTAATATTATAAATTATTCAATGAACCTAAAAAATAAATACCAATGGTTTCTCATAAGAAATAATTTATTTTTAGTCTTTTAACTGATTACATATTAACTAGTTCATAATGTAGGTCAGTGGTAGGCACTAAACCCTTATCAACCATCTGTCACGAGTTTAAGCCCCATATCCTTTCCAGACATGATGGGTTTTCACCATGCATATAGGTTGTACTTTTTCTAAACTATATTATTTTAATTCCTATAATATTCCTAAATAAATATAATTAACATCCTTGAAATAAAAATAATCATTGAATAACCTTTTAACTATGGTTTTCAATTCAACCACTTTTTGATAAAAATTATAACAATCTTGTTAAACTATTATTACAATGTCATTACTGAAAATATTAACCCTACTTGTTATTAATACCTTTAAACTTATGTATATTAAATGTAAATGCATTATTACTCAAATAAATTTTACACTAAAAAATACATTCTATAAGATTCTCAGAAAATGCCTTCAATATTGTGACATTCCTACCATAAGAAAATTAAATGGGGGGGGGGGGTTTAGGAATTTTATCTTATGATCAATATTATACTTATTAACCCATGATAGTATTTATAAATATTAGTTAAATTAAGAGTAATGACCTTCTAAAATTTAATACAATCATTATATGTTTCATGATTCTTATACCAAAAATACAATTGGTTAAAATACATCCACAATTTAATTACACAATCCAAATACATATATACGTTTTCTGTTTTATTTCAACATAGTTCCTTCCTTGTTTTAATTTTTAACCAAAATATAATTTATAGTATGCCTACATCACTAAACCTTATCTTTAATCTAATAAACCTTAAGATTAACGTAGGTTATATATTATCATTATATATTAAAATCCTTAATAACTATTTGTAAATAAAATGTGAATTATTATAATCATATCCCCCAAGAGTGTCAAACCTGGTGTGTAATAAGGACCATTTTCATGTAATAGGTAACTCTTGAGTAATGCCTGATGTTCCATTTTCATATTTATTACCTCTAGGTACATCTGTGTCAAAACAACATTTACTTGTAGTATCCCAAAAGGGATGTATTCAAAATAAAAACCACATAATATGAAACTTACCAAAACATTAGGATGTTATACTATATTATACTTAAATTATATATGATGGTGATATTCCCTAATATATATTTTCCTAAATATAGTTTCCAATGGTTCTACTAAACATTCTCTAATAAAAATTATAGTTACCCTGACCCCAATAGCTTAGAACTGGAGTCTGGTTTATAACATTGGAATAAGCTAAGACCAATCATATATCGTAAAGGACTGAATGGTTTTGTATTTCTGGAAAAAAAATATACATATATGAGTCTCGTATTACATTGGAATACTCAAATTCTGACCAATTTTTTTATAATAATTTTATTCCTTCTAGCATATCCCTATATATTAATCATATTAACCTTCATGGGATCCTGGGGAAAGAAAAAAAATAAGGGTGATCTCAAATTGCTCAGTAAGATTTAAGTACAGTGGAATACATTATAAATAAATGAGAAAAATCAATATAAAGAGGTATATAATTGAAATCATATTCCATTTAAAGAAATTTAATATCATGACATGATATGGTATAATAAATATGGAAAGCTAAATAACTAAAACTCATGAAATTTAATCAATAACATAGAATAAAATGCATCCATAGACAATATCACTCGAAAAATATCATGGATAATAATAATTACATTCTAAATAAAGATAATTATTAATTATTGGACACTATATTTCCCTGGAACATAATAAATTTACCATTAATACCTTTCATAATGTGGTTTAAAATGTACTGGATGAAAACCCATTAAGCTAAGTCTAGCTAACCATTTCATCCCATGAGGCTACAGATAAATCTAGGGGATATCTATAACCTAGTCCCACCTATGTCATACCAATCCAAATCATTCCTAAAATATCTAATGATCTATTTAATTCATAAAAAAATTTATTTATCATCATGTATCTGTGTTGAATAAAGAATATTGATTTATCAATATTTCCCCAGAAAAATAAATAACATTCAATGTAGAACACCATACATATAAATGATAAAAGGTTTAAACAATAAAAATATACATGATAAATAATATGGTATTTTAGAGGAATTTAATTTCAAATGATCATAGGAATGTGAACATTTAATATAAATGTTTTATATTACAAATAATAATCAATGAAGTGAATGTCAATATGTTCCTTAGAAAAAATGATCATAAAACATCTAGAGGAAGATTAACATTGGTATCAATATAAAATATACTCACTAGAGTATTAATAAAGGTTTTTCCCTTTATTAATAGAAATAACATAAAAAGATATTTAAAAATAGTCCTATGGAATATATTCTTTTCATTTTGAATGAAATTTTGGAAATCCTTTTCTCTAAAAATCACATTCCAAAAACATTTAATTAAAAAACCTCATAAAAATTAAAAGGGAGTTTCGAATAAATAATGATCATGATGTAGGGTAATTACGTACATGCTATAAAAGTTAAAAAAACAATCCATTTTCACTATAAAAAGGTTAAAAAATTTCATTGTTCAGAAAATAATTAGAAGATTCCTTTCAAAATTTTGGTAAAAGAAAAATGGACATTATTTTGAAAACAACATAATATTACTTTTGAAAATGTATTTTAAAGAATAATAATGGGTTAAAATCCCTTGTTTAAATGATGTTAAATGGTTGAAAACTTTTTTGAAAACTTTTTTTTTGAAAATTTGGTTTTGTAAGAAAGCATATTTTTGACTGAATAGATAAATGACGTCATATTTTATTAAAATTATTTTTTCAATGATTTTAACTACCAATGAGTAAGAAAATAAATCTATTACATGATAATTTCTATGAATAACCATATTATAATAAAATTTATTGGTTTAATTATAAAATGGTCAAATAATTTCCTTCAATTTATATTCAAGGTTAGATAATCTTGATTGGAATGAGATTGTGAAATAAACCATTACAATGATCATAACATTGATGTTAGAATTAATCAAAGAATTGATTATTTATTTCAACTGTAAATACCACTAAAAAAGTGGGAATAAAAAATAAGATAATCAAAAGTCATTACACACATAATAATAGCATGACATAATCAACGAAGGAGAAGTTTAAATTAATGAGTCGAAATTGAGTTAAGAAAACCCTTACAACTTGGTAACTTTTAATTAAAATCCCCTTCGATGAAATAATTATAATTGAAACTAAAAATGCCATGATTTATAAATTATTAAAGATATTAAATGTCAAATGGATTGTATAAACAACATATAAAATAAACATGGTGCATAATATTACAATATGCATTAATGAAATGAAATTGAGACGAAATCCCTTACCTTATGCTTCCTTTTAGTTGACCGTTATTTATCCTCCTATATAGTTTCTTTAGAAATGTTATCAAATTATTCTATAACATTAATTAATGTTTATAATATCATATATTACACTTTTATTGCAATAATTACCCATTCATAAATAATATTCCATTATTTTAATTATTTGGGGTGTTAATATCTTTGTTTTCTCAAGTGTGTTTATTCATGAAAGATCTAGTTCTTACACATATTATTTATTAATACCATATAAAGATTATTAATAATGAAATTATATTCATATTTTAAAATTGTTATTATTTTTCAAACTAGTTATAAAGTATTTTTGTGAAGAATGAAGCATGTTTGGACCAAATAGATGGTAGTTCATACGTACGCATGAGTAACATTTCAATTTTTCAATGATCATTAAGAAAAGGAGAATTGCAATATTTTACCTTTAAATAATTATCATAATAACTTATATATAACTTATTATATACTAATATATATAACATATATGTGATTATTTGAAGAAAAGATATTCATATCACTTCATGAAGTGGGTAGTCAACACGTACACGAATGCTATTATCAACTATACATGACTAAAAATATAAGAATGTAAATGATATATATATATATTATCATAAAAAATGGTAAAAATTTAATGAATATAATAATTACTTAATATATATCACACATAATCATAAACAATAACATTATCACCTACCATGTGAAGCATTAGTGAATGGAGAATTGCATCGCTTCGCGAGACGACAGTTCATCGTACCGACGAGCAACGGTATTGTATCTCCTGTGGAATGAAAGAGATATATATGTGTGTGTGTGTGTGTGCTATAGTGACTCCATAGGTATAAATATGTTATAAATATTATATATATATAAAAACTATATCCATCATTATACACATCCTTGAGAGGTGGAAATGTAAACAGATGAACAACACTGGTTCCCAAAGTGGCAGTCCACCACACACACAAACAATGATTTCTTAACTCATTTGATGGAAGCAGATATGATTTTAGGTCATGAAAATATTTTAAAAATATCTTAATTTATGTGATATACATATTTTATTATATCATCATGTTTTAATAATAATTTATTTATGCAGACAATTTAGTAAAATAATGATTTTGGTTGAAGAACATTACACGTTAGTCAGTTATCCTCCTTTAGTTTTCACTAAATTTTTCATAGGTTGGATTTATTCCAAATATAATTCTCATATGATGATATTAGGGAGTTTCAGAAGTTATTTGGTTAGTCCATGGCTGATAAAAAGTGGTTTGAAGCTGTGAAGAAGGGACGCGAGGTGGTGTCCTTTTATAAGTGAGGTCAGTGGAACACTTGTAATTTTTTCAAAAAATTTAATTCCACCCACGGTTTAATAATTATCCAATGTCATAACTAGAAAACTTATAGAGATTCCATCAGTTCTATTATATAAACTATTTTACCCTTATTTTTGTATATATTGGGTGGGTTTTTGGGGTTTTTTCTGGTTAAATTTGGGAATTTTGGAAGTAAATGAGCTGTGAAAGGTTCACGCATGGTTTTCCCAAATAGATAAACTACCCCCAATAAATAATTAATCCCTATATATTGGGAGATTTCATGGTTTTAACATATTTATGGGACCATTTTTCGAAAAATGTGCACACCGGTCCATGAAACCATGGGTGTGGGATTTTAATCACAAAAAATATTATAAAAAATCACAATCCCCTAGTATTAATCCATAATCACGCCTACTAATGCCTAATATATTTCCTATAAATTTTAAATTTATTAGATGAATTCCTAGTCTTATAAAACTTTGTTCTTAAAAAATTAAAGATATGTTTCGTGGATAATAACCTCTCCTTGTATGTGATCTATTCCCATGTGGTTTCCTCTCTCTACTGTATCTCTTCACTAATGAAGAGACATGTTTTTTTCACATTGGAATTGGGTTAACTATATTTTTTTGGATGCTGATCCATTTCATCATGTTTCTAGGATTCAGCTTTAGATCTAGTTCTTAGTTGTGATCTTGATTAATACATTTTAATTTAGGGATTTTACATTAGGGGAATATCTTTCAACGACCATGATGTAAGTGGTCTATTTATCAATTCTCAATGTCTTGATTTTAATTACATGTATATAAATATAAAATTTATAATTCATTTTTAAAAATTTCATCTTAAAATTGATTAATTAAGTGGTTAATTAATGAATGGAATCATGTAATTGGCTAATGTAATTATCATGTGATAATGAAATGTGTTGAACTTAGGAAATTGAATTTGGTAATTTTGGTTATGAAATTGATGATTAATGTGTTATAATATTATTTTTAATTGGAATTTAAGGGTTTTTGGATTAAACTTAAAGTGTTAATGGTTTATATGATTTAATATTGATGAATTGTTTAATGGTGATTTGTTCATATTATTACATGAGAACTATACTAATGATCCATATTTATATAATGAATTGAAACTGTACACTTTAATGAGAATATGTGATAATATGGTTAATTATTATTTTCCTTGATGAATATGAAATTGTGATATATGTGATATTGTTTTATATCTGTTATACATGTATTGTACATGGACTAATTCTTCAAAATCCTATCTATGATTGATGGATATAATTGTGTGGGACATGGAATGTGGATTCAAAAGACCATATGTGTAAATAATGGGTTGTGGGATACATATTGATTCTTAAAATACACACAAAAATATAGACACATAATTCTAAGCCAAAAATGTTGGAATTGGACTATATTCCGATGTAGCTTTGATATTAAATTTGAAAATAATGATAAATGAAAACCCATGAGTTATGTGATATGAGATATCCCTTATGGACGGTTTAGAGTTCAACAAGGGATGAAGAAGGTATTTATGGTTGGGCTTCATTGGTAACCTTGGTGATTCATGTGGTTAAAAAACTATAATGAAATGTGATAACTGTATACTTTACTGTACCATATTATTTATACAAATACATACACATTTATGGAATAGATATTATTTTAGAAACAATTGGTGGATACCTATTGGTTTGTAATCACACAGTACTCATGATTCTTGATCAGTTCCTAAATATACATCATGTTTTTAGGATGGTATAAGGGAAATAATCCTACATTATATGGATGAGTTGGGATGAGGCATGGATAAGTGAACTGAACAAGATTTTGGGACATTCTTGTGGAGTTATTATTTTGTCTTATATTTTTTGGTTTTATTTGGAAATTGGAAAAAAAAATTTCATAACACATCTACTAATTTAGTTTTGGTTATTGTATTGCTGTTTTGGTCATCATGTGATCCTGGTATACATTAGTTATGTTTTATTCCTGATTATTGATTTTCTCATTTTTCTATTCTTTATTTATCTTATTCATTTTTCAAACTTTTATTTGGAGGTATAGTCTCACCATGATATAAATTAGACCATAGATACTATTCGAAAACCTCTATATTATTGGAAGGCATGCCTAAGGTCCAGTAATTGACTGGCTTGTGGCACCGTTACATGTCACATGGGTCCGGATGTTGCAAACAAGCCTCAAAATGGTCCATTATTGAACCTAGAAGGGATAAAGTCTAAAAATGGTCATCCAATTGGGTTTGTAAAATATTGTAGGTCATTTGTAACTCTAATATTATTCTTTTAACCCCATGTAAACTAGTTTTTACCTAAACCATAGTAATTAATTTTTATTGCATTCACTATTCACCTTGGTCAAAATATTTGTTGACATATTTAGATGTTATAAATTATTTTGAGTCCGAATTTGGAATCCATTTTTCTAAATTAAATTCACATGGGTTTAAAAATTTTAATTTAAAATCAATCCTGCAAACATGATGAGAAAGACTGTTTTTAATGTGAAAATATTAATAAGTTTACAGAGTTTTTATATCTATATTAAATATTAAAATGATTCCAATCACTTAAATTGGATTAATTTATGTAAAATGTAAATTATTTTATATTAAATAATTTAAAAATATATTTTAATATGATAAATAATTTAAAAAAATAAAATTTTCAATTAAAATTCATTACTTTCCACTATTCATTAAAAAATAAAAATTATGAGAAGAAAAAAATTCACCCTAATATAATTTTGATATTACAATTTAAAAAATGAATTTTATTTTGTCATATAAAATTTTTTAAAGTGAAAAAATAAATTTTTGTATTATGTTTTCAAAGGGTGGATAAACAGCCTTTTATAAAAAAAATAGTTTTTCCAAAAACATTTCTTCTTCAGTCAAATGATTCTTATTTTATTTCCAATAAATAGATAACTAATAAATGTGTGTACAATATATATTTACAAAATATTGTAAATATATTCATACCCACCACTTTAATGGCTAAGAGATAACTTTCATATTAAATAATAATATTAATGGTATATTTTTGTTTAGGGAAACTCTATTGTTCATGTAACATAATTTATCCAATAAAATCTTTGTGTGTGTTGTAACATATTGAAGAAGTTAAATTTAGTATAAAATAAATATTTTTTAAGTATTGTGGGGTCATATTCTCTTCTAATATTGTTGTGGCATTTTTAATAGTATATCAAATATAATTTTCATATTTTATAATTTTGGGGTGTTACAAAATAAGACACTTTATAGGTTTAACCCCCTTCACAAATGATATGTCCCAAATTGTGTGGTGTATATTTTTCGCCACTTATTTCTCTTTTATTTTTTATTTACGTGAATTTATTATTTATCAACATTATTTTTACCATATTAAATTTATAACATCTGTATATTTATTTTATTTTTATATTATTATAATTATTTTAAAATTTTTTATAACCATCTTTTTTCATAAGAAAAGATAAAATTACTTTATGTGTGTGAGGACTACCACATCCAAAAAACATCATGTATCATTTTTCTTAACCACCTTACACGGATAGTCCTAATTTTTAATTAAATAAATAATTATGATTTTTATAACATATTTTACATTCTTAAATGATAAAATATATTATTAATTTCTCCCATTCTTTGTAAAATAAAATCATCTATCATGCTTACATATGGACCACCGTGTCTATTGGATAATTTATTTCTTTTTTTATTTTAAACACACCTTAAATTGTTGTTAATGATAATTATTTTAATGGATAAATATTATCTTTATGATATTATTATGGATATAGTGTGACTAATAATATAACGTTAAATTATATGATCAATAACTGATTATCATTAATTCAAATGTTTAAAACAAGTGTACTAAGAGGGAAATATATAATTCAAATCATATAATATTTTAATATGCATTACTTATTATTATAGATCCTTTATAATAATAATATTTAACACTAATAAAAACTAAATTACATAATTATGATACTTGTGTAGGGATATTTCAAATAAATCTCGTCATAATCATCTATTATGCATGGTAAGTTCATGTTTGGGTCAGTTTGACCACCAAATTGAAAAATTAAATAAAATTTTATAATGGATTATTAATAAAAATTAATTATTTGAATAATATGATATAAATTTTTAAATTATGATTTTTTATAGAAATTATATATCAAAATTTAATTTGTTAATTAATAAAACACCATTAGTAGGTTGAAAATCGTCGAAAAATGTTTGTGGTCGATTTCAAATTTTAGGATAAAAACATAAGTAATCATTAAAAGATATTTAAACATCATAAATAATCATAATTAATCCAATTAGTAACATTATTCAGAATTTAATGATGAAACATTGGATAATAATTAATTTCAATGTCATAATTATGAAAATAGTTCAAAACAATCAAGATTACCCACACCCAACATCGAAAATAGGTAATAAATAACTATTAGAGAGTAATTCTAAATGAAATTTATAAAATTTTATGTATATGGAAATGGTTATTAAATAAGTGATTAAGATATTTTTTTATATAGGATCTTATTGTACATTCGACTAAGTGAGGAAATAAGGTAGCATGTTCATTGTCTCAAATTTAATTTCTTGAGAATTATATCTTATTTTGGACCTTGATATATATAATATAGTCTTATTACTTACTATTCTATCTACTTTACTATATTCATGGGGTTTTAATAGCCATATAGTGTACATTATTTAAATTTCCATCAATTCAAAAGTTACCCTACTTGAAATTGGTTTTGATCAAAATGTTACTCAAATTATAAGGGTTTTATTTCCAATCTTATTTTCAATTCAATATTGTTTTTAAAAGATAATTAATTTTTTTAATTTTTTTTATATAACTTGTCATAATATCCGTCAAATATTCATGGGTTTATGTATAGTATTTCTGTATTTCATTTCATCATAACTCATATTTTACCCAAATTGGTTAATGTAAGTAAAACTTGACATGTATCTTCTTTTAAGTTAGGAATCTCCCTTATTCAACTCTGTGCATTAAAATTTCCTTATCTAAACATAAATAGTTTATTAATGTCATTTTATAATACTGATCTTATTCAAAAAGTTTTAATTAAATTATATAATTTTCTATATGGGTTATTCTCATAGAAGTATAAAAAGAATCTCTTTTTAATGATTCCATGTGAACACTACGTTCTTCCATTTTGTAAATTATTATGATATATTAATCCTAAAATATAATAGTTTTTTAAAACAAAATATTTCTCTCAATAATTTAAAAAATATTTATATATAAAATAATTTCAAAATATCATGGATATTTCTTATTTCCAAAGAAAATGATTTTGGAAATTTATTTACTTGACAATATAAAATTTATCTATATGATGTAAATTTTATTTGATTTATTATATTTATTCAATGGTATTTACCAATAAATTTACTTGATATCATTATATACCCATTTATATTCCATGTGTTTCTATTTTTATGATTATTGATGGAATTATTAATGATTTCCTATTGTAAAATCATAGGAAAATCATTTTTTCCATTAGTTATTTATGATGTATTGAATGAAACAAATTTTATTTAAATGGTTTATTTATGATGTGATAATTGATTAATTTCAATTGGAACTCATATGTATGGATGATGATGAGAGATGTTCTATATCACCTCTAAATTCATTGGCTTAATGTTTATATCTCATCTAATAAGTATTCTATAGTAATTTTAGTTTCTCATAAGTGTGGGCACTGATGGTGTATCTAATAAATGTAATGTTCCATATAATAATATTTGGTCCAATGTTGAAGGATGTTTCAAATCTATATTGTTATTCTCATGAATTTTTTATTCTCTCATGGCTCATGTTTATTGATTCATGTTTCTATACTCTTTTGTTTCATGTTTTATGTTATTCGATGTCATTTTCCATGATTTTTGGTCTGTGATTTATCGAGTATGAATTTTCTTATGAATCATGATTATATTCATATGATAATTTTATGTTCACTTATGATATTAGATTATTACCACTTAAGATTACACTTAATGATCATCAAATCTCATTCTTTTATTGTGTTTCCATTTACCCAGGTTATGAATTTGAGTATAATGTAGTATAAGATTAATAGGGAGTCCAGTGTGGCTCAATTATAGAGAAATGTTCACAAGTGTTTTAAAATGATTTTTTTATATATCTAGTCCTCTAAAAAAATATTTAATTATTCAAATTGAGTGATTATATTTGTCGTGTAATGTTCACTTTATGAAAATGTTATAAAATAAAGTTATTTTTCACTTTGTAACCTATAATTTGTATTTTTTAATTTTTAGTTATTTTTTGTTATTTTTTTAGTTATTTTTTAGATTAGTTTAGAGATCCTTGGTGAAACCCGGATAGATGAGGCAAAGTATAATATAATATCTTGCAGTATTGGTAAATTATTCTATATATAGTTTCTACTAGAAATAAATCTCCTTATGTATATTATAAAAAGATGTAGGCTCTATATTAGAATTACGTAAGGATAATAACCCTAATAAATGTGGTTTGGGTATTAAATCAATAGTCACATGATGCATGAAAAATATGCTTAATTGTGCACATTGTTTGACACTCCTAGGGGATATACATTGGTTGATCATATGCTCTTTATGAACCACTGTGAATGATTTATTTCATAGATAATATAAGGGATTATGTTAATAATTGTATGAAAATTAACATAAAGTAACATAATAAAAACTAATATTGATATATGTTTAAATAAGGAAAATATTTTCCAACATAATATTGTAAAATAATGATATTTTTTAAGATTTAATTCTGTTTGTGAATATGTTACTTTACATATCTTGTTAATTTTTCATCACTCATTACAAACCTTCTATATTTAATAATTATTGTAACAATAAGTAACCCTGAGTTTGAGGGATAATTTGATTATTACCTCATTGAACAGCCCTTCAGAATGGGAGATTGAGTGATAAAAATTTTGATTAATCCAAACTAGCTATCATAAAATATGATTAATAATGTCAACATAGTCAATGTACAAAAAAAAACTAAAGTATAAAAGGGTGGGGACTCATTAAAGATCAAGTAATGAATATGTTAAAGGAAATAATTTTCAATTTTAAATATGTCAAAGAAATTCATGAAACCCCAATGAAATTTCTTTAAGGGGACTAAGTGATGATTTATTTATGGAAAAGGAGATAATCAAGCCTAAAATATAAAATAAAAATCGATATTTCAGTGAATAAATTTTTTATAAATATAGTTAATCCTAAGGTACCATTAATAATACAATGTATTGGGAGAGAGGAACTAAGAAATTATCTAAATAAATTACATAATCAAAGTACTAACCCAAAACATTAACATCACCAACCTATAATACAAAGAGAATAATTGAATACCTATCCAATAACCACTCCCAAAGTGTATCTTGATATTTAATGTACACATACTCTCCAAGACATAGTTGTAGATGTCTCATCAAAATTTATTGTCAAAACTTAATTGTATCCAATTAATTTAATAATATGATTAAATTATTACCAAGATGATATGATTATACAATAAATATTCTAGTGGTTTGATTATTTTATTCCTATTTGAAGTTTGTAGGTATTTTTCATTATGGCCAAATTTGTATCCATCCATTAGGTAAATTTAATGCAATTTTAATAATGTATTGGTTCTCTCCACTTGCCTGAAATATTATCTAATGGAAAAAATATTTTATAATAACCTACAATATTATATAAATTAAATAATAAAAATAATAACCCTATAGAAAAAATAAATATAATTTGGCTCTACATATCAAATAATAGAACCCTCATGGCCCAAATATTTGGAGAAAAACTCAATATTAAGTATAAATATATTTTCAGAAAATAGTTTTGTTTCTGAATTTTATAAGGTTGATATCTCTATAAAAATTATTTTTAGTGACCTAGATAATTTATATTCCCTTACATATTTCCATTGGTATGTTTTAGTTTAAATTTTGGAGATGTAATTTATTTAAGGGGTATAATATAACACCCCAATATTTTCAGAAGCATATTATTCATATAAACCATCTTTTTATAATTCTAAACTGTATTTTTTCTATTTATTTAATTTAAATAAAAATTATTGGAAAATAATTCATACATGATATTAATTAAAACTAATCATAAATTATTCATTTGCTAGTGTAATGTTAAAAAAATAACATAAAACTGTGTATTTTATAGAATAATTTATTACTCCCCATTGATAAAATATATCCATCAAAAGTATATAAATCTATAAGAGATAATATATAGAAAAAAATAAAATCATCCAAATAGAAAGTCCCCTCGATCATAATCAACCTTGAGAATCACTAATAGACTAAAAGAAACTATAATGTGGAAGTTCAACATGAAAGGAGGAACATTATGAAAAATCTATAATATGAAATTAGAACCATACCTTCAAAACTTAGAGTGGAATTAATGAATGATTTAGTAAGTATATATATATATATATGATTCAAATATAGACATTTAAAATATGATCATTGAAAATATGGTTATTTCAAATATGGTCATTGTAAATATTGTCCTTAAAAATATAGTCATTGGTCAAATATCTAAAAGGTATACTGAAGCCATGTATCATTAAAATAATATAACTCATAATGAAATAAAAATAAAATATTATGAATATAAAAATATATATATTTATTTGAAACATATAAATAGTAATAATATTATTAAAATATGATATGATGTTTATATATAAATTAAATAAATATTTTAATATTAAGGGATTAGTATATATTAAATTTAGAATATAAATAATTAAGTTTAATGGTATTTTCTAAAGTGTATTTGTAAAAAAAATATTTTTTCAAAGAGTTTTTTTATTAATATTGAATATTTTGTCTTAAAAAATAAATTTATCAATATAAAAAAATTATTATATATAAAATAATATGTTAATATCTTTTATATTATAAATTTATATGAAATAATATTAAGAACACCTAATGTTTAAAAGCATCATTTTTTCAGTAAAATTATCCTTTCTTTGTATTTTGTATTTTAATTTAAAAAATAAATTTATATATTTTATAATATTAATTATATAAAAATAAATTAATTTTTGGATTTATAGTTTTAAATTTTACTTATAATGAATTTTTGGTATTTTTCTAAAAAGACTGATTTTTTAGGGGAACAGTTCAAAATAATGTTTTTATGAATAACAAGAATTTTATGACATTATTAGTATATAATTATAAATTAAAATTTAATAAAACTAATTTATTAGAAGAAAATTTAATTTTATAAGTTATTTTATAAGTTAAAAATTTAGTTTTTAATTTATAAACACATATTTTATATTTTACAACTTATGTAATATTTTGTCAAAAATTTAATATATATATATATATATATATATATAATTTTAAAATAAAATTTTCTAAATATTGAATCAAAAAATATATTTAAAATTAGGTTTCATTTGATCCAAATTATATAATAAGGACCAGTTTATTTCTCAGTATAATGTATGAATTACGTAGATAAATATTAGTTTCCATTGTGAAAATAAAAATAGAAAAAATGTGTAACCAAAGAGGTAAAGGGACTAACATGTTAAAAAATGTTTTTAATTGAATTTTTTAGGTTTTTATCGACCTTATTTATTATCATATCCTTTTTTTTTATCAATTTTGGAGCCACATTCCATGATATTGAAAACACATTATTGGGAAGTTTTTGGTATTTATAAAAATGCCATCCCTTTTCAGTTATAAAAGGGGTATACCTATCCTCAATTTACCTCACAAAAAACTCCTATAATTTAGAAAAAAACTTACAAAATACTCTCATAAAGACTCTAAGAAACCTTGATGAGTTTTTTCTTATCAAAATACTATCCTTAAAGTTTTAAATCCGCCCCAAAAAATATATAACCCAAACAGTGAGGTATAGATTTCAACCACTTCTTCCTCTTTTTTCCCGTTATGTGCATTACTTCATTCACATATTTAACTTCACCATATAAAAATGATATAATAATAATCCCTATTATACCATTATTTTAATATAATTATTTTAATATCATTTACCAGCCTTTCCTTTGTCCCTATAATAAGAGATAAAAAATTCTGTGTCTGCATTCTTCCACCACCAAATAACATTATAATTCATTTTCCTTAACCACCATAAATATATTTTCAAAATATAGAATTTAATAAATAATTACTATATTTATAATATATTTTACATTATAAAATGTCAAAACTTTATTATTCATTTCTCTTGTTATATGGAAAATGAAATCATCAACCATGCATAAGTGTGGACTACCACCTCCATATGATGATTCATTTTAATTTTTATTTTTGTCAAATAGTTCTATATATGTTCATGAGAATGAGTTCAGTCTATAAATATTGTTTTTTTAATATAAATAAAGTTTTATTATGAAAAATTGTAGAACTAATAAATTATATGATCAACAAACAATCATTATTAATTCAATCATTTAAAACAAACATTCTAGGTGGAAAACATGAATTCAAATTATATAATGTTTTCTTGTCCATTACATCATATTATATTTACTATATTATTATGATAAAAAAACTAATAAATACTAAATTATATAAATATTTTTATATGTAATGAAATTTTAAACAAATAACATCATTATGAACCATTAAGCATGTTATATTCATGTTTGAGTCGGTTTGAAAATATAGAAGAACAATGTTATGAAATTATATAAGGTGTGACTATGAAAACATAATTATTGGTATAATATTATAAAAATATGTATATTATTATTGTTATTTTTATAAGATAACCCATTATTTAACTCGTTAATTATGAAGACCCCCTTCATAAGTTGAAAATCACCAAAAAAATGTTCATTATTGATATCATCTTCTATAATAAATACTAACGTACTCTGGGAATAAAATTTAAACACCATAAAATATTATAATATATCCATTATTGTAACATTATTGAACATGTAATTATGAAATTCTGGATAAATAACAGCACCACTATAACAAAACCAGTTAAATTGATTAAGATTACCCACACCCAGCATCAAAAATAAGTAACATGTAACTAATAGATAATTACTAAAATGAATAATATAAAAGGATATATAAATAAAAAGGGTTATTAAATAGGTAATTATTTTTTTTATGTTTTTTACATTGGTTCCTATAGTTCATTTGACTTAGCATGGCAACAACGAAAGCGTGTTTTTCTTCTAATTTAATTTCTTGTGACTAATTTCTTAATGTCTACCATGATATCATTAAAATTATGTAATTAATTCTTATTTAATGAATTTTCCCATATTTATGGGGTTTTAAGAGCCATAATTTTTTATTTATTTAAATTTCCATTGATTTAAGATATATTGAACTTGAAAGTGGTTTTGAATAAAAAGATCATCAAACTATAGGGGTTTTATTTCTAATTTGTTTTTCAAAAAAATATTTTTTTAACATAATTCATCCGAGGAGTCATTATTCACTAATTAACCACTCATAATTTACATTTTATATTCATAGGGTTTTTTATACTCCTTTCATACTTCATTTCACCTTGAATCATATTTTACGTGAAGTATTTCTTATAAGTGACACTGACCCCATCTCTTCTTTTTGGGCAAGAACCTCTTTTTTCAGTTGATGCTTTTGAAAATGTATTAATTAATAACTAAATAGTTTATTGACATAAATTTATAATAATTAATAGTTTTAAAAAAATTAAATAAATTTTTATCATCTTCGGTATGGGATGTTTTCAATAATATCTAAAAAGACTATCTTTTTAGCCTTTTCCATGTGGGTATCATATTCCTCAATCATGATTATTTTATATGATACTTCCTTTCAATGATTTAACCGTATTGTATAATTAAATTTTAATCTCTATTTTTAAAAAAATATTTCTATATAAAATGATTTCAAAATATCATGAATGTTTCTCATATCCAAATCAATTGAATTCAGGATATTATTGAACTAATTGTATACCTTTTTTCTATTCAATGTAAATAAAAAATTCTTAATTATCTTGATTGAATATAATTTACTTATAAAGTTACTTGATTTCATTGGATACCAAATTATTTTTCAAGGGTTTATAAAATTATTATTATTGATGGAATTTTTAATGATTTTCTTTTGTAAAACCATATAAAACCCAATTTCATTCTATGTGTTATTTATGATGTGTTGAATGAAACCCATTTTATATCCATGGATTCTTTATGATTCGATAAATTATTGATATCAGGAGTCACTCATAAGTATAGATAATGATGTGTGTAGTCCTATATCTTCATCTAATTCTTTGGTTTAATGTTTATATCTCATGATATATGTATTCATCAGTGCATTTTAGTTACTCATAAGCATGGGTGTTGATGGGGCGGCTCATTAAAGTAATGTCCATATAATAATGATTCTTCCAATAATGAATGATATTTCATAGTTTTATTTTTATTCCCATGATTGTGTTAGGATCTCGTGAATCATATTTACTGACTCATATTTCTACACAATTTTGATTCTTATCTTATGTTATTTCAAGTTGTATGCCCAGATTTTTTATGTATGTTTTTTTGGTATCAATTTTCCTATATATCAGGATTATACCCATATGATCAAATTATGTTCACTAATCATATTCAATTTTTATCACCTATGTTTACCCTTAATGAACATCTGATCTCACCCCTTTCTTATGTTTCCCTTTTCCCATGTTATGAATAATTGTATAACATAGAATAATTATAGGAGGTAGTATATAGTGGCTAAACTATTGATAAATGGCCATAAGGGTTATCAAATAAGTTGTTAATATAACTAGTCCTCAATGAAACTAATCCTTTAATTCATGGGATTTTGTGATTATTTGTGTTATTTAATTATTAATTTATGAAATTATTTTAAAATAAAGTCATGTTTAGCTTGGGTTACTATATGCAAGGAATTCTAGCTCGCAATTTTCGTTTATGGATACCAATAGGATATCCAAGAAATTATAGAAGTTTTAGGGGATCTATAAGTTTAATATGTGGATAGAGGTAAATAATTTTTTTTAATTCTTTTAATATGATTTAGTATGTCTATAATCTTACAAATACACTACACATAAAGATTTTTTTATTAATATTTTTATTAAAAAGTAGGTAATAAAATGTGTATAATATTTGGTTTGTTATATTTGGTATCATAACAAGATTCATTTGTTTTTTGGTTTTATGGAATACACAAAGAATAAAATATATTAAAACATATAAATATATATTTTATAATGTGTTAGTCATTTATGTGTCATTCTTTCTAAATTCACAATTTTCAATTTATACACATATTAATTTGAGTATTTTCATACATAACATTCTTTAAAGTTAGTAAACAAGTTAAAATAGGAGTAATAGTGTCAATATCTATGGTGATGGTAAATATATTGATTACCAAAATGAGATGTCTAAAATGATGGGATTATGAATCAAGAACCTCATGGAAGTGCATGATAATTGACTCAAAATATGAATAATAACATGAATCATGTGCAGCCACCTAATTTTTCAAAGAGAGAGAAAGTTTTGATTTAGTTATTTATGTTCCAAATAACTCCATATTTTAGATGATATTCAAATACCATAATCATAGAGCTATTGAATGATTCTATTGAGAAGATATTTTATGTCCTACAATTATTTATGTAAGAGAAAATTATACTCTATGTATATCACATTATGGGATACGTTTATCAATGGTAGTCATTGATCAAGAATATGAATCCTAAGGAAGGCATCGACTCGATATAGGAGGAATTATTTAAGAAAATATTTTTCAAAAAAATATTTTCCCCTTACTCTCTATATTAAAATGCAGAGGGAATTGCTGATACTGAAGAAATGAGAGGATAAATAAATTTGGCCTCATGAGGAAGAAATCACAAAAATTTCAAGGAAATATTTCTGATTTTAGATTGATCCAAAAATAATTGTTGGCCATTTATTTAGTGGATAAAATTGAATCTTCACAAAAAAATATCAATTTTAGAGTTTGTAAACTATAATGAACTAGTTCAATATGACCCTAATATTGATATGGACATATGCATCAATGGTACCAAATGTATGTTGATAAAATTGAAGAATTTAATTTATAATTGGTAGCTATAATAATAAATCTCACTAGGGATAAGATTAAACAACCAAGAAGTCATAATTATGGAAAGAATCCAATTAAAATTTCATCAAGATAGTGAGTATAAGTTTAATGTTTGTAAAAGAAGTTCATGAAGCTATTTAATATCAAAGGAAAAAAATAATCCAATCAACATGATATAATAAATGAATATACTGATCATTTAATCACCCATGGTTAAATGTTACAACTACAATGAACATAAACAAAATATTTTCAAGGAACTAAAACAAGGTTTATTGAGGATAAATAATGAAAAAAACCTCTCAATATAAGGTAATAATAATGATATGATATTTTCAATACTACTAAGGTGGGTCATAAAAATGAAGTGTTGATAATTCCACTTGTTATTAATTTAATAATACTAAATTCCCAATTTTATTTAGATACAACACATTCTATTATATCATGAAAGTTTAAAAAGACCTTCAAATCCTACCTAATAATATAGAGGTTGTATTATTAATTAAGATACCATGTTTGGAAATCAGTTCTTACCTAGACTATATCTCATTCCAAACGTGCATTTGTGGGTAAAATATCCCATAAAATCATATTATGCCAACTTTTGTAGCATTCGATACTATACTTCGATTGAATTTATTATCTTTATATAGATACAATATCAATTATTGGGAGAGGTAAATTCATTTACCTATAACAAACTATCCTATAATATTATATAAGTGAAATAGAAATGATTAATTTCTTAGGGAAACACATTACCAATAATTGACATTATTTCCTTGTGAGTAAGATTATCCAACTCGATTGATTAAATAATATGAAGGTATTATCCTTGAGGATATGCACATTATGTTTTAATATATTCATGAATTCATTAAAAAGTTTAATGAAATTTATCTGGATTAAGAGGTTTATTTCTTTATTGATCTTATGATTGGAGATATGCCTCAATATAAGAGTCCATATATGATAACCACCATTAAACTAGAAGAGTTAAAGAGGAAAATACATCAGAACATAGACATGGGATGTAATGCCCCGACCCTCGTTACCCAGAGTCGGTGCATTATTACATAACATTGGCATGATAAAAAAAGATCAAGTCTCTAAATACTGATTAGTTTAGTAGCCTTTGAATCACTAGATACATTCATACAGTTTACATTACATCATAAAATGAAAACTAAAACAACATATTCTCCACAGTGCACAATCCTAACCCCTCATACTATCCCAATTGGTCATTCATAAAATACTTCTTCTCATCCAGGGAAAAATAAAACATAAAAAGGGGTGAGCTCAAATACCCAGTAAAGATAACAATATAGCGGAAACATTCATAAATATGCATAAACAATTAAGGCAATGTATAACAAAAACAAAAGCCTTTTAAACATGAACATCAGCATAATATGGAAAAAATAAAATGAAATACTACCATTATCTTATTCACATGGATATTCTACTAGTCAAATAATCAACGGAATATCAATAACCACTTTCATAATGATGGAATGCATAATGCCTGACTATCATAACCACATAGTCAAGGCCTTGTGCCAAGACTACAAGTAATATTTTGTCAAAGCCTTATTCCAATACACTAGTTTGTATCATGAGACCTATTGATGCATCGAGGAGCTATAGCGGGCTACACCCATCACTTATTAAGTCCAATTAATTCCTCATTTGAATAGGTTTAAACATAACATAAACATTCGTAATAAAACTAGCATAAAAAATGTCAATACTTTCTTCATAAAACATGAATGGTATATAAATAAAACATCCATAGTAAGACATATCATAAAACATTCAATACAATATGGAAGTTTTGTATCATAATAAATCAACTTCAAATAAGTTCAATATCCACCAAAGGATGTTGACATAGATGAAAAAAACTATTTGAGAAAAATATCTAATTTTTAAAATCATTTAAATGCCACATAATTGAAACATTTACTTTGAAAATATTCTTATAAGATTGTAAGGGAATCTTCGATGATTTTATAATGGCCAAAAATAGCCGCACCCTCCATATAAGTTAAAAAAAATTCTTTCCTTAATTCTGTCGAAAAGGTTAAAAAGGACGTTATTTGGAAAACAGAAGAAAGATTCATTTATAAGCATCTTATAAGAAGTCAACAAGGGTATACATGAATTTAACCCATAAACTATAAAATGGTAAGAATTATTTAAAATACATTTTTAAGAAACTTGGATGTGGATGATAAAGAGGTCCCAATAGATAATTATGTATAAACAACCTTGGATAATGAAGAGATTGTGAAATAAACCCTTACCTTGTACATTTCCTCGGTTGAGGGTAGGTTAACCACCGTTATAATGGTGAAACAATTTTTATTAAATTATTCAAGAATCATATACATTAATATTATATCATATATGATCTTTTAATATTGCTTTGTTAAAAATATCTTAGTATTATCGTCATTTCGGGTGTTAACTTACTCTTTTTCTTTTATATGTTATGTTACATAAGCCATATTAGTTATCGATATGTTGTATCTTATTCATTTCCAGAATGATATTATGTCTTTAAAAATTATTTTTAATCATCAAATGAAATTTATTCTTGAATTGATACAATGGGGAATGAATTTCATCACGTTCGTGGAGACGGTGGTCCGTAAGTACGTATGAGCGACAATATCATTTTTTATATTTAAATAATATATAATTGGATGGTATATCATATATACAGAATCATTATCATGTTATATTTATTATTTACATAAATTAAACATCATTATCATACCCATCCAAATAATAATGTATTGAATAACAATCACACCACGACATGGAGACGGTAAGCCGTTCGTACGCACGTATGGTGACATGTCATTAAAAGGATGGGTAGAATACTGAATATGGTTGTACCATATTTATAATAACATCACTATATATAGAAGATACTGGAGTTATTATTTTAGAATGGAAATAACAAAGAAAGAAGATTTTGAAGAAGAAAGGAACTTGAAAGAGGGTGGTGAAAATATTACCTCTTCTTCAGGTTCTTCCTTTTGATTTGATCAAAAGGGATCCTTAGGATGGATTTATGATCAAACTAAGGTCTCTAGTTTTAAGTGAGAGAAGTTGAGAGAATATTTGGGCATGTGTTGTCTGAGAGAAAAGGCTTTTAAGATTTAAATATTTGGTTAGAAGTGGTGTCCTTTTATAAGGGGGAGGAGAGGATCTTTAGGAAAAACTTAAATAATTATTTTATAATAAATTCATATTCGGTTTCTAATGGATCCAAAATAGATTATTCAAAGTCTAAGGTGGGTTTAGGTCAAAATAATTTCATCCAATATATTTTAGACTGGTTTGGGTCATTATATTAACCTTATCTTTTAGTTTTATCTCCCAGTTAATTCGTTTGACACTTAGCATGTCACTTTATATTTTTATATTATATATTTATTAAACTTACTATATACATCTGAGAGACCCCCAAGTGGTCCAATAATAATACACCTACCATAATATAAGTCGTTTGTCCGAAAATTAGAATTTTAGGAATAGAATATCAATTAATAATATAATATTTGTTTTAAAAACTCTTTTATGTCAATTTTGACACTATTGGGTATTTTGTTTTTGATAAATTCATAACATCACTATTACTTTGAAAAGAATACATATAACCAATATTAATATGTCATATTAACCTAGAAAATTAATTTAATTCATAAAAAGTTTCAAATTACATTTATTTGGGTATTTATAATATCAATTATCTTAATATTTCAGTAATTAGGTAATTACTACATCGCCATTGTGTCATAAATAGATTAAATTATTTAATTTTTAAAAATTATAAATAAAATAAAATTATTTCGGAAATGTTTTTAGATTTCAAATGAATATTTATAATCGAATTTATCTTATGTATAACCTTATATTAAAAATGTTTTATTTATTAAACATTGATTTTAACTATTTTAACTCTTCTTTAATTAAATAATAATAAATGTCCTAATCCAATCCAAGTGGACCTAAATGATAATATCTTATTCCTAATGTTGTTTTTGGTCAAGATACACATATTCAATAGAATTAGGACATGTTTTAGGGTAATATTTATATCATTTTTACCCTTAATTACCCTATTTTCTTTTAACCGTGGTAAATAAAAGTAAAAAAGTTACTATTCACCAAAAATTATTTTCATCTTATTGAACCACATTTTACTCCTTGATATTAACCACATGTCTCAAGTTTTTTAAATTCCACTCACAGAAGTGGTAAAATTAAGTTTTAAGGGAATTTTCAAATTCTCCTAGGAGGTGGGTAAAAGACGGTGAAAGTTAAATAAAATTTTTATATATCTAAAATCATTCTAAACTAACTCCAATGAATTAAATTGAACTTTTATAGGTATTATATATCTATTTTGACCTTAATTAAATTTAAATTAAATAAATAATTCTTTAAATAAAAATTTGCTTTTAAGGTATAACTCAGATTTTTTCCATATTCATCAAAAATTGAAAGTTTTCAGAAAGATAACAAAATTTCACCCTAAGCTAATTTCGATATTCTGAATCCAAAAATGAAGTCCATTTTGAATGATAAAATGTATAAAATTTCAAAAAGTGGGTATTACTATCTATGAAGGCTAGTTTTATTGGTTGTGGTGTATGTTAGAACTCGAAGTTGCGTACAACACACGCTACTGTATTATTCAAAGAGAAGCGTACCGTAAAAGCTTGGGGTGTAACATTATCCCCTACTTCAAATAATTTCATCCTAAAAATTTCTATAATTCTACCGCATGAAAAGACTCGGGTGATTCTTCATCATAAGTTCCTTGGGTTCCCACATTGCCTCTTCCATTTTATGGTTTCTCCATAGAACTTTTACAAGACAAGTCGTCCGGTTTCTCCGCATTTGTTCTCTTGTATCTAGAATCATGACGGGTTCTGTAACAGCCCAAGATTTTATAAAAAATATTCTTTTTAATTTTATTAAAGTCTTGTGTTGTACGCTACACCAAAAGGAGCTTGCACAACACGCATCCTTGTCTTGCCTTGCATTACACGCAATCGCGACCTTCCTCGATAGCGTGTGTAATACGCAATACCGAGTTTCACTAAACAACGATGTGCTATTAAAATATTATTAAAACTAGCCGTTATGAATAGTAATAACCACTTTTTAAAATTCTGTAAATCTTATTTTTCAAAATGAACTTCATTTTTGGATTCGGAGTATCGAATTTAGCCTAAGGTGAAATTTTGGTACTTTTCGGATAACTTTCATATTCTGATGAATAGTGAAAATTACTAAATTATAATTAAAAACAACTTTTTTAATCGAAATAATTAATAGTGATAAATTATTAATTTGAGTGGTTTTAAAGTATATTTAGAATATATTTTTACAATTTAATACAATGTTGGTCATTGGATGTAATTTCACATTTAAACCAGACATAATCAAGTGTCAATCTTTTGATATATATTGTTTCCTAAAAACACGCTATTTATTTTAACAGCAGGATTTAATTATAAAATTAATTAATGCAACTTCTATGTTATGAATTTGGTAAAATAGATTTCATTTTTGAATTCGGAATATGAAATATAGCTTAGGATGAAATTTTGGCATTGTTCTGAAAAACATCAATTTTTGATGAATAGTGAAACTACTAAGTGGTAGTTAAAAAAACTGAATTTTTCATAAAACTTAATTTTGCCGCTTCTGTGAATGGAATTTCGAAAATCCGAGAGACACGGTTAATATCAAGGACTAAAATGTGGTTCAATGAGATGAAAATAATTTTTTGGTGAATAGTAACTTTTTACTTTTTTTACCGCGGTTAATAGTAAATAGGGTAACTAAGGGTAAATATGATATTACTATTACCCTAACACATGTCTAAATTCTATTGGACAAGTGTAATTCGACCAAAAACAAACTTAGGATTAAAATATGACCATTTAGGCCCACTTGGATTAGATTAGGACATTTATTATTAATTTATTTAAAGAAGGGTTAAAATAGTTAAAATCAAAGTTTAATAAGTAAATCATTTTTAATATGGGGTTATACATAAGATAAATTCAATTGTAAATATTCATTAGAAAGCTAAAAATCTTTACTACATGATGATATTTTATTTGTAATTTTTAGACATCAAATAATTTAATTTATTTATGACACAAAGATGATGCAATAATTATCTTATTAATGAAATATTGACAAAATTGATAATATAAATACCAAAATAAATGTAATTTAAGACTTTTTATGAATTCCACTAATTTTCTAGGTTAATATGATATATTAATGTTGATTTAATCAACTAGGTTCTAACATATAATTCTGTTATGACTTTCACAAAAATTATATATCAAATAGTGTCAAAATTGACACAAAATAGTTTTTAAATCAAATATTATATTATTAATTGTTATTTTATTCCTAAAAATCTAAGGTTCGGCCAAATGACTTATATAATGATATATATATTAATAATAAACAATTTGGGGTTCGTTTGGCATGTTATAGTAAGTGTATTAACTATATAGTGAAAGAAAACAAAAAGACACGGTAAAAGTTAAATTAATTAACTTAGAGTTAAATCTAATTGATAAGGTTAAAATAATATCCTAAACTTGTCTAAATTCTATTGGTTGATAGGATTTCGACCCATCCCCACCTTAGCTTCGAAATAAGACCCTTTGGAACCATTATAAACCGATTTTGACTTTAATATAAAATAATATTTTGAGATATTCCTAAGGTGCCCCTCTCCTCCCTTATAAAAGGACACCTCCTCCCCCTCCTCCTCACACCAATTTGAGCACTCAAGCTCGGCCAACCCCTGACAAAATCTCTTCTCCACTTCCCTAGAAACATCCTAGAGGTTCTGGTCTTCCTCAAAGACCAATTCTAGTGCCCTAAGAGGAGGTCTCAAAGAGGCACTTCAAAGAAGAGGTAATTACCGTTACCAATTCTTTCATCTTTATTTCTTCTTCCACTTCTTCTTCTTAGGTTGTTTCATTATGAAGTAATAACATCAGTATCACTCATATACTGATATGTTATTATAAGTATGAAACAACCCTATTTCACCATCTATCCATCCTACGGAAAAAGAAATCACCGCGCGTGCGTACGTACGGAATACCGTCTCCACGCCGTGGTGTAATCTAGTTTCCACCACCACCTTACATGGATGGGTATAATGGTGTAAAGAATAACTATACATAGTTATTACAACATCATATTGATTCTGATATATTGTATAATCCACTCCAATTCAATTCAATATTTATAGAAATGATATCATCGCTCGTGCGTACGTACGGACTACCGTCTCCACGACGCGATGAGATTCATTCTCCATGTTAACCATTTAAGAATGATTATAATGTATATATAAGAAATAATAATGAAATATATGACATTATAAAGCTACTGGATTTATGTATATATATACATATGTATGTCATCTACTTACTTCCATTTCAAGACAATAAGGAAAGAAAAACAGCGTTCATGCGTACGTACGGACTACCGTCTCCATGAACGGTGTTTTTCATTTTATTTATCTATCTATTATATATATATATACTGAATATATATGATATATAAATCATATTTTATATTCTGGAAGTAAGTAAATCATGATATAAGTAATAATGATGTCAAGAACAACAAGTCAAAACACCTACGATAAATGAAACGATTTTACCCAAAACGCTTCTTTAACATGGAATTTACAAAAGAACGGGTAATATAATGTCATAAGTGAACCATATATGATATCATAACAATGAATATGAATCTGTAATAAGTCAATAACATTATTTAAATCATTATACAGGAGGTTCGGACACTTACAAAGCAAGTCGGATCTAAGGTAAGGGAAATATCACAATCTCATTTTTATCCGAGATTGTTTATTCGTAAGTATTTACTGGGGTGTATTTTATCATCCACATCCATGTTCCTTCAATATGTAATATTGTTTCCATCCACTTACAATAGTTTAAATCCAATTTTACTCTTCGGTGAGTTTTTAGTAAAGAATATGAAAGGAATCTTTTGTCGCTTTTTCATACGAGGTACTTTTTGACTTTTCCGACAAAAGTACGAAGAATGTTTTTTTTAACTTATACGGCACGAACGGATTTCTACTGTTTTATAAAGCCTTATTTTAATTAAGCTTCCTATAAAATATTTCATGACTATTTTCAATAAAATCTCTTTCTTTTAAAATTGAATGATGTTTTGTGAAAAGAAATTGATTTTGAAGAAGAAAGGATATTTTCCTCAAGAATTCAATTCAAGTGTTTTATCAAAATTATTTTCCATCTAAGATAATAAAGGGTTCTGTTTCTATCCATATTTTTACATTGATTTGACTATGTTGTGATGGAATTATGTTTATGAATTCCTTTATCTTATATGAATTGATTTATGATGTCATGATGTTTCAAGAATCCCATTTTTGTTACATGTGTTATGCGATGATGTATGTTTTATGATTATGTGGCACACATAAGAAAGGATTCATTATAAGATGGGTGGGACCTATATCTCCCTCCAATGCATTGGGTAATGATTTTATATCTCATGAGATAGACAGGGCTGGAACGGTAGGTTATACCGGTTCAGTGAAACAGGACTGAAACGAGGGTTACTCGATTCAGAAAGGGACTTTGTCCACTAAGATAGTCTTGGCAATGAGTCTTGACTAACAAGAAATGATTTTCCATGATTATGTGTGCATGCCACAAAGTTTCAAGTTTTATGTTATGATTATGGGGATCTCATTTTCACTTCTATGATTTATCCCATGTTATGATATTATGAGCTCTTTTGCAGGTTAAGATTTCCAAAAAAGTTATGTTCTTTTGTATATGATGTGATTGATATTTCTTTTGTTTACCCTTACTGAGCATTTGAGCTCACCCTTTTATGTTTTCTTTTCCCCAGGATATAAAGAAAGGTTTATAGGTAAAAAAAAGGGAAGATCTTTATGGGAGATATTGAAGAACTTTCACCACGATTAGAAGATTACGTTCCGAGTTTCCAAAGACACTAAACTATTACGATCCTTTAGTGTGTGTTTTTGTTATGTACTAAGTATTCCGCAAATGTAATGTAATGTCCATGTACGTCAAGCTTCGGGTCTCTACAGTTGGTATCAGAGGAAAGGTTTAGTCAACCTTTGGAAACTAGGATGCGAGAACTTTAGTGAGATCCCTAGAGATATTTATAAGGTATGTCTAGGGATGTCCCTAAGGATAAGTATACGTATAGGATACAGTCCTAGAACTACGGTAACGATCATAGAATTTAACATAAGATGTTAGATATTGAGGGTACTCCCCCTTTATTATGTTGTTTTCCCTAGCATGATTTTTGCCTCTCACACTATTCATTTTGGGTTTTAGAAAATGGCTGGAAACAAGATGATTCACGATAATGGAGGATATGATGGACAATGGAATGATATTATTCATGAGCAACCAAATAAAATGGGATTTGGAAGTCCAAAGATCATTATTATGCCGAATCAGCAATCTCATAATATGATCAATAAAGTAAAATTTGGTAAGTTTCCTGACTCGGCTAATAAGAGAAAGATGGAGTTTCATGATGACCATAGAGGAAAGAAAGTTCAATTTCCCCTATGTAAATCATGTGGGAAGAGGCATCAAGGAGAATGTTTCAAGGGAACTGGAAGATGCTTTGGGTGTGGAAAAGAAGGACACAAAGCAAGTAAGTGCAAAGGAAAAGGTTCAGTTAACACCATGGATGAGGATAATGGTATTGCTACGACATCAAAAATGGTTAAGTGTTTTAAATGTGGAATGTATGGGCATTATGCAAACCAATGCCCTAAGGGAAAGACTCATGAAGAGAATCAGTATGGTCATATGGGTAGTATTTATGTGGATGATGATGAAGAGACTACAAATGATATGTGATGTGAAAGAATTGTTGAAGCTCGGTTAATGGTTTAAGAATGTAGTGAAATGATTACATGTTTATCATGTGTAATGTTGTATAAGAAATCTCATGGTACTATGGAATAAAGAGACATCTAAGGATTGTTACATTATTGTCTTTCCTTGAGTTTTAAAAGTGTTTTATTAATGTTACCAGTATCCAGGAAAGGTTATTCAGATATTTTTAGAATGCAGATGATATGGGCATAATGAAGGGATAAGGAGAAAATTAAATGTTTAACAGTATTCATGAGCTCATGATTGATATAAGGACTAAGTGATATCATGGTTTGAGTATAAATAATTTTGAGGATTTTGGTATGTGTAAAGTGTTAACTTTTAACTGCATTCAAGTTTTCACTAAGGTTCAATGGGTATTCAAGAGTATACATGATTAAGGACATTGAATGTTTGGAATGTGACCAACAAAACATATCTTATGATATATGGGGATCAACGATGATATTAAATCTCTGGTAATTGTTTTCACTATGTTATGAGAGTGGACTGCAGTATTATGGATAAGCCTAAAGATTGGAATGGATTGTGTTGGACGTAAGTTAGTATTTTTTAAGGATATAAATTTTTTTTTTCGATATTATTGATGGGATGTTATAGTAATATAGTTTTGGAAAAAGGACAACCTGCAGGACGGGCGACAGCCCATCGCTTCGGACAAGGCTGTGGGAATCGAACCCACAACCGAAGTGCGACTGGCCTTTATCGCCTACCACTGACCTACAGGAAGTCCCTGTTTAGTAGAAACTAGTTTTATTATATTAAGCAGTATGATATATGAAGTATAAGTCCATTTTAGGAACCATATATGATTAATCTCACTATAGATCGACTTATGTATATAAATTTTGCTAACCTTTTGTTTGAGACAGATGGAATGACCTGTCATTCTATCACATGATCTGCTAACACTTCACGAATAACAAATTCAACTTCATTTATTTAAGAGATGAAGTGGAAATTGTTCAAAGCACGAACAACAGTGAGACTGTACCAAAATAAAGTAAGTATTTATTCTAATTCGAATTTTCAACTTTAGGGGAAATGATCTTGAAAACCAAAAATGTTGTCCTAGTGATCTTATACCTGATGAATCAGATGGTACCTTATATCATCACAAATCTATGGATTTGTGATTATTGGCTTTTCCATAGCCATGTTCTCTACCACTCTCTATCAGAACATGATGGTTAGATTTCTCTTCCATATCCATATTTTCACCTATGTGGAAACCCAGTGATTAGTTTATTTGGGTAACCATTACGTTTCATAATTTTGTTTTTAAAGATTGGTTTTGATATTCCTTTTTACGATGTGGGTTTTTATTAAAGAAACTTTCGAATAGTAAACCATTTATAACCCCGACGAATTTTGAGGGCGAAATTCTTTTTAAGGGGGGTAGAATGTAACAGCCCAAGATTTTATAAAAAATATTCTTTTTAATTTTATTAAAGTCTTGTGTTGTACGCTACACCAAAAGGAGCTTGCACAACACGCATCCTTGTCTTGCCTTGCATTACACGCAATCGCGACCTTCCTCGATAGCGTGTGTAATACGCAATACCGAGTTTCACGAAACAACGATGTGCTATTAAAATATTATTAAAACTAGCCGTTATGAATAGTAATAACCACTTTTTAAAATTCTGTAAATCTTATTTTTCAAAATGAACTTCATTTTTGGATTCGGAGTATCGAATTTAGCCTAAGGTGAAATTTTGGTACTTTTCGGATAACTTTCATATTCTGATGAATAGTGAAAATTACTAAATTATAATTAAAAACAACTTTTTTAATCGAAATAATTAATAGTGATAAATTATTAATTTGAGTGGTTTTAAAGTATATTTAGAATATATTTTTACAATTTAATACAATGTTGGTCATTGGATGTAATTTCACATTTAAACCAGACATAATCAAGTGTCAATCTTTTGATATATATTGTTTCCTAAAAACACGCTATTTATTTTAACAGCAGGATTTAATTATAAAATTAATTAATGCAACTTCTATGTTATGAATTTGGTAAAATAGATTTCATTTTTCAATTCGGAATATGAAATATAGCTTAGGATGAAATTTTGGCATTGTTCTGAAAAACATCAATTTTTGATGAATAGTGAAACTACTAAGTGGTAGTTAAAAAAACTGAATTTTTCATAAAACTTAATTTTTCCGCTTCTGTGAATGGAATTTCGAAAATCCGAGAGACACGGTTAATATCAAGGACTAAAATGTGGTTCAATGAGATGAAAATAATTTTTTGGTGAATAGTAACTTTTTACTTTTTTTACTGCGGTTAATAGTAAATAGGGTATCTAAGGGTAAATATGATATTACTATTACCCTAACACATGTCTAAATTCTATTGGACAAGTGTAATTCGACCAAAAACAAACTTAGGAATAAAATATGACCATTTAGGCCCACTTGGATTAGATTAGGACATTTATTATTAATTTATTTAAAGAAGGGTTAAAATAGTTAAAATCAAAGTTTAATAAGTAAATCATTTTTAATATGGGGTTATACATAAGATAAATTCAATTGTAAATATTCATTAGAAAGCTAAAAAGATTTACTACATGATGATATTTTATTTGTAATTTTTAGACATCAAATAATGTAATTTATTTATGACACAAAGATGATGCAATAATTATCTTATTAATGAAATATTGACAAAATTGATAATATAAATACCAAAATAAATGTAATTTAAGACTTTTTATGAATTCCACTAATTTTCTAGGTTAATATGATATATTAATGTTGATTTAATCAACTTGGTTCGAACATATAATTCTGTTATGACTTTCACAAAAATTATATATCAAATAGTGTCAAAATTGACACAAAATAGTTTTTAAATCAAATATTATATTATTAATTGTTATTTTATTCCTAAAAATCTAAGGTTCGGCCAAATGACTTATATAAGGATATATATATTAATAATAAACAATTTGGGGTTCGTTTGGCATGTTATAGTAAGTGTATTAACCATATAGTGAAAGAAAACAAAAAGACACGGTAAAAGTTAAATTAATTAACTTAGAGTTAAATCTAATTGATAAGGTTAAAATAATATCCTAAACTTGTCTAAATTCTATTGGATGATAGGATTTCGACCCATCCCAACCTTAGCTTCGAAATAAGACCCTTTGGAACCATTATAAACCGATTTTGACTTTAATATAAAATAATATTTTGAGATATTCCTAAGGTGCCCCTCTCCTCCCTTATAAAAGGACACCTCCTCCCCCTCCTCCTCACACCAATTTGAGCACTCAAGCTCGGCCAACCCCTGCCAAAATCTCTTCTCCACTTCCCTAGAAACATCCTAGAGGTTCTGGTCTTCCTCAAAGACCAATTCTAGTGCCCTAAGAGGAGGTCTCAAAGAGGCACTTCAAAGAAGAGGTAATTACCGTTACCAATTCTTTCATCTTTATTTCTTCTTCCACTTCTTCTTCTTAGGTTGTTTCATTATGAAGTAATAACATCAGTATCACTCATATACTGATATGTTATTATAAGTATGAAACAACCCTATTTCACCATCTATCCATCCTACGGAAAAAGAAATCACCGCGCGTGCGTACGTACGGAATACCGTCTCCACGCCGTGGTGTAATCTATTTTCCACCACCACCTTACATTGATGGGTATAATGGTGTAAAGAATAACTATACATAGTTATTACAACATCATATTGATTCTGATATATTGTATAATCCACTCCAATTCAATTCAATATTTATAGAAATGATATCATCGCTCGTGCGTACGTACGGACTACCGTCTCCACGACGCGATGAGATTCATTCTCCATGTTAACCATTTAAGAATGATTATAATGTATATATAAGAAATAATAATGAAATATATGACATTATAAAGCTACTGGATTTATGTATATATATACATATGTATGTCATCTACTTACTTCCATTTCAAGACAATAAGGAAAGAAAAACAGCGTTCATGCGTACGTACGGACTACCGTCTCCATGAACGGTGTTTTTCATTTTATTTATCTATCTATTATATATATATATACTGAATATATATGATATATAAATCATATTTTATATTCTGGAAGTAAGTAAATCATGATATAAGTAATAATGATGTCAAGAACAACAAGTCAAAACACCTACGATAAATGAAACGATTTTACCCAAAACGCTTCTTTAACATGGAATTTACAAAAGAACGGGTAATATAATGTCATAAGTGAACCATATATGATATCATAACAATGAATATGATTCTGTAATAAGTCAATAACATTATTTAAATCATTATACAGGAGGTTCGGACACTTACAAAGCAAGTCGGATCTAAGGTAAGGGAAATATCACAATCTCATTTTTATCCGAGATTGTTTATTCGTAAGTATTTACTGGGGTGTATTTTATCATCCACATCCATGTTCCTTCAATATGTAATATTGTTTCCATCCACTTACAATAGTTTAAATCCAATTTTACTCTTCGGTGAGTTTTTAGTAAAGAATATGAAAGGAATCTTTTGTCGCTTTTTCATACGAGGTACTTTTTGACTTTTCCGACAAAAGTACGAAGAATGTTTTTTTTAACTTATACGGCACGAACGGATTTCTACTGTTTTATAAAGCCTTATTTTAATTAAGCTTCCTATAAAATATTTCATGACTATTTTCAATAAAATCTCTTTCTTTTAAAATTGAATGATGTTTTGTGAAAAGAAATTGATTTTGAAGAAGAAAGGATATTTTCCTCAAGAATTCAATTCAAGTGTTTTATCAAAATTATTTTCCATCTAAGATAATAAAGGGTTCTGTTTCTATCCATATTTTTACATTGATTTGACTATGTTGTGATGGAATTATGTTTATGAATTCCTTTATCTTATATGAATTGATTTATGATGTCATGATGTTTCAAGAATCCCATTTTTGTTACATGTGTTATGCGATGATGTATGTTTTATGATTATGTGGCACACATAAGAAAGGATTCATTATAAGATGGGTGGGACCTATATCTCCCTCCAATGCATTGGGTAATGATTTTATATCTCATGAGATAGACAGGGCTGGAACGGTAGGTTATACCGGTTCAGTGAAACAGGACTGAAACGAGGGTTACTCGATTCAGAAAGGGACTTTGTCCACTAAGATAGTCTTGGCAATGAGTCTTGACTAACAAGAAATGATTTTCCATGATTATGTGTGCATGCCACAAAGTTTCAAGTTTTATGTTATGATTATGGGGATCTCATTTTCACTTCTATGATTTATCCCATGTTATGATATTATGAGCTCTTTTGCAGGTTAAGATTTCCAAAAAAGCTGTGTTCTTTTGTATATGATGTGATTGATATTTCTTTTGTTTACCCTTACTGAGCATTTGAGCTCACCCTTTTATGTTTTCTTTTCCCCAGGATATAAAGAAAGGTTTATAGGTAAAAAAAAGGGAAGATCTTTATGGGAGATATTGAAGAACTTTCACCATGATTAGAAGATTACGTTCCGAGTTTCCAAAGACACTAAACTATTACGATCCTTTAGTGTGTGTTTTTGTTATGTACTAAGTATTCCGCAAATGTAATGTAATGTCCATGTACGTCAAGCTTCGGGTCTCTACAGGTTCTTCATAATAAGACAAATCAGGTTCGAGTTCTAATTACTCGTAAGTGATTACATGTGTTGGGTCAGACATGTATTTTCTCAACAGTGATACGTGGAACACATCGTGACCTTTGGATAGATTTGGAGGCATTGCCAAATGGTATGCTACAACCCCAATTCATTCTAGAATTTCGAAAGGTCCTATGTACCAGGGACACAATTTACCTTTCTTACCAAAATTTATAACTCTCATCCATGCAGATACCTTCAAGAAAACATGATCTCCTACCTGAAATTCCAAATCCTTCCTTCGATTATCGGCATAGCTCTTCGGTCTACTTTGAGCAGCTTTGATGTGGTTTTGGATTACCTTTACCTTTTTCCATCATTTTCCTCCACCAGTTCTGAGCCTACAAGTTTTCTTTCACCATTTTCATCCCAACAGGTTGGTGTGTGACATCTCTTTCAGTATAATGCTTCATATGGTGCCATCCGAATACTTTAATGGAAGCTATTGTTATAGGAAAATTCCACCAGAGGTAAATATTGATCCCACATAACCTAAAAGTCCAGTGAGCAAGATATTAATATGTCTTTTATAGTTTGAATAGTCTGTTCTGATTGTCCATCTGTTTGAGGGTGGTAGGCAGTGCTCAAACGAAGTTTAGTATCCAGGGATTTCTGACAACTTTTCCAGAATCATGAAGTAAAACGGGGATCACAAACTGAAACAATCGATAGGGGTACTCCATGAAGTCTCATAACATCATTAATATATAGTCTTTCTATACATTCAAGTGGTAGATCTTCTCTTATAGCAAGAAAATGTACTGACTTGGTAAGATGATCAACAATGGCCCATATTGAATCTTTCTTTTTAGGAGTCTTTGGTAGTCCCATGACAAAGTCCATCTTGATATTATCCCATTTCCACTCAGGTATGGGAAGATGTTGAGTGACTCCTCCAGGCAGTTGTCTTCCAGCTTTCACTTGTTGACAAACCATACATCTTGACACAAAATCTTCAATCTCCCTCTTCATGTTGTGCCACCAAAAATGTTCCTTCAAATATCTATACATTTTGGTGCTTTTAGGGTGTATAGAGAAATTGGAACTATGAGCATTGTCCAACAATTCCCTTTTTAGATCAGGTATGTCGGGAACACAAAGTATCCTCCCAAATTTCAAAATTCCATCTTTAAACACAATGTCACTCAATATCCCATCATTCACAGCTTTAATCTTCTTTTTAAACTCTTCATCGTCAGCCTGAGAACTCTTTATACTTTCTAGTTAAGATGGTTTGGCAACCATTTGAAAAAGTATTGATGTTTCACCTTCCATGGTGATTCCCATATCCATCTTTACTAGATCCATGAAAATAGGATCCCTTTATACTCTCATCTTGTTCAAAACATCATGATCCTTTCTACTCAAAGAATCTGCTACCTTATTTGCCTTCCTTGGGTGGTAGTGTATCGTTAAATCATAATCCTTGAGTAGTTCAAGCCATCACCTTTGCCTCATGTTGAGTTCTTTTTGTAAAAAAATGTACTTCAAACTCTTGTGATTGGTATATATCTCACATTTTTCACCATAGAGGTAGTGTCTCCATATCTTCAAAGTAAAGATCATAGCTACTAACTCGGGATCATGAGTAGGATAGTTTTTCTCTTGAATTTTCAACTGTCGTTACGCATAGGGAATAACCTATCACTCTGCATAAGGACACAACAAAGTCCTTTCTTTGATGAATCACTAAAAATAACGAACTCATAATTCCCTGATGGTAGATTCAATATAGGATCATTGACTTATCTTCTATTCAGTTCTTCAAAAAAATTATGCACATTCTTTTGTCCAAACAAATTTAACCCCTTTCTGTGTGATATTTGTTATTGGGTTAGCCAACCGGGAGAAATTCTATATGGAATGTCGATAATAACCTGCTAAACCAATAAAACTGTATACCTCGGTTATACTCGTCGGTGCTGGCCATTCGTGGATTGATCTTGTCTTAGAAGGATCAATAGAGATTCTATCCTTAGAGACAATATGGCCTAAAAAAGAAAACTCATGAATCCAGAATTCACACTTTCTAAACATCCCATATAATTCATGTCTTCTAAGAGTCTTAAATATAATATGAAAGTGATTTTCTTGATCTTTGTAAATATTGGAGTATACCAAGATATCATCAATAAATACCACTAAAAATTCATCAAGATATTCTTTGAAAACTATGTTCATTATATCCATGAAAACAGAGGGTTCATTATTCATCCCAGAAGGCATTATTGTAAACTCGTAATGCCCATACCTAGTTCAAAATGTTGTCTTCGGATTGTCTTCCTTCTTCACACACAACTGATGGTATCCAGATCGAAGGTCAATCTTTAAAAATTATTGATCTCTATGCAGTTGGTCAAATAAATCATCAATGCGAGGTAGTGGATTCTTGTTCTTTATTTTTATAGCATTGATATCCCTGTAATCGATACATAACCTCATAGATCCATCTTTCTTCTTAACAGAAATGACAGGGGCTATCCATGGAGAAACACTAGGGAAAATAAATCCCTTATTACTCAATTACTCTAGTTGTTTCCTTAGTTCCACAAATTCCACAGTGACCATTCTATAAGGGGTCTTCGATATGGGCCTTGATCCAGGAATTAAATCAATGGAAAACTCAATTTCTCGTTCTGGAGGATGTCTAGGTAAATCTTCTAAAAACACATCAACATATTCTCTCATAATAGGTACATTATCTATTTGAACAATCCTTTCCTCACTCACAGTTATTTCATTCTATTCCTCCCCAATAATGGAATTTAGTTGAGCTATTGGGGGTGGATCTAGATAAGAATTATGTGGTGACAATTCTTCTCTAAAGATAAGGTGTTCCTTATCATCATCATCAAAAATCGTTACCTTCTTCTTCTTGCAATAAATTTTCACATCATGGTCCGAAATCCAATCCATACCGAGGATTATATCAAATAAAATCATGGTTAAGATGATGATATCAGAAGAAAAAGATCATTTATGTGCTCTAATGGGAACTGATTCACAGAACTTTCTAACAATGATACTTCCCTTAAGAGTTTTGACTGACAACTCCCTTGTTAAATAAAATTGTTAATATCTAATTTTCTTAGAAAACTGGGAAGATATGAAACAATGCGATGATACAGAATAAAATAATGTATTTTCTAAACTTGAGGAAACCATTAAATTACCTACCACCACATCTTTCGGAGCTTCTACCTCAGTATTAGTGATAGCATAATCTTGTCCTTGATCCCTTGTCCTTTTCAGAGGTAATTTTCCCTGACCCTTAGGACATTCATTTTCATAATGTCAAATATCCCTTCAATTGTATCATTGAACATCAGTAGCATCCTTCTTCCCCTTGCAATCATGATCTTGGTGGCCTTTTTCACCACACTTGTAACAGACTCCCATTCCATTTAAGAAAGTACCAGTGTGTTTCTTCCTACATTTACTGTAGGATTGATATTCAACTTTTCCCTTCATCCCCTTATTTCAATTTCCAGATTGATCACCAGATCTCTTATTCTCTTTCTTTGCTTTAAAGTCATAAGACTTAGATATTTCCTTTTCTGTCTTGATATCACATGAGAAAATGTATTCGTACGACGAGAATGATTTTGAGAATAATGCTCGATGAAGAAATGGTTTTAACCAATCAAAGAAACAATCAAACTTACTTATTGGGATATGTATATAATCTCCAGCATACCTTGATAACCTTGTAAAGTTAGCCTCATACTTTGTGACATTCTCATCCTCATATTGTCTCAGACTCAGAAATTGCCTTTCCATATCTGCTCGATGGTCATGAGGAAAGTATTTTTGTAAGAAAAGATCCTTGAACTCCCTCCATTCCATATTTGATACTTCATCATCTTCCTTCGTGTTTTGAATCAATGACCACCATTGATCAGCATCTCCATTGAGGTGGTAAACTGCAATGAAAAATTTTTCCCTTGCACTACTACCTGAAGCATGGGATATTTTCTATAAGAAATTTATCCATTTCTCAGCTACTAAAGGATTTGTGCTTCCATTGAATGTCGGTGGTTGTTTCTTCATTAAAATATCTAAAATTGATCCTCCATGCTACGGATTAGGGTGCTTCATACAGGTAAGTTTATTATTCATAACCTGTTTGAGTTGTGCGAGTATGGTGATTAGCTGATCAACACCAGTTTCATCACCAGCTCCACTATAATTATCTTGAGCAGGAGGGAAATCCCTACATGGAGTGCATTCATTGATACGGTTTTCATTTCTTCCACTAGGCAGCATTTCTAGACAATTGCATAATCTAGATCAGTTTATGAATCAAAAAACATAATTCCGTACTTGTAAAACACTTAACATAAATTGAACTATTTATGGATATAATCCATAATTATAAAAAAATGTTTTCTTTGAGTAAGTATATACTCATAAAACCTTAATAATGGTTTGTAAATAAAATTAGAATTAACTTAAGCATATCCCCTGGGAGTGTCATAACCAATAGTGCAGCAAGGCCCGTTGTCGTGCACCGGCTCTCGTTCGAGTCTAGCTCAAAGTGGTGTTTTCGGTTTTTACCCCTAGGTACATATATGCCAGATCTGCCTCTACCTACTCATATCCAAACGAGGATTTATTTCTCGGAAAACTCACAAAATCTCTACAATACCAAAATTCTAGGATGTTCTTCTACACTAATCCTCAAAGTCCATCTTAGGTCTATGTGCTCTAATCAGAGTTTATATAAGTCTAGCTTCCAAGGTTTGTACTAAACTTCCTCTTATACCAACTGTAATGCCCCGACCCTAGTTACCCAGAGTCGGTGCATTATTAAATAACATTGGCATGATCACAAAAGATCAAGTCTCGAAAAACCGATTAGTTTCATAGCCTTGGAATCACAAGATACATTCATAAACGTTACATTACATCATAAAATGAAAATTGCAACAACATAGTCTCCATAGTCCACACTCATAACACCTCACACTATCCCTATAGGTCATTCATAAAATACTTCTTCACATCCTGGGAAAAATAAATCATAGAGAGGGGTGATCTCAAATGCCCTGTAAGTATAACAATATAGCAGAAACTTTCATAAATAGGCATAAACATTTAAGGAAATGTATAACTAAGACAAAAGACTTTTAAACATTAACTTCATCATAATATGGAAAAAATAAAATGAAATAATTCTATTTACTTATTCACAAAGATATTCTACTAGTGGAATAATCACATGCAATATCAATAACCACTTTCATAATGATGGAATGCATAATGCCAGACTATCATAACCACATAGTCAAAGCCTTATTCCAAGACTACAAATAAGATTTTGTCAAGGCATTGTGCCAAGACACTAGTTTGTCTCATGATACCTACCGATGCATTGAGGAGCTATAACGGGCTCCACCCGTCACTTATTAAGTCCAATGCATTCCTCATATGAATAGGTTTAAACATAACAAAACCATTCATATTAAAACTAGCATACGAAATTTCAATACATTATCCATAAACCATGAATGGTATAGAAATAAAAAATAAACAGCCAAACATATCACAAAACCTTCAATACAATATGGAAGTTTTGTATCATAATAAATCAACTTTAAATAAGCTTAAAATACCCCAAAGGATATTGACATAGATGAAATCAAAACTATTTGAGCAAAATATATCATTTTTGAAATAATTTAAAAGCCATAGAATTAAATCATTTACTTTGAAAATATTATTATAAGTGTGTATGGGAAGCTTTGATGACTTTATAATGATGGAAAATAGTTGTACCCGCCGTATAAGTTAAAAAATACATTCTTACCTTAATTTTGTCGAAAAGGTTAAAAAGGACCTTGTTTGGAAAATGACAGAAAGATTCTTTTATAAGAATCTTATAAGAAGTAAATATGGGTATACATGACTTTAACCCATATTATATAAAATGGTAAGAATGATTTAAAATACATTTGTAAGAAACATGGATGTGGATGATAAAGAGGTCCCAATAGATAATTACGTATAAACAACCTCAGATAATGAATGGATTGTGAAATAAACCCTTACCTTGTAAGTTTCCTTGGTTGAGGTTAGTTTAACCTCCTAACTAATGGTGAAATAATTGTTATTAAACTATACAATAATCATATACATTAATATGATATCATATATTATCTTTTAACATTGCTTTGTTAATAATATCTTAGTATTATCGTCATTTTGGGTGTTAACATACTCATTTTCTTTTATATGTTTTGTTACATAAGCCATGTTTGTTAGGGATTGGTTGTATCTTATTCATGTCATGAATGATATTAAGTCTTTAAATATTATTTCTAATCATCAAATGAAATTTATTCTTGAATGGATACGATGGGGAATGAATCTCATCGCGTTCGTGGAGACGGTAGTCCGTACGTATGCACGAGCGACAAAATCATTCTTTCGATATTAAAATAATATATAATTGGATGGTATATCATATATACAGAATCATTATAATGTTATATTTATTATTTACATCAATTACACATCATTATCATACCCATCCAAATAATAATGTATTGAATAATAATCACACCACGACGTGGAGACGGTAAGTCGTACGTACGCATGTATGGTGACATGTCATTAAAAGGATGGGTAGAATAAAAAATATGATTTTACCATATTTATAATAACATTACAGTATATATAAGATACTGGATTTATTATTTTAGAATCAAAATAACAAAGAAAGAAGAAGTTGAAGAAGAAAGGAACTAGAAAGTGGGTGGTGGAAATATTACCTCTTCTTCGGTTTCTTTCTTTTTATTTGATCAAAAGGGCTCCTTAGGATGGCTTTCTGATCAAACTAAGGACTCTAGATTTAATTGAGGTAAGTTGAGAGAATATTTGGGCAAGGTTTGGCTGAGCCAAAAGGCTTTTATGGTGTGAATAATTTGTTAGAAGTGGTGTCGTTTTGTAAGGGGGAGGAGGGGCTCTTTAGGAAAAACTTAAAGTATTATTTTATAATAAATTAATATTCGGTTTATAATGGTTCAAAAGTATATTATTAAATGTATAAGGTGGGTAGGGTTCAAAATAATTTCATCCAATAGATTTTATATAGTTTTTGTTCATTATATTAACCTTTTCTTTTAGTTTTAACTCTTAGTTAATTAGTTTGACACTTACCATGTCACTTTTTATTTTTATATTATATAGTTATTAAACATACTATATACATCCAAGAGACCCCCAAGTGGTCCATCACTAATACACCTACCATTTTATAAGTCTTTTGGACGAACATTAGAATTTTAGGAATAGAATATCAATTAATAGTATAATATTGTTTTTAAAAACACTTTAATGTCAATTTTGATACTATTGGGTATTTTGTTTTTGATAAATTCATAACAAAATTATTACTTCGAAAAAAATTCATATAACGAATATTAATATGTTATATTAACCTAGAAAATTAATTTGATTCATAAAAAAGTTTCAGTGTACATTTATTTGGGTATTTATAATATCAATTATCTTAATATTTTATTAATTTAGAAATTACTGTATCACCATTGTGTCCTAAATAAATTAAATTATTTAATGTCTAAAAATTATAAATTAAATATCATTATATAGGATATAGTTGTATCTTTATAATGAATATTTATAATATAATTTATCTTATGTATAACCCTATATTAAAAATGATGTAGTTATTCAAATTTGATTTTAACTCTTTTAACTCTTCTTTGATTTAAATAATAATAAATGTCCTAATCAAATCCAAGTGGACCTAAAGGATAATATTTTATTCCTAAGCTTTTTTTTGGTCGAGATACACTTTTCAAATAGAATTAGGACATGTGTTAGGGTGATATTAATATCATTTTTACCCTTAATTACCCTATTTACTTTTAACCGTGGTAAATAAAAGTAAAAAGTTACTATTCACCAAAAATTAATTTAATCTTACCGAACCACATTTTACTCCTTGACATTAACCATGTCTCTCGGAATTTTGAAATTCCACTCCCAGAAGCGGTAAAATTATGTTTTATGTGAATTTTCAAATTCTCCTAGGAGGTGGGTAATAGATGGTGAAAGTTCAATAAAATATTTATATAAAAAAAATTATTCTAAAATAACTACAATGAATTACATTGAAAATATATAGGTATTATATATCTATTTTGACCTTAATTAAATTTAAATAAAATAAAAAATTATTTAAATAAAAAATTCGGTTTTAAACTATAACTCAGTGTTTTCACTATTCATCAAATATTGAATTTTTTCAGAAAGATACCAAAATTTCACCCTAGGCTAATTTCGATATTCAGAATCCAAAAATGAAGTCCATTTTGAAAGATAAAATGTACAAAATTTCAAAAAGTGTGTATTACTATTTATAACGGCTAGTTTGATTGGTTGTGGTGTGTGTTAGAACTCGAAGTTGCGTACAACACACGCTAATGTATTATTCAAAGAGAAGCGTACCATAGAATCTTGGGGTGTTACATTTGATGTGTATTCCAAAGTACATCTCCATTGGGTCCCCTGGTCCTCTTTGTCATGAAAAGGATCGATTAATGAGTCATTTCAATTATTTTCATGACATTAACAAGAACACAATAAAGAATAAGTATCAAATTCCATGTATTAAGGACTTGTTTGATCAAATATGTGAGGATAAATGCATATCAAAGGTGGGTCTAGATTAAATATATTTTTATTTGAAGGTGAATAATGGGGATATTCCCAAGACTAACATTCGTACAATATGTCGACATTAGGTGATCAAAGTGATTCAATTTTTTCTCATAAATGCTGTAAAAATATTTATGTACTTGATGAATAGATTCTTTTGGTATTATCTTAGAAATTGTTTGTGGTATTTATGGGTGATATTATTATATACTCGAAAAATAAAGATAGAATATTAATATAATTTTATTAATATTCTAAATACTTTGTGAAAGGATAAGTCAGATGTAAATTATAGTAAATGTAACTTTTGGATTAATTAAGATTCATTTCTAGGGATTTTTTTTAATAAATGGGATATTTATGGATCATTAAAAAAAATGGTTATTAATGGATAAACCAAACCCATATATGTGATAGAGATTCATAGTTTCCTTATATTAGCTGGTTACTATCAAAAGTTTGTGAGAAACTTATCCAGATTTTCAAAAACACTAACCATACTATCATAAATTATGTATTTTTTTCAGGATAGATAAATGTGAAGGGAGCATTGAGGAGTTGAACAAGTGTATAATCACTCCACCCATTATCACACCACCTAAATGGTTATATGAATTTGGATATATATCAATTCATCTATGAAGGTATTTCTTTTTATACTCCTGAAAAATAATAAATACATATCATATTCCTGAAGAATGTTAAAGGTACATGAGTAAAATTATTCATCACAAGTTGGAAGTCGGCAACAACAGTCTTTACATTCAATATTTGGTGGTATTTTTTATATGGTTAATAGTGTGACATATATAATGGTCATAAAATTCTAAATTATATATTCACAACAAAAGGGATCATTATATTACAAAAAATATAGTTAAATAAAATCATATTCTACGACTAAACAATGTATTACCATCCTAGAAAATTAAAAAAAATGTAACAGATGCTCTGAGTAGACATGATCCTCTAAAAATATCCATGATGAAGATTAAATGCGTGTTAATATTCTTATACTTGGAATGGATGAATATGGGAATTATAAAAATGTGGAATAAATTGTAACAGCATAACATTTTGATGTATGAATTTGATCAGTTTTAAATTAAACCACATGTATTTTATCTCTCTTTGAGTTTTGGACTGGGTGAAGGTAGCTCGAGATCACATTACATGGAAAAATGCCAGTGGTAGAGGAATCTCATCATGAGTATATTTCCCTTCAGAACAGAAGTGGGTATTCACAAGATCTTTGGTTGACCTTCTAGTGGATTTTTTCCATTGAATAACCCATCGAGCTTCCAGTGGATAACCATTATAGTTTCAGTTGGTTCCCTGAGTGTTTTTTTAATGTTAATTAATTGTTTTAATATATTAATGTATTCATACAAAAGTTTCATGAACTTTCTATCGATCAAGAGGTTGATTTCTTTATTGAACTTATTCTTTGATATATGACTCAATCCAAGAGTCCATATATGATGACTGCCATTAAACTAGAAGAGTTAAAGAGGAAAATACATTGGAACATAGACATGCGAGGATTATTACAAGTTTCATCACTATTGGGTCCCCTATTCCTCTTTGTCAAGATATGGATGGATCAATGTGTCATTTCAATTATTATCATGATGTTAAAAAGAGCACAATAAAGAATAAGTATCCAATTCCATGTATTAATGACTTGTTTGATCAAATATGTGAGGATCAATGCATCTCAAAGGTGGGTCTCGATTAAATATATCTTTATTTTAAGTAAAAGAATGGGGATATTCCAAAGACTAACTTTTGTAAAATATATAGACATTAGTTGATCAAATTGATTCAATTTTGTCCCATAAATGCTCTAAAAATATTCATGTACTTGATGAATAGATTCTTTTGGTATTATCGTATAAATTTTTTTATGGTATTTATAGATGATATTATTATATACTCTAAAATAAAGATAGATTATTAATTCAATTTGAGTAATATTCTAAATACATGGTGAAAGGATAAGTCAAATGTATATTATAGTAAATTTAACTTTTCGATTAATTAGGATTCATTTATAGGGATTTTTTTTAATAAATGGGATATTTATAGATCATTAAAAAACAATGGTTATTAAGGGATAGGCCAAACCCATATATGTGACAGAGATTCATAGTTTTCTTAGATTAGCTGGGTACTATCAAAATTTTGTGAGAAACTTATCAATATTTTCAAAACCACTAACCGTGCTATCATAAAAATATGTGATGTTTTTTTGGATAGATAAATGTGAAGAGAGCTTTGAGTAGTTGAATAAGTGTATAATCACTCCACCCATTATCACACTACCCAAATGCTTGTAGGAATTTGGATATATATGAATTCATCTATAAAGGGCTTTGTTTTTATACTCATGAAAAATAATAAATATATATCATAGTCCTGAATAATGTTAAAGGTACATGAGTAAAATTATTCAACACAAGTTGGAAGTTGGCTACAACAGTCTTCACATTCAATATTTGGGGGTATTTTTTATATGGTGAATAGTGTGACATATATACTGGCCATGAAATTCAATATTATATATTCACAAAAAATGGGATCATTATATGAAACAAATATGGTAAAATAAAATCATAGTCTGTGACTACTCAATCTATTACCACCCTGTAAAATTAAAAAAATGTAACAGATACTCTGAGTAGACATGATTCTTTAAAAATATCCATGATGAAGATTAAAAGTGGGTTAATCTTCTTATACATGGAATGGATGAAGATGGGAATTATAAATGTGTGGAATAAATTGTAACAACATAACATGTTGATATATGAATTTGATCAATTTTAAATTAAACCACATGTATTTTACCTCTCTGTGAGTTTTGGACTCGTTGAAGGTAGCTCGAGATCACATTACAAGGAAACATTCCAGTGGTGGAGGAATCTCATCATGAGTATTTTTCCCATCAGAACCCAAGTGGGTATCCACTAGAGATTTGGTAGACCATCTAGTGGCTTTGTTCCATTTAATAACCCATAGATCTTCTAGTGTATAGCCATTATAGATTCAGTTGGTTCCCTGAGTGTTTTTTAATGTTAATTAAATGTTTTTAAATTACATAAAATTGGTATAGAATGATGTTCTATCCCTTGATCACCAACTAGTATTACCACACACTACACCCTCATTTGTTCTCCACATTTCACCTTCATTAAGATTAAATATTCACTTAGTGATCTTAGATCGAGGTTCCACTAGTTCCATGGTGACACTCTTGAAAATAATAACCTCTCATCAATGTTTTCTCACTGTATCCCTATATATTATGTAGTGTTTTGATGGTTGATCCCTAATTCTATAATTTTTAAATTTCTTCAAATTTATTCCATATGAGGTGAAATCATACAATATTATTCCATGACCGGGACCCTATTAGTCATAGGTTAGATGTCCTTAACCAATATTTATTGTTTAAACTCATTTCATGTTATATGTGATACACGATCTTGCCTTATACATGTTATTGACCAAGATTTTATTTTAAATTTCTCCCTTAAGACATTATTGATTATGTTATGAATTTTAAGGTCCATGATTAACCCTTAGGTTGTTATCTATGGATTAAATGGTCAATTATGACCATGATTTTGATTTTAAGTTGAAATGGAACAATCAAGATCAATACAATCACATAGAGGTGGATGGGGCGAATCAATGATAGATTTTTATTTTATATCATCTTTAGTATTTACTAACCTTTACCTCCTATTAATGATTTATCAATTTTCTAAAATCCAAAAATTCACACATCCAATGGAACACAAGTGTCTACAAGGTTCACTACTCAGTATGAGTAGCTAGACCTAAGAATCGTTTCGAAATAATCCAGTAAACAAATTCCACTAGAACACAATAATTTTGGTTGGATACAAAAAGTAGGAAATATAATTACACTTGTGTAGAACTATGATCAATAAAACAGTGCAAGTTCTTCATATAGTATGAGTTTTGTAAATATGTTTTTATAATAGTTTTATGAACCTTAACCATTTGGTTTAGAACATGTCATTATGATTCTTCAACAAATTCAACTGTCTCAATTTTTCAGAAAAAATATATTTTAACTTTATTACCCAGCAGCAGGTAGGAAGAATTTATATGGACTTCATACAAATAATCAGTCTAATAACTCACTCTAATTCTTCATTAAAGTTCTTTAGTGGGTAAAAAAGAATAATATTGCTATCTATAAATATTCATACCTCACTTATTCAGTATCTTAAATATTTCATTCTAATTGATCATTCCAATTGACATGCCTCATCTGATAACCTATACACTATTCGCTTCTTTAGCCGATTAATCTTCCTCTACTAATTTGGACTCAAAACAAAAACTCTAGTACCCTCACTCTCTCTTTCATGTGAACAGTGTCTGGGTACATTTTATTTTAACTTTTTTATATCAGTGTTCTGAAAATATAAATTGTATGTACTAAAAATTGTTTTTCTTCTCATTGAAATTGACACTTCTGAATTAATTTGTAAGTTCAAACTTCATTTTACTAATAATAACCACTTCTCAACTCTTATGGATTCTTCTAAAAAATTACTGGATTTTTTAAAAACATTATCGTTCTTTGAATTTATAAAGAAATTATTAAATATGATAATTCTTTGTTTAGTGACTCTGATTGATCTCTTTGACATAGATTTAATCTGATTGATTTTCTTATGAATGGATTGTTAGATGTATCGGTACATCATGACTTTAAAACTTCAAACTCTATATTCTTTTATCTTGACCCAATGAATATAAAATAAATTATAAATTGATCATTCTGATAATTTGATCCAACATATCATGGATGACTATGTTATTTCAACTTCTTTAGACAATAGTCAATCATAAATGTACTCTTTAGTATGAATACCTCATTCTGATAGCTCCATTGAATCACTTGGAATTTGAATTTTATTCCTTAGGCTGATCAATTTTTTCAAATATTTTTTATAAACATCATTACAACATATAAAGACTTCAAAACCCTGTTAATTCATTTTATTAATTTATTCCAAAACTCCGAAAGACTACTGAAATTGTATATTGGATGAAACAAAACATTTGATGACATATAAATTTTACTATCCCCTAAGATAGCTCAATGACTGCAATTTGTTTTATTGATTGGTCTCTAATGCCCATATAATAGATTGGTCCCTGAAGCATGATTGATTGATCAGTTTCAAAAGCTTCTCTTCTTTTCTACACTTAGTAAATTTGGTCTATCAGATACTACCTGGGTATTCCAATGCTCTACCTATGATGGAACTCGGAATCCCATGAATATTTAGTGAAAAATACTTATCTTGTAACACCCTGAGATTTTATGAAAAATATTATTTTAATTTCATTAATGTCTTTTGTTGTATTCTACACCAAGATTACCTTGCTCTATACGCAACAATGTATTAGCTTGCAGTATAAGCAACACTATTCTTGGATCGTGTTACACACAATTTTGATAATAGATATTCTACGCAACATTGAGTATATATATATATATATTAAATGTATAAATGAAATATGGTTGGATTCTGTTATACGAAAGAACGAAGGATTCTTTCACAACACGCAACCCTGACTTGGCTTGCATTACACGCAATCACGACCTTCCTCGATAGCGTGTGTTGTACGCAATACCGGGTTTTAATAAATAATGTTATATTATTATAATATTGTCATGAACTAGCCGTTATGAATAGTATTAACTAAAATTTTAATTTTATAACATTATTATTCATCTTACACATTTCTAGAACATGGTATAAGAACAAAATAAATTTTTCGGGTAAAATAAGTATTTTTAAAAAAATGCAGTTTTTCCGCCTTTTGATGGCGCACCCACTTTAAATATGGTTTTTGACATGTTTATAAGTTCAATTTGACAAAATAAAATTCTTCTTTGGAATCAAGAAATAAAAATTTACTTTGGATAAAATTTTCATATTATTCTGGTAACTTTCACATTTTAATGAATAGTAAAAACACGCTATATTTTAATTAAAAACAACTTTTTTCATCGTAATATCTTATGTGGTTAAATTATAATATTGAATGGTTTTAAAGTATAAATAGAATATATTTTTACCATTTAATATAATGTATGTCATTAGCATTGATTTTACCTTGAATTCGTAAGTTAAATCAATTCAATCTTTTGCAATGTTTTAAACAAAAACCCATTTTTATTCGACAATGGGATTAATTTTAATTTAATTTCTGCAACTTCTGTGTTTTGAATTTTAAAAAATGTATTCCATATTTGGAATCAGTGGGTCCAAATTATGTTAATAGGATACTTTTTATTTTTGGGAATTATGAATAGTAACTACGGTAAATTTTATTTACCATAGTTAAAGGTAAATCGGGTAATTAAGGGTAAATATAATATTTTAAAATTACCCTAAAAAATGTAAAAATCCTATTGGATGACTAAAAAATGACCCATATCACCTAAGGGTCGGATTAGATTAATTTGATTAAATTTTTTCAATGAAAATAATTTAATTATTATTAAAACCAAAGAATGTGACAACATGTCACTTTCTTAAATCTTATACGTATAATAATTTTAATCTTGTGATAAACTTCATGAAACTTCGAACATGAATAGTATCAAGAAATCTAATACAATTATCTACATCATAGGAATTTATTTAGAATTTTTAGGGATTAAATAATTATCATTTATTATGACACAAAGATGATGCAGTAATTGTCTTATTAATGAAATATTGACATAATTGATGTTATAAATGCCCAAATAAATGTAATTTGAGACTTTTTTTGACTTACACTAATTTTCTAGGTTAATAGGATATGTTATTGGTGATTTAAGTAACTTGGTTCGAACTTATCATTCTGTTATGAATTTCATAAAAATCTTGTACCAAATAGTGTCAAAATTGACACAAAATAATTTTTAAATAAAATATTATATTACTAATTGTTATTTTATTCCTAAAAATCTAAGGTTCGGCCAAATGACTTAGATAAGGATATATATATTAATAATAAACAATTTGTAGTTCTTTTGGCATGTTATAGTAAGTGTATTAACCATATAGTGAAAGAAAACAAAAAGACACGGTAAAAGTTAAATTATTTAACTTAGAGTTAAATCTAAGTGATAATGTTAAAATAATACCCTAAACTTGTCTAAATATTATTGGTTGATAGGATTTCGACCCATCCCCAATTTACCTTCGAAATAATACCCTTTGGAACCATTATAAACCGATTTTGACTTTAATATAAAATAATATTTTGAGGTATTCCAAAGGTGCCCCTCTCCTCCCTTATAAAAGGGCACCTCCTCCCCCTCCTCCTCACACCAATTTGAGCACTCAAGCTCGCCCAAACCCTGCCATTTTCTCCTCTCCACTTCCCTAGAATAATCCTAGAGGTCCTGGTCTTCTTCAAAGACCAATCGTAGTTCCCTAAGTGGAGGATTCAAAGAAGCGTTCCAAAGAAGAGGTAATATCCATTACCGATCTTTTCAATTTCTTTCTTCTTCAACTTCTTCTTCTTTAGTTGTTTCATGATAAAGTAATAACATAAGTATTACTTACATACTGATATGTTATTATAAATATGAAACAAACCTAATTCACCTTCTATCCATCCTACGGAAAAATGAAATCACTGCGCGTGCGTACGTACGGAATACCGTCTCCACGCCGTGGTGTAATCTATTTTCCACCATCACTTTACAAGGATGGGTATAATGGTGTAATGAGTAACTATTTATGATTATTATTAAGTAATATTGATACTGAAATAATATATATTTACTCCAATACAATTCCACGATCATAGGAACGATATCATCACTCGTGCGTACGTACGGAATACCGTCTCCACGATGTGATGCGACTCGTTCTACATGATCATCATTACATAGTAATTATATAAATGAATTGAATGAATAAATATGATATATGTTACACTAATACCATTCTGGATATAAGGTATCTATAAACTTAAAAGAATAATAAGAATTTATTCGACAAAACACGCATAAGAACAAAAGGCAATAAAGACCCGAGTAACAAGTAACAATGAAATATTACTAATAAGAAGCTAAGAATATGACCATATATGATATCATATAAATATGTATGATTCTGGAATAAGTCAATAACATTATTTAAACCATTATACAGGAGCTTCGGACACGTACAAAGTAAATCGGACCTAAGGTAAGGGAAATATCACAATCTCATTTTTATCCGAGATTGTTTATTCGTAAGTATTTACTGGGGTGTATTTTATCATCCACATCCATGTTCCCTAAATATGTAATATTGTTTCCATCAACTTACAATATTTTAAATCCAATTTTACCCTTCTGTGAGTTTTTAGTAAAGAATATGAAAGGAATCTTTTGTCGTTTGTTTCGTACGAGGTACTTTTTGACTTTTCTGACAAAAGTACGAAGAATTTTTTTTTAACTTATACGGAATGAATGGGTTTTTAAAAAATTATTTCCAAGAAACTTACTTTACAAGTTTTCAAGTTTATTTTTAATCAACTTATTTTATTTTAAAGTCGTATGACATGTTATGAAAGGAAAAATGTTTTTGAAGTAGAAAGGATATTTTCCTCAAGAATGGAGTTCAAGTATTTTATCAAAATTATTTTCCATCTAAGATAATAAAAGGGTTCTGTTTTTATCCCTATTATTACATTGATTTGATCATGTTGTGATGGAATTATTTTTATGAATTCCTTTATCTTATATGAATTGTTTTATGATGTCATGTTGTTTAAGAATCCCATTTTTATTACGTGGGTTACGCTATGATGTATGGTTTATGATTATGTGGCACACATAAGAAAGGATTAATTATAAGATGGGTGGGACCTATATCTCCCTCCAATGCATTGGGTAAAGATTTTATATCTCATGAGATAGACATGGCTGAAATGGTAGGTTATACCGGTTCAGTGATACAGGACTGAAACAAGGGTTACTCGATTCAGAAAGGTACTTTGTCCACTAAGATAGTCTTGGCAATGAGTCTTTACTAACAAGAAATGATTCTCTATGATTATGTGTGTATGCCACATAGTTTCATGTTTTAAGTTATGATTATTGGGATTTCATTTCACTACTATGATTTATCCCATGTTATGAAATTATGCTCTCTTTTGCAGGTTAAGATTTCCAAAATTTATGTTCTTATGAATATGATGTGATTGATTTTTCTTTTGTATACCCTTACTGAGCATTTGAGCTCACCCTTTTATGTTTTCTTTTCCCCAGGATATAAAGAAAAGTTTTAGGTAAAAAAAAGGAAGATCTTTATGGGAGATGTTGAAGATCTTTCACCACGATTAGAATATTACGTTCCGAGTTTCCAAAGACACTAAACTATTACGATCCTTCTGTGTGTATTTTATGTTATGTACTAAGTATTCCGCAAAAGTAATGTAATGTCAATGTACGTCAGGCTTCGGGTCTCTACAGTTGGTATCAGAGGAAAGGTTTAGTCAACCTTTGGAAACTAGGATGCGAAAGCGTTAGTGAGATCCCTAGAGATATTTATAAGGTATGTCTAGGGATTCCCCTAAGGATATGTATACGTATAGGATACAGTCCTATAACTATGGTAAAGATCATAGAATTTAACCTAAGAAGTTAGATAATGATGTTACTCCCCCTTTATTATGATTTTTGCCTCTCACACTATTCTTTTTGGGTTTTAGACGATGGCTGGAACCCGAAGGAACCGTGTTGATCAATGCAATGGACAATGCAATGATTGTCCTCCTGAACAAACAAATGTTATGGGAGATGGAGTTCAAAATCTTATTGCTATCCTTACACAAGCTATGAATCATTCTGGACTTCCAAATGAGCAGAGAAAAGAACAGTATTCTATTGAGTCCTTCATGAGGCAACGTCCACCTTCTTTTAGTGGGACTTTTGATCCACTTGTTGCTGAACAATGGATCAGTACCACTGAAAAGATATTTTCAGTTCTTCAATGTTCTGAACATGATAAAGTCATCTTAGCAGTATATCGTTTGGAAGGTGAAGCTGATCAATGGTGGAATCTTATCAAGAATACGAGGCAAAGGGATGAAATTGAGTCCATGAAATGGGACGAGTTCAAGAACTTATTTTTCAGTAAGTACTCCCCCGTATTCTTCGAACAAAGATGGAGAAGGAGTTTCTTGAACTAAAGCAAAAGGATGATGAATCTGTTGGTATATACGAAGAAAATTTTACAAGACTTGCAAGGTATGCATATGGAATTATCATCCAACCTGAAAGTAAAGTTGATCGATTTTTCAGTGGCTTAAAACCAAGTCTTCGAAGGGCATTAGCTATAAGAGACTTCAGTAGCTATGAAGAAATTGTGCATTGTGCTATCAAAGTAGAAATGGAAGTTGGTGTTACTTATCCATCTCATAGTTTTGACAAGAAACGAAAGATGGAGTTCAAGGAGAAATCTCAGAATAATGGTGAAAAGAAGATGAATGTTTCCTTATGCACAAAGTGTGGAAAGAAGCATGGTGGAGATTGTCTTAAAGGGACTAGAAAATGTTTTAAGTGTGGAAAATAAGGTCATCGAGCAGCTGAGTGTCGAAGTAATGGAAAAAGGGTTTCAAATGATGTGAATAAAGCAAACACTACAGAGAACGCCCCACCAACACTTCAATGCTTCAAGTGCAAGGAAATGGGGAATTATGCTAATAAATGCCCTAATCCAAGGGTTAGTGATGATCAACATGAGCAACCACTGAAGGCAAAGGACAAAGGGAAGTTACATGCGATCACTATTGGCAATGTTGAATATGACAACGATGTGGTGGAATGATTAAGTGTTTATGTAATGGGATTCCAAAATAATGTTGTATCATTGAGTATTGCAATATTTATTGATGTGGTATTCAAAGTGATTGAGATATTTTTTGGAAATAAGATGATATGCGCATAATGAAGGGAAAAAGAGAAAATGAAATGTTTAATAGTATTCATGAGCTCATGATTGATATAAGGACTAAGTGATATCATGGTTTGAGTATATAGAATTTTGAGGATTTTGGTATGTGGAAAGTGTTAACTTTAAACTGCATTCATGTTTTCACTAAGGTATTCAAGAGAATACATGATTAAGGACTTTGAATGTTTGGAATGTGACCAACAAAACATATCTTATGATATATGGGTATCAACAATGGTATTAAATCTCTGGTAATCGTTTTCACTATGTTATGAGAGTGGACTGCAGTATTATGGATAATCCTAAAGATTGGAATGGATTATGTTGGACATAAGTTAGTATTGTTTAAGGATAAAAGTTTTTTTTTCGATATTATTGATGGGATGTTATAGTATTATAGTTTTAGAAAAAGGACAACCTGCAGAACGGGCAACAACCCATCGCGTCGGACAAGGATGTGGGAATCGAACCCACAACCGAAGTGCGACTGGCCTTTATCTCCTACCACTGACCTACAGGAAGTCCATGTTTAGTAGAAAACTAGTTTTATTATATTAAGCAGTATGATATGTGAAGTATAAGTTCATTTTAGGAACCATATATGATTAATATCACTATAGATGGACTTATGTATTTTTTGATAACTTTTCTAACCTTTTGTTTGAGACAGATAGAATGACCCATCATTCTATCACATGATCTGCTAACACATCACGAATGACAAATTCAACTTCATTTATTTAAGAGATGAAGTGGAAATTGTCCAAAGAACGACAAACGGTGAGACTATACCAAAATCATGAAAGTATTTCTTCTAATTCCAATTTCATCAACTTTAGGGAAATGATCTTGAAAACCAAAAAATGTTGTCTTAGTGCTCTTATATCTGATGAATCAGATGGTACCTTAGATCATCACAAATTTATGGCTTTGTGATTGCAAGCTTTTCCATAGCCATGTTCTCTACCACTCTCCATCAGAACATGATGGTTAGATTTCTCTTCCATATCCATATTTTCACCTATGTGGAAACCCAGTGATTAGTTTATTTGGGTAACCTTTACGTTTCATACTTTTTTTTCAAAGATAAGTTTTGGTATTCCTTTTTGCGATGTGGGTTTCTATCAAAGAAACTTTCAAATAGTAAACCATTTATAACCCCGACGAATTTCGAGGACGAAATTCATTTTAAGGGGGGTAGAATGTAACACCCTGAGATTTTATGAAAAATATTATTTTAATTTCATTAATGTCTTTTGTTGTATTCTACACCAAGATTACCTTGCGCTATACGCAACAATGTATTAGCTTGCAGTATACGCAACACTATTCTTGGACCGTGTTACACACAATTTTGATAATAGTTATTCTACGCAACATTGAGTATATATATATATATATATATATTAAATGTATAAATGAAATATTGTTGGATTCTGTTATACGAAACAACGAAGGATTCTTTCACAACACGCAACCCTGACTTGGCTTGCATTACACGCAATCACGACCTTCCTCGATAGCGTGTGTTGTACGCAATACCGGGTTTTAATAAACAATGTTATATTATTATAATATTGTCATGAACTAGCCGTTATGAATAGTATTAACTAAATTTTGAATTTTATAACATTATTATTCATCTTACACATTTCTAGAACATGGTATAAGAACAAAATAAATTTTTCGGGTAAAATAAGTATTTTTAAAAAAATGAAGTTTTTCCGCCTTTTGATGGCGCACCCACTTTAAATCTGGTTTTTTGACATGTTTATAAGTTCAATTTGACAAAATAAAATTATTCTTTGGAATCAAGAAATAAAAATTTACTTTGGATAAAATTTTCATATTATTCTGGTAACTTTCACATTTTAATGAATAGTAAAAACACGCTATATTTTAAATAAAAACAACTTTTTTTCATCGTAATATCTTATGTGGTTAAATTATAATATTGAATGGTTTTAAAGTATAAATAGAATATATTTTTACCATTTAATATAATGTATGTCATTAGCATTGATTTTACCTTGAATTCGTAAGTTAAATCAATTCAATCTTTTGCAATGTTTTAAACAAAAACCCGTTTTTATTCGACAACGGGATTAATTTTAATTTAATTTCTACAACTTCTGTGTTTTGTATTTTAAAAAATGGATTCCATATTTGGAATCAGTGGGTCCAAATTATGTTAATAGGATACTTTTTATTTTTGGGAATTATGAATAGTAACTACGGTAAATTTTATTTACCATAGTTAAAGGTAAATCGGGTAATTAAGGGTAAATATAATATTTTAAAATTACCCTAACAAATGTCAAAATCCTATTGGATGACTAAAAAATTACCCATATCACCTATGGGTCAGATTAGATTAATTTCATTAAATTTTGTCAATGAAAATAATTTAATTATTATTAAAACCAAAGAATGTGACAACATGTCACTTTCTTAAATCTTATAAGTATAATAATTTTAATCTAGTGATAAACTTCATGAAACTTCGAACATGAATAGTCTCCAGAAAGCTGAAACAATTATCTACATCATAGGAATTTATTTATAATTTTTAGGGATTAAATAATTATCATTTATTATGACACAAAGATGATGCAGTAATTGTCTTACTAATGAAATATTGGCATAATTGATGTTATAAATGCCCAAATAAATGTAATTTGAGACTTTTTATGACTTACACTAATTTTATAGGTTAATATGATATGTTATTGGTGATTTAAGTAACTTGTTTTGAACTTATCATTCTGTTTTGAATTTCATAAAAATCTTGTACCAAATAGTGTCAAAATTGACACAAAATAGTTTTTAAATCAAATAGTATATTACTAATTGTTATTTTATTCCTAAAAAACTAAGGTTCGGCCAAATGACTTAGATAAGGATATATATATATTAATAATAAACAATTTGGAGTTCTTTTGGCATGTTATAGTAAGTGTATTAACCATATAGTGAAAGAAAACAAAAAGACACGGTAAAAGTTAAATTATTTAACTTAGAGTTAAATCTAATTGATAAGGTTAAAATAATACCCTAAACATGTATAAATATTATTGGTTGATAGGATTTCGACCCATCCCCAATTTACCTTCTAAATAAAACCCTTTGGAACCATTATAAACCGATTTTGACTTTAATATAAAATAATATTTTGAGGTATTCCTAAGGTGCCCCTCTCCTCCCTTATAAAAGGGAACCTCCTCCCCCTCCACCTCACACCAATTTGAGCACTCAAGCTCGGAAAACCCCTACCCTTTTCTCCTATCCACTTCCCTAGAATAATCCTAGAGGTCCTGGTCTTCTTCAAAGACCAATCTTAGTTCCCTAAGTGGAGGATTCAATGAAGCGTTCCAAAGAAGAGGTAATATCCATTACCGATCTTTTCAATTTCTTTCTTCTTCAACTTCTTCTTCTTTAGTTGTTTAATGATAAAGTAATAACATCAGTATTACTTACATACTGATATGTTATTATAAATATTAAACAAACCTAATTCACCTTCTATCCATCCTACGGAAAAATGAAATCACCGCGCGTGCGTACGTACGGAATACCGTCTCCACGCCGTGGTGTAATCTATTTTCCACCATCACTTTACAAGGATGGGTATAATGGTGTAATGAGTAACTATTTATGATTATTATTAAGTAATATTGATACTGAAATAATATATATATACTCCAATACAATTCCACGATCATAGGAACGATATCATCACTCGTGCGTACGTACGGAATACCGTCTCCACGATGTGATGCGACTCGTTCTACATGATCATCATTACATAGTAATTATATAAATGAATTGAATGAATAAATATGATATATGTTACACTAATACCATTCTGGATATAAGGTATCTATAACCTTAAAAGAAGAATAAGAATTTATTCGACAAAACACGCATAAGAACAAAAGGCAATAAAGACCCGAGTAACAAGTAACAATGAAATATTACTAATAAGAAGCTACGAATATGACCATATATGATATAATATCAATATGTATGATTCTGGAATAAGTCAATAACATTATTTAAACCATTATACAGGAGCTTCGGACACGTACAAAGCAAATCGGACCTAAGGTAAGGGAAATATCACAATCTCATTTTTATCCGAGATTGTTTATTCGTAAGTATTTACTGGGGTGTATTTTATCATCCACATCCATGTTCCCTCAATATGTAATATTGTTTCCATCCACTTACAATAGTTTAAATCCAATTTTACCCTTCGGTGAGTTTTTAGTAAAGAATATGAAAGGAATCTTTTGTCGTTTGTTTCATACGAGGTACTTTTTGACTTTTCTAACAAAAGTACGAAGAATGTTTTTTTTAACTTATACGGAATGAATGGATTTTTAAAACATTATTTCCAAGAATCTTCCTTTACAAGTTTTCAAGTTTATTTTTAATCAACTTTTTTTATTTTAAAGTCGTATGACATGTTATGAAAGGAAAAATGTTTTTGAAGTAGAAAGGATATTTTCCTCAAGAATGGAGTTCAAGTATTTTATCAAAATTATTTTCCATCTAAGATAATAAAAGGGTTCTGTTTTTATCCCTATTATTACATTGATTTGATCATGTTGTGATGGAAATATTTTTATGAATTCCTTTATCTTATATGAATTGTTTTATGATGTCATGTTGTTTAAGAATCCCATTTTTATTACGTGGGTTACGCTATGATGTATGGTTTATGATTATGTGGCACACATAAGAAAGGATTCATTATAAGATGGGTGGGACCTATATCTCCCTCCAATTCATTGGGTAAAGATTTTATATCTCATGAGATAGACATGGCTGAAATGGTAGGTTATACCGGTTTAGTGATACAGGACTGAAACGAGGGTTACTCGATTCAGAAAGGGACTTTGTCCACTAAGATAGTCTTGGAAATGAGTCTTGACTAACAAGAAATGATTCTCTATGATTATGTGTGTATTCCACAAAGTTTCATGTTTTAAGTTATGATTATTGGGATTTCATTTCACTACTATGATTTATCCCATGTTATGAAATTATGCTCCCTTTTGCAGGTAAAGATTTCCAAAAGTTATGTTCTTATGAATATGATGTGATTGATTTTTCTTTTGTATACCCTTACTGAGCATTTGAGCTCACCCTTTTATGTTTTCTTTTCCCCAGGATATAAAGAAAAGTTTTAGGTAAAAAAAAGGAAGATCTTTATGGGAGATGTTGAAGATCTTTCACCACGATTAGAATATTACGTTCCGAGTTTCCAAAGACACTAAACTATTACGATCCTTGTGTGTGTATTTTTTGTTATGTACTAAGTATTCCGCAAAAGTAATGTAATGTCAATGTACGTCAAGCTTCGGGTCTCTACATATCTGATGTATCAATGTCTAAAAATATATGAAAGATTAGTTTCAGCACCTATTTGATGGATCTGTGTTAGCACTTTGGAAAACCTCTGACTTCAGAAAATTCAAACTCCTAGTATCCAAAACACATGTTCATCAAGTGCACCTTAATCTAATGAACTTCATCTAAAAAACGTAAAATTTTTAGAAACACTAAAATATCATGTTACTCTTTCCTTCCAAAAAAAATATCCCAATTCTTTTATAAATCATGGATCACATGTTCTTAATTAAGATATTATGTTGATTACTTTTATCGTATCAACAAAACATCAGATTTTTTTTCAACATCCATTTATTAAAATAAAAAATCATGAGGTTTTCCATGATGATAAAAATATGAAGAACAGTATATGATCGTATTTTATTATGTCAAACATCTCTATAGAAATTTTTAATATGGTACATCTTCTTAATCCATTAAAAAACTCATTCTCTAAAGTTATGTATGATAATAAGATCTCCCAGAAAACAACTGTCAAATAGAAAACTTCTCGTAAAAACCCTTATTAAAAAATCCAAATATGATCTTTTGAGTCCAAAAATTCTTTATATAAAACACAAAAATATAGAAAGTGGATTTATTTCTCTTAAAATAAACAAAATAAAAAACATTTAGCAAAAAAATTCTTCTAGCATATAACAAATAACTTCGAGCCAACTAGGTACCAACAATAATCTAAAAATATTATCCAAAGACTAGAATAGAGAGGTGAAAAATTGAAATACCTCAATCTTCGAGTGAAAGAGGTTAGACACCCATGTTCATCATCATATTGTAAAAAGAATCATTTATTAAAGGTTCTGTGAATATATCCGCCACTTGTTTCATTGTAAGAACATATTCTAACTTGAGTTCATTATTCTCCACATTCTCTTTGATGAAGTGATATTTGATTCCAATATGTTTTAAATCATAATTTTTCACTGGATTTCTTGTGAGATTTATTTCACACTAATTATTGAAACCCAAGAGAAGTTGTAATTTCACTTTAACTTGAATATCTTCCAAATGAGGCTTCACCCATATAAGTTGTGTCACATATTTAGTGGAAACAAAATTTCTGTTTAATCCATTCTAAGAGTTATATAATTATACTTTTTAGTATTCCAACTCACACACTTTTTTCCTAGAAATAAAGATCCACCAAAAGTAGATCTTCTATTATCCACACTTCATTCCCAAAAAATATTTTTATAACCAAAAAAGAAATTCTACCTGAGAATTTATATTTGAAATCGAAATATATTGTGCCTATGATATATTGATGAATTTATTCTATATCTAAGAGATTAGATTAATTTGTAGAACTAAGAAATATTTAACATAAGGTATCATTATATAAAATTTTAGGTCTAAATGTAGACCTATATAACAATATTTCAATATTCTTATGAAACCCATTATAATTCACTTCATTTTCTTCTTTATATTATGACAACTTGGTTCCCACATAAATTGGTGTATAAATAGGTTTTGAATTTTCTTAGAAAATCATATTAAGATGTTATTAATAATACTTATATTGAGAAAGAAGTATATTTTTTTCTTTTAATATATTTTTAATACAACAAACTATTTCATTTTACTAAGCATGGAAATCTCAAAAAACTTCTTCATATCTTTTATTGAATTTTTAAAGGCTATTTCATCATTCCAAGAAAATATAATATCATAAACATAAATAAAGGAAATTTGGGAGATCTCTTAATTATCTATTTATAGAGATTACTATCAACTCTTCTTCTCAAAAATTTAAACTTCCTTAAGCACACATCCAATTTAGAATACCAAGCACTCAAAACATTATTTAACCCAAGAAAATATTTCTTCAACTAGAACACATAACTACTATATTTTCCAATTACAAATATTCTTGGTTTTTTAATATAAAATCCTTCATCAAGTTCTCCAATGTGAAAATATGATTTCACATCCATCTGAAAAAAAATTATAACTTCATTGTGCAGTAATTACAAAAAAAATTATAAATTGTTTCGAACCTTGGTAAAATAGAAAAATTCACAACTAAATAAATACCATAAAATTGGGAGTATCCTTTTTAATAAAAATTTTTCTTTTTTTCTTATCACTTCACTGTTTTCATTCAACTTATTTTGCAACTCCCACATTTTAGCAATAATCTTTTCATTATTTAGTTTGGGAATATGTTCCCAAGTATCATTTTTCTAAATATAATCTAAATTTTCATTTATAGCATGAATACAATCTTAAAGCTCAAAATATTTATTAAAATACTCTAGATTAACTTTTTTAATGTAAACAAGTATGTGAAAAATACTATTAAGTTATTCTTGTTTGACCTTTTGATGTTGATCATCAAACCTCTTTCATCATCCTAGCATGATATTAATGAAGTTATTACTCATTAATATATATAAATTAGTAAAGTGATTCTATATTCATGTAATCACCATTTATGGAATTATTTTTATATTTTATAACTACAAATATTTCATCTTCTTCATCATCTTTATTTCATGAATTTGTGAAACATCTTCTTAAAGTTATTCATGAAATTTTACATCAATAGAATAGAATATCCTTAATTTTTCTTTGTTAAAATATTTATATCTTATACTATATATATCATATCCATGAAACATTCCACACACACCTCTTTGATCAAATATTTCAAGATTTATACCTTTTTTTACGATGCAGAAATTCCCAAAACCACTTAAATGTTTCAAACATTGAATTTAATTGTAGAACATTTAATAAAGAGTCATATAATAATATGTAATATGTAAGAAATGATTCTAAATTTAAAATGTGGTACTCATCACCTACCTCCATAATAACTGAGAAAGACCATGTTCAATCTACATTGAATTCCCCATCACTACTAAACTTATATTCTTCCTTTCAGACACAAAATTTTTTTATGGTGTGTATGGTTAACTGAAATCTTGATTAATTCCATGTTTTATATGATAACTTTTTAACTCTTAATTCTTGTATTCACCATAATTATAATATTTCAACTTCTCCATTGAATTTCTACATTCCTTTTCTATGCTTCTCCTGAAACTCTTAACATTTTTATGTATTTTGATTTATGTTTCCAATAAATAATACATGTAATGTGTATAAAATAATAAATTAATGAAATGAAGTAATTATATATGGAATTTGATTATTTTTTAATTTCCCAAAAAAATATCAGAATTAATCTTCTCAGAGAAAAAATATGAAATAATTTATACTTTCTTATGAATTTTTTTTGTAATATTTCTTTTCTGAAAAATGGAACAACACCAACCTATTTTTATTGTCATATTAGTAATATCCTAAACACTATCTCTCTTTCTTAACTTTATCATATTTTTCTAACACATATATCCAAACCTTTTATTTTGCATTTTATTTTCTTCCATCATGCTAAGGTAACATGAATTCTAAACATCCCCAATATGAAACAATTTTCACTTTTTATGTAGGAATTTTTTAACAACTTTTCCATCTTGAAATATATTTAAAAACATCATTATAGAAAAAAACTATAATTATTTCATCATAGTATTTTTAAATACTTGAAAAGATCTATTTCAGACAAAAAAATCCATTTTGGGTTTCATATTTTTATCCCCAATAATATCATATCTAACACCTGTGATTATAAGAGATTCACAATTTCCAAAATTCAATATTCCTTGTTTAAAATCTTTAAAATTCATCAACAAAATCAAATATTCTATTATATATTAAGAGGTTTCAATATCCAAAATCAATTCTCTTTATCCTTTGGTAAGTTTGAGTGTTATTATTAAAACAAAATGTTTCCTTTCCCTATACCTTCCTTCATATCTAGATTGTGTGAATTTTAATAAACATGTTGTTGTTCTAGTAGAAAATAAGGACATCCTTTAGAGAGATATACATGATGTTAACATCTTTCAAAAATAATTTCCAAAGGTTGTAAGCTATTTTCAACTATCAAAAAAACATTCTCAGAGTTCCTTCTTTGAGAGTATTGACTCCCCCTAAAAATATTCTTCATGATTCTCATTCAAAAATTGTGGTGTCATTGATTATTCCAACAAATATTGGTTGTATGTCCAAATACACCACAACATAAGTATAATCTATATAATGAATACTTTACACTATAACTTCCATACTTCTTGGAGTTGTATACTATTATTTCTATAACATTTTTACCATACACATCTAAACATTTTTGAGCTAAAAACTCTTTGTTGTCACCCGATATCTTCTTCTTCAATTTGTATTTCTTCCCATAAAAGAATCAAAATTAGTTACATTATCTATTTCCAACATTTAAATTACATATATCTTTGAATTTTCAATTTTTTTAAAAAAATAAATATATTTCCCATTATTTTTATTCTTAGGAACATCTTAGATTTTATTTTCAACCGCAGAAGATAATTTTTGATGGTATTTCCCATGTTCACATTTCTTAGAACATTCACCAACTTCAGCAATTGAGTTTTTGAAACACTATACTCCCTACTTAAATTTAAATAATTTTTTTTGAACAAGATTTAATTCCTCTTCATTCACTATTATCTTTAATTGAAGAACCTTATTCTGATTCTTTTCTTTTTCAATATATTTTTTCAAATAATCAATCGCTTTTGAAAACATAGATTTTAATTCACAAAAAGATACTTGATTTTTTTGTAGATCTTTCCTTTTCAACATCCATATTTATATTTCATGTATTAAAATCATTAAAATATAATATTTCAACAATATCTTCAGAGAATATTCTAACTGAGTTTCTTTATCTTTATAAAAACTATTTTTTTTATCACTAATGAACTTTTCTTCATTAACTTTTTTAATAAACATGTTTTATCTACAAAGTTTAGTCAATTTTTCAACTTCAACTTCACATTCATCATCTTCTTTGTGTTTAGGAAAAAATATTTTCCTTTTTCTATTTAGAGAAATTTTTTTCTTTTCCCTTGGAATAATATTTTGATATGTTAACATTATTTTGAATGGATTATCTTCACATTCTTTTATCTTCATCACATTATTCTTCATATTTTCTTTGATGAAAATGTCTATAAAAATGTTAAATAGCTTCAAAAAAAATTTATTGGTAGATTTCATTAGAAATTTTCTATTACATGTTTCACATATTTAGAAAACAAAAACAAAAATTCATAAAAATTGTTACAAACCTAACTTTTGGAATCATAATCATAAACTTCTTCATCTTCAAGAATATTCTTGGATCTTTCTTTCTTGGTAGCATTAGAGGAAATTTCTAAATCAATATTCACTTTTCTTTTCATAGATTTATCTCATAAAATTTTAGGTGTAATGATAGTAATATTTAATTCATACAAGGATATAGTTTATAGGTCTCTATATTCCAAATATGAAACTTTATAATCCAAATTATCATGAAGAATTCATTAGATCCTTTCAACAACGGTTGAATATTCCAACATCTCACCACGTAATCTTATGATGTAAAAAATATTATTCACCCTTGTAAAATAGTAACAAACATATTCATACAAACCCATGATGATATCCTCATACGTCATCCTACAAATTTTTAACTTTTCTTTTTTCACCTTCATATTCCCACCATTGATATTTTTTTACTTTTCCCAGATTCCTTTGGAAGCTTTAACTCCCATATCTCTAAGAAATTCACTTTCAGGGAGTAATCATAGAAAATAATTTTTATCCCTTCCATTATTCAATTAATTTTTCTTATCCACAGATTTAATACGAACATTTTTATAAATAGGAGTAAATCCCTTTGTATCAGCTTCCAAAACATCATAAAAAATTGATATAAGATACAAAAACTTTATATATTTTCATATTTCATAGTTATTTCCATCAAAAAATAGAATCCACTTACTGTTCACACCATTAAAATTCTCTATAGATACTTTTATTTAGAAACTTCAGCAATATAGTTAAAGAATGGAACCTTGGCTCTGATACCAATTGAGAAGACCCAACTATGATTAATGCAATCACTAAGAGGGGTGTGGGTGAATTAGAAAAATATTTTTCTTTTAGGTTATATTTATTTTATAGAACCTTTCTTATCATGTTAAATATTTATCACTTTACTGGAAAAAAATAATTACACATGAATAAGAACACAAGTATTTATAAGTATCACTAATCAATTAGAGTAACTGGTCCTTGGCATAGTTTGGAATTAATCCAATACCACACAATTTGCAAGAAAATAATCATTTTTGGTGTATAAAAAAAGTATCAAATACCCTTACACATGTGTAGAACAATGATCAATACAATAGTTCATGTTCTTCTTCTAAAACGAATGATGTAATTTTGTTTTTGTAGAAAGTTTAGAAACCTTCCCTAGTTGGTTCTGAAAATTTTATTATACTTCTTCAACAAATTCCACTTTTTTAAATCTTTAGAAAACAAATATTCAATTTCTTACCCAGTAACAGATAGGAAAAATATATCTGGACATCGTAAAAATACATAGTTTGATCACTCTATCTAGTTCTTTAGTCTTGAATAAGTATGATTAACATGTCCAAAAACAGTTTGATTCTCTTTATTATTTTCCTAACTCTGTTATTTTGATTGCTTAGTCTAATTTCTTAGTCTAATATATTATCCTATTATCTATTAACTTATTCATTATAATGATATTCCCCTTCTAATTATATTTCAAAACATAAAATCCAATGATCTCACTCTCTCCCTCGCATGTACAGTGTCATATTACATTGTATATTTACCCATTTATATAGGTGATCCCAAAACAGAAAATTTGGGAACTCAAAAAAATCATATTCAATAAATTTAATAATTTTGAATTAATTTGAATGTTAAAACATAATTTAACCAATTAACACCACTTCTCACCACTTCTGAATTCTTCTAGAATCTTCTCAAATCATTACAAAAAATCATTATTCTTTAAATTTATTATCAATTCCTCATTTTTATTGTTTATGTTAGATATTTCTTTGTTTAGTTACTCTAATTCTTCTCACTATCTCATATTTAGATTGATGCACTTTCAAATGAAAATCTCATCTGGTGGATCATTATATCATAACTTTAAAACTTTTAACTATATATTCTTTACTCTTAACCAATTAAAGATATAACAAATAAGAACATGACCACTATAATTATATGAGACAACTGAAAATGGTTTACTACATTGTTGTAACTTATTTAGACATTAGTCACTCTCAATAGTTACCTTTAGAATAGATTCCTCACTTTGATACCTCCAATCAATCACTTTCTAGTCTGATTGTATTATTTAGGCCAGTCAATTTGTTCAAAACATTTTACATAAACATCATAACAACTTTTAAAGTATTTTGAGCCCTTTTTATCCAATTTCATCATTTTTTTCATCAGTCCTTAGAACAACGAAACTACACATCTGATGAAAGACAATATCTGATGAATTTATCAGTTCCATCAACTCCATTTATATTTTAATGTATACATTTTCTTTGATTTATTCATCTCTAATTCACATAAGATATATCAGTACCTAATGATTTACAAATGTAATAGTGTCAACAAATTCTCTGCTCAACCACACTCAACAATTTTAGTTTATCCAGTACAACTTGGGTAGTCTGATGTTCTGCCTCTGATGGAACCTTAGATGTCAATCCTTATCTGTTTCAACAACATATATAATGGTTCAGTGTATAAAACTGATATATATATATATGTTTCTCCATTCTAATGGATCTGTTTCATCACTTTTTCAAATCCTATGACTTCAGAAAATCCAAACTCGTGGTCTCTAAAAAACATCAGTGTCTGGTGCACCTGGATATGATAAATTTCATTTGGGAAACATAAAATTCATAGAAACACTAGAAAATCACATTACTATTTTATATTACAAACATTTAATCCCACATTATTTCATAAATATGGGAACTGATGTTCTTAGTTAACTTATGAGGATGATAACTTAAAAAACCATCATCATATTTTGTTTCAACTTTCCTTAGACAAAATAAAATATCACATGGTTTATTTAGAAGATAATAACATGAGGATGGGAATATAATTATTGGTTTTTTATGTCAAACATCTGAAAAGAAATTTCGAATATGATACATCTTCCCACTCTGTTCAAAAAACACATTCTAGAAATTCAATTCTAATAACAAGTTTTCCCAGAAAAAATAGTAGAATTGAAAACTTCTATTGATGGAATTTATTAAGAATACAATGTCTGATATTATGAGTTTGAATGTTCTTCTACAAAACAACAAAACATAAAAAGTAAATTGAATTCATAAAGAATAAAAAAACATAGAATTTTTAGAAAAATACTACTTATAGCATCTGCAAAACAACTTCAATATGACTTGGTCCAAACATAAGTAAGGTAGTCTTTTATACTTGAGGTTCCATGTGGGATTCCATGATTTATGTGATAGTATTATGAACATTGTTGAGTGTCCTCATCCACCTTAAGAATATTAGGGTTATATAATTTGAGTGGGTCAGTTTTGTACCGGGAAATGATAGACTAGTTTGTTTTATTAGACTCTTTGGGATTGTTGTTGAATTCATATGGGGTGAGTATTCCTCCCTCTTACATCTTTGATTGGTTATGGTAGGTGATATCGTGGTTATGGGTGTTAATAAAATTCATGTTCATAAGAAATGTCCTATGTACAATTTAAATCATATTTTATGATATTCCAATAATATATAGTAAGGCTTATATTATTTTATTAATCTATTTTTATACTTTATTTTTTATTAATGTTGAATACAATTACATTATGTAATTAGTGGTTGTTGTGGAAGCATAATTCCCACTTATATCAAGTTGGATATTATAAGGGAATTTATTCCCCTTATGGTTTTTGTTCATATTTGGGATTATATGCATGGGCTAATAATACATAAATCTAACATGAACTTGATAATTATGGGGATAGGAACCTATTCCTAGTTATTTCTTATTTCCCTTGTCCATGGGACATATTACCCATAGTGAGACACTTCTATGAAAGGAGATATGATTCTAATATGAGAATGAAAATAGTGGGATATGATTCCCCAATTTATCTTATTTATATTATATATATATATAGGGATGATCTTATAATATGGGATTATGTATGTAGTTAGAAAGGATATTCCCACTCTTGATGATATTGTTGAGATGTGATTCCCCCTTATATATTTCATCTTAGGGATGAAATTCCCATAGATTTGGATATGTTATTGGGATGTGTTTCCCATGTATTAATGTTTACTTTTTAAAGGGGATGTTATAACTATTGATTTGGTAATTCTATTAAGACATGATTCCCTCATATTGATGAGTATATTATTAGAGGGATGCAATTATTTTTTTCTGATTATGTTTTTTGGATGAATTTCATGTATATTGGTCATTATACTATGATGGTACATTATGATCATTTTATATGACATGGAACATTTTTCTTGATTTATTATGGGGTAATATGTTCAGAGACACCCAAGCAATGGCCAAAGCGAGTATTCATCAAATAGGGAGACTTCATAACACCCATAGATATGAAATATATATTGTTAATTCCATTGCATGTTTAATTGTATTTATGATAATACTACACTACAAATGAACCTGATAATATTGGTTATATTTATGGATTACTTTGGGGGTGTCAGAGTGAGTTTTACTCTCACCCTAATAAGGAGCCTTTTTACTCGAGCAGACATTATGGTTCATGATCCAGTTTGGGGAAATGGTCATATTATTGATAGATGATCTATGGAGCGTGGTAGGATATGGAACATTGGACTGGAAATGGATACAAGTCTAGTTTTTTTTCTTCCATTATATTTTAATTACTTTTGGGATTTTTGGTATTAATATACCTACTAGAGATAATATTTATATTTGTATGATCATATAAAATTGAACCTGCTGATTTTTTTATATCATGGGTAGTATTATAACAGAATTTGGTATTTATCTGGGTTGAACTTTTTTATAAGTATTTTATATTAGGATGTTTTTCTATATTAATTTCTTTAATTGTGTTTTATGGAAATCTATACCAAAAAATTTATGTTCTCCTTAATTTATACGTAGACCCTCACCATGGGTCAATAGTTTTTAACATATATGGAGTCATTCTTGAAATATTTGGAACTCAGTTCAGTCTTAATGAAGGTAATCCAAATTGAGGGTACTATAAAGTGGTGTTAATGACTTATTTTATTTTATCTTACTATTTGGTATATGGTATACATAAGATATAAATTTTTCATAATCTAGGATAAACCTTATGTGTGGGAATAGACTACCCACATACCAACAAAGTCTTGATTACTAGGGATCAAATTGATGTTATTGAGTTTTCCTTTAAAATTAGGTAACTTTTCAGGAATATGATTCATTGTGATATCAATTCGAGGTTTAAAGATGATTACTCTTTTCTTCTGTTGGTAATAGAAAGTGTATTAATGGATCATTGTTACCATTTAGTATTCACATAACATCTGTATTCTTGTCATTATATTGTCACTCCAAATATGTTATGAGGTTCAGTAATTTATAGTGTTAGTGGGAACTAATATATTGTTTTGATATATAACATGGTGACAGATTTATACTTAAATGAACTTTGACTATATTATTTGTTTAGTAAATTAATAAAGTGAATCTTATTTTCATATGATACTAACACTGAGAGTGTTGATGTCTGCTCTTGGGAGAGGAAATGGGTTATGTCAGGCCACTAGTATGCTATGGTGTTTGTGTGTATATACTACCATGATTATTTTATTATTAACAATTACCCTATTTTTTATATCCATATGTATTATATATGTGATTCTGTCTCATTCATTTTGAATTTTTGTGAAATACCACCATGATGAACTCCTAATGAGTACCAAGAGAGTGGGGACAGGAAATCCTGACCATCTGTTGAGTTTGATCCCTCAATTTCACCTATAGAACCACTTTATTATATTCTTTGTGATTTTATACTGGCTGTTATTTAATGTGAGGTATATGTAAATTTCATAGTTAAGTCTTTGATGTTTGATTTAACCATGGTGTTTTAGTTTCAGTAACTACTACTATTTACAAGAGATGGTGGACCTCAGGAATCTATGATATAGACTGAGTCTATAAAAGAAATTTTTTATCATTTAAAGAAACCCCCTGGGAGTTGGGTAAATCTTTTTATTTGTATTAATCGAGGACTAGAAAGGCCTTAGTGGGATATCCTTTTCTAGACTAACTGGATTATGGTATTATCTTGGAAGGATTTTCAAGATCTCTTTTTTGAGAAATTATTTTTCGAGACAGTGAATGTTAAAAATGCTTGGGAGTTCATGCATCTGACTCAGGGTAGCATGTCAGTGATAGAATATGTTTATAATTTTACTAAGTTTATTTAAATTTATCCTTTAAAGGTGAGTGATAAGACTGTTAGGGTTCTCTATTTTATGCGATAACTAATACATTTAATCAATTATTAGGTAAACATCTTCTGGATTACATCTTATTTTGAGGATGTGAATCAATCCCTTGAAATAAAAAAGGATCCTAGATAGGGAAGGAAACGTTGTGAATCTAGGTTTTTATATTGGGTATAGGAGTGTATCCTTGGGTAACTAGATGTTTTGTTTTTGGAATTCTTTCTAGATTGAAGATGGTAAGTCTATTCATGGACTTATATTTTCTTCCTCTCAATTAGTAAAGAAAAACTCCAAATACACATAGATGGTATCATTAATAGAACCCCCTTTACTCATAAAATCCCTCACATGATCATTTTGTTAGGGTAATGAATCCCATTTTGGGATTTGTAATATATTCATAAATATATCTTAAATATATAATAGATTCTTAAAATAAGAAAAAAATTCCCCCCAAAAGGGTGTGATAAGATTGAACTCCCATACTCTCGACCAATATGAGTTCCTAAAAATTGTTGGGCCTAAAACCCCAAATGAACACATTCCTTTGAAAACAATGCTTATACCAAATTATGTATGTGGATCCATTGGGACATTCTATTAATGATAGAAATGGTGAACCAGATGTTATGTGATTTACTTACACCATCACCTTCATGTTTTAAAAAGGATTCAATTACTAGCTCTCATAGAAACATTTTGTTCCAAGCATTAATAATTTTTTGAAATAAAAAAATGATGAATATACCATTTAATAATTTTTCTATTCCATCCTAATCACATGTTAAAAATTATAGAATTATCCACTCCCATTAGACCATTTTGTTCCTACTATTCATCATTTATCAAAGAAAACCAAAATGGTGAACCTGAAGTGAATATATAAAATAATGATAAATATTGGTTGATCATGAATCAGTACATTTAATATTTCATATCCTATGAAAAATAAAATGGTATTCGTGACATGAAATCCTTTGTATCTGGGTTTCCTATTAAATAAACCATTTTCACCATGAAAATTTCATGTGCGTAAAATGGGTAAACTGAGAATAAGAAAGATAAATTCTGTTACCTGTTCATAGATGAATGATCATGTTTCTCACTTTTTATGATACACTATTCAGTAAGCCTATTCTGTTTTGAATTTGTGACTGCAGATACTACTATCACAAGAAACACCCCAACCTAATCAAATGTCTTCAACAAGTGACTATTCATGAACCTCAACTATAGTTACAACCCCCATGGGTCGCATAACAACCTCACTCACCCAGAACCTTTCTTTTCCTGTGAATAATTCAATAGTTTCGGAATCCCATTGAAAATGTATGCTCTTGAACATTGATTCCACATGTAAAGGTCACAAGACACTAAATCCAAGGATTTTTTATCATTTAGGGAAAGCTAGAGTGAAACAGAAGGTTCTCGTTACCACCTCCAATCATGTCAAAAGCTAATATATAGAGATTTTAAATTAAAACCTTCTGTATCATAAGAAGTTGGATCAAGGAGTCAACTATGGATCTATTCCAGTTTAGGATCCACTGAGTAAGGATCTTGTCAGCCTTTGTCATCAGCATATTCCTATCGGTGCCCCTCAATCACCTACTAAGGGCACCACCAGACATATTTCCACCCTGTACTTTCATGCATGGGTACCAAGTAAGTCTATTCGAGTGAGAAAACTATGGATAAATGGTAGTTTGATTATATCCCCTCTTATAATGATGAATCCCATTGATATATTATGAATGTACCTAGTGGGAAGGTGTATATCCCTGCTCAAATGGATCATGTTTTCATGCTTATTCCTACAATAGGAATGGGAATGGCACATATCCATTCCCCCATACGTGAATCCCTACGGAATATTATGATGTGACAAAGATAAAATGATAGAGATTATATCCACGATTCAATATAAGATATATTCTGGTATGAGTTTTGAGAATGAAAATGTGTGGGTCTACATCCATTCACACACTTTGTTGGAGTGCCACTACAATCTAGAAAAAACTAAAGAGCTCCACCAACATATTCTGGAAATGGTATAGATATAGGTATAGAAACATATTCCTAAAATTATATCCAGAGTATCATATCACCATGATCATTAAAAATAGGTGGATACTTTAGAGTAAACACACATTCTTTCTTCCATTAAGTAGGATTATCAATATATTCCGATAAAGAACAAGGCATAGGACTATAACAATATCCCTATTATGACCGGGGATCACCAGGTGTGAGTGGAACATTCCAAAGGACATGTGAACATTCCTTTAAACAAAACTAGTTTCATAATACAAAGGCACAAGACTGGGCTCATACCCCTATTCCAACTAGGGCTCACCAAGTGGCAGTGACACGTGCCTCAGGTTAAACTCATATTCTTATCGAAAAAGACAATAAGAATACTCCAACGGCTTAGTATCTGAATAATTTCTCCACTCTAATTGAGTTTTTTTGGGACAATATTTAAATCACCTTGGAGTATGCACATATATCTACCAGTAAAGCAACTCATCATATTCTAGTGGCCTAAAAAATCTAGGCACATATCCATACTTCGACCGATGAATGGTTGCACCAGCATCCTTTAGAGGTTATATAAGAGGAGGTCCATATTCTTTCTCCCATTATAGAGGTTCATAATAATATTTTGATGGTGAATATATATTTGAACCAGGATCATATCCTTGCTTCAGCTGGGTCTTAATAACATATTCTAAGAACTACTCATAATGAGGCTCATATTACTGCTGATAATAAATAAGATCACCAACATACTCTGGTAGATTCTAATCCATAAGATCATATCCCCACATAACTAGATGATTTTATACATGATCCAAAAACCTTTATGTCATAGAGATATATCCCTCCTCATCCCCAAAATCCATGCCAAATAATTCCGACCATGATGCATAATAAGGATTATATCCTTGTTGTTCTTGATTCCAGTTTCCTTGAGGTTGTTTGTCATATATAATCTATACCTAAAGGGTTTTTTAACTCTTTAACCAAACAATAAGGTGATGATTACTTTGATATTCATCCTCTTGGTTGTACTGATAAGTATCATATAGACTCTATTCCAAATATCGAATGTGGTAAACCACTCCATGATGATATCTCATTCATATAATGTAATCCTACCCTTTTCTAGACTCCTCCGTATAGAAAGGTGATAAAACATTAGTCACCTATATACCTAGGTACTCAAAACACTGGGGTTAACCATATAGAGTGTCCCATAAACTATCATCAACATTTCACTATAGTCAACAGGTGACCCATGGAAGCAGTTGTTGGGTCTGGAAAGGTGGATGTGCAAAAATATGATGAAGAGGAGGATGACATGAAAATATTGAGTGAGTTTTCCAAAAAAAATCCTCCCGACCATGTTTGGGACACTCTCCACTTCTAACAATGAGATCCCACAAGACCTAGAGAAGGATTTCATCCCTTACCTAGGCCAAAATATGTTGTCCAATCATCAGTGGTAAAAGGATAAACACTTATCCCATCCAAAATATGTGGGTCACCTTCAGATCATAAATACACTATATTATAAGTTGGACATGGAATTATTCTCCATGGCCTAGAACATAGGGATATAAGAGCATGAAAAACACCTATGTAGTTTTTTTCTCTGTATCATAAAAACTCTCCATAGATGAATTCCTCCATCCATATCATATTTATATGAATGAGGATGGGTAAAATATAGAGCATTTAATTTCACAATGTCTACAAGATAGATAGAAATCCCCAGATATAGTGTCCTACGATTTTATAACCTCCAGAAAAAATCAGGGACTGGGTATTTCATGATCCAATTGTTCTATATAGTGAAATACACCCACTTTAAGAATGATAAGGAATCATGAATGGAGAGATATGACTTCCCATGAGTTTATAATTAGGGCCCCTTCACACAGTGGGAGCACATTTCAGACATGGAAGAAAAAATTGTGGCCGATCTAAAAACATCCAATTGAAAATGACTCCCATCATGGAATATCATACACCCAGATCATTGACAAGGAGAATTGTTCCAAATCAAATGGATCACATTGGCAGTTATCATAATAGTCATCTAAGAGTGAACCTAGACTAGAAATATTAGGGATATTTTACCACTACCTCCACCCCTTAAGACATTATTCCTTGAGTGGATCTAGGAAATATTAGTGTTAGGTGTAAAATAACCCCATCCCACAGTGTTGGGGTAATGTTTATCTCAATCACCATCACCAGGATCATCACACCATGATCAATAGTAGTTCTAAAACAACCCTATCATGTAGGGATGGGGGGATTTATATCTCAATTTCAATATCAAGGGTTATCAAATACAAAAATGGAATTATCTAATCCTCAATATCTAGATCATAAATCACCAATAGTGGCCCCAAACCATCCCCATCCCATAGGGTTAGGCGCATTTTCATCATTATCAACTCCTTAGATTGAATTAATATTCTCTGTTTCAGGAGGTAAATATCGACATTCGATTCTCCATCTATTCTTATCATTGTGATTCAAACCTTATCTATCCATGACATATTCAGAAAAAATTACCAAAAACTCCCTCATAGTCACTATTCATAAACCGATGTAGGAGAAAAGTATAGAAAAATAAATCAAACACCATATGGATCTTAAACCAAAATGGACTCATATGGATAGATGTCAGAGAAATGACCCTGATACTGCCCTCAAAGGTGGAGTATGTGGTGCATAATAACCCCATTACGTTGAGATTAAGGATATTATAACCATTTCTTGATACACCTCAATAAATTTCATCATCATCAATAGAGAAGATGATTTTGATCAACACACAAATGCAGTAGACCGAAATGCCAAAACTGTACCTCCAGAGGAGGGTGGCCTGGATGTACCAATTTAGGCTACACATATGTAAAATTAGTCGAGGAGAAATAATTTGGAAGCCCCTAATTATGAGATTCAACCTATATTATGTAACACTACTAAAGATAAAGGTAAAGTAGTGCCTATATCCCACTCACCACCTAGATGATCTGAAATCCTTACCATAGAGGAACGGTTGGCACAATATTTGAATTTGATATAAAAATATTAGAAAAATAAATAAATAATAACTCAGGGGAAATATTTCCATTGGGTATATTATTCAAGTGGAGATGTTATCCCTCCACCCAAAAATTATGAAAAAGACAATTCACCAAGAAGAGTATCTTATATGAATTCAGTAGGATCATGATTTAGGTAGTCAGTCTATAAAAATTAGGGAGTTGAAGATCATCACGAGTTACCTCCATTAAAACAATAGAATCTCACCCAAAATAAATATCATTCAGTACTACCATAAATCTAGAATCGGTGAGATATGAAAATGGGGCCCCCTCATCAATCCCATCCCACTCCCTATAGACAGAAGGCATCCTAGGTAGCGGTACCTCCAAAATTGTGCAATTCTATTGAATCCCTGGTTACTAAAATAGAACCCATGGAAGTTATGTGTGCACCCCTGCATCTCGAGAATAACCTATATCAGAAATTGGGGGATGAAACTTTTCCCCCACCCAATTCCATCAATCCTACCTTCATAACTATTGACGATGCATGACATCCAAATAGCATCTTATAATCGTGGTGTCCCGATGTGGCCTGAAGATGTTCCCTTTAGATTAGTAGGAGGAAACCAATATGATATGGTTTGTAAATACTCTAGTAGGGATAGTCTTTATTTGGTACAACATCCTTATAGAAGGAACCATTCTGGTATGGTAAAACTTTTATAGTTAATTCAATCATCAGTTCAACTAAATGCTAAAGAAAACAATAATTCTCAACCATATAAACTGAAAATAACAAAAAAAATGACAGGATTTTGTAAATCATCACTATATGTAAAGGAATAAAATATTAAATTATTATAACTACCTCACATGAAAATCTACTTTAACTCTATTATCACAATATTTAGGAGGTGCTGTAAAATACTTTGATATTGATGAATTATCAAGGTAGATTATATGAGTTTTCAGAAACTGAATAATGTTTTGAAGATTTCATTTAGTAGGCCTGAGATAAATCTCATCTCATGAATTTGGAACATGGAAAAAATATTTTTAAAGGAATTTTATATAATTTTTACTCTAAAACCAGTATTATTTCCCATTCAAGTACCTAGGAAAGCCCTGAATATCACAAAACCTCCCATTGAGTGGTAAACAAAACAAAATCACACTCAAATAAAATAAAAAGAATATACAGGGCCCATATGATTTAAAGAAGATATTAATAAATTTTACTCCTTCTAAAATGAGTAAGACCCAATTTATTTCCATGAAACCTTGGAAAATAACATACTCAAGCTATTTTTTCCTAGGAAACCCAACGATGTCAACCTCACTGATTGTCCTGACTACTGCCCTTCCCATAAAAGGTTGGGTCATACCATCTCGGATTTATTTATTTTAAATGAATTTATACAAATCATGATTGATTATAGACATGTGATGCTTGAGGAGTCCTCGAACCTGGTGACCTATGTATCCTTCACCCAACTAGAAAAAGAGGGTGAGTGGAAAGAAGTTCTGACATGGCATAGACAAAATATTGAAAATTAGATGACACAAAAGAATGTTGATCCAGCCCATTCCACCCTAAAAGAAAAAAATTTCAAACCCATAATGATCCCATCACATAGGGAGGTGACATTGAATGCACCTCCTAGAGTCAGAAAAAATCATTAGACGTATGAATAGATAGAAGAGGAAAAATTATATCCATCTCTGGCGCAAGCTCTGACTCTTCCAAACATATTTCTTTAATAATATGGAGAATGGGAATCTAAAAACCAAATAGAACCCCCTTCAGATGAATATATCATTTTTGGTTTTTTTTAATATAGTAAACTCTATAAACCCTATCTCTGTTGAGGAATACACCTCTGAGTATGAGTCTATCAAACCTAAATGGGGAGATGGAGGCCAAAGGCGTAGAAGATAAGGATACATGGGATAGTGTGGTCATCGTCAAACCCAATATTTTGGTCACATCCCCACATATGACATATATATAGCTGAGACCTATGTTTGATCACTCCAATAATCCCAATATAAACATGTTAGTATCCCATATCCCCCCAGGAGTCATCCAAGACAATTCATGTTGCATGACATAATAGTAGGGGTGTTATTGTAAGATTAGTCCAGAAAAAGAAGACTGGTGTGACCCCTACCTCTTGAAAAGGATGCTTCGTAGACCTCTTCTCAAGCACCAGGACATTCTACCATGAAGAAAATAACTCTTGAGATGTATAATAGAGAAAAACCCCACCATGGGAAGCTTATAACCTTGGTACAAACATATAAAATTATTAAATAGTGTGAAGTTTTTCTTATCAAAAATATGTATCCTAAATGATCTCCTTCTTTCAAAAGAACTCATAGAGGCACTCATCAAGGACTTTCATAGCCTACGATAGTTTGATTCTAAACTCACTATATTCAAGGATTACTGACTGGATACTAGGCATTCATAATTCCATGTATACATCTCATTCACAAAACATGATCATGAAAAAGTTATATAGAGACATATTAGACCCCTTTATGTTTTTGGAAATCTTGATAATGTCGACATCTAAAGGACTCTGAATGAAATTGGTTATGCAATCAACTTTATCCCAACATGAACCCTTATATGTTTGGTATATATTAAGGGGGACTTATATTCAAACCATTCTGGGGTATGCTAATTGTAAGAAAATGCCACTCGTAAAGATAAAGCTGAAGGATCGGTTTGGGGATCTCCCATATAATGTTGAGTTCTTGGTTATCTAGAAAGAAATAGTATATAATTTATTACTTGGAAGACCTTGTATTCATTTCCATATGGAATTACCTTCAACATTTCATCAATGTTTCAAATACCCCTATGATGGGAAGTTCGGTGCACTATATAGTAATAGTTCCCTCTTTGAGTCTTTCAAATCCATATACATATTGATAGGTTTCTATAAAAGGGAGGGAAAACTACTAATTTTTTATGATAATATTCATTTTTCATCCCTCAATGGCTTGGGGACCACATATTCCAATCCTTGAATTATGATCAATGGATATTATGTTTTACCCATTTACTTAATTGAGTAAGTATACATCATCTCATATGTTCATGCTCCTCTTGTCCCTAGTAACAGAAAACAAGAAAACAATCATATCATAAATCTCTCTATGATGACTCGGGAAATCCAAGATGACATTATCTCATCCCATACCCACTCTTAACTTTATAGTGACAAATATTCCCCCATATTACCCATTATCTCTGAAAATTCTTTTATAGACTCATAGACAGAAGAAGGGGAGGATAAATTAGTAATTCCCCTCTCATATTTGAAGAATGCAAATTCACCACCATCGATGAGCTTAGGAAAGTGAATATGGGTACAACATAATACATGAATACAACATTAATTAGATCATATAGGCCTCTCAAGGAGAAGTAAATATATATTTCATTTTAAAAGTAACATAATTACATGTTCACTTAGAATTATATGGGAATTCGCAGGTTGAACCGCAATATGGTTGCACACCTTCTAGGATTAATTTATGACCATAATGGTTTCAAGAAACATCCAGGACTATCCACCCCTCCCATACTACTAATTTAGAATCATAAGTGAAAAAATTGGTCAAAGATTTTTTTATGGGAAGTGAAATAACTAAAATGGCTCTCCAACATCATCCATGTAAGGAAAAAAGAATAGGAAAATTTGGGTCTGCATCCATTTTAGGTACCTTAATTGACATTATCTAAGGGATGACTTCCCATTATCGATCATAGATAATTTTATATATTAAAAAAATAACTTCAAATATCATTCCTTAATGCATAGGAATTTAGGGTATAATAAAATAAATATATCCCATAAAGACAAGAAGACACCTACTTCATTGCACATCATTGGACCTTTTCATATCAATTCATACCCTTTGGATTAAATAATTTTGGTTCCACATACCAATTATTCATTAATCATATATTAAGGCATTATTGTTATGAATAAAATAACGTTATATCAATGACTTGGTAATAAAATATTGACAATGATGTGATCACAAAATGGATATTTGAAAAAATTATAGCATGTTTATTAACTATACATTAAAGATGAATCCACTAAAGTCCGATTTCTAGGTAACCTTAGTTCAGGTCCTTGGATTTGTTGTGTGACCTTGTGGCATCGAGATCAACCTAGAAAAGACATGTGAAATTATAGCAATGTCTCCCCCTTAAAGTCTCAAATAATTGAGGGGATTTAGGGGAACCTCACTTACATTTGGAATTTCATAGCTAACCTTTCTGGAAAATTCTATCCCTTAACTAAGTTAGTGAAGATGATAGTTACCTACTAATGGGAAGATTATTGTCAATAATCCTTTGATTATATCAATCTGTACTTGTTGCACTGACCAGTCTTGATGCCTATGTTGGATGGAATCTTTCTCACCTTATATGCGATCTTCAGGGAACAATCACTTGGTGGTATCCTCACCTAGAAAAATTATGTGCGGAATGAGAACAATATCTAATAACTCAGTTGAACGATGATTAGTACTAAATCCTGGTATTCATATCTCAAGAAAACCCACCTTTCTATTATCATTATAGTAAAAAATATGAGTCATTTCATGTAGCATCGTAAAGTCTACTTGGTCTCACATATTGAACCACTCAAGTATATACATGGATTCCATATATTGACTAGATGTCTATCTTGACAGACAGTTATTCTGTAATAATATAACATCCTGTTCATGTCACAGAAGCTAATTAAAGGGAAATCTCGAGATAATTTCCTTATGGAACATCCCTCCCTGAAGATCACACAAGTAAACACTAAACTTCTATAAGAAGATTTTTTCTACACCCATGAAACTCCCTAGATATAAGAGATTCATTTTGATAGTTCCTCCCAAATACCTATTGGTAAGAGGATGGAAAACCCAATAAATAATTGGGTTAGTCTAGGTATTATGTTTTTTTTCATAGATAATGATATTTTTTCCTACTCCATATCATTTCCTAAAGGATACATAAATAATGAGGCCAAATAAAAATCCATCATTACTATCTTAGAACTATACCTATAAGTACATATATCCTAACTAAATATCAAAGGGATTATAGAGATGAGATAAAACAAATCAGAGGTTAATATTCCATCAAGAAGGTAGAATTGGTCCCTCTTACAAGTTATGTTAGAGGACTAATGGAAGAGTTCTATTTTGAATCAACATTGAATTATGTTCCTCGATTAAAAAAAAATTCATATAGATTCATTGGCTAATGAAACCATAGTTCTAGCCAATATCGATCATATTGAGGTTGTCTTTCATATCATGAATCTAGGAATGGTTTCATCATCCATTTTATATAACATAGAGGAAATAAATCAGATAAAAACTACCCCAGAGCATGATGAACTGATATCCTCCCCAAGATTGATGGATCCCATTATTGATTAACTCAAAAATGGGACCATCCCATTATATATGGTCAAAAGGGAAAAACTCAATGTCGATTAGAAAACTTCACCCTTCCAGATACTAAAAATGAGTGAAAATACTTATAAATATGATAATTTGATTGTATCCTCCTCATATGAATAGAAAAATGATAGATTCTCACCATCATGGAATATGTTTGTGCATTTTTTGAAGAATCCCATCATTCTAGGACTAGTCTATCCAAAAAAACTATGTGACTTGGTTAGTACAAGAAAATAATGATACCAGACTATGTGGAATTCACCAGATAATTTCATGCATTCCAGATTCATGAAAACTCCATCCATCAACCTCTAGAGTTTATATATAGCTAAATATCCAGGGTCTTTTGTCATATATGGAATATACGTTGAGGGTCCATATCCCCCATCCAAAACTAAGTAGTTTTAGTACATCCTTAATACTATTGAATTATTTCCCAAATTATCCAAATAGATACCCATTAGGGAAGTTAGGATGGCGAATATAATTAAATTCATAAACTTTAAACTCATTTCAATATTTGGATTCCTCTGATGATATTGAGGGAAAATGGATCCATCTTATGTTCTACCAAGTTGATAAAATGTTACCATGAGTACAATATTGAATCACAACATCCATCCCATTATCATGAAGTAGAAAATGAAAAAATAGAGGCCTTTAATAGGACTTCATAAAATATACTCTAGAAGATCGTGGATAAGGACCAGAATCCCTTACCGTATAAGTTCATTCATTGTTTATGAACCTACTGCACCACAACAAATACTACTACACAAGAAATTCCTTATTCATTAATGTACAAAACTAATGAAGTATTTCCCATAGAATTATAGTTTCCCTCACTTTAAATATAAATATATGGATAAATCTTAGATGATGGTCAATTGAAAAATCTACTAGATGAGTTGTAATATCTCAATAAATAATGGCTGCGTACACTACACAACCTCAAATTCCATCTGAATAAGATCACATGATCCTTTAATAGAAATGTTCATATCCAATAATTCCTTCAAGGAAAACTAGTAATAGATCTTAGAACCCCAATGATACTAATAAAACCTTTAAAGATACTACTCAAATGGTAAGGATCTTACATCATATAAAAGTTCTATTCTTATAAATCTTAATCATTATCTATAATGGATAGGGAATGTGTCATTACCCACACAAATGTGAGGCTTCTCAGAAGTAAATTTGATTGATTTAATCCAGAATCTAACGTACCAATCCCATGATGTTAAAATACATGATATGTCCTGGTCACACAATGTGAAACTGCATGATACATCTTGGTCACATGATGTTAAACATCATGATACTTCTTGGTTACATGATATTATATTGCATGATACATCCTTGTTACATTAGGTTAATCTTACATGAAGTTAAGCTATTGGATTCATCCTCATTATATAAGTATAAACTATACAATACATCTTGGTCTCGTACTAGTAAACTTCACGATACATCCTTATTGCATGACATTAAATTGCACGAAAGGTGTCCTAGTAGTAAGACGTTAACCATCACAACACCCATGGTCTAAGTTATATAGACTAAAACTAAAAGAAAGCATATTTTCCTATTCCCAATACATTAAATTGTACAAAAATTTCTTATGTATTTTATGTAAAAAGGTATTCTTACCCTGTGTACCAAGTATAGCATTCCTTGAGGAACCAGAACATGAAGAGTCATTCCTAAAACATGGATTCCTATCATGAGATGATTTTCAAACTGATTGGATAGTGTATAGAGGGATTCATCCCTTCTTTTTTTTATTTCAGGTAACCTTCCCCCATAATGAGCAACATTAAACTGCATGGTTGACTACTCTTCCATTCAACATTACAATGTTCCCATAACTATGTAAAACTTTATTCCAATGAGATGTGTAGAGATTCATGGATCTTATATCTTTTCCCACCCAGAACATGATCCAAAATTTCCCTTTCTTTTCTTTCAATTGCCTCTATGTGGTGATATAACCCATTTTCATTCATTGTTTCTCACACTGTGCATAGACCACGTCAGGTAATTAATTTCAATAAGTGATTCCCTATATGATCAAGACATATCAGTTCATGATAGGGTTATCATGGTTTAGGATGAAAGAACATAAAAGAAAAACTGAATACCCTTACCACATGACATTAAACTATATGGTTGACATATCTTTCATGACAAAAAACTACATGTCGCTATGTTATTCACCCGAGAGGGCCACTATCCTTTCTGTTGGTCTCTCACCACACCTATATTCAATAAATACTTGTGGATTGATTCTTATAACTATAAGATATGTAGTTATTCTTGAATCTCAAATTTTGGGTCCATCCACAATAATCAATGGGAAGATTTCCCCCTCGATGTATGTTTCAGACCTACATTGACTGTTTTAAATTTAGTATATATGTGTGGTTTGATTAATATTAAAATAGGATAAGTTGTCACACCTGAATCTCAAATCCTAGGTATAGATACAATAATCAACTAGAATAGTTCCCCCCTCTATGTATAGTTCAGATCTTTAAGATATTTTTTCATTCGATAACTATTTGTGTCCTAATTACTATTAATGTAGGATACATAGTGATTCTTGGATATCCAATCTAATGTCCAGCAAAAATAATCAACGGGAACAATTCCCCCTATACATATGGGTAAGACCTACAGGGAGTGTTTCCCATTCATGAAATATTTCAAACATTATTTCTGTTACTATAGGATATGTAGTGACATCCGAGCCTCAAATCTTGGGTCCATCGACTATAATCAAATGGAACAATTCCCAAATATAAGTATGGATCATACCTATGATGAGAGTTTCTTGTTCAAAAACTACATGTGGAATTATTTCATCTATCACAATATATGTAGTGACACCTGGATATCCAATTCAGGGTAAAGCTATAATAATCAGCATGACAATTGACCCTATTTTCATATGGTTCATACCTACATTAAGAGTTTCCCATCTAAAATTTGCATGTTTCATGATTCTTTCCATCATAGGATACATAGTGAAGCCCGAATTTCCATTCCAAGGTCCATAATTAATAATCAACAAAAATAAGTCCCTTATGTGTATGGGTAACAGTTGTGTAGAGTTTCCAAACAAAAAATAACATGTGGCTTGATTCCCTCTATTATAGGTTACATTGTGATGCCCAGATCTCCAATCATGGGTTCAACCACTATAATAAATAGGAAAAATTACCCACATACTATATTGGCTATACTTGCATAGAGAGTTTCTCATCCATGAAACATGCATGGATTTATTACTTACATCATATGATACATAGTGATTCTCGGATCATCAATCCAGGATACATTCACAACACATAGAATAATAAATATGAACCCCCTTTCATATGGGATAGACCTATATAGGGAACTATCTTATGTAATTACAGCATGATGTTAAATTTCAAGTAAAAAATCCTTAGCACATGATGGTAAAATGAATGACAGTTGCATCCCCACAACATGACGTTAAAAGTTTTTTGACCATTACCCATCATAATTCCTTATCAAAGGATTGAAAGTGCCTAACCCTAGTCAACAAGTGGATGGGGTGATTCCAATATCTTTTAATCACCTCAACCTATATTTCAAATTTCATGTCTTTAGAACCATAGGTTTCTACAAACCTTTCATGACCAATGGAATGGAAAAGGGATATCTCTATTTGACCATACTAGAGGTGGATCTATATAAGGGCTCTAAACCACTAACCAAAGTAATCTTGGTCTTATAGGATGGGGTTTATAATCCTTGTGATCCCTAACATCAACATGGTGAACCATAGCAATATAGGGAGTTTTTTTCATCCTAGGAAGGATATTCCCATACCATTACTCATGACCTGAAAACCATGATACACTATTTACAACATTTTCATCTCCCGTTCAAAATGGTGTGAGGATTTTGAGTAAAATTTCTCTCACACTAGGTCTACGTTGATCATGACCATAAACTTAATTCACTTGGTCAAATATGTATGATATTAAAAATTATCCTTTTATGGTTCAAATCATAAGACCCTAAAATTTATAGTAAAAGATATATAAAAAATTTCAGAATGAAAACCCAAAAAGGGTGTCATGAGTTAATGTAAAGTATCTACTCGCTAAACTCTCCGTATGTAGCCTTTAGAAAAATTTAATAGTGTAAATAAACAAGTAATAAAGCTCATAAGTCTAAATTTTTTCCCCTTATAAAATCCAATCTATGGTCTTTAGACCCCCTAGTCTAGGAAAAAGTTACAGTTATGATTTTTCACATCCCCATATCATGATAACATCTTCACTGGGTTGTGACACAACTTTTAGGGTTCTCTAAAACATCTTACATATTAAATTTTCCATAAACCACATTAATGTCTTTGAAGTCTGAACTAACACAACTAGTTACTCGAACCAATATCCTTTTATTGGAATCCCATAGATAATGAGATCTGTTTCTCTTGATTATTCTTAGTAGAAAACTCATAACATGTATTGGTTAATTCTATGTTAACCATCTAGGATTTTCTAGAGAATTTTACCCTTCCAAAGTTCTTATTCTTAGGTGATGCTTGGTCCTAGAAAGCACCACCTTAAATCTAGGAGTTATTTCCACAACCACATGGAATGTGGGCTTCTACCACTACCAATGGATGACCTGTACCCACCGAATTACACCTCCAATTAACTAATATATTCATTTACTATGATTGAAAATCCCTATAACTAAACTATTCAAGTGGATTCAAAATTTTCAAAGTTACATGATTGTGTATTTTATCCTTTTCTCGAATTAGGAATGTTATATTCCATTCCAAAACCTTTTTATACCCAAATAACTCGACTCTAAATCCCATGGAAATGGGACTTGAATTCCCAACTAAATGCTAAAATGTCCTTGGTTTCTATGACCCTCCCTCGATATCTTTCTCTCCATTCCCCACTTCATTATATGGACATTTGATTCTTCACAAATTTTTCATGTCCATTGGAAAATAGGAGGTAAACCTCTATTTAACCATGCATGTAATCCCTATGTTCCCATTCATAATGTCCTATGACTAACCAACTAAGTTAATATCCTCCTTTCAAAAAAGGATCTCTAGTCTTCCTCATCCCTAGAAATACCATTGAAGAACTCAGTATCTTATGGTGTTTTGGGCCATCCTCGGCATGTATGATCCATTCCATGTTCATTCATTCAAACTTTTGGATTATTATTTTAGACCAATTGCATACCAACTATCTAGGTGGGATTGGAATCCCTAATATGTTACCACCCACAAATATCATCTTCACAAATCTTTCATGGTCATTGGAAAATAGAGAGGAAACCCTTATTTGACTATCAATGCAATCCCCAGTGGCTCGTGCATAAGGGCCTCTGAACTACTGACCTGAGGCATCTCATACTTTCAATAACGGAACTCTAATCCTCATGAGCCTTGACAACACTATGGTGGAACTCATCACATTATGATTGTTTGGTTCATCCTCAGCCCGTCTTCCCCATTCCATATTCGTCGACCAAAGTCCAAGCTAAAAAACCACGAACTATATCAATATAAGGTTCAAAATAAATGACTATAAACTACTTAATTATAAGGTCTAATAAAAAAGAACTTAAACTATAGTAAAATAAATTTTGAGCTAAAAGACCCTAAACTACAGCAACAGAAAGATTAATCTAGAAGACCAAAAACTAAAACTCCACAATGGTCTAATTTGAAACCATAAGTATCCTATTGGGAGATAAACAGTGATCTATAGGAAGAAAAACCAAAAAAAGGAACCCTGGGAAATAAATAATTCTCTACTCATTATAGATTCACTTTTTTGATCCATGATATACGGATAACTTATAAAATAAGAAATGTTTAAAAATTGTCAGGTTGAAAACCTATAAGAGGGAGGACTGAACAAAATCCAATTCCACAACTATTAAACATTACCCATATAAAAATAAAGGAATCATAGGGAATAAAATAAAAAAAGTTAAAAAAAAACATAGAGGATTCAATATTTTCCATTGAAAAAATTAATCTATTCTCTCTTAGTCCATTTACCCAAGAAAACATTAGAGCATTGTCTCTCTATGAGCCACGCCAAGGGGGAATTCATCATCATTCATATATATTAAAAAGTTTCCTATATTTACCTTAAATCGTATTCCTTTCATTATGACTGAATCCAATTATATCGGAAAGGAGGTGGAATCATTGGCCATTTCTCATGACCAATCCCAAGATGAGCTTCAAAAAGTTAAGCTCAAACCGAACTACCTACATGAGAAGTGGAAGTTGATTGAGATTACCACTCGAGCGATGTTATCTGAGCCACCCTAAGTGTTTTCACCATTGAACACCTTACCCTTAGTTCTTATGGGGGTGTTATAAGGGGTTAAATAATAATAATCTATAACTATTATTATATACACCATTTCTGTATAGACAATATACATTCATTTTATTATTGTTACTTTGTAAATAGTTTTTAATTCAAAAATAGAATTTTTAGTTAATATTCAATTATGAAATATATTTTGATGAGTTAATGGATTTTTTTAATTAAATAATATTTTAAAACAATATTATTACTAAATTTATTTTTATTAAATATAACTTATCGTAAAATTTATAGGAATACAATAATGATTTTTAATTAGTTTTGAAAGTTGTTTTTATCAAAACCCATGAATATAGGTTTTTATTTTAAAAGTAAAATTTCACATATTTAAAAAATTATTTGGATAAAATGAATATTATGTTTTGAATCAGGACATCAAAATTATCCAATGGTGATTTTTTCATAATTTTCTGAGGCAATCAAACTTTTTGGTAAAAATTAAATACCATTTAAATATATAATGTGTTTTATGACATCATAATGACCCAATAGTGATGTAATAAAATACTATAAAAATTATTTTCGGACATTATATGTTTTAAAATTAAAATTATGTGATTTTATTTTGGTTTGATTTATTTTTCAAATCTTTAGTGGACCCTCCAAGACCTATAAAATATTTTAACATTTTAAAATGATTTCCTTGAGAGTGTGAGTCCCCTCCACATAAGAAAGCCTAATATTTTAAGACGTTCAGCCATTTGACTTATAAAATAATATTTTCCACTCCCATTTGGAGAAAAACATGGGCAAAAACCAGTGGTTGGTTTGTGGTTAGGATTAGTTTAATGTGTGGTGATCCAAACCTAAATAATAAAGAATTTCCTCTCTTACCCTATATAAACCCACCCAAGCTCCCACTTCCTCTTCACTCAAAGAATTTGGATATCGACCAAACCATTCCCTAATATCCATAAAATTCTCCCAAGGCACCCCATGATCTCAAAAATACTCTCTCATGCCCCTCTCAAGACTTTGGGATCACGCTTCCAAGTAAGGGATTCCTTCCTTTCTTATTTTATCTTAGTTTCTTAATATTGTTATGCCCTTTTATTTTACAATTGTAAATGTTAGAGTATGTTTTTTCACCTACCACATACCTATTTATGTTTTAATGATGAGAGTCTTCTTTCTCTCTCTTTAATTCCTCTCAAGTACACCTGTTACCATGTCGAAATTCTGTAAGGAATTTCCCTCACCTTATTTACATTCAAGAAATTCATCTGTATTATGAATCTAAAATTCCACTACATATGTTGGGACATGTATCTATATGACCCTCTTACTGTCCATTTATTATATATATTATTATACACCCCTTTCTCTCTTATCAATCATTTTTAATAATTTTTATGTCACGCTGTTATGCTGCCGAAATTGCATAGTGATTTTCCAAGCCAAAGTCATTATGTCGTGAATACCATGCTCATTTCTCTATAATGGGTATTCACCTTTATGAACATATAATTATTGATTATATATTTCATGTATGAATTCTACATTCCTTTATTGTGGAATAAATGATGATCATTAATGATTCTATGTTATATAATCCATGTGGCACACTTATTCATAAAATGAAATGTTTAAGAAGGGTGTGCCCTGATAGCGCTCCAATGCATTGGGTAATGATTAGTATCATGATACATCAAGTGAAATAAATTTTTACTCATCCTAATTAAATTTCAGTTAGGGTTTACTCATTCTCCATGTGCAATGAGCCTTGTCTCATTCAAATAGCATGTTAAGTGTTGTTGCCACATTTCCATGTAATGATAATCAAGTTATATCTTTCTTTTATGTTCATGTTTCTCATATTCTCCATTGATATTCCTATTTACGAACATGTAATGTATTATTCATGTTATGCCTTTTTTCACCCTTACTGGGCTTTATAGCTCACCCTTTTCTTATGCATTTCCTCAGGTTATCCCATGCAATGCTAAGTAGGAGAGAATATAGTGGTATTGTAAAGGAAGTTTTCAATAAAGATGTTTAGTATCATGTTGTATGTCATTATTTAATTTTCATAATCCCCAAATACACTAGACCTATCGATCATATATGTTTTATCAAGTGAATATTTAATTTAATAAGTAATTTTTAAGTGTTTAATAAAGAGAAGAGTTTTTATAGTTGGTATCAAATGATAGGTTTAGTAATTTTTGGGATTAGGATTAAAAAACCTACTGAAAGCCTTAGGGGTAAGAATAAGTATAATAACAAAATCAAAAAAATTGGTGTGTATTGATTAAGTGGTTTATCAAGAAAATTCATCCCTGTCTGGATACAAGCATGTAGAGGCGGCTCTGGCACAGATGTACCTATGAGTGAAAACTTTGACAATGAGTTTCAGGCTTGACCTAGGGTATCCCTGTACACAAAAATGGGTCTTGATGCACTCTTGGTTACTACACTCCCAAGGTATATGCTTTTATAAATTCACAATCATAGTATGAACCATTTTCAAGGAAATAAAAAAATCCCCTCAGAATATATGTCGGGAAGTAGATCATGGATAACATAGATTGAAGCCTATTGAATCATAAGTTAATAAAATAAAATTTATTTAAATGTCATCTCTTTTTGTACTAGGATTATCCTTTATTTGTTACCCCTAAATTTCCATTTATTCTATCCAATGGCCTCTAATAAGAGGACTCAAGCTAACAACCAATGTGAAGATCAATGTGATGATTTTTCTAAAGAGTTTCCCAATCCAATGGGAGTGGGAATCACGAACATTGTCACGATACTCTCTCAATTAACTCGAAATTTGAATAGAACATGGGTCAAGGGGAATGTTCAACCCCCCCCCCCCCAAGAAAGAACAAGTCACAATCGAGAGCTTCATGAGAAAATGTCCTCCTACTTTTAATGGGTCATCTGATCCATCAATCGCCAAAGAGTGGATTAACTCCATTGAAAAGATCTTATTTATCCTTCAATGTTCCGAACAAGAGAAGGTTCTTTTGGCTACTTATCATATGGAATGTGAGGCCGATAAATGGTCTACATTTATCATAAATATGAAGAAAGAAGAGAATATTGAGCTGTTGGAATAGAAGGATTTCCATAAGATGTTTTTTCAATAATTATTTTCTGCACACCCTCTGAGTTAAGATGGATAGGGACTTCATTTCCCTCAAGAAAAACGATGATGAATCCCTCAGAGCATACGAGGAAAACTTCACAAGTCTTGCACGATATTCCTATGCCTTTTTCTTTACCCCCAAATAAAAGGCTGAACACTTACTTGGTGGAATGAAACCCAGACTTCAGAAATCTCTGGCAACCCATGACTTCGATAGCTATGAGTAAATTGTCCAATATGCCCTCAAAGTTGAAATGAGGATCAGAGAATCTTAGGGGTATCATGGGGATCAGAAGCATAAGGTGGAATTTAATCCTAGTGGTATAATGGATAAATTCAATGGTTTTAAGAAAATCTAACACCCCACTTTCCAATGGTGCCAAAAGAAGAACCCCAAAAATTGCCTGAAGGGGATGAGGAAATGCTTTAGGTGTGGAAGAGAAGGGCATCTAGCAATTAATTGCCGACAAAAAAACTTGTGGCTGTGATATAGGAGAGTAATGATTCATTCAACCCACAATATGTTGTTTATTGATTCAAATGCAAAGAAACAGGGCACATTGCAAACCAATGCCCTAAGCCAAGGGTTTTATGAGGCAACCAACAACCTCCAAGGCAGCAAGGGCGATCTTTTTCTATCACTACCACCGAAGTGAACCTCGATAATGAAGTGGTGACTAGTATGCTAGTTATTCATTAAATAATCGAAATCATACTTTTTGATTCTGGTTATATCATTTCTTTTATATCCAGAATGTTTATTCGAACAATCCCAACACCACTAAAATCATGGAAGTAAAGATGTCAGGGAGTACGGAAAATTGGTATATCATTACGTCCCATGAATATAACTCCTCCCCTGTCATAATTTGTGGATTTAACTTCCTAATAAACTTCATCATACTCCCTTTGGATGAATTTGTTTCAATTTTCAACATGGATTGACTTTCCTTATATAGAGATGAAATAAATTTCCATGAGAGGGAAATCACTCTCCTTATGGAGAATCGACCCATGATTCTATACATGTGAAAGGAGGAAGATTTATATTCTTTAGAACCATCATCTCAAGAATAGATATTACTTCCCTATAATCATGAATATCTAGATCAGAATATTAAGTCTAAGGAAGCAACCATCCTTGAAGACATGCCTATTGTGAGGGAATTCACTGAAGTGTTTCTCGAGGAATTGTTTGGTCTTCCTCCTCAAAGAGATGTTAAATTCTCAATTGATCTTCTACCTGGGGAATTGTAAATATCCAAGACTCCATATAAAATGGCTATTTTGGAGCTTCAGGAGCTGAAGAAACAACTACAGGTGAATCTAGATAAAGGGTTTATATTCCCATGTTCTTCACCATGGGGTGTTTGAGTCCTCTTCATCACGAAGAAGGATGGGTCAATGTGCCTTTCCATTGATTATCGTGAGCTCAATAAAATCACAATAATGAAAAAGTATCATATACCACAAATTTATTAATTTTTCGACCAGCTGTATGAAGGACAATGCTTTTCCAAGGTGGATTTTTGGTCAGGATATTACCATGTAAAGGTGAAGGAGGAGGATATCCCCAAGAAAATGTTTCTTACAAGGTACAAGCTCTATGAATTCATATTAATGCCTTTCATACTCACTAATTCTCTAGAACTCTTCATGGACATGATGAATAGAGTCTTTAGATTTTACCTTGAAAAAATTGGTGTTGTCTTTATAGATGATATTGAAATATACTCCAACCCCAAGGAGGAGCATGAGGAGCATCTATTCATTTTACTAGAGACCTTTCTAAATGATAAGCTCTATGAAAAATATTGAAAGTGTGAGTTATGGTTTAAGTGAGTCTCATTCTTGGGTTATATCATCACAAGCAACATGATATTTGTGGATCCAACCAAGACAGCTGTAATTGAGGGATGGTTGAAGCCAACATCAGTGACATATATCTGTAGATTCCTATGGTTAGTGGGATATTATCACCGATTTGTGATAAATTTATCATGATTGTATAGACCTTTTACAAAGTTAACACGGAAGGAAGTATAGTATCCTCAGAGTGATTAATGTAAAGAGAGCATCAAAGACTTGAAAAGAAAGCTTATTATTGCGTTGGTTCTCATATTACCCACAAGTAGAAAACTTTTTGTGGTATTTAATGATGCTTCGAAGAAGGGACTCAGTTGTGAATTGATGCAGAATGAAAAATTCATTGCATATGCTTCAATGAAATTGAAATTTCATGATAAAAACTATCCAACACATGATCTAGAGTTTTCTATAGTAATCTTCACTTTGAAAATTTTGTGACATTACATCTTTGGGGAGAAGTGTGAAATTTATACGGACCAAAAAATCCTCAAGTATATATTCGCACAGAAATACATAAACATGCACCAACAAAGATGGTTAGAGATGATCAAGGACTATGAATTCCCAATCCATTACCACCCTGGTATTGTAAACAATGTGGTAGATGCTCTATGTAGAAAGGACCCAGTGATTATATCATTGATGATAATTTAAAAGGATCCAATATTCCTTGATTTCATGAAGATGAACATGGGAATCATAAAGAAGGGAACATCATCAATACTTTCAGAAATGATTTCTCAATCGTCTCTTTTGTAATGGTTAAAGGATGCTCAAAAGGATGATGTGGGAATTCATAAGAAGTATGAATATATAAGAGATAGGGAAATCCTCGGAGTTCAATTTTAATGAAGAATGAATTGTGAGATCTTGGTCAAGACTATGTGTTCCATCGAATCTGGAGTAAAATAAGGAACTTTTGGATGATTCACATATCTAAAATTTCTCTATTCAACCAGGAAACACAAAGATGTATCAAGATCTCTGGAAGAATTATTAGAGGTATAACATGAAGAAGGATATCACTGATTATACATCAAAGTGCCTCCTATGTCAGCAAGTGAAGGCAGAGAGACAGAAGTCTAAGGGGATGATGAAACCATTACACATACCAGCATGGAAATGGGAGAACGTCCCTATGGACTTTGGCACCAGACATCTGAATACATCAAAAGGAATCAATGCTATTTGGCCTTTTGCGGATCATCTTATGAAGACTGCACACTTCATTTCAATTCGGGAGGATTTCTCACTAGATCAACAGGCATGGATATAAATAAGAGACGTGGTAAGGTAGCATGGAGTACCGAAATCTATTGTATCTGATTGAGATTGAAGATTCACCTCTATGTTTTGGAATAGTATTCAACATGCTATGGATATTGAGCTGAACTTCAGCATAGATTATCATCCTAAAACTGATAGCCAATCTGAGCGGACTATCCAAACACTTGAGGACATGTTGAGAGCATTCTCAATGGATATAAAAGGAGTATGGGATCAACATGTTCCTCTAGTTGAGTTCTCTTACAAAAAAAGTTTCCACTCAAGTGTCCAAAGAGATCCTTATGAAGCCCTGAATGGGAATAAGTGCAGAATAACTGCATGTTGGGATAAAGTTGGGGAGATAAAACTCCTAGGTCTAGAAATGGTCGAAGAAATGTTCGAGAAGGTAAATACCGTCCAATATCACATTAAACCTACTCAGAGTAGACAAAAGATCTATGCTGATAATCATTGATTACACCTAGAGTTTGATGTGGGAGACATGGTATTCCTCTACATAACAATGTGGAAAAGAGTTATGAGATTTGGGAAGAAGGGAATGCATAGTCCAAGGTATATCATCCCTTTTGAGATCCTTGATCGCATTGGAGTAGTGGCCTATAGACTAGCACTGCCCCCAATCCTATCTCAAGTACATGATGTATTCCATGTATCACTCTTGAGGAAGTTCATGCCCGACCCACTACATATACCAAATCCATAGGTTGTACCATTGGAGAGTAACCTCTCCTATGAAGAGAAGCCGATGAAGATCTTATATCATAGGTAAAAAGTTATACAAAATAAGAAAATGCCCCTCGCCTAGGTGTTGTGGCGAAACCAAATGTTTAAATAGGTAACATGGGAATTAGAGGAAGTGATGAAGCAGAGTTACCCTCATCTTTTTAGTGTGGGAAAAGGGAATTTTGAGGGAAAAATTTCTTATGGGGGAATATTGTAACGACCCAAACTTTTATTAATGAAAAATTATCTCGATCCAATTAAATGTCTTATTATGTATAATGGTTATATAAAACATATGCACTTCTTTTTTTATATATTTTTGGATTTTAAAATACCGTTAAGAATTTTGATAGTTGCTAATATATTTGTTAAACAGTGATCAAATGATTAGTATAAATATAGGGCTTTGAAAAATACAATTTAAATAGAAAAAGGATGTGATGGTCTCATCTTGTATACTTTCCCCATATGAATCCCATTTGTTGGAGCATGGAAAGGAGGTGGATTCATTGGGATTCTCTCTTGAACAAGCCCAAGCTGAGCTTCAACACTTTAATCTCAAATAAAACCACCTACGTGAGAAGTGGAAGTTGATAGAGATTCCCACCTGAGCGATGTTATCCGAGCCACCCCAAGAGTCTGTCACCATCGCAAACCATACCCTTAGGTATTCTGCATGTTTTATAAGGGGCTATTTAATGAGACAATAGAACTATTTTTTGTACATTATTTTTTAATAGAGAATATACATTCATTTTATAAGTGTTACATTGTAAATAGTTTTTAATAAAAAAATATAATTTTTAGTTAATATTCAATTAAGAAATATATTTTGATGAATTAATTTATTTTTTTGAATTAAATAATATTTTAAGAAATTATTACTACTAAATTAATTTTTATTAAAAAAATTATCATATAAATTTTATGAATAAAATAGTGATTTTTAATAAGTTATAAAATTAGTTTTTATCAAAACCCATGAATTCTCGATAAATGTCAGTTTTTATTATCAAAGTAAAAATTAACATATTTAAAAATTATTTAGGTAAAATGAATATAATTTTTGGAATAAAGATTTCGAAATTATCCAATCGTGAATTTTTCATAATTTTCTGAGAGAGTCGAATTTTTGGGTAAAAATTAAATATCGTTTAAATATATAAGGTGTTTTATGACATCATAATGACCCAATAGTTAAGTAATAAAATGATATAAATATTATTTTAATCCAATATATGTTTAAACATTAAAATAATGTGATTTTAGTTTTGATTTATTTATTTTACAAAGCCTTAGTGGACCCTCCAATACATATAAAACATTTTAACATTTTAAAATGATATCCTTGAGAGTGTGACTCACCTACACATATGGAAGACCAACATTTTAAGAAGATCGACCATTGTACTTATAAAATAATTTCTTACACTCCACTTTTGAAAAAACCATGGGCGGGTTTGTGTTTTGGATTAGTTTAATGTGTTGAGACCCAAACCTAAATAATAAATAATTCCTTTTCCCCTCCTATATAAACCCACCCAAGCTCCCACTTACACTTCACTAAAAGACTTTTAAGAAAGACCAAACACTACCCTAATCTCGATATAATCCTCCCATGTTAACGCAAACTCTCAATAACCCTCTCTCAATCCCCGCCCAAGCCTTTGGAATCACACTTCCAAATAAGGGATTCCTTCCTTTTTCATTTTATCCAAGTTTCTTAATATTGTTATGCCCTTTTATTTTCAATTATAAATGTTGGGGTATGGTTTTCAACCTCACCCATACTTCCATATTTATGTTTTAATGAGGATATTCCCCTTTCTCTCTAATTAATGCCTCCCATGTAAACCCATTACAATGACAAAATTCAGTAAGGAATTTTTCCCTACATATTTACAGCAATTCTTTTGTATTATGAATCTAAAATTCCATTGCATATATTAGTAAATTTATCTATTTGAACACCTTACTTTAAATTTAATTTACATATGATGATACACCCATTTCTCTCTCGTCAAATTTTTTTATAATTCTTGTGTCACGTCGTTGTGCAGCTGAAATTGCACCACGATTTTCCAAGCCAATGTCATTGTGTCGTGAATACCATGTATATTTATCTACCAAGGGTATTCACATTTATTAACATTTACTAATTTATTATATAGTTTCATTTATGAATTCCACATTCCTTTATCATGGAATAAATGATGATCTTTAATGATTCCATGTGGCACACTTATGCATGAAATGAAATGTTTTAGAAGGTTGTGCCCTGATAGCGCCCCAATGCATTGGGTAAAGATTAGTATCATGATACGATAAGTTAAATAAGGGTTTAATCATGATAATTTGAGTGAAATTATGGTTTACTCGTGCTCCATGTTCAATGAGCCTTGTCTCATGCTATTACCATGTTAAGTGTTGTGGCCACATTTCCATGTTATGATAATCATGTTATATCATGCCTTTATGTTCATGTTTCTCTTATGATCTATTGATATAATTATTTTCTAATATGTATTGTATTATTTATGTTATAACTTTTTTACGCTCTTACTGGGCTTTATATATCACCCTTTTCTTATTCATGTCCTTAGTTTATCCCATTAAATATTAATTATGATGGAATGTAGTGGTCATGTAAAGTAAATTTTCAATAAAGATGTTGTGTTTCATTTTTTAAGTCATTATGTAATTTTCATAAGCCCCAAATACACTAGACCTCTTGAACTTATTTTTTGTATCAATTGAATATTTTATGTAATAAGCCACGTTTTAGCGTGTAATAACAATCAGGGTTGTTATAAAAATTATTTAAACTTGTATTCTATGTTCATATCTTCACTTCCCACCTTTGTTCTCCACCGCGGAATCCTTGTTTTGTGTTATTCAAGATGAGTTTTCAAATTTATCATTACCTATTTTTATATAAAGTTTTATTAACCCTTTTATAATTTTGGTTTTAATAAAACAATTTTAAAATTTCAATCCCTTGATTTACATTTGAAAGTTCAAATTGTGAGGATGCAATTTATGGAAGTTGGTTAGAATGTAACACCCTAAGATATTAACAGAGTAAAATTATGATGGAATTATTTTATTACTAGAAATAAAAATATGAAAAACCTCGGAGTATATGGTATATTTATTTTAAAAAAAATCAATCTCTTTGATAGCTTGTGATATACTCAACACCAGCTTTAATCAAAACACAATACTCTATTAAAAAATTATTATTTAAACTGTGACCATTATACCATATATGTTAAGTTGTTCGGTGTGAATAATACTATATAATTTATGAAAATTTATTTTTTACATATTTTCAATAGTTATATATTTTTTATAAAAAAATTAATAATCATTTGAAATAAAAATAATTGTTTTCAGAAAAACTGTGTTTTTATAAAAGACGGTTTAGCCACGATTTGCACGCATAATTTAAAATTAAATTTTTCTTCAACTTTAAAAAATTTAATGGATAAAATTATTATTTTTATATAATTATATAAAAAATTTCTTAGGGTGATTTTTTTGTTTTCTTTTAAAAAGTTTCATTTTTCAAGGAATAGTGAAAAATACTGATATGTTTTAAAACTGCCTTTCTGTTTAATTAATTTTCATTGTAAATTATATATAAAATTGTTTTAAAGTAAAATTACTTCATTTATATTAAAATTTAACTATTTTAGGTAATTTTAATCAATTTCATAATGAATTCTAATTTTAAAACCATCTATACTTCTGAGCATTTTAATATTGAAAACTAGCTTTTTCATCGAATCTATGGGTATAATTTTAAATTGGATTCTACAAATATTAGAAATTTACTATGGGAGAATAGATTCAATATTTTTAATCATTATAATTTAAATTATATTATAAGTTCAACATAATATTTTACCATAATGAATAATAAAAAGAGTACAAATTCATTATCGTGATTAAGGTAAAAATTTGTATACATTGGGGTTAAACTAAGAAGATAAAGGTTGAAATGACCTAAAAATTGTCCAAAAACCATTATATGGATATGTTTTAATTTTAAAACCTATTATGTTCAATAATTACACATTTATTAGTCTTCTATATTGATTAAAACCTAGTTTTAATTGATTTTTTTTCGAAAATTCCATGTGTCTCCTCTACCCCACTAATAAAACGATGCCCACTCTCCTCCTATGTCCACATTTACAAAGTACATTGGTTCCATAAATATCTAAAAATAATATGTTAAAAACTAACCTTAAAACATAATATATTTTTTTTCTTAAAAATCCATCATCGTAAGTCTTTTGGTGTAAACCTAATGAAGTTGTCCAAAGAAGAGATATGCTCTTAAATAAGCTTTTTCATTTTTTTATTATTACACCTCCCTAAAATATTATTAAAACCTGATTATATAATTACCTTAGTATATTAAATATACATATATGTTTTTATGTTAAGGTAATGATCTATATCTATCTCCTCTACCGTCAAATTTTTAAAAACCTGTCTATCATCCGTACAATGGACTAACGCCACGCAAACCAATGTAATTGATATTCCATAACCACCTTTAAATGATAGATATAATGATGAAATTAATAAATGTATGCGATATTTATGATATTATTTTAATTATATAAATTTAATATCAGATATACCTTCTTTCATTCCATTATGTTTATAATATGATAACTTTGTTCATATGTATGGAGGACTATCATATAATGAAGAGATGTGATTCATTTTTAACATAGTATTTACATGGTAGGTGATATGAAAAAATATATAGAATATATATTATATATATGAAATTTTATTGATTTATAAAAATTATTATAACACATGCTTCCATACCCTTTGACCCATTAAGGAAATGATAACGTCGTTCAGGCGTACGTAAGACCTACCATCTCCACAGAGTGATGTGATTCATTTTCCTTGTTCAAATTCAAATAATGATTATAAAAACCTATCTAATGAAATAAAAAATTATATTTTTAATATTTAAATAATTATTTACATTATTTAACTATATAATATTCACAAGAACACTAACTTTCATGACAATACACGCATAAGAAAACAAGGCAATTGACAACTGAAACAATGAAAATAATGAAGTATTATTAACAGATAGGTGGTAATATGTCACAAGGGGATAATATATGATGTTATAAATATCAATATGGTTATTTTATTAATTAATTACATTATTAAAACCAATATACATGAGTGTAAATAATGTTCAATCAAAAGAAAGCAAGAGGTTGGGGACTTCATCTCAATTTCTCTTTAGTGAGGCATATTATAATTCTATGTATATAATTTATTTTATATTATGTATATATTAACCCATTTTAATTTAATATCATGAATAATTCATTATTATTATTATTATTATTTGTTTTAATTTTAATTATTTCATTTATGGTTATTCAGAATTCAAAATTACCAAGTTGTAAAAACAATTGTAGCTCAATTTGTTTTCATTGGATATATTACTTATTCATTTTATTTTCCAATCTAAGATTATGTGTGTAAAGACTTTTTAAAATATTATTTTACATTTACACTTTCTGTATATGGATTCTAATTTGATACACATAATATATTCATTGATTAATTTTTATTTCAACATTATGATCTCTGTAAGGGTATATTTCATAATCAGATTTCAATCGAGATTGTTTATGCATCAATTAGATTGAATGAAAATAATCTAATTATTTTCTAATAAAAAATTATTATCTTTTTTCCTATAGTTATTCATGAATTTCTCATGAAAAAATAACACATTCATCTCTTTGGGGCTCAAACTAATTGATAAGTTTTCTTAATAAAATCGAACTTCATCACTCTCTTATATCGAAAATACTTTTCTTATAAAACCATGTTTTCTAAAAATGTTTTCAAAACTATTTTTCACATTATCCTAATTATTTTTTAAAGACGTTTTTTCACACATTTTAATTTTTATAAAGAAAATATTTAAATGAATCTTCATGTCATTTTCCTAACAATGCTCATTTTTCATTCACTGAAAATACGAAAAGAATCTTTATTTTAACATGTAAGTCATGTATAGAATATATCCCATTCATGAAAAATAAATTTTTTAAATATTATATTATTATTTTTAAAGTTTATTTTCATATAAAACTATTTTTAAAATATTTTTTGAACTATTAGATTTAAAAACAAGACTTTGAAATTAATAAATATTATTTTCCATAAGAATGTTTTGAATGTCATTTGTTTGGTATTTCAATTAATCAATTACTAAAACACTTTAATTTAATTATTAAACACTAGAGATATATTATATTTATACCATTATAATTATATATTTTGATTATTTGTAATCAGTTTGACCTTGGAATGTTTTTCAAATTCTCTTTCTCGATAAATTTTGGTAATCATTATGTTTCCTGTAAAATATTCACTTTCTAATCATCATTCAATATTAAATATCCCTTAAATATTGATATTATTTATCATGGATATAATCATTACTTAAACCATATATCATTTGAATATGAAGTATTTTACTTTGAAAGTAATATGATTTACTAGAAAAATTATTGTTAATCTATATTCCTTACTTGATACAGAACTTCTTTGATAAGGAATATTCTTCATGAACTAAATAGATCAATGATATAAGAGGAATTATTTGGAAATTATTTTTCTGTTGGTTCCCAATTAAAGATATCACCTTGATTTATCAATAGTATTACAAGATGGATTAGTTGTCTAGACTTCATTAAAATGGTTTCTGGTATTCCTACCCATTAGTTTTAAATTGTCTAGTTAATGTTATTAACAATAGACATATCATGATTCTTAAGATCATGACATCCTATAATTAATAATTATCTTCATTAATAATTAAGTTATTATTATAAAAGATATTTTTTAAATGATATTTTTTAAATGATTTTATCTATGGATTACATTCATTCCCAGTTTATTGAATAAATGAGATGTGTTTTAATTATTTACCTTCTTAAATCGATTATGCCTTATAAAATCATGATTGTAAAAAAAATTAAATGTAATGTGTATTAATTTATTTAACTTTTCATGTTTATAATTCTTATAGATTCATGATATATTTTTAAGTACTCAACCCTTTCTGAAAATTTATATTCACCCTTATTTGTTTCCATTCCCATACATCCCATAAATATACTCTAAATGATATAAAAGGATATCCTGGAAGGGATAATTATATTATAAAAAATTATTTTATAATTTTTGTATTCAAATATAATATAGGAATCATATATTTATTTGGTTTACCAATACTACTAAATTATTTTCTCCTTCGAGATGTGATTCCTTTTATGTTATTCTAGTGTAATAAAGTGTACACTGACTTTGAGCTATTGGGGTCAGGTTCTTTACATGAAAATTAAAATATTTGATATCATTAAGCAATAATAGTATATATTCATTGATTATGTTTTCAAACTAGTTAATAAAGTGGGAAGCCTACAAAAAATTGGAAAGGTTAATAGACCCTAATATTTTCTCAAAATTTTAACATGGTCGAATTCCCAAAGTTCCGTTCAACCAATAGGGAATTATAAAATGAATATTCCACCTTAATTTTCTTCCAAAATAAAGGTTAAGTTTGAGATATCCCTTCTAATTACTCATATTCCTGATATGAAGTGATCCAACTACATTAGGAATTGGAACATATCTTGTGAAAACCTAATGAAATTGAAGTTCTCTTGGAATAGAGTAATACTTTATCCTTATTATCAACCATGTATAACAAAAATATGTGATTTTGTGTGTGTTGATAATCAATTATAATACATGTAGTGATGGTTAATGGAACTACCCACTATATTTTATATTACTGTTAGAGTGGCTAGTCTATCTGGAAGTCATGTCTAATAATGGAGTTTTTAATGGAAGTGTATATAAATAGAGTATTGTTGTAAATTCATCTGTGTTGTGCTATTTTTTGAGTGATTTTATTAATTTGATTATCATTTATTGAGAATCACTTGATAATATCTGAAATTATCTTGAACATATAATTCTGTAAAAATAGAAAGATATAGATCCATGAATGGAGATTAAAACATATGTGAATCCTTACATAAGATAATATGGAATTTGGAGAACCACATAATGTGATTACCAAAATAAGCTACCACATAAATGGATACCTTATATAAATATCCACAATTTAAGAGGATTCGTCATTTAAAAATATATTTCTGGTGATTAAAACTTGTGTATATATGTAATGGTGATCACATAAAGAGATTCGTTATTTGAATTCTAGAATGAATATTTTCAATAAAAATGAATCCAAAATATATATTATGATACGTTATTCTCTTATGAAAACAAGTTAATTGTTTACATAAATAATGATTAAATATTAGACAGTGGATCTGGTAAAAAATCCTAAACTGAATGATGGGACCTCTATTCCAAAAAAAATTCTTACACTTCATTAGGTGTTCCATGAAACTTTTCATTACTAGGTGGAATATACTAAAGAAACTTAGTTGATGTGTATTTTATGGAATATATAGTTTCAATATTCAAATATTTCATGGATTTTTAATTATTGATTCTTCATGTAACAACCTTTGTTTTTGGTAAGTAACCATTTCTTTATGTTTTTAAGTATATAATGTATATGGGTTAATTTTGGAAGAGTTTTTATTTTTTTATAATTGGGTTTTTTGGGATAAAGGGAAGGCACATGGGTAACACACAGTTTGTACAAATCCTACGATAGCTAAGGAGAAATAGCGAGGTTTGGGAAGTTTGAGGGGTGGCTTTAGCATGGTTGGAACACGGTTTTGGAGATTGTGTGAGGAGATCATGAAAAGGGACATCTTTGAAGAAGTTTCTAACACACAGTTAGCATATAGTTTGTCTAATTGTACGATTAAACCATGCATGGGTCAAAACCACCTCTTTAAAAAGTGGATTGAATGAGTTTTTTTCCTTTAACTGTCTTTTTTCCCTTCTATGCTGCCCTAACTCAATGTTTTTATTCTCTAAAGGCCAAGGAAGGTTCTTCCATTTATCTGAAGGCGATCCATAGGCCTCACATGTTGATTAGAATCTGGTTTCTCTCAAAAGTTGTTCGTTCTTCATCATTCTTGAAGTATTTATTAGAACTAATCCACCCCCTCTTTTCAGTTTCTTAGATCTACTCTCATTGTGTGTATTACTATGGTTGTGGATTCCAAATAAGTTAATATTTTTTCTTTTTTGTGATAGGTGAAGAGATCTAAGGTGGGTTCATATAGATTTAACCCGGTTTTGTTGGCATTCTTTATCCGTTTATCATTTTCTCCAAAAATATCAAGGCATATCGATTCACCCTTGACCCATATTAATATAATTGATTCTTTTAGTTTCAAGTTAATTGAGTTTCATGAAATTTAATATTAAATTGTTGTGAAAAGTGTAGTATAAATCCTCTTTATTGATGATTTATGGTTTTTGGTGAAATTGTGAAATTGTGGTGAATTATTGTGTAAAGTGATTTGCTTATTTGATTTTAAAATGGTGAATTTGAAATATGTCTTGGCCGGATTTGTGAAATGGATTTTTGTATAATGGGTTTTCAGTAGATGATTTTTTTATTGAAATTATTTTTGGCATTTTGGTTATAGAAATGGTATTGGGAATACTTGTGTGTGTATTCATATTACATTTATGAGGATTGGTTGAAATATGACCTTGTTCTTAGTGCCAAAAGTGTAATGGCACATGGGACATAATTATCATGTGATCGCTAGTAGATTGATGATATGCCTCTCATGAGTATGGAACTATCATAACTAAGCATGCATTATTGGTGGTGTAAATATGTTAAGTAAATTGGTAAATCCAAGTGGAGCTTGTGGAATGGTTTTAAAGGATGGATTGGTCATTTTATTGAAAATATATTGCTGGAAAATTGTTTATATAGAAAATGTTTATATTGAGTTGCAGAATATTTTAGAAGTTGTTTATATTTAGTTATAAATTTTTTTATATAAGTGATGCTAACTCTTCTATCATACTAGAATGAGTAGGGAAGTAATTTGGGAACACCTACTATGTTTTAGTACTCACCCCTGCATTTGGAACTTTGGTGATTTTATAGATGTCATCTACCAGGACATGGGAAAAGGTAATGTATCGCATGTTTAGCACTACTTCGTGATACTTGGGATTTCTGGTGATGTTGGAGCATAGATATTGTGGAGCAAAAACTCGTGTGATCGTCGTGGTGTTTTATTATTTTATCTTAATTTGTTTACTTTGATGTTGTAGTCTTCTATTGTGGCACTTTTTTGAGTATTATTTTGATATAAGAAATGTTGAGTTATCTTTCATGGTTATCATGAATCATATAATTGTGTGTTTAGTTATGTTTATTTGGTTAGTTTTGTTATCATTAAAGTCTAAATCATCCCCCATATGTGTTGAAACCATTTGGAATTTATTTCCAGTATTTGGAGTCTTGGGGATGTCTTTGAAGGCCTATTATCATCCTTTTGCATTCTCAAGTCAATGAGGAGAAGAATGAAGGTTACAAATTTTATCAGTTTTTTCTATCCAAAACCAGTTTTGACACAAATTATATTATTTTTGTTCGGTCCAAAAGCTTTTTTGAGGTAAATGGTATCAGCTTGTTCTTTTCCTTATAGAACTAGTAGTCATCAGTTTTCTTGATTAAGAGTTGAATTCATTCTTTCCTATTCTTTAGGTTAGAATCAGAGAAAGGATTAGGATTTTCATGACTTGAAATTTAGATCATAAAAAGAAGTAGTTGTCCTTTTTATGTTTAAATTCATGTTAATGGGGTTTTGGGTACAAAAGTGTTTCATAAACCCTTATAAGATATTGGAATCTCATTTTCATGGGCTTAGCCAATGAGACAAGAATCACATGAATTAGAGGAATTACTTCCCACAAGGATTTAATATTTCATTTTTAGTAATGATAAAAGATTTGATGCAATGTTTTGATTTTTGAAAAAAATGTTTCATTTTTTTTCAAACCAAATACTTTGAAGGGAGCATAGTTGGTATATATTGAAAATGGTTTTATTTTAAAAAGAAAGTTACATGATTACAAAAGAGGTTGAATGTGAAAAAATTTTGTATTTAGAATGAAATATTGTGATAGTTGATGTGGTAGAATTTGAAATGCTAAGCCTTCAGTTTGTAGAGAGTGAGAATTACAGAGTTTGTGGTTTGTTTAGAAAATGGAACCTAATAGGCATCGTTGAAATCAACCAGAAGGAGCTACAGAGAATGTGGTTGCACATGAACCAGAGGTGAACCAAGAGCTGGTTCAGAGTATCATCTAAGCATTTCAAGATGTGGAAACATTGAACCATAGGGATGATCCATGACAAGTGGGTCATTATATCCAGTTCTAGAAATAGAATCCACCCATCTTCTGGGGTGATTCCAAACCAAAAAAATCTGAGGTGTGGCTGAAAAGGTTGAATCATATCTTAGATTTCATTAGTACACCCACAGAGTTGAAAGTCAGTTTAGAAATGTATATACTTGAGGATCTTTCATGCCAATGGTGGGATCTAGTGGTGTAGGAACGAGTAGATCAAGGACTTATTTGGTATTATTTTGAAGAATTTGTCCACAAAATATTATATCATCACATGTTCAAGATTCAAACGATGATGGAATTATTCCGCCTAAATCAGGAAAATTTCTCTATCACTGAGTATGTGGGTAAATTCTCGAATATAGTTTGTTTTTCACTTGGGGTTTTTTCTAGTGAATCTTTAAAGGAATGCATATTTGAATCAGGTCCAAAACAAGAGATTCACTCGAAGATAGTTATACTCTCCATTACAGACTGTACAGATATGTTGAATAGAGAAACAGTGGATAAAATGGACATATCAGGAGGTAGTTAAGGAGGAATTACCGTGATACCCATGGGAAATGGTGGGAACTCTAATTATTTGAGTAAGAGGAAGTGTGAAACCTTCTTATATGGTGGAAGTGAAAATCAAAATCATACATCTGGATCAGGGAATCTTAGTCTGAGACCCATGACAAAGAAATAATGTTTCCAATGTGGCTTCTTTGACCACATGAATTGATAGTGTATAGCACCAACAAGAAAATTCTAAATATGCAACAAGATGGTACATCATAAGAACTATTGTTACAGTGCTCCAAGGTTAGGTTCTTTATAAACTTCTCAGGTGTAGAAATCATTGTCTGCTTTAATGAGGAAATGATTGCAGAATCAATCTCATTAGTAGAACCGATCTAGCCATAGTTATTCTAGGAATACCATGACACCATAGAAATTCAAATATAAGCTACGAAATAATGATCTTAGTGCAGAAATGAAATCATTATATGTAGTTTCATAGATGAATATAAATGATTATGTTAGACCATCTATGATGAGAGGTACAGTTCTTTTGAATTATACCCTTATGCAAGTACATTTTAATAATGGCGTATCGTATTCCTACATTGCTTCTGGTGTTGTTTATTTTCTATGTTTAAAACTTGAGATGATTCCTTCTATGATAAAACATTTAAATCTCATTTACCAAAGAGAATGTCAAGTCTTTCTGTGTAGAGCAGGCTCTAAAAATATTAATGGAGTTGAACTGAAATGGGACTTCTCTGTGTTGGAGATGGCTGTATATGATGTAATCTTGGTTATGGATTAGTTGACAATGTACAAGGCTCACATAGAATGTTATATAATAACTGTTAGTTCCACAATTGAGGATGGTGTTGAGCATCTCTTCAAAGGACAATGGTTTGTAAAGATAAGTGCAAAGGGAAAACTAGAAGCAGTAGTGGGAAAAATAAGTTACCAGTTGGTGGAATTGACTTTTTCATCAATAGAATAGTTAAAGGGGAACATTGTTCCAGTAGTAATGGATTAACTCGCATATTCCTTTCCCAAGAACTTCTCAGGGTTACCACTAGTAAGGGAAGTGGAGTTTACGATTTATCTCTTTCTAGAGACATGCCCTATCTCACTTCCATCTTATAGAATGTCCCCAAAAACAATTAAAGGAACTAAAAGTACATTTAAAAGAGATATAATTCAAGGGTATCATTTATCCGAGCACATCTTCATGAGAATAACCAGTCTTGTTTGTGAATAATGCAGATGAAACTCTAAGGATTTACTTTATCTCATGAATATGGGTTGATTGTGTTTAAATGGAAAATATCTCATCATCATAATATGTTCATAGGTTTTAATTAAAAAGGGTTAAAATGTTAAAATAAAAAATTCAAAGTAACTTTTATACGAATATTCACCCCCTGCCCCACAAAGGGTTTTTGTACGATCCATCAGGAATCTAAAGAAATGTTATTTTAAATTATATATGAATATCTTAAAAGGATATGTTAAAAGTAAATATGAACATGAATCCTTTATTTTTCGCAAATATATATCAAAATAGGCTATTGAGATATGTTTTGATTATAATTTGAAATGGATCGCATTGGCTTTACTATATCTCAGCATTTGATAGTTTATAGCAAAGGTAAAGGAGTTTATAGTTCAAATGTAAATTGAATTCCACGTGATGATATGATGTTTGAACATTTATATGTTTCAAAAAACATTGAGTGGTTCAACCATATATATCACTGCATATTTTTGGATTGAAGTCATGTTAATAAAAAATAAATAAAAATTTGTGGAATAATGAACATGATATTACAATTGTTTCATGGTTCAAAAAAATTTAAACACTAATTTTTCTACATAAAAACATTTAAAGGATTGTATTTAGACCATGCATTAATGTGATCACATGGTATGATTTTCATATTAATGGTATCGGATTTTAAACAATCAGTTAGGATGATAAGATAACCATTTAAAATATAGGGGTAATGGTTTCTGTTGAAGAATTACATTTTTTGAGTAAAAATATAAAACCTAGATATTTTTATCAACAAAATGTTCTGGAGATATTTAGAATATATAATATATTGATTTTACAAAATTTAGAGTAATAATGTTCAACTGTATCTATGTTTTTGATTAAATAATTTGAAACATTATTATTAAGGACTTAAACTCATCAATTTGAATATATAGGGTTACATAGAAAAAATATTTATCATGGAGGCACATGTGAAGAATATATTTTTATGTTATTGACCCATAAAATTATTAGATTCCCAATTTTATCAAGGAAAAATATTCATTTTTGTGTTGAGAAAATTAATGATGTTTTGGTCATTAGTGATCTGTATTCAACTATTACATGATTACCTAACGATAAAGATTACTATGATGTAGACATGTTCCATTATATGTAAAATGATCAATTTTAAGAGATATATGAAAACACTATCTTTCTATCCTAATTAATTTTTAAATTTTATACTTTCTTTTTTTATATTCGTATATATGAAAAAAAAACTCTACTGTTTTCAACATGGATTCTAAAATCTAAATATGTTTATCATTTATATCTATTTTTGTTAAATTTTATATTCATTAGTTTTAGTTAAAAATTGTTTGAAGAATCCTAACATCAATACTTTTTTTGTGATATTTACACATATAAAAACACTTATTTAACTTGTATATTTAAATATATAGATGATGATAGTATTTTATATTTTTCAATTTATTTTTTATTTATATGTTTTAGTTACAACTATTTTAACAAGAAAAAATCATATTTTTTAATATACACTTGTAATGACACTATATTTTCACAAGGATATTTTTTATTCTTCATTTTTATATATTCATTTTTCTTATACTCTTTTAGTTAATAAAATAGATATAATGATCTTTCTATTATTAAAAATAAAATTTTTTAAATCTAAAAATCATTTAATTCAAAATATATATATGTACATTGAATTTTATTAAACTAATATTTCTAAATGATGGAAAAGGAGGTATAATAACATTTAACGGTGTGTGTGTGTGTGTATGTTTTTATATTAATATATATTTAATAATTAAATTATTTAATGAATTAAACATATATTTGTCATAATTATTGGTTGACCTACTGGTGAGCCTCCTAGGGTGGAGATTTATACTTATTATCCAAAGAAGATGATACCTATATTTGGTAGATGATAGAATACACATTTACCAAATCAATATATTTCTCATGGGGGCTGAGGATATGAATTTATTTTGATGATAATAATAACACAATTGGCCCCTGTGCAAAGGTATTTTGGATTAATATTGTCTTGAATAATTATTTTAGTATTATAATTTTATATCTAGATTGTGGGTGTATTGAAAAAATAGAGAAAGTTAAATTGTGTGGTATTGTAATGAGTAAATATCTTCACTAATTTTTTATTCTCCCATTTTTTCAAATATTATATATTCCTCAAAATTATTATTTAATATATTCAATTAAAAATGACATTAAGTTTTCAATTAATGAAAAATAAATAAGTAGATATATGTATATTATCAAGAAGTTATATGGAGTAATTTTAAATTAAATTTGAAAAAAGATCATGATTATTTTGATGGGATGATTGAAAAAAAATTCCTCAAGTATGAGTTTTCATTTTTAGAGATATGGGAGAAGTTTTTCTTCACCTAATAGGATTAATACTTTCGGGAATGTTAATTGTTGTATATAAAATATATTTGTAAACTTATATATTTATTACCTACTAACTTATTAATTTATTCTTATGTAAGAGGCATATAAGATATCTCAATAAGAAATGTAGGCATTGAAGGTATACCCTCATTCTATATCATATTGAGGGTGTCATTTATTATACTAGAAACGTTTTTCCAAAAAAATTACATTAAAAGATAAATCCATTTTTGGTTCTTGATAGGTTCATTTTGGCCCTACATATCCCACCCATCACAATAAAAAAAAGGAAAAGGGAAATTATTACAAAAAAGGAAAAGTTTCTTATTGACCAATTATGATAAGTAGCTAATATAATTATAACAAATTAATTTTAATTTATCTTTAATATTATTATCTTATAAGTCTTCTACACTATTTTAAATTTTAATATATAATATCAGGATTCCATTTGAAATAAAAAGATGAAAATTACTTTTATCCTAAATTCTAGAATAGAGATTCTACCCATAACTTTTTAAAAGAAAGAAATATTGGGCCATGTAATATGATATTTGTTAGGTGTTGGTATTAGAAACGTCTTGGTAATCCTAGTATGGAATCTAGGGAGATATAATATTAAAGGGAACTAAAGTCCTTCACTTGTAATAAACATGTGATGAATATGTTGACAAATGATTGAATTTAATCATCTGTATAAACTATAAAATAGTGAGGCAAACAAAGATTTTTTAGCATGACTATCCGTATTCTCTAACTCCTAGTTCAAGCCATATTATGTAATATGAGTTACATGTTAGGGATCCACATGTAAATATTGTTTCATATATGGAAATATTCACTTATTTAGGGTTAATAAACATCATTTTATTATGCAATAGGGTTAGGTGAGAGTAATAGTACAATATTTTATTGGTTCAACAACTCCCTCATCCTAACCTACCATGAAGGTGTCCACAGTTGGAGATATTGTGGGTCATTTTTTTCAATGGATAGCTAGTCATATTTTCCCGTTGGAATATAATGTATGATTTGTTCTTTGTTTTTTATTTAATTTTATTTTCAAATTACTAATAATGTTTTATTACATTTATCATATAAAGGAGTATCTAAAATAAATGTAATCAGTTCAAAAAAAACAAAAGTTTTAGGAATACGCACCATCAAATACTTCCAATTTTGTTGATTGGATAACAAAATTAACTTATAAATATTTAAGGTAGGATCCATTTTTTGAGTTCTCGATGATAATTCATATATGTGTAAGAGAATATATATTAAGAATATTTAAAAAATGTATCATGGATTATGTTAATGGTGATGTTCTCAGCTTACTCATCTTGAATTTGTTTTCATTGTAAGTAGAAATCAATTTCAGTTTTTTTAGATATATATAACATATAATGATTTAAATTATTAAATGTTTAATTAGGTATTTATACACTCTTTACAACCAAAATGATATCTCAATAATTAATTTATGTATGGTTCTAGAATACATTTCAATGGTAGTGTAATATCTTAAGGATAATGTCATAGTAAATTATATAGGTGAATGTTTATAAAATATTTAAATTAGGGGTTGATTTATGTTATTCCTTAATATTTAAGAAGACTAGTATAACTATGAGATAAAATTAATTATAATGACATTGATGTTTTAATTTTTATATAATAGTGACTATTGGATGTTATTTGTATTATTACCACATGTATTTCTTGAATATTGTTTGTTCTCTTTACCATGTATAATTTATAACATTTAAAAAAAATTGAATTCCTATGTGATATTCTATTATATTAGATAATCTCAAATTTTTCTTATTATATATGTTTTAGTAATTGATTAATGAAAATATAGGTCTTGGAAGAATTCTATTGATATTCATTAACTGATAAAGAAACCAAATAGAATTAAATATTTCAAATAATAGGTAGATAGATTTTAAAATAATTAAAAACTTTTTTACCATATGTATATAATTTTTCTTATCTGAAAACTATTATTTCATAGTCATAGTTTCATCATCAAAAATGAATTGTTTAATTAAGTTATAATTTTTTAAGATTTATTTTCAATATTATTATGATCATAATGAAAATATAATTTCATATGTTTACTTCCATTATAGGACTTATATTTTACACCAATATTTTGTATTGTTATCTTTATAACATTCATTGTTTTCATAGGTTTCTAATGATGTTAAATCATATAAATATATATATAGAACCACTGAACAATATGTGAAAACTACTATTTTGATATAATTAATTTTTATATTTTCATTTAAAATATTGACGTAATTATATTCTTTTGGGTTAAAGTTGAAAAAATGTGAAGTTTATTAAAATATTGATGATAGTTCACTCTTTTTTCATTATTTTTTCCTATAAATACAAATTTTTGGTCTTTTTGAGGTATATAATAATTTTTAACCTCGAATTACAAGGTTTAGATTACGGTTATATATAAAATTTCATTGAAATTCATTTCAATGTTGGTTTTATATAAAAACAAACCTTCAAATTTTTTTCAACATCGATTTAAAATAGCAAACGTTAAAAATATTTTTTTAACAACAATATCAATGTCACTTTTCAACGATTGTCAGAAATAAAAAACAAAATTAACAGGTTTATTTATACTAAATTTTACCTTTTTAGAGAAATTCTATTGAACAAATGTAGTTCATGTTATTCTTTAACTAAATCATAATGATGATTTACCATTCCCAACATTTTTCATCAAAAAAGTATGATGTGGATTCAAACCTTTATGCTTCAGGATTTACTAGTGAATTCAATATTCCATAAATCTTATTTAGAAATTACGTTAACTCTTGAGGACCATGATTTAAATGAAATATGAGATAAAATTGAGATGGTTTCAAATCTACCACTATATTTATAATCTATAGAGAATCGATGATGGGGAAGACAATATCTAAACCCAGAGAGACACTAGTTTGGAGAACATTCCCTAACATGGGATTCCTATGTTCCATTGAATCTTCTGAAGGTGGAATACACTAAATAATAAAATAAAAACTTATTTCGCTGAAAAAATCTCATGGATCAACAAACCGAAAATAAATAAATCTTGGAAAAAACATATAAATACACAAGAGGAACTCAAAACACATCATTGAAAGTCAAAACACTAAAATAATTATGAAATTTATTTTTAAACCCATTTTCATAATCATATGGTTTTTCAAAAAAATACCCTAAATCCATCTATTCACAATTGAAATCATATTTCATGACATAAAAATTCAAATTTATTTCAATTAATGTTAGAAAAATCATTTATTAATTTCCGGAATTTCCCTTTACCATTTAAGTCTAATATTCTCACATACATTTATCAATTAAATTCCCCAAAATAACATAAATACAATATAAATACAATCTTTAAAGTATTTAATTACTATGCATGGTTTTTATACACAGTTTGGAAGACCATGTACTGACCATTCAATTTCCACCAATATTTATTCAGAACTTTGAGCACTGGCTCTATATAGTTTTTTTGACCATGTTAGCAAATAATGTTACATGGTTCCTCTAATATTTCTACCCAAAATATAAATAACCTTCAAATAAACCCAAAAATTCTATATAATAAAAACAACCATCAAAAAATTAGGTTTCTATAATACAAATTAATGAAATATCCAAAAATTAATGAATCGCTAAACAACTTCCCATAGTAACTTGAGACTCTAAATTAGAAAGTTCTATAAAGAAAATATCATCCATTATATCTTGACTTTTAATGGTCTTATCTCTAATCTAAAATTACTCCTAAAATAAAATCCATTGTTTGAGGCCATTTTTTATTCACTCAACCTAGACTATTTATACCCAACACCCCAAGGATTCACATATACACTATTGGGAATGGGTTATCTCAAATAAAAAATAATTAATATGTAATAAAAATATTACCATAATTTTACATGGGGAATCTATATATTAAAATTACAGGAAATATAAAATAAGTAGTCTTAAATAAAATAAGGAATCTAAATAAGAAAAAATCAGATAAATTAATATCCAACTCAAATCCCTCTATAACATATAAAAAACAGTGAAACTAAATAGATATCATAAAATACATGAATGTATAAGTGGTTCTCAGATACTTAGTTAATAATTAAACAAAATTATACAAGAATAGTGGAGAGAAAATATCAATATAACCCGATTTCGTTGTCTAATCTCATCATGAAATCTAGTCCAACGGTATCCTGGGTGAAAAAACCCCTCGGAAGGAAATTTCCAATGACCTAAACTCAAACCTGCAATAACCATCAATTATACTGATAGTAGCTGGTATAAGTGTGATGTTATTAAATGTTTCCATATGAATTTTCACCAATAAAAGGGCATGTTAATTTCTATTAACTGAACATTCCAAAAACACTAGATTGAAATTATAAATATGAAATTATGGTTTTGAAATATTTTGGAGAATGCCCCATGAGAAATATTCAAATATTATTTTTCCAAATATTACATTAAATGGGACATTCAAATACATCACTAGTAAACCAATTTAAAATTCCTTTTGTACAACCTTTTTATGAAATCCAATTTTTATAACATAATGGAATGAAATTTTATATAACCAAATAACAAATCATATTTAACAATCATCATTAGAGAACAAGATACATAAATGGGAAATATATTAATTCATTTCTCCTGAAGAATAAATATGTATGTAAGTACATATCAAAATTTAATGATCCAAATGTAATATTAAAAAAATTGAACCAGTAAATATCAATATAAAATATATAAGGTCGAGTAACACATATCATGAAAAAATATTGAATGAAAAATAAAATAAATCATAATCAAATTGTAGTAATGAGGAAAATATATAAGGTATATATAATCATGGGAAACTCCTATGGTCTTAGTGAGATGATCCCAGACTTATTCATACAAAACAATTTATTGGCCTATTAAAAATTTTGTAATATATAAACTCCCTTGTTTCTCTAACCTATCCTAATTTGGTGGAACACATAATAGTTAGAACATATCGTATACCAAAAGATATTGCTTGGTACATGAACATAAAAATAATATCAATTATTTGAAAATATTCAACATAGATACCTAGGGTTCCCATGATGATAAATATTGGTGGTTTCATAAAATTTATCACTTGTTAATAACATATCAATAAAACATCTTAATAAAATCTCAACATTATAATTTCCTTATCTCACCTCCTTACACATTTTTTATAAACATACCATTTCCTATTTACATAAACACCACTGATAATCACATTTAATTCTTAATATAGAAATGATCATTTAAAATGAGATATCATAGGGATTAAATCGAGGTTGTTGTTCATTGCATGAAAAAACATTTTATATAATATTCTAAATAGGACTTTGAATCTATTTCTATAAGTAAAAATTTTTAAAACCATTTTGAAAAGAAAATTGAAATAGAGTTCTATTTTTAAGTATTTTTTTAAGGAGAAAATATAATTTTAATTCAACAAGGACAAAAATATATATATGACTAAAAAATAGTACATAAAAATATTCAAAATATTGTTAATAGAAATCACCAATAATAAATGAAAATACATTTCAAATAAAATTTTTGATATCCCATATTAATAAATCATATAAAACAAATATCCAATAAACCCATAAAACACCCCATTAATGATCATTTAAAATTGATTTATAAGTTTAAATACACAATTTAATTTCAAAAACCCATGGAAGGTTCCTCATAGTAAATCATTAATTCACCTAGAATACATAACTAATAGTTACAAAATATAAGAATATGAATTTATTGGAACTCATTTGTTTAACCAAAAAACTATAAAACCTCAAAGAAATTTAAATATTTTCTAGAAATCAAATAATACGAATATTTTTTGGGAAAAAATATTTATATAACCCCAAGAACTACATAGTTTTTTAAACCAAGTAAATATCATGGTAACACATTCCTCAATATTACTGGATGTCATGAAACCCTAAAATACGTTGAGATATGGACCAAAGAAGATATCTACAAACCCTATAAGACAAGAATCAAAAATATGTACAAAACTAACCTATGGTTTATCTACCCATGCACAAAAATGAGATGGATAAGGATAAAACGAAATAAAATATGAATAAAAAGAGATATAGATTGAAATGAACATCTAACATAGATAAATGAAGGAAAATTGAAATAGGAAACTTGAAGGATGGATAAAGAAGATACCGAGATTTCCCTATAAATTTCTTATAATAAAATAGAGGAGAATGAGAAAGAGAAATTAGTATAAATTTAGTAGGATTAAATATTTCAAATCACAAAATTAAAATCTAGGAAAACAAACATCACATTGTGAAACTATCCACCATGACATGACTCCCCTTACTAGAATCCCTCCATACTGTGGTCATATTGGTTAGGTTATACTGATACTTTTCTAGGAATAACCTTCAGTACTATTTTTTATTCCATCTTAGTGTTTAATCCCTCCTTCATTATGTAATGCATCATGTTGGTGTAGCCCCACAAGAATTCCCCCCCCCCCAGAACTCCACCATTATAGTGTAATGAATGGGAAAGGCATAAATAAATCCTCTTAAAAAATTTCTCAAATTTATACTTGAGGGTTCCCATATATAATGCTTTCCATAATTATATAATTCTCACCCTTCATGGTGTAGTCTCCACTCTAACTTGATCAATCACATCCCAAATCTCACTAAGTCAAAAACCATGTGCATCATCTGAAACTTCTACATCATCATAGCAGGGCATCCCCATTCCATGTCATGATCTTCATGCCCAGTGAAAAAATATGAAATTGAGTACATAATTATTTCAAATTCTTATGTTTCATCATTCTTCGATAGCCTTAGTCCAAGGTGTGATCTTTGATTAACCCCAAAAACTAATACCAAATATCACACTATGATTCCCCTGCACTAAAGAGTGACCCACTACAAAACCATAATTTAAAAACATGTAAAAATAAGAAAATTCCGCCAAAATATGACACAAACAATATATTGAAACAAAAATCTCTAAATTAAAAATCCTACTTAAACTAACACAATGGATTTGAAACCTATATATATCAATGTTTGTCCAACTATCATCATGGATTAATTTGAATTGTGGGAATCTATTTCAACATTCTTAGAACTCGTATATTTTTCATTGATGTATTTATAAGGTGTATTTTTATCCATCAACCCATGAGTATTTTTCATAGATTTAAATTTAATTTGTTATTGTTGTTAAATAAGTTTTTTTTCGAATTACAAATTATAGTATTTCCATCCCATATGAATTTTATCATCAACATATTGAAATATAGTAGTGAAATACACCATGATTCTTAGAAATATCTTCTTTTATTTCTTTAGTTATGTGTGTAATCCTTTATTATTTTACCATGTTGATTAAAATTATTAGTAACCAACTCAACCGCTTTAATGTTTTTTATCTAATTAAAATAATTTATTGTTAATACTCTATTTTCTAGTAATAATTTTAGAAGATGGAATGGGAACATAAAATTTCTAATGGTGGGTGGCTCATGATAAATCGCATTTTATATGGTTGTGTTATCAAAATGTTTAACTTTGAGAAAAATTTAATTGGATATTATAATTAATAGATTATTTATTAATAAATAATCCTCATATAGGTCAGAAACCACTATGAATATATATATGAGAAGTTAAATATAAATTATAAGAATGAAGTGATTCAACTGATCATGATGGGGTTCTTAAATCTTAGATACAATCCAAAGATTCAATATTTATAACAATAAAAATCTAGTATAACAAGGATATTACAATAAAAAAAGGATATATAGAGTCGGTGAAATGAGCGAAGAGATTTATTAAATTTAATTATTATACTAACATGGAGAAGTTATTTTTCATTCAACATGTATTAAAAAATAATTATAATCTTTGATGGGAAAATTTAAGAGCATAGAAGATACATGATTGTGATCCCCTAAATAAAAAATAGTTGAAAAGGAATTGAATAATAATGGAATGTTTTATTCTTTACCATTATAAAAAATAATTATATATCATTCTATGAAAATTATAATATAGTTACGTGCTTTTACATTATTACATCAATAATTTGGATATTATAAAGATGTGATGTTAGTTGAATAACCTAGGGAGAAAACCATTTCCACATTTCCCAGTTCGTTGAACTATTACACCTTGAGATTTTTAAAGAGGAACATCACGTTTGATACTATATATGAGACTAAACACCAATATTATATGATAATTTCCACCCTGAGACTTTATAATATATTTATATTTAAAATAATTATCTCTCTTTGATAGCTTGCAATGAATGCAACACTGGGTTTATATGAAACACAATACATTATTAATCTATTATTATTTAAATTGAGACTTTTATAACAGAGCTGTTAAGTTAGAAGGTATGAATAGTTCTAAAGAATTTATAAAAATACATGGTATACAAATTTTCCTTGATTATCTATTTATTTAAAATAAAAAATATTTAAATGAAAACTTAATGTTTTCTGAAAAAAATTTCTAAAATGAGATTTATTCATGATTTTCATGCATAATTTAAAATTATTCCACCAATTTTAGAAAATTTATTTGATAAAATAAAACTCATTTTTTAAATCATCATATCAAAATTATCATATTTTTAATTTCTGGGGTTTATCAAAGAGTTTCATTTTCAATGAATAGTGAAAATGAAGATTTTTTTTAAAATCTTCCTTTTAATTTAGTTAATTTAAAAGGTTAAATTATATTTTAAATTGGTTTCCAAATAAATTTATTTCAATTATATTAAAATTTAACTAATTTACATCATTTTAATAAATTTTATTTTAAATTTCAATATTAAAACCTTTTATACCTATGTGAATTTTTTCTTCAAAAACCCTCATTTTCATTACCTTTGTTAGTATAATTTTAAATTCGGTTATTCCACTTCAATGAATTGAATTTGAAAAAATAAATTAACTATTTTAAATAATGTTATTTTATATTATCTAATAAATTCAATTTAATTTTTTACCATAATTAACAGTGAAATAATTAAAAATTAATTATAGTGGTTAAGAGAAAAACAGGATAAACGAGGGTTAAAATACGAAAATAAGTGTTAAAATAAACTTAAACTAGTTCAAACCCCATTTTATAGAAATATTTATAATTTAACGCCTTTTATTATAGACAATGAACCATTTTCCAGGATTTAAGAGTGCTAATAACATTATTGTAGTGGATTCTTTTCCAAAGAACCACATGTGTCCTTCACCAACTTATAAAAATATAAACTCTCTCAACCCCTGTTAACATTTCAAATTCAATTTTATAAATCCTATACCTAAACAATTAATGTACTTAATCCCCTAAAAACATCATAGATTCATTTTTAGTTCATAATTCCAAATTAGTAAGTATTTTTGTGAAAACCTGTATAACTTTTCTGAAAAAGAGGTAACATTCTTAAATGAGCTGTTTTATATTGATTCTTCTTCCACCACCCTAAAATGATATTAAACCATGATTATATAACAAACCAAGAATATTAAATATATTTATATTTCATTATTGTAATTTCATGACCTATTTTCATACCTTATTCCATTAAATGGGAAAGGAAACTATTGATAGTCTCTGTGGCGGACTACCACCTCGTGAATCGATGTAATTAATTTTCAATCACATCCTTTAAAGGATGAATATAATTATGAATTTAAAAAATTTATATGATATCATTGATATTATTATACTTCTAGAATTTTCATATCTCATATCCCTTATTATGTTCCTTTTCATATAAAATACAGTAATTTCACTCATTTGTACAATAGACTACCGTCTCACGAAATGATGTGCTTTGTTTTCGACTTATGCTTTAAAAGAATGGTAATAATGATAAATTTATTGAATATATGTTATATATATGACAGAAAATTTACTATATAAAATTAAAATATCACTCACTTCCTTAACCTTTCACCCATTGAGGAAAATATAGTTTTGCTCGGGCGTACGTATGGCCTACCGTCTCCACGAAGCGATGTGATCCATTCTATATCTTCAAATTTCAAAAATTATTATAAAAATGTATCTAATTAAAAAAATGATATTTATAATATTAATATAATTCTGGGGACTTTTCAACAATAGAATATATTCATGAAATAATAGTTTTATGAAAAAATGCATGCGAAAACAAGGCAATTAACACCTGAAACAATGAAAATGACGAAATATTACTAAAACACTTGTGATAAAATGTTATAATGGGATATGTTTGTTAATATAAATATGAATATGGTTATTTTATAAATTAATTGCATATTTAAAACAAATATACAAGAGTATAGACCCTTTTCATCTAAAAAGAAGCATGAGGTAAGGGACATCATCTCAATTTTTCTTCATTGAAGAAAATTGTCTTTTTATACACAAAATTTATTATATATGGTTTATATAATACCTTTTGTATTTTAAAAATTAATAATGAATAATTCATTTTATTTTTTTTAGTTAGAAAAAATTATTTTATGGGATTTTTCCAAAAAATTCTCAATTGGTAAATAAATTCATAATTCAATTGTTTTTTATTGGGTTATATTACTTCCTTATTTTATTTGAAATTATATGATTTTTTGTGTAAATTATATTAACTATATTATGAAGACTTTATACTTTATTTATTTGGATTTACATTTGATACACATAATTGATTTATTGATTAATTCTCATTTCAAATATTATGATATTTGTAATAGTTTCATTCACAGTCTCATTTTAATCAGGATTGTTTATGATTGAATTAACATTGAAGTAAATAATGTTATTTTTTTCAAATAAACCATTATACATTTTATTCTCCTGTAATTTTTCATTAATATTTCATATAATAGTACCATATACCTCTATTTAGAACATTAAATTATTGAGATTTTTTTAAAATTAAATTCACTTATCTCTTTGATTGAAAATACACTTTCTTCCAAACCCATGTTTTCTAAAAATTATTTAAATAATGTTTTTAACATTATAAAAACGATTTATTAAAGAAATTATTACCCATGTTTAAGTTTTTACAAACCATTTGAAATAAATAATCATGTTAGTTTACAAACATGGCTCATTTGGATATTACTAAAAATATTATAAGAGTCATTATATTGATTTCAATTGTGTATATGGAATTTCCCTACATCATGAAAACTCAATTTTTAAATGATTCTTTTATAATCTTAAAATGTTATTTTAAATTAAATATTCAAAATATTTTCTGAATTTTTAGTTGAAAAAATATTCTGAAAGTGAATAGTATATTTTCCTTAAAAATGATTTTAATTAAATTTTTATGGTATTTATATTATTAAAAGACTTTAAATATTTATAATTGTCATTATACACAATTGTTATTTTGTATTAATATCATCCATAATATTTTTTGGATGGTATATATTCTGTTTGACTAGGGAATTTTTTTAAATTCCATTTTGTGAATAATTTTTGCAATCATTATATTTCCATTAAAATATTAACTTTATTATATTCATTGGGAATTATATTTCACCTAAATATACATATTTTTTATCATAGAAATACATATTACAAAAATTTATACTATTTTTACATATGGTATTTAACATTGAAAGTGATATGATTGATTGGAAAATTAATCTTAATCTATATTCCTTGCACGATATAGAAATTTTTTGATAAGGAAAATTGTTCTTTAATTAAACCAATCATTACATATATAAAGAATATGTTGGATATAATGATATGGGGGGCCCAGTTATAAATATTCCCTTGAATCGGAAATATTCTGATGAGGTGAATCAGTTTTCTAGACTTAGTTAAATGGTTTTCTAGTGTATACCTAACCATTAGTTTTAAACTATATTTTGAATGGTTTTGATAGTAGAGGTATCATAATTCCTAATATCATTACATAAAATAATTAATCATTTACGTCATTAAGAATTCTATTATTATTATCCATGATATTTTCATAATGATATTATCTCTAGATGAATTTCATTATCATTTTGATGATTAAATTTCATGTTTTTTAAGTTATTTTACATTCTATAATTATTGTTCCTTATCTAATAATGGTAGTAAAAAAATTTAATAGTAATTTGTGTTTAAATATTTACATTCCCATTTTAATTATATGTTCGAACCTGTGTTTTAAGGGTCACAAATTCATGTTTCTAATGCTATTATTGAGTTTCATGTGTTATGGGAACATTTTATAATATAAGTTAGATTGATGGAATTTTGGCTAAGCATAAATCACCGTTGAGGTTGAGTCTCTCCCACAAATGACTCACTTTTGGGGATGAATCATCATCAGTGTAAAAATATAGTTAGGTATGGGAAAGGATCACCATCCTAGGATGACTCTCTATTGAACTAAAAATTTTACAAAAGTGTTGGAAAACCCTATCATCAGGAACAATTCACCACCAAATTGAGATTTTGGAAAAATATGGAAAAAAATTACTATGGGAGATGGAAAATAGAAATTTGGATAAGTATTAGAAAGACCTACCACCAGAACTGAGTCACCATTGAAGATGATATACCACTAAAATATAAATTTGGAAATGTGTTGGAATGACCCACCACTGAGATGTATCACCATTGTCTTAAATCGCCACTCGCCTAAGTCACCATTACAATGACCCACCACTATAGATTGTGTCACCATTCAAGAAGACCCTCCTCCACTATTCTTTTAATTTTTTATTAAATATATCTAACAAGAATATTATCGAATTTAATATTGTGACTTATATTAATGATCGTTCTTATTTTTTTGGAAATATACATTAAATTGTGTTGTAAATCCATCATGAGGTGCATATGATATGGTTGATTCTTCCTGCATGTTGTTGTTAAGATAACTTTTAGGCTCCATCATATTGATAATAACCAAAATACACCACTATAAAACTAAGAGTGAGGAAATAAAGAAAGATATTCATGCACATATGAAGTGATCTGAAATGATATTGCAGGAACCAAAATAGATCAACATTCTAAGATCTTAAATGATGTATCAATTTTATATAAGAAAAATGAATATTATATATTAGGGAACTTTCAGTTCCTTTCGGCAGTCAAACCAAAAAGGTTTATGACACCCTGTTCTGCCACTATTTTCTGAGACTTGACTTGAGCTTCACTTTATGAAATATTCAAGGATTCAGAATCCAAAGAGAATATCATTCAGAGAAACACAAAATTCCTACTTGTTCTTATTTTATCTTTCTATCTATTTTCTTTATATTACAGGAAGTGTCGTTTACTCCTTTTATTACACCCAAACTGACTCCTACTCTAAAACTAGAAGATATTGGATATCTTCTTAAACCCATTTACCCTTGAATTATATGTGTTTTCAAAGAGATACTTGTGAGGCCTCTGAAAATTTCATTCCCACAAGTCATGTGGAAGAGGTACCTCTGTGTCATAGAAATCTTTTCTGTTTTATACTCGATCCAGGTTTTAGATCATAGATTATATTTATATAATCTTATTCGAAGTAGTTGATTTCCAAGTGTATATGATTAAGTCTCTATTTGAGAATAATCCTCTTATTTTAATTACTCTGTGTGTGTTTTTTTTTTGTTTTTTTTTCAAATATTTAAAAATAAATAAATTTTAACCTAAAATAAAAAACACTAGATTGATATTTAGTCTTAATTAGTGTTTATATAAGGTTTTTATTGATTAAATTTATTTAAAAAGATAAATTATTTTTCATAATTATTTTATCTGAGACCAAATCAATAATTGAGAAATCGTTTAAAATATCAAAACTTATATCAACATACTCTTTTGATTAAATAGGATGTTGTAATTAAATTAAAGGATTTTATTTAAACCATTTATAGATAGAAATTTTTATTAGATATTCAATCCCCCCTCTTGTGATACTCACTCTGACCAACATTTTGTATCAAAGGATTTTTAAATATTTTCACCTAGGATTTCAGTTGTTTTAAAGATCATAAATTTAAGTAATTTTGAAATTTATTTTTTTGAATAGATAAAATACAATAATGTTCTGCTACTAACAGACCTCCATTTTTAATATAAATAACAATGAGAAGTGTAAGATTAAAATTAAAATTCATATAGAAACAATGAGATTTGAAATTTTATCTTATATAGAGGATAAGTATGAGTTACCTAAGACTGTTATGAATACATGGGGTGATGATTTCAAAATCGACTATAAGTATAATTTTAAAGCTATTAATTCTTTGTTCAATTATTTAGGTGATGAATAATTTAAAAGAATATGTTCTAGAAAGACTGCCTATGAAATTTTGAATAATTAATTTAGTTTACATGAATGAACCACAAATATTAAATAAATGAGATTTAATACATATAAAATTAAATATGATTCATTCAAAATGAAACCTGATGAGCTGATTTAGGATATTTATATTAGTATAAATTAATTTTTAATACAATGAGCTCCTTATGGAATCCTTTTTCTAACAAAGACCAAATCTGAAAATTGTTGAGATGTATTCCGGAGAGGTGGAGAGGGAAATCTATTTCAATAAGGTAATTTGGTGGATTAAGTAAACAACCTATCAAAGTGTTTAGTGGTAATTTTAAGATGTTTTTGTGTAGAGATTAAATTCAATCGTAAAAAGGATTATGAAGCTAATATAAAATCAAAATATTTTAACTCTACTTCATATAAATAAAAATAAAAAGAAATTTTACAAGATGAAAATTATAGTGATGAAGTATCACTACCAGATAGTGATGAGGAAATGGCTTATTTGGATGGAAGGTTTAAGAAGTTATATAAGAATTAATTATTCAATAAACAAATTTATTAAGTAAAGTGTAACAGTATAGGAACAAGGAAATAGGATTGGAAAAGTGATGACAAAGCAGAAGTGATTACATATTATAAATTCAAGGAAAAAATAACATATTAAGTTAGACTATCATAATTTGAAATTCAAGAAGAAGTGTAAGAAAAAGAATAGTAATTATAATAAATCAATGAAAGCATCATGGAGTTCTTATAAAGAAAAATATAATTTCTCTATGTCAACTCATAAAGACAATTCGGATAGAGCCAATATATGCTTTATGAAAAATGTTTCTGAGGTGCCTAATGTATCACCTATAATAGTTTTTGATCCCTCCAAAAATAATAATTACATGTCAATAGGAATAAATTTTTTAGTATTGTAATACTTTTGAAAAATATTTTCATGAACTCAAATTCAAATATAAAATTCTGAAGGGATACCATGTGTTATCTAGTGCTATTAAAACTGATCTAACTATAGAAAAATAGAATAATTCTCAGTTGTTAAAGTAAAATATTAAATTGATAATGTAAAATGAGAAACCTAATAAATACATGGAACGATTCAAAAATGAAATAGAATAACATGTAGAAATTATAGGAAAAAATTTCTCCTAAATACATTACTTGTCAAGGTTACCAACTTGGGAAGATAATAGTAGGTAAGAGAACATTTGTTCCTAATAATTATTATGGATATCCTAATACAAGTTGTTTTTTAAAAAGGACCTAATGTATTTTTTATTAAAAAATGTTTATATTCTACTTATAGGAAACTTATTAATAAAATATGGGTTCCAAAGGCCCATATTACTAACATATCTAGACCCAAGAAAATCTGGGTGCCTAAATCATTTCAGGTATAAACTTCTGTTTTGTAGGAAATCTATTTAAATAGATCCTATAAAAATATATGGTAAATTGGTAGTTGTTGTTCTAGGAATATAATAAGATACTACTCAAGATTCAAGAGAAAAATAAATTTTTATGTCGTTCATGTCACCATTGGTGACAATGCTGAAGGAAAGATCATCAGTCTTAGAAAAATTGGTAACACTAATTTAGTTTTGATTTCTAAAGTACCTTTTCAGTGTTTATATTAAAACTTGATTTGAATAATAAAAATATGTAATTATTGTTTTCATGTAAAATTTGAAAACAATTATTTCAATATTTTTAATTATTAAAATGTTTTAGTATTTGCTTCCTTGAGAAAGGAGAATGTTTATACTATTAATCCAGATTCATTAATTTCTCAAAATAATTTTTATTAAGTTTATTTCTTAAAGAATCTTGGATTTGGCATAAAATATTAGTCCATAGTAATAATCACTCACTTATAAATCATATTAAGAAATTTTTAGAAAATGATCCTCCCAAACTTGATTCCTCGAGTGATAATGTCTGTAACCCCTATCAAAAAGTGAAAAAACACAAGATTTATTTTAAATTAAATAAAGAACATTAAACTTCTCAACCTCTTGAGTTTATTCACATGGACTTGTTTGGACCATCCAATGTTTCTAGATTAAAGGGGAATCAGTATGTCTATGTACTTTTATGTGAATTTTCTAGGTACAAATTGGTAATCTTTTTAGATCAAAAAAGTGAAGCATGTTGTTATTATACTAATTATACTAAATTTTTAGAAAACCTAAGTTGACTTATAATTAATTCATTCAGAAGTTACCATGGAAGTGAGTTTAGAAATCAATACATTTAATCCTTTTGATCAAAAATGGATATATTCAGAACTTCTCTTCTGCTAGGACCCCTCAAAAAAATGGAGTTATAGAAAGAAGAAATAGAACACTTCATGAGATTTCCCAAACTATGCTTAAAGAATATGATTACCTATCTTCTTTTGGGAAGAGGCTATGAACATACACTTTTATATGACTAATTTTTTTTTAATTGTACTAATTTTAAATAAAACCCCTTATGAGCTTTGGAATAATTGAAAACCTAAGGTTAATTAATTTAGAGGTTTTAGTTGCAAAGTCTTTATTCATAATACTAAGGATAATCTTGAAAAGTTTGCCTCCAAAAGCATTGAAGAAGTTTTCTTTGGTTATAAAATTTCAATGAAATCCTTTAGAGTTTTTAATAAAAGAACCAATACTGTGGAAGAGTCTATATATATTGAGTTTTATGGTACATATCCACATGAGCCTAAAACCACTTTAGAAAAACATGAGTATGATTTATCCACATTGAACTTAAATTCCAAACAATCTTATTATACTGTAAAATAAGATGAGAAATCATCCAATTCCAAGCGACACCAATATCCTGAACCCAAACCTTTAGAGTACCCTAAGGTAAAAATCCCTTCTTTTTTGAGAGTTATTAGGACTCTTTAATATGAACCTTTGGATGTCATTATTAGAGACTTAGATAGATGTACACAAACTATTGCTTCTCTAATAAACTAGGTTGACAATCACTCTTTCTTATCACATATTGATGCAAAGAACATCAATGATGCAATTAATGATGAATTCCCAAAAATGTCTACACAAGAATAACTTAATCGATTTTAAATAAATAAATTATGGGATGTTTTTTCTAGACCAAAATATTTTTTGACTATAGGCACTAAATTGTTATTTAGAAAAAAGTTTGAGGAATATGGATCTATAGTGTGGAATAAGTCTTGAGTAGTTGCACTAGAGTATAGTTAAGAATATGGTATAGACAATAAAGATTACTTTTCATATTTATCCAAACTTGAATCCATTATAATACTATTTTCCTATGGATCACATCTCTATTTAAATTTATATCAAATGGATTTCAAAATTTTATTTCTGAATGGGTCTGTAATTGATGTTGTTCAAGTTAAAAACCCACTCAATTACAAAATCCCCATTTTCAAAATCTCGTTTTCAATATAAAAAAGATTGGTATGGTTTAAATTAAGATCCTAGATCTTGGTATGATAGGATCAGATCTTTTTTTATTTCAAAAGTATTTTTAAAATATATAGTTCATCCTACCCTATTCATAAAAAAATTAAAACAAATTTTATTTGTTTAAATATATATAGATGTTATTATTTTTATATCTTCTAATAACGTTTTGGGTACTGAATTTTTAAAAATGATGCAAAATTAATCTGATATAATATTAATGGTCGAACTAAAATTCTTTCTAAGTATTCATATTTTTCAAAATAATGAAGGTATTATTTTAAATCTTATTAAATATAATCAAGACCTTTCATAATATTTTTGGTCCTAAGAGTAGTGATGCTCCTATTATTACTTACTGTAAGTTAGATCTTGATAAAGTTGGGAAATAAGTGGATCAAAATAGCTACAATGGTTTAATTTGAAGCCTTCTATACATAACAACTAGCAGGAAACACATTATGTTTAGTGTGTGTATGTGGGTTCATTTTCATGAAAATAAAAAAGAGACCCACTTAGTTTCTATAAAAAGGATTTTTAAATACCTTAAGTATAATACCCAGTTCAAGTTTCTCTATCCAATAGGATAGGCATTTGATATATATTGTTATTTAGATTTTTATTTTTGTCGTTTTAAGTTAGATAAAAAAAGAACCTGGAGAACATGTCACTTTTTTAGGAAGAATATTTTATGTTAGTGTTATAAGAAACAAAATTATGTTGCACTATCTTCTCATGAAGCTGAATACATAGTTGGAAGCAGTAATTGTGTACAATTTTTTTTGATGAAACACACATTACTAGACTATGGGTATCTATTCCGACATGAACATGTTAATTGTGACAACAAAAGTGAAATAAAAATTTATAAAAAACTTTTATCTGAATCATAAAAAGAACATATTGATGTTATAAATCACTTTTTGAAAGACCATTTTGTTAAAGGGTTATATCACTCTTAGATACCATCATACATAACATAAACGTGTTGATATTTTCCCTAATACATCAAATTTTTTAAGAATGAACTAGTTCAAACATGAATTAAACATGATTACTTTTGGTTAAGTTTAATTTTCTAGGACACAACATTGAGTTTTACACATTTTTAGGTTTTAACCACTGTTAAATTTTACACACTTTCATGTTTTACTCTCCATTGGAATTTCTCACCATTGATTTTTCTCGCTGTTAGGTTTACTTACTAGTGGAATCTTTTTTTGTTTTTCAATTTTATCCATGGTTTTACTTAATCCATCATTGATATTTTGTTTTAAATATTATTTATCTAACTAATTAATTTATAATTAAATTCAAATGATGTTTCGATTTTGATTTTGTGAATCCCAAAAATCACAAAATGATATAAATTATATGTTTTCATAATTCCCACACTCACCCTCCTCACACCATTTCCATCAAGCCCTATTGTAACCATTACTCTCTAGACCATCGACCCTCCTTCTCCTTCCCCTAAACCATATGAGTCATTTACCATGGTTATAGTGAAGAAAGCATCAATTTCTTCTTCGGAAGAGGAATATCTTTCTAAGAAGCATGGAAGAGAATCAAGTAGTGTTCTTGTAGAAACTATGAATCCCAAGATAACAAATAGAGTATTGATACTCAAGAAATAATTTCAAGATGAATGGATAGTGTTGACATGTCACTGGTGTACAATGTTTTGCGCGACGAGGGATGTGTGGAATGGTTCTCTAATAATTAATGTCTCTTTTAACCAAGTTCGGTGGATGAGTTCTACTAGTTTGATGATTTTTCTTTTGAAGGAAACAATGAATCAGTACGAAATAGAATCAATGGTAGTAATGTCTTACTTTCATCAAGTCAGTGTGATTTTTTTTAAGTGTTCCTCTTATTGGAGTTGAAAATGATTATCAAGGAACTATTCTAGATTATAGTGACACTTTTTTTATGAAGATGCATTGGATGAGTTAAATGGTTATGTAATTAGGATATGGCCAGTTTCTATATAACTCTATGGGTAATGTCAGTTTCTTGTCAGGTTTATCCTACATATTACTTCTCCAAGGAAATGTGACTTTTACACCATGAGATATTCGGATGTTTATCTATTGTGTCTGATGAAAAGAGTATAGAAGATCAACCTATGTAGATATATAATTCTTCATATGACGGAGATGTACAAGCCTTCCTCGAGATCTAATTACCCATTCCACCCATGTTTTCTTTTAATTATTCTAGACACCAAACTTATAATTGATGAAGGTGAATAATCAATAGTGGATGGTAAAGGTTTCTTCATCACAAGAATAATTTTAAAAAAGATGAAATTTAGCTGGAATCCCTAGAAAAATTACTAGGTGGATGATGGTGAAATAATATATGATGACTTCAATTAGGTTGATCATCCTTCAAGACAAAATGAACTTGGATACCGTGGCTTGGTTCCAAATGATGTTTTTGAGTATTTAGAGGAAGATGAGGAGGAGGCTTCTCCCTCTAGTAATATGGAAAATAATTTTATCTTTGGATGTGTAAAGACCCGGAAATTTCAATGAAATTTTTTTTCTTAATTTTCTTTGGGATTTTACAGGTACGCAGTTTCTGACGGCACCTAATTCCAAGGCCCGGTGTGCCCGGAATCTTTTTCCGAAGTTTATATCGGGTACGTTCAGTGAACAAACGAGCAGGTTTTTCTAACTTTTGAACTGATGCTCAGAATCAAATTCTAAAGGCACCAATGGAATCGCAGCGCCGGTATTTGCTTAGAAACACTTTTTCCGGAGTTGCGTTTGCTCGGGTGTGGTTTTTTTAAAAAAAATTGGGTTAAGTAAATGAATAAAATAAAATGGTGCGACCAATTTATTTTATTTTAAGTCGCTTAACCTATGTTAAGTGGATGATGTGGGACCCACAATATCCTACCCACTTTGGGGGATATTTGTGATGTGGGGACCACATGAGCCCCACCGTTTCTTTTCTTCATAAGTAATGCACTCGCACCCCCCTTTTTAATGAATTCAACTCTTGCATTTAATCTGGATATTAAACGTCTCATTAATTGGGTGGTTTTAAACTCCTCAATTAATTGATCGTTTCTTTTCTTTTTGAATTTCAAAGAGTTTGTTTGAGCGTTAATAAAATAAGACAACACTTATTTTATTTGGTTTGGAACATGTTGCATGGAGAGGATTTGGAGAAAATCCTTCTTCTTCAACTAAGAATGCAAAGAACGTGAATAATGAGAAGAACGTCATCCTCCAACGAAGGTCGACAAGAACGCCGGATCCTCGGATATCGACGACACGACGCGATGAATCCTTTCTCCGCGACGCGACGACCATTCTTCTGTGACACCTTCTTCCGTGACGTGCAATTCTGTGATGAACCCTCACTCGACAACGCTTGAGGTAGGGGTTTTTGTTCAATTTAATCTATGTGATTATACCCTCGGCATGTGTTAAAATTTTTCGGAAGCCCTTTTAAACCGCTAATGTGGTGGGTGCGGAACAACGAACAAGTCCGAACCCACCGCCTCTTCGTTCTTGATGTGTGGATCAGTGGGAGACGATGAAGCAGAACGCATGGGCGTTGTGAGGTCCTCGTAGTGAAGGATCAGTTCCGGGAGGGCCATTGGCGAAGACGACAGGCAAACCCGACCACCGGAGCTCGTCCGGTGGTCTGCGGAGAACTCCGCTGGCGCCCCTCGTCGGCACGGCGGCGCCGGCGGCCAGAGGCGGCAGGCCGCTGGTCCCACGACCGCACGGGACCGAAGGAGGCGGGACGCGGTGCTCGACCGCGTCTGTTGACAAGGAGCGTCCCCCCTTGGGGGCCGCGATTTCGAGCTGGCGGGGGGTAGCGTGCCATCCATTACCACCATCCGCTCGGCCGAAACGGCTGAGCCACCTGGCCCTGGCTAGCACCAGCAAGTCAGGCCACCAGGCTGGGCCGGGCCGCGCCCAAGCGAGCCAGACCTAGACCTGGGTCGGGTCGACCCGGTTCGGGCCGACCCAGGGGGTACCAGGCCGGGTCGGACCGGGCCCGAACCCCCTAATACCGGACTTTTTCGGTCTGTTGCCCATAACTTGGGCTACGGACCTCCGATCGACGCACCGTCAGTTGCGTAGCAATCCTTGAATCAAGACGGTAATTGAGGTATATTACACTCAAGGTTTCGGAGAACTTTGAGTATGACCGGGTTGGATCGGATACGAAACCAACCCGGCCCTCGGAGTGGAAACTCTTTTATCACGAGGTCTGGACGCCCGATTGACGTGACGTCAAATTTGTTGGATTTTTCTTGATGAGATGAAACTTTTGGCATGCTTTTCCTGAGTTTTGTATGCAGTTGGATAATGTTCGGGTTAGATTATACCCGAAATCCAACCGGGCCCCTAGAACGGAAAAGTTGATAACTTTCAGACCAGACGTCCATTTGACGAACCGTCAGCAGCGTTTGTGATCACGTTGAAAAACGATCCCTATGATCATACCCAATGAGAGTTCGGGGTACAGTCGATATATGGCCGGGTTGGTTCGCACACGAAACCAACTGGGCCCCTGGGACGAAAAGGCTAGTAACTCACAGACCGGGTGTCCGACTGGCGCGCCGTCTGTCACGTTGAGACACCTATGACAAGGCAGTACTTTGAGATACTTTTTTGTGGAACTTTGTGATACTTGGAGTATCAAACAGTAGCTCGTGGAGCGGACCCTCCCGGTGATGAGCTAGCAGAGTGTAGAGACCTAGTAGTTGGCTGAGACTTGACAACTGCTGATCTATCGACAGAGGAGGAGTTCGAAGCGCTTGGTTGTAGCAGAAGGCCCACAGTACTCGACAGGTGGAGTACTACAGAAGTCCAAAGAGTCTGGGACACTTGGTTGTAGCGGCAGGCCCTCTGTACTCGATAGAGGAGGAGTTCGACACACTTGGTTGTAGCGACAAGCCCTCTGTACTCGACAGAGGAGGAGTTCGGTGTGCTTGGTTTCAGCGGTAGGCCATCTTTACTCGACGGAGGAGGAGTTCTCCAACAGCCGTGGTTTCGATGTCATGAATAAAATCCCGGTTGATCTGAGTCTATAATCCTTGCGTTTCCTCATGATTGAGATGGGTTACTGGATAACTTAGGTATATGTATGGGCATATACCTGGGTAGAGGTTATCCGTTGATTTCATAATCCTTGTGTTTCCTCATGATTGAGATGGGATACTTGATAACATAGGTATATGTATTGGAATATACCTAGGTAGAGGTTATCCGTTAATTTCATAATCCTTGTGTTTCCTCATGATTGAGATTGGTTACTTGATAACTTGGGTATATGTATGGGCATGTACCTAAGTAGAGGTTATCTATTGAGATCTTCTTTGTGGTTATCCTTGATGGATTTAGTGAGACCTTGAGGGTCTCGGGGTCCCCACTGAGTATCGTTATACTCACTACTACACGGCCTATTCCTGCAGCTCGTTGTGTTGGTTGCAGACGATGGGCAGCGCAGATAGAGGCCTAGTGTTCGAGGACTACATGGTACCTGGAGATGGACCTCACGATGAGACAGTATCCAGTGGTGGACTTCAGGAAGAGGCAACACTCATAGGTGGTTGACGGGCGAGAGCGTTGTGGAGGCTATCTGTACCTACCCATTAGGTAGGATCTGTGGTGGACGATTCAGGAGCTGCACTATCTGTACCTACCCTTCATGTAGGATCCGAAGAGGACGACCCAGGAGTTGCTTCTAACTTCTTCCAGCTGCTTGTCCTTGTTGTACTTTCTGTTAGTTGTTGTTTTACTTTTGATTGGGTTTGTATTCTGGCCCATTTACTTTTCAACACTTCCTTTTTGTACTTAGTGTTTTAATTCCGCTTGTACTCTGTGGTGTTTTGTTACTTTTATAAAGGCAATTCCTTCCTTGTTATCGGGATTTACGCCTTTGGTGCTAGTCGCCAGCCCCTGGCCTATGGAAGGCGGTCTTGAGGTAGTCACGGCATGGGACCCGAGGACAGGTCATGACAGTATGGAGGAAGTGACCAAGATTTACCTCAGAGCTCCCATTCTATATCTTTTGGGTCTCCTAGTCCACCAAGGTCTCTTCCTATCAGAGAGAAAAACTTAAAAGAATGAATTTAAAAATAAGATAAATAAATTTATGATTAATATCATTTTAATAGTTCTTCCAAATCATCAAAATAAAATGAAAATGGATAAAATGGTAATGAGGATGAAGAAGATGAGAAATATGGAGATGGATATAGAATTGATAGTGATGGAGATTCGAATGGACCTAGTGGATATAAAGATTAGGAAGATAATATGACTCAGGATCTTATCTCATATCTACTATTATCTATCTCTATATCTAAAGATAAAACTAGAATTTTTGAATAAATTATTAGATTAGATATAATGAATGAAGGAAACATTAGTTGAGTGGGAGAAATCCCCATGTATAGAATGTAATAAAGTTGTCCTTACTATTTTTGGATACTTTAGTGAGCTAGTATATGTTTTTCTGATGGATAATGAGCATACTATTGTTGAACATTCAGTGACTGAGCAGAGGGATGTTGAGACTACTATTTCTGACAAAATAGTTTTTTTACAGAGAACTAATTAGTCTTCTATTTTTGTATCTTCTCTAATTTTTTCTTTTATTTCAAGTTCTCGAGTTGATATATATCTTGGTTTGTATTGTGTCCTTTAGATAGACTAAATGATTGAGGAATGATATATGTTCTTTGGTAGTCCACTAAAATATGGTTGTCTTTCAAGTCAATATCTATGGGATCATCGGTTGATGAGATTGATTTTACTTTTGAGAAACATAGGTTTGATTCTGAGAGAGTTTTTGATCCTACTATTCCTCTATTTCTTGTGGATATTGTTACTAGAGATAACTTAAATTCATTTAGAGAAAATATTCTCTCTGAATTAGGTTTACTGTTGAAAACCCAACCTTCATTGGTTACTAAGATCAGTGATAAAGATGCAATTCATTTGTTAGGGAATGTGATTTAACACATCCAACCCAGTATGATGCTTCATATTAGATAATTCTAAGTGGAAAGTTTAAGGATGGAGGATGAGATGAAAGATATGAGATCCACAATGGAAGAGATAAGGTCTTCCTTTTCCAATTCTTTGGATCCTTTTCTATAATGGATATAGAATCATACTTCAGTGTAATATTCATCTAGTGATCCTTGTCCTCCTCTTATTGATGTGTATTTGATCAGATCTATTTTGAGAAAATAACTTTGTATTCCTTCTTCTTCTAGTGTTCTATCAGACCACCCATGGGAAGCATTAAAAAAAATCAGGCATAATAGTGATGATGTACATATTATGGTCAATGAATACAAGAAATAAATAAATTTTGGCCAAAAACCATAACAAAATCTATAAATTATTATCTGTCAAGTATATATACTATATATGAGTTGAATTTTTATTTTAGGTACCCAATTTAAAATATTAGAATTCCTACAGTGAAATAATCATTCAAAGAGAAGGTAAATCAATTAAAGTTCATGACTCCATTGTTACATATTTTAATGGAAGAGAATAAATATTTCTTCAATGATATGGGAAGATGTGGAAACATAATCATGTATTTCATAAATGTATAGTCCTGGAAAGCCATGTAATTTTTTTAGCTATATGGAATTATTCCGAGTATGCGGTTTCTGATGGAACGTAATTCCGAGTCCCAGAGTGCCCATAATATTTTACCGAAGTTTCTAAGTAAGTTCAGTGAACCTAAGAGTGGGTTTTGGTAACTTTAGAACCGGTGCTCGGATTTGAAATCTGAGGGCACCATTGAACTCGCAGTGCCGGTTATTGCTTAGGGGGACCTTCACCTCAGCTGTGTTTGGTTGTGAACGGAAGTTGGTTTTCCAACCATTGGTGGAGGATAAATAAAAAGTGGAATAAAATAAAAATTAGTTAAACTTAAATTTTATTTTATTCAAACCTTTTTGAATTAGAGTGGGTCCAACCCAAACTAAACCCCACTTTAGTTCTTTCTAACCCCCCCCCCCCCACCTTCATTAAATGAAGTTATTAGGGGGAGGCTCCTCAAATTCTAGTGTTTTTTCCCTCCTTTGGAAGTTGATGGAATTGGTGCTTTTCTTGGAGGAAACTTTTTGTTGGAGGAAATACTTGGAGGAAGAACTCTCCTTCTACCAACGAAGAACTTATTCTTCTTCTACCTCCTTCCAAAACAAGGGAGGATCGTCGTCCTTGAACAATGCCAATGAAATCATCCTAGACTTCTTCATCTTCTTCCCCAAAATCAACTAATCCGAGGTAGGGGTTCGAGATTTGTCAATTTTTTCTCATTGTTCATTATCATTTATGGATTAAGATTTGAAGCCGGGTGCTATCACTATAACGCGGAGGGTTCAGGCCGAACGAACACAGCCCAACCCCTCTATCAGGCTTTGTGTAATTTGACGCTAATCACGGAACGAGTCTGCGTTGAGAAAATTTCATCAACGATGGTTGCAAATCTAAGGCGACGTCCCGTGGAGTGCACAACTACTTTTGGAACGAGAATCGTGCCACCAGAACTCATCCAGTGACCCATGAAAAGTTCACCGGCAGTCGAAACCGGTGAACATCACCGGTAGAACGAAGGGAATGGTGGTCGGCACTCCGTCCAGTAGTGTGGAAGGCGGTGGCACAGCTGTGTCATCAGAAATGTGGGTCGCGCCTGACGGGACACAGTGGTGCAGCGACGGCCGGCACAAGGCCATCCACGAAGAGAACCAGCGGCCTGGGCCTCTGGGTTGTCAGGGATGGTGTGGCGTAGTGCGCACCGCCCGGAGGATCAAGGGTCATGGCCTTGACCGCAGTGATGGAGGAGGGGCGGCCGGCAGGGCCGGCCGCCAGATGAGGCACGGTGCAACCGCACCGTGTGGGAGGTGTCGGGCTGCTCGGACATCTGGGAATAGCAGGACCCGCTGCGGGGGTCCCTCGTGACATGGACCGGAGCCACGTGTTGTCTGATCCATATATCCTGAACGACTATGTCGTTCGTGACTCCAGGGGGCACGGCCTCCCCCTGGAGACGGGTAGGGTGGACCCCAAAGGGGCCGCCAACTGTGGGCCTCGCATGGTCCAAGATTAGCATGGGTCGGGCCACCCTCACGGGGCAGGTCGAACCTGCGGACCGGGTCAGGCCGGGTTGGTTTTACTGGGTCGGACCGGACCCGGACCCTCTTTGACCCGTTTCCACTCTTTTGCCCATAACATGAGCTACGAGCATCCTATTGACGAACCACTTATTGGGACGAAAACCTTGGAGATAGACGGTTCTTTTTGTATACCCTATTTGAGGTTTGGATGCATTTGGGCTATAGCTGGGTTGGATCGAACTTAAATCCTACGGGGCCCTCAGAACGGAAGTACCAATAACTCTCAGACCGGGCATCCGATTGACGCACATTCTGTCGCATTTGGTTCCTTATTAAAGTTGGATCTTCTGGATACATAAAATTGGGACTTCGTGGCAGTTGATGTATCGACACTTGGATTGAGGAGAGGACCCTCCTGGAATCTAGCGTGCTTTGTGCGGGAACCCTATGGCTGGCTGCATTGTGATAAAGGGATCCTGCATGGACTAACTACTATTCTAGGATCCTACATGGGTACGACATCTCTGACTACTGTTCTGGGATCCTACGTGGGTTCGACAGCACCGACTACTATTCCAGGATCCTACGTGGGTTCGATAACTCTGATTACTATACCAGGATCCTACATGGGTTCGACAGAGTAGATGACTCAGTGGCTACATCTAATCATCTATATATCTCTACATAAGTTTTATACTTGTGTGTGTTGAGTCTTGACTTCACGTTGTTATCAATGAGTTATCTTTCTTCTTTCGTGGAACCGTTTATGCTTGGGCTCAAGAGTTGGAGCCGGATTATATTTGATTACTTAGGTATATGTATGGGCATATACCTATGTAGGGTGGGATGATACATTGTGATTGTATCCTTACTACTGTGGTTTATCCTTAGTGGATTTTGGGAGACCTTCGGGGGTCTCGGGGTCTCTAGTGAGTATCATTATACTCACCCCTGCACAGGATTCGCCCGCACCTAGTTTTGTCCTGTGCAAATGATGGACAATAGTGATCGAGGCTGAGAGAGATGGACGGGAGGCTGATCGGAGCTGGACTTAGACGGGACGTACCTCAGGGATGACTTGATAAAGATTTGTACCTACCCTTCATGTAGGATTCCCCATTGGATGATCCATGAGATGTTTTCCCTTTTTATGTACTTGTACTTCATTTGGGTTTGTATACTGGACCATTTACTTTCAACACTCTTTTACTATATTAATACTTTTTGGTTATCTTTGGTTGTGTACAGTCTGTGTGAGTTCTAGGTTTAAAGGCAATGCCTTCCCTTTTCTTTGGGATATGCCTTTTAGTGCTAGTCGCCAGCCCCTGGCCTACAGAAGGCAGGCTTGGGATAGTCATGGCACGGGCCCTGAGGGCGCGTATTGACATAAATCTCATGAAAACAATTTTGATGTTTCTAGAAATATTATTCTAGGTCTGGATGTTATACCTTTTACTACTCCTCTCATCCCTCTCGCTTCTGAACTAGAGTACTTCAATCCTAGTGTAACCATAGATCCTAATTCACACTATCTAGCTCAATTTAATCCTTTATCTCTCTTCCCTATGGAAGTAGTTCAACACCTCAGGATAATCATCATTAGTGATACCCCTTCTCTGACTGATGTTTGTACAAACATCCATTAAGTTCCTTCTGCTTCACTTGTTGAGCCTTATGATTTGGACAAAGGTGAGAGAAAATCTACTCTTAGTCCTTCTACCTAGCCCAAAAAAGCCTTGATGATTAGGAAATTTTTTTCTCTTATGGGGGTGTTTTGTATAATTTTTTTTTTAGATTTTTGGCTGATTTTCAAATTAATTTTCTTAATGTAAATTCTCTATTACTCTTGTTTTTTTCTATAAATTCTATATTTTCTATAAACATTTTTAAAATACCATAAGGGGGATAATTCTCAATGGAAATTACTTATATTATATAGTCATATTCCTTTTATAACCTGCTAATATTCCATGTGATTCAATACGTGTTTAGTTTATATCATCCTTTATTTGATACTTTTTACAATCTATAGTCCATTCTAATTTCCATTGATACCTTGTACATATTCTTTACCTTTGGTACCATGGTTTATAAAATGCTATGATATTTTATCATCAAAAAGTGGGATATTATTGGTAACCTTATTTTAATGATCACAAAATCATGATTCTTATACTATTAATGAGTTATGGAAACATTCCATAATATAAGATAGATTAATGAAATTTTGACTAAGAATGACTCACCATTGAGGTTGAGTCACCTCCAGCATTGACTCATTTTTGGGGATGACTAACGCAAAATGTAAAAATATGCTTAATAATGGGAAATATTAACTATATGAGGATGACATTCTATTAAAATTAAATATTGAAAACATTTTGGAAAAACCTACCATCAAGAATGATTCACTACCAGAATAAAATTTGGGAAGATTATGGAAAACACCAACCATCAGATAAGACAGATAAGAATTTGGCTAAGTGTTATAAAGACATACCACTAGACCTGAGTGACCATTGAATATGATCTACCACCAAAATAGAAATTTGGAAATTTTATGAATGACCAACTATAGAGAGGTCTCAACATTGTCCCGACTCACCAACAACTCAAGTCGTCATTAAAACAACCCACCACCAGAGATTGTGTCACCGTTTAAGAAGACTCACCACCAATATTTGGTTTATTTTTAATTAAATATTTTTAATTGATATATTATCGAATTTAATGATGTCAATTAATTTAAATATTGTTATTAATTTTAATAAGAGATTAATTAATGTGTGTGTCAGACATCTATTTTGAGGTGCAGAGGATCCATATGATTCTTCATGTATGTTTCAAAAAAATAATTAGTTAACTCTCTCATGTAGATAATAATAATAAGACACTCATGTAATTCAATGTTCATAAAAAATATAGATATATTAACTCACACTTTAAGGGATATGAAATAATATTACAAGAAAAGGAATAGAGACAATTTCTGAGATCTCACACATTGTATCTATTGAACACACGAAAAAGGAATTGTGTAGCTTGTAAAACATTCAGTTTCATCCCAAAATCAGAACAAAAGAGTTTATGACACTTTGTTATACCTCAATCTTCATATAATTGGCTCGGTATTCACTTACAAGTACATTCATGGATCCACACGATATAAAACATATCAGACAGAGCAACACAATATTTATAAATATTTTTATTTTCACTTTCATTCAATTTTCTATACATTGTTAGTAGTGTGGTTTACACTTCTTATTTTCCCCAAACTTACTCATGTCATGTAACTAAAAGTTACTATATATCTTCTCAAACTCTTTTTACCCCTATTTCCCACATGTTTTGGAATAGTTCCTTGTGTGGCTTAAGGTTTTTTTATTCCCATGATTTTTTTGGAAGAGGTCCATCTGTTTCGTGAATAGCTTTTTAATTGTATACTAAATCCATGTTTTGGATCACAGATTATATTTATATAATCAAAATTGCATGGGGTGATTTATAAGTGCAGAGTATTAAGTCTTGGATTGAGACTGGACCTCTTATTTTTATTCAACTATATGTTTTGTTTTGTTTTTGATTTATTTATAAGATTTGAACTGAATATGTTTTAAACTACAATCAAAACTAAAACATTGTTAGTTAGTATTAATTCTTTTTTATTTAACATTTTGATTGAGTAAAATTATTTTGAAAGTTAAGGTAGTTTTCATAATATTTTTAACTGAGAAATAATCAATCTTTGAGAAATATTTTAAAAGATCTTAATTTATATCGATCATCTATTCTGATTAGATGAGATATTACAATAATACTATGGGATTTTATTTAAACCAGTTTTAGACAGAAATTTATATTGGGTATTCACTTAACCCCACCCCACACCCACCCCCTCTTGAGATAATCACTCCATCCAGCATTATGATTATTCATTCATTATAGATTTCGATGTACATAACCATTACCCATAATTGAGCTCACCCTTATTTTTTCCTTACCTATGAATCAAGGATGTCTATTGTGAATGATATTAATGGATATGGTATAGTGAATAACGATATTTAAAAAAAATTATGTTTTAATTTGTGTATTCAAATGTAATATAGGAATAATGTATATATCTCATTACAAAAACTACTTAACAATTTGGTCCATTGGGATGTGATTCATTGTATCTTATTACAATGTAATAAAGTGGAAATCATCTCTGGTATACTTGGGTCAGAGTTATTATAATTTTTATCATAAGTAGTCTAGTTGTATCCTTGGGAACTAGATTTAGTAAAACATATATTAGGTAATATAACTAAATGATAAACGTTGATTACAAGTATAGATAAAAATTTTAAGGTTTCACAAGGGTAGATATTATGTGTATTTTCCTAGAAATTCATCCTTGTCTAGATACTAAACGAGAATCAATATTGACTAGATCATTACCAGGTTTATGAAAATGGTCAATACTACCCAACTATTTTCACAATCCCAATGAATATTCTTTTTATAATTCACATTTTATTAACAAGCCATTATGATGGATTTTAATAGTTGATTATCATGAAGAGCCTAGGTAAAACCTATAGTTTACTAGATTTTAAATATTGGTTCATTCTTTAGAAGTCCTATAACATATTTTTCATGATAATTTTGTTTCTCACTATGATTATTATTGCTCACACTATTATTTTCTTAGACATGGCCATAACCCAAGGAATCATGTTAATATTAAAAAAAGAAAATGGGGTGAATATGTGAAACTATAGGGGATGATGGTATGAGTGAAATATATTATGATTATTAATAGTCATTTATACCAAAATATGATTAAAAACCTTTACATAAATGAACTCCTATGCACAAAAGAGAAGTGGATGCCGGAGTTTATTATGATATCAAGTGGTGGAAACCAAGGAGGAAAGAAGGTTTGATTTCCTTCTTGTGAAAAATATGGAAAGAGACTCCCAATAAGGTGTCTCCAAGAAATGGTAAAATGTTTTATGTGTGTAAATAATGTTCATAAATGAATTAATTTTCAATTAAAACTAAAGATTATGATTAAAAAGAAATAAATTTCATCTATAGATAACTTTGTAGTTCTTTTTCTTAAATGTGTGTAACCTGAGAATTATTTCAATCAATGCTCTATTCTAAAGGTTAACCCATAAAACAATGATGGGAATATTTTCAAAACAAATTAAAAGTATTTATGTATTGGTATTTAATAAATAAACTGTAGAAGTACATTTTTTAACAATGTTATTTTTTTATAAGAATCATGAAACATCTATGGATTGAGAAAATTTTTAGAAGCATACATGTCTTCATTAACATAAGAGTTCAGGGTGCCAGCATGGGTTATGATTTTTTGGTTGATCATATGTTCAAAGTCGTAAACACCACTTTTATGAATTTTTATCGTGAGAATATAACATGATTAAGGATATTTTTTGGGAAACATTTATGGGAAAACAACACATTGGTTTATGAAAAAGTATTTTGAGGAAGAATTACCTTACATTTAATTGACATAAAATTAAAGGTATTCATAAAATTTAAGGATATTCATATCTTTTATTTTTTGTTAATTATGGGTACTCAAAATTTTGGAATGTTATAATAATTATTTAATACAGTTTTAGAAAAATGAAAACCTGCATACTTGGAGGCAACCCACTACATCCGAAAATGTATGTGGGAATTGAACTAATAACTGAAGAATAATAAGGGTTTAGAAACTTCCACTATTCAACAAGGTGTTATAGATAATATTTATTTATCTTTAATTAAACAAATTCTAAAATAATTATTAATGATGAACCAACAATTTTACTATTTAGGTTTATATAGTAATAACTTGTTCTAACCGTTTTGGTTTTGGAAAATATTTATAAAAAGGTTGAAATAATTTTTATACTTTTATGGATCTTATGATCCATTGAAATTTTATTTTAGTTATTCATGAATACATATTTATTATGGATATACATTTATTATAGTAAGAGATTATGTGGAAATTTATTAAACCACAACAAAATGATTAAATTGTGATTATTAAAATGAAAAAGATCACGTAAGTATATTTCCTTATATTCATAGAATAATTAATAATGTCTAAACCTCATGAAAAGGATCTTGAGATAAAAAAATTATCACATTACATTCATATTTGATTTATCAAATAGTCCTTTAAATCGTCATGGATTTATTATTTTGAGGTCCTTATCCCTGAATTGAAAATTTACTTTCTTGTGATCCATGATCTATATCACTCCCCGAAATTATTTATGAGTTTCTATAATATCCATATCATCACATCCCACCTAAGTAATCCTTATTGAAAACATAATTATGTGTTATTATAGAATAAATTTTTTATTTCTATTTATATATTTAATGTGTAATATTTGTTAAAACTTTTATGATGTGGGATTTCAACAAAGTGATTTTCTAATTTCAGACCCATGTGTTAAAGGTGCAAGTTCAAATTGTGAGGATTCAATTTATTTATGGTGTTGAGAATGTATCACCATAAGATTGAAAAAGAAGAACATCATGGTATATATAGTGTATAAAAAACACCAATATTATAATATGAATTAATACCTTGTGACTTTAAGATATATTTATTTTAAAAAATTAATTCTCTTGGACATATTTTTGGGCTTGTAGAAATGGGTATAAATGAAGCACAATACTCTATTCAAATTTTAATATTTAAACGTTATTGTTATAAACTAGACATTAAGTTGGTAGGTATAATTATGATATACTCATTAATGAATATATTTATTTATCATGTTTTTCAGTTATATTTTTATTATAAAGAAAAATAAAAAACATTTTAAGGAAAAAGGATATGTTTTCTGAAAAACTCAATTTTTATAAAAGAATATTTACTTTCACTTTTCCAATATAATTAAAACAAAATTTTTAACAATTTTAGAAAATTTATTTCAAAAAACTGACTTCATTTTTGGAATCAACAAATCAAAATTATCTTATCACCTATAATTTTTAATAATAGCCCATTTTGGAGGCTTTTTTCATGATATAAACCTGAGTGTAATTGATTCTTTTCAAAAACATCATGTGTCCTCTCCCCCATTGGTAAAACACCACCTAATATTCTCCCCTATTCACTCATTAAAATCCATTTGGTTCTGAAAATATCTACACAATTAATTTCTTTACTCCCAAAAAAACTCCCTATATACATTTTTGGACCATAAATACAACTTAAAATTTCTTTAGGTGCAAAATTAAGATGTTCTATGAAGAAGATGTAGTGTTCTTAAACAATATTTTTAATAATGTTTCTTCTTTAACCCATATAAAATTATATTAAACTATTAATATATAGAATTATATGTATCTTAATTATACTTAGATGTTATTATCATATGGTAATGGCCTATAATAATCTTTTATTCTATAAAATGCTAAATGAAATCATTGTTCATGTGTACGGTGGACTATCACCTCGTAAAATTATATAATTTTTTTTTTCATATCCACCTTTATATGATGGATATAACGATTTATTTAACACATGTATAATATATTTATGATATTAATATACATATTTAATTATAATATCACATATACCTTTTTACATTCCATTCCATTTAAAAATATTAAAATGTGTCCTGTGTGTGAGACCCACTATCGCCTCATGAAGTGATTCTATTTGTTTTTCACATATGAATAAAAATTAAGATAATAAGTATAAGTTTAATGAATATTTTTTATATATATGAAAATATATTTATTCTAAAAAATTAATATATCACCCAATTCTTTACCCTTTTACCCATTAAGAAAATGATAACATCACTCGTGCATACGTACGACCTACCATCTCCACAAAGTGATGTGATCCATTATCCATGTTCAAATTTCAATGATGATTATAAAAAATTTTATAATTAAAAAATTTATATTTATATTGTTAACATAATTATAAAGGTGAAGGAACTATGTGTTACATGTAAGAACCATAACTTTCATGATAAAAATGAATGAGAAAGCAAGGAAATTAACAGCTAAAGCAATGAAAATAATGCAATATTATTAAAAAATTAGTGGTAAAATGTTACAAAGGGGTCATATGTGATATTATATATATTAATATGTCTTTGTTATAAATTCATAACATATTCAAAACCAAAAAAAATTTGGTAAAATCAAGTTCAATCAAATGGAAGTGTAAGGTAAGATATATCATCTCAATTTCTCTTCATTTAGGGAAATTTTAATGTTTTGAAACTAATTTATAATATATTGTGTCAATACATTACCTTTTCATTTAATATCATGAATAATTTACACTTAATGATTTTTAAGGATGAATTTTAATTATTTAATCTTGTAGTATTTGACATGAAAATTACGAAGTGGTAAATAATTTCATTTCATTGGGTTATATTACTTCCTAATTCTCCGTGAAATTATAATATTATGGGTGTATATACTTTTTAATGTATTATATTTAATTTCCGATGGTTTTATTGGTATTTATATTTTATACCCATAATCTATTCAATTATTAATTCTCATTTCATCATTATGATCTTTGTGAGGGTTTATTTCATGATAACATTTTTTTTCAAGGTTGTCTATGCATGAATTTCCATTAAAGGAAATAACTAGATTAATGTATAATAAACCATTATTAATTTTATTCTCCTCTGGTTTTTCAGTAATTTTTCAAGTAATCATAACTTATTACTCTCTTCAGTACTTAAAATTATTTAAAAAATCTTTTTAATAAATTCAGACTTTATTTCCCTCTTCGATTGAAATAAAATTCATACAAAACCATGTTTTCTATAATTTTATTCAAATATATTTTTAAAATTATCAGAATAATTTATTATAATTATTTTTACCCATATTTGACATTTTATGAAAAATAGAAAGGAATATATATTTTATTATCCTAACATTTTTTGTCTACCTTTTACCGAAAATATGAAAAGAGTCTATTTATTAACAGGTAATTCATGTATAGATTTTCCTACTAGTGCAACCACTCAATGTTTTAAAAATTATTTTATAATAATCAATGCTTATTTTCTAACAAAATTAATTTAAAAAATTTTTGTGAAGTTTTTATTCAAAAAATATATTTTCAATATTGAAATTTTATTTTCCCTAAAAAGGTTCTAATGTCATTTTTATGTTATTTCTATTAATCAATGACATCGACCCTTTATTTACATATGATAAATTAGAGATATGTTTTATTTATACATTGAATATTATTTATCTAGATGGTTTATGATCAATTTTTTCAAAGAAAGTATTAACATTATCTTTCTTGGTTAATTTTAGTAATCAATAAATTTCCATTGAAATATTCACATTATTTTCATAATTGTACATTATATTTACCTAAAATATCCACGTTATATATCTTGTGTATACTTATTAATTAAACTATATAACTTTTATACATACAGTATTTTACATTGAAAGTTAAATGATTTACTAAGAAAATTATTTGTCATCTTTATTCCTTACTCATTAAGGAAATTTATTGACAAGGACTATTGTTCCTGAATTAAATCGTTCATTTAATATATGAGGAATGTGAAGGAAATGAAGACATGGGAAGGGCCTAGTTATATATACCCCCTCAAATAATCTATAGTTTTATGATAGAAATTAGTTTGGAATCTTTAAATAAATAGTTTTCTTATGTATACCAACACATCAGTTTTAAAATTTCTTGTCAATGGTCTTGATAACATAGTTATCAAGATTACTGATATCGTGAAATTCACCAATTAAGAATTTCCTTCATTATAAATTGAGTTATTATTATCCATGATATTTTCTCAGAGATATTATCTCTTAATGTATTTCATTCTCTGTTTATTGATTTAATGACATGTGTTTTCCATTAATTACCTTTCTATATTTATTATGATTTGTCTAATCATAATTGAAAAGTTATTTAAATAGAATGTGTGTTCACTTATTTACCTTGATATGTTTATTAATACCGTTGATGAATGAAATATTATTATGTACTTAATCTTTACTGTGAATTTGAGCTCACCCATATGTTTTTCATTTCCTATGAATCTGAGAAGTGTATTATGACTGATATGAAAGGATATGCTACATGGAATAATGATATTCTCATAAAATCATTTTTTTAATTTTTTATTAAAATGTGGTCTAGGAATCATTTATTTTTCTATATTACCAAGACATAAAAACTATTTTTTCATTAGAGTTGTGATTCCTTGTATCATACACCAATCTAATAATGTGAAAACCATCTCTTAGTTACTTGGGTTGTGGTCATTATAGTTTTTAATAGTTTAAGTTTAGTATAAATCTTGGGAACTTGGTTTAGGAAAATATAGATTAGTGAATATAACCCTATAATAGACTATGAGGATAATTATAAAAGAACAATTTAATGTTTTGGAAAGTTAGAGATTAGTTGGATTTTATTATAAATATGTCACTATCTAGATACTACAAGTGAATTTAGTTCTAGAACATATATATCTAGGGGTAATAAATCCAAAAAAGTTCCATTCTTCATGAAATGATTGTTACCTAGTAAACGAAAATGGTCTTTACTACACACTTGGTTTGAATCAACAGGGGATATGTGTTGAGTAATTTATAGTTTCTTCAAAAATAATTATAAAGGATTTGAATATATGATGATAATGAATAACCTAGGTTAAAACTAAGGTATCTTATACTTATAATAATTTTTCATGATTTAGAAATCCGATAAATTATTCTTTATCATTATTACCTTTCCCAAAATTATTTTTGTTGCTCACACTATTCTTTTGGTTTTAGTCATTCAATGGAACATGAAGGATTTTTGTTAACATTTAACATGAAGAAAAATGTGGTGAATATGAGAAAAAGAGGGATAATGATAGGTGTCAAATATATTATGATTATTTATAATCTGTTGTCCTGAAATTTTATTAACAACTTATACCTTAACCAACTCTTAGAATCACCACATAATAGCGGGATAGAGTTCTCTAAGATCTACAGTCATGGAAACAAAAGAGTTCAGAAGGATTTTCTACCTTTATTTCATAAATGTAAAAAGAGACACCTAGTAAGTTGTCTCAAAGGAATGGTAAAATTTTTTAATGTGTGGAAAATAATGTCCTAAAGTCATGAATTTCTAAGGAAACTTTAATATTATGATGAATGGAAATATATTTAATCATAGGGATACATTAATAGTTTGTTGAAATAAATGTGGGGAACCTGATAATCTATTTTATAAAGGTTAACCCCTTGAACAGGGAACATAATATGTTGAAATAAAATGGTTAAATTATTCATGAATTTGGATTCCCGAATTAAATTGTAGAAATATTTTTCATGAAATGGTATTCTTTTGTTAAAAGAAACATGAAACATGAATGGATTGAGTATAAATCTAAATGAATATATGTCTTCGTTAACATAAAAATTATGGATACCGTAATGGTTTATGATTTTATGTTTTATCATAAGTTCAATTTCATAAACAACCTTTTTCACATTTTTTTGGTTTGAATATATCATGATTAAAGACATTTCTAAAAAACTTTTATCATAATACAGTATATTTATTTAGTATATAAAATTTTTTTGTGTGGAAGAATTCATTTACATTTTTTTAAAATTAATACTAAAGGTATTGGTAACCTTTAATATTTTTCATATATTTTATATTTAATGATTATATGTCACTGTATTTTAGTAGTGTTTTGGAAATTATATTAATATGGTTTTAGATAAAGAAAAAACCACAATCCAGGTGATGACCCAAATCATTCCAAGAAGGCCACAGGCACGATCCGATAACTAAATAACTGTAAGGATTTGCGCCAAATGTATTCCAATGTGATGTTTTGGTTAATAGGTAATTGTTTTTCTGTAAATGATTTTAAAAATTAAATATTAATTGTAAATTAGTGGTGTTACTGTTAATGTTTAAAGAGTAGTAACTTTTTATAACTAGTTTGGTTCTAAAAATATTTACAAAATATGCAGAAAGGCTTATCACTCTTTTATAGATTATATGATCCTTTAAAAGTTAATTTTAGTTCTTCAGGCATAAATATTTTTTTGTATATTAATTTCATGGAGTAAGAGATGATGTGGAAATTGATAAAATCACAACAAAATAATGAGATTATTCTCATGAAAGATAAACATATCAAGTAATCACATTTCCTTATATTCTTAGATGGTAAAAGAATTCATCAGCATTATGAAATGGATCTTGAAAAAGAAATGTTATCCTATTACATTAATATTAAATGAATAAGTAGTTATTTTATAATATTAATGATTTATGGTTCTAAGGTCCTTGATATCCCATTTATAATTGAATTTCTTCTTATCAATGATCTATATCACTCTCTAAAATTTTAACGAACCTAACATTTATTAATGAAAATTCCCCTTGATCCAATTAAATTTCTTATTATGTAAAATGGTTATATAAAACATAATCACTCCTTTGGTTTTATGTTTCTGTATTTTGAAATACCGTTAAGAATTGTGACCATTGCCAATATAGTCGTTAAATAGTGATTCAATGATTTGTATAAATATAGGGGTATAACAAATCCAATTTACTCAGAAAAAGTAAGTGATGGCCTCATCAAAAAGGACTTCCCCATATGAATCCCATTTTTCAGAGCTTGGAATGGAGGTGGCATCATTGGCAATTTCTCTTGACCAATCCCAAGTTGAGCTTCAAAAAGTTAAGCTCAAACCGAACTGCCTACATGAGAAGTGGAAGATGATTGAGATTACCACTCAAGCGATGTTATCTGAGCCACCCTATGTGTTTTTCACCATTGAACACCATACCCTTTGTTCTTATGCAGATTTTATAAGGGGTTACATAATAATAATATAGAACTATTATTATATACATCATTTTTGTATAGACAATATACATTCATTTTATTATTGTTACATTGTAAATATTTTTTAATTCAAAAATAGAATTTTTAGTTAATATTCAATTAAGAAATCTATTTTGATGAATTAATGGATTTTTTTAATTAAATAATATTTTAATAAAATATTATTACTAAATTTATTTTTATTAAATAAAACTTATCGTATAATTTATATGAATACAATAATGATTTTTAATTTGTTTTGAATGCTGTTTTTATCAAAACCCATGAATGTCGGTTTTTATTTTAAAAGTAAAATTTCACATATTAAAAAAATTATTTGGATAAAATGAATATTATTTTTGGAATCAGGACATCAAAATTATCCAATGGTGATTTTTTCATAATTTTCTGAGACAGTCAAACTTTTTGGTAAAAATTAAATACTGTTTAAATATATAATGTGTTTTATGACATCATAATGACCCAATAGTGATGTAATAAAATACTATAAACATTATTTTCAGACATTATATGTATCAAAATTAAAATTATGTTATTTTATTTTTGGTTTGATTTATTTTTCAAATCTTTAGTGGACCCTCTAAGACTTATAAAATATTTTAACATTTTAAAATGATTTCCTTGAGAGTGTGAGTCCCCTCAACATAAGAAAGCCTAATATTTTAAGACGTTCAGCCATTGGCCTTATTAAATAATATTTTCCACTCCCCTTTGGCAAAAATCATGGGTAAAAACCAGTGGTTGGTTTGTGGTTAGGATTAGTTTAATGTGTGGTGATCAAAACCTAAATAATAAAGAATTCCCTCTCCACTCCTATATAAACCCACCGAAGCTCTCACTTCCTCTTCACTCAAATAATTTGGAGATCGACCAAACCATGCCCTCATATACCTAAAACTCTCCCAAGGAACCCCAAGATCTCAAAAATCCTCTATAATTACCCTCTCAAGCCTTTGGGATCATGCTCCCAAGTATGGGATTCCTTCCTTTATCATTTTATCTAAGTTTCTTATATTGTTATGCCCTTTTCTTTTTCAATTGTAAATGTTCGGGTATGTTTTTTCACCTCCCCCATACCTATTTATGTTTTAATGATGAGAGTATTCTTTCTCTCTCATTAGTGCCTCTCAAGTACACCTGTTACCATGCTGAAATTCTGTAAGGAATTTCCCTCTCCTTATTTACATTCAAGAAATTCGTTTGTATTATGAATCTAAAATTCTATTACTTATGTTGGGACATGTATATATATGACCCTCTTACTGTAAATTTTTTATATATATTATTAGACACCCCTTTCTCTCTCATCAAACATTTTTAAGAATTCTTATGTCACGCAGTTATCCTGCCGAAATTGCACAGTGATTTTCCAAGCCAAAGTCATTGTGTCATGAATACCATGATCATTTCTCTATCAGGGGTATTCAACTTTATGCACGTTTACTTATTGATTATATATTTCATGTATGAATTCTACATTCCTTTATTTTGGAATAAATGATGATATTTAATGATTCTATGTTCTATGATCCATGTGGCACACTTATTCATAAAATGAAATGTTTAAGAAGGGTGTGCCCTAATAGCGCTCCAATGAATTGGGTAATGATTAGTATCATGATAAATCAAGTGAAATAAAGGTTTAATCATCCAAATTAAATTTCAGTTAGGTTTTAATCGTTCTCCATGTGAAATGAGCCTTGTCTCATTCAAATAGCATGTTAAGTGTTGTTGCCACATTTCCATGTAATGATAATCAAGCTATATCATGCCTTTATGTTCATGTTTCTAATATTCTCCATTAATATGCCTATTTCCTAACATGTATTGTATTCTTCATGTTATGACTTTTTTCACCCTTACTGGTCTTTATAGATCACCTTTTTCTTATGCATGTCCTTAGGTTATCCCATGCAATGCTAAGTGGGAGAGAATATATTGGTCATGTAAAGGAAGTTTTCAATAAAGATGTTTTGTATCATGTTTTAAGTCGTTATTTAATGTTCTTAATCCCAAAAGACACTAGAACTGTCGATCATATATGTTTTATCAAGTGAATATTTAATTTAATAAGTAATGTTTAAGTGTTTAATTAAGATAAGAGTTGTTATAGTTGGTATCAAATGACAGGTTTAGTTATTTTTGGGATTAGGATTAAAAAAACCTAGTGAAAGCCTTTGGGATAGGAATAAGTATAATAAGAAAATCACACAATTTTGGTGAGTATTGATTAAGTGGTTTACCAAGAAAATACTTCCCTGTCTGGATATGAGCATGTAGAGGCGGCTCTGGCACAGATGTACCTATGAGTGAAAACTCTGACAATGAGTTTCGGGCTTGACCTAGGGTATCCTGGTACATGAAAATGGGTCTTGATACACTCTTGCTTACTACAATCCTAAGGTATATGCTTTTTTAAATTCACAAGAATAGTATGAACCATTATTAAGATAATAAAAAAATCCCCTCAGAATATATGTCGGGAAGTAGATCATGGATAACATAGATTGAAGCCTATTGATTCCAAAATTTAATGAAATAAAAGTTATTTAAATGTCATCTATTTTTGTACTAGGATTATCCTTTATCTTTTTCCCATAACTTTCCATTTATTCTATCCAATGGCCGCTAATAGGCGGACTCAAGCTAACAACCAATGTGAAGATCAATGTGATGATTTTTCTAAAGAGTTTCCCAATCCAATGGGAGTGGGAATCACGAACATTGTCACAATACTCTCTCAATTAACTCGATATTTGAATGGAAACATGGATCAATAGGAACATTCAACCCCCCACCCCCCACTAAGAAAGAAAAATTCACAATTGAGAGCTTCATGAGACAAAGTCCTCATACTTCTAATGGGTCATCTGATCCATCAATTGTCGAACAGTGGATTAACTCCATTGAAAAGATCTTATTTATCCTTCAATATTCCGAACAAGATAAGGTTCTTTTGGATGCTTATCATATAGAATGTGAAGCCAATAAATGGTGTACATTGATCATAAATATGAAGCAAGAGGAGGAGATTGAGTCGTTGGAATGGAAGGATTTCCAGAAGCTGTTTTTTCAATAAATATTTTCCGCACACCCTCTAACTTAAGATGGAAAGGGACTTCCATTAACTCAAGAAAAATGATGATGAATCCCTCAGAGCGTATAAGGAAAACATAAAAAGGCTTGCATGATATGCATATTCCTTTTTCGTTACCCCCAAATACATGGCTGACCACTTCTTTGGTGGGCTAAAACCTAGCCTTCAGAAATCTCTGGAAACCCATGACTTTGATAGCTATGAGGAAATTGTCCAACGTGCCCTCAAAGTTGAAATGAGGATCAGAGAATCTTAGGGGTATCATGGGGATAATAAGAATAAGGTGGACTTTAATCCTAGTGGTATAATGGATAAATTCAATGGTTCTATGAAAATCTAACACCCTCTTGCCAATGGTGCAGAAAGAAGAACCCCAAAAATTGCCTGAAGGGGATGAGGAAATGCTTTAGGTGTGGAAGAGAAGGGAACCTATCCATTAATTACGGATAAAAAAACTTATGGTTGCGATAGAGGGGAGGAATGATTCGTTCGACCCACAACATGTTGTTTATTTCTTCAAATGCAAAGAAACAGGGCACATTGCAAACCAATGCCCTAAGCCAAGGGTTTTAGGAGGAAACCAACAACCTCCAAGGCAGCAAGGGTGATCTTTTTCCATCACTACCACCGAATTGAACCTTGATAATGAAGTGGTGACAAGTATGCTAGTTATTTATTCAATAATTTAAATCATAATTTTTTATTCTGGTTATACGCATTCTTTAATATCCCGAATGTTTAGAAGAACAATCCCAACACCACCAAAATCATGGAAGTAAATATGTCAGTGAGTATGGAAAATGAGTAAATCATTACATCCCATTAATATAACTCCTCCCCTATCATAATTTGTCGATTTAACTTCCTGAGGAACTTCATCATACCCCCTTTGGATTAATTTGATTCAATTCTCAACATGGATTGGCATTCCTTATATAGAGATGACATAAATTTCCGTGAGAGGGAAATCACTCTCCTTATGGAGAATCGACCCCTAACTCTATACAACTGAAAGGATGAAGATGAATATTCTTTAGCACCATCATCTAAAGCATGGATATTACTTCCCTATAATCATGCATATCTATCTCATAATATTGAGTTTAAGGAAGCAACAATCCTTGAAGACATGCCTATTGTGAGGGAATTCACTGAAGTGTTTCTCAAGGAATTGTTTGGTCTTCCTCCTCAAAGAGATGTTGAATTCTCAATTGATCTTATACCTGGGGAATTTTCAATATCCAAGAATCCATATAGAATGGCTATTTTAGAGCTTGAGGAGCTGAAGAAACAACTACATGTGAATCTAGATAAAGGGTTTATATTCCCATGTTCTTCACCATGGGGTGTTGAGTACTCTTCATCAATAAAAAGGATGGGTCAATGTGCCTTTCCATTGATTATCAAAAGCTCAACAAAATCACATTAAAGAAAAATTATCTTATACCACAAATTTATTACTTTTTTGACCAGCTGTGTGGAGCAGAATACATTTCCACGATAGATTTTCGGTCGGGATATTACCATGTAAGGGTGAAATAGGAGGATATCCCCAAGACAATGTTTTGTACAAGGTACAATCACTATGAATTTATAGTAATGCCTTTCAGGCTCAATAATGCTCCAGAAATCTTCATGGACATGATGAATAGAGTCTTTAGAGTTTACCTTGAAAATTTTGTTGTAGTCTTTATAGATGATACTGAAATATACTCCAAACCCAAGGAGGAGCATGAGGAGCATATATTCATTTTACTAGAGACCTTGATAAAGGAGAATCTCTATAAAACAAATATAGAAAGTGTGAGTTATGGTTTAAGTGAGTATCATTCTTTGGTTATATCATCACAAGAAATGGGATATTTTGTGGATCCTACCAAGACAGCTGCAATTGAGGGATGATTGAGGCCAACATCAGTGACAGATATCTGTATCTTCCTGTGGTTAGCTGGATATTATCACCAATTTGTGATAAATGTATCATGATTGTACAACCCTTTTACCAAGCTAACTTGGAAGGAAGTACAGTATCCTCGGAGTGATAAATGTAAATAGAGCTTCAAAGACTTGAAAAGAAAGCTTATTATTGCATTGGTTCTCACATTACCCACAAGTAGAAAACTTTTCGTGGTATTTAATGATGCTTCGAAGAAGGGACTCGGTTTTGAATTGATGAACAATGAAAAATTCATTGCATATGCTTCAATGAAATTGAAATTTCATGATAAAAACTATCCAACACATGATCAATATTTTTCTATAGTAATCTTCACTTTGAAAATTTGTTGACATTACCTCTTTGGGGAGAAGTGTGAAATTTATACGTACCAAAAAATCCTCAAGTATATATTCGTACAGAAATACTTAAACATGCACCAACAAAGATGGTTAAAGCTAATCAAGGACTATGAATTCCCAATCCATTACCACCCTGGTACAGTAAACAAGGTGGTAGATGCTCTATGTAGAAAGGACCCAGTTATTATATAATTTATGAGAATTTAAAAGGATCTAATATTCTTAGATTTGTGTGAAGATGAACATGGGAATCATAAAGACGGGAACATCATCAATACTTTCAGAAATGATTTCTCAATAGTATCTTTTGTAAAGGTTAAAGGATGCTCAAAAGGATGATGTGGGAATTCATAAGAAGGCTGAATCTATCAGAGATAGGGAAATCCTTAGAGTTCAATGTCAATGAAGAATGAATTGTGAGATCTAGGTCAAGACTATGTGTTCCATCAAATCTGGAGTAAAATAAGGAACTTTTGGATGATTCACATAGCTAAAATTTCTCTATTCACCCAAGAAACACAAAGATGTATCAAGATCTCTGGGAGAATTAATGGAGGGATAACATGAAGAAGGATATCGCTGAGTATACATCAAAGTGCCTCGTATTTCAGCAAGTGAATGCCGAGAGACAGAAGTCTAAGGGGATGATGAAACCATTACACATACCAGCATGGAAATGGGAGAACGTCCCTATGGGCTTTGTCACCGAACATCTGAATACATCAAAAGGAATCATTGTTATTTGGCTTGTTTTGGATCATCTTATGAAGACTGCACAGTTCATTAAAATTTGGGAGGATTTCTCACTAGATCAATAGGAATGGATATAAATAAGAGACGTGGTAAGGCAGCATGGAGTACCACAATCTATTGTATCTGATCGAGATTGAAGATTAACCTCTATGTTTTGGAATAGTATTCAACATGCTATGGATATTGAGCTGAACTTCAGCATGAATTATCATCCTCAAACTGATGGCCAATCTGAGCGGACTATCCAAACACTTGAGGACATGTTGAGAGCATTCTCAATGGACTTAAAAGGAGGATGGGATCGGCATCTTCCTCTAGTTGAGTTCTCTTACAACAAAAGCTTCCACTCAAGTATCCAAATGGATCCTTATGAAGCCCTGAATGGGAATAAGTGCAGAATAACGGCATGTTGGGATAAAGATGGGGAGATAAAACTTCTAGGTCTGGAAATGGATGAAGAAATGTTCGAGAAGGTTAATACCATCTGATATCACATTAAACCTACTCAGAGTCGACAAAAGATCTATGCTGATAATCATTGATTAGACCTAGAGTTTGATGTCGAAGACATGGTATTCCTCTTCATAATAATGTGGAAGATAGTTATGAGATTTGGGAAGAAGGGAATGCATAGTTCACGGTATATCATCCCTTTTGAGATCCTTGATCACATTGGAGTAGTGGCCTATAGACTAGCACTCCCCCCAAACCTATCTCATGTACATGATGTATTCCATGTATCACTCTTAAGGAAGTGAATTCCCGACCCAATACATATAACAAATCCATAGGTTGTACCATTGGAGAGTTACCTCTCATATGAAGAGAACCCGATGAAGATCTTATATCATAGGTAAAAAGTTATACAAAATAATACAATGCCCCTCGTCTAGGTGTTTTGGTGAAACCAAAAGTTTGAAGAGGTAACATGTGAATTGGAGGAAGTGGTGAAGAATAGTTACCCTCATTTTTTTATTGTGGGAAAAGGAAAATTTGAGGGAAAAATTTCTTATGGGGGGAATATTGTAACGACCCAAAATTTTATTAATGAAAATTTATCTTGATCCAATTAAATGTCTTATTATGTATAATGGTTTTATAAAACATATGCACTTATTTTTTTTATGTTTTTGGATTTTAAAATACCATTTAGAATTGTGATAGTTGCTAATATATTCGTTAAACATTGATCAAATTAATAGTATAAATATAGGGCATTGAAAAATCCAATTTACATAGAAAAAGGATGTGATAGCCTCATCTAGTATACTTTCCCCGTATGAAGCCCATTTGTTGGAGCATGGAAAGGAGTTGGATTCATTGGGATTCGCTCTTGACCAAGACCAAGCTGAGCTTCAACACTTTAATATCAAACAGAACCGCCTACATAAGAAGTGGAAGTTGATAGAGATTACCACTCGAGTGATGTTATCCGAGCCACCCCAAGAGTCTGTCACCATTGCACACTATACCCTTAGGTCTTATGCAGGTGTTATAAGGGGTTATGTAACAAGACCATAGAACTATTTTTTGTATGTTATTTTTTAATAGAGAATATACATTCATTTTATTAGTGTTACATTGTAAATAGTTTTTAATGAAAAAATAGCATTTTAAGTTAATATTCAATTAGGAAATATATTTTGAGGAATTAATGTATTTTTTTTAATTAAATAATATTTTAATAAATTATTACTACTAATTTTTATTAAAAAAATTATCATATAAATTTTATGAATACAATAGTAATTTTTAATAAGTTATAAAATCAGTTTTTATCAAAACCCATGAATTCTCGATAAATGTCAGTTTTTATTATAAATTAAAATTTAAAGTATTTAAAAATTATTTAGGTAAAATGAATATTATTTTTAGAATCAAGATTTCGAAATTATCTAATCGTGAATTTTTCATAATTTTCTGAGAGAGTCGAATTTTTGGGTAAAAATTAAAAATCATTTAAATATATAATGTGTTTTATGACATCATAATGATCCAATAGTTAAGTAATAAAATGCTATAAATATTATTTTCAGCCAATATATGTTTTAACATTAAAATAATGTGATTTAAGTTTTGATTTATTTATTTTACAAAGCCTTAGTGGACCATCCAAGACATATAAAACATTTTAACATTTTAAAATGATATCCTTGAGAGTGTGACTCACCTCCACATATGCAAGACCAACATTTAAAGATGTTCAACCATTGGACTTATAAAATAATTTTTTACACTCCACTTTGGAAAAAACCATGGGTTGGTTTGTGTTTTGGATTAGTTTAATGTGTTGAGACCCAAACCTAAATAATAAAGAATTCCCTTTCCCCTCCATTATAAACCCACCCAAGATCCCACTTCCTCTTCACTAAAATCCTTTCAAGAATGACCAAACACTACCCTCATCTCGATAGAATCCTCCCAAGGCAACCCAAGCTCTAAAGAATACTTTCTCAATCCCCTCCCAATCCTTTGGAATCACACTTCCAAATAAGGGATTCCTTCCTTTTTCGATTTATCCAGGTTTCTTAATATTGTTATTCTCTTTTATTTTCAATTATAAATGTCGGGGTATGGTTTTGAACCTCACCCATACTGCCCTATTTATGTTTTAATGATGATATTACCCTTTCTCTCTAATTAATGCCTCCCATGTAAACCCATTAGAATGATAAAATTCAGTAAGGAATTTATCCCTATGTATTTACATTCAAGAAATTATTTTGTATTATGAATCTAAAATTCCATTACTTATATCAGGAAATGTATCTATGTGAACACCTTACTTTACATTTAATGTACATATTATGGGAAACCCATTTCTCTCTCATCAAAATTTTTTATAATTCTTATGTCACGTCGTTATGCTGCTGAAATTGCACCATGATTTTCCAAGCCAAAGTCATTGTGTCATGAATACCATGCATATTACTCTACCAAGGGTATTCACCTTTATGAAAATTTACTAATTTATTATAGAGTTTCATTTGTGAATTCCACATTCCTTTATCATGGAATAAATGATGATCTTTAATGATTCCATGTGGCACACTTATGCATGAAATGAATTGTTTTAGAAGGGTGCGCCCTAATAGCGCCCCAATGCATAGGGTAAAGATTAGAATCATGATACGAAAGTTAAATGAGGGTTTAATCGTGATAATTTGAGTGAAATGATGGTTTACTCACTCTCCATGTTCAATGAGCCTTGTCTCATGCTATTACCATGTTAAGTGTTGTGGCCACATTTCCATGTTATGATAATCAGGTTATATCATGCCTTTATGTTCATGTTTCTCTTATGATCTATTGATATAAATATTTCCTAATATGTATTGTATTATTTATGTTATAACTTTTTTACTCTCTTACTGGGCTTTATATGTCACCCTTTTATTATGCATGTCCTCAGTTTATCCCATGCAATACTATGTTTGAGGGAATATAGTGGTCATGTAAAGTAAATTTTCAATAAAGATGTTGTGTTTCATGTTTTAAGTCGTTATGTAATTTTCCTAAGCCCCGAATACACTAGACCTATCGAACCTATTATTTGTATCAATTGAATATTTTATGTAATAATCCATGTTTTAGTGTGTAATAAAGATCAGTGTTGTTATAAAAATTATTTAAACTTGTATTCTATGTTCGTATCTTCACTTCCCACCTTTGTTCTCCACCATGGAATCATTGTTTTGTGTTATTCAAGATGAGATTTCATATTTATCATTACCTATTTTTATATAAAGTTTTATTAAACCTTTTATAATGTTGGTTATAATAAAATAATTTTAAAATTTCAATCCCTTGATTTAAATTTGCAAGTTCAAATTGTGGGGATGCAATTTATGGAAGTTGGTTAGAATGTAACACCCTAAGATATTAACAGTGTAAAATTATAATGGAATTATTTTATTACTAGAAATAAAAATATTAAAAACCTCGGACTATATGATATATTTATTTCAAAAAAAATCAATCTCTTTGATAGCTTGTGATGTACTCAACACCGGCTTTAACCAAAACACAATACTCTATTAAAAAACTATTATTTAAACAGTGACCATTATACCATATATGTTAAGTTGGTGGGTGTGAATAATACTACATAATTTATGAAAATATATTTTTTACATATATTCAATAGTTATATATTTTTTATAAATAAAAATAATAATCATTTGAAATAAAAATAATTGTTTTCAGAAAAACTGTGTTTTTCTAAAAGACGGTTTAGCCACGCTTTTCACGCATAATTTAAAATTAATTTTTTGTCAATTTTTAAAACTTTAATGGATAAAATTATTATTTTTATATAATTATATAAAAAATTTCTTAGGGTGATTTTTTTGTTTTCTTTTGAAAAGTTTCATTTTTCGAGGAATAGTGAAAAATATTGATATTTTTTAAAACTGCCTTTCTGTTTAATTAATTTTCATTGTAAATTATATATTAAATTGTTTTTAATGTAAAATTAGTTCATTGATATAAAAATTTAACTATTTTAGGTAATTTTAATCAATTTCATATTGAATTCTAATTTTAAAACCATCTATACTAATGAGAATTTTCACATTGAAAACCAGCTTTTTCATCAAATCTGTGGGTATAATTTTAAATAGGATTCTACAACTATTAGAAATTTAATATGGAAGAATAGATTCAATATTTTTAATCATTATAATTTTATTTATATTATAAGTCCAACATAATATTTTACCATAATGAATAATAAAAAATAGTACAAATTCATTATCGTGATTAAGGTAAGATGTGTATACATTGGGGTTAAACTAAGAAGATAAAGGTTGCAATGACCTAAAAATTTTCCAACACCCATTATATGGATATGTTTTAATTTTAAAACTTATTATGTTCAATAATTACACATTTATTTGTCTTCCATATTGATTAAAACCTAGTTTTAATTGATTCTTTTCAAAAATTCCATGTGTCTCCTCTACCCCACAAATAAAACTATGCCCACTCTCCTCCTATGTCCACATTTAAAAAGTAATTTGGTTCCATAAATATCTAAAAAAAATTTAAAACTAAACTTAAAACATAATATATATTTTTTCTTATAAATCCATCATTGTATGTCTTTTTATGCAAACATAATGAAGTTGTATAAAGAAGATATATGCTCTTAAATAATATTTTTTTTATTATTACACCTCCCTAAAATATTATTACAACCTGATTATATAATTACCATAGTATATTAAATATACATTTATGTTTTTATGTTAAGGTAATGAGCTATATCTATCTCCTCTACCGTCAAATGTTCAAAAAACTCTCTATCATCCGTACAATGGACTAACGTCACGCAAACCAATGTAATTTATATTCCATAACCGCCATTAAAGGATGGATATAATGATGAAATTAATAAATTAATGCGATATTTATGATATTATTTTACTTCTATAAATTTAATATCACATATACCTTCTTTCATTCCATTATGTTTATAATATGATAACATTGTTCGTGTGTATGGAGGACTATCATCTCATGAAGAGATGTGATTCATTTTTAACATAGTCTTTACATGGTAGGTGATATGAAAAAATATATAGAATATATTATATATATATATGAAATTTTATTGATTTATAAAAATTATTATATCGCATGCTTCCATACCCTTTGACCCATTAAGGAAATGATAACGTCATTTAGGCGTACGTAAGACCTACCATCTCCATAGAGTGATGTGATTCATTTTCCATGTTCAAATTCAAATAATGATTATAAAATCCTATCTAATGAGATAAAAAATTATATTTTTAATATTTAAATAATTCTGAACATTACTTAACTATATAATATTCACAAGAACCCTAACTTTCATGACAATACATGCATAAGAAAACAAGGCAATTGACAACTGAAACAATGAAAATAATGAAGTATTATTAAAAAAATAGGTGGCAATATGTCACAAGGGGATGATATATGATGTTATAAATATCAATATGGTTATTTTATTAATTAATTTCATTCTTAAAACCAATATACATGAGTGTAAATAATGTTCAATCAAAAGAAATCAAAAGGTTGGGGACTTCATCTCAATTTCTCTTTAGTGAGGCATATTGTAATGTTATGTACAAAATTTATTTTATATTATGTATATATTAACCCATTTTAATTTAATATCATGAATAAGTCATTATTATTTTTATTTTAGGTTTTAATTTTAATTAGTTCATTTATGGTTATTCAGAATTCAAAATTACCAAGTGGTGAAAAATATTGTAGCTCAATTTCATTTCATTGGGATATATTACTTATTCATTTTATTTTACAATCTAAGATTATGTGTGTAAATACCTTTTAAAATATTAATTTCCATTTACACTTTCTATATATGGATTCTAATTTGATACACATAATATATTCATTAGTTAATTTTTATTTCAACAGTATGATCTTTGTAAGGGTATATTTCATAATCAGATTTCAATCGGGATTGTTTATGCATCAATTACCATTGAATGAAAATAATCTAATTATTTTCTAATAAAAAATTCTTAACTTTTTTCCTATAGTTATTCATGAATTTCTCATGAACAAATAACACATTAATCTGTTTGGGAATTAAACTAATTGATAAGTTTTCCTAATAAAATATAACTTCACCACTCTCTTATATTGAAAATCCTTTTCTTATAAAACCTTGTTTTCTAAAAATGTTTTCAAAACTATTTTATAGATTATCCTGATTATTTTTGAAATATGTTTTTTCACACATTTTAATTTTTATAAAGAAAATATTTAAATGAATCTTCATGTCATTTTCCTAACAAGTCTCATTTTTCTTTCACTGAAAATATGAAAAGAATCTTTATTTTAACATGTATTTCATGTATAGAATATATCCCATTCATGACAAAGAAATTTTTTAAATATTATATTATTATTTTTAAAGTTTATTTTTGTATAAAACTATTTTTAAAATCTTTTTTGAACTATTAGATTTAAAAACAAGACTTTCAAAGTAAAAAATATTATTTTCCTTAAGATTTTTTTGAATGTCATTTGTTTGGTATTTCAATTAATCAATTAATACAACACTTTAATTTAATTATGATACACAAGAGATATATTATATTTATACCATTATAATTATATATTTTGATGATTTATAATCAGTTTGACCTTGGAAAGTTTTTGAAATTCTATTTCTTGATTAATTTTTGTAATCATTATGTTTCCTGTAAAATATTCACTTTCTAATCACCATTCGATATTAAATTTACCTTAAATATTGATATTATTTATCATGGATATAATTATTACTTAGAACATATATCATTTGAATATGAAGTATTTTACTTTGAAAGTAATATGATTTACTAGAAAAATTATTGTTAATCTATATTATTTACTTGATATAGAAATTTTTTGATAAGGTATATTCTTCATGAACTAAATAGATCAACGATATAAGAGGAATTATTTGGATATTATGTTTCTGGTGGTTCCCAATTAAATATATCACCTTGATTTATCAATAGTATTACAAGATGGATTAGTTGTCTAGACTTCATTAAAAGGGTTTCTGGTATTCCTACCCATTAGTTTTAAACTGTCTTGTTAATGTTATTAACAATAGACAGATCATGATTCTTAAGATCATGACATCCTATAATTAATAATTATCTTCATTAATAATTAAGTTATTATTATAAAATATATTTTTTAAATGATATTTTTTAAATGATTTTATCTATGGATTCCTTTCATTCTCAGTTTATTGGCAAAATGAGATGTGTTTCAATTATTTAACTTTCTAAATTAATTATGCCTTATCAAATCATGATTGTAAAAAAATGTAATGTTTATTAATTTATTTAACTTTTCATGTTTATTATTCTTATTGATTCATGATATCTTATTAAGTAATCAACCCTTTCTAACAATTTCAGTTCACCCTTATTTTTTTCCAATACCATACATCCCATAAATATACTCTGAATGATATACAAGGATATCATGGAGGGAATAATTATATTATAAAAATATTATGTTATAATTTTTGTATTCAAATATAATATATGAATCATATATGTATTTGATTTACCAATACTACTAAATTATTTGCTCCTTCAGGATGTGATTCCTAATATATTATGCTAGTGTAATAAAGTTTACACTGACTTCGAGCTACTGGGGTTAGGGTATTTACATGAAAATTGAAATATTGGATATCATTCAGTAATAATACTTTATATTCATTGATTATGTTTTTAAACTAATTAATAAAGTGGAAGGCCTAAAAAAAATTGTAAAGGTTAATAGACCCTAAAATTTTCTCAAAATTTTAACAAGGTTGAATTCCCAAAGTTCCTTTAAACCAATAGGGAATTATGAAATTAATATTCCACCTTAATTTTCTTCAAAAATAATGGTTGTTTAGGATATCACTTCTAATTACTCATAGTTTTGATATGAAGTGATCCAACTACATTAGGAATGGGAACATATCTTGTGAAAACCTAATAAAATTGAAGTTCTATTGGAATAGAGGAATACTTTATCCTTATTATCAACCCTGTATAACAAAAAAATTTGATTTTTTGTGTGTTGATAATAAATTATAATACATGTAGTGATGTTTAATGGAACTACCCACTATATTTTATATTAGTGTTGGAGTGGCTAGTCTATCTGGAAGTCATGTCTAATAACGGTGTTTTTAATGGAAGTGTATATGCATAGAGGATTGTTGTAAATTCATCTGTGTTATACTATTTTTTGAGTGATGTTATTTATGTTATTATTAGTTATTGAGAATCACTTGATAATATGTGAAATTATCTTGAACATATATTCTATAAAAATTAAAAGATATAGATCCATGAATGAAGATTAAAACATATGTGAATCCTTACATAAGATAATATGGAATTTAGAGAACCACATAATGTGATTACCAAAATAAGCTACAACAGAAATGGATACCTTATATAAATATCCACCATGTAAGAGGATTCAACATTTACAAATATATTTCTGGTGATTAAAAATTGTGTTTATATGTAATGGTGATCACATAAAGGGATTCATTATTGGAATTCTAGAATGAATATTTTGAATACATATGAATCCAAAATATATATTGTGATACGTTATTCTCTTATAAAAACAAGTTAATTGTTTACATAAATAAATATTCAATATTAGACAATGGATCTGGTAAAAAATATTAAATTGAATGATGGGAGCTCTATTTCAAAATAAATTCTTCCACTTCAATAGGTGTTTCATGAAACTTTTCATTATTAGGTGAAATATATTAAAGGAACTTAGTTGATGTGTATTTTATGGAATATATAATTTCCATATTCAAATATTGCATGGATTTTTAATTATTTAGTCTTCATGTAACACCCTTTGTTTTTGGTAAGTAACCATTTCTTTATATTTTTAATTATATAATGTATATGGGTGAATTTTTGAAGAGTTTTTAGTTTTTTATAATTGGTTTTTTTGGGATAAAAGGAAGGCACATGGGAAACACACAGTTTGTACAAATCCTACGATAGATAAGGAGAAATAGTGTGGTTTGGGAAGTCTGAGGTAGTGGCTTCAGCGTGGTTGGAACACGGTTTTGGAGATTGTGTGAGGAGATCATGAAAAGGGACATCTTTGAAGAAGTTTCTAACACACAGTTAGCATATAGCTTGTCTAATTGTGCGATTAAACCATGCGTGGGTCAAAACCACCTCCTTAAAAAGTGGATTGAATGAGTTTTTTCCCTTTAAGTGTCTTTTTTCCCTTATATGCTTCCCTAACTCAGTGTTTTTCTTCTCTAAAGGCCAAGGAAGGTTCCTCCATTGATCCTAAGGTGATACAAAGGCCTCAAATGGTGATTAGAATCTGGTTTCTCTCAATAGTTGTTCGTTCTTCATCATTCTTGAAGTATTTATTAGAACTACTTCACCCCCTTTTTTCAGTTTCTTAGATCTATTCCCATTTTGTGTATTACTATGGTTTTGGATTCCAAATAAGTTTATATTTTTTTCTTGTTTGTGATAGGTGAAGAGATCTAAGGTGGGTTCATAGAGATTTAACATAGTTTGGTTGGCGTTCTTTATCCATTTATCATTTTCTCCAAAAATATCAAGGCATATCGATTCACCCTCGACACCTATTTATAGAATTTATTGTGTTAGTTTCAAATTAATTGAGTTTCATGAAATTTAATATCAAATTGTTGTGAAAAGTGTGGTATAAATCCTCTTTATTGATGATTTATGGTATTTGGTGAAATTGTGAAATTGTGGTGAATTATTGTGTAAAGTGAGTTTCTTATTTGATTTTAAAATGGTGATTTTGAAATATGGCTTGGCCAGATTTGCGAAATAGATTTTTGGATAATGGGTTTTCAGTAGAAGATTTTTTTATTGAAATTATTTTTGGCATTTTTGTTATAGAAATGGTATTGGGCATACTTGTGTGTGTATTCATATTACATTTACGAGGATTGGTTAAAATATGACCTAGTGCTTAGTGCCAAAAGTGTAATGTAAAATGGGACATAATTATCATGTGATCGCATAGTAGATTTGTGATATACCTCTCATGAGTATGGAACTATCATAACTAAGCATGCATTATTGGTGGTGTAAATATGTTAAGTAAATTGGTTAATCCAAGTGGAGCTTGTGGAATGGTTTTAAAGGATGGATTGGTCATTTTATTGAAAATATATTACCGTAAAATTGTTTATATAGAACCTGTTTATATTGAGTTACAGACTATTTTAGAATTTGTTTATATTTAGTTATAAATTTTTTTATATAAGTTCTGCTTACTCTTCTATACTACTAGAATGAGTAGGGAAGTCATTTGGGAACACCTATTATGTTTTAGTACTCACCCCTGCATTTGGAACTTTCGTGATTTTATAGATGTCATCTACCAAGACATGGGAAAAGGTAATGTTTCTCATGTTTAGCACTACTTTGTGATACTTGGGATTTTTGGTGATGTTGGAGCATAGATATTGTGGAGCATGGAGTCTTGTGGTCCTCTTGGTGTTTTATTATTTTATCTTTATTTGTTTACTTTGATGTTGTAGTCTTCTATTTTGGTACATTTTTTAGTATTATTTTGATATAAGAAATGTTGAGTTATCTTTCACGGTTATCATGAATCATATAGTTGTATGTTTAGTTATATTTATTTGGTTAGTTTTTTTATCATTAAAGTATAAATCATCCCCCATATGTATTGAAACCATTTGGAATTTATTTCCAGTATTTGGAGTCTTGGGGATGTCTTTCAAGGCCTATTATCATCCTCCTGCATTATCAAGTCAATGAGGAGAAGAACGGAGGTTACAAATTTTATCAGTTTTGTTCTATCCAAAAATAGTTTTGACACAAATGATATCATTTTTGTTCGGTCCAAAAGCTTGTTTGAGGTAAATGGTGTCAGCTTGTTCTTTTCCTTGTAGAACTAGTAGTCATCAGTTTTCTTGGTTAAGAGTTAAATTAATTCTTGCCTATTCTTTTGTTTAGAATCAGAGAAAGTAATATGATTTTCAAGACTTGAAATTTAGATCATAAAAAGAAGTAGTTGTCCTTTTTATGTAGAACTTCAAGTTACTGTGGTTATGGGTACAAAAGTGTTTCATAAACCCTTATAGGATATTGGAATCTAATTTTCATGGGCTTAGCCAATGAGACAAGAATCACATGAATTATAGGAACGAATTCCCCTTAGGATTTAATATTTCATTTTGATTAATGATATAACATTTGATGCAATGTATTGATTTTTGAAAAAAATGTTTCATTTGTTTTCAAATGAAATACTTTGAAGGGAGCATAGTTGGTGTATTTTGAAAATGGTTTTATTTTAAAAAGAAAGTTACATGATTAAAAAAGAGGTTGAATGTGAAAAAAAAAATTATTTGGAGTGAAATATTGTGATAGTTGACGTGGTAGAATTTGAAATGTTAAGCCTTAAGTTTGTAGAGAGTGAGAATTACAGAGTTTGTGGTTTGGTTAGAAAATGGCACCTAATAGGCGTCGTTCAAATCAACCAGAAAGAGCTACAGAGAATGTGGTTTCCCCTGAACCACAGGTGAACCAAGAGCTGGTTCAAAGTATCATCTAAGCATTTCAATATGTGGAAACATTTGACCATAGGGATGATCCATGACAGGTGGTTCATTATATCTAGTTCTAGAAATAGAATCCACCCATCTTCTCGGGTGATTCCAAACCAAAAAAGTCTGAGGTGTGGCTGAAAAGGTTGAATCATATCTTATATTTCATTAGTACACCTGCAGAGTTGAAAGTCAATTTAGAAATGTATATACTTGAGGATAATTCATGCCAATGGTGGGATCTAGTGGTGCAGGCATGAGTAGATCAAGGACTTAGTTGGGAGTATTTTGAAGAATTTTTCAACAAAAAATTCTATCCTCACACGTTCAAGATTCAAATGATGATGGAATTATTCCGCCTAAATCAGGAAAATTTTTCTATCACTGAGTATGTGGGTAAATTCATGAATATAGTCTGTTTTTCACTTGAGGTTTCTTCTAGTGAATCTTTAAAGGCACACATATTTGAATTGGGGAAAAAACAAGAGATTCACTTGAAGATAGTTATACTCTCTATTACAGACTGTACAGATATGTTGAATAGAGAAACTGTGGCTAAAATAGACATCTCAGGAGCTAGTTAGGGAGGAATTACCGTGATACCCATGGGAAATGGTGGCAACTCTAATGATTTCAGAAAGAGGAAGTGTGAAACCTACTTCCATGGTGGAAGTGAAAATCAAAATCATACAGCTGGCTCAGGGAATCTTAGTCTGAGACCCATGAAAAATAAATGATCTTTCCAATGTGGCTTCTTTGACCACATGAAGTGATAGTGTATAGAACCAACAAGAAAATTCCAAACATGCAACAAGATGGTGCATCATAAGCACTATTGTTGCAGTGCTCCAAGGGTCGGTTCTTTGTAAACTTCTCAGGTGTAGAAATCATTGTATGCTTTAATGAGGAAATGATTGCAGAATCAATCTCATCAGTAGAACCGAGCTAGCCATAGTTATTCTAGGAATACCATAACACCTTAGAAAGTAAAATCTAAGCTACGAAATGGGGATCTCAGTGCAAAAATGAAATAATTATATGTAGTTGCGTAGATGAATATAGATGATCATGTTGGACCATCTACGATGAGAGGTACAGTTCTTTTTAATTATACCCTTGTGCAAGTACAGTTTAATAATGGTGCATTGTATTCCTCCATTTCTTCTGGTGTTGTTTATTTTCTATGATTAAAACTTGAGATGATTCATTCTATGATAAAACTTTTAACTCCTATTTATCAAAGAGAATGTCAAGTCTTTCTGTGTAGAGCATGCTCTAAAAATATTAATGGAGTTGAACTAAAATGGGACTTCTTGGTGTTGGATATGGATGTATATGATGTAATCTTGGGTATGGATTAGTTGACAATGTACAAGGCTCGCATCGACTGTTATATAAAAACTGTTACTTCCACAACTGAGGATGGTGTTGAGAATCTCTTCAAAGGACAATGGTTTGTAAAGACAAGTGCAAAGGGAATACTAGAAGCAGTAGTGGGAAACATAACTTATCAGTTGGTGGAATTGACTTTTTCATCGATGAAGTAGATAAAGGGTAACAGTTTTCCAGTAGTCATGGATTAATTCTTAGATGCCTTTCCCAAGAACTTCTTAGGGTTACCACAAGTAAGGGAAGTGGAGTTTATGATTTATCTCTTTCTGAAGAACTGTCCTATCTCATTTCCATCTTATCGAATGTCACCAAAAACAATTAATGGAACTAAAAGTACAGTTGGAAGAGATATAATTCAAGGTTCTCATTTAGTCGAGCACATCTTCATGAGAATAACCAGTCTTGTTTGTGAATAATGCAGTTGAAATTATAAGGATTTATGTTGATTATCATAAGATAAACTAAGTATTTATAAAGAATATATATCCACTTCCATGCATCTATAACTTGATTTATCAGTTGAGGAGAGCTTAGTGGTTCTCAAAAATTGAATTCCAATTAGGATATCACCAACTGTGTGTTCGGAATGAGGATATTCCGAAAATGGATTTCAGAAGCATATATGCACATTATGAATATTTGGTAATTTATTTCTATCTTACAAATACACCCAAATTATTTATGGAATTGATGAATAATATATTTCAAAGATATATGAATTCTATTTTCGTGGTGTTAGGTGGATGACATACTAGTATATTCAAGGATAAGGGCTGAACATGAGCAATAATTGGACATAGTGTAGAAAATCTTGAAAGATCATTTCATGCATACCAAACTATCCACATGTGATTTTTGGATACAAGAATTATGCTTTCTTGGACATGAATTTCTGAAAAAACGTTCTTATATTAATCCTGAAAAGATTAAAGATGTTATCTCTTAGAAACCGCCAAAGAACATGTTTGAGATACAAAGTTTTCTTGGTCACGCTGGTTGTTGCCATTGATTTTTTGTGACTTATCATCACTATCATCGCTTATGAAATCATTAAAAAAGAATAATGTTCCATTCCAATGGGTTGATGAATTTTAGAAGTCTTTCCAAGTGCTGATAGTTCATCTTACATCATCACCTATCATGATATTGTCAAAATTAGGATAAGGGTATTTGGTGTATTGTGATGCTTGAAGATCAGGGTTGGGATCCATTATCATGAAAGGAGAACATGTTGTTGCTTATAGATCAAGTAAGTTTATATTTCAGAAGAATAATTATCCAACACATTATTTGAAGTTAGTTGCAGTCGTCCATGCCTTAAAGACTTGGTGTCATTATCTCCTTGGTGGGAAATTGATGTTGTTCACATATCATCAAATCTTGAAACATATTTTCTCAGAATGAGATTTCAATCTAAAAAACGAATAGGGATGGGGATTCTCTAGTTTTATTGACTTTGAATTAATCTATACATCAAGAAAAGTTAATAACGTGGATGATTTCTTAAGGAGAAATTAATTTTCTAAGCATGGAAAAGAATATTCAGACTAGTGGTAGTTGATGTCAGTCCTAGACGACATGCATGTTGAATGTGAGGATAGAGGTGACGTTGTGGTGTAATTTTCAATTTATGTGGTTCTTAATTTTATGAATATGAAAATAAGTCACAGAAATATTATGTTGAATATGTTAAAATTAGTTCAAAAATAAATGGGAGAGACCATTGAGAGCTAGAGGTTGGATGGGAGTTTAGTGGTGTGGTTAAGGAATCTGATAGTTGTACCTATAGAAATTAAGGATATAATTTTCCATGATTACCACAATTTGAGTTGTTATGTTCATCCAAGAATATATAGAATATATAAGTCTATGAAATAATACTTATGTTAGAACGGTATGAAACATAAGGAGGCTGAGTTTATTTCAAAATTCGTAACGTGTCAACAAGTTACGGTAGAGCATCAGTGACCAGAAAGAATGTTGTTGTCCCTACCAATCTCTCTATGGAAGTGTGAGCATATAGTTATCGATTGTGTTACAGGTATCCCAAGAAGGGTTTGGAAACACAATACCATATTGTTGATAGTATATTGACTCCCCATGATGGCTCATATCATCCTGATTCATGAAACTAATGTAGTGGAGGATCTATCTAAAATATATATCCCAAAAGGGGTAAAAATGCATGGAATACTAGCTTCGATAGTATCAAATAGTGATCAGAGGTTCCCATATCATTTCTATAAATCCTTACAAAAAGACCATGGAACTCATTTGACTATGAGTACAATGTATCTTCCTCGGATGGGAGGGAAATCTGAAAGGACAATACAAATGGGGGAAGACATGTTGCGGGCTTGAGTAATGTATTTTGGTGGCTCATGGGAAGTGAACATACACTTAGTGGAGTTATCATTTAATAAAAACTATTAGATACCAATACATATCTATCCTTTTTAAGCATTTTATGGGAATCCTTGTCATTCTCCACAATTTTGGGTGGGAAAAGGTGAGACTTCACTGGTTAGGCCGAGCATTGTCCAACAAAACCTAAAGAATATCAATTTGATTAGAAAATGTATGGAGATGGCCAAGAGTCATCAGAAATATTATTTGGATCATTGTCAAAGAACATTTTTGTTTTTGGTGAGTAATCATCTATTCTTAAGGATTTCTCTAAGGCCTAGTCATTGCCAATTTGGAAAATAGGGCAAGTTATCTCCTTGACACATAGGCCCTTTCAGGATAAGGGAATGGGTTGTAGAGGTTTCATATTAATTTAAATTTCCCCCACCGTTTAGTGTGGTGCATAATGTGTTCCATTTATCATAGATGAAAAAGTATCAGCTTGATCCTAACCATGTGATCAGATGTGATAACATCGGCCTAGATCCCAAGGCTTCATTGGTAAAGATCACGATACAGATTTTGGATAAGAGTGAGAATGTATTGCATGAAAAAATTATCGGTCTAGTATGGGTTTTGTGGAAACATGGTCATGTTTAGGAAGAGACATGGGAACTTTTGAAGGAAGTGAAATAGCAATGGTCGGAACTCTTTCAAGACACTGATGGTTTTCTAATTTCTGGGGATAGAAAGAGCAATGGTGGGGAGAAAGTTGCACCCCCATTTTATAGTAAGTAACCATTTATTTCCGTTTTTATGTATATAAAGTATATGTAACAACCCAAACATTTTAATTCTATTTGTTTCCTTATTTTGTGTGTTATTTTATTTTATAATGAACAAAACTATTTCCATTAATTAATGAAGTGGGTATAATTAAAATGAGATCATTGGGTTTCGACTATTATATGATCGTTGGTTAATATGGCCGTCAGAAAATATAATCTTATCATTTTGTTTTTATAAATATGGTTATCTTGGTTAATAAATATAGAAAAAAGATTGAATGTCCTCATCTAGTAGAGTCGAGCCATATGAAGCCCATCTGTCAGAGCTTGGGAAGGAGGTATCATCATTAGGCTTAGCTATGGACTAATCTCAAGCCAAACTTCAACGTATGATGCTTGAACAAAATCACCTAAGGGAGAAGTTCAAGCTGATAGAAATCACCACTTAGACAATGTTGTCTGAGCCACTCCAAGATTCTATCACCATAGCACACCTTACACTTAGGTCTTATTCTGGTGTAATAAGGGGCTATGTAACGAGACCTTAGATTCTCTATGTAATCCTATTATATAAATAAAATTTTATTTCTTTTTATGGAAAATTTTGTGAATTTTAAATACCCGGATAAATATAGGATGTGTTTTATTGATGAATTTAAGAAAAAGGGTATTTTAAAATATTTTTGTATTCATTAAATAATTAATAATGTGAAATTATTTTCAAAAAATGGACTTCTACACTTGTGAGCAGTGAGAAATTTAGAGTCTAATAAGATCAACTAGGTTTTTAATGAATATTAAATTAGGAATAGTAACATACCCATATGAATAGTAATGAATAGTAATTTGACCAAAAAAATAGAAACTTCGCCCATTAATGTATAAATACATTTTAGACATCTTAAAAGTGTAAAATGATCACAGTTTATGTTTTGGTATTTTTGTATGCCATAAATATTTTATTTAAAATTTATAATTAATTTAATAATTTAAAATAGAAATTTACCTTCATAAAATTTAATCATAAATTGTTACTTTATTGTCTTATGGTTATACGATAATTTTATGGGACCTTTATTACTTTTTCAAGGTGTTACAAAATGAGTTATAGTTTTAAAGTTGTATTTTTTAAATAAATAATTATTTTATTTAAAAAATAAATTAAAAATATTTCGAAAATTATTTTCATGAAATGGAAATCATTTTTTAATTCAGAGCATCAATATTAAGTTAGGGTGAATTTTTGGGATTTTTCTGAAACAGATGAATTTTTGGTGAATAGTAAAAATGTAGTTTTGAGTTTCTGGTGTTTAATGACATCATTAATGATGTAATAATGATGTAATATTTATGTTCGACTTATGAATAATGATATATACTATGATTTTTACTAAGTGGCCAATGCCATGGGAAAATACCATGTTCAAGCCCATGTTTTTTCCAATACCACCGATGAGGTTTCCCTTGGAAATTAATAATTTATTCACTCACTTTCCCTATAAATACCAAGCCATTTCACTCATTAATTTCATTCCAAAATCATCCTAAACTAATTTATGGTCTCCATACCTCCCAATTAGTCCTCCCAAGGTTTCCTCAAGCCTCCCAGGGTCCCGACCTTCAGGATTTTGAAGTTAATCTTCAAGGTAAGGGATCCTTTCACCCTCCTCTTTTAAGTCATGAATTCATTTATGTTGTGTATTCTAGTTTCCATATCTTTATGTAGAGGGTATGTTATTATATGTCCTCGTTAATTTCCATTTCATGTTTAATTTTTTAGAGAACCTTTATGCTCCCATTAATTTGTTTTCTGAATTTTTAAGTGATGATGTTAGGCTTTTGAATTTCTCGTAAAAGAAATCGCATTTTCTCTTTCCTTTCAAGTTTCCTTTTCTTGTGGTATGTCATTAAAATATACATACCATGTTCTTATATCCATTTTATTCTGTATTTAAATTGTAATATGAGTTATTTATGAGTGGTTTACCCTTGTACCTTCTCTTTTTATTATTTTCTAAAACCATGTTATATAGCCGCTATGCTGCAGAAATTTCATCTCAAAATTTCAATCTATTTTTCTCAAGAAATTACCTTGTTTATTTATGTGAATACCCAGACCTATTTTGTTTCTATGGGTGTTCATAAATATATAAAAAGAATTTATGTTATTCTTTAATGGATATACATATAACCCTCATTCCCTTTCCATGGTTTATAAATGATATAATGATCTAATTTTTAAGAACTCTTAAAACATTACGATTTTGAAATGAAACCCTTTTATTTTATTCTCTATGGGTTATTTATGAAATGTTTGATTATGATCTATTAAGATCACAAGAAAGTAAAGAAATATTATGGGTGTGCCTTTATAGCACTCTAATGCATTGGGTAATGAATTAATCTCAAGATATGACAAGTTTCACGATACCTTGGTGAATAACCTTGGTAATTTTTATTACACCTCAGGGATAAAACTTGGTGATATGTTCATGAATGTCCAAATGAAATGTTGTAGCCACATATTCAAGTTATTATTAAAGTTATTTTCATTATGATATGTCAATACTTCCATTTCTCATTTCCTTATGTTTTTATTCAAGTTCTTATTGATGTCACAAGTAAACTAATTCCCTTATTTACCCTTACTGGGCCTTCTACTCACACTTTCCTTTGAATGTATGTCTCCTGGTTATGAGATGGAGTAATTGTACCATGGATGAACTTATGATGAATACTTAAAAGTTTATTAGAAGAATTGTTTATGTTGTTTTTCATGTTTTATGTTCTTGATTTCTAAGACACTAGAATTTAAAGATCCTCTAATTGTAAAATGTAATGAAAAGTTATGTAATAAAAAGATGGGATGTCATAGTTGGTATCAAATGATAGTTTAGTTATTTATGTAAATTAGGCTATGAAATATTTAGGAAGAACCCTATAGAAAAGTTTAAATATAGGACAACTTAATGGTATTTTGGTGAGTATTAAGTAAGTAGTTAATCAAGAAAATACATCCCGGTCTCGATACGAGCAGGTAGAGGCGGCTCTAGTACAGATGTAGATAGGGGTAAAACTCGAAAACAACAATTTGAGCTAGACTCGAATAGGAACTGGTGCATGACAGTGAGCCTTGCATCACTCTTGGTTACGAAACTCTCGGGGTATATGATTGGTAAATCATAATATTTTTATGAATCATTATGAAGGATTTATAGAGAAATTTAATTGTTTAAAGATATTTTAAGACATAGAATCCTTTATAGTTAAAAGATTTGTTATTGAAATAAGTTTCTCACTAAGGTTTTATTCTTTTAGAAAATGGCGGGAAATAGGAGGAACCATGAAAATGGTGACTGTAATGGACCATGCGCTAACGACCCTCTGATGGAAGCCGTAATGGAAACATTCATGCGAATGATGAACCAACTAACTCAAGTTATGGGAAATAACATGAATCAAGCTGAGAGACCGATCTCACCGTGACGGGAACAACATTCTGTTGAGTCCTTTATGCGTCAACGACCACCAACCTTTAGTGGATTTACTGACCCATTGATTGATGAGCAGTGGATCAGCTCTATACAGAATATTTTTTATGTGCTCCACTGTTCAGAGCAAGAGATGGTCACCCTGGCTGTCTACCGCTTAGAAGGAGAAGATGATTATTGGTGGGAGCTGATAAAAAACAAAATGACAAGAGTGTAAGTTGAATCTTTGGAGTGGGAAGAGTTCAGAAGGATCTTTTTCAGTATGTATTTCCCATGTTCCATGAGAACAATAATGGAGAATTAGTTTCTTGAGCTGAAGCAGAAGGAGAATGAGTCTATCGGAAGCTATGAGATGAACATCACCTGGCATTCACAATATACCTATAGCTTTGTCATGGATCCAAATGGTAAGGTTGATAGATTCTTTGGTGGACAGAGGCCTCATCTGCAGAAGAATCTAGCTAACCGAGACTATGACAGCAATGAGGATATCATGAGAAGTGCGACGAAAGTCAAACTAGAGTTTGGTGAGACGTTGTGGTCTCATAAATCCAACAAAAAAAGAGATCAATGGATCCAATATTAGGTAGGAGCATTGATCAAGGAAGGGGAGGAAAGAAAGTGCAACATCGCACGTGTAATAAATGTGGGAAGAAGCATTCGGGGAACTGCCTGCTAGGGAGCAGTAAATTCTACATGTGTGGAAGAGATGGCCATACTACGAGGAATTGTCATGGTGAGGTGAAACCTCAACTTCCAAACACCAACGACAAGGGAAATATGGTGCAGGCCCTACCTGATGTCTAGTTATTTAAGTGTGGACAACTTTGTCACTTTTCCAATCGTTGTCCAAATATGAGGGCAGTTGAGGGGAACCACCATCAGCCTCAGCAAGAACAAGGGAGCAAGTTCATGATTTTTCTATAAAGACATATGAAGTTGAAGCTCCAAATGATGTAGTAGAACGTACTCTTTTTGTTCTCTCAAATATAGAAAGTACATTGTTTGATTCTGGTTCTACGCATTCCTTTATTCCCTCCAGGTTTGCAAATAATTTAGAATCAACCCCTGACTTGATAAAAGTAGAGTTATCATTCTATACTCCAAGTGGGATTATCCAAGCATCATAAGTGTTTAGAAACTCTAGTATTTACTTTGGTGAGCATAATCTTATCGCAAATCTAGTAGTCATTCCCATGCTGGAATTCGACATTATACTAGGGATGGACTGGATCTCAATGTATAATGCTAAGATCAAATGCAGAAGTAAGGAAATCTCAGTAGTCTTGAATGGAAAACCTATAGTTATGTTCCAAGGAAAGATATCTCAACTGGATCTTGGTATAGAAGAACCTCTAATATCTTTCTTTATAGAGTTGATCAGTGAAGAAGAAAAAGGAAATGAGAGTTTGAGGATTGAAAATGTACCCATCATCGAGGAATACATTGATTTATTTCCCAAGCAGATACTTGGACCTCCCCCAGAAAGAGAGGTAGAGTTCTCCATTGAACTCATACCTAGATCTCATCAAATATCAAAGACCCTGTATATGATGACAAATGTGGAGCTGGAGGATTTAAAGAAACAACTCCAAGATCTTTTGGAGAAGGGGTTTATCCGGCCGAGTGGGTCTCCTTGGAGAGCACTTTTTTTCTTTGTGAAGAATAAGGATGGATCGATGCGGCTATGCATTGATTATAGAGAAATTAATGGAATCATAGTGAAGAACAAATACCCTCTTCCTAGAATTGATGAATTCTTTGACCAACTTCATGGGGCTCAATTCTTCTCTAAGATTGATCTTCGATCTGGTTATCATCAATTAAGGGTGAAGAAAGAAGATTTTCTAAAAATTACATTCTGATCAAGATATGGGCATTCTGAGTTTGTTGTTATCCCTTTTGGACTGACTAATGCACCTGTTATTTTTATGAATTTGATGAAGAGTCTTTAAAGACTACCTTGATAACTTTGTGGAAGTTTTTATTGATGATATTCCGATATATTCCAAAAGTCATGAGGAGACCGAGGATCATCTAAGGGTTATTTTTCAAACTCTATAGAAGGAGATACTTTTTGGAAAGTTTAGTAAATGTGAATTTTGGTTACAACAAGTTTATTTCTTGGGGAACATTGTTACCAATAAAGGAATCACAGTTGACCATGAAAAGACAAAATTTGTAGAGGAGTGGCCACAACCTCCAACAATAACTGAGATTTGTAGTTTCTTTATATTAGCAGGATATTATAGAAGGTTAGTGAAAAAAATTTCACAACTTTCTAATCCATTAACCAAGTTAACTCGAAAAGTGGTCAAGTTCATCTGGACAAATGAGTGTGAGGAAAGTTTCCAAGAGCTGAAGAAGAGATTGGTTACTGCACCTGTGTTAACTCTTCCCTCAAGTGGAGAAGGATTTGTTATTTTAAGCGATTCATCTATAAAAGGTCTTGGGTGAATCCTCATGCAAAATGACAAGGTCATTTCTTGTGCATCTCGACAGTTGAAGACTCATGAGAAAAACTATCCTACGCATGATCTGGAGCTGGCGGTGGTCGTTTTTACTCTAAAGATATGAAGCCACTATCTTTATAAAGAGAAATTAGTTATATACACCGACCATCAATGTTTGAAGTATATTTTCACACAAAAGGAATTGAACATGAGACAGACGAGATGGTTGTAACTCCTTAAAGACTATGATTGTTCAATTCATTATCATATCGGAAGAGCAAACAAAGTTGTTGATGCATTAAGTTGGAAAGACCCAGTTGTTCTTTCCATTATGAGGATTCCAAAAGATCCTTTGATCAATAAAATAGAAAATCTGGAAATGGTAATTATAAGGGAAGGAACATAATCAACCCTAACCCAAATGATTTCTCAACCATCATTACTAGAGAAGATCATGAAAGCTCAGAAAGAAGATCATTTGTTATAGAAGAAGTTTGAGGCTATGAAGGATGGGAAGTTTCTTGTGTTCAATACAGATCAAGAAGGTGTAAAAAATTCTTACAAGAATATGGGTTCCATTATTCCAGAAATAAATAAGGAGTTGATGGATGAAGATCATAGCTCTACATTCTCTATAAATCCTAATAGCACAAAAATGTATAGGGACCTTAATGATCATTATTGGTGGGATAATATGAAAAGTTAGATTGCAGACTACACTTCAAGGTGTCTGGTATGTCAAAAAGTGATGGCAGAGAGACAACTTTCTAAAGGGGTATTGCAACCACTACCCATACCAGCATGGAAGTGGGACAATATCACTATGGACTTCATCACTGGTCTCCCGAGAACTTCAAAAGGAAATAATGCGATATGGGTTATTGTGGACCGTCTCACCAACACTTCCCATTTTATCTCCATTCAAGAAGATTTTATATCTTGATCAACTTTCCAAGATTTAGTTGAATAAAGTGGTAAGGCTGCATGGAGTTCCACTATCTATCATATCTGATCGTGATCCAAGGTTCACATCAAAATTCTAGAAAAATCTTAAACAAGCTCTAAGAACTAAATTGAATTTCAGCACGGCCTATCACCCCCAAACAGATGGCCAATCTGAAAGGAATATTCAAACACTCAAGGGCATGATGAGAACTTGATCAATGAAATTTAAAGGTGGATGGTATTGACATATCTCTTTAGTTGAGTTCTCTTACAACAACAGCTTCCACTTGAGCATTCAACTGGCACCTAATGAAGCTCTATATGGGAAGCAATGTAGAACTCTTACTTTTTGGGATGATGCTGGTGAGAGAAAGCTAATTGGGCTTGATCTTGTGCAAGAGATGACAGAAAAGGTCCATTCCATCCAACAACACATAAACGCTGCTCAGAGTCAACAAAAGAGTTATGCCGACAACCGTCAGAGGGACTTGGAGTTTGATGTTGGTGACAAATTCTTTCTTCGGATTTCACCTTGGAAGAGATTCATGAGGTTTTGGATGAAAGGGAAGCTGAGCCCTAGGTTCATTGGCCCCTATAAAATCATTGATCATGTGGGAGCAGTGGCATATCGTCTTGCACTTCCTCCAAATCTAGCCCAAGTTCATGATGTCCTCCATGTATCCCTCTTGAGGAAGTACATACCTGACCCTTCACATGTACTAAATCCAGATGTGGTACAACTGGAACATGACCTCTCTCATAAGGAGAAGTCGGTGGAGATCTAGGATCGTAGGGAAAAGGTTCTATGTAACAAAACTACCAAAATTGTTAAGTTGTTGTGGAGGAACCACAAATGTGAAGAAGCCATGTGGGAAATGGAGTAGTCAACGAGACAGAAGTACCCACACCTTTTCCCATTAGAGGGTATGAGATAAAATTTCGGGGATGAAATTTTTTAAGGGGGGAAGAATGTAACGACCCGAACATTATAATTATATTTTTTTCTTAATTTTGTGTTATATTTTATTTTATAACGAACAAAACTATTTCCATTAATTAATGATGTCAGTATAATTAAAATGAGACCATTGGATTTTGATTGTTATATGACTGTTGGTCAATATGACCGTCGGAAACTATAATCTTAACGTTGTGTTTTTATAAATATGGTTATCTTGGTTAATTAATACAGAAAAAAGATTGAATGGCCACATCTAGTAGACTCGATCCATATGAATCCCATCTGTTGGAGCTTGGGAAGGAGGTAGCATCACTGGGCTTTTCTCTGGACCATGCCCAAGCCGAAATTCAATGTATGAATCTTGAATAGAATTGACTAAGGGAGAAGTTCAAGCTGATAGAAATCATCACTTGGGCAATGTTTTCTGAGCCACCCCAAGATTCTATCACCATAGCACACCTTACACTTATATCCTATATCGGTGTAATAAGGGGCTATGTAACAAGACCTTAGATTCTTTGTGTAATACTTTTATATAAATAAAATTGTTATTTAATCTTATGGAAAAGTTTGTGAATTTCATATATCTGGATAAATATAGGATGTGTATTATTGATGAATTTAGGAAAAAGGGTATTTTAAAATATTTTGTATTCATTAAATTATTAATAATGTGAAATGATTTTCAAAAAATGGTCTTCTACAGTTGTGAGCAGTGATAAATTTAGAGTCTAATAAGATCAACTTGGTTTTTAGTGAATAGTAAAGTTGGAATAGTAACATACCCATATGAATAGTAATGAATATTAATGAATAGTACTTTACCAAAAAAATAGAAACTTCACCCATGAATTTATAAATACATTTTACACATCGTAAAAGTGAAAAAACGATCATAGTTTATGTTTTGATATTTTTGTATTCCATAAATATTTTATTTAAAATTTTATAATTAATTTAATAATTTAAAATGGAAATATATCTTCATAAAATTTAATCTAAAATTGTTACTTTATTATCTTATGGTAATATGAAAATTTTATGGGACCTTTATTACTTTTTTAAGGTGTTAAAAATGAGTTACAATTTTAAAGTTGTATTTTTGGAATAAATAATTATTTTTTCAAAAAATTAAATTAAAAACATTTATAAAATTATTTTCATGAAATGGAATTCATTTTTGAATTCATAGATTCGATACTAGGTTTGGGTGAATTTTTGGGATTTTTCTGAAACAGTTGAATTTTCAGGGAATAATAAAAATACAGTTTTGAGTTTCGGGTGTTTAATGACATCATTAATGATGTAATTATGATGTAAGCTTTCTGGTAGACTTATTAATAGTGATATATTCTATGAGGTGTCCCAAGTGTACAATACCATGGGAAAATACCATGGTCAACCCATGGTTTTTCCAATACCACCGATGAGGTGTCCCTTGGAAATTAATAATTTATTCACTCGCTTTCTCTATAAATACCAAGACATTTACCTCATTCATTTCATTCCCAAATCATCCTAAACGAATTTATGGTCTCCTTACCTCCCATGGAGTCTTATCAAGGTTCTCTAAATCCTTCCAAGGTTCGGACCTTCATGCTTTTGAAGTTACTGTTCAATTTAAGGGATTTTTCACCCTCCTCTTTTAAGTCATGAATTCATTTATGTTGTATCTTCTAGTTTCCATATATTTATGTTGATGGTATGATCTTGTATGTATTAATTACTTTCCATTTCATGCCTAATTTTTTGTAGAACCTTTCTTTTATCATCAATTTGTTTTCTGAATTTTTAAGTGACGTCGTTAGGCTGCTGAATTTCTCGTAAAAGAAATTGCATCTTCTCTTTCCTTTCAAGTTTCCTTTTCTTGTGGGTTACCCTTATACCCAGAAATTACCCATTTCTTATCTCCATGTTATTATGTATTTATATTTTAATATGATTTAATTTTGAGTGGGTTACCCTTGTACCCTCTCCTTTTATTATTTTCTAAAACCATGTTATATAGCCGTTATGCTGCAGAAATTTCGTCTCAAAATTTATATCTCTTATTCTCAAGAAATTACCTTGTTTATTTATGTGAATACCCAGACCAATTTCGTTTCTATGGGTGTTCATAAATATAAAAAAATTATATATTTTATTATGGAATGTACATACATATAACCCTCATTCCCTTTCCACGGGTTATAAATGATATAATGATCTTATTTTTAAGAACTCTTAAAACGTCACGATTTTGAAATGAAACCCATTTATTTTATTCTCTATGGGTTATTTATGAAATGTTTGATTATGATATATCTGGATGACATGAAAGTAAATACACATTAAGGGTTCCCCTTGATAGCGTGCAAATGCAATGGGTAAAGAATTAATCTCTGGAGATGATAAGTTTCACGACTCTTTGGTGAATAACCTTGGTAATTTTTATGACACCTCGAGGATAGACCTTAGTGATATGTTCATTAATGTATAAATGAAATATTGTAGCAACATATTCAAGTTATGATTCAATTTATTTTCATTATGATATTCCTATACTTTTATTTCTCATTTCCTTATGTTTTTATTCAAGTTCTTACTGATGTCATATGTAAACTGATTCCCTTGTTTTCCCTTACTGGGCCTTCTACTCACTCTTTCATTTGAATGTATGTCTCCAGGTTATGAGATGCAGTAATTTTACCTAGTATGAACTTATTATGAATCCTTAAAAGTGGATTAGAACAATATTTTATGTTGTTTTTAATGTTTTATGTTCCTTATTTTCAAGACACTAAACTTTAAAGATCCTCTATTTGTAAAATGTAATGAAATGTTATGTAACAAAAAGGTGGGATTCCATAGTATATGGGTGATGTTTTAAAGATTTTGGAGTTTGTTTAAATGTTTTTTGGGATAAAGGGAAGGCCCATGGGTGCCGCATGGTTTGTCCAAACCGTACAACAGCATTGGATAAACTATGTGGTTTGGGAATTTGAGGTAGTTTCTTTGGCAAGGTTGGTGCACAATTTTGGAGACCATGTGAGGATACCATTTGAAGGTTCAACTTTAAAAATGTAGCTGTCACACGATTAGCACACAGTTTTTCTAACCATGCAACTAAACCTTTCATGGGTCAAAACCACCTCCTTAAAAAGTGGATGTAACACGTTTTTCCATTTAAGTTTCTAATTTTCCCTCTTATGCATCCCTAACTCAGGTTTTTTACCCAATGTTCAAGCAAGGTTCTCTTGTAGATCTGGAGGAGATCTAAAGGATTCACTTCGTGATTGGAATCTAGTTTCTAAAGGTGAGTGTTTGTTGTTTATTGTTCTTGATGTTTTTTTATATCTATTACACACCACTTCACGGTTTCATAGATATATGATATTTGTGGGTATATCTATGGTTTTGAAAGCCAAATAAGTTTAGATTTAGCCTTTTGGTTATAGTGGAATATATATAAGGCAGGTTCATGGATATTCAACCCGGTTTTCTTGGGATTCTTTGTTAGTTTATCGTTTTCATTAAAATTTTCAAGGTATGGATTCATTATTCACTACCCATACTATAATTGATTGGATTAGTTTAAAATTGATTGAGTTTCTTGAAATTGATTATTAAGGTGTTCTGAAAAGCATGGTATAAATCCTTTTTAGTGATGATTTATGGTTTTTGGTGAAATTGTAAAATTATGGTGAATTGTTGTGTAAATTGATTTAGTTTATTGATTTCAATATGGTGATTTTAAAAGATGGATTCGCGGTATTTGTGAAATGGTTTGTTAGAAAATGTTTTTTCAATAAAATGTTGTTTTATTGAAATGATTTTTGCCTTTTGGTTTTGGAAATGGTAATGAGAATATGTGTGTGTGTGTGTGTGTGTGTGTGATTATATTGCAATTAAGAGGCTTGGTTGAAATATGATCATGTGCTCGGTTCCAAATGTGTAATGGCACATGGGACATAATAATCATGTGATTGTAGGATAAAAATTAGAATGTAGATTCTCAATATACAAGAGGGGGTGAATTGTATACTTTAAAAATTCCTTTGGAACCTTTAAAGCTATGTTTAACAAGGTTAAACAAACATTCACAAGACCTCATAAAGAAACCTTTTCTAATTTCTTAAAAGAAAGATTCTACCTTAAAGCATATAGAATTTTAATATAATCAGAGTAATGGAATTACAAATTATAAGAAATCTGTACTTTCTAACTTTAACAAAGTTACATAAACAGCATAATTAAAACAACTTGAAATAGGAATCAAGTAACTATAAGATTCTTTTAACCCAAAGAGAAGGGTATACAACAACCTTGGATAAATGTTCCTTAATTTATACTTTCAAGAAATTGTTTCTTACCCAAACCCAGGTAAGCCCTCAATCCGAAGATCATTATCTGTCTTGCTATCCCCGGAAGCCCTTGATTTAGAAGGAAATTGGAACCTCTGTCTACCAAACCCGGAAGCCCACGATCTGTATGATCGGAGTTTTCACTAAGCATGTCTGAACAAATTGTTCATGCCTGAACAAGTTGTTCACAACATTCGCACGAAGCACTGAGATTTGTAAGAGCCTCTCTCTCTAGAAATCACTTCACAAGCTTGTCCACTATCAAGTACTTTTCTCGTTCAAATGATCTTGTATTTATAGGCAAAACATACCAACGGTCGGCTCCTTTTCAACGGTCATATTTCCTTAAATTTCGGAGGGACCTGGACACGTGGAAAACATACAACAATTAGTTTGTAACAGATTGTACGACATCGTTTCAAGTAACATAAATGATGTTAAGTTAAAGATAAATGTTAGGTATAAGAAATCATGGAATCCGATATCATTAGAATGATACATTAGGCAACTCTAACATTATCAAGAAATAATAATCTTAAGAAATTACGAAAATGGATTCTTAGAAATAAAATTCTCAAGATAATGGAATCATAAAATTGAAGTCACAAATACACCAGATTCGGTATCATGAATATCGGCATCATATATACACTAGATTCGGTATTGAAAATTGGTATCACATATACACCGGAATTAGTATTGAAAATCGGCATCTTATATACACCGGTATCGGTATTGAAAATCAGCATCACATATACACCGGAATCGGTATTGAAATTCGCATCATATATACACTGTAATCGTTATTTAAAATAGGCATCACATATATACACCGAAATGACAAAATTGGAATGAAAGATCTTATAAAAATAACTGAATAGAAAATCGGATTGACAGTTCTTTTAAAAAATAACTGAATTGAAAATCGGAATGATAGTTCTGTAAGTCTAACGGCATGGAAAAATGTAATGATATATCTGTAAGCATAATGGAATGATAATTCCGGATCTTAAGAAAAAAAATACAGAACCATTAAAAAAATCAGAACTTAAGAAAAAAGTGTTTGTGATTTTCAAAACATAAAACCATAAGGAATAGAGAAGTCATAAGATATCGTTATTGACTCAAAAATATCCCGCTTTTTGGAAAGCACAATAAACTTTGGTAAGAAAGAATATATTGAACTAGATAAACAAGTAAGAAAAACTTATCTCCCCCTATGAATGGGATTATAAATGAATACGACTAACTCCCCCTTAGGTCATGTTTACCAAGGATCATATTATTGATCTTTAAAGTCTGGGTTTTCTTAAGGGAATAACTCCCCCTTAGATAAACATCTCTTCTTAAAAGAAAAATCCCCTATGGACATTTTCCTTTCTTTCCAAAACTCCCCCTTAATAGATTCTCCCAATCGGAAATTAAATTATTCCTTTAAATAAATTCTCCCCCTTTGTGATTTTCAAAAAGAGGGAAAGGAATGGAGAAGTATAAGATGTACCTAAAAGGTTAATCAAGCATACATCCAAAAACAAAAGAAAGATATGCAAGAAATTTCCTAAGAGAATTTTAGAAATAAGGTTAGTATTACAACAAAACATCAGAATGTAAATAAAATTCATTCATTCTTCTTCTTCTCAGTCAACATCTTCTTTATCAGCACTTTGAGCTTCTAGACTTCCTTATGATCATCTTGAAACTTCTTCAGAAAGTTCTCCTGATCCTGGTTCTTCTTTTCTAAAGCCAAAATCCTTTCTTCTTTAGGAGCAACCTTTTTCTCTAATTCAGCTCTGACCTCCTTTTCACTACTAATAGATCGGACAACAGAACATCGGTACTAAGATCAGTAACGATGGTGTGATACTTGAAATAGAGGTACCCCTTATATAGACATGGCTATGACTTTCCAACTTCCATAAGATAATCAAACAGGTGACAAAAGCCAGATCTGATCTGATGGTTGAGAATGGATATAGAATATATGAATTTTGATCTTTTTATGTAAGGTAAACCAGAATTTAAGAAATTTTGAAATACCAACAACCAAAACATAAGATAAAGAAAATAAGTATTAAGAAAGACTACCTTTTGGAATACTCTGAGAGATTTATTGGTATTATAATAATTTTTCTTGCGAGTTTTAAAATCCATAATCTTCAAATCTGAAATCTTCAAATCTGAATCTTCAAATCCGAAATCTTCAAATCCGAAATCTTCAAATCCGTAATTTTCAAATCCAAAATCTTCAAATCTGAAATCTTAAAATCTAAATTTTTAAATCTGAAATTTTCAAATCCTAAATTTTCAAATCTTAAATTTTCAAATCTGAAATTTTCAAATCCAAAATTTTCAAATGAATGAAAAATATTTTAAAGAATGAAAATAAAAAAATATATGTACTCCCCCTGAAATAAGAAGTAGTTTAATGTTAGGAGATTATTTAATAAAGAAGTATATATGAATGACTACCTTATAGAAATCATTCCTAGCTTCTATTTAATATATTCAAATCTATCAAAAGGTAGAGGCTTTGTAAAAATATCAGCAAGTTGCTTTTGCATTCCAATGAATTGAAGAATAATATCTCCTTTAAGTGTGTGTTCCCTAAGAATGTGATGTCTAATATCTAGGTGCTTTGCACGAGAGTGATATGGAGGGTTTTTTCTTAGGGCAATGGCACTTGGGTTATCACACATAATTTGAGTCTTAGTAAAACTCATACCCTAATTTTAAATGGGCTATCCACCCATTACAAGATATGGTTTTATAAACTTTGATGGAAAGATGAATATTAAAATTAATAGTATGAAAATAAATTCCATTTTATCATATTTTTCAGAAAACGTTTAAACCAAATTTATGGGGTTTCAAATAGCTAAAGATATTATGGAAAAACAAGAGAACAACTATGAAGGATACATCACTATCAAATAAGAAATACATCAAATCTAGAGGGAAATTTTGAATATAAAATAATGACTAATGATAAAAATATTGAAAAATATTTCACAATTGTAAAAGATATAGTCATCCATATTAGTGGTTTTAGAAACAAGATAGATGATTCAAACGTAGCCTAAATATTATTACGAAACATTCAAGATATATTTGACCTAATGATCTCTGCTTTGGAATAAATATAAGTTATTTATATTTTTGAAATTCAGAACACCCTTTTTAGTAATAACTTAATTAAAATGGTGTCATTTAAGAAAAATGATAAAGAGGGGATTAATTTTACTAAAATGAGTAAATTGAAGATAAAATAGGGAAGTAAATGAATCCCTAAGTGACTAATGTGGATTTTATGAGATTTATGAAAAGAGCATGAATCTCATGACTCTAATTTCTAAAGCCTCAAGAAGATAATATGAATTTATAAAAACATATTCCACTTAAATGTTATAGATATGGGTGAATTGGACACATTGCTCTAGATTTTTCAAGGAAGAAGAAAATAATTGAAAGTGAGGATGATAAAAATAAAGATATTTTTAAAATTATATTTTGAATAAAGCTTGTTAATGTATATAAGGAACATATTGAATATAGAAGAAATTTTTCAAATAAAAATAAAATTTGTAATCTAAGTACAGTGGAAGATGGTGAATCTTACCCTTGAAGTGTATTAAAAGAATAAATTTATTGAAGACATACTGACTTTATGGAACATGTTAGAGATAAAGGACTAATCTCATGTAGTAGATAATAATAGGAATAATATCATCACAATATGGTTCACATACAGAGGATAGAATATGATGTATGTCTTGGTATAAACTCTCACCTCAAAAATATTTTAAAATATCTTAAGAATGACATTTATAAGATTATTAATGTTTCAAATTAGTTTCAAAACATGGAGAATAAACATATCGAGTAAGTCAATATTTAAAAACTAAAACTGCTGATTAGGATTGAATTGTAATTGAATTTGATAAGAAGTTCATAGCTCAAGAATAATAGAACATCCAGAAAGGAAAAAACGTTTCTTATGAATGAAAGGAACATTTGAAAAAAAATACATGGTATTAGGATGTCAACTACATGAAGTTTGAATCATCTTGGTGTTTTTATAACTCTAGGGAATTGTCTCTAGTAAAATCAAAAACTACTATATAAGTAATTAATAAAACTATTTTAACTAATAGTGAAAGTTATGTATGAAAATATAGAAAAATATATATTAATAAAAATAAGTAGAAGAAGGATCGTTTATCAAATATTGGTGAGAATAGTATGAAGAAGTAGGCTCTCTCCATAACTGAACAAATAAAGGATGATTTTGTAGCAAAACTACAAGTATATTTCTAGTGGAATTCTCAAAAAAAATCCCTGAATAACTAGTTCTAGAGGTTATTGTTTGTGATGTGGTGACAATTGGAACAAATAATATGTTTTTGTTATAATATGAAACTCTTATGAAACAAAATTCTATCAAAACTATGGGGGATATACATAAAAAGTAATACCAATAGATCTAGAATGAATCATACTAAATTTGATAGGGAAAACATGTATATATTTTCAAAACATGTATGATGTTATTGAAGATATCTATTGAATATGTTACCAGAATGGTAACTGTATATAATAGTTTATTACTATGATTATAATCTATCAAAAAAAATCAAAGGGAAAAAGGAAAACTTATAGTCGAAATAAACATTTACAAGACCTCTTAATGAAACCTTTTCTAATTTCTTAAAAGAACAATTCTACCTTAAAGCGTATAGAATCTGTAATATAATCAGAGTAATGGAATTACAGAGTATAATAAATCTATACTTTCTAAATTTAACAAAGTTACATAAATAGCATAATTAAAACAACTTGAAATAGGAATCAAGTAATAATAGGATTCTTTTAACCCAAAGAGAAGGGTATCCAACAACCTTGGATAAAGGTTCCTTGATTTATACTTTCAATAAATATTGTCTTACCCAAACCCAGGTAAGCCCTCAATCCGAAGATCGGTAGCTGTCTTGCTATCCCCGCAATCCTTCAATTTAGAAGGAAATCCGAAATTATATCCTCCAAACCTAGAAGCCCATGATTAGCACGATTGGAGTCTGCACTATGCAAGTCTGAACAAGTTTTTCACGCCTGAAGAAGTTGTTCACAGCATTTGAACAAATCACTGAGAGTTGTAAGAGCCTATATCTCTAGAAATCACTTCACAATCTTGTACACTATCAATTCCTTTATTCATTCAAATGAGCTTGTATTTATAGGAAAAACTTCCAAACTGTCAGCTCCTTTCCAATGGTCATATTTTCCTTAAATTTCAGAGGGACCTGGAAACGTGGCAAACATACAATGGTTAGTTTGTAACAGATTGTACGACATCGTTTCAAGTAACAGAAATGATGTTATGTTAAAGATAAATTATAGTTATATGAAATCATGGAATCTGATATCATTGGAATGATACATTAGGCAACTCTAACATTATCAAGAAAACGTAATCTTAAGAAATCAGGAAAAATAATTCTTAGAAATAACATTCTCCAGAAAATGGAATCATAAAATAAGAGTCACAAATACACCGAATTCAGTAGCATGAATATCAGAATCATTTATACACCAGATTCGGTATTGAAAATCGGCATCACATATACATCGGAATCGGTATTGAAAATCGGAATCATATATACACTGGAATCGGTATTGAAAATCGGCATCACATATACACCAGAATTGGTACTAAAAATCGGCATAATATATACAAAATAATCAGTATTGAAAATCGGCATCAAATATATACACCATAATGACAAAATCGGAATGATAGATCTTGTAAAAATAACTGAATGGAAAATCAGAATTACAGTTCTTGTAAAAAATAACTAAATGGAAAATCGGAATGACAGTTTTGTAAGTCTAACAGAATTGAAAAACGTAATGATATATCTTTAAGCATAACAGAATGATAATTTAGGGTCATAAGAAGAAAATAAAGAACCTTTAAAAATCAGAACTTAAAATAAGTGTTTGTGATTTTCAAAACATAAAACCATAAGAAATGGAGAACTCATAAGATATCCTTATTGACTCAACAATCTCCCCCTTTTTAGAAAGCACAAACAACTTTTCTAAGGAAGAATATATTATCCAAGGTAAACAAGTAAGAAAAAACTATCTCCCCCTTTGAATGCGATTATAAATGAATACTACTAACTCCCCCTTAGGTCATGTCTTCCAAGGATCGTATTATTGATCTTTAAAGTTTGTGTTTTCTTAAGGTAATAACACCCCCTTATATAAACATCTCTTCTTAAAAGAAAAATCCCCCTTACTTGGACATTTTCCTTTCTTTCCAAACTCCTCTTTAATATATTCTCCCAATCAGAGATTAAATTCTTCCTTTAAATAAATTCTCCCCCTTTGTGATTTTCAAAAAAAAGAGGGGAAGGAATGGAGAAGTATAAGATGTACCTGAAAGGTTAAGAAAGAATACATCCGAAAACAAAAGAATGATATGCAAGAAATTTCCTAAGTAATTTTTAGAAATAAGGTTTATATTACAACAAAACATTAGAATGTACATAAAATTCAACCATTCTTCTTCTTCTCAGACAACATCTTCTTTATCAGGGATTTCAGATTCTTGACATCCTTATGATCATATTGAAACTTCTTTAACAAGATCTATTGATCCTGGTTCTTCTTTTCTAAAGCCAAAATCCTTTCTTCTTGAGCAGCAACCTTTTTCTCTAATTTAGCTCTGGCTTCCTTTTCATTACTAATAGATTGGGAAAAAGAATTGAGTTGACTACCATTCTTAGATATTGAATCCTTAACCTTCTTGAATTTGGTTTCACAAGAATTAAAATCTCCCTTTTTTGAATCCTTGAAATCGTCAAACTGTCTAAGCTCTTCATTGATGGTTTTGGTGCGGTTAAATACTTTCTTAAAAGTTACTTCTGAGCTTTTTAATAAATCAAAATATTGCTGAAGTCTTATTATTTCTTAACAACCATTTCCATAAGCATATTGGTCGATTCCATATTTTGGTTCAGGATCTCTTGTATCATTTGACTGCGGGCATCTATGTTTGCAAGAACTGGAATAGTACTGACCAAATTTCTAAGGGATAGCTTGACAAAATCATTCTCAACAGATAAAGAGGACTCGGATACTGAAACAACATTTCCTTTATCATCTCCTCTTGAAGTTAAGGAAGCTTGTCTCTCTATTATCTTAGAGTACTTCTGAGTAGTTTCTTTATCAAGTGAGGAAACCAAAACACTCTTGCCTTTGTCAGGATTTCGAACTGGGATTTGTTCTACTGAAACAAATTTGGAAACTGAACTTGAAGAAGTTCCAAAAAATGCTTCAACTTCCCTTAAAACATCATCATCATATTCTTGGAGTATATGATATATAACTTCTTGAATGGGTTCTGATAAAGATAGAACTTTCTTAGCTTTCTGAATTTATGGAGTGACCACTGGTTTCTTATGAGAAACTTCAGATTCCTGAACTTATTGAGACTTATTTTCCATAGCTTTCAACAAATACTGGCACACTATAGATTCTGAGGATTTCTTTTTTAACTTCTTCTCCTTTTTTCTTTTTCATGATTTTTAGCTTGCTTGATTTTCAAGGCCTTAGCCTCTGCGGGATTCAATCCAAAAGAAGGATCTCCTTATTTTCTTGTGGCTTCCATTTATCTCCACTTTTCAATGGTTGCATCTGAATAAGCTTTCAGTTTCTTAGCAGGAGGAGGTGCTGATACAGGGATATCAGGAACTGATATTGGCAAGCTCAGTTCATCAAGTTTTCTTTCTTAGATATTGTATTTGAATATTCTGGAACATCACCCTTGTTTTGGATAACCATTTCTTCAATGTTTTTGGATTCTAGGATAAACACTACCTTCATCCTCCTTAGTGTGTCATCACTTAGTAATAATATCTTGAATGGCTTAGAGACTGATAGACACGATACATTCATTTCATGAAGACATAAAACAATTATCCTTGAAATAGTTGCTGGGTACATAAGGATCTGAGATCTGATAGATCATTCTTTTATTGCTTGAATGGTGAGAAAGATGTATTTCACCAAGTTGATCTTCCTTAAGTTGACAAGGAAGTCTAAGAGAAAGATATCACATATCTTCAAAGAATCCTTATCTCCCTTTAATGGAATAATAAATCCTTTCATCCAAAGGGATACCATCTTGTGATTCGTTGAGAGATTCATGATCTTCGAATTCTTAAAAATTTGAGACCAAGAAAATCCAAATCCTTGGCTTTCTCAAAAGAACCTTCTTTCTCAGGAAGTTTTTGTCAGCATAGAAGAGCTTCCACTTCATAAGGAATATTGAGAACATTTGATGCCTTCTTGTAAGGAACTGTATATGTATTATCATAGAACTTGAACTTAAATAGATCCTTACCATCCTTTTGGAAGAAAGAAACTGATTCATAGAATTGAATGAGGAGATCAGGATAAACTGGATCCTGAGATTTCTCCTTAGAAACATAGATGCTTTCCCATCCATTATATTTTATTACCTTAGAAATAAGAGAATCATATTTCTCAAAGAACTTAGGCCATACCAACTTTATCTAAAGATTTACAAATCCATTATCTCCTTGCTAATCAGCATTTGATCTACTGAGGATTTCAGAGTCCTTCGAAGAATGAGAACTTCGGAATGAATGCTTTGATGGCACCAGAACTTCAGTGCTGAGATCATTAAGGATGGTGCGATACTTAAAATAGAGGCACCCCTTATATAGAAAATGAATCACATACTCTATTTGTAAAATGTAATGAATGGTTATGTAATAAAAAAGCGGGATTCCATATTATATGGGTGATGTTTTGAATATTTTGGAGTTTTTTTTAAATGTTTTTTTGGATAAAGGGAAGGCCCATTGGTGGCACACAGTTTGTCCGAACCATTCGAAATCATTAGAGAAACTATGTGGTTTGGGAAGTTTGAGGCAGTTGATTTGGCATGGTTGGAGCACAGTTTTGGAGACCGTGTGAAGAGACCATTTAAAGGTTCATCTGTAAGGAAGTAGTTGTCACATGATTACCACACAGTTTGTCTAATCATGCAACTAAACCTTGCACAGGTCAAAACCACCTCCTTAAAAAGTGGATCTAACACATTTTTCCTTTTAAGTTTCTAATTTCCCTCCTATGTATCCCTAACTCAGTTTTCTTCCCCAATGTTCAAGGAAGGTTATCTTATAGATCTGGACGAGATCTAAAGGATTCACTTGGTTATTAGAAGCTTGTTTCTCAAGGTGAGTGTTTTTTCTTCATTGTTCTTGATGTTTTTTATATCGACTTCACCCCACTTCTCAGTTTCATAGATATATGATCTTTCTTGGTTTATATGAGGTTTTGGATGCCAAATAAGTTTATATTTGGCCTTTTGGTTATAACGGAATAGATATAAGGAAGGTTCATGGATATTTAACCCAGTTTTGTCAGGATTTTTTGTTCGTTTATCGTTTTGATTAAAATTTTAAAGGTATGGTTTCACTCTAGACTACCCTTACTAGAATTGATTGGATTAGTTTAAAATTGATTGAGTTTCATGAAATTGATTATGAAAGTGTTCTGATAATCATGGTATAGATCCTATTTAGTAACGATTAATGGTTTTTTGTGAAATTGTTAAATTATGGTGAAATGTTGTGTAAATTGATTTTTTTTATTGATTTAAAAATGGGGATTTTAAAATATGGACTGAAGGTTTTTGTAAAATGTTTTGTTAGAAAATGTTTTTTCAATAAAAGTTTGTTTTATTGAAATGATTTTGGCATTTTGGTTTTGGAAATGGTAGCGAGAATACGTGTGTGTGTGTGTGTGTGTGTGTGTATTAATATTGCATTTAATAGTCTTGGTTGAAATATGACCATGCGCTTGGTGCCTAATGCGTAACGGCACATGGGACCGAATAATCATGTGATTATAGGATGGCAATAAGAATGTAGATTCTCAATATACAAGAGGGGGGTGAATTGTATACTTTAAAAATTCTTTTGGAACCCTTAAAGTTAAGTTTAACAAGGTTAAACAAACATTCACAATACCTCTTAAAGAAACATTTTCTAATTTCTTAAAAGAAAGATTCTACCTTAAAGCATATAGAATCTATAATATAATTAGATTAACAGAATTACAAAGTATAAGAAATCTATACATTCTAACTTTAACAAAGTTTCATAAACATCAGAATTAAAACAACATGAAATAGGAATCAAGTAACAATGGGATTATTTTAACAAAAAGAGAATGGTATCTAATAACCTTGGATAAAGGTTTCTTGATTTATACTTTCAAGAAAGTTTGTCTTGCCCAAACCCAGGTAAGCCCTCAATATGATGATCAGTATCTGTCTTGGTATCCCTGCAAGCCCTCCATTTAGAAGGAAATCAGAACCTCTGTCTTCTAAACCCGGAATCCCACGATCAGCAAGATCGGAGTCTACACTAAGAAAGTCGGAACAATTTTTTCACGCCTAAACAAGTTCTTAACAGCATTCGCATGAAGCACCGAGAGTTGTAAGAACCTCTCTCTCTAGAAATTACTTCACTAGCTTGTTCACTGTCAAGTACTTTGTGCATTCAAATGAGCTTTTATTTATAGGAAAAACTGCCCAACGGTCGGCTCCTTTCCAACTGTCATATTTTCCTTAAATTTCGGAGGGACCTGTACACGTGGTAAACATACAACATTTAGTTTGTAACAGATTGTAGGACATCATTTCAAGTAATAGAAATGATTTTAAGTTAAAGATAAATGTTAGGTATAAAAAATCTTGGAATCCGATATCATTGCAATGATACATTAGGCAACTCTAACATTATCAATAAATCATAATCTTAAGAAATATAGAAAAAAGATTCTTAGAAATAACATTCTCAAGAAAATGGTATCATAAAATCAGAGTCACAAATACACCGGATTCGGTATCATGAATATCAGCATCATATATACACTGGATTCGGTATTGAAAATCAGCATCGCATATACACCGGAATCAGTATTGAAAATTTGCATCATATATACACCGGAATCGGTATTGAAAATCAGCATCACATATACACCAGAATTGGTATTGAAAATCGGCATCATATACACCGCAATCGGTATTGAAAATTGGCATCACATAAATACATAAGAATGACAAAATTGGAATGACAGATCTTGTAAAAATAACTGATTGTAAAATCCGAATGACAGTTCTTGTAAAAAATAACTGAATGGAAAATTGGAATGACAGTTATGTAAGTCTAACTGAATGGGAAAACGTAATGATATATCTGTAAGCATAACAGAATGATACTTCTGGATATTAAGAAAACAATATAGAACCTTTAAAAAATCAGAACTTAAGAAAAATGTGTTTGTGATTTTCAAAACATAATACCATAAGGAATGGAGAAGTTATAAGATATCCTTATTGACTCAACAATCAAACCATTTTTGTAAATCACAAACAAATTTGCTAAGAAAGAATATATTGACCTAGATAAACAAGTAAGAAAAACTTATCTCCCCCTTTGAATGGGATTATAAATGAATACGACTAACTCTCCCTTATGTCATGTTTCCCAAGGATCGTATTCTTGATCTTTAAAGTCCGGGTTTTCTTAAGGAAATAACTCCCTCTTAGATAAACATCTCTTCTTAAAAAAAAACTCCCCCTTACTTGGGCATTTTCCTTTCTTGCCAAAACCCCCCTTAATAGATTCCCCCAATCGGAGATTAAATTCATCCTTTAAATAAATTCTCCCCCTTTTTGATTTTCAAAAAGAGGGAAAGGAATGGAGAAGTATAAGATATACCTGAAATGTTAAGAAAGCATACATCCGAAAAAATGAAGAAATAAAAGAAATTTCCTAAGATATTTTTTCAAATAAGGTTTATATTATAACAAAACATCAGAATGTATGTAAAATTAATTCTTTCTTTTTCTGATCAGTCAACATCTTCTTTATCAAGGCTTTGAGCTTCTTGAATTTTTCATGATCATCTTGAAACTTCATCAGTAAGTTCTTTTGATCTTTGTTCTTCTTTTCTAAATCCAAAATTCATTCTTCTTGATCATCAACCTTTTTTCTCTAATTCAGCTCTAACTTCCTTTTCACTGCTAACAGATCGGGAAACAAAACTTCAGTACTGAGATCACTAAGGATGGTGTGATACTTGAAATAGAGGCACCCCTTATATAGACATGGCTATGACTTTTCTACTTCCATAAGATAATCAAACGGTGGAAAAAAGCCTGATCTGATCTGACGTTTGAGAATGGATATAGAAAATATGAATTTCGATCTTTTGAATTAAGGTAATCCAGAATTTAAGAAATTTTGAAATAACAACAACCAAAACTTAAGGTAAAGAAAATAAGGATCACGAAAGACTACCACTTGGAATACTCTGAGAGATTTATCAGTATTATAAGAATTTTTCTTGGGAGTTTTAAAATCCAAAATCTTCAAATTCGAAATCTTCAAATCTGAAATCTTTAAATCCAAAATCTTCAAATCCAAAATCTTCAAATCCAAAATTTTCAAATCCAAAATCTTCAAATCTGCAATCTTCAAATCTGAAATTTTCAAATCAAAAATTTTTATATCCAAAATTTTCAAATCCAAAATTTTCAAATATGAAATTTTCAAATGAATGAAAATGATTTTAATGAAAAAAAATTAAACAAACATATGTACTCCCCCTGAAATAAAGAGTAGTTTAATGTTAGAAGATGATTTAAACAAGAAGTAGATATCAATGACTACCTTACATAAATCATTCATAGCTTCTGTTTAATATATTCAAATCTATCGGATGGTAGAGGCTTTGTGAAAATATCAGCAAATTTCTCTTGCGTTCAAAAGAATTGAAGAATAACTAGTTCTAGAGGTTATTGTTGTGATGTGGTGACAATTGGAACAAATAATATGTTTCTGTTATAATATGAAACTCTTATGAAACAAAATACAATAAAAACTATGGGGGGTAAACATAAAAATTAATAATAATAGATCGATAATGAATCATACTAAATATGATAGGGAAAACAGGTGTATTTTTTAAAACATGTATGATGTTATTGAAGATATCTATTGATTATGTGACTAGAATAGTAATTTTTTTCAATAGAAGACTTTTCCATATTATCCAAAAGTATATAGGAAAAATATATAAAGAAATGTTGTACGGGATCATCCAAAATTAATTCAAGATTGAGATTCTATTTTTAAAACCTCTTAGAATGGATATATGGTTAAAAGAAATCCCAAAATACTGAACACATAATCAACAATACCACTTGAATTTATTCACCCATATTTAAATGGACCCATGATACAAAAATAGAAAATAGGTGGATTATATTTTATCGAATTCATTAATGTTTATATAATATTTATAAGAGTTATATTCTTTAATCACAATTCATTGGTAGTGTTAATTCAATAAGGTTTTCCTTATGAATTATCCTTTCCTTCTTTTTTTGAAAATCACAAACACCTTATACATAAGCAAATCTATATTTTACTTATATAAGGAAAATTTCATTCCTTAAGTAAATTTACCCTAACATAGATTTCCTTACACATATCAATATTTTTCTTAAGTGTAAAAATATGATTCATATCAAAATCTCATAATCATATAATGATTATATATGAAGCATTCTGTTTTAAGATCCAAATTCTGGATATGAAATATAATAATGTTCCACTCCGAATTCTAGATACGAACTCTAATAAATTTCCACTCTGAATTCAGGATATGAACTCTAATAAAGTTCCACTCCGAATTCTGGATACGAACTCTGACAAAGTTCTATTTTGAATTCTGGATATGAACTTTAACAAAGTTTAACTCCGAATTCTGGACTCCGAACTTTTATAAGTTCGACTCTGGTCATTTATAAGTTCGACTCCAAAAATTTAAGAGTTTGACTCCGAACTTTTATGAGTTCGACTCTGAACTTTTATTAGATCGACTCTAAACTTATATGAGTTCGACTCTGAACTATTATGATTTCGACTCCTAACTTTTACTATTTCGACTCTGAACATATACAAGCTCAACTCTGAATTCTGTATGTTCAGATTCTGAACTCTGATGAAACTAGACTCCGAATTTCCTTAGAAATTCAGACTCTATATTTCTACAGAATTCAGGTTCCGAATTCTTATAAAATAGAGTCCAAATATCCTTTTATTATAGACACTGAATTCCATTTTGGTTAGTCTCCGAACATTTATTTGCTTACATTCCGAACTTCAGTTTTGCTTATGTTTACACATTCTTTGTTATAAAACGATGCCATCCATTATGTTTCTAACTAACAGTTGGTTGAGTGACATGTGTGCAGGTCCCTCCGAAATTTATGGAAAATATGACCGTTTGAGGAGGGAGCCGGCCGTTTTAATTGATCCTATAAATAGGAGCTCATTTGAAAGAGCTCACAACTGAAGTTGATCAATCCAGAGACCACACACTGTTAAGGTAATTTCAAGAGAGAGAATCTTTTCAAGCCTTGTGCATACGGAACTGTTCGTTCAGTTTTCTTAGTGTGACTAAGAATTTTTGTGATTACATTCAAGGGATTTCGGAGATAGGAAGAGAGAGGTTCCGACTACCTTAAAGTTTGAGGGCTTCCTTGCTGAGGAAGACAGAGGTTCCAACTACCTTGAAGTTGAGGGCTTATGGGGATAGCAAGACAAAGACTCTGATCTTTGTATTGAGGGATTACCCGAGTGTGGGTAAGACAGACTTTCTTGAAAGTATAAATCAAGGGACCTTTATCCAAGGTTGTTGGATACCCTTCTCTTTGGGTTAAAAGATCTATATCTTGTTCCTTGTTTTTGTTACAAGTTTTTTCGCTACATTTTGTATTGTAAGGAAATTATAACCTTCTTATATTTCCTTATGATTGAACTTTGATTAATTAAATTCTATATTCTTTAAGGTAGAATCTCATATTGTAAACTTTGGTTATGTTTCAGATATCCGGAGTCATATTTCCGGATCCATATTTTCATAATCACATTTCTAGAACATGTTTTTCGGATTCACTTTCTAGATATAAGATAGTGTGTAGAACTAGAAGTTTGTAACTTTATACCTTGTTACAATTCTTCAGTTGGTGTTAGAGGTGTTGTGAATTTTCCTAGTTTAACTTTGTTAAACTTATATCTTTCATTGTTTAAGGAAATATTTAAAGTGTACAATTCACCCCCCCTCTTGTATATTGATCATCTACATCATTATTTCGATCCTATAATTAGTATCAGAGTAGTTTTCTGAAATACTTATACTCACAAATAATTTTTTCTTGCTTAGTTTTTCTTTGTTCTATATTTTCTTTTCTTAGGAATACTTTCCTTGAATCCGAAATTTTGTTATTAGCGAGTTTTTGTGTAGAATTTTTTTTTAAGATGACAGGAATGAATTTTGGTTCCATCGACAACCTAAATCCTACAAGACCACCATTTTTTTATGGAAATGATTATGAGTATTGGAGAGATCTAATGAGGACTTTCGTTATCAATACTGGATTATAAAACTTTGTTATGCTTACTGGAGGTTATCAAATTTCTGATAAGGAAGTAAGTGCTTTCACAAACCAACAGAAGCATGATTATCAATTAAACTATAAGGTACACAATAATCTACTATGTTCAATGACTAGGAACATATATAGCCAAATTTATTCTTGTGAAACAACTAATTTTATATGGATGAAACTCGAAGTTACTCATTTTGGTACATCCAAAGTCATAGATACTAGAAGATCCATGCTTAGAGTTGAGTATCATGGTTTTAAATTTCCATATGGAGAACCCATTTTTAAGCTGCAACAAAAGTTTATGACTATCGTAAATAGCATACAATCTATGGGAGAGAAAGGTCTAGATGATGAATCTCTAGTTGAAAAGATAATTGATATTATGCCTAATGAGTGTGAATCAAAGAGAATGGTAATTGATGAGAACAGAAAGGTTACTCAAATTACCTTAGATGAGCTGCCTGGAACTCTTCTCCAACATGAAACAAGAATGAAAATGGATGCTGAAAATATCAAAAAGAATAATGGGAATGGTACTGTTGATTTTACTACAACTTCAAATCACATGAAAGCAAAGACTCATGAGAGAGTAACTAGATCCAAATCTAAGAAAGTTACTATCCAATCTGAATCTAGTGAGAGGGAAGTCTCAGAGAATGAGTTAGAAAATATTGCTCGAAGGATGAAAAAGATAGATGGTCAATGAAATTTCCAATCCAAGTATAAGAAGAAGGAAAAGGAAAGATAAGAAAGATTCATATGTCACATGCTATGAATTCAAGAGAAGTGGACACATACAACCTGATTTCCCTATGATTGAAAAAAACGAAAGAAAAGAGAGGAATTCTGAAAGGAACAGGAAAAAGTTCTACAGAGCTAAAGCTAAGAAAAGTCTAAAATATAATAATACTTGGAGTGCTAGCTATGGAGATTCTTCAGAAAGTGAATCTTCGTAATATGATTCATTATCCTAGAATAATATGGGATTCATTTCTAATACTTCTTTTCCACATACATGTCTTATGGACAAGGTACGCTCTACCAAGGCTTTAACGAATTTATCTCTTGATAAGAATTACTATTCCGAAAATAGTACTTCTAAAGAAGATACTTCACCCTCAGAAAATGAAGAACCTTCATATAAAGAAGTATCTAGATTTTCCAAGTTACTTGAAGCAAAAAATTGTAAAATTTTTATGAAATTAGACAAGGAAAATACAAGGGAAGAAATTCTTACAAAAGAGATTTCAGATCTTTATATAGATCATAAAGATAATGAGGATCTTTTAGAAAAGCTTTCTAAAGACCTTGAGAAAGAAAATTATGATAAGTAAGAACTTTCTAAAGATCTTAATAATGCTATTTCAAAAATAAAAATTTTTGAGGAAAAATCTAACTCTAAGGAAATTATTCCTTAGGATAGGAATTTAGTCATTAGACTAAAATCCCATATTTTTTTCTCTTAAGAAGCTCCTTGAAAAAAAAATTTCTGGGAATGAAAATTTTGACAACATGTATTCTCAAATAAAACCTAAAGGAAACACTACTAGAGTAGGTTATACTCACCAAAAACCAGTTTTCAAAAACAACTATTTTGTTCCTTCTAAATCTCATTTTTGCACTAAGTGTCAAAGTGATGGGCATTATAAGAAAAATCGTTCTTTAAATAGAGTTAAATCCCCTGGGTTTCATAAAGTTTATTTCTCTAAACAAATGTGGATACCCAAAAAATTTTTATCTAAAAATATCGGATCCAAACAAGTTTGGTTTTCTAAAGTCTAATTCTTTTCTTATTTTTAAGAAAATAGGGAAAGTACCCCCAACAATACATGGTACATGGATAGTGGATGTTTCGGGCATATGACTGGTAATAAAAACTATTTTGAAAAGAATATCAAGATAAAAGAAGGAAAGGTATATTTCGGAGATAATTCTCAGGGAGAAATTGTTGGTATAAGAAATATTGTTCTTCTTGGTAAAACATTGATTTCAAACGCTTTGTTTATTAAGGGTCTTAAGCACAAACTCATTAGCATAAGTCAGTTATGTGATGAAGGATACCTTCTGAATTTTAGGAATGATAAATTCTTAGTACAAAATTCCAAGGAATAGTTTATTCTCTCTGCCAATAGGTAAGATAATGTTTACACATTAAACATAGAAGGCCTTAGGAGCCAGGATTTACCTTGCCTAAGTGAAATGAAAGATTATTCTTGGTTATGGAATAGAAGACTAGTTCACTGTAACCTTAGAAACTTATGGAAAATATCTAAGAAGAAACTATTTACGGATCTACCGGAGCTTAGATTTGAATCTTCTAAAGTTTTTTATCCTTGTCAATATGGAAAGAAACATAAATCTCGTTTTAAATCAATCAGTGAAGTCTCAACAACTGATGTATTACAGTGAGTGCACATGGATCTTTTTGGTCCAACAAAAACTGGAAGCATTGGAGGAAAATACTATGTATTTGTTCTAGATTATTATTACACTAGATTTACATGGGTATATTTTCTAGAAAATAAGTCTGAATCTTTTTCTTATTTCAAAAGTTTTAGAGCCGAAGTTATAAATGATAAAAACCTTTCACTGAAAACTATTCATAGTGATCATGGAGGAGAATTCCAAAATTCTGATTTTGAAAATTTTTGTAGTAGAAAAGGCATTACTCAAAACTTTTCAGCACCGATAACTCCTCAAAAAATTGTGTGGTTGAAAGAAGAAATATAATTCTTCACGAGATAACTAGAACCATGTTGAGTGAATATTCTATAGCTAGAAATTTCTGGGATGAATCTATAAGTACTACTTGTTATACTATAAATGGAGTTTTAATTAGACCTTTTCTTAGTAAAACTCCTTATGAGTTATGAAATGGTAGAAAAGCTAGACTTCCATACTTTAAGGTTTTTGGATGCAAGGTATTCACTCTGAATACTAAAGATAACTTACACAAATTCGCACCAAAATCTGATGAAGGAATTTTCTTAGGCTACTCCACAACTTTTAAGGCTTACATATTTTTCAACAAAAACACTTGTATTGTTGAAGAAACAGAGCATGTCAAATTCAATGAATCTGATACTTTTGATTTTAAATCATCCCAACCTATATCCTCGGATGTGTTTTGAAAAACTGATTATCAAACTTTGTTAGAAGATCCTTCTGATAAAAACAATATTCAAGAAAATATTTCTGAAACATTTACCCCAGAAGATTTCCTACCTTATGTTGATGAACCGGTTCTTAAAAACCCAAATTAGTCATTTCCAAAAAATCATCTCAGTGATAGTATCATTGGTGATGTAAATCAACCTATAAGAACAATAAGTTCCTTAATAAATTTAGTATAACATCTAGTATTCCTTTCCTAATTGGAACCAAAAATCACTGATGAAGCTTTAGGTGATGATGATTGGATAAAAGACACGCAAGATGAACTAAATAAATTCGAAAGGAATAAAGTCTGTACCTTGGTTGAAAGACCTAAAGAAACTTTTGTTATTGGAGTAAAATGGCTATTTAGAAATAAGTGTGATGAAAATGGAGTCATTGTTATAAATAAAGCTAGACTAGTTGCTAAAGGCTATAATTAGCAAGATGGAATAGACTATGAAGAAACCTATGTTCCAGTAGCTAGACATGAATCTATTCATATCTTACTTGCCTTTACAGCATTCTTCAATTTGAAACTTTTTCAAATGGATGAGAAATGTGCTTTTCATAACGTTTATGTTCAAGAGGAAGTTTTTGTTGAACAACCTCCTGGATTTGAAGATACAAAACATCCTGATTATGTTTATAGACTTACCAAAGCTTTATATGGCCTTAAACAAGCCCCACGAGCTTGGTATGATAGACTTATAGGATTTTTTCTCCAAAATAACTATGTTAAGGTAAATGTAGATCCAACCATTTTTATAAATAAAGATAAGCAAAATGTTTTGATTCTATAAATTTATGTTGATGACATTATATTTGGGTCAACTCAATAATCATTAACTGATTCCTTTGCAAGTTTAATGAAATCTGAGTTTGAAATGAGTATGATGGGTGAGTTAACATTTTTCCTTGGTTTTCAAATTTCTCAAAAACCAGAAAGAACCTATATATCTCAACACAAGTATATTAAAGATATTCTTAAAAATTATGGATATGACAACGCTTAAAGTATTAGTACTCTCATTGGAACATCAAACACACTTGATCTTGATGATGCTGAGAAACCAGTAGATCAAACATCTTTTAGAGGTATGATAAGAAGTCTACAATACTTAACATCTAGTCTTCCAGACTTAATGTTTTCAGTATGATTATGTGAAGGATATCAATCCAATCCTATGTAATCTCACCTAAAGAAAGTGAAAACAATTTTTCACTACTTAAATGGAACCATGGATTTAGGACTCTTTTATACTTCTGGGAATAATTTTGTTTTAAAAATCTTCTCAGATGCTATCATTGGTGGATGTAGAATGGATAGAAAGAGTACATCTGGAACTATTCATTTCTTAGGAGATTCATTATTTTCTTGGTCCTGCAAGAAGAAACACTTCGTAGCACTCTCCACTACTGAAGCTGAATATGTAGCAGCTGGAAGTTGTTGTTCTCAAGTGTTGTGGATGTAACACACACTCACAGAATATTGCTTGAGTTTTACTAAGACTCAAATTTTGTGTGATAACGCATGTTCCATTGCCCTTAGTAAAAGCCCTGCACATCACTCTCGTTCAAAGCACATAGATATTAGTCATCACTTTCTTAGGGATCACACACTTAAAGGAGATATCATTCTTCAGTTTATGAGGACGCAAGATCAACTTGCTAATATTTTCACAAAATCATTACCTTATGATACATTTAAATACATTAAACAGAAGTTAGGAATGATAATTGTGAGTTAATACTTCTTCATTAACTTCTTGTTGGACAATTCTCCTTACAGTAATAAACTCCTTTTCATAGGGGGAGTACATTTTCATGTTAGCATTATCAAAATTTTTGTAAATAGTTTTTCTAGATTTTGTAATCAAAATTTTCGTACTGGAACTTTCGTAATGAAATTTTTGTACTGGAACTTTCGTAATGAAATTTTCGTACTAGAACTTTCATAATGAAATTTCTATACTGGAACTTTCATAATGAAATTTTCGTACTGGAACTTTCGTAATGAAATTCTCGTACAGGAACTATCGTAATGAAATTTTCAAACTGGAACTTTTGTAATGAAATTTTTGTATTGGACCTTTCATAATGAAATTTACATACTGGAACTTTTGTAATGAAATTTTCATACTGGAACTTTCATAATGAAATTTTTGTACTGAAACTTTTGTAATGAAATTTTCGTACTAGAACTTTCGTAATGAAATTTTCGTACTGACTTTTTCATTATGAAGTTTTTCGTAGTGAGTTTTTTTTCTTAGTCAAATTTTCCTCAAGAATAATATTACCAATTACGAACAATCTTTCTATCCAATCTAAAAGGTATCACTTTCTTACTTAAGTCGTTGTAATAATATTTTACTTGCTGGTGTTTTCTTATGTGTTTTAAAAATTTTTGGATTTTTGTTTTCTTAAATCTGAATGTTTCTCTTAAACCCTCAAAAGATCGGAGTCAAGTTTTCCTTGTTGTATGTATCTCAACCTTCAGATCAAATCTCAATGTATCTCAACCATTCGATCAACTGTGGAAAATGAACCGTCATCACAACCCCTATATAAAGGGTACCCCGAGGGTTGTCCCACATCGGTTTTTCAAGATCTTGTGTCGTGAAGCCCTGACTTTCTTCTTAAGGCCATTCCGATCTTTGTTAAGTCATTATGAATCCTTCAGAACTCTCCATTCTGAATGTTTGTTGAAGCTACTTCCCAAGATATGTCTACCACGAAGCCAATTTCAAAATAGCAAGTGTACAGAGAAATACTGGTCCATCCGAATTTTTACATGTACGATTCCATCATCTCCAAGAATATCAAGCTAAATGGTTGGGAAGATGCATGTATATCCAAGAAAAGTGATCAAGATCCTGTCTATCCGGAGTTACTTGTAGAATTCTATGAATCAGTAAGTTTTTAAGAGGAAGATGGAAGAGAAAAGTTTTCCTTCAAGTCTTATGGAAAGACTTACCAACTTACTCATATCAAGGCGACAATCTTGTTAGGGATAGAATGCGAAGGAGAAGCTGAATTCTATTCACACAAACTCCCGGATGCTCAAGGTATTTTTGTTAAGGTTAAGGTCGTACAAAGTATTGGACTTGTTGATGTAAATACAGAAAAAATAGCTCACCTATCTCTGAATAATTGTATTCTTCAGCTTTGGGTACAAGGTTTCTTGGTTCCGAGAAACGGTGATAATGATACCCTGAAGAAAAGTGACATATATTTCTTAGACTTATTGGTGAATCTAAGAAAAATAAATCTGATGAGGCATGTCCTTGTGACGATCAAGAACATCATGAAAGGAAACTTAAGAGCTCAAATCATAATGTACCATGCCTTACTATCAAATCTGATAGTTCGGTGTTTAGATACTTTCAAGATTTCATGTAAGTCCAATGTTTGGAATTATAAGCTTATGATTGTCAGTGATGACACGCTGAAGAGAATTAATATGGGTTTTTCAAAAGAAATAGTAGAGTTTTATAATTTTCTAGAGGAAGAGGCTGAGACCATTCCGGAAAATGTGGAGAAGGATGAACCAGTGAAGAAAGTCACTAAGAAGAGGAAGCTTAAGGAAGTGGTTGCTGAAGAAAAAACCCCCAAAGCTAAGGAAACCCAATCAGAACCTCCCAAGATGAAAAAATATAAAGCATATCCAGATGAGTTGGCTACTAAGTGGAGAGAAGACAAAGAGAAGAGGAAATAAGGGGATCCACAGTTCGGATTGGACCCTGCTGAGGCTAAGCCCTTAAAAGAGAGAGCTGCTGATGAGTTACAAAAATAGGAAAAAGAGAAAAAGATGAATAAGAAGATTTCAGAACAAGAGATTGTTCAATCTCTTTTGAAAGCAACAGAGATGGCTTCTGAGTAGATTCTTATTCCATAAACCTTTGATGTCCAACCATATTTACAAGAAACTCTAGCAAAGAACTATATCACTCTAGAAAAATCTAAGGGTAAATATTTTGTTGAAGTAGTAGAGAAAATAGCTGGTGAAGAAGTAGATGAAGAGGTTGTTCAATAAGATGTAGAAGAAGAAGAAGGAAGTGATGATATCGATGACTTGATCAAAAAAGTAGAAGATTATCAAGAAAAGGCTGAATCCTCAAAATTATTCACTCTGGAAGGGAGTTGATAAATAAAGTAGGAAGGATGATGATAAGCAAGAGGAAGACAAGGAAAATTTTTTGTATGATGGGGAAGAATCCTAAGAGAAGAATTTTCTTTAGAAGGAGAAAATAGATTACGGCCAGATTTTTCAACTATCAAAAAGTGAGGAAGAGTCCCCAGATGATCAACCCTTTCCAAAAACTGATAAAGGGAAGCAAGTGATTTTGTTGTTGAATCTTTGAAAAAGTTGGTGGACACCATTCTGATATTTCCCACTATATACTCTAGATTCCACATACTGCAACATAGCTTGAATTAGAAGTCATAATCCTTATCTATGGTGATGGATAAGTGTGTGAAGATTGAATCTAAGCATTAAAATTTCCTTATCAATTATGATGTTCACAAGAAATCATGCAGCAAAATCACATTGTGGTCTAAGAAAGCTGAAGAATAACTCGCTGACTTTGATCGTTTTTAGAATGAGGTAAAAGATGCCTTTGACATCGAGGATAACTAAATTAAGAATCTTCAGGATGAGCTGATCATTGAGCAAAGTTCTCAGAATCAACAGGTCAGAGATCTGAATGGGAAGCTTAGCTCAGTTTCTCAGAACTGGAAAGGGGAAAGAGATTTCCGGATTGAGTTTATAGAGAAGCTGGAAAAGCAAGATGAGTTACTAATGATGTAGGAAGAGGCCATGAAGGCTCGGGCAGAAGCTTTGAAATCTCAAGATGAAAGGATAAAATATTTGGAGAGGCAAGCTGAAGAGGATCAACGATATTTGAAGAAACTGATGACCTTGTTGAAGAATCTAATTCCGAAGGAAAAGGAAGAAAAATAAACTTACTCTGATCTTTTGTTGTATTTTTCTTTCCTTGTTTCAACTCTAATGAAATATTTGGTTGGATGTATCTTGTGTAATATACTAATGTTTTAGGTACTCTATTTCTTTTCCATTCCCTTAAATTCTTTTTGAAAATCACAAAGGGGGAGAAGGAAAAATAATTACTCAAAAGTGGAGAAGGAAAATTTTTAATGAAGAAGGAAAATTTTCTAAGTGAAGATATCCTTAAAGTAAAGGGGAGTTTCTCATTATTAAGTTTTTCATTCCCATGATAATGAAAACCCCAATCTGGAAATTCAGAATACAATCCTTAGAGTTTAAATTCCTAAGGGGGAGTTAGTTGTATTCACCATCATCCATGAACAAAGGGAGTTAAGTTTTAATTTAAAGTCTAATTAATTTTTTCAAAGTACTTATACTCTTTTTCGTAAGGATGTTTGTGCTTTCCAAAAAGGGGGATATTGTTAAGTCAATAAGGTTTTCCTTATGACTTTTCCATTCCTTCTTGTTTTGAAAATCACAAACACCTTATACTTAAGAAAATATATATTTTACTTCTATAAGGCATATTTCCTTCATTAACGAAATTTACCCTAACCTAGATTTCCTTACACATATCAATATTTTTCATAAGTGTAGAAATCGGACACATATCAAAATCTCATAATCATATAATGATTAGATATGAAGCATTATGTTTCAGGATCCGAATTCTGGATATGAACTCTAATAAAGTTCCACTCTGAATTCTGGATACGAACTCTAATAAAGTTCTACTCCGAATTCAGGATACGAACTCTAATAAAGTTCCACTCTGAATTTTGGATATGAACACAGACAAAGTTCCATTCTGAATTCTGGATACAAAAATTAACTATGTTTAACTCTAAATTATGGACTCTGAACTTTTATAAGTTCGACTCCTAAATTTTATAAGTTTGAATCTGAACTTTTAAGAGTTCGACTCTGAAATTTTATTAGTTAGACTCTGAACTTTTATGATTTCTACTCCACACTTTTATGAGTTAGACTCTGAACTTTTATGAGTTTTACATCGAACTTTTATGAGTTCGACTCTGAAAATTTACTGGTTCGACTCTGAACTTCTACAAGCTCGACTCTGAATTCTGTAAGTAATGATTCTGAACTCTGATGAAACCAAAATCTGAATTTCCTTAGAAATTCAGACTCCATATTTCTACAGAATTCAGGTTCCAAATTATTATAAAATAGAATCTGAATATCCTTTTATTATAGACTCTGAATTCCATTTTGGTTAGACTCTGAACTTTTATTTTCTTACATTCCAAACTTCAGTTTTTCTTATGTTTACACATGTTTTGTTATAAAACGATGTCGTCCATTCAGTTTCTAACTAACCGTTGGTTCAGAGACATGTGTGTAGGTCCCTCTGAAATTTGAGAAAAATATCACCGTTAGAGGAGGGAGATGACTGTTTCTATCGAGCCAATAAATAGGATCTCATTTGAAAGAGCTCACAACTGAAGTTGATCAATCTAGAGACCACACGTTGTTAAGGTGATTTCTAGAGATAGAATCTTTTCATGCCTTGTGCGTACTGAATTGCTCGTTCATATTTCCTAGTGCGACTCTGGATGTTGGTGATTACATTCGAGGGCTTCCAGGGATAGGAAGACAGAGGTTTCGACTACCTTGAAGTTCAAGGGCTTCCTTGTTGAGGAAGACAGAGGTTTCAACTACCTTGAAGTTGAGGGCTTGCGGGGATAGAAAGATGGAGACTCCGATCTTCGTATTGAAGGCTTACCCGAGTGTGGGTAAGACAGAATTTCTTGAAAGTATAAATCAAGGTACCTTTATCCAAGGTTGTTAGATACCCTTCTCTTTCAGTTAAAAGATCTAAATCTTGTTACTTGTTTTTGTTACAAGTTTTTTCGCTTAATTTTGTATTGTAAGGAAAGTATAACCTTCTTATATTTCCTTACACTTATACTCTGATTAATTAGATTCTATACGCTTTAATGTAGAATCTCATATTGTAAACTTTGGTTGAGTTTCAGTTATCCGGAGTCATATTTCCGGATCCATCTTTTTGGTATCACATTTCCGGAACCTATTTTTCGGAATCAATTTCTAGATATAATCAAGTGTGTAGAACTAGAAGTTTTTAACTTCATACCTTGTTCCAATTCTCCAATTGGTGTTAGAGGTTTTGTGAATTTTCTTAGTTTAACTTTGTCAAACATAGATCTTTCCTTATTTAAGGAAATTTTTAAAGTGTACAATTCACCCCCCCCCCCCTCTTGTATATTGAGCATATACATCATTATTTAGATCCTACAGGTAGTAGATATGTTAACATTTTATAGAATAAAAGTTTAAATAAATCTTGGCATTCATGTTAATAAATTGAGAAGTAATAATGGAAAGGAGTTTAATGAAAATTCATATGAATATTATCTTAGAAATTATAAGATTAAGAATCAATATAAAAATCCATACAGACCCAAAAATAATGTGGTTTTTTTAGATAATGAATAGGATCATGATGAAAATGGGGAGAATAATACTTGCAGAAATCGAATTATCGAACGTTTCTCAAAAGAGGAATGGTGGACTGTAATGACCATTCAAAATATCTACTTCTTGAGTCCAAACTGAATTCTATCATATAATTAAATTTTTTTAAATTTAATCCTTCTTGGATTTATTTAAAAAAACTTTATATCTGCTATCATCAAAATAAATTTCTAATTTTTTTGAAAATTCAACAAAACAACATAGGTATGTATCATTATAGTAGTTCACGATGAAACATGTAAAGACAATGGGAATAAAAAATAAAAGAATCGTGAAAAATATTGTTAATTCAAGAAACCTATATTATATGTGAATTCATCTCATACAGGTGATGAAAATAATACCTCTAGGAGTCATGAATGTAAGTTCTAAAGTTCGAGGAAGTATTTCAAGATAGAGAATATAATATGTAAACATTATACCCCTATATAGACTTGAAGGAATGTGATATTTCTTGAAACCTCAACAAACCCAACTAAAAGAAAGATGAGGTTTGAGAAGAATACCTCACTTATTCCACATATTAATTGTCATTCAGTGAAATAATATTTTAAACTTAAATATTGGATTGTGGTGACAGATTATGGGATGAAAAAGATTAAAATCAATTCACTTGTGATCAATCTCAAAAAAATGTGGAAAAAAATTAATTAAAACATAGTCGGTATTTAGAAATAAATTAATTTACAAAGGAGAAATAATTAAGAACAATTATGTAATTTTTTTCACGGGTTGTTAACAACTTTAGTGAATTTAAATTATATATAGATTTTTACCTATGGAAATACAAGAATCTATCAGGACATCTCTTTTTGTGGTGTCTTAAAATAATAATAAACTTCTTCAAATGATTTAAAATCTTACTTCTTAAATGGTGATCCTGAATAAGAAGTATACATCGAGCAGAATAATGGTTTTTTCCATGATAATGGGGGAACCAAAGTGTTAAAATTTCTGATAACCCAATCTCGATTAAAATAGTCCCCTCAGGACTACTATTTAATATTGGATAAATTTTTAATGAAGTTAAAATTCATAAAAATTAAAGTGGACATAAACCAATATATCAATAAAATAAATACAAGTACATTGGTTGTAATTGTATATGTTTATAATATATTTTCTATCAGTGATCATGAGAGTTCTTTTTCAAAAACTTCTAATAAAATGAATCAAAAAATTGAAATGTTCATTTTAAGTGAGAAAAAATACTTCTTAGGATTAAAAGTGTTGAAACTTGAAAAAATTATTATTCTATAAAAATAAAATTATTCTAATGAATTGTAGAAGAATTTTTATATATAGGAGATTAAATTTATATCTACGCCAATTAAATTGGGGATAAAGTTTTGGGGGGATGTTGAAGGAAAGTGTTTTAATCAATTATAATTTTGAAAAATAATTTCCAACTGGCTATATCTCATAGATTCTAGACTATATATTTTATATATTTTTATTCTCTAGGAAATATATTACTGTGAATCAAATGATTCAAATCTTATGGATAGTAAAATAATCCTTTAATATTTCAATAAAACTATGAGTTTTGGACTACTATACTGGAGGGGAATGAACTTTAAAATATATGGATTTGAATATATAGACTATGTAGGTTATTATAATGATAGAAGGTCCAATTCAGGATGAATTATTTTCTTAGTAGAGAACTATTTGTTTTGTCACAACAACTTAGTCTCATTGAGTATTAAATAGGGTGAATATATTATTGTTATAAGTGTTTTCACTCAATTTATTTGGATATAGGAGTGGTAGGATGATTCATGGGTCAAGATGGAAAAAATCAAAAACATACATGATATTAAAAACACTATATACATTTCAAAAATAAAGGGACAAACATAAATTACATTAATATTAATGTTAGATTTTATTTTATCATTGTTAAGGTCAGAAATAGAGACATTAAGATGGAATTATATCCATAAGGACATAAACCGGTAGATATGTAATTACCCCAACTCAAGTAACTCTGATTTGGTGTTTACTATATTTTTATTGGTACATGATACTTGGGATCACAACATATAGGATAGATGTAATTAGCATACTTAGTAGAAAACATATATAAATGATTCCAATATTACATTGAAATAATATATCATAGAATGAAAAACATTATTAAATAATTTAGGATCATTTAGATATCCCTTCTTTATATCTAGGGAAAATAGAAACATAATAAACGGTGAGCTCAAATTCTCATTAAGTAGAAAGTTACAATGGAAGATATAATAAGTAGATAATTCATAACAATATAGCAGTGTGGATAATAAATACATATTCCATTTAATTAAAAACATGAGCATCAAAATATATACATGGAATATATCAACATAACAACCACATGGATAACAATAAAAGAAATATTATTGAAGTAAATGAATAATTTCGGATCTCATGATCTAAAAATTAAGGAATTATGCTATGAAATAATCATCCATGATGTCAAGTACTTTTCCAAGATATTCAATAAATGTTCGGTATACACCAAATTGAAAACAAACTTTTCCAAATTTTTGTCTCATCATACCTATTAATACAGTAAGTAGATATCCATATTTGGGCCCTACATGTCAGTTACATTTATCCAAAACATTCCCCAAATATTTAATCAACAATAAAATACATGATTGGTATGTTATATCAATAAATAGTATCAATATTGAATAAAAAATATGAAAAAAAATTGATATTTCCCCAGTTAAGGAAACAAATTTCTTAATAAGATACCATCCACTAACACTGTATATGGCAATGGTATATGGTAATGACAATATAAAAGTATTATAAATTATATAGAAAAATCAATGATACTAGAAATACGGGAAGAATGGAGAAAAGTAATTTCCAATGAATATTGGAAAGTGATAGAGAAAATGATCATAATAAAGTGAATCCTCTCAAAATAAGTTATAATCCATAATGTAATAAAGGATGATACAACTCGATCAATTTTTCAGAAATGGATTTTTTTAGTAAAGGAATGAATTTTAAGAATGTAAAACAAACAATCTTAAAGAAAATTTAAATTTCAATAAAACGATGTTATAAATGACTTCTAATGTTCTTTTCAAACTTTTATTAAATAATTACTTTTATTTTAATATGAAAACTAAAGTATCCTAGAATAATGTAAAAATTATTTTTTTTGGAAAACCCTGGAAACATTTATAGGAATCTAAATATAAAATAACGGTTATTAAAGTGGGAAATGTCATTCACCCTGTGTATGTTTAAAATAATATTTTTTCATGATTTTTTAAATGGTAAAAAATGACATGTTCAAAAAAATATGATATTAATCCATTGTATATGAATTAAAAGTTAGTACAAAAATGTATCTACCAATCATTTAAAGTTACATTAAAACTTTCATTAAATAATTTCAAAGTTCATATATGGAACGAAAATATTCCTAACCAAAACAAGAAAAAATTTCAATTTTTCTTAAAAGAAATAATTTAATCATTGAGTATAAATAAAAGAAAAGTTGGGTGGAAACATGAAAAAACATGAAATAACCAAAATATAAGTAAATAAATTGAATTTTTATATTAATGATAAAAAAATTATTCCAACAAAAATTTGAACATGAAATATCATATATAAGAATATGATTGTAACATAATTTATTGATGGCATTAATAAATTTTAAATCAAACCCTATTAAAATAAAAAACCTAAATAAAAATTTTTAATAACATGAATAAAGAGGAATTCATTATATAAAACTTCAAAGTGTCAATATATACACCATATAATATAAATTAGGTGTATAATATAAAATATTTCTCATTGGAGTGGAATTAAGACAAAAACCATTATCTTGGTTTCCATATTCTATGGATAGATTATATCCTCATGAATAATAAATTTAAATTTATTATAGTATTTAATTATAATATTTTATCAATATTCCATTATATAATTTCTTTTTATAATCATTTTACATACATTAATTGAATAGATCATTCTTAGATCGGCTGCTTAAGAGTGTACGGTCAATTTATCCAAAACTACTTCAATATTTTGACCATGTTTAAAGGTGTTATAAAAAGGTTAATTAATTTAAAAAATGTAAATAACTTCATTAATATCATTTTTATTCAGTATATAAAATTGTATATGTTTCTATTCAAAGTGGTAATAAAATTGTAATCACATTGGTTTGTGGAGGTGGTAATCCATACATATGCACCAATGATGTTATCATTTTCCAATAGATGGTAGGGTAAGAAGGTGGATGATATATTATATTTCCATAGTCATAATTTTTTTTAAAATATAATATATATTAATTAATTCCAGTATTACAACCATCCATGTGGGGGTGATGATATAGGAATTACATCGCCACTGGAGACGGTGGTTTGTATATATACACGAGATTTTTTTTTATTTTCCCTAGGATGGAAAGGGTTATAAAATAGATGTAAAATTTACATAAAAATATACAATTATGATAAATATACTTATTTAATAACGTTAAAATGGTTATTTAAAAAAAATGTAGGTTTAATCACAATGGAAGTTGAAAAATATCAGGAAGAACTTATACCTATTCTTCTGTTATTCTCTATTGGATTACTCCTTAAGATCTATTTAAGTGGCCTCTTTGTGGTAAAAATAACACTAGGTTAATAATAAAAAAAATTAGAAACTATTTTTTAATATCTTGGTTGTGATAAGTGGATCATGAATTGTGGATAATGGAGGAGAGGATGTGCCCTTTTACATGTTAGGTGGGTGGAAAACTTGTAAATACTTGAAACTTTATTATATAATATATTTCATACCAAATTAAAGTGAATAATAATTATAATATATTTTATTTAAATAATTTTATGGTCTTAATAAAACCAACTAATGGGATTTAATCGTTTTTTTTTGTTATAATTTTCCCTTATCCCTTTATTTTAACCCTTTAGCTTATTTTTCTCTTAAATGAGGTGATAAATTTTTACCATGGTGACTATTCATTATGACAAATAATAAGTTAAACTTGTTACCTAATATTGGTTATTCACTTTCGAGACATTGAATCCATTTTTAAAAAAACTTTTTTTTCATAAGTGGTAATAAATAATTTTATTTTAAGGTTGTGAAACGCAAAAAAAAACATTTTTAGAAAAAATCATGTTTTCAGGATAAAAACAAGTTTTTTTAAAAATAATGCATAATGATGATTCACATGGAGTTAATCATATAATTTTAATTAAATTTTTTCTTATTTTAATTTTAAACCAAATAAACTACTGAAATGATCATTATAAATACTTCTTTAAAAGAGAGTAACCAAAATTGGTTTTTATTTAAATAAAACGTAACATAGATTTCAAATATGTTAAAAATTTATTTCTATGTCCAAAATAATATTTTTAAAATAAATTAAACTAGTTAATAAATATATATATTTATATTTATATAAAAAACCATGAGCTTTTAATTCATTAAAGTGTCAAAATATTGACAGTATTTTTGAAACTAGAATTTTTCACTATTCACCTAAAAAACCAGAATTTCTCAAAAATCTAAAAAATCAAAATAAGGTTATTTTGATATGATTAATTCAAAAAATAAGTTCTAATCATAATATTAATATTATAAAATTTATTATATTTTTTATCATGTTATTGAATAAATCTACATGTATTATGCTATAGTTACTTTGGAATAAAATATTTACACTTTATAATTAAAGATTGGGCATTAAATTCTTCCCCCATTAAAAATATTCATCCTTTAAATTTAAATAATGTAACCTCATGAAAAAATTTGGGTAGTTCTTCATCATAACTTCATCATGTTCCCATATTTCCTCCTCAATATTATGATTTCTCCAAAGTACATTTACCTGTCGAGTCATCTGATTTCATAACTTCTTCAGGTTCACTTCCATAGAGATACCTTAATGAAAACATGATTCCCAACATGAAATTAAATATCATTATTTTGCTTATATTTATAAATATTTTTACTTATTTGATATTCATTGATATAAATTTGAATATTTATTACTTTATTCATTTTATCCTCAACAAGTTTTGGGTCTAAAATCTTCCTTTCACTGACTCCATCCCAATAAGTTGGTGTATGGTTTATTTTCCAATAAAAAACCACATACATGGCCATTTAAATGAATGATTTGAATATGTTATGATAATAAAATTATACCAAACCTAAATAATTATCCCATACACCTTGACAGTCATGTGAGAGTGACCTTAGTATGACTTCTAATATTTGAATAGTCCTTTCAGTATTTCATCTATTTGAGGATGATACATAGTGACCAAATATATATTAGGGTTGAGATCCTTCAAAATAAATTTCAAAAACAAATTATATAATCATGGGTTATTATTGGATACAATCAGAAGAGGATCACTATAATATATCACAAAATCATTGATATTGACTTGTGAGAGGATCCCAAGAATTAAATCCTACCCTGTAGATAGGAATCGTGTTGAATTAGTAATTTTATAAAAAATCACCCATATAGAATCATTTATTTATCAAGGAATTAAAAATTAGTGAAATATTACGCAGTAATATCGTCCCATTTCAATTTGGGAATAGGGAGAGGATTCATGAATCCTTTTGAAAGTTGTATCTCATAATTTAACTATTAAAAACCCATGTATCTTTACAAATAGTTAATAATTTATAGCTACATATTATCCCAGAAAAAAGGTTATCTAAAATCTCTATATATCATAGTGATTCCAAGGTGTGTAGATAAATTTAATCTAAGGAATTAATCAAGTAATTCGTTATTCATATCAGGTATTGTGGGAAGACATTTTCTTTTTTTGAATTTCATCCAACCATCTTCATAAAAAAATTATTACATATTTCAATAATTCAATACATTAATTTTATTTTTGAAACACTTATTATCAATCATGGAACCTTTATTCTTATCTATAAAATTTGATTCTCAAATCATTTGTAAAAGGAGTGATGTTTCCCCTTCCCTAATTATTCTCATATTCAACATTACTAAATCCATGAATATATGATTTTTTTCAATCCTTGTTTTAGTTAGAACTCCCTGATCTTTCCTAGTCAGTGCATAGAACACTTTATATTCCACCCCTATGTGGTATAGTATTGATAAATTATAATCCTTGAGTATATATAGACACATAATTTGTTACATGTTGATAATTTTTGGTGAAAATGTTTATTTCAAACTTTTTTGGATTCAAATATATCCCACATATTTCACCGTAGACATAATGTCAATATATCTTCAAGAAAATTGTTACGATTACCAACTCAAGTGCATGGTCTACAAAAAAAATTATGGATCATAAAAAAAAATTATGCATAAATAGTGACTCTATGATTATAAGTGGGGATGCATCAATTTATTTTCCTTGATCCATCAATATATATCACAAACCTATCCTATATTTATGGTAATCTAAATATTGGGGTATTGATGAATATACTTTTAAATTATTTAATAACTAGCTTAAATTCTTCATTCCATAATATTTTTCCCCTCCATGTGTCAAATTGGTTAATGTCTTATTCATTCCAACAATATTTTGAAAACATTAATGCTAATAACCTTCTATTCTAGGAAATATATTTATCTTAGTTATGTTCTTTAGTGTAGTACATTCTCCAACACTAGTAGAAAATAGGATTCTATGTCTAAGTTTTAAGAATAGTTTTTTATAAATAAATTTTAAAATTTAAATATGAACCTTCTAAAGTTTATTTTCTAGAATCCCTAGATGAAAAGTGTCTAAAATTTCACAAAGGAATCGTAAAACCCTCATTTTATTAACAAAATGTTTATGAAACACTTGTTCTCTCAACTCTCGATGGAAACCATCTAGGATTGATCTTCACTTTGAGTTAATTTTATTCCCCTTTTCACATTTTATCTCATTATAACAAACATAAATCACCCTTCCCCCGTTACCGTTTACATTATTCAGTCCATGGAAACCCTAATCAGCTCAAACCTCAGTTGTGCTAGAATGGCTTTGTTTATTATTTTTATCTAATTTGATTTTGTAAATATTTCTCTTCAATTATGAAATGTTCACCCTACTATCACCACCATCAAGTGAGTTCATAAAAATTCATGATCTATTTTCCATTTTCAACAATTAAAAATTTATAAGTTATTTTCTTGAACATTAATTAATTATCTATTGGGTTTAAATGGAATTTATCCATTCATTTGATTGAATGAATCTTATTATCAATTATGTTTTTTTTAAATTAAATTTGATGAATTTATTGTGAATATAAATTGTTTGTTTCTGTTATTTGTTTTTGGATGTAACTATTTGGATTAGTAATTTTTTGAATTTATAAATTTATTATCATAATAATTTTTTTGTGGTGTGAATTCTTTTTTCTTCATGTTTTTTAATTTATAAATTATTTTTTACATTCTAATGACTTTTTATTAATTATTTTTTTGTATCATGTTTCTAATTTTTATATATTTTTTAAGATACAAGTTATTTATTAAAAAATTATGCATGTTTAAATTATTTATTTCTATATTTTATTATATGTTTTAAATTTTTTTTCTTTCAAATATTATTAAATATTTATATATATTGAAATATTCATTTATTATATTGTGACTAGTTTGTTAATTAATTGATCATAATTTTATAAATGAAAAAATAAATGTCAATGAATATAAGATAGTTGTTGATAGTTTTTTTTTTGTAATTTTATAATAGAAATGTTAAAAACAAAGATCTGATTTTCTAACCATGCATGAAATGTTTGATTATGTGGTAATTAAGGAACATAAAAATGAATGACCACATAATATTTTATGGTTAAATTCATAATTATAGCTAATGTATATGGTATTGTTAAATAAAATATAATTCAAGATATAATAATGATGAAGATGTTCTGCATCTGACATAGGATCATCATGAATAATTAATTCATCATGTAGTTGTCGAAACCATTGAGGAAACAAGTGTCGAATAACTATACAGAGATTTTAAGAAACCACTATTCTATAGTTTCATATAATATAAATTTTTTTAATGGTGATGAGATTTGTTAACATGAAATAGGAAAATGGTATGAGTGATAATAGTTTTTCGAATTATTTTGAAATTTTAAAGGAGATATATCCAGATAGTAGTGGCCTTCCATAATCCAATTATGATGGGAAAAAAATATTATTTCCAATGGTAGTGGGGTATAAAAGGATAAATATTTTACCAAATTAATATATTCTATAAGAAGGAATATTAAGGTTTATCAGAAATTATTAAATGTGGGAGATCACAATATAAACTAGATGACAAATCCTACCGTGATTCATTCTTAAGAAAATACACAAACCTCATGATAAAGTAATACAGTATATTCTAATAATTACTTGTTTGAAGCATCTCGTTTCATATTAAAATGATGAAATATGTATAATAAATAATACATATGAGTGAATCTATATTAGAAACCTATCTATATTATTAAGCCAACACAATGAAAAATACTATATCACAACATTTATAATTTTGAAAATGAATTTAGAAATCATTAAATGGTTTTATATATAGATTGAATGATTCCATATTGTAATATCAGTAAAAAAAATTTCCATGGCCTATTTTTTTAATTTATTAAAATATTTGAAGACATATATTTACGAATGGAAAATATGTGATGATTTTCGTGATGATTTTCGGAACAAAAAATCCTTGAAATCATAATGATTTTTATCTATAACCATTTATTGGACATTTAAAATTTCTATGGTTGAAAGGTGATAACATATTTGATGCATATGAGAAATATTGTTTTTATTTACATAGATTTATAATATTCACTCGAAATGAATTTTGATCATATGAAAAAATATTTAGATATAGTGTTATATGATTTAAGTCTCGTATATTTTTGAAGATAGACTTCATAACATCAATTGTAGAATGAAAGAAAAACAGTTTTTATAAGACATCAGATATTTTTGTGAATGGATTATCATTATTAAAGATTTAAAAATGAATTTAAATGATTATAATATTATGATTCTACCCCACAACCATTGTCAGATAAATAATATTAGAATAATATGAGAATAACAATGTCATATTTTAAAAGAAAGAATGTCCTGGTCATGATCCAAATAAATGAAGGAAATATTCCACTTCATTCATGATACCATATTGTAAATATTTTGGCATAAAACATAACATTGACATTATTCATGTTGATTATAACATTTGAGATATCTTAATTCATATATTTTTAAACATAAAAAGAAATTAAAATATTGGATTACAAGCCGGATAGGACTTAACAACCAAGGGAATATGTCCAGAGTTTTCTCTCACAATGAAATGAAATAGAACATATTTTTCCATGGATTTTCAAACATTATTAAAGATAGATAAGATAATTGTTTTTGAATGATTTTATGGTAGTAAAGTACCTAGTGTGTTTTCTGCCAATGTAAAAAATTTGGTGCAAATAAATCATTTAATGTTAATAGGAATGATATATATTGATTGTCATGTATTGATCCATTAGTTCCTATCGATTGTATTGTGTGAAATATTTTTAATACCTATTAGAAATTTTATAATCAATTTGGGTTATTTCTTCAATACAATTTTCAGAAAATTCAAAGATCTATATTTTTAAGATGTGTTAGAGAATAAATTTATCCTCATAATTTTTCAGCTATAAATGAACATTCCACTATAATGTTTTGATATAATTATTCATATGTTGATTCATTTTGTGAAATGATGAAGGACATGAAGGCCTGTTTATTTTTGTTATTCTTATTTTTTAAAAAGATATATGAAATTTTTAAAGGTATGTGTTAAGAATATGCATCGACCATAGGCCTCTATTTTTCAAATATATATATCAGAATATGAAATTGAGTTTTATACTAATTATATGTTTGAATCAGAGCATATTGGTCTCCATATATCATGATATTTTGAAATTTGATGGTAAAGGTAAATTGATTCATGGATTAAAGGTATTTTTAATTCAATTTGACAAAGTGAGGAATTAACATTTGCATATTTTAAAAAACATAGGTGTTGTTTAACCATATATATCATTACATATTGTAGGATTGAAGTTATAATATCAAAGAAGAAATGAAAAGTTGCAAATGAATGAACATAAAACACATTTTATCCTGGTTTAAAGAGAAAATAAAAAATTATTCATCCACACCTGTAACATTGAAATGGTTACCATGGGACCAAGTGTAAATGTGATAATGTTTTCTAGTTTTTATATTAATGGTTACATAGGTTACCCAAAAAATGAGGATGAAAAATTACTATTCAAAATAGTGTACTAGTGTTTGTCATTGAAGCGCTATATTTTTTGGGTGATAAAGATAAAAACCAAATTTTTTCTTCAACATTATATTTTGGAGTTGTTAATGATATTTGGGGATGGATAATATTGAATTTTAGGTATTGGTATTTAATTGTAAATTGTTTTATAGAAATAGTGGTGTGAAACAAGATGAGTATGTATTTACACTTGTTGATTTGAAAAGTATTATTTTCAATGAGGAATCAATTATTATGGTAATGCATGAAAAAATATTTTTTTTTAGACAATCAAGTGATATATTGTTTTTTTATCTAGGAAAAAAAGTGTTATGGGTGATGATAATTATGATGATATTGAATACTTATATGAAATTTCCCTATCTATTACATGATTAACTAATGATATGAATGAAAATAATGTGGAAATTTCCCATGAAACAAAAAATGATCTTATAGAAGGGATATGAGAAATCAACATATTAACCTCCTAATTAATCAAATAACTATTTTTTAAAACTGATAGAGTTAAAAAATATATTTAACATTTATATATATCATTTTTTACATTTCCTTAAATTTTTTTAATATTTTTTATATTTATTATATTCATATATCATTTTTTTGGTTGAAAAAAATTTCCTTTATAATTTTATGGTTACTATTTTCACTTTGATAAATTGGACAAATACCAATGTTTTTTGCAAAACTATTGGTATAGGTACTATAAAATGACCCTATACCAATGATTTTTGAAAAAAAAAATTGGTATAGCTTTTATAAAAAGACGTTATACCAACATTGTTTTCAAAAACCTTAGTATTGGTGATGGTTATACCAATAGTTTGGATACAAATGCTTTTATAGCCACTGTAGCTTAGTGTTTAGGTCATTGAAATATAAATTAGAGGTTTTAGGTTCAAAACCAGATGAGGTTTATTTTTAATTGCCTATACCAACAGTTTTCCAAAACCATTTGTCTAGGTATTTCATATTACCTACACCAGCAGTTTGGAAACAGTTGGTATGGCCCACATATACAAGCAGTTTCCCAAAACCATTGATATAGGTCTATACCGACTCCATACAAACCATAAAACACCCAAATAGTTGAAAAAGGCTATACCAATGGTTTTTGGACCTATACCAATTGTTCTAAAATGTTGGTATAGGATTATTTTTCAACAGTGTTTCTTTATGTTATTCTCTTTTAGGTATAATATTTTATTTAGTAAAATATTTATAATTTTCATCATATTATTTACAATAAAATTTTTTCTATAACATTTATTATTTCTAAAAAATACATGTACACAAAATTAGGCATTTTTAGATGATAATTATTTCAGTCATTTTTAATTTGTTAATTTTAATATACACTATTTTTAGTTACACTTTTTTTAGTAGAAAAAGATAACATTCAATTTTTTGTTTTCTATTATGAAAAACAAAATTTTCATTTAATAAATTCTATTAGATTTAATCCACTAAAGGTACATATCTCTTTTCAAGTAAAATATATATTTCTAAATGACAAAAATTATGGTGAGGGAATCGAGGTATATATATTTTTTCATATAAATATATATCTATAGTAATTAAATTATTTAAAAAAATTAAACTTATATTTATTAAAATTATGTGAAGCTCTTATAATTCCTGATAGAAGATGGTGCCTACAAATGGTAGTCATGGGATTAAACATTTAATAAAACATTCACTCACATATAGAGAATAGAGGGTGATAATTAACTTTAATGATAACGACTATCCAACTAGCTCACATACAACATGATTTAGGATATACCAGGTTGTGAAGATACATTAAAATATAAGTATTTTATTCTTTAATTGGACAATAATTGACCAATTGGTGAAATATCTATTCTAAGATTCCATAATGGTGACATTTATTAACTTATTTATTCATTTTTTCAATGGTTAAAATATTATAAATTTCCTAATAATTTTTCTATTAAATTGTATATGAAATTTAACTTTCAAGAGAGTAAATGAATTAAGAAATTTTTTTATCCTTTATAGTGACAAGATTGTGATATTTTAAGATTAAATTTACTTCATTTAATATTTTTTTGGAGTTAATTTTATCAAGAACCATGCCTTAAGTATTTGTTTATAAATTGTGATAAATGAAAGAAGATTCACCCCTTTTGGTGGGAGGAATCCATTATGGTGTGTCTTTATTTTTGGATAAGTTTTTTGTATTAATTTTTATAAATAAATATATTTATAGTTATTTACATATAAATATTTTTTTATAATTAAGTTAGGGGAAAACAATGTTATGTAATTTATAATTAAACTGTTTAATTCATTTTAATTTCGTTATAAATAATTTATTTTTTATTGTATAATAAGCCTCTATAAAAATGACTATGAAATACAGTCTCATAATTTATATCCTTTTATATTGTCACATGAAATTTATCCTTTATTAGTGAATAAAACGATTTCTAAAAAAATAGAAAATTAAGATTCAGGTCGAGATGTAGATCCAATAATATTCCAATTGACCCTCCATAACCTCCCCTTGTTATAAATAATGGAAAAGGGTGAGAGTAAAAAAAAAGGGAACTATATTACTAATCCAAAAAATGAATTATCTAATAATATTGTAATTAATTATTTATTGCTATTCATCAATATTATTTTTTTTAAATTTCTCCCAATAAAATTACATTTGAAAATGTTACTTGAGGATACAAATTAGGAGAAAATGAATATGGGGACCAATATCCCTGAGGTTAGGATGGATATTCCTTCCACTGTCTTAGAAAATCTAGAAAAGTCGGGTCACGTAAGAAGGAATAAGGAAGGTATCGGTTTTAAAAAAGTTATTGTTCATGCACCTTATGTTGGGTCTATGGGACAACAATATAAGGGATAAATAGATTCATTGAAGGATATTATGCAAAATTAAATGTGACAGTATATGATAAAATTAAATCATTTGTTTCAAAAATGATTATAAAAGTGATGAGAAAGATGCAGCTTGCATATCCTACTAATCAATATCTCCCACCACCTCATTCATAACTGACCATGTTATATGAGTTACATATTGGGGATAACTATATAAATATTACATCATATAGAATTTCACATCATCTGGGGGATTATGTACATCATCATACTATAAAATCAAGTGAGGTTCATGTAGCAGTGCCTGATATTATTAATCTAACTACTCTAGTGTCTCTTTATTTAGAAACTTTTCTCAAAGTTGGATAGAGTATTGGTAATTTTTACTTTGTCCATCTAATATTTATAGTCAAGTGAAATATGAGGTATGCATCACTTGTTATTTTTAATTTACCAATAAATTTAGAATTACTTATAATTTTTTCATACACTTAACTTATATAAGAGTATCTGATATCGAAGGGATCACTGTAATGGAAATAAAGATTTAAGGTTTTAGTACATTTAGATACTCCTTAGGAGGCATATTGGGTAAAAACATTTTCACACATTTTTTCTATCTTAGATAATTATTATAATTTTCAGATGACTTTTGATATACATAGAAGTGATTATACATTATATATTTTTTAAATTGACATCATGAATGTTGTAAATGGCAATGAGCTCTTTGTATCTAGTTTTCAATTTATTTCTATGTAATTAAATTTCAATTTAAAATTTATTTTCAATATGTAAAAATATATTATATGGACTTAATTAGTTACATTTTGAATCAGGTATATCCACACACATTGTATCCAATAAAATTTCATTTGTTTATTGTTTTATAGACACAGAATTCATTTCAAAAGAGGTTAAATACTTGAACCAAGAATCCATAATTTAATATGTATCTGAAAGATTAAAAAATCCATGAATTACGTGTCGGTTTTTTCCATTACATGATATGAAAGAATAAATATATAATTATGAACCGTTATTCCCTAATCTATTAATAACGATTAATATTTCATATTTTAGTGTAAATTTTTTGTTATTCCTATTTATCTGAAAATATTATAAAATATGTTGTTTATTTTCTTAATTAAGTGTTGTTCAAAAAGGATTTAGAAAGTTATTAAAGAAGTAGGTTTTCTTTTATTATTTTAGTTCTTTAAACCTAAAATTCTCATTTTACATCATTTTGATAAATATATTTGAAATTAAAACAATTAATTGATCAATTTTAACAGTTCTAATTATTTAATAGTGGAACCAGAACGAATTGAATATATAAATGTTCTGGTAAATAACATTTATATTAGTGAATACTTGTTTTTTCTTACATATCTTGCATTTTTTAAATTTTTAAATATTATCTCATAAATTCATTTTCATAATCAACAAGGGAATGATGAATGTGCATATTATTTTTTAAGACTCATCTATGAGATAATAATGAACAGAATTCCAATATATTTTGATAAAATATATTTTTGTTATTACACTTATATTTTTAAAAAATATGTTATTCTTTAATTTTTAACACATTATTATTAAGTTCCTTTATTACTTTTATCCATATATATCAAATATATTGAAATTAATAAAAATTTATTTATAGAATATTTTCTATGTTTGACTAATTTAGAGTTTTCTATTCATTTATCTACATATTTGACAAAAATTTCGTAAACTTTCTTAATGTTTTTTTCTGCACTTGTTCAATTTTTTCCTATTTTTTACAGATTTTTGTATTTATTTTTGATTTTTTTAATAATGTTATTATTTTGTTTAGTAATATTTTAAAATAAATTAACATTCCATGAAATATTTATAAAAACTTACATGGAAAATCATATATATATCATTCAACATCAGTTTTTGGTAAAAACCAACCGTGAATGCAACATTTCCATCTTAATTGTTTATAAAAAAATATGTGTAAAGGAATCCTGGATGACTTTAAATGTTGGTTTTACTAAAAAATGACATCATAATACATTAATTATGACTTCACATGTATGTTTTAAAAATATTCGATGTTGAAATCCTTATACATTTCACCTTTTAGATGGGGTTTCAATGTTAGTTTATAAAAACTGACATGGAAGGGGCCGTATTCAATGTATCATGTATTAGTAGTTCTTTATAAATGAAATTTAATGTTAAAAAACTAATGTTAAATTAAATCTTCATATAGTTTAACTAAATATTACTTTATTGGATCCATTGAAATTCAATTCTTGGGGAAAATATATCAATAAAAAGAAACTTTTTGAATCTATAATTCACACTTAATAAATTCCCCATAAACCTTTGTTCATATGGGATTTTTAATAATTATTCTCAAATAGATTTTATGCTCTTCATATCTATTGTATTATAATAATATATCATTTATAAATACTGTAAAAATATTATCAAGATAATCTTTGAATATGCTATTCTTCATATCCATAAAAATAAAGGGTGTATTAGTCAATCCTAATGGCCTTACTATAAACTCGTAATTTTGGTACCATGGGAGAAATTTCATCATTAGAATATCTTTCTTCCATAATCACAATTTATGATACCAATAATGAAGATATATCTATAAAAAATAGATCTCCTATAAGATGGTCAAACAATTAATCAATGTAAGGTATATGAGAATTATTATTTATAGTAATGGAATTGACTTCCTAATAAGAAATGAATAAAATCGTAGACCCATACTTCTTCATAAAAAAGGAAAAGGGGTACCCCAAGGTAAAACACTATGGTAAATGAATATATTATTACAATACTATAGTAGTTGTTTCTTTAATTTCACTAATTCCACTATGGTAGTTCTATATAGAGTCTGTCATATATATTTTTCATTAGGAGTGAGCTTAATGGGTAACTGAACAATGTACTCGGGTGGATTTCTAGGTAAATATTAGGAAACCCAACAATGTATTCCTAAAAAAATATGTATATCTTCTAAAATATGGTTACAATTCATATCTATATGTTTTTTTTCTCTTATTAGAAAATTTTATTATTGATTGATACTAAATTTGGATCCATTCCTGATTCAGATGATGAATTTTTCTCTCAAAAGAAAATGGATTCCACACTTAATTTCAAATTGAGAGTCTCTTTCTCATAGAAATAAATTTTTTCATTATATTCTGAATGGCGATTCAAATCATGGATTATATCAAATTAAACCATAGGTATAATAAATTGGTAAGAAAATCAGGGAGGTATATGTATCATAACGGGGATGACTGACATATCCTTGTTTAAAAAAGAATTTTACTAGTATTATTTTTTATAAACTCCCTTATTAAGGTGTTGGGGTACAATTTAATGTCCTTGGAAGACATAAAAGATATAAAAGAGTGTCAGGATCAAGAATAAAAAAATCCATAGGTAACATTGAGTTTATAATCAAAGTAGATGCCAACACATCCTTAAGGACTCCAACTATAGATATATTAATCACATGATCTTTCCCTTCTCTACTTGGTGTCACAACAAGATATATTAATATATGATTTCCTTTAAATAATTCAATTTTTTTGATAACTTACTCTACATGCGACACCAAACTAAAACGAACCCATGATTTATTTATAAAAACATATTAAGTATGACCATTAAATCCTATACATATAATTAATAGGAATGAATACTATTAGCTTATTTTGGAAATATTAATGTAAATAAAATAAAGTCCACATTGAATATGGATGGAATTAAATTAGTTAAACTTAAATAAATAATAACAGCGTTTATTGTTTAGAAAAATGTTTTTATAAAGAAAATTATATGATACACATTTATATTTCAAGAAAACAAAGATTAGTGATTATAAATAATGTTTCCTATTGATAATTATCTAACACCAATTTTTTTGCTAAATGATACGAAATAACAATAACTATAGTTAATAAATCTAAATTTCATTCCAATAAGAAATGTTCTTCATTATATATTTTGATTTTATTAAAAAATAAAATTTATAAAATTTATAATTTTAATTTGAAAATATAGAAATAATTTTTTAATATTGAATAAAAATATTAACTTAATATAAAATTTAACTTTATTTCAAAAATATTGATTTTAAGTCCAAAATTATGGTTGTGTGAAAATTATGTTTTTTATGATTTTATCATTATATAAGTGTATCCAATAATTTTAAAAATACATTTATGTAATTAAATATGTTTTTAAGAAATAAATTTATTCATTTTTAAATATACACTTTGAGATTATAAATCCTATGTCCACCATTTTTAAAATAAAATAAAAATGTTGTTTTAATAAAAACTATTTTCTGTATTTTCTTTAAATAATGTTATTTAAAAATGAGATGTGTTTTATTATTTTTATAAAATACTCATACATTTTCTTTATTTAATAAATAAATTTATTTCATGATAATTAGTCATATTAATTATTATGTCTTACACATAATGTTTAATCATAAAAACACATTTTTTCCAAAACTTGATTTTTACACATTATGTGTGATGATCTTATAATTAATTGTTCAATCATTTAGAAATTTAATTTTATATAATTATTTAAAAATATAAAATTATATGGTTTAAATTACTTAATATATTCGATATTAAAATTTTCCATTAAAAATAATTACTAAGGTTAAAAAATTAATTACCATAGTAAAAGGGATTTTTCATAAAAGGTAAAAAAGTAATACTAAAAGCCTTAAAAAATTAAAATTTAAATCAAAAATTATTGGCTGATTTACTTTTGTTCAAAATAAAGTTCCCCATCTTTTTTTTCTATTTTGGAGCCATTGACCTTGGAATAGTACCATCAAATTATTCAAAATGTTAAGGATGCTTGTGAAAGTTCCCTTCTATTAACTTAAAAATAGGTAACACTCTCTCCACTTCAAGACTCACTTATTCAAAAAATTAGGCCCTGAAACTCTAAAATTGTACTCTAACTATATTCTTATACCATTAATTTAAGACTCTTTTCACACTATGTCAGTCTAACCCTTCTATTACATGAAGTATTCTAATGAAACATCAAGTCTTCAATGTGTTTACTATTAACTACCATGCTTTTATTCTTAATCATACTATTTATAATATTTTATAACCACACTAATATAATTATATAAGAATCATTTATATATTTTAATGTAATTATATTTAGTCTAAAATAAAAATATAAAAACCTTTCTCATTTTTTAATAGAAATGAAATAATTGTTCAAGTGTATATTCTGACTACCACCTTCACTAAATGACGCTTCCCATTTATCATCATCGAATCTTGTGGATTTTCATAATGATTTTATTGACTAATAAATATAGTTTAAATAAGATAATTATGGCTCTGAAATTTTATATTCTTATATTCCATCATTTTTTCCTTGATGGGGAAGTGGGATCGTTAACTGTACATACATGTGGACTACCGCCACCACGAGTGATGGATTTCATTTTTCATCACCACAAAAAATAGATGGTTATAAGAAATATTTTAATGGAGATATATGATATATATTATATATTTATGTTTCAATGAAATATATATTAAAATTATATAATGAAAAATACTGATTCATTTAAACGTTATAATATGCTCTTATTTGGTCAATTTTACCGCCAACATAAACAATGTGGTAATGTATATGTAATGAATTATTAATGAATGTAATATAATTGTAATAACATATAATAAAAACTTACTAAAATTTTTTTATTTTGTTATAATTGTCACTATTAATATATAAACATGTTTCTAATATAACATCTTCCTTCCTTAAAAAAATATCAAAACGATCTTGTCAATAAATTCCTCTTCATGAGTCATAATTAAAACTCACATGGAATAAAACTGAAAAATAATAAAATATTTTGGAATATATATTATATTACCTTCAATAATATATATATATATTATTAACTTGAAACCACATAGTGAGAATAAATCTCATATTTGTTATTTTTATATGAAATAAACCACCAAAATTTCTAACATTCGATAATGAAAATAAACAATATTCAGTTAATATATTTGTAATATATGGTTATAAAATAATTAAAAAAAGTGTATGATGTTGATAATATGGGTTTCACATAAGTAATTACTGTATTAATTTTAATTATAATTGAGATTAGATCATGATTGGGTTTGTGGGAATATAAAGTAAGGTTTTTCATCTCTAATTACACTCATTGAGGTATGTTTTGTATTATGAACCTAATTTAATTTATGTTGTCTAAAAAACACCTATTTGATAGACCATACATATAATTTTCATTTAATCATGTTATTTAAATTCAAATTAATATCCCTCTATTTCAAGGTATTTTGATTAAAATTTTACTCATGTTATAAGGGACTTCTTGGACTAAATTCCGATTAGTTGAAACATGTTACATGTTATGAACAATGATTACATTGTATGGGGTTCTATTGATTTATTATCCCATGATTATTTTATATTGTATTTAATTTTAATTAATGGTATAAAATAATAATAATAATTTATTTCCTTCATATTTATTTTTACGCATGTGTTACCCTAGTCTATGAGTTTTTGTATCTAAATTTTAACTCATTGAATTATGTTCATTTTATTAAACTTATATAATTTGGGTACATTCTACCCTTGATTGTATGATGTGGTGTTATCTCACTATTTTCTAAAGTTTTTCATTCCTACGACATAAACCCTATTAAATATTTCTTACCTTATGGATTATATTTTTTGTAAAGGATATTAATAGATCAAATCTTCTTTCTTTGAGTTATAATGACTTAACATAAACATTTTTTTGACATTTCCATTACTTTTTAAATACACTACATACCATTCCATGGATTTAATGGTGTTCACCAACATACCATTCATCTATTAATTGGGTAAATTATTGACTTATCCATATACCATTACTCCATATAGTTTTATTCCAAAGGATGCATACATAAAAAGTTATTCTACTTATTTATTAGGGAAAAATTGAAAAAATTTATATTTTTATTCCAATAAAGATAGTAATTTTAAAATTTATTATTTATTGGTTGATCATACACCTTCTTTATCTATATGGTTTATTATCTCATTCTCTTCATTTGACATGGGAAAATTATTAGTGTCATGTATCTTGTTATTTAAATATGGATGATTATTGGAAATATTAAGTATGCATTTTTTATTCATATGATCATTTCATTGAAAAAAAATTAATAGTGGGGATATATAAAGTTTGTCCCTTAAATTCATTATTCAGTCTCACGGGGGAAATTGTTTTTGGTATTTTGTTGTCTGGTTTCTAGGAAAAAGATACTACCTTAACAATAAAATCATGATGTATATAACTAGGATGTATTAGATTATGGTAAAGAATTAATAATTCAACATTAAAGATTTAATCACAAAGGAAACAATTATTTATATCCATGTGATATATTTATTTCTATTTTTGTCCATGGGAATATTATTATTTTAGTTTCATTATATTATTAAAAATATTTTTTATTATCTAATCATTTCAATATATTTATTCCATTTCTATGACATGATTTCCTTATCTGTATTTCTTCCTTAATAATTGTTTCACCTAACCCCTTATAGTTTTTTAATTTCACTTGGTAATAGAGAAAATTATTACACATGTTATGTTTAATATGATATCATGTGTGGATAAATTTTTGGGATATTTTCAAGACATAATATGGATTAATTAGTTTCTTATATAGAGGAAAAATAACCATCGTTTGATATAGAATAAGAGAAATATTATTATATTTTTTATAATAATTCTCTGAAGTAATAAACCTTAAAATACTTGGTAATGTATACAATGTAACAATTTCATTAACCCACATAATTTTTAGATAGTTATGTCTAATAATATATAGTTGTTATCAGATATATTATGTGAAGTATGTTTTTATGAGCTCTAAGCTCAGAAGTGTGGGTCGAGGTCTTCACAGTAGGTGTCAGAGTAGGGTTTAGATAACGTTGGGGATTAGTATGACTGATGAGGATAATTTAAGTGTTCATCAGTTATGGTTGATCATAATTCCAAATTAATAATTATCTCATTGGGATAGTATATAATTTAACATTGTGGTGATAAATCACATTTTATTTGGGCATTCGGATAATTTAACTTCAAATGAAAACCTAAGGAATATGTGAAACATAGAATTTTATATATATGATAACATTTTAATGTATTGGTAATGTAGACATTTTTTAGTTCTTATAGTAATTATATCCCTTTCAAGATAATCTATGTTAATATAGTCTATAGATACCCCTGCATTTTATAAATAGATATTTCATCTTTTTATATTCGTTTTCAATAGATTACATGATAATAAATGCCTGAATTGTATAGGCCCGGTATCTATGGAAACGAGTATATGTAAAAAATTGTTTCTTAAGTGTACTATATCATTTCACACTAAAATATTCATAACTAGAAACCTTATTAGACATTTCATAGTTAGTACATTTCAACATAACCTATTGAAAAGGAAACATAATAAAGTGTGAAGTCAGATGATAGGTAAGGCTAAATAAAGGAGATATCAAAGACCCCTTGGGAATAATATGGGAATAATGGTATGATAATATGGTCATAACATATGAAAATCATACCATGAAAATCATAGATAATATTATTATGTTGTGGAATAAATATTGGTAGTTTATAATACATGGTTTATATAACAATCAAATAACATGGGTCATGACTTCATGACATTACAGTAAGACATGATTTCTTGGCTTGCACATAAGTTTAAAAAAACATTTCAATATTATTCACGGATCACATAAAAGACTATAATAATGGATTGTGTTCACTCACCAAACAAATACAATAGTCAAGGATCACTAAAACTACTATTTTAGTTGTCAGAGTCCCTTACTAAACTGGGTCCACTTTCTATTCAAGTCCTATTTATCTCATGTGATATCAATATTTACCCAATGCATTGAAGAGATATATAATTTTGGGACCACCATCATAATATAGAAATCAAACATTTTTTTTCAGGAAAACATAAAACATTCATCATATCATAACCCATGAAAAAGAAATGGGATTCATAATACTTTTATAATCAAATAACTAGTGGGAGAGAAGTCAGTTTCATAATCATTTTATCAATTCATCAGAGCATAACCCATGGAAATCGAATGGGTTTCATAAATATATTTTCATCATAACCATAAACCATACAAATAAAGAATAAGTATGGTATCATTGGATCATATCCTTGGTAAAACATAATTAACACCAAATTATGTTTTCATCGATGAAAATACCATTAAAATAATTATAGGGATATTTCCTATAGAATATACACTTTCTTTGAAATCACTTATATAAAAATAAAGAAATTAAAAAAATATTATCGAAATAATTTTATTTTAAAATAAACATAAATACATGAAATTGAATATTAATATTAATTACTTTTCATTGTGATAGGAATTTTTTCCCCTTTCATAGATGTTAAAAGAAAATAGTTCTTTCACACTTTTTTTTAAATTTTAAAAAAGTACCTCATTCGGAAAATCAAAAAAAATCCATTAAAATAATTTTAAAAAAATTAAAACATGGTTAAAAAATTAATTAAAACCATCATATTATAATATTAAAAAACTGAAATAATTTCTATAAAACATCGATATGGAAGAAATTGGATTTTTAACTGAAGAGAGAGAGAATGTCATTTTTCATTAAAAATATTCTTATGGTCCCTTGAGTAATTAAGGTGGTAAAATGAAATGAAATCATATATTCTAAATAAAATTCTACAGAAGAATAAAAATAATGAGTTTATATAGATATATATCATAATATCTCATCATCAGATATACAATCACAAACATTATTGATAAATAATGAGATTGTAACATAAAATCCACACCACTTTAATATATTTGGAATATTAATCCCAATGAAATAAATAACCATTAATGGATATATAAATCCACATTAATATCAAAAAATCATCATAAAATACATTCATGGGAATTATATGCACCTCAGAAAAAAAACAAGTGGTGAATATGGCATGTGTCTCACTTAAATAAAAGTGATATGAAAATATCTTATCTTAGGTCCAACATCATTTATATGTTTTTCACCTCCTAAATTATAAATATAGATTATTATAAATATATTATTAAACCATACTCAAATATATCGTACCTTATATTATTTACTTTTAATGTTTTATCACTTGTTTAATAGTAATTCTTCATTAAAATCGTCGATACTGGTGATATCTTCTTCATTTTTTAGGTATGTTTTTGTTTAGTAGTATTGGTCCTAGTACATTGATCATGGTTAAATAATATAAAAAAATTTAGTCATGGTATAAATCACTTATATATTCATTATATAGATATATATAGTCATCCAAAATATTTAGACATACAAAAATTATTTACATCGTTCATGGAGACGGTTGGTCATATATATGCTTGAAAGTTGTGTTCACTTTTTGAAAGATTGAAAAAAATAATGGAAAATAATAACTGACCTTTATAGAATCATTTTTTATAACATACAAGCATGTTATATTAATTAAATATACCCTTATTATTATAAAAGTTAAACATAATTGAAAAACAAATTTGTAACATCCCAAGTAAATAAAGAATATACAGTTTCATATTTATTAAAGTTTTTGAATTAAATATTAATTTTACTTTATATGGGATTCTATTTTCGATGTAATACCTGATACGCAACAACGAGATTCTTTTAAATCTTATGTTTCACACAATGCTGAGTCGTACTGAAAAATAATAATATGATATTATTTTTAATGGTAGTTAACGCCTAACTGTTGTATTGACGGGAATGGACAGAACAAACTAAAATATAAATATACATGTCTATTAAATGGTTTTACATTTATCCAATAAAATTTAGAGGCTTAAAATGTGAATGAATCCAATTTGAAGCATAAATACTCTAATATTCTTTAAATGGTCGATCTACTGCCTTTTGATGGAGAACCCTATTTAAATCTTGTTTTGGTCACTTTTATATGTTATATTTTAAAAAAAATTCTTATTTATAAGAGGGACATCAAAATTTACTTTCGTTAAATTTTTGGTATTTTTCTGATAAAATTCATTTTTTAATGAATTGTGAAAAATACTGTATTTTAATTCAAAATTGCTTTTTAACCTAATTTATTTATAAGGATATATTATCTTTTTAGTTGGTTTTAAAGGGTAATTATATTATTTTTTTACTATTTAAACCAATTTTGGTCATTGGACATAATTTCACTTTGAAATTGGACATAAATAATTTTCAATCTTTTGATAATTATTATTTCTTAAAAACAAGATTTTTGTTTTGACAGCGGGAATTAATTTTAAATTAATTTTTGTCACTTCTGTGTTTTGAATTTGTAAAAAAAAATTTCAAATTTGGAATCAGGAGTTAAATTTTTTTAAAATAGTTAAATTTTATTTTTAGACAATATGAATATTTACTTCAGTAAAAAATTTATTTACCATGGTTAAAGGGTAAATCTGGTAAATAAGTGTAAAAAAATATTGTTATAATAATATAAAATTACCATAACATGTGTCCTAATCTTATTAGTTGATAAATTTCCTACCATGTTCATCCTTGGGTCTATTTTGGGACCCCATGGTGCCACTTGGGAGTGATAATGACACTTTATATTAATTAATTTAAAGTAAAGACAAAAATGACTTATGGATATATCTTTTAGTAAATAAATATTTACATAGGGTTATATAAGTTATTTATTTTTCTATAAATATTAATTTGATAGATAAAAATATTTCCTACATCAGGATAGTTTCTTTATAATTTTTAAATATCAAATAAATAAAATTATTTATGACACAACAATGATGGAGTGTTTCCCTCATTAATGAATGATTTAAATAAATAAGATTATAAAGATTAAAACAGTATCAAAACCATGTACAAATCTTATTGGATGATTTAATTTCTAACATGAGTCATCTTATATTCTAATTTTAATAAGTTTTGTACCTTTATGAACTGAAAATCATTTCATAATAAAACAATATTTTTAAACTTTCCTAAAGAGCCCCTCCTCCCCTTATAAAAATCCCTCACTTATAACCCATTACTCACACCTCCGAAGCCCCTTGAATCATCCAACCTAGGACTAATTAATCTTCATACATCCATATCATCCTCCTATAAGCCTTCCTTTAAGCATAATACAATTTAATTTAACCTTTTTTGTACAAACCAAAGAGAAATACCCAATTTAAAGGCAATGTCTTCTCTTAAGTTATTTTGTTTTACTTCGCCAACCCCAAAAACTATTTTTATTCCTTTATTTTATAACAACACCAGTATCCTCAATATACTAAGTTGTTTTTATGATAATTATTCTAACTACACTTATACACACCTTCATATAATGGTTAAAGAACATACTTTTTCTGTGGATGACGAACTACTGCCTCATTAAACGATGATTGTTCAATTATCTCATATCGCCTCTCATTGTGGACATTATGATGGCACTGTATTTATATATGATATATTTTCTTTTTATGTTTTCTCTATTCTTGTGTAATTTTTATTTACAATCATACCTTTATTCTTTCCAATATGTGTAAATATGATAATTTTATTTGAGGAAGTGTGGACTACCGTTCCTTCAAGGTGATATGATTTGTTCATGACATATAAAAAATGTATAAAAGATGGAATTAATGAAATTATGTAACATATATATCATATTATATTATACTTGAATTATAATATACCAATGTATAATTAAATTTTCATTCCATTAAATGTGATATAGAAATAAAAGTAACATTCATAAGTACGTACGACTTACCATCTCTATGAACGGTGAATTTCATTTATTATATCCAAATGTTATGTACATTTATAAATAAATATATATACTGGATATATATGATATATATGATATCTAAATCATTAATATCATTCTGGAGAAAATTTAATTTTGACCACATGAACAACTTGTAATTATAAGAAGTTCATTTTTGACTTAAGTACCAAATGTCGACCAAATGACTATTATTAACCTAAATGATTGCATAAAGTTTATAACAAGGTAATAAGTGAAATAAAAGGAATAATAAACATTAAAAAAGTTTCTTAATCAAGTAAAAATTAACTTTAGTTTATTATTCAGGAGATTAAAGAACAAACGGGTCAAGTCTGACACAAGGTAAGGGGATTCCTATCTCACTTTTAATTCCATGAGATTTCCCTTATTCTCCACATATTTATTGCATGTGGTGTATTGTGTACTGACATTTTATGTAAATTATCATTATTATATTCATATTCATGGTATTCTGTGATTCATTTGGTGGTTATTAACTTTTGGTCACACCACTCGATTGATTAAAACGTGGTAAGGGGTTTTCATCTCACTTTTTATTCCCGTGAGATTCGTGCTATATTGGCCACTATTTCTATTTGTGTGGTGTATATACTTCCCATGATTGTATTCATTGTGTAATATACATTAATTTATTGGTATTTACATCTTCATCATATGATCTTTCTTTCATGTGGTGTATGTTTTGAATGTTACCAATTCATTGAAGGAATCTTTCACCCTCCTATTTTTAAAAGAACTCATTCTTGTTGTGTCTTTTAATTTCCACTTTCTTATGTCAGGATATGTTATTATATATCCTTATTGTTTTATATTTTGTTTCCTAGTGATTATAGAACCTTTTCTCTCTCATCAACTCATTTTCTCAATTTTAATGTGCTATCGTTAGGCTGTCGAATTTCTGTAGGAGAACTTCCTAACCAAATTTCAATTCTTTAGGTTAAACTTATACTTCTTGATTATGTCATGCTATGAATATATGTGAATTTATTATGATTTTTTTACATTTATATTGGGTGTATTCTTATTCTTCACACATAATTATGTCATTTATTTGTCCTTAATCTAAGGATATGATCTTGGCAAGGGAGTTTGTCTCAATTTACATTCCATTGAAACTTATTTATTGTTATATAGAAATTTATTTTTATATGGAATATATACTATCCTTGGATGTATTATATAATTAATCTCTCTATTATATTTATTTTATAAGCTTTTATTGATGTTATTCATCAATTATTTGTGTTCAACCGTCTCTCATTTTGATAAAAACTCTTTAACAAAAATATGCTTTTAAATGTTTAATGATTTGTTCTTCTAAAAACTTCTGTTTAATTTCCATGTTTTAGAAATGGTTTTAAGTAAATTTTTTTATATGGACATTATGTTTTTAAAATTTTAATTACTTTAAAAGCTTCATTGTGGTATGGGACACCTTGATTCAAAAATCTCTTTATTAAATGTTTTAAAAGGTTTTGAAAATGGTTTGATAAAGCATTCATTATGTGAATTTCATGAAATGATATATTGTGATTGCAATGTGGAAATGCTATCCTTCCTTTATGATTGCTTTATGTGTTATTAATATGTTATGTTTATTGGGAATTGTTTAAAAATATGGCTGATTCCATGATAAACCTAGGGTGGGTGAGCCAGAGATAGCACTCCAATGCATTAGGTAATGTGACAGAGGTAAACGTTGATGTTTCTCCCAATAGATTTAAGGAATATACTATGATGGGTAATCCAACGTAACTCCCTACATAGCTGTGATAGCTAAAATGTAAGTATGATATGGATTCCACAAGTTGCCTTTATGATTTATGATTTCTGTGTGTTATTCATAAATCATATGATTTCATGAGGTATGTTATGATTGAAAAGTATGGTTTAATTAATTTTTATTTATTGATAGGTTAATGTTTCTTTTCCTTATTTTATAACCCTTGATGTTCTTTTTATGCTAATCCCAAGTTTTCGAAATGTTTTACACTTGACTTAAAGATGAATAGGGTCAAGGATGCGATCAAGAAAAACTCATGTTGTCTAAAACTTGGAACTAGACATGTTTCTTTTTAAGAGTTTTTATTTTATGAAAAAAATGGATACTGAGTAGTAGTTTCTACATGTAATTTTCAAGTTGATATATAGTAGTTATGGCCTAATTATCTAAAATTCTAAACCATAAAAGATCCCCAATGTGAATTATTCATTTAATTAAAGATTATGTAATGTTTTAAGGCCATATCCTTATAGTTGGTATCAAAGGTCGGTTTAAACAACTTTAGAGATTATGAGTTTTCATTAAACACGTGGTTAGTCTCTACGTATATTATTCCAGTTAAATCCTTGTTTTATAAATTTTTCAGATCAAGGAAAGTCTGTTAAAAATTGAAGGAGGAGGATCTCAAACGGCATTCATATCTCTTCCTAATGACATGCTTGAAACAATTATTTCAAAGTCGTGTTCTGATGATTGTGAAACTTTTTCTAGCATACAACTCACATGTAAGCAGTTGTTTGAGATATCAAACACCTCCACTATGCCTCGATATCATCGTGGATCATGGGTTGTATTTAATCAAATCTGATTTTCTCAATATTCTAATATTTTTAAAGTAAATATTATCAAGGAATTTTCAAATATTTTACCTTATCACAAGATTTTGAAGCATATTATGATTTTGAAAAATGTGATGAAGAAGGAGACCCTTTCACAACCAATTTATATTTTCTTTTACAATATAGTCTCTCAAAATATACTAATGGTATTTTAAAATGACTTTTGATTGAAAGTTTCAACTCAATATTGGTCCGAATGTTTTATAAAAATCATGTTTATTAGATGTTTTGAAATTATATGCCATACATGATTATTTTCTGAAACTGTTTTTCTGCAAACACCCAAATGACCAAAGTTTTACAAGGTATATTTGTATGAAGGAATAAAATGATTTTTAAGGATATATAAATCATAGTTTCAATGCATGGACCTTCTACCTATGTGAACAAGATTATGTTGAAACCATAAGGACATAATGATCAAGGTACGATGTTCTTTCTATTGGGAATAGTTTTATTTTATCATATGGAGGTGAAAAAATGAAAATATATAAGATGTTGAGGTATTAATGTATAGGGATGAAAATGAAAGGTATAAGAAAACCTTTGAGGTTAAAACATGTTAGGGATATTTTTGAGTTTTATAAAAAACACAACTCATAATATGGGTGAAGACCCATCACATCCAGCAAGGCCACAGGAATCGAACCCACAACCGAAGGGTGAAAATGGCGCATTACCGACCACTATCCTACGTGAAGTACCTAGTTAGTATAACTTATTCTCTTAAGTGAAATGATTTAATAGATCAAGAATAAGTTGATTTTTGGAAATTGTGTTTTATCAAATAGATATCCTTAATATAGGAAAATTATTTGGTGATTAAGTGATAAATGTTATTTTAGAAGATTCTTTCTCTTTTAGAAAGATTATATGCTCAAGGGAAATAGAATACTATGGGATATCAATTGTGGAGTAATGGTTGAAAAATTATTTTGAAAGAATTTATGTTTTTATTGTGGAAGTTAGGTGATTTTGTGTTATATATGTAAACGATTAACCTATCATGGAGAATATGTGTTTAGGTTAATTACACATCAGTATGAAACTTTAAGAGTAGTCGATGTTTTGGGAGATAAATGTTAATATTTACTATGGAAGAATATGTGATTAAATCCTTCCGAGTTTTAGGTTTCAATCTTAGTTTGAATTATTTTGAATAATTTTAAGGACAATTGTATATTGAATGGTCTTTCTTAAACTTTGGGTTCTTTTTGTTGAATTTTGGAAATTAAGAGTAGTATTTATTTTTATAAAGGATTATCCTTTTGGGGATTATCTGATCTTGTACAAACTGATTTTGGTTTTGGTTGATGTTTAAAGATAGGGGAAATATATAGTTCATCTTTTATATATTATGTGATACTATAGAAGTTTATTCTAGCACTTTAGGTGTTACCAAGTCATCTTGAATACTTACCATTTGGAGAAAAGATGATTTTGTGGTAGAATTTTATTAAAGGATGATATTATAAATGATAAGTAAGTATATTTTCTTACGATCATAGTCTAGTTATTAATGAAATTATTCAACTCTATGAAAAGTATCTTGAAGAAAAAATATTATAAGCTCTCTTTTATCATCACAATATTACCCAACAACAAATATATGGTATTATGGTGGTTAACTTTTCGTGATCATGTTCTCTATCACTCTCGATTAATCTATGAGAGTTAATTTCTCTTGTAAATACATGTTTCCATGGAATCCTAGTATACATTGTCTCGGGTGACCATTTTATTTCTCATTGTTTATTTTAAAGTGATATTTTTATTGACTCTTTTTCTGATGTGGTGATTTCAATGATTTTTCCAAGCCCAATTTTAAAATTTTGAGGATGCAATTCCTAAAAGGGGAGAAGGATGTAACATCCTAGGTAAATAAAAAATATAACATTTTCATATTTATTAAAAATTTTGAATTAAATATTAATTTTACATTAATGGGGATACTATGTTCAATGGTGTACCAGATACACTACAAAAGGTTTCTTTGAAATCTTCTATTGCACACAATCCTAAGTCATAGTAAAAAATTATAATATGATATTATTTTAAATAGTAGTTAATGCCTCACCGTTGTATTAGAGGGAATGGACAAAACTAACTGTAATATGAATATACATGTCTGTTAAATTTTTTTATATTTATCCAAAAAAATTTAGATGCTTAAAATTTGAATGAATCCAATTTTAAGCATAAATACTCTAATATTCTTTAAATGGTCGATTTATCACCTTTTGATGTAGAACCCTCTTTAAATATTGTTTTGGTAACTTTTATATGTTCTATTTGACAAAATAAAATTCTTAATTAGAATCAGGACATCAAAATTTACTTTGTGTAAATTTTTGGTATTTTTCTGATAAAATTCATTTTTTAATAAATAGTGAAAAATACTATATTTTAATACAAAACTGCTTTTTAATCTAATTTATTTATAAGGATAGATAATATTTTTAATTAGTTTTAAAATGTAGTTATATTTTTTTTACTATTTAATCCAATTTTGGTCATTTTTAGTAATTTCACTTTGAAATTGGACATAAATAACTGTTAATCTATTGGTAGTTATTATTTCTTAAAAACATGCTTTTTGTTTTGACAGTGGGAATTAATCTTAAATTAATTTCTGCCACTTCAGTGTTTTGAATTTGTAAAAATGGATTCCATAGTTTTAATTAGGAGGTCCAAATTTTGTAAATAGGTAACTTTTATTTTTAGACAATATGAATATTTACTTCAGTAAAATATTTATTTACCAAGGTTAAAAGGTAAATATGGTAAATAAAGGTAACAAAATATTATTATAATAATATAAAATTACCCTAACATGTGCAATAATCCTATTTTTTGATGCATTTACAACCATGGGAATCCTTTGGTCGATTTTGGGACCCCATGGAGCCACATGTAAGTGATAATGACACATTATATTAATTAATTTAAAGTAAAGACAAACTTAAAGATGTATCTTTTAGTAAATAAATTTTTACATGGGGTTATATAAGTAATCTCTTTGACTATAAATATTCATTTAAAATATAATATTATTTCCTACATCATGATATTTTTTCTTATAATTTTTAGACATCAAATAAATAAAATTATTTATGAGACAATAATTATGCAGTGTTTACCTCATTAATGAATGATTTAAATAAACAAGATTATAAGGATTAAATCAATATCAAAACCCTTTCCAATTATAATTAGAGGATTTTATTTCGAACATGAGTCATCTTATCTTTGACTTTAATGTGTTTTGGACTTTTAGAAACCGAAAATCATTATATAATACAATAATATTTTTAAACTTTCATAAAGAGCCCATCCTCCCCCTTATAAAAATCCCTCACTTCTAACCCATTACCCACACCTATAAAGCCTCTTGGCTCATCCAAACTCTTCCCAATTAATCTCCCTACATATCTCTTCTCCTCCAAGAAGTCTTACCTTAGGCAGAAAGCAATTCAATTAAACCTTTTGGTTCAAACAAAAGGGAGATACCTGATTTAAAGGTAACATCTTCTCTTTAGTTCATTTGTTTTACTTCTCCAAACCCATAAACTCTTTTTATTCCTTTATTTTATAAACACACCAGTATCCTCAATATAATATGTTGTTTAAATGATAATTATTTGAACTACACTTACACACACCTCTATCTAATGGTTAATGAACATATTGTTTCTGTGGATGGAAAACTACTGCCACACGAAACGATGATTGTTCAATTATATCCTACCGCCTCTCATGGTGGACATTATGATGGAACTGTATTATATATGATATAAATTATGTTTATTTTTTCTCTATTATTCTGTAATTTTTATTTACAAACATACATTTATGATTTCCAATTTGTGTTAATATGATAATTTCATTTGAGCAAGTGCGGACTACCGCCCCTGCAAGGTGATATGATTCGTTCATAACATACATAGAATGTATAAATGATGGTGTTAATGAAATTATGTAACATATATATCATATTATATTATAATTTAATTATAATATACCTATGTATCATTAATATTTCATTCTACTAAATATTAAATTGAAATGAAAGTAGCGTTCATGTGTACATAAGGCTTACCGTCTTCATGAACGGTGCATTTCATTTCTTATCTCAAAATGTTATGTAATGTATAAATACTAATATATACTATATATATATGATATAGATTATATCTAAATCATTAATATCATTCTATGTATAATGGAATTTTTACCACAGGAACAACTTGTTATTATAAGAATTTCATTTTTGACTCAAATACCAAATATCGATCAAACGACCATTATTAACTTAAATGATTCCATAATGTTTATAACTTGGTAATAAGTGATATAAAAGGAATAATAAATGTTTTAAAGTTTCTTAAGCAAGTATAAATTAAATTTAGTTTATTATTCATGAGATTAAAAAATGAATGGGTCAAGTCAGACACGAGGTAAGGGGTTTCTTATCTTACTTTTAATTCTTTTATATTTCCTTTGTTCGCCAATTATTTATTTCATGTGGTGTATTATGTAATTCTATTTGATATATATTATCATGATTCTCTTTATATTAAGGGTATTTTTTGACTCATTTTTTGGTTATTAACTTTTGGTCATACGACTTGATTGATTACAACGTGGTAAGGGGTATTCATCTCACTTTTTGTTCTCGTGAGATTCATGTTATTTTTGCCATTGTTTCCTATTGTGTCGTGTATGTACTTCCCATGATTGTATCAATTTTGTAATATAATTTAATTTATTGGCATTTACATCTTCTTCGTATGATCCTTCTTTCATGTGGTTTATGTTTCGTAAGTTACCAAATCAGTGAGGGAATCATTCACCCACCTCTTTTTAAAAGACTTCATTTATGTTGTTTCTTTTAATTTACACTTTATAATGTCAGGATATGTTATTCTATATCCTTATTATTGTATATTTGGTGTCTAGATGATGATATAACCGTTTCTCTCTCATCAACTAATTTTCTCAATTTTAAAGTGATGTCATTAGGCTTTAAAATTTATCAAAGAGAACTTCTTAACCCAATTTCAATTCTTTTGGTTAAACTTATACTTTTTTATTATGTAATGATATGAATATGTGTGAATGTACTAAGATTTTTTTAAACTTAATATCCACTTATATTGGGTTTATTAATATTTTTCAAACAGAATTATTTCATTGATTTATCTTTAATCATAGGATATAATCTTTGCAAGGGACATTGTCTCAATTTACATTCCATTGAAACTTATTAATTTTTATACACCAATTCATTTTTATATGGTGTATATACTTCCCTTTGATGTATTATATCTTGAATCTCTTTATTTTCATGATATCATAATCTTTGATTGATGTTATTCCTCAATTATTTGTATTCAATCATCTCTCATCTAGTTAAAAACTCTTTAACTAAAATATCATTTTAAATGATAAAGGATTTGTTCTTATAAATATTTCTCATCAATGTACATGTTTTAAAAATATGTTTAAAAATATATTTATATGGACATTAATGTTTTAAAATTTTAATTATTTTTAGAGCATAAAATTGGTATGGGAAATTTTGATTCAAAAATATCTTTTTTAAATATTTTCAATGGTTTTGAAAATGGTTTGATAAAGCATTACTTATTTAAATATCCTGAAATGATATATTGTGATTGAAATGTGGAAATGTTATCTTTTATTTATGATTGTTCTATGTGTTATGAATATTTTATGGTTATTAGGCATTGTTTACATATAAGGGTGGTTCTGTGATGAACCTAGTGCGGGTGAGCCTGAGATAGCTCTCCAATACATTGGGTAACGTGACGGAGGTAAACATTAATATTTATACTGAGAAATTTAGGGAATATGATATGATTGGTATTCCAACGTAACTCCCTACGTAGTTGTGATATCTACAATATAAGTATGATATGGATGCAACAAGTTACCTTTATGATTTAGGATTTCTATGTGTTATTCATAAATCTTATAATTTCATTAGGTATGCTCTGATTGAAAAGTATGGTTTCATTGATTTGTATTTATTGACGGGTTAATGTTTCATTTCTTTATTTTATAACTCTTACTGAGCTTTTTATGCTCATCCCAAGTTTTTGAAATTTTTTCCAAAGGACATAATGATGAATGGGATCAGGGATGCGATCAAGGAAAAGTCATTTTGTCTAAAACTTGGAACTAGACATGTTTCTTTTTAAGTGTTTTTGTTTTATGAAAAAAATGGATATTGAGTACTGGTGTCTACATGTAATTTTCAAGTTGTTATGTAATAGTTATGGACAAATTCTCTAAAACTCTAAACCTAAAAAGGCCCCCAATGTGAATTATTCATTTAATTCAAGATTATGTAATGTTTTAAGGCTGGTTCCTTATAGAATCACATCGATTCATAAAGTTGGTAGTCCACACATACATATGACCAACGTTATCAATTTCCAACCAATTCAAAGGTAAGAGTGTGGAAGTGAAATTATAATTAAATAACTATAATTATTTTATAATTATCAAATATAAATACCAAACCCACATTAATATCCATCCATGAAATATAGTGGTAGAAAATGAATCTTATCACTACGTGGAGATGGTATTTGTATGTATGCATAAGAGATACTTTCACTTCCCATTTGATGGTAATGAGGGTGGATAATGGGTATTTCATAATTATAATCATATTTATGTATATTTAGGATAATAAATGTATTATTTATGATAAATACCAAAAATATAGAGGAGTTAAACAAGAACTAAAAAAATGATCGGTTAAGGAGACTACCTTTTATTTGAAAGTACTCCTTTACATCTCCTCTTAAGGATACTAGGGATGGTATTTTTAGAAGAATAAAACCTATAGAAAGAGTATAATAAATTTTATTAGTTATTTTTAAGTGAATAGTCAATCTAGATGCCTCAAAAAATTTAAATAAGTAAGGGGAGTTCGTTTCCTTTTATAATTTATGTGAGGGGAAATTTTATAATTTCATAAAATATTAAAATATAATAAAGTTATTCTCAATAAAATTGTTTTAAAATGTCTTAAAATTTTAATATTAGGAACTATGTATTTGTAATACAATAATACAATTAAATTTGGATGGCTTTATGTGGTGTTTTAAACCATTTATATTTTCTTAAAACCTCAGTTAACATATTTTTACACAGAATGGGGTACCTTATTTTTCACTCTTAAAGGGGTATAATATCTCTTATAAGGTAAAAACTAGTTCATAAATTTACAAGGGATGTAATTTTAGGGCACATATTATCAACCATATCCTATTTCAATGTTCTTGTTATTTTGAAATAATTTAATAAAGTAATGACTCGAATTTTCCATTATTCTTTCTACATATTGTATGAATTATTTTCAAGACTAAGATCTGAGAAGAAATTCTATTCTAAGGTCCGATGTTCCTGGAATAAATGTTTGAAATATATCAAATATAATAATAGGTGGTAAGTTTTCCTAAAAAGGTTTTATCAATTCTAAATATGGGCTTTGATTAAAAATATGAGTGAACTCTTGATCTAAAACCATGGGTGTTACCCATTGTGTGATATAACCATTCTCAACATGGGGAATTCGTGGAAAAGTCTTCATGGTAATTCATATAAATAAAATAATTAAATTAAATTAAATTTTTTATCTATTAAAATACTTACCTAAATTATTATTTAACGATATGGCTATGATGGAATTCCAAGGTTAGCTGCATAGCTCTGGAGCTATTGGAGAAACCTCCAAGCGAGCATGGGAGGATCTCTCTCAGACAAACATCAATTGAATTAAAGATCAGTGATCGGTGTGCAACACATCCAGAGGATCTCCCTAGAGATCATGGAGTAGTACCTTCATTATTCAGTGGTGGATCATGGTAGGAATTCTTTTGATTTCAATTTGTTCCCAGTTTTTTTCTTATAGGATGAACATGAATCTCTAAACCAATATATTGGTCAGCTGATCATGCTTATTATAGGAAATGATTATTGTGGGGATTTATTATGAGAATTTATTTGTAATTATTTTATTTTTCTATATCACTTTAATGGTGAAATATTGATTCCAACATAGAAATTGTTTGAGGTTCATCCTCATGTTTGTGTTTATGAATTTCCCCCTTTTTTCGTTATTCATTGCATCCATTCTCTTTTGGACATTGGTTCTGCATCCCCTAATGAAATCATTGGTTGTGCACCCATTTCATGGTGCAGCCATTTGATATTGTAGAACCTAGCTCAACACTATGTGGTGGATTTGCGACGATGGTAGAGGAGATCATATCAAACAAGATTAGAGAACCCGGATTTGAGAGGGGTGTGCAAATGGCGATGGGATGAACAGAAACACATTTCTTAATGGACTCCAAGTCCAGATTCCGATGAACGGACATAGAGAGGATCGGCCAAAATAGATCCATGATTTCTAGTGAGGATGAGTATGATAATTGAGATGGAAAAGGTGTGAGAGCATGTGGAAGGAAGAACCAGGGTTATTAGAAAAACTCAATCCAAACGGCATGTAATCCCAAATTAAATGGTGTGTGGGGACCTCCTAGCAGCGGATAGGCTTTCATGATGGAGTTAAAGACCACACAGCATGTGATCCTCCCACATGGCATGTGATCACATCCCAGATGTCTTGACCTATAACTAAGATGGTACATGGACACGGCCTAAGATTACACAACCAAGGGCACACTGTGTACTCATACACGGACATGGCTAGGCTAGAATGTACACAGGATAAGTCGTGTATTGGGTCTCTGGAAGCCAAACATTGTGTACTATTACACTAACACAGACATGGACCAAGGCTATTTACACGGTTATTCCCCAAGGTTGATGGGAAAAAAAATTTACCCCTTCTATACACCGTGTAATACTAAAATGTTGTCTTCGAGACCTTGTCCTCTATATCTTGAAAAAGTTTCAGTAGGGTGTGTTTCCCATTACCATTCCCTAAGGGTTAGTATATAATACCCTCATAAAAAGAGGATAACAATCCCTTCAATAAGACCTCATGGATAGTGTTGATGGAACCCTTTTTTTAGGGCTAGAGTGGGATCATTTATTCATCTTCATTCCCTAGGTAGAGTTTCTGGTATCATCGTGACTAACACTACGTGGGTGTCGATCCTCTACTTAGCAGGCTAATCAAGATTGAGTTGTTGGTATACCCCATGGACTTTGGTGTCATCCTCATACATGTATCATATTTCTTCATACATTATTGTATACTTTCTATAGATAGACTTGAATAGAAGTACCTCTCTGAGGGATTTATTCAGTTATATTAGACTCATGGAGTTTGTTCTCTTAAATGTGTGCTACATCGAACCATCGAGAAAGAATCCAAGGCTAGTATTATGATTATTACATTACCTTTATACTATGGGTCATTTTTTGAGTATATATGGATATTCTTGTAATATGTTCTATAGACATAAACATTTTTAGATATGATTGTATTCATTTGTTATATGATTTTTCATTTCAGTGTGTCATATTGCGTATTGTTATACTCACCCCTACATAGGCTTTTCCCGCACATGTCATATCTTTTAAAAATGGTATTCCCTTCGATAAAGTCTTAGAGGGACCGGGACCAAGCAGTGCTTAGTGAGATTGTAAAGACCGAGGTGTGTCCCTGTGGTATCATTATAGCAGTCTCCATCATACATTTTGGTTGGACTTGTTTTCAGAATCTTTTTGGAGGTCTAATACTTGGACCAGTATAATTTATTTTACTTCATGTCATAATATAGTTATGGAATTAGATGGATAAATTCATATTTGTTAAGTTTTTTTTTACAGTTCATCATTGTATGATCTTACAGATGTGTGTGTGTGTGTGTGTACAGGTGCTTAGTCTAAGGCATCCCATGTTAGTGATATTCCAACACGGTTCTAGTCACCAACCCCTAACCTATTGGATGAGGGATTGGGAGTCATGGAATGGGTCCCATTAGGATGGTTTGTGACAGAGTGTTATTAAAGTATTACATTCAACCTTAGGACAAGAGTATGTGAAATAGGTATGGGGAAATAGTGTTAAGGGTTTTAAGTTCAAATTTCAGGCAACAGACTCTAATGTTTGTTCGATGGCCGACATATTCATACACTAGGAATCTGATCACTTGCTTTTTTACTTAGTACATGACATCATTGGTTAAAGGAAAAATAATGGTACATGAATCATATAGGAATATTTTGTGTTTTCTATGTCCTTCTTGAGTCATCTCTCCAGAAACACTCATTGACCATGGTACATGTTGTTTACATTTAGGATTCCCCACAATGTATAACAGCTAGGATTCAACATGATTATCACTAGGATAATCCCTTTAGTGATGATTTATTGATACAGGGACTAATTCCATAGATTTTACCTCTATGTGGTTCACTAGAAATTCGACCACTAGTTGAGAAGAAGATAGTACATGTAGTTCCAACAGATTTGGTGTGCAGGTTGAGTGATCTTCATATGTTCTAGTAATAGAGACCCCTTAGGTTACAAGGACATCCAAACCCATAGGTTGATAAGTACTGGCTTGAGGAGGTGACATTCTTTCTGCATAGGAAACCAGCAGATCAGATGGTCGTCCTGTTGGTGAGTCTTCTCTATGGCTCAATAGGACGATGGTGGGGGTTACTAACCTATTATTATAACGAGTTGAATCTAACATGGTCAAAATTTTAGGAAAATATTAGAGAGTATTTCTTTTTATCCATTCTAATGGATGCATGTATCTAAGATATTATTCATCTTTAGAATGGCAGCATGATAGAAGATGATTATTCGTTGAGGTTTATGAACTCTCTAGGAAATCGATGGATATGGTTCGGGATAAGTTATTCTAGTCTTGGACTTTCAAGTGAAGACTTTGTAGAGATATTTGATCCATTTTTATCCCTCTATGAATTACTACATATGTTGGGGTACTAGAGCGAGCTTTGGTGGTTGAGAATTTCGTAGACGAGAAGATACAACTATTTGTTTTCTTCAGTGGGACCACATGAGTAAAGACGTCAATAGAAGGAAGATTACATCAGTCTCAGGGTCCTTGACAAGTGAGATGTTTCAAGAGGAGGTCCCAAGAAATTGGTTATGTGGTTTAAATCTTATAGGGTTGGTTCAATCAGCCAAGAGAGAGGCAGTGGTAATCATGTGATGGCAGGGTACATATTGCTAGAGATTATCAGACCCATCATATGGATGAAAAAGACACCATGGATGGGCTTCAAATGTAGAGGCAGAGGAAAGAGATGGCAGTTACAAATTTAGGCTGATGTAGAAGAGGATATCTAAGGGAATCAAGAGGTGGTAGATGCTTTGACTTTTTTCCACCACCACCCCCAGGTGGTTCGCAGTAGGATTTGGGGGATGGAGGATAGGGGTAGGGACGGCTGCAGGTAGTCGAGGAATAAGACCCATAGGCTCTGTGAATAATATGTGGTACGGTCTATGTATGTTTTTCCTTTGTTTTATTATTTATAGACAGAATTGAATGTCAATACATTATTTCCATGTATCTGGTTTGAGACATAGCGATTCTGGTTGATCCCTTTGCTTGATCCTTAATCTCAGAGACTTCTATTAGAGATGGCTCAGTGATCACACACTTATGCCGACAGTGTGAATTGGCACTTGGAGGTGAGTGTTACTGTTGGAATCTCTTTCCAGTAGAAATGAGGGCTTATGAAATCATCTTTTATATGGAATTATTGTTCACAGTTCATGAATAGATTGACTATTTCAGGAGGAGGATGTGGTGTGTCTACAGTGATGGGACTAGGTTTTCTTTTATGGATGAAAATGAAACTCAGATAGTGCATTATGGACTCATTTATTGGAGGGTGTAGTCAATTACTCATATATTAGGTCCACTAAGTCAAATACCCTAAGAGAGGGGTGAATCAAGGTATGACATATTAAAAAATATTCCCCTTCGAATCTTGATTCTTCGTTAAAAAACACTCTTCTCTCTCGTTATCATTAATAAGTATGAACAGAATTTAAATTATGCATGAGACAATAATTTTTAATTTGTTTACCCTCAATGGAAAACATTCTAGGAGCATACAATGATGGTGTGTTGATGTACGAAATTCACTAACACTCACTTCCAATAATGAGTACAATGTTTGGGATAGATCTTTTATTCCCAGGCCCATTGCATTTATAAGGTTTAGGGACTTCTCACTACATTCACAAGGGTCACTCCCAATGCCTTATTCTAAGGCTCACTGTCGGTGGAAAGGGTCACCGTCTTCCTATTCTTTCGCTCACTACTCTTAGAAAGGAATACCCTCACATTTTATAGACTTGTAGGTCAAACACAATTTATGGGCCTATAGGTCCCTACATTTTCATGAATATTGTATCCTAAACTATAGGTAGATTCTCGGTTGATGTCCCTATTCACCCTCAGATGAAATCCATCCTTTTTTGTACTATTAGGTAATGGAAATGACTTTCGAAAACTGACTTGAAGCTTATTCAAGTGTCCTTGAGTGTTATGTGAACCACCTACTCCTTATGCATATTGTGTACCAACTATGGTATGAGAAAAACCTCATCCATGTATTGTTTTCTCTTCTTCAAACCTCCCTTCATTTGTGGACTCCTCCTCCTTCGATTTCACGTACCACCTACATGTACCGACTCTAAGAAACTCTTATGTGAACCACCCTATGTCTTTGAACTATTCTTTTTTCACATACTACCTTCACTATCAAGTAATGTACTCTTATTTTTCAGATTTTTCTTCTGTTTCAAACTACAATGTCCTGCAAAAACACTTTCTCAAATTGTTCCGCAAACTTCTTCAACCTTTAAGGAATCGCTTCCCGCAAACCACTTTTGGATATCACTGAATTCCCAGAGCAAAGAGATATTCTATAATGATATTACATCTCACTTCTAAAATGTGGGTTTAGAGCTCCTTATATAAAAAGAGATATCCACAAAATCAGATAAACCAAGATTTACCAAATCTTTGATTCAGTACTGCATCCACCACATATTGATCCTCCTTCCACAAACCACACCCATTCCACAAACCATTTTTCCACAGTGGTCTACATACTTCCTTCTCTCCTATGTGGAGCCATTATTTTATTCCATCCCTATAACCATCATGCATTCCCCATACTACATTCACTTCGCCACAAACCATCGTCGTGAACCATTTTTGGTTCCATGAACTGCTCTCGTTTATCGTTCCTGCTACCTGGTACATGGATGTGATCCCTTCCCGGATATGGTACGTGGTCCATGTCTCAGGCTCCAAGTTTCTCTTCCTTTTACAATTTCATTATTCATTCTTAACACCATTCATTCCTATGAATAAAACCTTACATTTCTAGGAAAAAAATCCGGATTTTGAGGCCCAAAAATGTGGCAAACAATGGGAGACTACGCCACCTTAAAAACTTTTATTCATAAAACACCAACAAAATTAATTTACAGTCATCTGGATTTTTCAAAAAACAAAACCACACCCAAAACTTATTGACATGATACATTGAGGAATTTTTCTTAACAATCTTCCCCTTTGGGTTTGTTTACAGCTCTTCTCATAATAATTCTTCTCATTTTGATACCTTGTTAAAGCTCTTTCCTACTTAAATTGGAATTTGATTCTTGTGATTAGGATAGTGAACAATGATTTACTCAACACATAATCTAGGCCCACGTGATCCAATATCTCCATGAGAAACAAGAGTATAATTAAAATATCATCTATTAATCACTTAATTCATAATACCAACTCTTGAAAATAATCAACTTTCTTCATAAAAAACCTCAGCTGTCATGATATATAATCATTGATCAAACACTTCTAACATCATCAGATTTTATATTCCACCTATGTTATAGTTACTCCAAACAGCCTTAGCCCATCTTCATCTCCCCCTATCTCCTTTACCCAATTAATATCTTCTACTCATGTCTTTTCTCCTCCTGAATAGTCACAAATTTTCCCGCTTTGTCAATGATCCGGAAGGTAACTTCAAGGTTGTCTACAATTGGGTAAAGAACACATATGAGTACAATAGGGAAAAAATCATCATAACTCAGGGAGAGGGGGACCCACATCCACACTTTTTCAATTGAGGGGATTTGATTGGATTCTCATAGCCAATAGATTCCGTTCAAACACTTGTTTTGTTAAGGCCTTCTTAAAAATATTTGCAACTTGTTATTCTATTGGCACATACTCAAAACTTCACAAGACCTTACTCCACCTTCTCCTTGATAAAATGATATTTTATTTCAATGTGATTATTCCTTTAGTGATAGACTATATTTTTTCTAAGATTTATAGCACTTCAATTTTCATAATAAATTCTGATCAGATATTTCACTGTAACTCCCATATCTGCAAGTTGGTGCTTCATCCACAATAGTTGTGTGCAATCTTGAGTAGCAACAATATATTCTGCTTCTATGGGGATCAATGAAATGAAATTTTATTTCTTGTTCAATCAATAAATACATAATAAAATATGATAAAAAGCACCTTAAGATATTGATTTCCTATCATCTACTGATCCAGACTAATATGAATCTGTATATCCCAATAACTCTGCCTAATATTTTCCATTATACATTAAACCAAAATCTATAGTTCCCTTGATATACTAAAGAATTATTTTCACTAAACTCATGTGGATATCCATGGAATTTCTTTGATATCTCGCTTCTTGGAAGGTGTAAAATACAATATTAGGACTTGTCTCTATAAGTTATAATATAATTCCAATTATTTACCTATATTCTATAATATTGACTGCCTTGCCTTCATCATCCTGTGATAGTTTCAATTGGGTAGAAACCAGAGTCCTTATCTCTTTGTAATTATACATTCTAAACCTCCTCAAAACCTTCATGGAATATTTATATTGAGAAATAAAAGTGACATTCCTTATTTGCGTCAATTTTCAGCCAATGAAAAACATCATCTCACCAATCATCGACATTTCGAACTTGCTTTTCTTGAATTTAAAAAACTATCTACCACTACTGGAAAATGGGTCTATACCCATGGTTTTGTGTAGAACCGTGGGTATAGGGATAGTATCGGGACCTATACCCACGGTTCTCCAAAACCGTTTGTATAGGTCCACTATACCGACGGTTCTCGGAAAAACCGTGGGTATATGTTTTTTTGAAGACCTATACCCACGGTTTTGGAAAAACCGTGGGTAATGGTGTTGTTCTGCCGACCTATACCCACAGTTTCTGAAAACCATGGGTATAAGGGGTATTTTCTTTAAATACCTATACCCACAGTTTTGAAAAACCATGGGTATAGCGTTCCCACATTATGGAGGGAACAAAAAATTCTGCGGGACAGGAAATTTTTTTGGTGAGAAGACAATTTTGAATAATATAAATATACGGATACGAAATATTAAATCGTATAAAGTCTTTAGGTTAGTTGGTCCATCCCTAAAACCCTCTGCACAGGTCGCGGGTTGGAAAACCCATGGGAACATATTTTTCAATTATATCAGTTATATTAATATATTAAAAAATGTAGCTTAATATTTCAGTTGCGGTATTAGCTCGGTTGGTCTATGTAAGGGTGTAGAATGCAGGGGACGGGGGTTTGAAACCCTGCAAACTTTTGTTTTTCGATTATAGAGGCTATATTAATATATTAAAATAAATTTATCTTTATTTATCCATATCAGTGGTATCCCAGTTGGTCGCTTGTTGGGGAGTGGTCTTCAGGTGCAGCGTGAGGTTGCGGGTTTGAATTCCCCCTTGCACCATTTTCGAAACCCAGCGTAATTTTTATTTTTGATTATAGCGTCTATATTAATATATTAAAATAAAATTATCTATATATACCAAAAGTTGTGTTATCCTGGTTGGTTTCTTGGTGTGGCGTGGTCTTGATATGCTGTATGAGGTTGCAGGTTCGATTCCCCCTATAATTTTTGGAATTTAAATACCCCACGGTTCTCCAAAACCATGGGTATAGGATGAGACCTCTATACCGACGCCATTCCAGGCCACGGTTCCCAAAACCGTGGGTATAGGTCATTTTTTCAGTAGTGTACATTGTGTTTCATCTAATCCACCAAATATTGTGTAATCGACATAAACAAGCACCATTATCCTTTGAATATTATCATTGTTGAAATAAATATTTTAATCAACTCCACCATGCTAGAAACTGAGATTCTTTAAAATCTAATCAAACCATGAATGTTATACTCCTGGTGCTTGCTTCAAACCATATAAATCCTTATTTAGCTAACAATCATTGTTCACATTTTCGTGAATGATAAAACCATCTTGTTACTTAATATAAACCTCTTCTTTTATTACCCTATTTAGAGATGATGACTTAACATCTATCTAGAAAACCTTGAACTTTATTTGTACTGCTATAGCCAGGAATAATCTGATTGTCTCCAGCCTCGCAATAGGTGAAAATGTTTCATCGACATTTGTACCCTCTATCTGGTAGAACCCTTTTCACACAAGTCATGCTTTGTTTTGAATCACAACACCATATTTGTTCATTCTATTGAGAAAGACCCATTTATTCCTTATAACATTCTTGTCGGCTGGTCTCAAAACAATCTCCCATATTTTATTATTTTTAATTTGGTCAAGCTCTTCATTCATAGCTTGAACCCTATTCTCATCTCCAGCTACATCATCAAAACATTTAGGGTCCACCTATGATATGTATGATGCTTGTTGTAGATTCTTCGTTCTACATGTCGAACTAGTGTAGTCTGATAACCAACTATGTTCAACCTGTTAATTTTATCACTTCTTTCTGGCCTCTGGGTAGACACTAATTTATTCTCATTATCTGAGTCTTCTTCTGAATCAACCTTTGGAGTTGGACTGTCTCCTAGCCTTCTCATATCTTCATCACTATCCTCCTGAGGATGATCATGTATTTGTTTAAGTTTCTATTCATTCTCCACTATATTCACATCATGACATTTAACTATATTTCCAAGCCACCTATTGAAGAATTTATACACTTTTCTATTCTTTGAGTAGCCAAGAAATTTCCCTTCATCCTCATGAGATTCAAACATCATGTTTTCTCCTTATTGATAATGAAACATTTACTTTCGAAGACTTGAATGTACTTCAATGATAGATTCTTTTCATACCATAACTCATATAGAGTCTTCTCATATTTCAAAAAAAGTAAATCTCTATTTGAAGTGTAGAATACTTTCATCATAGCTTCTTTCCAAAATTTCTTTGGATGTTCTTTCTCAATGAGCATTGTTCTAGTCATGTTGTTGAAAACCTGATTTAGTCTCTCAACTACTCCATTCTCATATAGGGTTATTTCCACTGAAACTTGATGAATTATCCCATATTTCTTGAGATAATCCTCTACTTAGATATTTGTGAACTCTGTTCCATTATCTATTTCAATCGACTGGATTTTTTGACCAATCATCTTTTCACATTCTCATCAATATCTTCTAATTCAACTGAACACTTTATATCTGTGGGTGATTATAGAAATTCAAGTCATTATTCTATAATAATCAATGAATAGAACATAATATATCCTCCCATCAATAGTCCTATGTGAAATTTTCCCACACACATCAATATGCACCAACTCAAGTAGTCTTGTCAACTTTTTCTACTTTGGATTATATTTCTTTCGAATGAACATCCCTTGTTGGCAGGGATCGTAGGTATGAGTATGATCACGTGATAATCTAGGGATATTTTGAGCAGAATCATATTTCACCAGATCTTCCAAGGACGTGTAGCTTATGTGGCCAAGACACTTAGGCCATAACATGTTTTCTTCATCCTTGGACAGAAGGAAAATATCTTCTTATCATCTCACGAGGTAGAGATTTCATTTTGTACGCTTTCCATACCACATAATAGAACCATCCTTTTTCCTGATGATACATAATTTTTTGGAAAAACTTATGGTGTTCCCTGAGTCTCGCAATTGCCAGACACTATGAAAGATATGACTAAGTCCTTCAAAAACCAAGATATCTTCTCATCTCATGTCCTTTCCTCCAAACTTGATTTTTTCAGAACCAATAATTTTTAGGCCCTCATCATTAACAAATATTATGATACCTTCTTTATCATACCTAATTATAATCACTATATCCTTATTTCTTGTCCTATGGGAAGTGTATCCACTATTAATAATCTATATCCCTGTGTGATCAGATGCCTTTAACACAATTTCTGCAACCACTGCCTGCTCAACCCTTTTCTTTTTGATCCAAGTATCTGACTTTATAACAAACATAGAATGATAATATTGATCTTCCTCTATATATGATGGACTAACTTCAACATTAAGATCTCCCAATGCATTTTGAATTTTCAAATCTCTTGATGATACATTTGGCTACTTATTATGAACAAATTCATTGTTCCATGTCACATTCCATGTCATTGTTGATGTGTAATATCTTTCAATATTTCTGATTCCTTTACATATTAAACAAAGACCATCAAATGGTGACCTAGAATTTTGAGCTTTTTACGACCATATATATTGGTCTTATTCTCTTTGGTACATCTTTTATATAGAATATACATTTTTAGAGTCTACCATCTTACCAAAACAATACATCTTATGTGATTTAAACTCATGTGTGGAAATAATGCACCCCTATTTGTGCCTTCGTTTTTATGAATCTTTTGGTTCTGTTTCGTATCTGAATCAATCTTTAGTCTTAGATTAGGTTCTTGTAGTCTATCATTAACCATAACTACTTTCTGTTATAGATCAAACCCCATACCAGAATTATCATTCAGAGTTTATTAGTGCTTCATTCTAGCAGGACCACTCTACTCGAATTTCATCTTTTATGTTGCATGTATGATCTTAATTCCTCTTGTCAAACTAATAGTTAATAGTTTCTCATGATCTTTAACTATTTTTCATAGACTAATGACTTATTCTTCTAGTTCTTCGATACGTTTGATTTGATCTTTTATATTTTCAGTCAAACTATCAGTTTCTATTTTTTGTTCTGGAATTTTGAGTTTGTAGTCAACCACATTTTCTGAGATTTCTGGCATTGAATACCTAATATTTTAAATTTCTACATTGATCTCAAAATTCTATTATTCCTTATATTGTATATAGAGTTTTGAGTCATGAAAAACTTTGTTAGATTTCTTTGTTTTGGTTCTTAAAAATATCTATCTCTTTAAGGGAATATTCTAATTCATCCTGATGATAAACTATTCCTTCAATTTATCCATCTTCATTTTCACTTTCCTATATAGTTAAATAATTTCCAACAACTTTCACCAAATCATCTTTATTTATAGTCCTTGTAGTCCTCTAACTCTTCTACCTCCTATTCTTCTGAACTTTCATCTTCTTTTGAAAGCAGATTCTTCTTTTTGAAGAAATTTCTCTTATTACTTCTCCTACCTTTCCCAGTTGATGAATACTTATTTTGGGGAATTTCATCATTTTACTCATTTTCATCATCAAACTTCTTAGGAAACATTACTTAAAAATTCTCAATATTTCTACATCGAAATTATGAAAATGGATTTTTACCTTTGAACATCCATTTTCCCATTTGAAGATTTGTAGAGAGAAATGACATGACATCATACAAATTTTCCACTTAAGGACTATCTTTTAAAGAGAGATTTTTTATGGAATTGAATGCCACTTATTTGGAATTAAACTTTTCAATTAAAACATTCTCATTGTTTCTTATTTCATATGCAACAAGGGTACTGTATAGGATATCCAATTTCAACTCTTTTGTGTCTTTTTCTTCAAACACAGAAACTTTCAGACTGAACAATGGTGAATGTTTCCTCAAGATACATTTGAAAATATTTATATCTTCAATGACTTATACAAGACCCTTCATGTATTCAAAAATATCATTTACCCTATCAAATAATGCATCAACGGCTACATTGGTGTTCATTCTAAGATCCTAATACTTGTTCCACAAAACATGCAGCTTTCCTTCTTGTACATTTGTTTCACCTTCATAAATGTTCAATAGTCTTTCCCATGTAGCATGTGATGTTTTATAGGACATCACCTTTGTAAAAATTTTATTTGATATGGATCCACCTAAAATCATTGATCCCTTTATCATCAATATCCAATTCCCTTCTTCCATATTTTGATAAAGCACCACTATTAATGTTAGTTGATACTCTATGCATTGTTGCGATGAATACATAAAAACCTAGTGGTCAAAAGTAGTGCTGCATTCAATTTTACCATAGTCGAAAATTATTTCCGCTGAAGATCGGAGTTCCTTTATGATTATCCACCTCCATTTCTTCTTCTGTGAGAGAACTGCTGACTTTCTTCATTTCCCTCTAATTCCAATTATTAAGTCTACTAAGTCGAATACCCTAATAGGGTGGGTGAATCAGGTTATGAAAGATTAAAATTTCTTCCAATTTGGACCCTCTTTCATCGTTAAAAAAACTCTCTTCTCTCGCATTCCCATTGCAATGTATGAATATAATTTTAATCATGCACAAGACACATCAATTTTTTCTTGGTTCACCATCACTAGTCTTTGTCAAAGGAGCTTACAACGGCAGTTTATTGATGTACCAAATTCTCTAAGTCTCACTACCAATAATGAGTGCAATATTTAGGCTAGATATTCTATACCCATGATCACTACCTTTAAAATGTTTAGGGTCAAATAATTGTTTTCCCAATGGTCACCGCCTATGCTTCTCTTTATAGAACACTATTGGTGGAAAGGTTCATTGTCATCCTCTTCCATCACTCACTGATCTTGGAAAAGAATCCACTCACATTTTATAGACATGTAGGTCGAACATAGTTTATGGACATGTTGGTCCATTCATTTTCATGAATACTGCATACTCAACTTTAGCGATATGCTCTTTGAAGTCCCTTTTTCACCCGTAAATGAAATCCACATTTCCGTGTACTTTCAGGAAATGGAAATGACTTTTAAAAACTAACTTGAAGATTTTTTAAGCTTCATTGAGTGTTCTACGAACCACCTACTACTCACGTGTACTATGTACCAGGTATGTTATGCGAAACACCTTCTCATCTTAATGTTTCTTCTTCCACGAACTGCCCTTCGTCTTCGGACTCTTCTTCCTTCATTGTACCGTACCGACTTCGTTAACCTCCTCTACGAACCACACCATGTACGTGAAATGTTCTTTGTTTGTGGACTGCCTTCGCTTCCACGTATTGGAGATCCCCCTTTACATATTGTGTTCTTATTCCACTAGATATTATTCCTTTTCAAACTAAAAAATTCCATAAAAACACTTTTGTGAAATTTTCAATGAACTTCTTTTGCCTTTGAGGAATCGCTTCTTCCAAACCACTCTCATACTTCACCAAATTCCTAGAGAAAAGATTTGTTCACTAATTATATTTTCTTTCACTTATAATCAGTTGAATTAGTTCAATTTATATAGGAAAATATATCCTCAAAATATTTCTATACAAGATTTACCAAATCATTGATTCGTTATAGCCTCCACCACATATTGGTCCTCCTGCCACAAACTTCACCCATTCCACGAACCATTTTTTTCACAGAGATCTGCATACTACCTTTGCTCCTATGCAGCATCATTCTCTTCTTCCATCTTGAAAACCATCAGGCCTTCCACATACCACACGCCCTATATGGAAATCCATCCCTGTGAACTATTTTCAGTTCCACGAACCACTTCCGTGTAACATTACCACTGCCTGGTACGCGGCGGGGAAACCCTCTTAGACATGGTATGCGGTCCATGTATCGGGCTCTAAGTTTCTCTTACTTTGACGATTTAATTTACCATTATTCAGACCGTTCAGTCCTATAAAATAATGTTTCATTTCCAAACACAAATTCCTGATTTGGAGGCCCAAAAAATTGGGCAAATTCAGGGACACTACACCACCATCTAAAACTATCTTCAACAAACACCAACTGAACTCATTTGCGGTCATCTAGATTTTCCAACAAACACAATCACACCCAAAACATAATGATAGGAAACATTGAGGTATTTTTTTCCCAATAACATATTTTGTCTAGCATGACCCTTGGTGAAATGTATTTTATGAGTTTCCAGTTACCTGTAGTGGTGGCGGATTATGAGGTCATATTTCCAAAAAATGTTCTAGGCTTACCTTCCCATTGAGATATATACTTATGCAGTGATCTACATCTCGGGACAACCTTGTCATCTATGCATTCATATCTAATAGATCTTGTAGATATTTGTGAGTTGAGGGTGAATTTTGAGGACTTTTAAAGGAAGGTATTTTTTAGACCAAGGGTTTCACCTTGGGCAGCCCCAGTTTTATTTTTCAAGAATGCATAGAAGATCTTGATGTTTTGTGTGGACTACCAGATCATGAATCTGGTGACCATGAAAATCATGTATACACTAATGAGGATAAATGTCCTATTTTGATGAGTATGGAGAGGAATAATGGTTTTCTAAGGTTGAAAATAGGTCAAGGTACCTCCATTTAAGAGTAAGGGTTGAGGATATACTAAACATGGTAATTTCCTATAGTTCACATTAGTTGAGTACACCCGAGAAGAACTATGTGACCCACTATCTTGAGTTAGAAAAGGTAGTCTTTACACTAATGATTTGGTAACACTACCTGATTGGTGAGGGGTTTATCATCTATTCTGATCACAAGAGTCTCAAGTATATCTTCTCTTAGAAATATCATAACATTAGTCATAAGTGATGGCTACAGTTCCTCCAGGATTATGAATTCCAAATTGCCTATTGTCACGACCCGTCCTCGGGGCCCGTGCCGTGACTACCCCAAGCCCGCCTTCCATAGGCCAGGGGTTGGCGACTAGCACCAAAGGCGTAAAATCCCGATAACTGGGAAGGCATTGCCTTTATAAAGAAAACAAGCACCACATAGTACAAGCGGAAGTAAAACACTAAGTACAAAAAGAAGAGCTGAAAAGTAAAAGGGGCCGGAAATACAAGCCCAACTGTAAAGTACAACTCGAAAGGGAAAACAGCGACTGAAAAGTAAAGCTGCTACGCTGAGATGTCCACTGGAAATCCCACCTGAAGGGTGGGTACAGATAGCTCTTCTGCTCCTCGGGTCCCACCGTCTGCTCCAAGTATGACCCGCCCAGTGGTCTGCCTCTGGGTACCGCCTCGTCGTATAGTCCACCTCCAGGTACCGTCCAGTCCTCGAACACTCGGCCTCTGCCAGTACTGGCTGTCGTCTGCAACCAACACAACGAGGTGCGGGCATAACCCGTGCAGGGGTGAGTATAACGATACTCAGTAGGGACCCCGAGACCCTCAAGGTCTCACTAAAACCAACAAGGATAAACACAAGAAGATCTCAACAGATAAACTCTACTTAGGTATATGCCCATACATATACCTAAGTTATCAAGTAACCCATCTCAATCATGAGGAAACACAAGGATTGTGAAAACGACGGATAACCACTACTCGGGTATATGCCCATACATATACCAAAGTTAGCAAGTGACCCATCTCAATCATGAGGTAAACACAAGGTCAAAAGTCTCAGCTCAAACCAGGATTTTCATTATCGAAACCGTAACTGCTGAAGAGCTCCGTCTCTAGAGTGTACAGTGGTCCTGTCACGACTCCGAGGCTGCCGCTCACTAACCTAGGACTGCTGAAGTACTCCTCCTGTCGAGTATTGTGGGTCTGCTGCCAACTACCAGGCGCTCCGTCCGCTGAGGGTCTGCTGCCAAATACCGGGCGCTACCCAGATAGCCTACTGAGGTACTCCTCCTGTCGAGTACCGCGGGTCTGCTGCCAACTACCAGGCGCTCCGTCCGCCGTGGGTCTGCCGCCAAGTACCGGGCGCTCCGTCCACTGGGCTAGTCGACTCACTCCAAGTCGAGTCGGTCAAGCAGTCGTCAGGTCTCAGCCGGCTACACGGTCTCCGTACTCTGCACGCTCGTCTCTGGGAGGGTCCGCTCCACGAGCTACTGGTCGATACTCCAAGTATCACAAAGTCCCACGAAGAAGTGCCTCAAAAGTCCGTCTCGTCACAGGGGTCTCAACGCAACAGACGGCGCGTCGATCGGACGCCCGGTCTGTGAGTTAATAGTCTTTTCGTCCCAGGGGCCCGGTTGGTTTCGAGTGCGAACCAATCCCGGCCGTATTTCAACTGTACCCCGAACTCCCATAGGGTAAACTCAAAGGGACCGTTACTCGACGTAACCACCAACGCCGCTGACGGCTCGTCAAGCGGACGTCCTGTCTGAAAGATATCAGCTTTCCCGTTCCAGGGGCCCGGTTGGATTTCGGGAACAATCCAACCCGGCCATACTCCGACTGCATCCAAAACTCGGGCGGAGTATGTCAAAAGTTCCGTCTCATCAAGAGGAAGTCAACGAAACAGACGGCGCGTCAATCGGACGCCCGGTCTGTGAGTTATTGGCATTTTCGTCTCCGGGGCCCGGTTGGTTTTTAAGGAAAAACCAACCCGACCGTACTCCACCTGCGTCCAAACCTCGGGCGGAGTATGCCAAAAGATCCGATTCACTAAGAGGAACACAACGCGACTGACGGCGCGTCAATCGGACGTTCGTGGCTCAAGATATGAGCGTTTCCGCTCCGAAGGCCCGGTTGGTTTCGTGAACGAACCAACCCGGCCGTACTCAAAGTAACCCGAAACCTTGAGTGCGATATATCGAAACGACCGACTCGATCCAAGGATCGCGTTGCCGCAGACGGTTCGTCATTCGGAGGTCCGAGGCTCAAGTTATGAGCCGAAAACCAAATCTGGTTCGAAACGGGGGGGGGGGGTCCGGGTCCGGGCCGACCCGGCCCGACCCCCCCCCCCCCCGGGGGCGGCGCGGCGGCCGGCGGCGGCGGCCGGCGGCGGGGCGGCGGCCGGTGGCGGCGCGCGGTGGCGGCGCGGCGGAGGCGGCGGTGGGCCGCGGTGGCGGCGGCGGCGGGCCGCGCTGGCGGCGGGGTGCCGCGAGGTGAATGGCACGCGGGGCTAAGCCCCGCGTTTTGCTGGAGGGGCGGCGGGGTGCCGCGCCCCATTTTTTTAAAGAGCCCCCCCCCCCACGTGGGGGGCCTGCTGGTGAAACCGAGGGGGCAGCCGGCCCCCTCCCTTTAAAGAAACGCCCCCCCCCCCCTCTTAAAGAGGGGGGTTTTCATGGTTGGCCGGGGAATTAAATTCCCCGGTTTTAAGTCATCCGGCCGGCCAGCTGGCCGGCCGGTTTTATCAAACGGGACCGGAATTTCCCGTCCCCTTCTTCGGCTTCCGACGCCGGCGGCCCGGCCGCCGGTCTTATCTTCCGCCGCGGCCCGGAACCGGCCGCGGTCTCTTCGTCCCGCCGCGGCCCGGAACCGGCCGCGGCGTTCGTCGTCCGGCGCGGTGCAACGGCACCGCGCCCCTCTGCCGTGCTTTGATAATCATCCAACGCGGCACGACGGCGTCGCGTTTCTGTTGTTTCTACCATGGAGCGTGCGACGGCATCGCGAAGATATTTGCACGTTCATCCGCGTGGTGCGACGGCACCACGCCACTTGCTTCCTCCCGCAAGATAAAAATCAACAAAAACGTTGGAGGGGGGTTCGGCCGTGTTCATGCGGTCCGGCCCCCCTCACGTTAAATAAAAACTCAACATGAACATTTCAAGCCTCATGTTAGACATGCCAGATCCATGTTCAAGAAAAGGAATAATTTAAGAATGAAACAACAATCCCCTACCTCGGGTATAAGTTCGAGGATTTGACTATGTCCGCGGAAGTCGACGTCGCGGAGATCGGGTGTCGCGGTAGACGTTCGTCAAATCCGTTGACGAAGAGGCGCGTCCGAAGAAGTACGTCGTTGGCGAATCCTTGTACGCCGACGAAGGTTTTCCGAGGAAGGTGCGGTGTTCTCTCTCGTTGACACCAAAGACAAAGAAGAGCGGTGCGGCGTTCTTCGTCGGAAAAAGGGCGTTCCTCGTCAAGTCTTGAGGAAAGTCAAATTATAAAGAGAACAACGAACTCAAGAATCTCTACCTCGATAGTCGCACGGTGACGGAGTCGTGGAATATCGGTGTCGATTCCTTTGACGTCGGAGGAAGAGTCGTTATCGAAGGCGTTTGTCGCGGAAAATCGACGCGGAAGAGATGACGCGGAAGAAGTACGTCGCGTCGCGGACACGGCGTCGCGGATGGATCGTGTTCTTCGGCGGAGAAGTTCTTTGTTGAAGAACGACGTTCTTCGCGTTCTTCGTTGAGTTGAAGAAGAAGAAGAAGAAAAGCTTCCAACGCTCTCAAGAAATCCTCCCAAGGGTAAAAGAAACTCAAAGAATAATATAAGCTTTAACTTATATTATTTCATAACTTAACCACAAGAATTTCAAAGGTTTGAAATTCAAAATGGATAACTCCAAAATTAACTCACTTATTTAATATACATGAATTGTATAATTAAATATAAGTTAACTTGTCAAGCCATTAAGAGGGAGAGTGGGGAGTTGAAAAGGTGGGGGTTCGTGTGGGCCCCACCACACTTAATCCTCCCAAGGGAGGTTAAGTGGGTGTGGGTCCCACTTCCAACCTCCTTTGAGAGGTTTTAAGAAGTTAAAAGAAAATTTGTTCTACACAAATTTTATTTAACTCAACCTAAACCCTCAAAAATTAACTTTCAACCCGCAACAAACGCATCTCCCGAAAAGGTCTCTTTAAGCGAATATCGGCGCTGCGAGTTCATCGGTGCCCTCGGATTTCAATTCCGAGCACCGGATCAAAAGTTAGAAATTCCCGCTCGTTCGTTCACTGAACGTACCCGAGCCAAACTTCGGAAATTAATTCCGGGCACTCCGGGCCTCGGAATCAGGTGCCGTCAGAAACCGCGCTCTTGTAAAATTCTAAAGAAAATTAAGAAAAAATTTCCCTTGAATTTTACGGGTCTTTACACCTATACTCTTGGAAAGGGGAACATGGTAGCAGATGATCTTAGTAGTAGATCTTGTTTATAGTTGTTGAAAGAGGCTTTATATTAGTTGGACTTGTTTCAGTTATCCTTTGTGGATATAGATGAAGCATTTTATCACCAGTCGATGGTTGTTACCCCTTCACCCTTACAGCGATTTAGGTTGGCACAATTGGAGGATGTGGATTGTGAGAACCTATGTACTCATATATCCATTATAAATGCTCTTGATGGATATTTTTAAGGTCGGGTTCATGTTTTTATTTTCATAGAATACCCATTCCACACCCCAAAATTCTAAAATAATAACCTTAAATTTGATTGCGTTCATGACATGCGCTACCAAGCACATTAGGGGATATAATACAATGATACTTTAAAACATATTTAATATTTTAAATAGATTTGATATATTCTATATTTAGTAATTCACTAAATAATGAGTTACCTTTCATTACATAAAAGAGATACTTTCTTTGAAATCATAAATTACAAGCAAGACGGAGTTTTAACCATACATTATTAAAATATTATAATTTAATATGTTAAGACTTAACCTAATTGTTAAATTAGAAGTTATGAATAGTATTAACTGACTTATGAAATATATTATTTATAATAATATAAGATTAATTTATGGGTTAAAAATTCATTATAAATGAATATAGTAACCAATTGAATATAAACGGAATATCTTTATATAAAAACATTTTAATGCTTATAAAGTTGTTTTATCCTAATAAATTAAAGTAGTAAGAATTAGTGAATTGTTTTAATAAAATTTATATGTTATATTTTCAATAAAATATTTTTGATTTCAATCACATTGATTTGATAATCATAAGTTTAGAAAACCAAATTTTATGCATAAAATACTATATTTTTAATAAGGTATTTTTACCAACTTTTAATGAAGAAACCATTTAATATTTTAATTTTGACACTTTAATTGATTTAATATGTCAAAATAAACTTTATATTGGAAATATAAAAATAATAATTATGTTACTGTACATTTTTTATATTTTTTAAAACATTTCAGTTTTTAATGAATAGTTAAGAATACTGCATTTGAGTTCAAAACTGATTTTTATCTAATTTATTTTTAAATTTAAATTATGTTTTCTATTCGTTTTAAAGTATTATTAGATAAATATGTTATAAATTAATCTAATATCGTTTATTATAATCAATTAAACTTTTAAATTTACTATAAAATCATAGAAATCTTTTCGACGTTTTAACATTAAAAACACGCGTTGTCATCCCTCTTACAAGATGAATTTTCAATTAATTTTTTGCACTTATATGATTGGAATTTTAGAAAATGGATTAATTATTTTGAATAATAATAATTTATTTTGTATAATAAGGTCAAATTATTTTTTAACAAAATTATTAGTGAATGTAATTAAAATTAATTACAGTTATGAAGGAAAAAAATAAGCTTAATAAAGGATTAAACTTTTAACTTAAGGTCCCAAATGACCTATCCACTTTTCCAACACCTATTTTATGGAAATATCTCATCATTAAACCATATATTCAATAGTTTGGTTGGTTTGGTATGACAATTTAGGTAATAACATGTGTACACCTAACTTGTTTTGAAACATTCCACGTGAGTCTTTTTCTTTCCCAATAAATGGCCACCACCTCTCCCACATCTTCACACCTCTAAAACCTCTTAGGTTAGGAAAATATATTTTCAAATAGATTCCCAACATATCTATAATCGAACATGAAGCCTTCATTTGTACATAAATCCTTTCAAGTAATCATTTTGGTATAAACCCAAAGAAGTTACCTAGTTAACAGGTAACGTCTTCTCCCAAGATTTTTAGTTTCATTTACATTATCCACTACATATACTATTCTTATTTTATATTTGTATAATAAAACCAGTATCCTAAATATTATACAATTTTTTATGCTAATTCTTACACCTACACCTACACACACATCTATCTAATAGTTAATGAACATACTGCTTTTCTGTACAGCGAACTCCTGCCTCATGAAACGAGGATTGTTCATTTTCCCTTTCCACCTATCATGGTGGCCATTATAATGTAAACTATATTTATATATGATATATATCATATTTATAATGTCTTTATGCTTCTTTAAATTTTATTTAGAACCTAACTTTGAGCTTTCTATTTTGTGTTAATACAATAAAATCATTTGAGGAAGTGTGGACTACTGCCCTCTCAAAGCGATGTAACTCGTTCACACTATACATGGAACATATTATAGATGATTTAAAAAAAATAAACATAACACATATATGATACTGTAATTATAATATACATATGTGTCATCTGTTTTTCATTCCTTTAATATGATGATGAAATGAAAGTAACATTCATGCATACGTATGGACTACCATCTCCGTGAATGGTCACATCATTTCTTATCTCAAAATACAATGGAATATTCTAAATACGTATGAAATGAATATATAAGATAATTTATTCATATTTGAAATTTTTCAGATGATGAAATAGTGATTTAATAAATAGTAACAATAAGAAACGTGTCGACACATACTTGATAAAACTAGGCAATTAACAACCTAAATAGCTAAAATAATGAAAGAGTGTAACCAAAAGGGTAAAAAATACTATAAGAAGTTAATATAATATTTTATAAACATGATTATGGTATTGTTAGAAGTAATTAAAATATTATAAATCACTATAAAGGATGATAAATACTACACAACAAAATGAATGTTAAGGTAAGGGAATTTCATCTCAGTTTATATTCCATTGAGACTTACTTGTTATTATATAGAAATTCACTTTTATTTGGTATATATACTACCACTTTAATTTTATATCATGAATCACTTTATTCTAATGATATTATAAGTTTCATTTAATTTCATACCTTTCTAAATATTATGATTCAAATGTTTCAAAGTGGTATGGGGCACTTTGGAATGTTTAATGATTATTCTCCTCGAGAATGTTCTTAATAATTATCTTTACAATATCACTTAATTTTTGTGATTTTTAACTTTATATTAAAACAATCATTTTAATATTATCAGTTTTCATTGTAAATTTTCATGAATATCTATATTTTTATAGGATATATATTATTATTTCTTAAAATGTATATCATTTTACATACGGTGTTTACTTCGACATTTATTTTATTAACTGGGGAATTATAGATAAATCTATATACTTTATTCAGTATAGATATTTAATAATTAATTTTTTCCAATGATTAAATTTATTATTTGATATGAGTAATTATTTGGACATACAATGATGGTTGGAGCCTGGACATTATGTAGCTTCTCAATGCATCGACAGGTTCTCTTGAGATGATTAAGTTAAAAAAATTAACCAGGTTTCTACCTATAGTTTTAAACAATACAGAGGATATATCTTGAGATAATATGTCATCATGTGACTAATACATGATGTACATTAATTAATAATTTTCATCATATATATTTTAGTTATTATTCATCCATGAGATTTTCCATCGACAGATCTATAGATACTTTTGATTTCTGTTCATTGAATAAATGGAATGTCTTTTAGTTTCATACCTTTCTATATTGATTTTTCCTTATCTAGTTATTTGAATGGAATTTCTTATTATTTCTTTAGCTTTCCATATTAATTTATTCCCCTTTATTCATTATTTCATCTTCTTAACTTACCCTTAATGATCATTTTAGTTCACCTTTATTATGTTTCTTTTCTCTAGGTTATGAAGAAGAAATCTTTGAATTAGATTTCAAGGATGTAGTTTATTTAATTTTATTATGTATCATTTTGTTAATTTTATATTTCTCAATTTATTATGGGTACTGTGTATGTAATATTCTTTGACCAGACTACTAAACTAGTCAGTCCTTTAGGATTTTATTCCTTGTAATCATTCCAATGTAATAAAATAATGCACTAGCTCCGGGTATCTAGGGCATGGATGTTATAGTTGGTATCAAAGAAAGTTTATCAGTAACCATAGAAACCATATTTTGAAAACAAAAATTAGTGATCACATCCCTACGATAGATATTTAGGATAGTTATACAATAACATCCTAGAATTTTGGTAAGGTATGAATTATGTGGGTATTCCTAGAAATACATCTCTGTCTAGATACTATAAGTGGATGTGGTTCTTGAATTGATATATCTATAAGTAATAACTATAACAAGGTGTTTTGGCCTTACTCAAGGTAACCAGGTACACAATAGTAGACCTTATTATGCACCTTGTTAGACACTCCTTGGGGATATTCTTAGGATAGATCACATTTAATTTACCTTCCATTATGAAGGATTTAAAAGTAAATATGCCCCCAAAGTAACCAAAGTTTAGGATTCTAGGATTCGTGATGAATAAATTTATGTTATGTTCTACACCTTATTAATAGTTATACAATGTTCACAACTTTATTAGATAATTCATTGTATTCCATTGTTTAGAAATGGCACCAGGAGGGAAGAATGGTATCAGTACTCATAGAAAATGTAGAGTTTTTCTAGTTGAGAAAACAAATACAGTTGGTATTGGATTTGAGAATTTTATAGATATATTAGGGAATATTACTTAGGTTATAATAAATAACCATTCCCAAATGGATAAACCTATTAAATGGATATAATATCCTATGTTGGATCACTTTATGTGGAAATATATCCCACAATTCAGTGGAACTACTAATCCAGTTGTAGTTGAGAAATAATGGCACCAGCGATGCGATGATGGTGACGGCTTATGGAATCTATGTGACTTACCTTGAGATAGGGTTCCTTATACAGATCATGGGATTTTCGGGGATCATTTATGAGATGTTCCCGAGTTATAGGTTTGGATTTATACTAATGGATTTTGAATTTCCTAATTTTCCACTGTATTTTGTGTATTTTGGAGATATGGGGTTCCCACTTTTACCCTAAAAGAAGTATTCTGAAAATTTAAAAAAATGATTTGGAGGAGTACTGAATCATTATATTTTGGAAAAGATAACCATTTATAAAATGGTTTAAGATAATTCTTGGATGATATTTTATAGGTTAATGTATTACTTCACCATATGATGTATCATGTGATAAAATATGAAGTTGAAATAGTTTAATTCATAATAAAAGAAAAAGATTTTTTTTTACAAATGTATATTTACTTATATTCCTATAGTGTGAAATAATTCCTTAACTATAAAAAATGGTTTTTAAACAACAACGTTGTCTTATTATCATCATTTTTAATGATATAAATGACATTTATTCACACCTATGGTTTATGTTTTTGTCACCAACAACTTTCATCAGAACATGTTCTCTAGCACTCTTCGTCATAACTTTATTATTGGACATTTTCTTCCATATCCATGATTCCATTTCCCACCTATGTTCTCCTACTAGGGAACCTTGGTACATGACAATTGAACTTTCCTTTCTCTCTTATTATTAATATGTAATATTAACTCTTTTTACAATGTGGTTTTTTGAAAAATAGTTTATTTAAAATCCCTCTATTATTGAGATCAAGTTAAAATTGTGTGGAATCTATTTAATTTAGTTGGGGAGAATGTGGCACCCCAAAATTCTAAAATAAGTGCCCTATGTTCGAAAATGTGTTTTCCATGTGACACCAAGAGCATAAGGGGATATAATATTATGGAAATTAAATATATATTAATTATTTTAAATAGATTTTATATATTCAATATTTGTTCATGAACTCAACACCGAGTTAGCTTGCATTACACTCATGATAAACTTTCTTCTAAATCAAGAAATACATGCATGATCGAGTCTTAACCATACATTAATAAAATATTATTATTTAATATAATAAGAATTCACCTATCTATTAAATTAGTAGTTATGAATAGTATTAACAAACTTATAAAAAAGCATTTTTTTATAAAAATATCATATTAATTTATAGTTTAAAAAATTAATTTGAAATGAATATAAGAACCAATTGAATATAAACAGAATGTTTTTATATAAAACCATTTTTATGCTCACAATGATATTTTATAGTAATAAATTAAATTAATAACAATTATTGAATAATTTTAATGAAATATATAATTTATATATTTAATATAATATTTTTTATTTTAATACCACGAATTTTATAAGCATAAGATCAAAAAATACAAAATTTTATGCATAAAATACTATGTTTTTATGAAGGCATTTTTACCACCTTGTAATGGAGAACCCATTTTAAATTTTAATTTTGAAACATTAATTGATTTAATATGTAAAACTAAAATTTATATTTTAAATATAAACATAATTAATAGGTTAGGGTGAATGTTTTATATTTTTCTGAAACATTTCATTTTTTAATGAATAGTTAAGAATACTACATTTTAGTTCTAAATTAATTTTTTATACAATTTATTTATAAAGATAAATTGTGTTTTATATTGTTTTTCTAGTTTAATTAGATAATATTTTTATCCTTTAATCCAATTTAGGTTATTATAATCAATTTCACTTTAAAATAGACTATAAAAACATTGAAAACTCGTGGACATTTTTACATTAAAAACACGTGTTGGCATCCCGCTTATGGGATGAATTTTAAATAACTTTCTTCCACTTATGTGATTTGAATATGTAAAATGGATTTAATATTAGTAGACATAATAATGTATAATTTATAATAAGGTAAACTTATTTTTTTACCAAAAATATTAGTGAAAGTGGTTAAAATTAATTTCTATTATTCAAGCAAAATTAAGATTAATAAAGGACTAAACCTTTAACTTATGGGACCAAATCACCTATCTGCTACTCCAACACCTATTTTATGGCCATATATTGATCATTAACCTTAAATTAAATAGTTGGGGTTTTTAATGAGTTTTTTGGTAAGAACACGTCTACACTTAATTGTTTCCCAAAATTCAAAATGAGTCCTTTTCTTTCCCTATAAAAGGTCATCGCCTCAACCACTTCGTCACACCTATCAAAACTATTAGGTTTGGACAATATCAGAATAAATAGATTCTAAACATCCCTCCCCTAATCCTTGAAAAATCCCATTTCACAAAAATCCTTCTAAGGAATCCATTTGGTATAGACCAAAAGAAATTACTTGATTAAGAGGTAACATCTTCTCTCAAGCTTTTTTGTTTCGTTTCCATTCTCCAATCCCTATAATATTCTTATTATATAATTTTATAAAATCACAATTATCCTCAATATTATTGTATTTTTTTATTATATGGGTTCTACATACACTTACACCTCCATCAAATGGTTAATGAACATATTTTTTCTGTGTATGGAGAACTATTGCCTCATTAAACGATGATTTTTCATTTTTCCTTTACAACCTATTATGGTGGAAATTATGATGGAGAATATATTTATATATGATATTTATAATTTCTTAATTCTTTTGAAATTTTTATTTATAACATACTTTTATTCTTTTCATTTTGTGTTAATATTATAACATCGTTTGAGGAAGTGTGGACAACCACTACCTCGAAGTGATGTGATTCGTTCACCCTATACATGGAACATATTAAGATGGTTTTAATAAACCTATTTAATATATATAACATATATATGATAATGTATTTATAATATACATAAGTATCATTTATTTTTTATTCTTTTAATATGAATAATAAATGATTGTAGCGCTCATGCGTACGTACTCCCTACCGTCTCCATGAACGGTGCACTTCATTTTTTGTCTCCAAATATTATAGAAAATTATAAATAAATATATAATGAATATATAATATCATTAATTCATGTTTTAAATTTTGGAGATTATTAAACTATGATCTAATAAATAAGAACAACCAGTAACAGGTCACATCATACTTGAGAAAACTAGGCAATTAAAACCTGAAATAGCTAAAATAATGAATGAGTTTTAACAAAAGGGTAATAAAATATTTTAGGAAGTTAATATATGATATTATAAAAATTATTTTGGTTCTTTTATAATTTAGTGACATATTTTAAAACACTATACAAGATTATAATGACCATGCAACAAAAGGAATGTTAACATAAGTGAATTTCATCTCAGTTTATATTCCTTTGAGACTTACTTGTTATTATGCATCAATTCACTTTTATTTGCTATATATATTGCCTCTTTAATGTCATATCTTGAATACCCCAATTATAATGATATTATAAGTTTCATTTAATTTCATAACTTTCTATATATTTTGAATAAAATTTTTTCAAAGTGTTATGGGACACTTTAGAATGTTTAAAGATTATTCTCCTCAAGAATGTTCTTAGTGATTATCTTGGAAATGTCACTTCCTTTTCTGATTTTTAACTTTCTTTTGAAACAACTATATTAATATAAATATTTTACAGATTAAATTTACTTGAATATCTCTATTTTCATATGATGGATATTATTATTTTCAAAACCGTATATCATTTTACATACGGTGTTTACTTTGATAGTTATTTGATTAACTAAGGATTTATTGATAAATAGGTATCTTTTATTCTATATGTATATTTAATAATGAATATTCATTATTAATTAAATTGATTATTTAATATGAGTAATTCGATATAAATGATATTATGTGTTGATCTTTGACTTTATATAGCTCTTTGATGCATCGATAGGTTCTCATGAGTCAATTAAGTTGGCCAAGTTAAACAGGTTTCTACCAACAGTTATAATATGTCCGAATGATAGATCATGATAGTATAAGTCCTAATGTTCCTAATAAATTAAGTACAATAATTAAAATTTTCCTTCATATATATTTCTGTTATTTTTCTTCCATGATATTTTTCATCGACATATCTGAGGATAGATTCCATTTCAGTTCACTGATTAAATTGCATGTCTTTCAGTTTCTTACATTTTTATATTGATTTTTTTCATCTAAATTTATTTGAAATTCATGTGTTATTAGTTATTTACCATTCCATGTAAATTTATTCTCATTTATTCATTATTTAATTTTTTTAAATTACCCTTACTGAGCATTTTAAATCACCCTTATTTGTTTTCAATTCTCGAGGTTATGAATAATAAATATTTGAATACACTTTCAAGGATGCCATTAATTTCATTTTATTATGTTTCATGTTTGTAATTTTCTATTTCCCAATGTATTTTTTTATTGTGTATTTAATATGTCTTTCCAATACTACTAAAATGATTAATCCTTATGGATTTTATTCCTTGTAACAATGCCAATATAATAAAATAATGCACCAGCTCTCGGCTTTTAGGGTCGAGGCATTATAGCATGATGGTAAAAATAATGATACGGGAGGAAGTTCTATAAGGGTTTCATACATATCCTTCGATGGTACATCTAAGTGTGTAAAATATGTACCCAAAACCTCGAATGTTAGTTTTTCTGGCTAGGGATCAATAATGGAGTTGAAAAATTTATCTCTCGATAATTTACCTATCATCAAGTGAAGGATTAGCACCAAATTATGGTGGGTTTAGCTCAACCCTTAGAGGTTCCATAACAGAAATGGAATGGGATATTAATGGCTTCATGATAGGATTACCATGTATGTATATGGGAAATGATGTCATATGGGTGATCATATATAGACTCACCAAGTCATCCCACATTCTAGATATTCGGGAGTAGAGTTCAGTAGAGAGATTTGGATACCTCTATGTATCAGATATAGTATGTCTCCATGGTGTTCCCTTAATGATCATTTTTTTACAATGATTATCGCTTCACATCTTGGTTTTTAAGGTACTAAAGGAGGATTTTCGGACTCAGTTACACTTGATCACAACATTTCTCCCCCATACAGACAACCAGATAGAGTGTTCCATTTAGTTCTTGGAGGACATGTTGTGGGATTGCATGTTTGACTTTTTCCATATTTGGTATGATCACCTACAACATGTGAAGTTTCTATAAAAAATAGCTTCCATTCCACCATTGGTATAGAACCATTTGAGGATTTTTATGGGAGACTCTATAGGTCACCTCTTTTTTGAACTGCCCAAGCATAGCCATCACCTATGGGCCCAGAGTTGGTACGATCCACTACTAAGAAGGTGTTGATCATCCAGGCCGAGATGAGGATGCCACATAGCTTTCATAAGTCTTATGATGATATATGACATAGGCCTTTGGAGTAAGAGGATGGAGGCCATGTGTTCTTATGGGTTTCACTTGAATGTGGATTATGAAGATTTGGCTAGTGCGATAAGATATCTCTGAGATTAATTGGCTCTTTCTAGATGTTGTGTAGAGTTGGTGAGGTGGCATGCTTCTTAGCTATATTGCTATAGTCATACTGGGTACACGACATCTTATACGAGTCGGAGCTGTGGTGGTATGTGCATGAAACATCGCACGTTCTCAACTGGGGTGAGATGGAAATTGATTATGGAGCTACCTATATTGAGTACCTAGTATAGATTGAGGATCATTAGGAGAGGATCCTCCATGGTAAAGTGATTCCTTTAGTGGATGTCTGGTGGAAGCATGGGAATCTTTAGGAGAGAACTTTCTGTGTCCCATGTTTTGGATTTTTAGGACGTAAATCTTCAAAGTGTGGAGAATTTAATAACTTGTTCTTTCTATGTATTATTTTCAGATATTATAAGGATTATTTTCAAGACCATAAGCTAATATGGCATCCAATTTCGAGCCTCGGTGTGCCAATATTAAATGTTTGAAATATATTAAATAGAATTTGTGTGCAGTTTTTGAATAAAAAGGTGGAATAACTTATAATCAGTGTCCCAAATCAGAAATATGATGAGACCATTGAATTCATTACACTGGATTTACCCGATGCCCAACATAACCCTTTTCATTTTGGTTCGTTTTTGGAAAAGTAGACGTGGGTGTAAAAACAAATGAAATTATTATATAAAATTATTTTGTTTTTCCATTGATGTAGTGACCTAAATTATTATTTAAGGATAAGGATATGATGGAATTCCTAGGTTACCTGTATAACCATAGATACATGAAAGAATCCTCAGAGAGAGCGTTGGAGGATCACTCTAAGATGAAATTATACTGAATCGAAGAACTGTGATTGGTGTGCAACGAAACATGAGGAACTAAATAATGATCATGGCACACCTCCATTATTCTTCAGTTATCTATCCAAGTCATGGTCAGAGGTTTTTTTAATTTTTTTTATTTTGATGTTTCCTTTTTCTATGATGAATACATATCAATCAACCAATAGATTGGTTTTCATATTGTTCATTTTGAAATATGGGGTTATTATGGGAATTTTTTGGGGGAATTTATTTATTATTATTGGATTATTCAATGTAATTATAACAGTGATGGTTTGAGGCCATAATGAATATTGGACAAGGTCTGTTCCCCATGTTTGTAATTGTTCATTTATCCCATTTTTCTTCATGCATTGTAGGCATTCTTCATTATACCATAGTCCAAAAAATCGATAACATATATCATTATGCACCCATTTCTTTGAGAAACAATTTTATATTATAGATAAGGGATTTTAATGACATAACAAGGGTGCAATATTAGTTGTTGTGATTGGATAATACCATATTGGATACCTCTAATTTGAGAAGGGAATAGAAATGGTGATGTGATGAATGGAAACTAATTTCATAATGAATCTGAAAGATGGATTATGGATAACATCTATGGTCCAGAATAGATCAGTGATTTATTATGAGGATGAGGCTGAAAATCAAGGTAGCGGTGGTTCAAACACACACAGAAGGAAGAACTAGGGTTTCTGGAAAACCGAATCCATAGAGCATTTAATCCTGGATTACATGGCGTGTGGCACACTCCAAGAGACCAATTGTGTTTCGGGATAGTGTTAAGGACCACACAGCATGTGACCCTATCACACAACATGTTATCATCTACCATAAAATTTGGCATGTACCTCGGATGGTACACATACATTACCTGATAGTACACAGGAAGAGGAACCCTGTGTACAACTACATGGACATGGCTATGATGGAATGTACATGGTCTAAGACAGTACTGGTTCATAGTCATAGTACAAGGTCAGCGACACATCGTGTACTGTTACTTGGACATGGACACAGACATGATCTTTTTACACATGTAGGACCTGGGGTCAATGGGACATGGCCTGATCCCCCACTAAACACATTTACTCCTAAAATGTTGGCTTGTATCCCTTAACCTCTGTACCTTGGACACGTTTTTATTTTCTTTTCCACATTTCTATTTTCTAAGGGTTAGTATTGAATCGCCTCCTACATATAAGAAAATGATCCCTTCAGTAGAAAATCTTGGATAGAGTTGTTGGAATCCTTCTGTGAGGCCCGAAGTGAGATCCTCTATTCATATTCATTCTCTAGGTAAAGTTTTTAGAATCATTGTGACCCATACTATGTCAGGTTCGATCCTCTACTTAGTAGGTTAATCTATATTGAGTGGTTGGTACACCTTTTGTCCTTGGGTGTGATCCTCGTCTATATATTGTATCTCTTATGACTTCCTTGTATCCTTTATATGGATATACCTAATGAGTAGTACATCTCGAATGGATGTCATCAATGTTATCAGACTCATGGAGTGTGTTATCCCAGACAAGTACTATAGAGACCTTGATTTTTCTTACATTAAAGTTTAATCATTTTAATGATAAACAACATAAAAACATTACATGACCAGGATCCAAAGGTTTAGTGGCTTAGGAAAATTGGGACCATTCATAAAATTTACAAAATAAAACATACACATTTATTTAATTCCTTATTCTCTAGATTCTTATTGGCCCTTGAATTCTCCTTAGTACAAATATTGACCTGAGGATATACATCAAAAAGGGGGTGAGATAAAATCCCAATAAGGGGATAGATAAGAACATGAAATAATATAACATGGGTTGAGAATAACAATTTTCATCATAACATTTGAATAGGATGATAATCATGATAGGAAGCATTAATAAATGACTTCAAATGTGGTAATGCATAAAAATGTAACATAATGTCTTATTGGTCCACTAACACACAAATCTGTGAATAAATCTAGATCCATCTTCACCCATATTTCACTTTTCTCATGAGATATATCACATTACCCAATGCATTGGGTGATATATAATTATAGCCACACATGTCACTTCATAACATTTACACTGCAGTATATAATTCCAGACACATCTGTCACATAATAACATTTACATGATCCTGAAAGTCACACATGTCACCTCATTATGGTTCTATTAAGTCTCTTTATAGGCCTTTTAATGAGTAATATATTTTAATTTCATCATTTGGGAGCTTTGGTTTTCTAAGTTTTCAAGATCAGTTCACATGTATTCATGAACAGAAGTACATGTAAAATGAGGATAAAAATACAAAATTGTTAATGTATGTTATTAATGATATTCCATAAGTTTAAATTATCTTATAAAGAATTTTTTTCATATGTAATTATGATGAATCATTAGATAAAAGTTAATAATGGTCATTTTAGGTTAATTTTGGTGGTTTTTCAATCACAACGAGCAGGTTTCGTTCTATCATTTAGTATTATGTATAAATGTTACTTCCAAAACATAAATAGGGTTTATTCATATGCATTAAAATCATTTTAAAAAAATTTAACGGTTTTATTAATAGGCTTGAACGAATTTAAAAATAATTAAATTTCATTGCCCATGATGTTGATAAATTGACACATCACAGGAGACGATTTCATTTTTATAATAAAAGAGTGAGGGGGAGGATTTTAAGTAAGAATCTTAGAATAAAAAGATATAATACCATTATATAGAACATATTGAAGTCATCATTCCATTTTGGTGAAGGTAGGTGAGGATATAAAATGAAAATAAATGAAATTGAAGGAAATTAAAAGAAAGAGAGAGGATTTACCTCTTGAATTTATCATCCTTGAGAACCTCATTTGGGAAAGGTTTTGGTCTTGTGATAAGATAAAGAGATCTTGGACGTGTGGGAGGAACACGGTAAGATAATTAGGTAGAATTTAATTAAATCTCAAATCTTGAGAGGTGTGAGGAGAAGAGGGTGTGAGATGTGGTATTTATAGTGGAGGAGATGGGTGTTTTCTCATTATTTAAATCATTAGTTTATCAATTTTTTCGAGGTAAGAAATAATTTTTATTCATGAGACTTAATATAGTAATTAGATCATGTGAGTTTGAACCAATGGTTCCTATATCAGTGATGACTCAATGAATAGTTTATTTAACTTATAATTTATATATACCATAAATTACCGTATTATAAGATTCACTAAAAATTCAAGTATTTTAGAAAGATACCAAAAATTCACCCTAACCATTTTTCAATGTGTATAGTCCAAAAAAGAACTCCATTTTATAAAAATAATTTTCTAAATCGGTGTGTTTTAATTTTTAATTAAAATCATCATTTATAAGAAAAATACATATTTTAAAATTATAACTCATTTCATAACACATTGAAATTTTACTTAAGGTCTCATAAAATTATCTTAAAGTCATAAGACAAAAAAATTATTAATTTAAAAATACATTTTATGAAACTAAATTTTCTTTTAAATTATTAAATTAATCATAAAATTGTAACTAAATATTCATGACTTATAAAAATTCCAACACTTAATTACTAATTTTTAAAATATTTACTTATACTATGATATAATTATATCATATTTTTACTTATAAGATGCCTAAATTTTATTTATACATTCATGGGTGAGTCTACTATTTATTTGTTCTATTTACTATCCATAAGGGTCATATTACTATTCCTAAGGTCAAGTTATTATTTCATCATTATTGGTTCCTTAACATCTATAAATACTTCTTATTTCATTAATTCATCATTTATAAACTTTTATTATGGTTTATAAGTGATTTTATGTAATTTATAATATATGACATTACTATTAGAATGGATAAATTCCATTGCTAAATGTATGGGTCGTAACAAGTTCTATGTGTAACCTTTGAGCTGGAATACCGGGTTAGTGTTACAGTTATGAATTTACCTTTATATTTTCTCTCTTTATTGGGTATATTTGGATATTTCAATTATATGTGTTGTAGTCATTTACCTTTGTAGAGAAGACTGTATTCTTTTTTTATATTCTTTATGGTTTGGGGGTTTCATACTAGGTACTATTATAATCGTCCCTATATGGGATTTTACCACACATGTCATGTCTTGTGAAGACGTTCGACCCATTGACATATTCCTAGAGGGACTTGGACCCGACTGTTCTTAGTGAGACTAGACAGAATGAGGTGTTTTCCTACGATATTTTGTGAGCAGTCCCCATCTTACATTAAGGTTGGACTTGTTTTCAAAATCTTTTTGTTGGGTTTTAATATGGACCTGTCCACTTTACTTTACTTACTATCTTACTCGGGTTATGGGATAATATGTATTCATGCCTGGTTGTTTATTTGTTTTTATATTTCATCTCTCTATGGGCTAGGAGGAGTGTGTGTGTGTGTGTTTGTGTGTCTGTGTGTTTGTGTATAGGTACTTAGGCTAAGGCCCCCCTGTGTTATTGATATGCCTACTCAGTGCTAATCACCATCCCTTGGAATATAAGAGGTGGGATTGGGGAGTAACAGCATGGACCCCATTGGGATGGTTTATGACAAAAAAAATATTATTTTGATAAAATATCATTAATAACAGCTTTTGACACTATTCAATTAATTTGAAATAAAATAAATAAATAAAATGTTGTAATTCTAATATAATCCTTTAACACAACACTAATATGTCACATTAATCAATAAAAATCCATTACAACTATTAATCATTCAAATTATAACACTTTTAATATTTCTAAATTCATTTATTTTATTTTTTATTAATTGAAGAAATATTGCATCTAAATTATATAAAAATTTAATTTAATTATATAAATATAAAAAATTAGAAATAAAATTCCAACATGAAAATAATTTCATTACTCTTAAAATATTCATTTATATACATTCATAACTTGATTTTTAAACGCTATATACACATAAGATATATCTGAAACTAAGATAGTGACCCTCTATTACATTCTTTACTTTAAATATTATATAAGACATATTTAGGGACAATATTCCATTAACAAGAAGAATTTCAAGACTAGTTTGATAATGGGTTAATTAATTTCATACAATAATAATTAATTTTAAAAAATATTACCTTATCCCATTGTTTTAACCAGGATTAACCTAATTTACCATTTACTACGGTGATAAATTTTACCATGGTTACTATTCATATTAATAAAACATAAAAGGGTCCTATTTAAAAATAATTACACTAAATTATTCCAAATAAGGAATCCATTTTTCAAAATTCAATTTTTGTAAGTTGAAAAAATTCATTTTAAAATAAATGTGAAAAACATTATGGAAATCTCTTTTTAGATCAATGCATTTTTAACGAGAAAACTCGATTTATTCATATACCAAACCTATAAACATATTTTATAAATGATAAAACACAAGATTAAATATATAATATATAAATTTAGTTAACATAATTGACAAATAGTTACTAATTTAATTTATTAAGATAAAAAACACATTTCACACTGAAAATAGTTTTCCAGAAAAAAAAATCTATTTTAATTTCAATTTTTTTTATTTTTTTTAATTAATTGATAACCAATTAATTTATCTTATAATTTGTTTAAATAAAAACTTGTTCATAATTTCATTACACCTATTCATACCCACCAATTTTAAGATCATGTATTCTTCATAAGGTGTGTTTTGTTTATATTTCAGTTTAAGTCCTTTCTTTTGGTTAAATAAGTGTTTTACCAAGTTCATAAGATGTTGGTGGTTGCTCTATGGGTTCATGGAATGAAATAGGTTTATAAATTAACATTTTGTGTATGTTTCACGGTTTGTGCACAGTTGGTGCAAACCGTGTGGAACTCCAAAGAAACCAAGCGAGGGGTGATTTTGGGACAGTGGATCACGCACAATTTTCACACGGTTTGTAAAATTGTGTGGGTAAACTATGTGAAGGGGTGATTTTGGGATAGTGGATCATGCACGGTTTGTGCATGGTTTGGTAAAATGTGAGGGTAAATCATGCGACATAGTAAAGTTGGAAAAATTACAAGAATTCCACCCATGGATTTTTAAGTCTAACTATGGATCCCCCCCCTATTCATCCTTCATCCCTTGATGCAATTTGTGATGAACCAAACTTCCCAAGGGTGATTATCGTTTGATCCAAGGCAATTTATAGTGTCGTTGGTTTTAGATCAAACACTCGATGAGTCTACTCTTCTCCTTAATTCCATTTCTTCCTTAGGGTTGGTATCTTTACCTCCTCTCCTTCTAAATCCAAACAAACCTTCTCTTTCTAGTGAGATATTGGTTTAGGCTTCAATTCTTGGTTGAATTGGTATCTAGGTATATAATTAGGAATGCTTCTATCAACATATTCAATGTAGGTGGTCTATAGGTTTTATCCTATAGTTTCGTTGTCAAATTTTCCATGTTCAACATTCTTCTTTTTCACATCATGTTGTGATTTTGAACCCCTTAATAAGGATTGGTATTTTGGGTGTCTAAATGTTGAATGGAAACCCTCATGGTACCCAAGGGACGAATTGAGGATGACTTAACAAATTTAATGCCAACCATGGGATGAACACATATTTTTTGAACAAAGAAATTAGCTAAGTAAGTGCTTAGTCATTATGGGATAATGTAGAGCTCTTATGGGGAATTTTGATAGGTTTAATTGGAATGAAAATGGAATATTGGTCATGTTTACAAGTTTTAAATAACTTAATGGGTGTGGGAATGGCATGGAAATAGGTTAAATTGGTTAATTGGAATTGGGGTATGAGACCTGTGAATTACATTGGAAATATCTAAGAAAATTTATTAATATGAAGTGGTGAATATATTAAATTGGTAATCGTATGTGAAATGGGAAAAATGTTTAATTGTATAACATAAGGGGTTTATGCATATGTGTAATGGGTTGATATAAGTCAATTACTGAATAAACATAGTGATCTAGGCTTGATAATGGGAATTGGGATAAATGGGTTATGGGGAGTAAATGGAAAATGTGATAATGGGTTGTGGCACAATATTATTTACCATGTTGATTATTATGGATTGTTATTGTTATATTTATTGGTTGTGTTTGGTTGTAATATTATTTGTGTGCAATTAATGGATAGATAATATTGTGACCATGGATTGACGTGTGGGATAAAGGACAGAGGATCCTCCCACAGGGAGAGTTAGACTAATGCTCTAACTCCACCCACAATGCATGGGTTAGGGAAGGGGATAGAGCTATATTATTCTAATGTTTGTCTTCCACCCAAAATGAGGCTTCGAGGTGAGTATATTGTGATGTTGATATGTGTTATCTATAGTGAGATAGGGACTTGACTTATTCACTTGGGCAGATTGATAAATCTCATTAACCTTGTGTGAACGATGTGAATTCTTAACCCATTGATTACATATTGGGGGTGGACTAATTACTGAAAAATATTCACATAATAAAATTGATACTATGGTTAGTAATATCAAAAGCAGTGATTGTTAAATTGTGGCCCAGAGATGTCTTTTATTTACATGGAGTTTTATTCATACTTTCATGAACTATCAGTTAGATTGGATATTTTGTAGACATTTTTGGTCATTTCCTACAGATTTTTACTCACACCCTTCTCATTCCTTCATTTGGTACCCAAACATACTTCATGGTTGCAGGTTAGGACAAGAAAAAGGACCACGTTCTCAAAAGTTGAGTCAAGTTGGGAACAATCATGGATGGGGTTCCATACATGGATTTAGGTATATTTGAGTATTCCATTGTTTTCATTATTTTTTCTTTGTTCACAGGGAATTGTAGAATGACATGACATATCTACTATTAGATATGGTTTGTACCTAGTTTGAGAAATGGTTATTTATTTTTTTTCATTGATTATTTTAACTTGTTCTGTGATTTATGCTTGTTATCTATTGTGTATTACTCTGGTACAAGGGTATAGTCTCCCAACATATCTAATTTTCCCTCGCTGCTAGTCAGAAACCTTTGGAATATGGGGAGGCATGATTGAGTTTATGTGATAACCCGGCTCATGGTACCTGTTAGTGGCTCCCGGGTGAGGGATATTACAAAGTGGTATCAGAGAAGGTTTTTAGGTGACTTACAATTTAAGAATGGTATATAATAGGTTATTAAGGTATTAGTACATGATAATTAGCTCGTTCCTGGGAGTATCTATCCCAAGTACGGGGGAATTCCCCAAGTCACCCTAGGTGAGAAATATTTTTTGTATTGTGTGTTGTTACATTTGATGATATTTTACCATTGGGAGATAAACGTGTTGTGGGATGTGATTGTTTTATGATATTTTTCGCATGGAAAGAACGACATGAGGTTGCGCATATAAACATCATTCTAGGAACATATGTGTATAAGTGACATGCATCATTGTAGGCACACACACGGGACGAGTGTGTGGGACATAGAGGGAAGAATGCATTTGATTTTCATAAAAATTGTGAAAATTGAATTTCTTAAAAATTTTAAATAATAACTAAGGCTTCATTATTGATTATGGATGGTAATATAATTAAAATTTAATTGAAATACATTGTGTTATGTGAATCATTTGATATGTTGTAGAATGCATGACTTTTAATCGTGCGAGTTAGTTATCTTATGTTACCATAGTCCTTGGTAGAGGTGGATGAGGGTAGGGTAACGGTTATGATAAATCATGTTTGGTTGATGTGTGAAAATGGTTTATTTATGGATAGGGATTAATCTTCTCTTATATTTGTGAATTTTTTATGGTTTTTTCTCTAAATATCGTGTTTGAAATTTTAATGAAATGCCACCATGAAGATGTGTGTCGTTTGGGAGACAGGAGGACGTTACTGAGAATTCTCTCCCAGTAGTGGAGCAAGAGGACCCTGTGGTTTAAGATAATAGGAAATATTAGTTTCCTGAGAATATTTCATGTTTTATACAGATAATGGAAGGAGACCTAGGGTGGGTCATGTCGAGTATGTTCGAGATGAACAGGGAGTTTCAGCTTCAGCACCATCTGACCTTTACCGTAGAGGGTGGGACAGAGGGATCATATTTTTTAATAGAGTTTATCCAGACAATTGTAGATCATTTAGAGATTCTTCATGAGAAGTGATTCAAGTTGGCAGCCTACATGTTAAGTGTCCAGGCCAAGCGTTAGTGGGATATTATGGTTCATATGGAGATGGCTAACAGAATGGCATGGAAGGACTTCCAGGAAAAGTTTCTCGAGCATTACCACCCAAAAACCTTGATGAAGGAGAATTTTATAGATTTTATGAGATTTACATAGGGGGTCACAACAGTGATGGATTATGCTAGTCATTTAACTAAATTTCACTGATTCATTCTAATGATGGCTGGAGATGGAGAGACTATAGAGAAATGGTTCTAGGATGGGATTAGGAAAGATATTAGGTCTCAGGTAAACATCTTCTATCTGAAGAGGTTTGAAAAGGTAGGGGACTAGGCCCTTATCTCATAAAGGGAACCTGAAGAGAGATTCATGAGGTGAAATTGTGGTACCAACTGGGTGGACATGTGGTACAACCTCCAAGGGAAGGAAGAATCATTTTGGATGTGTCCAATAGGGTGAGAGTGTGCAGAATATTCAGAAGAGAGGGTCAGTTTCTTAGGGTTCTGATCATGTATTCTTTTATTAGTGTGGAAGGTCGGGGAACATGTGGTGCCAATGTCCCTACCCACCAGTCGATTTTAGGTCATGTGGTAGGTTGGGACATATACCGAGGTTCTGTAAGAACCATCGAAATCCAGGAAAAGATGAGAGTCAGAGGCAGATACCGATTGCGGGTACGGGATCGACCACCCTATAACAAGAATATAGTTGGAGATCCACTAATTTTACTGGTATGGTTCATGGATATGGAAATACGGTTTGAGACCATCCATACCAGCAGGGTAGTGCAGTGCAGGGTACTCCAGCTAGATCCTAGTTTAGAGGGGTAATACATCTTCACAAAGTTTAGTCTACACCTGGAGGTGATGAGGCTGGAATGTATACCATTCGAGGTACGATTATTGTAGCTTCCACAATCCCTACTATTCTATTTGACATAGGTTTCACACACTATTTAATCTTTTCATAGTTCATTGTTGTGCTAGGTCTGGTCGTGGAACAAGTGTTTGGGGTTATGTCAATTGATACTCCATTGGTGGTATGAGTTGGGGATATCATACAATGTAGAGGTTGGGCTTTAGAGTTTGTTGGTTATCATTTTCATTGGAACATTTTTATCCTCTAGATATCATGTTTGGAACTGATTTTGGGTACGAATTTTTTATTATTTTAACAGGACCATATAAACTATTACGATTATAGGGTAACGTTCACATCTCCCAAATAATGGCACTTATGTATTTCTTGGTGAGTGGGATGTTTGAGCAGGCCATGCAGGGCCAATTTATCAGCAATTGGGAGAACTCACGGCCCAAGTGGCATTCCTCGTGCTAAATGAAGTAGGAAGGGAACATCTGATTTTCCCTCCCATTGTTGATCAATTCCAAGATGTGTTTCCTGATTATTTATCGGGGCTACCACTCGAGAGATATGCTGAGTTTACAATCGAATTGCTTCTAGGGGAAAAACCAGTTTCTATTCCACCATATCAAAGGGAGCCTTTATAAATACAAGAGTTGATGGTTCACCTATAGGAGTTGTAGAAAAAGGATTCATTCATCCAAGTATGTCACCAAGGGGATCACCGATGTTTTTTGATAAGAAGTTCAATGGGTCGTCGAGGTTATGGGTTGACTACAGAAAGTTGAATTGAATGATGGTTAAGAATTGATATCCACTTCCCAAAATTTATGACCTATTTGACCAACTAAGGGGTGCCTCATTATTCTCTAAGATCTAACTGAGATTGGGATACCATCGGTTGAGGGTGATACCTTATAACATAACACAGATATCCTTCCAAACAAGTACGGGTTGTATGAATTTATGGTGACTTCATTTTCAAACACCAATGTACTATTTGTGTTTATGGAATTAATGAATTGGATATTTCACCCAAATCTATATCAGTTCATGGTAGTCTTTGTTGGTGACACCTTAGTGTATTCACAAACTCTGGAAATCATTCCAAATACCTTGAAATCATCATGAGTACACTAAGAGATCATAGGATTTACGCAAAGATATCAATATTTTAGTTCTTGATTGATAAAGTTAATTTCATATGACACACCGTTTCTAATTTGAGTGTGTCATTGGAAATGGATAACGTGCATATTGTAGTGTCTTGGGATCATCCCAAGAATGTTTCTGATGTTCAAAATTTTCTGGGCTTGGTCACTTATTACCAAAGGTTAATTAAGGATTTGTCCCATTTGGCAGCACCACTCTCAAGATTAACCAATAAGGGGGTTAAGTTTGAGTGTTCAGAAGCATGTGATACTTCCTTTCAATAATTGAAGAAGTGGTTGACTACCGCATCAATTATGATCTTACCTGAACCTTGTAAGAAGTACACTTTGTTCTATGATTCATCGGGTATTGGAATCGTGGAAGTGTTGATGTGGGATGATCAGGTTGTAGCATATGGGTCAAGATAGTTGAGACAATGTGAAATAAATTAACCTACCCAAGACATTGAGCTAGCTTTTTTTGTATATTCCATACAGTGTAGGAGGCATTACCTGTTTTAAGAACGATTCATGGTTTTTAATGATCATAAAATATTAAAATATATATTCTCTCAAAGGGAATTGAATCTTTGAATGGGAAGGTGGATTGAGTACCAGCAATACTTTGATTTTGAGTTGGTTTAAATTCCAGGGAAGGGGAATAGTGTTGTAGATGCTCTGAGCTGGAAGACTCAGAATTAGGTGATTCAGGAATCCAAATCTGAGTGGAAAATGATGGATTTGTTTTCTGAGATACACCTAGAGGTTCATGAAGGGAACCTAAAAATGACCCTTGTGTCTATAGTGTTTGAGTCCAAGATTTTGATCTGGGTCTAGGAGAATCACCTATAGGATCCAAAGTGCTTGTATATGATAAAAAAATCTTAAAGGTGGGGAGTCACCTTCTGGTAGGGATGTGGGTGATGATGGATTTTTTTATGTCTATGGCCATGTTGTGGTGCTGACCGGTGTGCGGGAAGAGTTTACTTGTGAGTTCCATGCCTCGATGTGGGTAGTATATCCTGGTCTGACAAAAATGTATAATGATCTTCGTCAGCAGTATTGGTGGCTAGGAATAATGAAATAGGTTGTGGGTTTTGTCGCACAATTCCTTACCTGTCAGCTGGTGAAGTCTAACCATCATCTCCCAAGAGTGTTTTTACAATAATTTCCTATCCTAGAGTGGATGTGGATTTATGTAATGATGGAATTCGTATTGGGTCTTTCAATGAATCCCTATAAGAACAACGTAATCTGGATGATTTTGGATTGGTTGACTAAAGTGGCTCATTCCTTTCCGATCTAGGAAACTTACATAGTTGATCTGCTTGGTGAGTTATATATTAGAGATATAGTGAAATTTCAGGGGGTTCCAGAACCATAGTTTCAGAGAGTGATCCACATTTCACATTGTATTTTTTGAAGGGACTACATAAGGTTCTAGGTACTGTAGTGTTTTTGAGTACAGTTTATCACCCACAAATAGACAGATAGTCAAAGAATACCAATCTAGTGTTGTAGGGAATGTTACAAGCTTGTGTCTTATATTTCAATGGTTCTTGGAAGAAGAATTTACCACCTTTAGAGTTCGATTAAAACAAAAATATTCAGTCTATTATTCATATGGTACCTTTTGAGGCCTTCTATGGGAGGTCATTTATATCTCTCTTGTGTTGGTTAGAAGCTGGGGATTCTGATATGTTAGTCCTGAGTCTCGTTCATGTGACGTTAGAAAATAATTGTTTGATTCAAAAGAATATGATAACATCACAGAGTATATATAATTCATATATATTTCGGCATAGTAAACCACCTGAATTCATGGTCAGTGATAGTTTGTTCTTTTAGGTTTCTCCAAGGTTGGGTCATCGTCCAATATGGGAACAAGGAAAGTTGGCACCTATGTATGTGGGGTCATTTGATATTATCAATGGGATTAGATCAGTGGAGTACTGATTATCTCATCCACAAAATTATAGTGTGATTCATGACTTTTCCCATGTTTCAAAACTCTGACAGTATCACACTGATTCATATCATGTGATAAACACTGATGATGTCTAACTTGAGGTTGATGCCTTCTCTTAGGATTATATGGTTCGTATTATGGATCATAATGAAAATATCTTATGAGTCAAGGTTGTGAACTTGGTTCATATTCTATGGAAACATGGAAACATTTAGGAAGAAACATTGGAGTGGGAATTAGATATGTGATCCCAGTGACCCAGTATCTTTCCTATGGAAACTCAATGACGTCTAGAAAGGGCAACTTAAGGAAGAGTTGTCATAAGGTTGGGAGGTAGTAAGATCACAGTTTCTTCATAATGTATGTTTAGTTTATGTTACAGTTTAATTCCTTTATTTTCATTAAATATGTGTTTCCCCAAATTCATTATAAGTCTAGGGTGCACTCCATGGGTTTGGGGCATGAAAGAGGAGGAGAAAATTGATTTCTAGGAAAGTTACACGATTTGCACTTGGTTGGTGAAAACTATGCGGAACTCCCAGGAAACCATACGAGGGGTGATTTTGGGAGAGTGGATCATGCACGGTTTCAAAAACCATGTGGGTAAACCATGATAATGTGTGCTATTGGATATATTTCTCACGCATGGTTTTCACATGGTTTGTAAAATCGTGTGGGTAAACTTTCCGGGCCAGTAAAGTTAGAAAAATTACAAAAAATACCACCTCGATATTTTTAATTATAAATCGGTATTTTCCTCCACTCATCCTCCTATAACCCTAGATACGAGTTTGGATGAACCAGCATTCCCAAGGGTTATTCTCCTTTGATCCTAGTCTGTTTTTAGCATCGTTAGTTGCAGATCTAATCCCCAGGTGAGTTTAATCTTCTCCTTTCTTACTTTTCTTGATTAGGGTCTGTATCTTTCTACCCTCTACTTTTAAATACCTAAAAACATACTTGTTCCAAAGGAATCTAGGATTAGGATTCAATGTTTTTTTTAATTGGGATATAAATCTTTGATTAAAAGTTTCTATTTTAACAGATTCAAGTTAGGTGGTCTACAAGTTTTATCCCATAGTTTCGTTGTTGATTTGTGCATGTCTGACCTTGTTCTTTGTCACTTCTTATTGTTCTTTTGAACCCCTTTATAAGGATTGGTATTCTGGGTGTCTAAATTATGAATGGAAACTCTCATGGCCGGAAATAGACACATCTAAGATTTTTTAACCAATTTAAGGCCACCTATCGATATTTCTGGAACCAAGAAATTAGCTAAGTACTAGGTCATTATGGGATAATGTAGAGCTCTTACTGATCATGTTTATAGGTTTAATGAAATTGAAAATTGAATATTGGTCATGTTTCCATGCTGTAAATAACTTAATGGGTGTGTACATGGTGTGTAAATGGGTTAAATTGGTTAATTGGGAATAGGGTATGAGGCCTATGAATTACATTTGAAATGCCTAATAATGTTTGGGCATATGAAATGGTGAACTTGTTAAATTGGTAATGGTATGAGAAATGGTAAAAATGTTGATTTGGATTACATAATGCGATTTATGAATATATTTAATGGGTTTATATGAGGGAATTAATGAATAGGCATAGTGATCTAGGCTTGAGAATGAGAATTAAGCTAAATGGACTAAGTGAAGTAAATGGAAAATGTTATAATGGGTTATGGCACAATATGATTTACCATATTGATTCTTATGGAATTTTATTTCTATATGTATTGGTTGTGTTAGGTTGTGATATGTTTTTTGTGTAATGAATGGATGGATAAGCATGTGAACATGGCTTGAGGTGTGGGATAAAGGACTAAGGCTCCTCCAACGAGGCGAGTTGGACTAATTCTCTAACTCCATCCACATTGCATGGGTTTGGAAAGGGGACAGAGATTTATTCCCCTAATGGTTTTATTCCACCTAGACCGAGTCTTCAAGGTAAGGATATTATGATGTAGATATGTGGTATCCCTACTGAGATAGGTACTTGACTTATTCCCTTATGTGGAATGATAAAACCCATTAACCTTGTGTAAACAATTTAAACACTTAACCCAATGATTACATATTGGTGGTGGACTAATTATTGAACAAGATGCACATAATGAATTTGGTACTATGGTTAGTAACAACTAATCAATAATTTTTAACTTGTGTCCTTGAGTTTTATTTTATTTACTAGGAGTTTTTTCATACTTTCATGCACTATCTATTAGATTGTTTATTCTGTATACACTATTTTTGGTGGCCTACTGAGTTGTACCCACACCCTTATTGGGCCACCTTGGGGTATCCGAGCAGACTTCATGGATGTAGGTTGGGATAAGAGAAAGGGGCATGTGCTTGAAAGTTGAGTCAGGTTGGGAATGAGCTTGGATGAGTTTCTATTATTGGAGTTAGGACTTTTTGGGGATTCCATTTTTTCCATTATTTTTAATTTTTTCACATGGAATTATAGCATAAAATGACATATCTACTATTGGATATGTTTTTTACCCAGTTTGGGATATGGTTGTTTATGCTTGTTCATTGATTTTCTTACCTTACTCTATGATTTATAATTATTATATGTTGTGACGTACTCTGGTAAGAGGGTATAGTCTCCCCACATGACCAATTAGACCCTCACTGCTAGTTAGAAACCCCTGTTTTATGCAGAGGTGTGCTTGAGGTTATGTGATAGCTCTGCTTGGGGCATCATTTAGTGACTCATGAGTTGGGTACATTACACCAATCCAACGGCTATATGAAAACTATCACATAACTATTTTTTAATAGTATATCATTATTTTTTTAAATATGGTTTTTCATATAACACAAGCTATTAAAGAAATAAAATTTATTTATCAATAAATATTTCCTAAAATATCATATTATAACACAGTATGTTTAATAGATGTACTTGAGGGTAGTAACCCAGAAAAGGTAGGATTGGGTATTAATGAAACCACACCTGGTGCATCATAAAGAGACCCAACTGTACACAAGGTTTGACACTCTCAAAGAATATTCTTTGGTAAAACCATTTTTCTTTATAAACCATTGTGAATGATTTAAGTATTATGTTTACTAATTGGGTTAGATAACATAATAGAAAAATGATCATAGATACCAAGGATTGAACAAACTGAGTCATATGTAAACCAAAAGTTTCATATGTTAAAAATGATGGTCTCATAGGGGAAGACATATTAATAATAATTATTTCATATTCATATTTTGGATATCATCATAATCATCTAGGTTTTAGTATTTGGTTGAAATAGTATCATGAAGAAGAAGCTGAGAATGGTATTATCTTGAAACCACTATGTCTTATAACTGAATAATGGAGAATATATAAATGGTTAATAAAATTTGTATATGTTTATTATGGTGGAAAAAGTGAGTTCCCAAGTCTTTCCAAAGTTAGTGTGATTGATTTATTTTCTAAAATCTTAACAACATTCATTAGTGATTGATATTGATCAATGATATTCTATTATAATCTAAAATTTATGTGGATTATGTGAGAAAACTATGAATTTTTCTTCAATGGTTCTACTTTAACGGAATGGTAAAATATGTTAAATGGTATCAACAAACATGAAATCAGATTTTATGAAAAGGTTTTATTTTTATGTACAAAAATTTCAAAAAAAACATGATTGAGGGATGAATAACTCTTAGGTTTTAAAATATCTTTAATTTTTAGGTAATAAAGGGTTTATTGATTTGGAGAAAAGTGAGGTAGGTAGTATTGATATACTTTGATTTGATTATTGATTTAATTAAAAGTTGATCCATCATATTTTTGTATAATTTCTTCACCTTTTTTAGATTATGATATATTTTTTCTAGTGTGTAACCTTATAAAATAGTTATTAATAACATTTAATGGTTAATTATATAGTTAATTATTATAAGAATATATAATATTTACATTTTTTATTGACTTTGATATTAAAATGGTTTTGGGAAAGGTATGTAATGTGTAATATATAATTAGGGTATATGTATATAATAAGTAATATAATTTTATGAATGAAAAATTTTATTTGAATAAATATAGGTAACTTGACATTGCCTAAGGAAGTATGGTAGATCTCATATTAGATGTTATACCCCAAATGATGAATGTGCTAATAATACCCTCGCATACTTTCTTCAATGAGTGATATTTTAAATTATGAGGATTAAAGTTACTTTGGGGCATAAAATGTGACACCTTAGTATTTTAATATATGATTACCTTGAAATAAGTCAATTTTTCGATATCTTTCTCCACACGTGACACCAAACTAAAATGAAACTTTGGTATATTTAGATAAAAATATAAATATTAATTATGACCGTTAAAACATAACCATTAAATTAGAAGTAATTAATAAGAGTAAATTATTTATGAAATATATGTATAAATAAAATAAAGGATTCTATTAATATTAAGGAAATTAAATTATCTTGCCAAAAATGACTAATAATAGAATTTTTTGTCTGTAAAAGTATTTTTCAAAAAAAATCCATTTCGTGAAATATACATTTTTATTTCTAGATACCAATAACAAATTATGATAAATTATGTTTCATATTAATAATGTTTAATAACCAAATTATTTAGTAAATAAAATGAAATATGAAAAATAACAGTTAATATTTGAAAATGTCATTTCCCAAAACAAATGTTTTTTCATTATATATTATCATTCTCTTCAATAATTGTATTTTTTTAATTTTAGATTTTCAATTTGAAAATAAATAAATAATTTTTGGAATTATAATAACCATATGTAATGGCTCGGACACTCCCTGTCCATTACTTTTCCAAATACTAATGTTTGAGGCATCCTAGGTACCGTTGATGACTCATTGAAGAGTCTTCCAAATTTCAGGTTCAACGAACGGTGGCTCTAATCGACATCAGTGAAACCGATCGGCATCAGTGTGAGGGTATCGGTGCCAGGGAGACGGTGTCAGGGTGTCGGTGACTCACCCATTGATGAGTCATTCTAGTTTCTCTTGTACATTCTAGTTTCACTCTCGTAACATCTCTTTTGACACAAAAGTGTTTTAATACCTCTTTTAAATTATTTTAATGTCATTTTAAAGACCATAAATGATATATTAAATCCCCTAAGAGTGGGGTGATCCTTGACTTATCAAAAAATGTGGCATTTTTTATCAGTTTCACACCCTTTTTGTACATCCAGTTACGCCCATGTTATGTGTTTTTCTCACCTTAAATGTAATATATGAACTCACAACCACCCACTGGTCTATCTTCACCATTTTTTAAGGGATTTTTTAAATATCAATTAATTCCGACATGTGTAACCGTCGTGTCGTGTGGACTATCCATGATCTAAATTTTAAGTACATCGAAATGGTCTCCCAAATTTTAGGATTTTTCCACTTCTTAAGTCATGATCCTCACTTCCTTAATTCTTTTCATTTCTCTAAGTGCACTTGTAGACTTCCTCCCAAGAAGAATTGTGTGCCCGTGCTAGATCCCTTTCTACTCATCCATGGAGTTCTTCCTACAAGTCTTGCATCCTTTGTTCTTTCCGTAAGAAAGAAAATTTGATCTTTGATTATCCAAGTAGGGGTTCTTCCTATGTCTCCATTTATAGTGGCTAATGTGGGGTGGGTATGATGATGTTCCCTTAAGACATAGATTAAACTGATCTTAATGGAGAAAATAAAAGGAATTTAATGAATAAAAGGGTGGGAAAGTTTATGATGTTTTTGTAACTAACCTTCATTTTTATGTTGTGGATTGTATGGGATCACATCCATTAAAAATTGTGGTCATTGGTGGTCCTTTCTTGAACACTAATGAAGCTCTATTTTTATGGATGATCTTATTGTTGAATGATTGTAACATGGAAACTAATTAATCATGTAAATCTGGTTGATTAAATGGATGAATGATGAATAATAACCCATGTGTGATCACCCCATTTAACCAAAACAAAAAAAAGGAACTTAATGAATAGTGTTTTCTAAATCTAAAAACATCCCAGCTCTGTTCTGGTAATTTGTATGTTTGTTCTCTTTGATTCTTTGTGGGGTAATGAGGATGGGGATGGAATCTCTAGTTGATAGGTTGATTTTTTGTGAATTTGAGGTCGTGTGGAGCTAGTGGTAAATGTTCTGGACCCAGTAAGTTGGGGCATGGTTTGGTTCCAGTACTTTGAGGGATCTCATGGATCCCATTTTTATGTTGTCACTTACAAGAGAACCGGGAGTGAATGCTTAAATGCATACTTCGTAATTTTCATTCAGTTTTTGTTTTGAATTGTGGTTATGCCTGTTAAATTCATGATAGAGAATTAATATTTAAATGTAATCACTTGAGCATGATAACAAGAATCGGTAAAAAGGGGAACAATTTTCCAAAAATGGTTTGTTCTCTGGTTGTGGCTATTATGTACTTGTGCTTTATAGGGGTAGTAGCAAGAGTGGTTATATGTGGATTGGTTGTTGGTTTCCGGACCCTTAGATTGTTATGAGTGCTTGGTAACCTATATGTATAAAAAAAATTCTTGTGTTTCTTATACACACCCCACCCATGTAGCGCACTTCGTTCCACCCCCCCCCCTTCCATTTCATAGGTAAGGGTTTTTTCCAACATTCCTATGACTGGCTAGTTATTATCTCTTTTCTGCTCCCTCTCCCTAGTATCCCAAGACACTTCGGGTGGGCTAGGATGGCCTGAGGTTTATTATAGACTAAGACTCTTCGGTAAGGGTGTGTTGTGGTGGTCGGCCTAGGTGTGTACGAGTAGGTCATTTCCCAAGTGTCTTCAGGATAAGGCCCAGGTGTCTTCGGGAATTGCAGTGGTTGTTCTGATCTAGGTTTCTTCAGACATGGAATTGGTTGTTCTGGGCTAGGTTTCTTCGGGCGTGGTGGTATTTGTTGTGGCCCAGGTGTCTTTGGGTTGGATGTGTGGTTGTGGTGGCCTAAGTGTTTGCAGTCTGGATAAATGTATGATTAGGATGGTCCATATTGTTGTTGTTGGGGTGGTAGTGGTACTAAAGTGGGATTTGTAGGGGAGGTTTGATGCATCGAATGTTATGAATAACTAGTGGTAAATTAGTGTGGGGTAACCAAAATATTGATGTGCTATAACTATTATTCTTCCTGACTTGCGTTATTTGGAGAGTGTGCCTTGGTGAGGCTGGGTAGAGAGTTTTCCTTGCAAGGAGTTTTGGTTACTTATTTTTTTTCTCAAGGGGTATTATAATTTCTCCCCACATTTTCACAAGAGACTTTGGTTTCCCTACTGAGTATACATGTATACTCACCCTAGGTATATAAAACTACTTTTAGGTTTCATTGAGGACTTTGAGGACCGTAATCTTACTATCTCAGGCATTAGGATAGTTTTCATTGCTACTTTTCTTTCTTTTGGTACTTCCCTTCAGAGTTTTCATATACTTTGTATCACTTTTCTTAACTTGTATGTGGGAGGGATTTTTTTCATTACTTTTTCTTTCAGTATTTGGAGTTGTTTTGGATTCACCGTCTTATCTCCTGATCTTGTTATATAAAAACGGAAATTCCTTACATATTTCATGAGATTTTATACCCTTGGTTCTAGTCATAACTCTAGGGCCAATTGAAGGTGGGACTCTAGGGGGGTGCATTATCTCTCCTTCAACATGAAGATGGAAGGGTCTAGTAGTTTGTTATTCCTTCCATCATCTTGAAGAAGGCGGGTCGTGAAAGAATGGTATCAGATGATTGTGGTTGAAATATAGGATGGATTTTGGGGTTAGGCACGGTGAGGATTGAATTATATGGTAGGGAAATAGTGTTAAGAAATCATGGTACGTGAAATAGGCCAGGGAAGACCGGCTAGGGAATGGGATTTTAGGGACCCCCCGTGATCCGATGCAAGGAATCTAAGCATGCCAAAAGACTAAGTAATACTACATAGATTGCAGGGTAGAGACACTAGGAATGGTACATGTATAATAATTACTTTTGTTTTTGTGTGTCTTGGGTGTTTGGGGAATTAAAAAAATGTAAATGTTTTAAAAAAAGTTTAAAAGGAATATTCTACGCTACTCGTTCATAGAAATTCATCGTTTATTTTTCATCTATGGCACTCGGACATCATCCACAATTACTGCAAATGGTCGAGTCCTGGCAAGTCAATCTAGTTGATCACTGGAGTTCTGATCAAGAGGAGGAGGATGACTAGTGGAAGAAAATGCTTTCGGCATTCCTGTGGAAAACTATCAGGAAATACAAGTACAACGTCTCAGACATGGAGACGGATAGCTATCTCAAGTATCTAGTGATTGCTTTCATCTTGATCTGGGATCCAACAGAGTACTAGGTTCCCCAGGCCATGATCCAGATGTGGGGAGTGGCGCATTAGTGGTGTATATTTTATCTCTAGGTGAATAAGAAAACTGAGGTTTTGTGGACTGACTCGGAGAAGGAGTTCAGGGTGTAATTCTTCTATGATGAAGGCATAAAGAGTCTGGAGCCTCCCTCCCTCGAGCAGGGGAGTAGGCCAGTAAGGGATTTGGGGATCAAGTTCAGGTATCTCCTTTGTTTTGCTCCAGACCTCTTCCTGGATGAGGATTCATGCTCAAGACACTTAGAGGAGGTACTCTGACCTTCACTTTAGTACGTTGTTACTACCTTTACTCTACCAATGTACTTGGAGCTTCATAAGAAGGAAGAGGTAGTGGAGAGGATTCACACACCGAGATTTGTGCCGTGAGAGGGGAACCAGTTGTGCTCGTCGAAGGGTAAGTTCGTTAACATCAGACCTCCAGCATCAGGGCCTTCCAGGTTTCCGCTGATAGGGAGTAGGCCTCAGCAGTTCCAGTTTCGATCTCCCATTCCTCACCCTTTCTCTATGATCCTAGGATAAAAGTTCACTATCGGTGGTAGTCATGGGAATCTTTTAAATTAGTGCACTGACCTAGTGTAGTATGTTGTGGGTGTACAGGTTTATTGCCCACCTTAGTTGCACCAGTTTTCATCCAGACCATTTCAGTAGCAGCAGTAGGGGAAGCGAGCTCTCACTCCACCAAGGGTGGATGGTGTTGTAGGTGGCCGACCATAAGATGCTCCTCGGGGACATCGACTACTGAATGGTCGGGGATGTGTCCAACAACTAAGGGGAGAATAAGTAGGGTGTGGGAAGTTTGATGTCGCAGAGGTAATATTAATAGAGAGGCTAGAGGTCGTTCGAGGTACGATTAGTCTGTTTAGAACTCTTGCATGTGACTTGTTTGATTCATGATATTTTCACTTCTTTGTTGCACCCGGTCTAGCCCATGACATGGGTCTAGAGGAAGAGAGACTTTCCCTTCCTCTGGTGTTGAGTACACCACTTAGAGGTCAAACCGACCTATTTGATGTTTGTTAAGGATGTAGACTGATGTTGGGGATGCATCAGTCTGGTGGGGATCTTCTTATACTACAAATGAAGCTATACAATGTCATCCTAGGCATCAACTTGCCTTTTTCCATGCATGATGTTATTGATTTATTCTAGGGAAGGGTTGCGTTCTTTGATATGGGTGGTCAGTGTGTAGATTTCTTTGGTGAGCCGGGTTTCCAGGAGGGTAACCAACATGTGTAGCCCCTTCTTTCTTCGTTATCCGATCTATCAGTGGAATCAGTATACTCAAAGATGGTGGAAGTTCTAGTTATTTTCAGTGAGTTCCTATAAATATTCCCTGGAGAGGTTGTGACTCTACCCCCTCGACGTGATGTTGAGTTCAGGATAGACTTACAACCCGGTTCCCATATGATTTCAATGGATCACTATTGGATGTGGCCTTCTGAGTTTCGGGAGTTGTAGATTCAGGTTGATGGCCTGATCAAGAAGGGTTTCATATCTGACCATGTGTGTTTTCATGGGGTGATCCAGTTTTGTTCACAAATAAGGTAGACGATGGTCTCAAGCTCTGCATAGAATACCGAAGACTGAATAAGGTGATGGCCAAGAACCATTACCCCCTCCAGAGGATTGACAACCTTTTTGACCAGTTAATGTGAGAAGGTTGGTTCTATAAGATCGACCAATGTTCTGGATATCACCAGTTGATGGCGAAGGAGGGTCACATCCTAAATATTACTTTCAGGTGCATATAATGGCACTTTGAGTTCGTGGTCATGTCGTTTGATGTTATGAATGCACCAGATGTGTTTTATGGGGCTCATGAAATCTATTTTTTGTGAGTATATAGACCAATTTTTGTTCATGTTCATCAACGACATACGGATCTACTCGAGATTAGAGTAGGATCACTCCAAGCATCTAAGGACAGTTTTGGAGGTCCTCCAACACCACAAACTCTATGGGAAGTTTTCCTAGTGAAAGTTCTGGACACAAGAGGTGCACATTCTTAGAAACGTGGTGTCCCATCAAGGAATATTAGTGGACCCATCAAAGGTCAAAGTGGTTGTTTCTTGGGAATTACCCAAAATCTTGGAATAGGTTGGTAGTATCCTGGGACTGGAAGGTTACTAATGAAGGTTCATACACAACTTCTCTCAAGTTGCAGCGCCTTTGACAGCCATGACCAGAAAAGACTAGGCTTTTGTATGGAGTGATCAGTGCTAGGAAGATTTCATTTATCTAAAAGGGAAGATGTCCAGTGCCCTAGTGTTGAGGTTTCTAGAGGAAGGGGTAATGTTTGAAGTGTTCTGTGATGCTTCTGATCTAGGATTGGGGTGTGTGTTGATGCAGTAGCGGAGATTGATTTCTTATGGGTCTCAGCAGTTAAATCCTCACAAATGTAACTATGCCACCCATGACCTAGAACTTGAAGTGTCTATATTCGCACTGAAGCTGTGGTGAAATTACCTCATCGGGGAATACTTCGTGGTCTTCACATATCACAAGATCCTGAGGTATGTCTTCTCCCATCAAGACCTGAACTTGTGGCAGTGAAGGTGGAATGAGTTTCTTCAAGACTACGACTTTGAGATATCCAACACCTCAAGAAAGGGGAACATTATGGTTGATTCCTTGATAAGAAAGTAATAGAAGGATGTGGTTCAAGAGTTAACAGATGTTTGGAAGGAAATGGGGGAGTTGGTTGGTTTACATATTGGCATGAGAGTGGAGGATAGTAAAGATTGTCTATTTCAGATGACAGTTTATTCTTCATTGGTACTAAATGTGGAAGAGTCTCAGTGGGGATACTCAGAGACCTAATTGAAGTGTGATCGCATTGACCAGGGCAATACTCCGGAAGGATGGTCACAGGATGGTCAGAATCGGATATTGTTCTACGGGAGGCTGTTTTTTCTAGTCGAAATGTGCGAAGGATTCCTCAGTGAGTTCCACAACTCACCTATAGTTGTACATATAGGAGTCTCCAAGATGTACTATGGCAGGAGACATCAGTTTTTGTGGACCATGGTGAAGTAGGAAGTGGTGGAGTTTGTGGCAAAGTGCCTCATGTGTCATCAGGTGAAGGGTGAACACCGTGTTCCTGATGGTCATCTGAAGCCCTTAGATAATCCAGAGTGGAAGTGGGATGACTTCTTGATGGATTTGATCATAGGAATGCCTAGGGATAAGGGATTTGGTGATGAAATATAGGTATTGGTGGACCGATCAACAAAATCAGCTCACTTCTTAGCGATTAAGGAGTCAAGCGCAGTGTACACCTTAGCAAAAAATAAATGGGAAGAGTTGTGCGGATGCACGGAGTTCCTAGAACCATTGTTCCGGATCAATATATTCACTTTACCTCATGAATCTGGAAGGTATTATAGCATTATTTTGGAACCCAATTATGCCTTAGCACTACTTTCCACCCTCAGATGGATGGGTAGACAGAGAGGACCATCCAGACATTGGAGGATATGTTGTGAGCATGTGTTCTTGATTTTAGAGGATCATGGGTATGAAAATTTCCTCTGGTTGAGTTCTCCTACAATAATATATATCACTAGATCATTTTCATGGCACCATTTGAATTTTTTTATGGAAGATCTTTTCGTTAAACCGTGTGTTGGATAGAGGTTGGGGAGGCCAGTGTTCTTGGCCCAAAGGTAGTGTAGAGCACAAAAGAGAAGGTTCATCTTGTGTGTGAGAGGATGACGGTGAATTAGTACTGGAAAATTTTGTATATCGGTTATAGGAGGATACCCTTGTAGTTTTAGGTTGGGGACCACATGTTCTTAAAGGTCTCCCCTCAGTGGGGACAGAGGAGGTTTGGTAGGGGTAAGATTTCTCCGACGTTCATCGGACTGTTCAAGGTGTTGGGACGAGTCGGTGAGTTGGCATATCATCTAGAGTTACCACCGTGGATTTAAATGATCCACAACATATTTCATGTATCTCATTTCTATCGATATAAACATGATGACTCCAACTTCCTCGACAAGGGAGAGTTGGATATCGAGGACGATGCGACATTTGTGGAGAGACCGGTGAGAATCTATGATATTAAGGGGAAGGTGCTTAGTATATGGACCATTACCATGGTTTGTGTGTTGTAGAGGCATAGTAGCCTCGAGGAGAGTACCTATTAATGGGTGGCAGTGATGCGTTCCCAATACCCAGATCCTTTCTGAGTTTTGATCTTGTGTTTTCATTGTTCCTTTCTTATGATGTAATGTTTGACCATGCTTAGTGTATGAAAAGTTGTTTCCATGTTCTCTATTTTGTGTGAAAAGTTGTGACTATGGTGAGGGGAGAAATTGATCCATAATCAAGATGAATTAATGTGGATTTGATTAAACCTGTGTGGGATAGTTCATGCCGCTAAAAGTGGATAACATATTGATAAGGAGGAAGGAGCTCCCGAACCCATGTGTTTGGATAGTGTCACCATTTTGTGTTTGTGTGGTTACATGAGGGAGAGGATCGGTAGTGTTTCTATAGTTTTTCAAGAGATTTATGTGAGATAGATTTACCTGGATGTTGAGATTTTTTCTAGATTTAGAATAACTCTATGGTGGTTTGTCCCTAATAGGTCTCTTACGAGGTGTTTGTTCAGACCCCTCCCTTTTCTTTAGGTTTAATATTTAATTATTGAGGGAGAGAATAGTTTGAGAGGTATCTGATGTAATGTTTTGAACCCTCCTAGTCCATTAATTTTCTAAATCCTAATGTTTGAGGAATCCTGGGGACCATCGGTGAATCATTGAGGAGTTTTCCAAATTTCAGGTTGAACGAACGATGGCACTGATCAACATCGGAGGAACCGATCAACATCGATGGAACTGATCAAAATTGGTGCCTGGGCGATAGTGCCAGGGTGTCGATCACTCAGCCATCAGTGAGTCATTTCCAGTTTCTCTAGGACTTTATAGTTTCACTCCTATAATGTCTCTTTTAAAGTGATTTAAGGTCGTTTTAAAGCCCATAAATGATATCTTAAATCCCCTAAGAGTAGGGAAATCCTTGACATACCAAAACATGTGGCCTTTTTATTAGTTTCACACCCTTTCTATGTTTCTAGTTATGCCCCTATCATGTGTTTTTCTTAGATTAAATGTAACTTATCTACTCACGACTAACCATTGGTCTATATCCACTATTTTTTAAGGGATTTATTAAATATCAATTAATTAATATGTGTGAAACTTCTAGGCCGCATGCTCAAGCCACGATTCGACTTTAATGTACTTCGAAATAGTCTGCCTAATTTTAGGAATTGACCACTTCTTAAGATGATATCCTCTCTTCCTACTTCCTTTTCATTTGTATCCAATGTTCTTGGTATAAGAATGAAATTCGACCTTTGATCATACAAGTAGGGTTTCTTCCTCCATCTCTATTTATAATTCATCATGCGGGGTGGGTATGATGATGTTCCCTCAGGACATAGATGAAAACAACCTTAGAAAATATAATGAATGGACTTTAAAGAATGATGGGGCAGGAAAGGTGATGATGTTGTTGTAATTAACCTTAGTTTTTTTTTTTGTGAATTTTATGGTCTCATGTCCATTGATAATTTTGGTTGTTGCTGGTCGTTTCATGCGCACTAATGAAGCTTTTTTTTCTAGATGATCTTGTGGTTGAATGACTGTAACATGGAAATTGATTAATCCTATAAATTAGGTTGATTAAATGGATGCTCGATGAATCATAACCCTTGTTTAATCACCCTATTTAACCGAATTGAAAGAAGGAACTTAATGAATGATGTCAACAAAATCTGAAAACTCCCTTGCTCTGTTCAAGTAATGTGTATGTTTGTTCTGTTTGATGCTTTTTGGGATGACGTGGATGGGAGTGGAATCTCTGGTTGAGAGGTTGATGGTTTTTGAATATGTGTCCATGTGGAGCTGGAGGTAAATGTTATGGACCCAGTATGTTGGGGCTTGGTTTTGTTCCAGTACTTCGAGGGATCTCACAGATCCCATTTTGATGTTGTCACTTACAAGAGAATTGGGAGTGAATGGTTAAATGCCTACTGGGCTATTTTCCTTCAGTTGTTGTTTTGACTTGTGCTTATGTATGTTAGTTGCATGATAGTGAAGGAATATATAAATGGAAGAATTTGAACATGATAACGAGAATGGGTACAATGGATAATTGTTTCTAGAAATGGGTTGTGCTCTGGTTGTGGTTGTTGTGTACTTGTGCATGTAGGGTAATAGCAGGAGTGGTTGTATGCAGGCTGGTTGTTGGTTTCGGGACCCTTAAGTTGAGATGAGTGATTTATTACCCATACGTATAAATTTAGTTCTTTTGTTTCTTATACGCACCCCACTCATTTTGATCACTTCGTACCGAACTCCCCCATTTCATGGGGGAGGGTGTTTTTCTCAACATTCCTATAACTGGATGGTTATTATCTCATTTATGCTCCCTCTTCCCTATACCCAAAGGCTCTTCTGGCAGGCTGTGACAGCTTAAGGTTCATTATATCCCAATAATATTTAGGTAGGGTGTGCTATGGTGGTTGGACCTTGTGTGTGTGAGAAGGTCGTTTCCCAAGTGTCTTTGGGATGAGGCCCAGGTGTCTTTGGGTCTGGCAGTGCCTGTTCGGGCCCAATTGTCTTCAAGCGTGGTGGTAGTTGTTGTGGCCCTGGTGTCTATGGGTGGGATGTGTGGTTGTGGTGGACTATGTTTTTTGCGGTAAGGATGAATTTACGGTTGGTATGGCCTATATGGTTCTTTTTGGGGGTGGTAGTGGGTGGATATTTTTCCTTGATAGGTGTTTTGGTTACTTCTTTTTTTTTCTCACTGGGCATTAGAATGTCTCTCCACTTGTGCACAAGAGATTTTCACTACGGAAAAAATGGGCATTTGCGACGGTTTATTTGCGACGGGGATAAATCTCGTCGCAAATAGTCCCGTTAGAAACTTATTTGCGACGGGGGAATTTACCCGTCGCAAATAAGTAGGTATTTGCGACGGGTTAGCTTTCCCCGTCGCAAAAGGACTGGCGCGCTTTGCGCGCCAAATCGCAGGAACGTTATTTGCGATGGGCGGTAATCGCCCGTCGCAAATAACCGGCGGCAGTAATAGCTATTTGCGACGGGAATATACCCTCGTCGCAAATAGTCCCGTCGTAAATAATCTAACCTATAAATACCCCCCCATCCATTTTTTTCATTCATTCTCAAATTCCATCTTCTCCTTCTCTCAAAACTCTATTTTTAGAGTTCAGCGTTTCTTAAGTTTACTTTTTTTTCGGAGTTGATATTGAAGTTTTCAACAACGCTCAGAGATCAACCTCAGATCAATTTTAAAGGTATTTATTTTTATTTTAAGTTAATATTTATTTTAAATTTTTTATTAGTTTCATTATTTTTAATTAGTTGTAATTTAATTATGTTTACATTGTTTTGTTACATAATAAATTTAAATTTTTAGTATTCATTGTTCATAGTTAATGTTAATTTGAAATAATTAGTAATAATTTCCAATAATTAAGAATAAATGCTAATAATTAGTAATAAATACCAATAATTAGGAATAATTAGTAATAATTACCAATAATTACCATTAATTAGTAATAATTAGTAATAATTACTAATAATTAGTAATAAATACTAATAATTAGTAATAATTACAAATATGATTTTTGTTACATTCTATTATGGTATAATTTTAAAATTTCGAATTCTTATATAATATGTATGTCATGTCTATGTCATGATTGAATCAGATGTATATTTTACTTTATTAAGTGTTTGAGATCAATCCTTCTTATGTTTCCATTTTCCTATGTTGTGAAAAAAATTATTACACGTGATATATATAACATGATATCATGTGTGGAGAATTTGTGGGAGATATTGAATATTTACAATGGACTATGTAGTTTCTTATATAGTGAAAAAATACATCATTTGATAATGAGCATGATATTTATTAGTTTATTATTTATTTAATGAAATATTTTTTTTAAGTCATGTAATTATAGAATAGTTATGCTAGAAAATAAAGAATTAGTGTCAAATACAATATGTATAGTATGTATTTATTATGAGCGCTGGGATCGTGAGTGCAGTTATGGGGAATGAGATTTTGTATTAGAGAATGGGTTAGATAACGTTAAATATTAATAAGTTTGTTGAGAATAAATTAAGGGTTAATCAGTAATGGTTGAAAATAATTTAAAATCTATAGATAACCCATTGGGATTGTATATTTAATATTGAGTTAATAAAACACTTTTTATAAGGGTATTAGGATAAGATAACTTTAGTGAAACCTAAGGGATATGTATAAGCTATAATACTTCGTATATCATAACATCCAATAGTTTTGGTTATATAGATTCTCTATAGTTATCCTGGAAATTACATCGAAATCAGGATACTACAAGTGGATGAAAGATTTTTTATATATGTACCTAATGGTATTTTCCCCAAAAAGGGTGGATTGGGTATTAACTCGACTATCACCAATGCATAAAATATAGTCCTAATTGCACATATGGTTTGATCCTCCTTGGGTAAATGCTTCAGATAATCATATTCTCTTTATGAACCATTATGATATACTTAAGTAATATGTTAACAAATTAGGATAAATAACCTAATAGTAAAATGATCATGGATAGCCAAGGATTAAACAATGAGAGTCATAGGTTGAAGTGAATGTATCATATGTTAAAAATTAAGTTTTCAAAGGGAAATAAATATTGATATTATTGATATCCAATTCATATTATATATATTATCATGACCATTTTTGTTTTTGTATTTGTTTGAAACAGGATCGTGAAGTTGAAGATGAGAAAGGTATGTTTCAATAAACCACTATGTCTTATAATAGAATAAGGTAGAATATCTAAATTGTTATTAATTTTAGTATATGGCTATTATAGTGTAAAATGAGAGCTTAATAGTCTTACCTAATCAAGTTTAATTATATTTTTATTGAATATCCTATCTATTTCCATTAGTTATTGATATTTATCAATGATATTCAGGTATGTTCTAAAAGTTATGTGGATAATGTGAGAAAACTAAGCATTATTCTTCACTAGTTATACTTTAAAGGTATGGAAACATATAATAAATGGTGTTAATAACCAGGAAAAATTATTGTATTATAAGGTTTTATTTTTAGTAATAACAATTAGAGAACACATGATTGAGGTAACAGTTACTATTAGTTTTCAATTTCTAATTAATGTGGAGTTAATATAAGGGTTTATTTATATTGAGAAAATTGAGATAGATAGTGTTGATAGCCTTATATTTGATTATTGATTTAATTAAAAAGTGATCCATGATATTTTTGGTGAATTACATTAAATATTTCGGATTATGATATATATTGACTAGTGTGTTACCTTATGAACTAGTGTTTAATAACATTTTATGGTTAAATATATAGTTAATTTTCGTAGGAATATATAACTTCGTTATGGTTTATTGACTTCGATATTCAATTGGTTTTAGGAATGATATGTTATAGATAATATATTATTAGGGTATATAGATACTTTTTTATTTGATTTTATTAATGGGTAATGTTGATTAAATAAAGATAGGTAATTTTGTATAACATAAGATAGTATGGTGGATTTCATATTAGAGGTTATACCATGAAAGATGAATATGTTAAGAATACCCTCGCCTTTATTCTTTAGTGATTTATAATTAAAATTAATAGGATGTAATTTATTTATGGGGTGGAGAATATAACACCCTGATATTTTAATATATTATTACCTTTAAATAATTCAATATGTTCGATATCTTTCTCCACAAGTGTCACTTAACTAAAATAAAAATGTGATATATTAGATAAAAATATCAATATCAAATGTGATCATTAATACATATAAATTAAATTAGAATGAATGAATAAGAGTAAACTCTTTATTAAATAGATGTATAAATAAAATAAATGTTAATTTTAATATGAATTATATTCAATTAATTTATCAAAAATGGCTAATACAATCATTTCTTGTTTAGAAATATACCTTTTTAAAAATTTCCTTTTTATGAGATTCAAATTTCAATTTCATGAAATTTATGATTAATGATAATAAAGTATGATTAAGGTTAATAACTAGTTAACATAAATCTAGTTGGTAAATGACATGAAATAAAAATAATAATAGTTAATATTTGAAAAAATTTATTTTCTAATACAAATATTTTTCAATTCTATGTTATAATTTTATCCAAAATTTGATTATATACATTACAGATTTCAATTAAAAAATATGTAAATAGTTTTTTTTATTTTAATAATAAAATTAACTTTAGAGGAAATTTTGGTACTTTATCCAAAAAAATATTGATTATTATTCAAAATGAGTAGTTTTTGTGAAAATATTAGTTTTTATGATTTGATCACTATTAAGTTTAGCTAGCATGTTTAAAAAACCTTTTAAGTAATAAGAAATGTATTTTAGGAATAAAATTATAAATTTTAATATATTCTTGGAGCCTATAAATTCAATGTCCAATATTTCTAGAACTAAATTAAAATATTTTTTTAATAAAAATTATTTTTGACCATTACATTAAATAAACTATTTTTAAGGTGATATTATGTTTTGGATTTCAATGAAATCCTCATACCAATTATTTTTTTTATAATAAACTAATTTATTTCCGAGAAATTGATAATTTTAATAACTATGTGTTACACAAAAATTTTACATTTAGAAACACGCTTTTTCTAAAAATAGTTTTTTATGTGTCATGTGTGATAATCTATAAAATAACTTCCCAAAAACATGGAGATTTTTATTTATAGATTTATTTATAATTTTAAAATTATATGGTCAAAATTTTTTAAATGGTTCATTATTAATTTTTTTATTATAATTAATTACTATGGTTAAATATTAATTACCATAGAAAAAGTAAACTTCGGTAAATGGTTAATTGTAAACAAATAAAACTCCAAAAATAGTCAAGTTTTTTCCCCAAATAAATTTTAAAGGTTAGTTTCTAACCACACTTGAATTATCATCCTAGTTTTTTATTTTCTGGATGCATTGACCTTGGAATAATAACATCACATTATTGAAAATGTTATAGAACCATCCAAAAGATCCCTTCTCTTCACTTATGAAATGGTAAAAATACCCCCACTTTAATACTCAACTATAATTAGGATAACTCCATAAAGCTATACCATTTTTGACTCCTTATATCATTATCAAATGAAAATTATCCTCCTCTCACATTATGTTATTCTATTACCTTTAATTTTAATAAGTATTCCAAGGAAAGATCAAGTATCCAACAAGAGAATTATCAACTACATAACTTTTATTCATAGTCTTACTCCTTAAAATTTATTCTAACCACACTAATATAATTACATTATTATAGTTTATATACTTAAATTTAATTATATTGATTCTATTATCATAATATATTGATCATTCTTATCTATAAATAAAAATGAAACCATCATTCTTGTGTACATGTAGACTACCACCTCCACGAAATGATGCTTTCTGTTTATCGTCATATCATTTCATAGCTAGTCATAAACATTATATTCATGATTAAATATTGTTTATATAACATAATTATGTTTTTGAAATTTCAAATTCTCATATACTATCATTCTGCCTATTCATGGAGAAATGGGACTGTTAATTGTGTGTGTGTGTGTGTGTGTGTATGAACTACAGCATCCACAAGCGATTAATTTCATTTTTCATCCCCACCCAACATTGATGGTTTGAAGAATTGTTTTAATTGGAATATATGATATATATTTGGAATATTTGGATATCTTTAAAAGTTCTACTAAAATTTTATAATTTTGTTCGGAGTGAGTATCTCAAGAGGGGGTGAATTGACTACCCAAAAAAATCTGTTAAAATAGATTTAAATAAAATCCCACAATAAAATAAAAAATAGCCCAATTAGTTAAAATAGTAGTTTGATATAAGTATTTTATTTTTAAAATAATTATCAAATATTTATTTGGTATTGATTAAAATAATATATATAAATTACTATAACATTTTAAATCAATTTACTAAATCAATATATTATGTAAACACTAATTAAAACTCACTATCAAAGTAGTGGTTTTGTAAATGGTTCAAAAAATATATTAGTTTGAAATAAACATAAATAAAGTATATCAAGACAGCCATTGAAATTTGAATAAAATGGGTTTAGTATCTAGAAAAGGCATAGCCCTCTCCACTTATAAATCACCTATTTCCAAACAGTTTATATAAAATAAACATTTGAACCACAACATAAATCAGGTTTCACAATAGTAGAACAAATCCCTAGGTCACATAGAAACTCTTCCACAGTTTTCTTGGGAGAATAAAAAAAATAGGTCAAAATGGGCCTTTACCATAACAAGTGGGAAAACTAATAAATAAATCATTGATAAGATATCTATTATCTTCCAGTTTAAAATAGGTGACAGTGTGTGTGAGAAACAGAGTAACACACACTACTTGTAATGTAAATATAAATTAACAAATAGGGAAATTAAGAATGTATAAATAATGATTTTACTTTGTATAATATTCTTTATGGATCATGAATCCTTGAAATTGATTTGTACTCAGGCTTAATTCATGTTTCTGAAAATATGTTGTACAAAATAGTGTTGTAAACTCATTGTTCTTTACTAGAGGAAGGCACTACTTATAAGTTGTGATTCATCTTCCTCATTCAATCATAGTCATGTAAAATTTATTAATGTTATTACAATAGGTCTCATCTTTCAATAATGTGAATAGATTTTTCTTTGGTTGTGGTCTGCATGCATGTATCCACTTCACTCTATTTCTCACGAGGGAGTCTCCTTCCACTTTTATCAAGAGAAGTAGTAAAGTGAATCATCCAGATCCTCTGTGTCCTCATACTACTTATTTCAAACTAAGTGTAATTCATTCTCTACAATATTTAATGAAAAATCATTAAAATAAGTTTCATCATTAAAATTGATAAACTATCCATTATAAATATTTAATTCAAAATATATTTAAACAATGGTGGTAAATCTTCTGAATTGTGACACTTCTAGGGGTGCCTTGATTTGGCAGTGACTCTTTAAAATGGTGAAACTTTCAAAGAGGATGACTTTTGACTAGTGATAAATTATTTAAATTTGTCATCCTTCGGGGGACTCATAATTTTGTAAAATTAAATTATGTTGGTGACTCTTGCTGATGGTGAGACATCCTAGTAATTAGCGGATTTTAGATCCTAGTAGTGAGTATTTCTTGATGGTGACTCATCTTTGGCAGTGAGACTTCTAGGAGGTGATACTTTCTAGGTGGTTAGGCTTTCTTGGTGGTTAGAATTTCCTATACATAACCTTATTTTCTTTAATATTTATTATAATTTAAAATTCTAATAAAAAAAATAAAGCTCATTATTATCATAATAAACATGATTTAGTGATCATTTGAATAAGGAGGTCAGCAATATCCATCTTTTTATGATAAAAAATAATGTAATTATATATATAGCATGAAAGGTAAATCATGACATATTAGACATATTGTATCAAAGATAAATAAAGGAACCAAGAATGAAATTGAAACACATTGTATCAAAGGGAAATGTTCACATAAAACCATTAGGTTTCATAGGAAAATAAAGAAAGTAAGATATCACATAGTATTAAAGGAATGTAGATTATATATATGGAAGTAAAGAAATTTTACTCTCAAATAAATTCCTTAATATAGTTCTCCCCCTTTTGGAATTATGAAAATTTACACATAAAAATAGGTAAAGTAAGTGAATATGAATAAAATAGGAGGAAGAGGATCAGTAGAACTAGATGTTATTGGAGTAATATTTCTAACTCTCTCAAGGAAGGAATCCATAAAAGTTATAAAGGTAGATTCCATCACATCCACAAAAGATCTTACAGAATCCAACTCATAGGGAATTATTTTATGCCCAATTTCCACTTCCGGAATATAGTGCATCATCTTCATTTGAATATATTGTATCACCAATTCAAACAAGTATCTTTCATCATATTCCCTCATCTTTGTAAGAATAGGTTCTTTAATCATCAAAAGGTTCCCAAAATCTAAAACCATATTTTCTATAAAATCATCCAAGTCACTATTGGTGCTTATATCTACTAGAACAGTAGGGAAAATAAGTTGTATAATAAGAGTAAATAAAAAAGCTGGTGTTGGAACTCCGTCATAATCAAACCTCTTTAACTCATTAGATTCATCAATCGGGTCAATCAACATTACCTCAAGATCTCTTTATTCTCAAATGGAAGGACTATCATTCTTTAGTCTGTTTTTAAGAAAAAAAACATCATTCCTTAGATATCAGGTCTATCTAACTACCATAAAGATTACTAAGAAACTCAACAACAAAAAATCACGACATCATTAGATACAACTGCAGCTTAAACAATAACATGAGGTGTCTTGGTAGAAGAATCCGCATATTTCAAGTGTACATCAACATTTTTTTCCAATAACATACATATATTACATATATTTATCAACTCTTTGATCATCCACTAACTACTCAACAGTAGTAACAACTTTCATCTGATCAATAAAATCTGAATCCAAAACCTTAAAATCATTATGAATAGATTCATTATCAATTACATCAACATGAGAAACCACTTGATGAATTCCATGAATTTGAGATTACTCCCCCCTCAATAGATTTATCTCCCTATTCTCTAGTAGGTAGATCCACTTCATCAATAAATTTAGGCTACTCCTCTGATCTAGAAAAAGAACTACAAGTATAAGTAAGAATATCTTGAGGAATCTCCACATCCCCTCTTCCAATTTTACCACTAGAACCATTAAATTCTAAACCTCTATCATCATGATTTCCATATTCACTTCCATCATTATTTTCAAATTCCTCTTCTACGTTTTTTCATTATCACCATTTTCTTTGGAAGATTTTAACTTTCTCTTAAATTGATCTTCATTAGATACTTCAGTTTCTTCTATGAAACTTCCTTCCTTTAAAAGATTCTCTCATTTAGGTAGAATTATAGGCAATCTATGATATCCATATGTGATAGTAGGAGATCTGGGAGGAAGTTCATGGTTACTTCCCTCATCAATAGAAAATTCCTTATCTTATTAATCACTACCAACATCATATTCTTCGATCCCATCAGAATCAAAGTAGTCATCGATTTCACCAGGTTCTAGAACATGGTCAACATGATATCTTGGTCTTGAAAGGTGGTATAAAGGCTTAAAATCATCATAAAACATTTCACTATTAGATACCCATTGTTCCTTGCATGTGTTAAAACTTATTTTCATCCTTTGGTAGATTGTTTTTGTGATGCATAATCCACCATAATATACAATAGACACTTCTTCCTCTGCAACTAAACCTTTTTATTTACGATTGGTAGAAATAATTTTGGGGAGATTAAATAATTGTACCTTGAATTTATCTCGATCATTTCTAACATATGGAGTATAATGTGTTTACACAGTTTTATATTTTTTCTATTTACATAAGACATAACGGGTAGACATCTTGAAACCTCATGGTATAAAAATCACACTTCTTTGGGCACAGCATGTGTTGTATAAATTTGAAAACTAACAGGCACTCACAATATAACTCTAATGAAATTGATCTTCCAACTACTCCATTTCCATCTAACTCGATAAGGGAATATTCCTAGCTAATGTTGTCACCATCATCCTATATGGTTACTTGATACTCTTTAGACACATCCTCATGTGGAACTTTAAGATATTCATCCCACTTACTTGAGTATAACATAAATTTGCATCCATTGATATGAGTTTTTATCCAGTCTATATCTTCTTAAATGGAAAACTAAAAAAACTTGTAAAACTCATATACTAATATAGGATAAAATGGTCTCTTATTTGAATAGAACCATCCAAAACATCCTTAGTTCTATATATCCTTGATCACTTACAACATAATTGAAAGAATACATTCATCTTGAACTTATTTTTTTGGCACAACCACTCTCTTGGAATGATCGGTATTTGATGACTTTAAATCATCAGGATGCATTGAATAAACCTTCTATTTATTTGATGTACACATCTTATTCAGAAAATACACTAAAGGATGATTCACTTTGTCCATAGTGGTTGGCTCGGTTGATTCGGGTGAATAGAAAGTCAAAAGAAAATAAAAAATTAGGAGGTAAATAGTTACAAAATATTTGGCATGAGGGATAGTGTGCATTTAAATTTTACAACAATTCAATTTATAGAATTTTGGATTTAGGGTCTCCAAAAATTTAAAAGCAAAATAATACTTAACAATAAAAATATCAAATAAAATTTAAACCAAAACATTGAAATTAAATAAACTACCCAAAAATGAAACTTTCAGTTTAAAACATAATAGCATAAAAATTTGAAAAATCATCAGAAGTATCAACGGTGAGACATTCACTACACTGAGATATTCACAATGGGGAGACATTCACAGTGGTGATACGTTCACAATGATGATACATTCATAATGGTGAGTCTTAGAATATGTAAACTATTAGGAAAGTCACTAGTTTCTTAGTGTAGTGAGAAACAATTTTTTTGCACTATCTACCACTGAAGATGAATACATAGTTATATGTATCTATTGTGCACAAATATTTCTAATGAAACATATATTACTAAACTATGGATGGAAATTATGACATGTCCCGATCAACTATGACAACACAAGTGTGATAAACATTTCTAAGAATCCAATATCACATTCTACAACAAAATATATTGATGTAAGACATCACTTTTTGAGAGATATTTATGAAAGGAGTGAAATCACTGTTGAATACATAGTTATGATACTTTGTTTATTTCAAATTTATTTAATTATTCTTCCATTTTCATTACCCAAAATTCATCATTAATTGTGTCATTAAAGTTATTTGGTACTAATTGAGACAATAAATCTTTATGTTTAATAAAATTTATTAGAGAACCTCTATTATGTATACCTTATCCAGGTCTCCAACTACATAATCTAAAGGGTGGGTCTTAAGGGTCCAAATAGTGCTAGAAAAAGTACGTTGGTTACTTTATGTTATTCTATAGGTTTAGGTTCCGGATGATCTGAAAATTACTTAGAACTAGTTGGTTTTTCATACTATTTCGGAAAATAATCAGAAGGTTTGGAATTTAAGTTTAAAAATATAAATCATCCTGAAGGTTTTATAAAGAGGTCTTTCGATCATGTGGATCTATCTCATCAAATTTGATATGAACATAATCTTCTATAATAATGGTTCTTTTATTTAAAACTCTATTGGATTTACTAGAGTTTTAATAACCTAGGAAAATTCCTTCATCACTTTTAAAGTAAAATTTGAGAATATTATCATTAGTGTTACGAAAAAATACATTGCGAACAAAAATTATAAAATAATTAACTTAGGATTCCTATTATTCCAAAACTAATAAGGGGTCTTCTTTAAGATAGGTCAAATTAAAAATCTATTAATTATATAGAAGGTTATATTCATAGACACTTCCCAAAATTAGATAGGTAATTAATGCTCATTTATCATAGTCCAGACTATTTTTCGTAGTGTTCTATTCCTTATTTCTAGAAATCAATTCTATTGGGGGTTCTAAGAGAAAATAAGTTATGATTATAGCCATTTTGTGTGAAATAGATTCCAAATATTGATTCTGAAACTCATGGCCATGGTCACTTATTAATTTATTAATCATAATTCCACATAAATTTTCTATAGTACTAGCATACATGGTGAAATAAGAACAGGCTTCACTTTTGTGAGCTAAAAATAATTTCCAAGTATACCTATAAGGTTCATCTACTAGTAAATAAACATAGTGATTCCCCTTTATACTTGAATAAATATATGGTCCAAATAAATTCATATGAACCAACTCAAGAGGATTAGCAGTTGAAACTTCTTTCTTTAATTTAAAATAAATCTTGTGAAGTATCCCTTTTGACAGGGGTTACAGAATTTTTCATTTGGTAACTATAATTTGGGTAAATCCTTGAAAACCACTTTCCCAGTAAGCTTTCTAAGTGATTTAATACTATAGTGGTCTAGTATCTTATTCTAAATCCAAGATTCTTTATTAAAATCACTCAAGCAGGAAATATTTTGGGAAATTAAATAATTAATAAGAACGACATAATATTTTTATTCCATAATGATGTAATTAACAAAATAATCTTTAAAATAAAAAAATAGATGAATTATTTTTAGATTTAACATGGAAACCATCATCACATAATTCTGAAATTATAATCAAGTTATACTTAAAACCATTAAAAAATAGTTCTTTGTAACTTAAAATAGAATTAATGTTACCAATTTGACCAAGGATGATGATTTTCCTATTAGAATAAAACCAAAGGTGACATGGCCACCACCAACCTTTATTTAGTTCATGAAACTTGAGTAGTCTCGTCTCATGTGCCTTTAAAAAACCATTGTCTAAGTACCATAGAATTTTTATATGGTCTTCAAGAAGTTTTCTTACAAAAAAATATAAAATAAATGACTTTCATACCCAGATTTTCTTAGGTCCCAATGTGTTAGTAATCAAGGATTTATGCACCCATGTTTGATTAAATGATCTCTTATAATAAGACTCTACAATTTTTAAAATAATTTTTTTTTTGGTCCTTTAGAGAAATAACATGATGTAGAGCTATTATATCTAGAGTTTTGAAGAAAAGTGCTCTTAATTATTCTTTTCTGTCTAGGTTGACACCCTATACCTATAACATATCCTAGAAAAACGTTTTTCCCTATAATATGAGTAAGAGATACTATACCAATGGTAAAAAATTTTAAATACTTCTTCAACTGATCATTTGACAATTTAAGTTCAGTATTATCTTTTAACAACTAAGCATTTTTCTCTTTTTTAATAGATAAATCAGATTTAATATTAGCAGATAAAACATGTTATCTTTTTAGAACATTATATTTATCCTAATTTTTTTTAAAGTATACTCTAGTATTATTCAACATTAAAACATATATTCTTGATCCATATAATCATTATTATGTTCATTCTAATAATAATCATAATTAAGAACGAGTAAAATAGTAAAATTAGTAGGTGCCTGAGAGACATTAGTCATGAAACACATGTTTTCTCGATCTAAATTTTCATCATGAGGAACATTAGAATCACTAAATCTGGCTTCATAAGCACTCCATGCTACCTTCATAACTTTCATAAACCTTCAGTCCTTGTCATCATATTTCTCCTTATATTTAAATTTTGGAAATTTTTCCTCAACATTTCCTTTTCTTTTCCATTCATAAGAGTTAATTTCATTATCATTCTTTTTCCAATCCAGTTTGTAGTTTCCTTTAGTGTGATAAGATCCTTGGTAATTTGTATTTTTAAAAAACCTATTCTTTCAATAAAACTTCTTAAATATCGTAGATATATGGGCTATCTCCTCATCCATGTCCGGTGGTGATTCACTATCAATATAACTTTCAAATTTTATATTTTGTTTTTCTTTTTTTGGATTTATTAGAATTTAAAGATACTAATTTTCCATTTATCTAATAATATTCCTATCTGTAAACATTCTGTTATTCTTTATACATCATCAGTTTCCTAATGATATATTTGACTAGAAGTTTATTGATGTCACATGACTCTATAATTGAAACAGATGTGCCTCTCCATCTTTCTGGAAGCTATCTTAGTAGTCTCATAATCTATTCATTCTTAGACACTGGATTTCCCAGAGAGATCATGGTGTTTAGAATTTAATTAAACTTAAGAAACATGCCATAAATTAATTCATTATTATTTATTCTAAAATTATCATACAGGATAGTATATGTATTTAATCTCATCCTCTAAATATTAGTTGTTCCCTCGTGTGAAATAGCTAGTGTATCCAAAATTTTAAAGGTAGTTTTTCAATAAGAAATGATATTTAAATTCCTCTTCTCCTAAAGCACAATATATGGAATTTATTAATTTTAAATTATTATTAAAATCATTATTAGTAGCTTCACCCAATGTGACTATAAAAGTTTCATGAAATTCATATATATCCTCTATAGTAGTACAAATCTCAAAAATAATAATTTATTTATGCATTATCATTTTGACCTTCCACTATGCATAATTATTACCATTGAAAAAAAAGCGGTATGTAAGTATAAGAAATTTTATTTCTATTATCCATTTAAAAAATTAAATTTATAACTAACATAAATATAAGATCATTAAAGCATAACTAAAATCACAGTTGAAAAAGTTTCTAAATCATTGATACCAAATCCTAACACCTATGAGACCAAAGGTTGGATGGATTTAGTTTTTAAAGTTGGGATGCATTGAGTACCTAATAAAAATTTATGTTAAAATGGATTTTAATAAAATCCCCCAATTAAATAAAAATAATCTAGTTAGTTAAAACATTTGTTTTATATAAGTATTGTATTTTTAAAAGACTTCTCAACGATTGATTAGGTCTAAATTAACAATATTTATATAACATTTATTTAACCATTTAAATCAATTAAATAAATATATAATTCATATAAACACTAATAAAAACTAAATTTCAAAGTAGTGGTTTTGTTTATGGTTCAAAATAATCTCAGTTTAAATCTAATAGAAATAATCAAAAAAAACACACAGTGTAATTTCAATAAAAAAGGATCAGTATAAATATGAGACTTATTTCTCTCCACATTAAAATCAGATAATTAAATGTAGTTTAAATAAAATAAAAAATTGATCCACAACCTGGATCGAGTGTCACAATGGTATAACAATTTCCCAAGACAAATAGGACCACTTCCACTATTTTTATGGGAGAATAAAAACAACTCGTCGCTACTGGAACTCTACCACAGCATGTGGGAAAAAACATAAACAAAGTGATGAGAAGATATATAATATCTTCTAGTTTAAATTATGAGCTAGTATATGTAATAAATAGAGTAACACACATTATTCATAATGTGAATATAAATAAACAAAGGGAGAAAGTAAGAATGTAGAAATAATAATGTTCTAATATCTGATAGGCTATATAGCTCATCACTCCTTGAAAGTGATTTTTACTGAGGCTCATGTCCTAGTTCTGAAAATTTCCTATAGAATAGAGTGTCGTAAAATCTTTGTTCCTGACTATAGGAAAGAATTTACTATATGTTTTTCTTATGCTTCCTCAATCGATCATAGTTGTGTAACCTTTCTTCAAGATCATGAAATAAGACCCATATCCCATGCACATGAATATGTTCTTGTGTTTTTTAGGTATACATGCATGTATCCACTTTACCCACTTTCACGCGAGGGAGTATTATTCCACATATATCAATAGTAGTAACAAATAAAATCAGTCGGATCCTCCACATTCTCATACTACATGTCTGGAACTAAGTTTAATTCATTCTCCACAATATTTAATGCACAATAATTAATATAATTTTCTACATAAAAATTGATAAAATAGCCATTAGAAGAATATAATTAAAAATAAATTGAAATTGAATTGGTGATTCTTCTGAACAATGACACTTCTGGTGGGGTCATGATCTAGTAGTGACTCTTTGGACTGGTTACACTTTTGGGTGAGATGTCTTTTGAGTAATGAAAACTTATGGTTGTGATTCATGATTTAGGTGACTCATAAATTATTAAAATTATGTTTTGGTGGTTAATCATTATGATGGTGATTCATCCCAATACATAAAGGGTTTTAGATTCTAGTGGTGATTCTTTCTTGATAATGACTCATCATTGGCAGTGAGAATTCTTGTTGGTGAGACTGACATGGTGGTGAGACTTGCTTGGTTGTGATACTTTCCTAGACCTAACCATATTTTTTAAAATTTTCTTATCATGTAAAATGATAATATAAAATATAATAAACATTATTATCATAATAAACATTATTTTTTGGTCATTAAAATAAGGAGTTCATCATTTGATAACATATTATTATTTATTCAAATATTATATCACCCTCTTGTTTTGGTCAGTTTTACTTACTATGTGAATTATGTGGTAATGTTTAGGAAATGAAATATTAAGGAATGAAATATAAAAGTAATAATTTATTTTATTTTATTTTATTTTTTTATTTTAATATTAATATTTAAACACCTTATTAATGTATCATCTTCGTTCACAAAAAATTATCAAAACAAGCATGCCAACGATTTCATCTTCATGAGACATAATTAAAAAAATCATGGAATGAAATTGGAAAATTATAAACCATTTTGTAATATATATTAAATTAAATTAAAATAAAATACAAATTATTAACTTCAAACCACTAAGTGAGAATCGGTCTCATCTTAAAAAAAATTGTATGAAATAAACAACAAAAAGTTATATGACGTGAGGATGAAAGTAAAATATATTTGGTTGATATGTTTATAATATATGGTTATAACATAATTATTAAATGGGTGTTATTTTTATATTATGTTTATAATAAAATTAATTAAGATAGTTATGTTCATTTTACATGATTTTAAATCATGGTTGAGTAAGTAGGAATACAGGGTAAGGGCTTTCGCCTCAAATTCCTCTCTTTGAGACATGTTTGGTAACATGAACCCAATTTCATTTTCATGGTTTATATACTATATATTTGAGATAATATATCATGAATTGTATTTTAATCATGGAATTTCATTCAAAATTATAATTCTCCAATTTCAAGGGGTTTCTATTGAAATTTTACTCAAGATTCACTCGTCTTCTTGGTCTAAATTCTGATTCTTTGAGACATGTTACATATTATGAACCATGTTTTCTTTGTATGGTGTTAAATTAATTTTTTACCCCTTAAATGTTATATATTTAATTCCCTTGTAATTTTTGGTATAAAATTATAATAATAATATTCTTTTCTTCACATTTCTTTTAAATCATTTGTTAAACAAGTTGTAAGAGTTTTGGTACTCAATTTTCATTCATTGATTTATGATCGTTCTCTTGAACCTATAGATGTTGGTTATATTCTAATCTTGGATGAATTATATGGTATTCTCTGACTAGTTTAGATGGATTTTCATTCTTAACACAAAACTACCTACTAAATATTTCTAATATTATGAATTATGCTGCTCATAATAGAAATTTATAGCCCAAATTTCATTTCTTTGAGTTAGAATATTTTAACTTGACCATTTTTTCATTTCCTTTGATTCTAAAATAACATGGTTTATCTTCCTTTGATTGAAGTTTTTTCACCTATATTATATATGTTTATTTATTGGGAAATTATTGACCTAATTGTACAATAATACTCCATGTGATTTTAGCATGAGGTATGATTACATAGAACGTTATTCCGTTTATTTATCGGGATAATATTAAAAATATATATATTATAATTCAATTGTGTATGATGATTGAAAATCTGACTATGTATGTTTTAATAATCTACCTTCTCTCTCTATATGGGTAATTATAATTTTATCTATTTATTTGAAATGGGGAAAAGAATTAGCATCATGTCTGTTGTTATTAAAATATGGATGTGTGTTATAAATATTGATTATCTATTTTTTTTCACATAATTAATGAATTAGAATAAAATAAGTAGTAATAGGGTCCTGTAATTATATATCACATTGATACATCTATAGGTCTCATCAAAAAAACAACTTTGGGAATTTTGGTGCATGCCTTTCAAGAACAATATATTTTCTTTGATGATAAGATCAGGATATCTAAGGTCATGATGTCTTGGATTTTGGAATAGAATTAACTATTCAGATTTATGCATTTCATTTATAAGGTACAAGTTATCAATATCTATGTGATCAGTCTATTTATATTATTTTCCAAGTGTGAATTATGATTTTAGTTTCATTATATTATGTCATTGTTTTTTAGCTAATCATTCCAAAATATTTATTCCTTGATTACATGAGTTGTGTGTTTTACCTTACTGAGTATTTTAGATCTCCCATTATTATGTTTCCATTTCACTTGGTTAGGAAAACATTTATTAAAAAATATATTTCTAATAGTATACCCTATGTGAATAATTTTTGGGAGATGTTGAAAACATACAATTGATCTAATAGATTCTTATATAGTAGAAAAAATATGCATCAATTGAGAAATGACATCGGCTTTGTTATTTTATTATTCCTCCATAATTCACTAAATATATAAGCCTAAATGGTCTTGGAAATATATTCAATTAAATATTATCATTAATTCACACAATTATAGGATAATTATGTCCGAGATTATTCAATTGGGATCGAATCTAATATTTAAATTATGTTTTTATGAGCATCGGTTTTTTGAACGTGGGTTTCGGGCATCACCTTTGGCCTCTTCTATAGTTGGTTCCCATGAGACCTAGGAAATTTAATTGAATAACTACCTATATCTCTATAGTTTATGTACTGGATATCAGTGGATTATTTTTTTCCATTACATCCATGATCTATATTTCCTTTATCTCTACACTTATAAAAAATCTCCCTTTATCATTAATAATTTACTAAGTTGTTTCATTCCTTGATTTTCATATTATGGAAATCTCAACATTACTTTCTTCTAATTTTATGCATTTAATATTCCTTAGTTCTCATCCAACATATTATTTTTTATTTTCCTTAAAGATATATGACATTGAAAATTATTTCACTGTCTTTATAGAACATGATAGTATATCATCATATATGAAAATTTTTAAGTTTCCAATAACCATATAATATTCATCTAAATCCCATCAATAAAATTTTAAATATATATTTTAAATTACTTATATTTTCGGTTACATGCACTCATAATCTTGGGAATCTAACCTTCTATTCAGTAACACTTTCCTATTCCTTCTATTTTAGTTTCTAAAACTTCCCCTCTATTTCATATAATTACTTTAGAGATAAATATTTCATCAAGAATATGAAAATTAAATTTAAATAATCAATACATTATATTACATCATATCTGTTAGTATTATGGATTAATTACCATTATTGATAAGCATCTCCCTTTAAAAAATATATTTTCAAAATAACCTTTTCCCTTTCATTACTTCCCAAATATAGGAATATATTTTCATAGTAAATGATATATTTCTCACCTCCCAGTGGATTGGTAGTTCCATTAATTTTTTGGGTCTTCTATAACATAAATTTTTCAAACATAGGTGCAAATTTCCATGTAGAAATAAGTTTCTAAATATAGGAAAGGTTATTTATAATAACCTCGGTTTGTTTCCCTAAAATTTCCATGATTTTCTTTGATCCAACACCCTCTGTATTTACTTTATCATAAGGTTAATCCCAAAAACTGATAATGAATTTTGATTCAATTTCCATTTCTTCCACTAGAATACATATCAAAACAATGATACACACATAATTAGATTATAAAATCAAGAATATTCATCCATAGTATAAAACTCACTAAAATTTATTAAACATTTTAGGATTTTATCTTAATTATCATAATAGATATGTTATTTAAGATTTTAGTTCCCAAGGTTCCTACCAAACTTACTAGGATATAAACTATAACAGCCCTGGCTCTAGTAACCCATATATGGTGTACAGTTAACTACATTAGTATGTTATACGTTGTATCTTGACATAGAGGATCAATCAATTTATTAGTATTACCAACTGCTTATAGGATTTCCATAATACACTGGAGAAGTAAAAAAGAGCATGAAAAACATTATAGCTTCCTTATAGATCATTAAAATGCTCATTATTCATGTCATGTGGATAGGAAGGTTTCTTTTACAAATGAAGTGAGTGGAAACCATGTAGATACATGAAACTTCATTATATAATATATTTATTACTTAATTAAAGTAGCTCAAAATTATAATTTATTAAAATATAAGGTTTAAAGGGTATAAATAAAACCAACCAATTATATCTAGGAATTTTTTTTTATCCTGAATATTTATCCCTTTATTTTAACCCTTTTAACTCGTTTTTTTCTTAACTGATGTGATAAATATTTACCATGGTTACAATTTGTTAAGACAAAAAATTAAGTTGACCATATTATGTAATATTAATTATATCTATTCCAAATATGTATTTAATTTTTCAATATTCAATTTCAAAAAAAAAATTGAATTTAATATAATTTTAAAAAATACAAAGAAAATATTTTTTAGAAAAAGGCATGTGTTAAGAATAAAAATAATTTTATAGATAAAAAAAGAATAAATATGATTATAATGGACTTTTTTATATTATTTTAAATAATTATGTACATATTTTACTTTGAAAACAAACCAAAACTAAAAGTAACCATGTGAATACATGATTAAGAGAGAAGAACCCAAAATATTTTTTAGTTAAATATAAACATTACATAGATTTCCAAAATTTTAAAATATATTTTTACGTTAAAAACTATTTTTTAGGAACCTTATAATAATAACAAAATATATATTTATTATATTAACAAATTTCATAAGCATGCAAGTCAAAATAGTTTCATAAAAGTGATAGTATTTTTGAAATCTGTATTTTTTTACTATTCACCAAAAATCAACTGATTTTGAATAATCTAAAAATGCCACCCTAAACTAATTTTATCTTTAAAATTTAAAAAATAAAATAATATCATGAAATTAAAATTGAAAACATAGTTTATTGAGGTTTTAATACTATTCATTAATAATTTTATGGGTTTTTTGCTCTATTTGTTTAGAATGAAATATTTACTTATTATAATTGCAGCTCATGTGTTACAATATGTCATCACTAAAGCAATCCTTAAGGAAAATTTTGATTCATTGAGGTTTATCATGAATTTCCATCCCCTAAAAAATTATTAAGAACCATTAGGAGGTCTTATAATGACTCTTGGATTATGTTATCAAATGGGGAGAAGTAAGTGCAAAAATATTTTTCATGAAATCTTGATTTTCAAGTTGATATCAATTAATTTCTATTCATGCACTTTAGTGGTTATTTTTATTGTTAAAATGGGGAGTCTTTTATAATGGTTATTGAATTTTTTGAGGGTGTAGAATCATATCAATTGGAAAAAATTGTCTTTAACGGAGATATGGAGTTCTCTAAAAACATTACTATAATATGTGGTGTAGTTTCAAGATGTTTATATTTTTAGAAAAAGATGTGATTTTTTGTCTATTGAATGATAAATTAAGATTTTAAGATAATATTGTGGAATATTTTCATAGTATTAAATTAATCCAAAGGTTTTATTGAAGTTCCCCTAGAATTTGTGAAAAAGTTATCTTTTTTCTCAACCCTACATGAGAAACATATGTAACAATTTTTATGTTGGTATTTAAGTTAGAGAATCATGTTTATGATTGAGATTATTTTCTACAACATTTTATATATGTTTTAGAGTGTATGGGATTTTTTTAATTCATATTTGACAATTCAATTGTTGAATAAAGTTGATATTCTTAGAGGATTATTATGGAGTCATCGCAGTTATGAGATTCTTTAGAGTGGTGTTTCTAAGGTGATTAGGAGTGATTGAGAATCCCCAGAGAATATTTTAAAGTATAGAAAATATGTAATTATGGATAATTATAAATTTTGGATCAAAATATGGGGATGGCCAAGTATGTGAATCCTCACATTATTAGATTTGACATATGCATATCTATGTAAGGTAATTCCTAAAATAATCCTCTATGTAAAAGGATTTCATGTAATAATATCAAAAATGTAAGTGTACTAAGTATTTATATATTAATATAATGGGATTAAAAATTATAATTACACTTAATGGTGATCACATAAATTGATCCATGCATTGAATTAAAAAATTAATATTCTAAAGAAATATAAATTTAGTTAATGATGCTTGTTGAGTACTTATTTGATTAAAAAATTATGATTATTCAAATGAATTATGATTAAGGATGAGATATTAGATCATGATGAAGATATTATAAACTTAATTAGGATATATTCATCCCAAAATTCATTATTCTACTTTGTAATGTGTTTCATGAAAAATTCACAGACATAATGGGAAAATTTTGAATTATTTTAAAAGCTAAAGATTTCATATATATTAAATGTGAAATATTAGAATATTGTATGAAGTTTTAATTGAAAAGTATTCATGAGATTTTGAATCATTTTTATGTATTTGTTTGAATAATATCTGAAAGTAATATATATATATATATATATGTGAAAATAAAATACCATAAATATTTGAAATGATATTTTTAGGGTATTTTATTTTTATCTGTAAACAATTGATGCGAAATATTTTTATTAATAATTATGGAGAATAAATTGACACTAAGAAACTATGAAAATAAATTTTCATGAAGGTATATAAAACTACAGTAGATTGAACTGTATGAAATAAATTATCTTTTGAAGGGGTGAGGTAAGTCATTTTGACTACTACTAATTCATGTGTTTTCTACTGAGGAGGATAATATATTTCTATGGATGAATACTCTATTTTTTGACTTTATCATCATAAAGAGTTCATGATTATAAGTTTTATCTACTCTTATATCACATTAATTGTTGTAGTTGTAAAGGAATTTATACAAAATATTTTTTTTAAACACCATAAGTGCATAGAATATCTAATTCCTTATAGAACCATGAAGGAATATTATAAGAACATGTAGTTCTTATCTAAACAATGATAAGTTTTAAATAGTGTGAAGTGGATAAAACCTAACAATATAGAAAAAAATTTAATAACTTATCTAAGACTAAATTCCAATTGTGTTGATTTATTAATCACTATAATTATATAGTGGTAATAAAATTAATGAATTAACCAAAGGATGATCAATGTAACACCACACAAACTTTTGGGTCTTTGAATTTTATAGTAATTTTCAATTTTTATATGGGGAATGGTTTCATTTTGGGAACTAAGATTCAGATTAAGATTCTAAGTGTTTTTATGTCCTCAAATATTGTTTTTTGATGTGGTTTGAGGCTTAGTGAATGCCTCCGGTTTTCGAACATATGTCAGAGTACTAGTCAAGATACTAAAAACTAAAACAATAGGCCTTTCACAATGTTATGGTATATTCAGTATATCAATATATTTCATAGGGGTTTTATCCATTAATTTTGTTTATGTAGTTCCATCATCACCATGAAATAGTATTTATGTCATGAATGTGGTTGGTCGATTGATATCACCTCTTCTTTGAGGAATTTTCAATGTGAACCAGTTGTTCTTATCATGAATATATCCGAAAATAAAGAATCCATATAGTAGACCCCGTATTCACATTGTTAATGGCACATTACTAGATCTTTTACATAGGGTAATTTCCATATTTTCTTATTCCTGAAATTTTAGAATTTTCAATGTTGGGGGCGATAAGAGTGGCCATTTTTAGTCATCTCTCTCCATCCATTTCTTCCCCATAAACTCTCCTTAATAGGTGATGGTCCATGGTTTTTCTTTCAAAGGATATAATTTTTGTCCATTCCATTTTATCCATTATTTGGTTTTCCATTTATAATGGTCTACTTTTGTAAGATTTTTGTTAGGTTTTATTGATGATTTTTATAGGATCATTGGGGAAATCCATTGACTTGTTAGGGATTTTTTTGTGTAGTGGCTATAGGATGTTCTAGAGAGGTGAAAACATTTCTTATTTTTCTGTTTCATTCAAGGTAAGACACTTCACTATTTTATTTAGGGTATTTAATTAAATTAGATTAAAATTTTGATTTACCATGTGTTTTTTGTTATGGATTATTCTTTTTATTCTATCAGGGGTCTTCTAAGGACCATATGTGGTTTGGTTACAGTTTTGGTGCGACAACGATGCTCGGTGAATTTTTTTTTGTTGTGAATATTTGGATTAATCGTTATAATTAATCATAATTGATTATAATTAATTATTTAGGTTATATTACATGATATGGAATCTCATGTGGTGCTACAATATTGTACATGGAATATACGGGCATGGCCAAGGCTCTGTAGAACTTGGCTTGAGTGGTAACTTATTAATGGAGGTTAAAGTACCTATTAATAAAACTTCATAAATTTATATATGAATGGGTGTATAAGAATGCATAAAAACATGGGTTTGGGTAGAAGTAATTCCTCTTAAGAGGGACCTTAGGTGAGGGGACAGGGTGGAATTGAGCCTCCTATGATGAGACCAAGTCCTCTTTAGAACCTTGAGTAATTTAGTGTCACTTGACAACTATGTTGCAATGGAGAAAAGAATCCAATTATATTAAAGTAATTTTTTAGTATGTATCAATGTATAAATTAAAATTTAGGATATCCAAGTTTTGGTTCCTTGGGCTAGAGGTTCATAAAAAAGGTAATGGGGATGAGTTATAATGGGCGAGATAGTTTGACATATCACTAGTGACTAAAAACTCCCTCTTGTGGATGAGGAAGTGTATTTTTGTGTGAGGGAAGAAAGATGATTCCTCAAGGACATGATATGTGTGGTGGAGATGGGTTTTCCATTAGTAAAGGTATGATATATCTATCTTATAATATATTAGATGATACCTAACAAAGGGTCATGTAATATTGTTTAGAACTTGGATTTGTAATTCCAAGGTTGTTTGGTCAGGAATTGGGCCATGTTTGTTGATTCTAGGGTATGGTAGAATTTCATGGACAGGTATAGTCCAAGTTTATAAGGATAAAAAGAAATGATTGTTCTTTTGTGGTTAGGTCAAAAATTTATGTCTAGGTTGGGTTGATTCTTCAACAAATTTTTTCAATGATAGGCTATGGGTGCGGGATGGTATAGATAATAATAGACTGTAATGTGTATGGGAGTCTACTAGAAAGTACAAAATGTGTGGAGATAAGTTTTTAAGGTGACATGATAGGTCTCAAGTGACAAATAAACTAGGATCCATAGGTGATCTATGTGATGCGATTTTTTTTCTTTACTTATGTTGTATGTGTGCTCTTGTGATAGGAAATGGACCTGGTGGGGGAGAAGGATCCTGAGGTTTGGCCATACGATGACTGTGATGGATAGCTATAAAACTAAAAGAGGGAGTCCTTGTATAAAAATTGGTACTCTTCCTTGTGTAGTCTTGGTTTTTAGTAGAGGAACTTTCATTTGGTTGGGTTGGATCATGATAGGGGACCACCTCGAGTGAGAGTGTTTGTATTGTGACAACAGATGTTGGTGATGGACCCTACCTTAAGTGATAAGGTAGTGGGTTGAGATATGGAAATATGATTGTTCCCTTTTCCTTTCGGTAGTGATTCAAGGTTTGGATGAATCCAACCATTATTCTTAAATTATGTGTTAGACATAGACTATGATAGAATGAGGCAACTATTGGATACCCTTATGGTTCCGATTAGGTTTTCTCAGGCACTGTGGTAACGTGGTTAGAACATGGTGGCCTAACCATCATGTATACCTCATTGGGGGTCACGATAGACCAGTAATAACATGAAAACATAACAATCCTGTTATTTATTTTATTTCGTATCCCCATGAGTGTGCACATATATTAAATTGTATATTAGATGTTCTTGGTGAGTCCCTACTGAGAAATATACTCATAATTTGTACAGGTACTCTAGATTTTTTTCAAACCATATGTCCTCTTTCAGGTAAGATCACAGGTCGTGAAGTGGATCAATATGTGTCATCTTGATGGGTACTTTAGATTGGGTTAAGCCCCAGTGATGGTAGTGGGTTTGGTGTGTGTATTTTGTTCTTTTGTTAGTTTTTCATTTTAGATCAGCCAAGTTGTGAATTATTTCCTATTTAGTATGACTACATCATTAACGATATTGGTTGGGTTTATTATTTCAACATACACTAGTTAGTAAATTTATTGGTTATTTAAAAATATTTTCCTTAATGTTATTGAGGTCATAGTCTACATAAATTATGTTTATGCCCTCACCACTAGTTGATATCCTCTAGAATATGGTAAGGAGTGATTGAGGCCATGTGTTGACTATGGACTGGGAACTATCGAGTTTCCTAGGGGAGGGAAATTACAATATGGTATCAGATCAATTTTTGGTATTACTATTTTTAGAGATGGTAGAAAATTGGTATAGAAATGCATAAAAACATGGGATGAACCACATATGATTGCATCATGAACACCTTTCCACTACAAAGTCTTTATTACCAGGGGTTAGAGATTTATATTTTTGTTTTCTATGTAATAATATTGATATTTATTTAAATATGATGTGTGTATTTGAGATCGTTATTGTGGTTTTTATATTATAAGTGGAGGAGTGGGTTTTTATATATACATCATGATGGTCATGAAGGGTCCTCATGACATATGTTTCCTTATGTGTGATTGATATTACTACTAAGAGTTTTATGTTTATATAGTGTAAAAAACTTATATAATGATTTTCTTTATAACATTTTCATAGAATTATACATATTCGGACCATGATTTTCGCTAATTTATGATTTCATGATGACATGACATGTATATCCTATGGTGAGATATTATCTGGTGGCATGAACATATTCATTTTTCGAAGGGATGTGTAGAGAGACTTAGTAGGTCGGTGTAGGAATTATGTGCCTTAGTAAAGGAACACTGGTGAGTTTATTTTTGGAATTGGATGTATGAGATATGATCCAATGATAGGTATGGTTTTTCTTAATGATATAATTTCAGTAACCTAATGTACTAATAACAATCTATATAATGTTTTCTGACATATATTCATTGTGTAACATTACTTAATTCAACTTATTGGTTGAGGAAAGGCATGGGAAATTACTAGGACCTTTGGGATATGAAGCACATAGTGAATTTCTAGTATTGAGGATGGGATTATATGGAAGAATATATTATATGTGTTTCTATTTTGGTTCAGTATACACCTTTGGATGGCATTCTGGGAGCATGGGTAGACACTCATTTCTTAATAATGATGCCCATGTGGGAGGTCATCATGTGGTTATCCTTTTAAAGAGAGAGATTCCTTTTGTTCTGGATTTAGTAGACCGACATAGGGAGAATAGTTAGTAAGTTAGGCATGCCATCCTTAGTTTGATGAGGGGTAAATCACAGTTTTTTTAGTTGGGTTATGCGATCAGGTTGTAAGAGAGAATGCAATAATTGGTTTTGGGTGAGACCGAGTAGGATCAAGAAAGAGTGGGAGGGATCTTAATGGATCAATCTACCTTGAGGATGAGAGTAAGTGTTACTCTACATCTTTAAAAAAGTCACAGTGTGTGAGGGATAGTGTGTGCAAGGTATGTGAAATGATCAGTTAAGTTACAAGTTGATGAAAGAGTTTTGTGTGGGTCCATATAGAATGGTTTGGGTCTTTGAGAAACCTGAGTAATATTGAAGCGGTAGTTTGGTGGTGAGATGTGTGAAGGAATGATGGAATGGGGTGTTGGTCTATAGAAGGGGTGTTATTTGGTAAGAATACTAATGGTACCTATTAGGGTTAGTGATCGGGGATTGATATGAAAGAATGTATATATTGAGGGGTGTACCATTGGATGTCAGAGGTTGTGACACTCATTTTAGATGAATTCTGGAGGCATTAAAGATATTTTTTCTAGTGTTATAGGGATGGGAGTTGTTTGTTTTTTGTATTAAAACTCAAGTATGATCAAGGAGGTCATTCCTAGCTATTATGCACAGTAATAGATGGAGTGGGGGTAATGAAGATTTTTTTTTGGGTTCCTTGTAGTAATAACAATGATACTCTAATGGTATAAAACATCATACTATTCATGAGAGTATGGACCACATGATGGATGGTTTGTGGAGGTTATGAGATTGTTCGGTGGTCGATTTAGGTGATATCAAAATTTTCGTGTACATATGTATTTTATTTTTTATAGTTCTGTGGTATATATCAAATTCAATATTTGGATTCAGTGACATGTAGAGTCATGAATTGGAATTAATCTCAAGGAGGTTTCATTATGATCCAAGGATGGGACAGATTGGACATATTCCAATTCTCAAAGTGAGATAATGATTAACAGCGTAGTTGGTTGGTGATTCAACCACGAAATTGTATTAGGAGTAGGGATCAGACATTAATATGGGTGTTTTTAAAATATAAGTATTCCTTCAGGAGTTATAGAATCATGATCAGAAATTGATATAACATTTCTTTAGGAGAAATCAAGATTTTTTGGAATATTTATCCAGTAGAGGTCCTCCTAGTTTTTTTCTATGGAATGAAATGTGGGGAGGTGGAAACTAAAATAGTAGTGTTGTTCGAAACATGGTTGTAATATCAATGGGCCACTAGAAGTGTGTTTCCATAGTAAATACATATTGTGGGGATAACAATGGCTCATAATCATCTATTGTAAAATGGAGTCTTATGGTGTGGAGAACCATAATACTTGGATATGAAATGGTTTATGAACCCATCGTATGTTGGGATAGAATGGGGTAGTGAGAATCTTCTCGATGAAAGAATTGGTGGAGACAATGTGTCTCACATTTTGATTAATAGTGTGTTTAGTGTTTGGATTTTCATAGTGTAAGTATGCTAGGAATTTAGAGATGGACCATGGTGAGTTCTCAAAAAATTGAAATAAAAGATAGGTATGGTATTATGAATGAAATTATATCATGTATTCTCATGGATGATAAGTGTTATGGTTGGAATTTTTGTAACACCCCAATGATGTTCAAGTCATTATGCTTTGGAGGAAGTTTTCATTTTGATATTTTTTAGGGATTTTTTATATAAATAAGGCTTACACTGAGATTCTGAGTGTTTTTATGTCCATAGATGTTGTTTTTTGACATGGTTTGAGGATATATAGATGGATTAGGTGTTCAAGAGGATGTCGGAGTAGTGGTCGGGCTGATGATGTAACATATCGACCTGGGTGCCACACACCAATGCCCTGAGTCAGTTACCCACATGACCTTAGGAACACCTCCCCGTATACTAGATGTTGTCAACTAGTAGTAAGGGATTAATATTTTTCATGGGGAGAAAATACCTTTATTTAGAGTAAAACACCAATGGTAAATATATAAACAATAAAAAAATATAACAATAACCATAAAGATGCCAATATCACATGATGACCAAACTAGAAATACAATATAAAATCAAAATAATATATATGCCATACTAATGCATGTGAGATGTTTCAAAATGAAAATTAAAATGTAAATACTTTGACAACTCCCAGTAGGTCCCAAACCATGTCTAGTTACCTCATCTATGCTCCCCCCAAACTTATCTATCTTACACAAGGACTTTTCCCTTATTCTGTCCTATAACCACAAAATCTATTTGGGTACTAATCAGGAATCCCATGTAGGGTGTGAGTGAAACTCAGTAGGACACCACCAATGGTGGCTAAAACAATATACAGTAAAATAATATTGTATAAAGATGTATAAATAAAATAATTACAATACAAAAAAAAAGTTATCACATTATAAAACATTCTTTATTTAACCAAATAAACCCCCTAGTTCCTGTGGACACTATAATCTAAATACCTCATTTGGCATGTGCCTATGTTTGAACTAATACTATAGTATATCATATCTCATAATTCCATTGTTACCATTCATTAATTGAATTCACATATGAATGGCCATGTTACCATCCATTAATTCCAACAATTTAATGTCCATGTTAACATTCATTAATTCATACTTGAATCCCCATGTTACAATTCATACCTCACACAATTTAATATTTATGTTCATATTATTTAATTTACACAATTGAATGTCCATGTTTCCATTCATTAATTTACACAATTTAATGACTGTGTTACCATTCATTAATTTATACATGAATGGAAATGCTACCAATCATCAACAAATAATTAATTAAATAATTAATTATCCACATCAATTCCATTACTAATTCAAAAATTAGTTAATAATATCTAAACCAGTAATTAATTTACCAAATAATTACTCATCTCAGTCTCATTAGTAATTCAACAATTAGCCATCACATAATTCCCCTTAATTAATTCCTAGATTAATTAATCAGAAAAATACCTTTAGTTAACTCATCAATTTATTAATCAATAACCCATCATTAAATCAAAAATTAATTATATCAAATCAATTATCTCAGTAACTCATAATTAATTCATCAATTAATTATCTCAAATCATCTAACTCAATAACTCATAATTATTTAAAAAATTAATTATCTTAAATCAACTGTCTCAGTATCTTATAAATAATTCATTAATTAATTATCTCAAATCATCTAACTCAATATCTCCTAATTAATTAAACAATGAATTATGTCAAATCAAATATCTCAATATCTCATAATTAATTCAAAAATTAATTTTTCAATTCACAATTCTCAATATCACATATCCCTAAATTAATTAATTCACCAAATTAAATAATTAATCAGGAAATAAATTGATAAAGAAAAAATATAAATTATAAAATTACATACAAATAATTGAAATCAAGACTTTGGGATTTTAATTATAGACCACCAACCTCAATTCCTTGATGAACGATCACCTAATAGAAATACCAATTTCATTGGAGTAACGATGTAGAATGAGATATGGAGGTAAAAACTAAATCAAAGACTGGAAAATTTAAAATCCTTTAATTATATATCTAGATCCATAATAATATATCTATATTCATAAAAATATAGATCTAGATCCAATAATATAAAAGTTAATAACCCACTAAAAGAATCGTAGAATAATGGGAGATCATTTGGGATGAAACTATATACCTCAAGAGATGCAGATCTACCAACTAGGATTAGAATCACCAAGAATTGAGGTCGGACGACCATAGAATCTTTCCAGGCGGTACTATAATTGAGATAAATCATTTATGGATCAAGCTAGGTAATTTAGGGGTATTAGACGGGTGTTCTAAAGAAATTAATAATTTTCATGGGATTAAAATCTCATACACACTATTTTCTACTTCAGATACATGGTTTCCCCTAAACATGCACCTAATAATTCACTATTTATATTGGTGTGCATGATTTATCCTAATATTTTTGAAAAAATATGTGTCAATTATGAAAATATCCACTATCTAGGGCTGCATGGTTTTCTAGACCTAGACACACGGTTAGGAAAAATTGTGCACCAACCGTGAATAGCCATATTTCTTCAATTTTTCTCAAATTTTTACCCAAACAAATCCCAATGTAAAACCTAAATTAAAATTACTCAACAAAAGGAAAAATATTATTAGTAAACAAGCCTGATACATATTCAGAAAAGTTCAGGATCATAAAATTTCCCTACATTATAACAACTTGTCCTCGATCTGTACTTCGAAGCATCTCTGAGATTTAGACTCAAAATGATTTGGCCACTAATCCCTCACATATACTGATCTCTCCAAATTTTCCTCTTTCACATGTCCATGTTTCCACAATACATGAACTATCAATAATGCCTTTCCCTGATTCACTTTTTTACTAAGATCCAACACACGTATCGGATGCTCCTCAAAGGAAGATTCTATGTCAAGCTTAACATAATCCACATCAATCACATGAGAAGGTTTGGGGTGATACTAACATAGTTTTTACATAAGGAAGATTTCATTCTTGTATCTCTATAGAAGATTCAATCAATATGACACCTACCTGATTCTCTCTATAACCTCAAATGATCTAGTGGAACTTGGGATCCAAATAGCCTTATCTCTGTATCCTATGGTGACCTAATCTAGGAAAACTTGAAGAAATACATGATAAACCTATGTAAACTTTAGGGTTCATCACTATATATCATCATATGACTTCTTTCTACTCTATGTGGTAGCCATACATTCCTAAATTAATTGTACCTACTCTGGTGTCACCTGCACAAGACTTGGTCCCAAAAATTCTAGATCACCTACCTCCATCCGACATAGAGATAATCTCTATGGTCCACAATAAAGTTCATCATATGATTCCACCTATATCATTTCCTAATAACTATTATTATAGTCAAACTCTACCAAATCTTAGTTCTTCTCCTAAGTCTCACTGATGTCTATAGTACAATATTTTAGCATATCCTTAAGCACCTGCATAGTATGCTCTGACTTCCCATCTGTCTATGGGTGGAAATTCATACTCAACAAAAAAAATTATAATGTGTCTTCTATAAGACCTTCTAGAAGCGTAAAGTAAAGCATGAATCACATTCAAAAACAATATTCTCTTGAACCCCATGTAGACAGAAAATCTCCCGAACATTTTGTTCTCCCAACTTGAAACTGAGAGGGTTTTTGGTATTTGTAATAAATTATCTACCTTCATCAATCTATCTAAAATGACCCAAATAGAATCATTCTTCTAAAGGATTCATGGGAGACACATCACAAAATCCATTATCAAATCATCCCATCTCCACTACATAATGGGAAAGGACAGTAGTAAACCTCTAGGTCGTCGATGCTCTGCCTTCAACTGCTTAAAAGTTTAGCATTGTGTCACACTCTCTACTATCTCATTTTTCATACCTAGAAACCAAAACTATTATAATAGTTTATTGTACATTTGGTTCACACTTGGATGTACCTCCAACTTTGAGGCACAAAATCCACATATCAGCTCCACCTACATGCTCATAGGAATAAAAACTCATTTCTTGACACAGATGATATCATCCTCATCTATTCTTCAATCTGAAGGTGTCTCCCTACCTTAAAGGATTTCCCTCTAGGCTAAAGACTCCATATCCTCATACATTCTATCTCTGATCTATCTCAAAAGTGTATACTCTACTATAACTGATAGAAGGGTCATCATTTCTTGAATCTCCGGAAGCACAACATGCATCTCAGCTAGTAAATGCATCATATTCTACTCAATACTATACTCATAGACTATGTTAGTATAAGTTTTCTTGCTCAAATAATTAGCTACACCATTCCCCATCTCAGTCATATATGCTTGTTAAAAATCAAAGGGATACATATACTCAACGCACCTCTATTTCTAGAGATTCAAATCTTAGTGTGAAAAGATATACTTTAAGCTATTTTGATTCGTATACACTGTAAACTTTTAACCCAACAGATAGTGTTTATAACACTACAATTCATAAACAACTACTACCAAATCGAGTTCATGCATAGTTTAGTTACATTCATGAGGCATCAACTACTGAGAACCGTATTCCAGAACTCGATCTCCCTACATCAACACTACTTGGAGCCTGATCCTCAAAAACATCACAATACTATTTATACTCCTCACATGGATCAATTAAGATCATGATCGTTTCCAATATCATGTTCTTATTCCACTCTTGGAAATAATTCTCACATAATAAAGACCAGTAAAAAATTATCCCCTTATCATTCAAGCCTAAAAGTGGTGCTACCAAATGGGAAAAGTCTGGAATGAATCTCCAATAATATCTGGACAACCACAAAAAGATATTAATATCGAATATGTTCTTTGTATGTTACCAATAAACCACCACATGAAAATTATATTGGTCCACTGACACACCTTCATCAAAGATTATGTGACCCAAGAAGTGTACCTGATCAATCCAAAACTGACACTTATATAGTCTATCGTATTGTCGATGCTCTATTAGTGTACTTAAAATGATGTCAAAATTATGGGAATCATCATCATGAGTCTTGGATTACCCCAATATTTCACCCACAAACACTAACATAAACTGATCTAGGTATGGATTAAATACTTTTTTCATCAAAGTTACAAACATTTTTTGTTAGTTTTTCAACCCGAACAACATTACAAATAACTCTTAAAGGCTATATCTACTTCTAAAAGAATTCATTAGTACTTTAGAAGTCTGAAATATCAATTTATGAAACCATGATCTCAATTCTATATTTGAGAAGAATCAAACCCCTCTCTACTAGTTAAATAGGTCATCGATACATCGAATAGGATATCGGTTCATTGTAGTCATCCAGATCAACATATGGTAATCAACACAAAATCACAAAATCTCATCAGCCTTCTTGGAAAACAGAACTTGAGAACCCCAAGGTAATATACTTGGATCGATAAATCCAATATACTCTGACTATAATAGGTTATTCTTGATATCATGAAGCTCTTTCAGTTCCATTCAGTATGGTTCAATTAAAACATGATCTGCACCCAGCAAGTGCTCAACAGTAAACTCCATGTCTCTTTCAAGTGGCATCCCTGATAAGTATTCCAGAAAGACATCCTAGAAAATGTACACTATGGGTGGAAATATATCTCACTTTAGACTTCTTTAATCCAATAATAGACTAGAATCCTGGGTTGTGAGCTCTCCAAGTGGCTGAGTAATTGGCCCTGTTTGGTCGGTCTGGATATCCCACTACCCATGGTGAATATATTTGTCACACTTAGGAGATGTAAAAGTCACTCTCTTGTGGTAATAATCAATGTGGTCCCTCTAATGTACTTACAATTCCATAATCAGAATAATTTTGAAGCCTAAATTTCAAGAATATAGTGATACAATAGAAAATTAGACTCTCAAAACTTGAGAGAACACCCCTTGCATAAGTAAATTTCTTTCGATCAGACTCCCAAATGAGTATCTATTGTCAAAACTCCACTCACAAACATTAATGTTCGGATCAAACCATTCATAAGTTGCTCATAAATATTTGAATGAGAGGCAAAAGTATCAAATAAGTAACTAGCCAAAGTAGTGGCAACAAGAATAGTACCACTCCCTGTCGATGGTCTACAATCGCTATCCACAAGTGTGGGCTTCACTGCATGCAATTGTCTTACCCCTCTTCCCTAGGATATAGTCTAAAACCCTTGAGTTGAACCACTATTCTAATATAGGAACTCTTTCCCAGAATCATCCCAACCACTACCTCTACCACCTTTTCCAATAAAAATCCAACTACCAGACTGATATGGTGTAGAAGATCCCTATCTCGCACCCTAGTTATGTATAGCTCATTTATCACTTCTCATCAATCCTTGGGTCCTACCATACTTCTGTAGATTTCCCATCCTTATGTAAGACCAGAATTCTATTGGTGGTTGGGGTCAAAATCTATATAAGTTTCCTGACCTGCCACACTGGTGATAGACCACTTGTGTATGATCATGAGAAATTGATCCCTCTATCTATGTACCCAACTTCCCATGGCCCTGACTAATGTTGATATAGTTTCACATCCTCATATCGGAAGTTATACTTCATGATCACCCAACTAAAACTATTTTTTCCTACACTGGAATCCTTCTTCAGGTTCCCCGCATCTATGGAGTCTTAATCCACCACCTATGAAAACTTCTTTAACTAAAATAGGTTCACATGGCACTTAATATCACATTTACGTCTATCCTGGAAATGACTTGTCATAGCTATCTCATCCCCTTACAATGATAGATAAAATAAATATAAGTCTATAAAGCATCATGCATAGTCCATCAGGGACATACTATCCTAAGTCAACCACATGAACACAACTTCTATATCCTACCTCAGAATCTCTAGATAGAAGTTCTCTAAGAACCTCTCCAAAAATTCCTTGCAATACATACCATTTGTGTGTCTATTTAATGCCTGAATTTGAAACTGGTTTATTACTGGTCCTCATAAAATCTAACCAACCAACTTGATCCTCCTCTCGATAGGAGTCTCTAAATGTTCAAGTATCATCTTAATGGACTTAACCAAGAATTCAACTCCCTCAAGTCCACCCTCTAATAAAAGTCAGAGGGTGCTGTAACAGAAACTCCCTTGTAAGGTGACACGAGCTTTTCATAACCCACCCCAGGCCTCTTTATATAATCTTTATGAAGCGAGTGAATTTCTCTTAGAACTAATCCCTAAATTCCCCACCTGTCATGATTATTGCCTCAGGTTCTACCACTAGAGGATCATCTTTATCCATGCTTTATGTTCATCCCTTAAATTAGTATCATCATGGAGGAATACACTCTATAAAACCAAAAAAACATATTAGGACTCATAACACAACACTAACACGTTTTTGTAAGAGGAAAAACACAATAATACACAACAATAATTTTCTCCAACCCTCTGCACATGGTCAAAACCATGTCCCCATCACTACCCTTAACCATTATACACCTAGGTCCTAGTTAACAAGGGTAAAAACATTCCCATTATTCATGTTTCCCATTTAGCCACCCATTTATTCTAATCATTCATTATTTTAAAATCCTTCTAAATTTCATGTTAGGAACCATTTTTATGTAAAATTCACAAGCAAGGAGAAACAGTTCGTGTTTAACAACTTACCCATAACACGTTTTTCCCATGTGTTCCTAAAATGATCCATTTCATAATAAACCTAATTTCCTAGAATGATGCGTGAAACTCAATTCTATTTCCATACTGGGTTACAAGCCAATTCCCATAAATTTGAAGAAATAATAATAACCTCCCAAAACAAGTGCATCACCCAAGGTGAAATAATATTCAACTGTAACAGCAAACAACAAACAATAATATCTGAAATCTCACACTAGGCACTTGGAATTTTTCTCGGTACATGGGTTGGAAACTCCCATGTAAAGGCCCATAACCCATAAGTCCCAAGATCAAATACTAGCTATGATTTCAATTTGTAACATATCGACCTGGGTGCCACACACTGGTGCCCTGATCCAGTTTTCTAAGTGACCTCAAGCATGCCTACCAATATTAAAAAGGATGTTGACTAGAAGAAAGAGTCTAATATAAGATATTTTGAGAGTATAACATCTTTGAAAGAGTAATAAATCACCAAAAGATAAACAAAAAATAACCAAATATATAACCATAAAAATAAGGATGAAAATATAACATAATGATTAAACTGGAAATACAATATCAAAAATAAATAAAAGATAATCCATGATAATGTATGTGTCAAATTTCAAACTGAAAAATAAAAAAGAAAATTCACTGACAACATCCAAGCAGTTCCCAAATATTTTTCGGTTTCCTCGTACATGCTCCACCCCAACTCAGCCATATAACACTGGGTCTTTTACCATATCCTATCCTATAACCATGAAATCTATTTGGGTACCGATCAGTCATCCCAAGTAGGGTGTGAGTACAACTTAGTTTTCCACCACCAACGACGTATAAAAAAATATCAAGTCAAATAATAGTGTATTTAATTGTATAAAGGTAAAAATTACAATGCTTAGATAAATAGTTATCATAGTATCAACTATTCTTTATTTTATCACATTAACGCTCGGGTTCCCATGGGTACTCCTACTCTCAATACGTGCTTCATCACATGCTGGAGTGTGATATAATCCAGAAAAATTTCAAATATCATAATTCAATTGTTACCATTCATTAATTCAATTCAGACATGAATAACCCTATTACCATCCATTAATTCACAAAATTTAATGACCATGTTAGCATTCATCAATTCATACTTGAATTCTTATCTTACCATTCATACCTCACATAATTGATTCACCTTGTTCCCATTTCATAACTGACATAATATAATGACCATGCTACATTAAATAATTTACACAATTGAATAACAATTCCACCATTCATTAATTAAAACTTCAATACCATGTTACCATTCATCAACACATAATTAATTCAAAAATTAATTACCCACATCAATTCCATTACTAATTCAATTACTAGATAATCATACCAAAACCATTAATTAATTCAATAATTAATTAATCATCTCAATCTCATTACTAATTCAACAATTACTCGTCACATAATTCCCCTTAATTAATTCCACAATTAATTATTCACAACAATACCATAAATTAACTCTACAATTAAATAATCACTAACACATAATTAACTCAAAAATTAATTATTTAAAATCAACTATATCAGTGTCTCAAAATTAATTCATCAATTAATTATCTCAAATCATCTAACTCAATAAATAATAATTGATTATGCAATTAATTATCTCGAATAAACTATCTCAATATCTCTTAATTAATTCATAAATTAATTATCTCAAATAATCAACCTCAATATCTCATTATTAATTCATAAATTAATTTTCTCAAATCAAATTTCTCAATATATCATAATTAATTCAACAATAAATTATTCAATTCACAATTCTCAACATCACATCTCCCAAAATTAATTAATTCCACAAATTAATTAACTCAATCAATAATAGAATTGATAAAAAAAATATACAATTACATACACATAATTTCAATAAAAATAATTGGATTTGAATTATATACCACCTACCTAAATTTGTTGATGAACAATAACCCGATAGAAATCCCAATTTTTGCAGAGTAATAATGTAGAATGAGATCCGGATCTAAAACCTAAATCCATGATTTGAAAAATAAAAACACAATAATTATAGATATATATCCATAATACTATATCTAGATTAAAAAAATCTAGATCTAGATCCAACAAAAAATAGTATAACAACCCACCAAAATAATTGGAGAAGAATGGGAGATCATTCGGGACAAAACCATGTACCCGAAGAGATACAGATCTTCCAACTAGGATTAGAATCCCCAAGAAAAGAATTATAATGGACTTGGAATACCTCTAGGAAGAAATTTATTTGATATAAATATTTTATGGGTCGATTTAGGGTGTTATGAGGAATTAGATGTGGGTTTGGAAAAAAATTTAATAATTTTTATAGGACTAAAATCTCGTACGTGCGGTTTGTTGCTCGGGTTACATGGTTTCCCCTAATCGTGCACCTAATCATGTGCATATTATAGGGGGGTTCATGGTTTCTCTTAATAGGTTTCATGGTTTGACAAACCACGTGCCATCCATTCAAATACCCACTACTAGAATTGCACAGTTTATTAGGATAAGGCGCACGGTAAAGGAAAACCATAATCCAACTGTCCACTACCATCTTTCTTCAATTTTTCTCAAATTTTCACCCAAAAACATAAAAATTAAAAACCAAAATAAAATTAATCAATACAAGCAAAACTATTACCTTTAAACAAGCTCAATATATCTCCAGAAAACATCAAAATACTACAGCTAAATACAGCAGGAGCACATTGTTCATAATGACACAGGGTGTTCATGTATTGAATGGATTCCATGGGAGGACTTTCAGGTCATAAATGATATTTATGAAAGTAAAATCATGTAATTGACTAGGGTATACACAATTAATAGTTTTAGAAGAGGGATTACTCATATGCCTCAAGAAATTTACACTGTGGAACTAGGGTTCACATCATGAATATTTCTAGCAGGAGGGAATTCATGTTCGGAGCCCCCTATTCATGTTCTAAATGGAACCTGGATGGATTTTTTAAGATGGTGTAATTTTATTCTTTTAATTTTCATTGGCCTTTGTGTTTTTAGGGGTTGGGTATGAAGAGAGAGCCCATATCCATCCAGTTCACCCCTCCCCTTATTCCCTTTCAATCCCCCATAGTACGGGATGATTCGTAGTGCTTTCTTTGGTTAATTTAAACTAGGTCCTTCAATTTCCACCATGTTTTCTATTTCAATTCATTAAAATAATATTTTATATGATTTTGTTTAGCTTTTATTGATTATTTATATTTAATCATGGTGGAAATAATTTGATACAATGGGAATATCATGTGCGATGGATAGAGGGGGACTTGGGGAGGTGAATGAGCATTGTCTATCACTTATTCTATAAATGTATTTTTATCCATTAATTTATTTTTGTTTCTTGATAAAATTGGATGAATATTTAGTTTTATTAAGCTCTGTAGGATAGTTATTTTATTTAGGATGGTGCGGAGGGTATGTTGGGGACCTTCTAGGGGTGGTTGGTCATGGTTTCTTTATGATGGTGATGCTTGTTAAGTTGTTCAACCATCATGTTCCAATCATGTGAATCATAAATATTCTCCAAAAATTGGATCTTCAAGATCTAAAAAATCACCATACACTCTCGATACTACCTTATTCCATTAAGAATATGTATTACAATAAAAATAAAGTATTAAATTAACCATCAATGGTTCCATATCTTAGATAAAATCTAAGGGCATACAAGTGACACCTCAACAAACGAGAGTGAAGATCTCTACAAACATGCTTTGTGGATCTGCTGAGAGTTGATGGGATATCATCACACAAGAATATATACATCAGGTTTTAGTATATAAGGATTTTTAAACTACCTTAAATGATTAAACATATCTTAATACTTTTAGAGATGAATAATCCACGGAGTTTATGCAATTGTAGCAGGGAACTATATCTGTTATGGATTATTTAGATTGCTTTACTGAGCTTGAGTTCTTCAAACTGATTATTCTGGTATATGAGTTATCCATGGATATGGAATTTTAGAATGGTATTAGGTATGACATTTTATCACAAGTGAATGCTTTCATGTTTACTACCATGTTGGGTATAACAAACCATATCATCTTTACTGAGTAAAATATAAGGGAGGATGAAGGTGTGGGCCAGGGCAGTGCATTACCTAGACGAGAATTTAATTTGACCAGTCTAAGGAGGTATTTCCAAGAGGGTTCTTTATAGGGTGGTTTCAGTCAGAGTATCCTCATTGGTAGCCAAGTGTTAGTCTGTTAGTGTTGGAATTTGGTAATATGAAGCTCCAATTTCTTAAAGACACCATTGTGTTTTAGGCCTAAAGTTCGAATGGGAATCTTCAGTTATTTTGAAGAAATTTTCCTCCAGTGACATGTGATAGAGTACCTTCACCAACTCCACATCTGTGAGTAAGGTCAGTAGCCCATCACTAGTCCATAAGTTAGAGTCTTACCAACTTTTGAGGCGAGGAGGTGGTTATCATGTCCATAGTGGAGGGACAACCCAGATTATTACCCTTCTTATGAGTGATTTGGAAGTATGATAGATATAATTCCCTCCTCTAGGGTATTTTTTTAAGGATGTCTTCTCTAATGACTTTTCTAGGTTACCTATTAAGAGAGAGGTAGAGTTTACCCTTAATATATCTCTAAGACTTGTGGTAGTGTATGTTCCTCCTTGTTGGATTTCTTTTAGAAAGATTCAGGAAATCAAGAGACAGTTGGGGGGACCAACAAGCTAAATGGGTCAAATGAACTCATACATCTCCTTGGGGTTCACCTATCTTTTTTTCTACAAAGTAAACTTGAACCCATATACTTTGTGTGGATTACTGAAAATTGAACCAACTTATGATTAACATCCATTATCCATTACCTAAAATAGATGAACTCTTTTATTAGCTCAAAAGATATCATCTTTTCTAAAAGGTTTATTTGATGTTCGGATATCATCAATTTTTAGACCCAATGATATACCATGTGGCTAATTTGATAGTAGATATGGATTTTATGAGTATTTGGTAATTTCATTTGGTGTCACAAATGAACCGTCTATTTTTATGGCCAAAATGAATTGGGTTTTCACCCATACCTAGAATCTTTTAATGTGATTTTCATGGATGATATCTAGGTGTATTCTTATAAATGGCACAATCATTCCAAAATCCTTCAAATCATATTTAATAAACTGAGAGTCATTGGTTTTATGATAACCTAAAAAAATCACTTTTGGATTAATAAGGTTCACTTCTTGGGTCACATCATAGCGGAATTAGTTTTATCTATGGATCCTAAGAACATGATATTTATAGTATCCTAAGAGAATACTAATAATTTCTTTATTGTTTAGGGTTTTTTGGGGTATTTTGATATTATAGATTCTTTACTCAGGAATTTTCTTTCTAAGAAGAACCTCTTAAAAGCATGAATAAAAAGGGTGTTAACTTTTCATAATCTAATTCTTATGAGATATACTTTCAAGATCTAAAAGAAAATTTGTCTTTAGAACCTATCCTAATTATTCCAGAGTTAGGAAAAATTTATATAGTTTATTTTGATCCATCATGCACCAGGATAGGAGTAGTTTTAATGAAGGGTGATCAAGTCATTGAGTATGGGTCTCATCAGTTGAGACATAATGAGATAAATTATCAGACACATGATCTTGAGTTAGAATTTGTAGATCATGATTTTTATTGCTAGAGGGATTATTTTTTAGGATCATCATTCATTGTATACACGGATTACAAAATTATCAAAAACATATTCACTCAATGTGATTTGAACCTTAGATAGGGAAGATAGGTTGAATACCTATAGTTCTTTGATTTTGAGATTGTTTATATGCCTATGAAAGGGAACACAGTGGTAGATTATCAAATCCATAATACTCGAACACAATTAGTTCAAGATTCCAATAGTGAATGGATATTTATGGCCTTGTTTTATGAGATACATTTGAAGGTACATGTCTAGTATGGGTTGCATGTGCTTGCATCATTATCAATGAAATATTCACCTATAAATAGAATGATGATGAATAAGCTTTTGGATCTCAAGGGCTTAGTTCTAATGGAGACTGTTTTAGTTGAGGACCCACCAATTGGTTAGGTCATTGAAAAGGATTAGATATTTAGAATTAATATATGTATCTAGGTTCCTGCTTACATGAAAGAGTAATTTATAAGACAATATCATACCTATACTTGGGAAATAAATCCTAGGATTCTAAATATGTGCCTTGAATTAAACTTCCAGTGTTGGTGGACTAGTATAAAATAGGAGATAGATATTTTTGTTACATTGTGTTCCACCTATCTGTGAGTGAAGCTAAAACAACAAGTGAAAAGTGGGAATTTTACATCCATTACCCATTCATGATTGGAAATGGTATGATTTCACTATGTATTTCATGATGGGATTACCTAAATCTCCTCAAGGCAGTCATGTTTTATGTGTAATTATTGATAGTTTCATGATAATCTCCCACTTATCTCCTATTTGGGATACCTTCTTACTTGATGATCTATGGAGGTCATATGTCAAGGAAATAATATTCCTTCATGGATTTCCACATATAATTTAATCAGAAAGGGTTACACGATTCATATTGTGGTTCTAGAAGGGTTTGTAGAATTATATTGGTTCATAGGTACTTCTGAGGACATCCTCTCACCCTCATACGAACATTCAATATGAGTATACTACATAGGTTTTATAGGAAATCCTCTAAGAATGAATCCTTGGTTTTGGAGGTTCTTGGGAGAAATATTTACCCATGGACGAGTTTTCTTACAATAATAGCTTCTAAGTGGTTAATAAGCTAGCTCCTTATGAGGCCTTATATGGTATGTAGAGTTATTCACCCCAATGATAGTTGGAGGTAGGAGAGGTAACGATATTGGGACTTCATCTCGTTCAAGATAATTTTGAGTACGTAAATCATATCAAAAATAAATGGATATATCTCAGTCTAGGAAAAAGTATTATACTAATCACCATCACCGACCTCTGAAGATCAATGTGGGAGATTTGGTCTTCTTGTGCATCTGACCAGGATATGTTAATCAATGAATCCATATGTAGGGAAATTTATCTCCAAGATTCTTCTAACCTTTTGAGTTTATGAAGAAGGATAGATTAGTGGCTTATCAGATAGCACTCCCCCAATGATAAAGGGATATGTAAAACGTGTTTCACATTTCTCAATTACATTTTTATCATTCAAAAATTTATCATTTCCTTCATCAAAATGAGGCTGATTTGGGTGTTGATGATTCTTTGGAGGAGTATTTTATTCATATCATTTATCAGAGCACTAAGGGTCTTTGAGGCAGGTCGGTTACTCTTGTTCGAGTGTTATGGTAGCACGGAAATGTATAGGATAAGACATTAGTGCATGAGGTTAACATACATGCCCAGTTTTTGGAATTTTTATTTGATATATATTGACCACCATCAAAAGGGAAACTTGGGTATGAGTTAATTTAAGAAGAGGAGTTTGTATGATCTGATCTTTTTATAGAGGTATGGATTCATATAGTAACTAATTAAACCTATTTTTCACTCTAATAAAAGTTCATTTGATCTTAAGAAAGTGATAGGGAGTGTTTGGGGATTGTCCCAATCCTGGACACTTGGTTTTTATAGAAACAGGATGATGCACATAGTTGGTACATGATTAGTGTCAATCACGCGACGTAACCATTTTTCCCTAAAGAGGAAATCATTATTGAAAAACCATGCATGAGAGCTCGTACAACTATGACAATTGGTTCAAAATTATTTCAAAGTTTATTTTCATGGTGCGCACATGGTTTTTCAAATAATGCACAAACAGTGGAAGGGGGTGTTCTATATGGACACTAGTGGTACACAATTAGTGCATAGTTTTTCCACCCATGAGGAAAAACAATGTACCCCTTTACAATGTGAAATGATGATTTTTTTCATCCATAACTTTGACCCTTATTCCTCCCATTTATTTCCCTAATCGCATAGTATCTCCACCATGCCTAAATCTTTCCTCCCTCTCTCCCTAGGATTTAGAATATTTCCTTCACTCAATCTTAGAATCAAATGGTATTTTTTTTAATAGTCATTGGAAAGTTATTCAATTCTCTTTATTATTTTATTCATTTATTTCACAAATTGTAATACTAAAAATTAGTGATATAATATCCCCAATATTCTAGGAATTTTTCTATTTCTCTAATTTATCCAATTCTAGACCAGATTAGTGGTTAGTACTGGATTAATAGTCGAATACTCTTATAAGGCAAGAGGTCTAACTTTTTTTCTGTAAATTTATTTATTTTTATATTATTTGATATCATGTTGTGAAACATACATTCTATATGGCACCCTTTAAATTTCAATTCAAATTATTAAAATATTAGTACCTTGTCTAGGTTGGCCATTGTAACCTAATATCATTATTGTAGGTTTTCTACATTGATGTGAGCCACCCCTTAGGGTGTTTGCTCAAAGTTATGATGAATGTTATGCCTTATTATGAAATTAAACCTCCTTTGAGGTGCATCAAGTTGGTTTTATGAATTAAATGAGATGCTTAAATAGAATTAGATGAAACCATGTTATTACATTCTTAGAAAATATTCTTGGTTATGTAATTGAACCACCTTATAAGTTTTGTTATTCTTATAGAATATAAATAAAATTACTATATGAGATAAATGGAAGGTGAATGATTTCACCATGTCACGTAGCCATTATTTATTTATAAGGTCTAACCATTCCAACCATTATGTTTTTCTATAGTTTATTATTATTAATGAACATGGAATTCTTCATTGTTGACTAGGAAAGAGTTGGAATTGTCACTCCACTCACACACTTCTTTTTATTTTGTAATATTGGTAATGGTTTTCCTTATACAAGATAAGGAGGTTGGACATATCATTTCCACTCATGGTTATGTATTATTAGACATGACATTCATTCTCCTTAGATAAAAAGTTGGGAATTTCCCTAAAAATTCAAAAATTAGGTGAATAACTGTTGATCCTAGATCCACATGACTTTACATGATATGTCCCCTATTATGCCTATCACTAAGTCCACTAAGAAAATATTTGTTGGGATCGAGTATAGCACCATAGGGTGATATGTCAAGGGTATGCCCCTTCAGACATATACTTGACTACTATAGTCATATATGTTGTTGAACATCATAGTTCCCACATCTAATTGTTTATCATAGATGACTCTATAATAAGATATGGGGCCCATGATTTCTTATAGATAATCACATAATTATATATTATTATGATGTCTCTTGTTAATAGACATTCTATTTTATTCTAACTAAGGTAGTATCATGTGGGTTTCCTATGAGGAACCCAGACAAACACGGTTTATTTATTCATAATCCTTATTCATTATTCATACACACTATTATTATATATTCATGGACTGGATAGTTATAGAAAACATCGTTGGTGGCCTGTTGAGATTATTTCACACCTTATTCGGGCTATCAATTGGTACCCGTGTAAACTCTATGGTTACAAGTAAGGACAAATAAAAGTTCTATACTTTAGACTCTACATTTTCTATACTAGGATAGTGTACAGGAGGATAGGATTGATCTTATTCTCTTCATGTAATTAGACATATATTTTTTTCATATTTTTCATCTTTTCGTAGCATTTTGTATATGCTTATTTCTCAATTTCCTGGTATTCCCTTTTTTGTATAGTATACAGAAATGAAATCATTCTTTATATGTTAATAGTTATGGACTTGGGTTGTTTGTAGTTATTTGGATGATTTATTTCCCCTATTTATTCTAATATATTGTTCTTATTATTACACTACTTCCATTACTTTAACTATTATTTACCATTATTCTCCACTCGGATCATGAGGGTATGGCTTCCCCACTATATCATTATAGACCATCCCAGCAAGCTCATTGAAAAAGGGAACCTATAACCTAGTTAAATCTATTTTTAATAATGTTGGTTCACATGATAGTGATGTATTCAATTTTAAATTTGTTAAAATTTGTGTGCATAAAATTTATAATTAGTCAACTAATATATAAAATTTTGATTTCGGAATTCCGAATGAAGGAATATCACTAGGAATATCCTAAAATATCTATATTTCCACTCAAAAAATAATAATTTTTACAAGTATAATGTCTTGGTTAGAAATCAACTATAGGAAGAGTTTAAGATTAATTTTCCATTTTTGGTGATACTAGATTATTGGGAATTAGATATTTGGGTTTTTTCATAATATTATAAATCAAAAAGTTTATATAATTACTATAATATGGTTGATAATACCTAAAATAAGAAGAAGATCTACTAAATATAAGTATATTTTATAAGAAGAGAATAATTTTTTTAACATGAACTGATTTATCTTCTTTCATAATTTTGGTTAACATTGTAATAAAATTGGTCAAAATTATGAAGAGTGTTGGTATGTTACAAGAAAGGATAATTATTATTCTAATTATAAAATAAGACCATAGAAAAATAATAAATAAAGTAGGAATAATAATGAGCCTTCCTTAAGGAGTAATTGAGAGATACATCTACTATATTTGGAAGGGCCACCCCATTAGACATTAAAGAGGTCATCGAAATAATAATTAAAGTAATAAAGATAAATTCAATAACGGATTCAATTTAAGGGATATTAGATGCGGATTTTTTTGTTGACATTTTGGATGACAATTTGATGTATTTTCCAAATAAGGGAAACACTAAAGTTACTAAGAAACCATGATAAATATCTATAAAAGATGACTACGTTAGGGAGGAGTGCCTATTCACCTTGGGCCACCAGTTTGGGCTTGGAGTCCTTAAGGCCTTCGAGCAACCTCAAGGCCTTCGAGCAACCTCAAGGACTTCAGGACACCTCAAGGCCTTTGGGGCCACATGATTAGTGCATTTTCCCCAGATAGACTCTACAAAAAAGGAGCATCCCCAGAGGAGGATTCATAGTAGGTGTACTCACCAGAGAAGAACCAATGGAATTGGAATAAGGATAGGTTATGTTTATCCATTGGGACTAGAATGTTCTTGTACATGAAGCTTAGCCAGATGGCCATGCGAAGGTGGAGAGCTACCATCAGGATGAATATGCTTTATAGGGGCAGTTCCTTATAGTTATAGTCTGGTTGAATTCCCTAATACCTTCGAGTCATGTAATGTCTCTTAAGCCTACGGGCCATGTAATCTCTAAGACTATGGGCCTTGTAAGTGTTCCCCCTCATCCCTGAAAAGGGGGGTTATCAAAAATTAATAAAAATGAAGGCCTTCGGGCCATTTGGGTAGGGGAGGAGTGCCTAAATATTTTAACAGACTAAATATAAATTTATAGAGAGATGGAGAATGTATAAGAGTGTTAAAATGAAAATGTTAAATAGATTTTCTAACTTGAAGAACTCAAATTTCATGAGAAGTTATCCAAAAAGAATAATCTTGGATTAATTAAAAAGAATCTATGTAGAAGGTGAAAGCATGAAGCAAATGTTTGAAAGGACTAAATGACTACATGTAGAAGAATAATTGCTAAAAAAGATAAATTAAGCACCAAGAGATTCATTTTCATTATTTGAATATGTGAAGAATAAAGTTCAACATAATATAAGATATAAATAATGTAAATAATTAATGCTGAAAAAGGAATATTTTATTTGGAAAAACAAAAGGTATTACATGAAATAAGATATCAAAATAATGTGAAGTTATAAAGAGAAGAGTTTCAAGGTTGGGATGAAAGTATCAACCCTACAAATCATACTAAGAAACTGATTGAAACCCTTAATATTCTCTTTATTTATTATTGAAGTAAATGTGAAATGAATTAAAGAATGTAAACTAATGGGGGTGGATTAGTGTTGTGGTAGTTGTGCAGCGGGAATATATTCTAATTTATTAATAAATTAATATCCATTATGATGATTAAATGAGTTAAGGGGGGTCTTAAATGGTGTAATCACATCCAAAAAGGATTTATTTCAAGAAAATACTGAATATCGTGATTATATAAATATAAATATTTTTTTTTATAGAAAAAATAATCATGTTACCATCCTTGTAACATATTATACCAAATCTATTAATCAAAGTTGTTATTAAACTCAAATAGGGTTTTTTAATAAATTGAAAAAAGTGATGTTATATTTATAGAACTTTAAATTTTTTAATGTTTTTATTGAGATGGTTATAGGTTATATATCACTTCATTAATATGTATTTACGACCCCAAAAAGGAGTAATTTTCTTTGTGTTTCAAGATAGAGAGACTATAGAAAGATTTGTGGTGAAAGTTAATCAATATTGTTTTGTACACCAATTTTTACCATTTAGAAATTTGGTTTTTCTAACTAAGGGATCATTAATAAGAGAAAAAATATGATTACATCCTTCTCTTAATAATTGGATCATGTTATAATTATGAAACAAAGAGGGAGAAGAAGTTTCATTTGAAAATAAATAATTTTCAAGTTGAGATAAGAAGACCTTCCCTTGAGTTATTATCTCTTCATTTATTATCAATAAGGGGGAGAAAAAATTGAATTTATAGAGTTAATTGGTATTAAAAAAATAAAAATAGGCATATTTAAGAACAAAAGTGCATTTTGAATAATTTTAAATGTTAGTATTGTATTTTTTCAATGGTATCATGAGAAATAAAGTTAATAAATGATGTGTGAAGTGATGTCCTATGAATATGTAAGAAGTGGAAATTTCTATTATTGAATAGAACATCAAGTTGGATATTTTCTAGGAAAAAATTCCTTTTATGTGATGATTTTTGAGCAGGTATGGTATGATACAAAGTCTAATGCTAGTGAAATTGAAATGTGATGACTAAAACAATTTTCAAGTGAGTTTTGAGTAGCTGAAAAAAAGAGATATTTAATCTAGAATTATAATTTTAGGAGATAGATTTGAGTTTAAAATTAAAATGGAAATTTGGATAATTGAAATAATCTATATGAATATTTAAATGTTTTATAATACTTTGGGAATTATTGTATGATCTCATATTTTCCTAGTAAAGTTCCTCTTTATGTTTTTTCTAAAAAAAATTGAGTTATTTTTATTCATTTAAACATTGGTAATTAAACACTTATACCTATACGGGTTAGTTTTTCAATGGTGCTTAGTGGGAAAAAAGAGAGGAAAGATGGAGTATGGCTATATGAACTATTTCATTCCATGACTTGTTACTTAATGATATGAAAAGTTCTATACAGACCCCATAAAATTCACTAAGGGCATGAATGGTTTGTGGGAACTAGTTTTTTTTACATACCCTATAAATTATTATCTCTTGAAATGAGATATCATTAAATACATGAACTAATTTTCAGGGGTTATAATGTTAAGGGGACGGATTTATGGAATATGTGTAAATCCAAGAATTCAAGACCTAAATCCAAAATTCATGTAGTGGATAGGGCGTGCCCATAAGTTTTTTTAAATTGTCAAGTCCTTTATTTATCAAAATTTCACTCTCCCCTTTCTCTCAAATTCTACACACCATTTAAACCATTTGTGGAATTATTTTTTATCCAAAGGTAGATTATATTGAATCTTAGTATTTTAGTACTAGATATTTAAGTTAAGGCTCTCGGTTTCCCTTCTCCTTGTTCTATTAGTTTTTTTGGGGAAAACTGTAGTTTGGGACTTCAAAATGCATATCTAATACTAATTTATTATACTGATATAGTTTCTAGTTCTTCATTTGAAGAAAGTAAGGAGGAACCCAATTCTACCCTTGTCGTTGGTGAATTTCATTGCCTTCTCCTATTTTGGGGAGGGTGTTCTAGTGTAACTCCCTAATGTCTATTTATTTTTTATTGTAGTAAATGAAATAAATGTGAACGCATTATCACATCATGCATATATCCTAACTCAATTGGTAAACAACTACAATAATTTAACCATATACATAGACCTCCCTCATACCCTATTGGGTCCGTTGGCATTGAGATCGGGACATGGGGTCACCTGACGGGTGTGTCAACCCTTTACTCAAGGTTTAAACATGGATAGAATGAACCTTGATCCCCTTTATTAATTGGAAATTGGTTGTTCTTTAGCTTAATAATGTAAGTTGGTTTAGCCTGTGAATTGATAAATTTGATTGACCTGAAAATGGATTAACTTGGTAATAATGGTAATTGGCTTGAGAATAAATTACTTAGCTAAAAAGTGGTAATTTGGTATGATGTTAGTATTGGTATAATGGTATGATTAAAAAGGAATATGGTGAGGTGTGAAATGGTATTTTTTTCTTAAATAATAAGGTAAATTGGAATTTTTATAGATATTTTATATAATGATAGCTTGGATTAAATTGATAATTACTTTACATTTATTTATTGGAATGAGCATGGTAAATAGGGACAAATGGACTAATATTGGGCTAAATGATGAATTAAAAAAATAAGGATGTTGATAACATTTTTGGCATATGGATGTTTTTTATTATAAATGGAATGTTTGGATTTTTTTGCCTTATTATGACTCCTTGGTCACTCAATGCTTGAAGATGAGGTTATTGGATAGACAGGGAGATCCTTAATGCATGAGATTATAGGTTGTACATATAATTCCTTCTTGTTGTGAAAATAAAACCTAAGGTGAGTCGAATGAGAGAGTACTATTGTTGATTTCCTCCTCCCCATTTCCGAGGAAGTGATGGATTCTGGGTAGGCTCTTCCACCCTCGGTGGGGGAGGGACATTCACCATCCCACAAAGGAAATCTACCATCCTACTTCTTCCCCTTTCCAAATCCTGATATTTTTCATTCCTTCCCTAAAATATCCCTTAGTATGAAAGTTACAGAGTTGTACGATAGCCTTTCACATCTATCTCATTCCTCCATGGAATTTACCGATGCTTCTTCCCTATTTCATCTGACTGCGGGCCATTTTTGAACACTTTTAACCAATTCATCTTCGTATATTATATTTTATAGGATCACACTACTATGGGTCTCCTTGATACCAGGTATATCATGATTCAGTTTTATTAAAAAGATGATATGGTCTTTGCATGGTCGAGCGATCCTCGATTCTGTAACAGATCCTAATTGATTCTCTTTAGGTGGATGTATGACTTTCACATGAAGCTTGATTCACTAACCACAATGATATGTATTATATTCCCAAAACAACCACTCCCATTTTAGAATCCTTCCATTAACCGTATGTTATGTAATCTATTAGGGCATTATATTTGATCCAACGATGGGACTAGAGAAGAATATCACCCGATTTCACCAAGAGTATGTGTTGTAGTGGATGTTTGGAGACCACTTATTGAGTCTTTTGGGGTTTTTGTTGGTGAGGAGTTTTAGATCAGTTTATTTAGTCAAAGTATGATTTCATCCTTATTTTAAATAAAATGGGGCATTTGTTGGAAATGTGCAGGAATATGAAATTTAACCAGAAGATATATGAGGGTCTGAGTACCAGGGATGAAAATTTTGTATCTAGTTCTGGTGAAACTTGGTGAATTAAACTTTATTTGGAGTGGGATTTCACTGAGTAATTTTCTTGGATAAGGTTTGGGAATCATCAAGGACTAGTCTTGGTCATGTTTTGGATCCCATGAACTTATGTGGAGTAGTTAAGGATATCCAAATGAAGGTAAAGATTAACCCGAGATTAGTCGATGTCTATGATAGGTTGAAATGTGACCTGTTATAGGTTTGTTCTCTAAGGGTAGTGGTGAGTCGAGATAATGAAGTGGATATGGGTGTTGGAGCCAAATAATTAACAGTATCCAAAACTATCACATCTTCTTAGGATTCAAATGAAGAGTCAGGGGATGCTCATGTTAGTTCAAATGACATGAGGTTGTCTTAGGAAGGTGGTTAAAGTGGAGGTAGTGGTGAGTGAGTGAAGGCTACCGATTGTATGAGGTCAAGTGGGAGCAATTAAAATATTAATAGGTCTGACGAGGGAGGCTCTATTGGAAAAATCTCAAGAAGGGAGATTCAAGTTATTGATATTGGCAATCGATTTGTAGGATTGGTGAATGAAGAACAAGTTTAAGAGCATAAAGTAGTTCGGGTTGTGCTCCCCAAGAATGGGTAAGGGGTCCCCAGGTATGAATCCAATGATGAGTCTTCTTGTCACTTTTCAATTAACACTATATATAATTTATAGGATAGTATGATTCCTAGTGTGAGGAGGAGGAAGATCTAGAGATGCAATTAGAATGGGATAGAGGATTACTCTTACATTCAACTACCAATGGAAACTAGTTCTTCAAGAAGTCAAAATCCAATATAATGGATAGTGATTTTAAGGCTCCTAAAATATCTTTTCGGGATTAGAATTTGGGTCATGGGGGTTCTTCCCCCAAGTTTTCCCCAATTAGTCCATAGTGGGAGATAGGTTTAACTCATGAAAAATCTCTAGTGCTACTTTTCCACTCAAAAGAATAAATGGTAGAAACATTTCTCGTGATTAATACTACTAATGATAAAGCTGAAATGATAATAGAAAGGCCGTTAAGAGTGACTAACAATGATGATAAGAGTACTTGTATTGACAAGAAAGATCTTATTTTGATAAGGGGATTCAATGAATGGAAGATCAACAAAGAGGAGTACATGGAGAATTGGGACAAGTTGGCGTATCAATTTAAAGGATTTTTAAAAGGACAATCTGGATACCTAGGTTATCACTCTTTTCCAAAAATTATTTAGGGAACTTGGATCAGGTATAATGACGTTGTTTTTCAATGGATTTGTTATTTAAATTATTTTTTCAATCTTAAAGTTTCTCACTTTCTCCATAAAAGTATTCTGATAAAAAAAAGTTAATTTTTAGTCCGATATAGCATTCCATCCAATTGAAAATTATAGCAGGGTCATGGTTTTTTGTCTTGGATAAAACTATAGGTTGGACATGGAATTTCATCCTGGATGAAATTGCGGGTTGGAAGTGTAGTTCTTTACTAGATAAAATAATAGGTTGTACTTAGAGTTTCTTCTAGGATAAAAACTATAGGTTAGAAATGGTGTTAATTCTTGGATAAGATATTAGGTTAGACGTGGAATTCCATCTTGGATGATTTTATTATTTGGAAAAGGAATTCATTCAAGGATGAGATATTGGGTTGGACATGGAATTCATTACTGGATGAGATATTATAATCAACATATAGTTCCTTCATGGATGAGATCATGAATTATACAAGGAGTTTCTTTTAGTTATAACACTATTTTTTAGAGATAGAGACATTTGATATCATGTTATAGAAGGTTTTACAGATTTGGAGTTTCAATGTCGATCACGAGGGTCAGTATGTTTATTTGATGTTCTATATAAATTTATGAATTAATTCTATTGACTATTTCCCTATTTCATGCAATATATATTTACACTATATTTTTTAGACATTGTGGGTGTTGTCCTAGTGAGTTTTACTCTCACACGATTCAGGTGATGTTTGGTACCCTATCCGATTTCATGGATGCGGGTTTGGACAATGGAAATAGCCCCTGTACATGATTTGATTTCAATTTCATTGGGGGTCATAGAATATATATGAGACTGAGTATGGGGATCAGAACTAGGTTTTTGGAATCATTATTTGGAGTTTTTTTATTTTTACTTGTATGAAATTCAACACATCATCTAGATTGGAATACATTATAGCATAAAAAGATTTATTAGTATTATTTGGATTATTTTGCTTTTACCATTTATTCTACATGAGTGTAATGGTTGGTTATTCATATGATATGTTCTGTTATTGAAACTTTGTACCATATGGTAGAGTCTTCCCATTATATTCCTCACACCCTTGTTACTAGTCAGTAGCCTCTGGTATATATAAAGAAGAACCAAAGTTCTCATAACTGACTTTCTCAGTCATGTGAGGGAGTAACAGGATGAGAATGTTACAAAATAGTAATAGAGAAGAGGTATTTTTTGTTTATTAACTATTTGGGAGGTAGAAAGGATACAAGAATGTGTTAGAGCTTAGTAAAGATAATGTGCATGGGAGTAGCTGACCCATATGTGGGGGAAAACCCAAGAACCCAATGATTGGATTTATGTTCTTGATGTTCACTTATAAAAGTTGTAATGTTATATCTCCTTGGGTGATTCACTTATTATTTTATATTAATGTTTATTGATATTCTACTCATGGCCTGGTCTGGGATATGGTGAGTATGCATACATCATGGTGGGAAAGTAAGGCTATATGTTGACTATAATATTCATGATACAACCATATTTATTTCATGTGAAATATATGATTACTTAATCCATGAGAATTAATCCCTTATTTTATCTAACAAATGAAATAAACTATTATTATATGTCAATTAACTTTTAAATCCATGTATAGAGTAACATTGTGCAAGTGGTTCTCTATTGCTACTTTCACCTTTTTACGGTTGATCTTGTTGTGTATCTTGTGTTCTAAGGAGTGTGTTGACCCTTGTATAGAAAATTAATCGACTTCATCTTTAAGTTGAGTTCTAGGATAGTGGTAATCAGCACACTCCTATAGATTCTGAGTTGGAACTTCTTACAGATCTAGGGAATTATTTGGATGATCAGCTTTGCGTCAGTTTTCCATTGGTCATGTGATTCATTAAGTGGTATATTTATTTCACCATAACATTAATGTCTAATTGAAAATATATTTTTAACTATTTTTATATATGAATAACTTATAAATAAAATCTATGTTTGAACAAGTATATGACACACAACATTGAGCTTAAAAAACTATACAATATTATTATTTAAATATGTTCATTTTAATATTAGCTGTTGAATTGGTGGGTGTTAATAGGATTAAATTATTTATAAAATATAAATAAATGTTTTAATAAATATAAATTTATTGATAAATACTTAGTAAATAATCACTCAATTTTAAGTAAAGTTATTTTATTCTTTAAAAAATATGTTTTCTTCATTAATGGTTATTATTGATTTTACTAAAAAATAGTTTAATTAGTTTCAAGAATGTTTAGAAATTATATTTTGAAAAAAAAAATATGATTTTTTAAATAAGAATATCAAAATTATCTTATGTTGAAACTTTGAGGTTCTTCTGAAAAGTTTTATTGTTCAATGAATAGTGAAAAAATGTTGTGTTTTATTGAAAACTGTATTCTCTTTTAGAGTGTTGAAAAATTAATGTTCTACATTGGATTAGTTTTAAATTTTATTTTTTTTCTTTTGATTGAATATAATCCAATTATTTTCTTTGGAATGAATTTTATGCTAGGAATTAGAATAAAAACGTTTTTATATTTAAAAATGAGTTTTTAAAAAAAAAACATATTCTATCACGTTTTGCAGGTTTAATTTTAAATTAAATTTTAATAATAACATGAATTGAATAATAAAAATTGAATTAAATATTTTTAATCAAGGGTCTAAATTTTTTAAATAATTACCTTTTATTTTTAGTCATTATGAATAGTGACTATAGTGAAAAATTTTCACCACGTTAAAGGTAAATCAAGAAATTAAGGTCTAACATAATATGATAAAGACAAAAAATGACCCTAACACTTGAATTTGTCCTATTTTATGAGTTTATTTCTACCATTCTCATCAAATAATTTAATATATGGAAACTTGGTGCAATATTTATTTGATTTTTACGTTTATAATATTTTAGTAAATGATAAACACAAATATGCCACCTTCTTAATTTTAATAACTATTATATTTTGAGACATGGATAAAAAAACATATTTTCTGTTATAAAGAATAATTTTAATTGTGAATTAATTTTTTATCATTGTAACTTTTATATAATTATTAGAAATGAAATAATTACCATAAATTCTTATACAACATAGACATGGTATTTATTCAATTATTATAAAACAAATAAAATATTTTAAAAATATTAAAAGTAATAAAAATGAATGAATTTTTATGATCCATTACTTTTTCAAAAAAATATAACATTTTATAAATGTGTGAAAATATTATATTCAAATTCCATTATTTTCGTGTGGTTTTCATAGAAAAATTAAAGGAATAGTTCCAAAAATGATTTTAATGATTCTTTAAAATAAATAATATTTTATCAAATGATTTCAAATTAATAAAGATATTACATTCATCCATGTGATACATAAATGGTTTAAAATATAAACCATGATCTATTTATTGGACAATTTACCTTTAATACTATCTTGACCCCTAAATAATAAACATTGTGTCATTACGGTAATTGTCAAAAAGGGATAACGTGGGTTAAAAAATGATATAAGGGTAAAACCCAAATATAAACTTGAAAAAATTTTATTTTATGGTATTATTAAAACTCATCATCTTCCTATATTCGAATTATATCAGTTTAGATCATTTTTCTGATAAAAAAAATATATTAATTTAATATTTTAGACAATTTCAAAAGTTCCCCTCCCCTCATTTATAAAAGGTCACAACCAATTCACTTTTCATCACACGTAAAAAGAATTTTTGTTTATAAAATACCTACCAAAATAAATTCCTTACTTCCCTTTTCATATCCTTATAGTCCTTGGTATTATTATAAAACCCTCCTAGGAAGTATTTTGGTGTAAACCAAAAGAGGTTGTCTGAAGAAGTGGTATCATTCCTAACCAAGAATTTTTATTATTTATTCTTCCACTTCATTCTATTATTATTAAACCATGAAGAAATAATAACATCAGTATCTCACATATAATGAGATGTTATTATGTTAATTTCAAAACCTACATCGATCTCCACTTCCATCAAATGGGAAATGAAACAGTCTTTCATGTACACAGAGGACTACCGCCTCTAGAACCAATGTAATTAAATTTATATCATCGCCTCTCATGGATATTTATGATTATGGATTTAATTTATATATATATATATATATATTATATTCTTAAAATATTAATAATTATACAAAATTAATATATCATATATTTTCTTATATTTCCATTCATTGAAATATGATAACATTGTTCCTGCGTACGTGTAGACTGCCACCTCCACAAAGTGGGGTGATTAATTTTTTATTACAACATCACATAAATCCAATATATTAGTTTATTTTGATAAATAATATAATATTAGTGATATTATAATCACTTTGGAAATATAAAATAACATTTACCAAATTTCCATCATGATCTTTGAAAAATGGAAATGTTACTCATGTGTACGTATGTCCTACCATCTCCAAGATTGCAACATAGTTCATTTTTCATTAAAATAATTAATACTTTGTTTTAAAAGTATAATTTATGTATAAAAATGATAATTATTTCATTATTATTCATATATATTTGATTGGATAATGAACACTCTTATCATAGTCAACCTACCAAAGACATTTTGGTCATATGAACCGAATATCCTCAAAATGTCTGATGTAAATTTCTCTGATTGACTAAATAAATATAAAATGTTAATAATTAAAATAAAATGGAATAATAAACATGAAAACAGTTCTCAAGAAAGAAAATTATGAACATAATTTTACAATTCAAGAATATAAATAATTTATATGACGAGTCAGGCCAGAGGTAATGGATTTCATCTTGATTTCCTTTTATTGAGGCATATTTTAACATTTTTCACCTAATTTATTTTATATGTTGTATATGATTACCCTTTGATATGTTATATTATAAATCCTTAATACCTCATTGTATTTTAAGACACAATTCCAATTATTTCATCAAAGGGGATTATACATGAATTCTTCCAAGTGGTAAGTGATTCATAACTCAATTTCCATTCATTGAGTTATATCACTTATTCAGTGATTATATTATGTCAATATTATGTGTGAAATGAATTTTTTCTATTTATGTTGTATTTCTATGTGTATTTTTTTTACATTTTCTACACATATCACTTAGTTGATTAAATATAACTTCAACATTATAATCATTATAAGAGTAATTTGTGTAAAATTCTCTTGTTTGGGAAATATGAAATTTTATAACATGATATTATATTATGAGGTATATTTAAAACCACTTTTATTTGGTTATTTTGGTTCAAAAATGATCAAAAACAGTGGAACATAGAATAATTGGTTGGCAATTTATCCTCAATCTGGGGTTTCTGAAACTGGAAATATATTCCAGTAGGGTGGATCTTTTTTCACTTCTTGTTTTTGAACTCCAAAAAATGGATGTGGAAATGGAGCTTTGGATCGGTCTCTTTGAATCCATATTCTCTCTTATCAAAAAATTGAGTCTGTGATTCAATTAATTTAAGGTTAATAATTTGTTTGTGAAATTGTAGGTCAAATTGTTTTCGCATAAACTAGATCTTTTACCATCTATAGATCCTTCTGGAAATTTTTTTGGCTATAATGGTTCCAATTAAAATGGAAAACTGAACAGAGTAGGAAATATTTGGTGTCTTTATAGAATTATAATTGAAGTTTATTTACTCTGAAACCTTACTAATAATGTTGTTCTATCCATGCAATCTGATCATTTAAACATTCGTGATGAATACGATAATCTACCTTCTTTTTTCCTATTTTTAACGTTATTGGGTATGATAGGAATACCTATAGGAAATAGATTTTTTTAAAAGTTTACTCAATTAGAAAACATGATGCTTCACTTTTTAGAACAGTAACGAATAGTCAAGGGTAGGATTATGATATTTTGGACCCTAATAGTCAAAACAAGGCTGATCTTTCTCAAGAATATGATGATGAAAATATGGATGAGATGGTGTATAGAAAGAAATATGTTGTCATTTAATATCCTTATTCCCATCAAGGGGTAGTCTAGTCCTTTTGAGTAATATGAGTTTTCAGGTAATGATGATGTTGTTAAAGGGAGAGATATTAATTTGGAGTGGAGATATACAAATGTTGACACTATAGATGTTAATAAAGGATGTGAAGGTCCTATTGAGGAAAATGATGGTTTTAGCCAAGGAACTATGTTCTTGAAGTAGGGTCCTGAAATTGATGGGGTTTCAAAAGACCTTCTGATACACTAATCTCAGGACATCTTGTCTGCTCACATGAATGATTCAGGGATGGACATGGAAATAGTTGTGTCCCCATAGGAGAAGATATACTTCCTCAGCATGGGACAAAAAATATAGTATTAGATGGTGTTGGTCACTCCTTGTTTTTAGCTTGTATTTTTTAGGGTGAAGATATTATTTCTATGGTAGTTCAAAATGAGATTAATATTCTTGAACCCACTTGCATGAACTTGCAGTGATAATAACTTTCATAGGATGAGTATTTCAACCAAACAGAGGCTCAAAAAAATGTTGATTTCAATCAGGAGATCCAGAATATCTTCAACCTCTAAAGAATCTATGATAAATAAGGAAATGTCTCTGAGGATGAAGGAGTGAATGTTAGTACTCCTCTCAATTATTCAGACAGTGGTGACAAAGATTCATAAGTATGTTATCATATATGGAAAGAAAAAGGTTTTCAATAGTGATGGGTTCACTTATGATCCTTCAAAAATAACGCTATGTAAGGACTATTCTAATATATGAAGGATTATTTCTACCAGATTTTCTTCTATAGTGTCAAAAAACTCCAATGCATAGATCCATGGGATATTTATTCAAGGTAATACTCAGTCTGAGTGAGAAATTATGAACATGATGTGTCATATTATGATCGTTAAAAATGTTTTTCGGATGAGGGAAAGTCACATTGTTTAACCCCATCTATTTCCTTGTTTACTTTATTTCATTTTTAATAAATGATTAGAAGCATTTTCTTTATACTGGACTTGTATGGTAATAATTTTTTTCATTTTCTAAATGAGGTTCTTATTGAATTTTTTACTAAAAATATGAAATAATTTTTGTTTTAACATATTCATCATAAATGTAATTTTCCTCCATCATGACCCCACAATGATTTAAATATTTTTTTACAAGTTTCCATGTTTCTTTTAAAAAAAAATTAGTTTTTCATAGTGAATTTCAATGTTAAAATGGTATTGTCCTAAAGAATATTTTTAATGATATTTTTATGGTATTTCTAACCACTAAAAAGAACAACCCATTTATTATTTACTAAAATAATATTGAAATGATACCATACTTATTTTCCTCTTTATGTTTTATAATCATTTTTACTTGGGAATTTATTTCCATTTCATATGCTAGTTCTTCCTATATGGACAATTTTTTAATATGTAATATTGATTAAGTTGTATTATTTATTCATATAGAGAATACATTAGACATATTAAGGGATGGTTGGGGGATAGAATTATATATCCCCTTGATGCATTATAATGTATAATGAGAGAAACCCAATTGGATAGCTTTATTATATGTTTTTTTCTTTATACCAACCCATTGTTCAAATTATCTCATCATATGGACTAGATGGTAGGTCTTATTTGTCTGACATTAAGCATTCCATCATTATTAAATCAGTTATTGATGTCCATGTGACTATTTTAAAAAATATCCATGGATAATTTTCAATCTCAAATGGTTACTAATATAGAATCTTTTGATCTTCATTTACTCATGTCACATTATTATTCTTGCTCAAGTTATTGATTAAATGGATAGGGTTTTCAGTTATTTACCTTAGCATATTGATTCTAGATTATTTACTTGTGATAGATTCCCCTATACATGACCCTTACTAGGCATCTGAGATCTCACTTATTTTGATTCATTTTCCCCAGATATAAATATTGAATCTTTGAATGAGTTCAAGGATACAAAATATTAATTTTCAATATGTTTTGTATTTTATGTTTTCAAATGAAATATGAGATTCAAGTATGTATGTAGTTTTCCAACACTACTAAACTATTTAGTCCTTTAGTAAGTGATTCATTTTATCTATTACCAATGTAATATAGTAATCATCAACTCTAGGATAATAGAGTCAGGGTATTTTCAATTTTTATTAGAGGAATTTTAGTATAAACCTTGGGAGATAGATTTAGGAAAACCGTTATTAGGGATCATAACCCTATGACTGAATTTGTGGATAATTTCAAGTATAGGATAACATTATAAAGTTTTGGTAAGGTAGATATTATATATTTTTCCTAGAAATAAATTCTTTTGTGGATACTACAGGTGTATGTGGTTTTGGAATAGATGAATCTATGCGTAATAACCCCAAAAAGAGTTGATCAAATATATATATCTATAATTATTATAGTATGTGGTGAGTGTTCCCTTATGGTGAACCTAGTTTTGTAATGCTGGTAGATATGATTTGGTTAATTCGTGTTTTCTTTATGGAATATTATGATGAATGAGAAAATATAACCTATGGAAACCAATGATATTCCATAGTGAAATGGGATAAATCTAAAGTATCTTGGGTCATTAAGTCTAAGGTTAATCATTAGTTTAAAAGAATATATACCACTTTTCAGGTTTTATGTGATGGTATTTTATCATGATTAAAGATATTTTGGAAGGAATTTATAAGAATACCACCATTGGGTTTATTATATGTTTTAGTGAAAGTATTATTTTAGGATTAAGGATTTTATATTTTTTGGACATATTTTAAAGTTATTAGTAGTATTTAGGGTTCACATGATCAATGATGTTAGGTAATAATATTCAATTAATATTTTGAGGAAAAAATTAGTTCTATAGAAAACCTCAGTGGTTAAAAAGTTATTTGATGATTAATGTAATTTTTGTGAATGTTCATCATATATTTTTGGAAGAATTATAGGAATTATATAGTTTTAGAAAAAGTAAAAGTTGTAATCTAGGTGATAAATAATCACATCTAGAAAGGGTACAATTCTTGAACCAATAACCGAAGGGCGACATGGGTGAAACGCATACCATTTCCAACATGATGTCCTGGTTAGTATGACATTTTTTTACTAATATGATTTACTAATAAAGGTCTAGTTGATTTTGAGAAGTATATTATATGATCAAATATTATTTTATTTTTTGTATTTTGAGGATATTAATGATATAATGGGAGACATTTTATTGGGTTGAATAGTATATAACCATTAGGTTTTACATAAATGATTATTTTGGAAGAATGAAATTAAATTATTTGAGAAGTAAGCGGAAGGCAATGAGACAACCTATGAGGTTAAATCATTATTTAATGTTTATTTTATTGATTTTATTTGGTATGAATGGTTTTTTATTTATGAAATAATCTCAATTGAACCCTTGGTGTTATTGTGGAAATTTTTAAGTACAATGTATTGTTTTCTCATGTGAATGATTATTAATTTTGGGTATTATCTTACCTTATGGAAAAAATTTTAGTTTTGGTTAATTTCTAAAGAAAAGATGAATATAATTTTATTCTTTTGTGCATTATGTGATCCATTAGAAGTTGATTTTGGTGCTTTAGGGATAAAAAATAAATCTTGAATAATCTTCATTTGGAGAAAAATATGAGATTGTGGTGGGAAATGATTAAAAGATGAAATTATACATGTCAAGTAAGTATATTTATATAAGTTCTTATTCTATAAGGTAAATGGATTACTCAAATATAAGAAAAGGATCTTGAAAGAAAAATGTTTTCTTATTACCTTCACTTTCAAAAAATCTATAACCTTTTTCACACTTATTAGTTTATGGTCTTGTAGTTGTTAACTTTCTCATGATCATTCACCTTCTTATAATCAATGATCTTTATAAATCTTCATAATTATTTAGACATTATGAATTTCATCCAAATTACAAATATTCACTTGTCATTAATGTTCTAATATTTTAAAAAAAAAGTTATATATTATTCCTAATGACCTTCTTATTTCCATATACTGATTTTCAAGAGGAATTTTTATTAACCATTTCTACATTATGGGATTTAAAAAAAGGTATTTTTAGATGTTAAATAATTCATTACAAAAACCAAGTTCAAATTATAAGGACATAATTTATTAAAGGGGTAGAATGTTACACTGGATATTTTAAAAATAAAAACTATGTTTAGTATCTTATACGACATGCAACATCGAGCATAAATGAACAATGGAATATTATTACTTAAATATGTTTTTTATAATCTAGCCCTTAAATTAGTAGGTATTAATATGATTAAATAACTTATAAAATATATATAAATTACCTACTCAATATAAATGTATTGATAAATACTTTTTAAATAATCACTAAATGTTTAGTAAAGTTATTTTATTCTTAAAAAATATTTTTTCTTCAGGTATAGATTTTATTACAACTTATGAGAAAATATTATAATTAATTTATAGAAATTATAGAAATTATATTTTATAAAAAGGATATTATTTTTTAAATCAATGTATCAAAACTATATACTAGTGAAATTTTTATTCTTTTTAAAAAGTATAATTTTTCAATTAATAGTGAAAAAATACTGATTTTTATTGAACACTGTATTTTCTATTAATCTATTTATGAAGTCATATTTTATTTTGGATTAGTATTTAAATTTTATTATCTTATTTTGATTAAATAAATACAATTTTATTCCCTGTAAATAATTTTACACTTGAAATTGTTATAAAAACCTTTTTATACATAAAATGAATTTTTCTAAAAAATCAATTTTCATTGGATTTTATGGGTTTAATATTAAATTAAATTTTTACACTTAAATGAATTCAATATTGAAAATTTAATTACATATATAAAATATAGAGGTAAAAATTTGGTAATAATTTCCATTTTATTTTTAGTCATTATGAATACTGTCTATATTAAATATTTATCATAATGATAAGGGTAAATCATGTAATTAAAGTTAAAAATAATGTGGTAAGGAGTAAAAATTGACACTGACACTTGATTTTATTCTCTTGGATGAGTTTATTTCATCCATTTAGATCCAATAATTAAATATATAGACACTTTGTTTTAAATTTCTTTGATTTTTAACGTTTCAATATTTAAGTAAAAGATGAAGACCAAAAAGTCACTTTTATGCTTTTAATAATTATAATGTTTTGTGATGGGGATAAAAAACTCATGTTTAGTTATAAATAGTCATTTTAACTTTAAATTATTTATTTCTATTCTGGTAATTTATTTCTAATTTTCATTAATTAAATATTTATCTTAAATTCTAAAGCAATGTTGACACGATATTTATTCATTTAATAAAAAATAAACTAACTAATTTAAAAATATGTAAAGCAATATAAATTGAATGATTTATTATGTTGAATTTTTTTTAAAATAAATATAACATTTTATTAATGTTTTAAATTATTGTATTTTAATTCCATTACAGTCATATCATTTTAAAATTCAAATTAAATAAATAGTTCAAAAAATGAAATTAATGATATTTTATAATAAATAATATTTTATTAAATGATTTAAAATTTCTAAAAATATTATCTTCAGTCAAGTGGCTGGAAAATGATTTACAATATCAACCATGGTACATTTCTTTTCAAATTTTCCTTTAATAGTAATTTTCTTGGCCCATAAATAATAAAAACTTTGTTATCAAGATAATTGTCAAAAACATTTAAAGTAGGTTTAAAACATGATAAGGGTAAAAACCTAATCTAAACATGTCCAAATTTTATTGGATGATATTAATTAGACCCATACTCATATTATTTTAAAATTATATCAGTTTTTATCATATTATAATGAAAAATAAATTTATATTAATTTAATATTTTAAGATATTACAAAAATTCCCCTCCCCTCATTTATAAAAGGAGAAATCCTATAAAATTTTATTCACACATAAAAAAATATTTTGGTTTAGTGAATCCTTATGAACATACCTTCCTTAATTCTATATCTATGTCTTAGAGGCCTTGGTTATATTATAAAACCCTCCTTGGAAGGATTTTCTCATAAACCTAAAGAGGTTGTCTAAAGAACAGGTATCATTATTAACTGAGTGTTTTCATATTATTTCTTCTTCTACCTCCTTTATCTATTAATCAACCATTATGATATAAAAAAAATATTTCATATATTTAGATGTTATTATTTTACTTTCATAACCTTCATCCATCTTCTCTTCCATCAAATGATAAATGAATCTATCATTCATGTGTCCGACAGATTATCACCACACAAACTGATGTAATTAATTTTCATCATCACCTATAACAAATATTTATGATGATATATTTAATGTGTATATATGATATTCATGAAATATTGATCACTATTTAAAATTAATATATCATATATTTTATTCTTCTTCCACTGATTGAAATATGATAACGTTGTTTGTGCGTACGTGTGGATTACCACCTCCATGAAGCGACGTTATTCATTTTTCATTACCGCATAAATTGGATGGTATATATAAATGTATTTAATAAAATAATAAGATATTTATGGAATTATTATAACCCCACAATGATTAAAAAAACTTACCTTCTATCAATCATGGTCGTTGAAAAATGTGAATGTTACGCATACATATGTATGACCTACTATCTCCATGATTCTAACGTACTTAATTTTTCATAACCATATTCATTGATTGGTTTTTAAATTATAATATATGTATAAATAATATAATTATTTCATGATTATTATTCTATAAATGCTGGAATAATGACTTATTTTACCATATTCATTGTAACAAAATGATTTTGGATAAATGAATCGAATATCATCAAAAGATCTGACATGAATTTAATTGATTAAGTTAATAAATATATCATGGTCATATATATAAATAAAAGGGATGTTAAAATTTAAATATTTTATTAACTGTGAAAGTAATTTATATATTTTTATTATTCAGCAATATAATGAACGTGCATGACAAGCCAAGCCTGAGGTAAGGGATTTCGTCTCTATTTCCTTTTGTCGAGGCATATTTTAATGTTATACACATAATAAATATTATATGGTGTATATTTGTTTCCCATATTACATGTTATGTAATTAATCCTTAATAACTCATGCTATCTTATGTTTCAATTCAAATTATTTCTTCCTGGTATATTTTACGTGAATGTTACCAACTGGTAAGTGTTTCATAACTCAAATTTATTTAATTGGGTTATATCACTAATTAATTATTTACATTATGTGATTATTATGTATTAAATGAACATTATTTGGTTTATTGTTTTATTTACACATGTTTTTTTAATTACATTTTTTCACATAATCACTTCATTGATTTATTTTGACTTTAGGGCTACGATTATTGTGAGGGTTCTTCATCTCAAATTTTATTCTTTGGGATATATGTTATGTTATACACATATCATATTTTATGTGGTGTGTATACTTACCATTTTATTTGAAATTTATTGATTCAATTTATATTCATTTTATTTAAAGATCATTTGATTTTATTTCATTCATGGGTATTATGATTATAAATTTACCAAATAAGTAGAGGTTCATTTCAAAATCTCATAATTTTCCAAGATGGTTTACGTTTAAGTATATTTTGGGGGAATTATATGATCTTTATATATTAAAACCAATATATTTTTTATTATATTATGATTTTAGAAAATTATAAGTTGTTATTTTATTTTCCACTTTTAAGAATATAAAATATCAAAAAAAATTAAGAAAAAGATACTTTATTTCTTCTTTAGTTGAGAATATTTTTCATCTATGTCCATGTTTTATAAAAATGTTTTTAATAATTTTTTCCATAGTACTATATGATTTTATAAATTCATTTTTTTCCTATTATTGAGTTTTTAAAACTTTTTTTACAAAGAATATTTTTTTCCTTTTTCCAAATGAGGTACTTATTGACTTTTTACTGAAAATGTGAAAGGAAAATATGTTTTAACGTACTCTTCATGAACATAATTTCTCATCATTATGACCACTCAATGTGTTGAATATTAATTTATATGTTACCATGTTTTTTTTAAGGAAAATATTTTTACTAATACTCTACAAATTTAAATTTTCAAAATTTAATTTTACAATAAAATGGGTATTATCCTCAAAAATGTTTTTAATGATATTTTTACGGTATTTATATTAATCAATGTAAAAAAAATTATTAACCATAAGGAATATGTTGTGATGATATCATCCTAATTCTATTTTATGGTTAATGGTCTATTTTACTTGGTAAGTAATATTTATTTCATTTTCTTTTTTTCTTATACCAATAGTTTTTGAATAAGGTATATTGATTATGTTGTATTATCTATTCATATGATTAATGAATTTGACTTAATAATAGACATGTGGGGCTTATAATTACATAGCCCTCTAATTAATTGGTAGGTATCATGGGACAAACTAGCTGGAAATCCTTATTAAATAGTTTTTTGGTGTATAACTACCTATAGTTTAATCTATCTTGGTACAAGGCCACGATAGTAAGTTTTAGATGTATGACATTATGAATTTAATCATTATTAAATTATTTATTGATTTCCATGTGATTATTTTGAATTTTATACATGGATAAATGTCAATCTCATGTGATTGTTTATATGAAATCATTAGATCTTCATTTAATCATGTCCTATTATTCAGCTTGCTCAAATTATTGATTAAATGGATAGTGTTTTCATTTATTCACCATTACATATTGATTTTGAGTTATTTAATCATTATAGATTCTATTTTATGTGATCATTGCTGAGCATCTGACATTACCATTATTTTTTTCGTTTCCCATGATATAAAGAAGAAATATTTGAATAAATTCTAGGATGCATAATATTTACATTCATTGTGTTTTTTATTTTAAGTTTTCAAATATAATGTGATATTTAGGTTTGTATCTCGTTTTACCAGACCACTAAACCATGAAATCCTTTGGTATGTGATTACTTGTATCTAATTCTAATGTAATAAAGTAACCACTGGCTTTGGGCTACTTGGATTGATGCCTTTACAATTCCAGCATCAACTTACATTCAATTGGTTGGGATGGCCCTAAGAGGAAGAGTTTTGGATCAATCCCATCCAAATTATCTTTAATAACCTAGTGACACCCAAATATAGGGGGAGAATTGTAAGAACCCGGGTTTTCAGAATAGGTCAAAATCCCAACCTTGTTTGAATTTTTGACTGGTTTCTGAGGAAACTGGAGGAAATTCTAAGTTTCAGGAAATTTCCAGATTACACGCAATGTACATTTGATTACACGCCATGTATGTGGTTAGTGAGTGTCGGTCATGTGCTCGCCGAGTACATGTCGTGTGATGACCGTGTAGTAGTTTCTTACTACACGGCGTGTAGTTTTGAACATGTCGTGTATACCCCCCCCCCAACCGTGTGAGGCCATACAGGGCGTGTAGGTCGTTGGACGGGTAGAACCAGGTACACGCCGTTTTCCCTTTGGACACGCCGTGTAGTCTAACCGTGTATGATGGATATACATGGCATGTGGGTATGTCGGAAAGGAAGAGAATAGTAACCTGGTACACGCCGTGTACCCAGAGGTACATGCCGTGTACTCATGTCGGTAGGTTCAGAAAGTAATTTGGCAGCATCAGCCATCTTTTGAACATTTAAATTAAATATACATGATGTGTAGTCCTAAAGTACATGCCGTGTACTTTCTTTTTTCCGCTAAAATGGGAAGTAACCTCGTTTTTTAGGCAGAACTCATCCCCTTCTTTGGGTTGAGTGGGGAGAGCCGGCCAAGCCTGTTTTCTCCTCCCATTCGTCCTTCTAAGACCCGATTCGATCGCTGATTAGTGCATTGGAACCCCCTCGGTAAGCCCTCGATTCCTCTTGGGCCATTTTGTCTGATTTTTGTTCTAGAACGATTTATAGCCCTTTGGGCGGTTTTGAATATTTTATACATTTACCGAGTTTTAGAACGAATTGGCGGGTGTTACCGGAGGAGTAGCATCGTTCGAGTCTCAGGTAGGTGGTGCATACCTCATTTTGTGTTTTCGTGGTTGTTTGGGTGATGTGGCCTTCGGCGCATGTTCAGATATTTTGAGCGGGACCCGTTTTATCTTCTTTTTTCAACTGTATTTCCTATGGGACCTCTGGGATGCTTTTGGGTATGCCCGGTTACCAGTTTTCGTGAGCAGGGCCGGGCGAGGGGTCGTTGCTCGTCGGGGAATTTTGGCCAAGGAATGCCAAAATGGTTTTAATTGAAATTTTATTGTTATAAACTGTTTAGTTTAATTTCTTAGAGCCTGTTATAATTGTTAAAGGCATTGAAGACCTCAGTGCTGGTATGGGACAACACCTAGTATAGTGCAATTCGACTATTTAGTTGGTTTTTCCTAGTTATTTTTTCTGGTTAAATATTTTATATATGCAATTTCTGAATTGCATCTGTTGGACCCTTTTTGGTTGTGTTTGGCTTGGCCCGGTTACGCTAGAGTGACGCTAATCACAGGTTGGGGCTTTTCCCAGGTTACTTTGGGTGTTTTTGACCATGGGATTGGGCGTCATGGACGTCGGCTTGAGGTAGTATGACTGTTAGGTTGGGCATGGCCCGGGATACTAGGTTGGCGATGCCATCGGACTTGAGCGACATGGTCTCAAGGACACGAGGTGTCAGATGTGTTGGTGGATTAGGACTATTTTTGTGATTACCGCTCACCAGGACTTTGAGTAGTGTGCACACAAAGATATTCCGTGATGAGGTGGTTTTGACCACTCGTGTGGGTAGAGGCCCCCGTAGTTACGGTTAGGCATTTGGTTGGGGGTGCTTTCCATTGAAATCCACGTGGGAGGAGAGGAGCCTTCAGGGGATGGGCGTGCCTTCGGGACATCGTTACATGAGACACGAGGTGTCAGGAGGCACATGGTGTCGAGTTACTATTCTTGGGCGTGCCTTCGGGATGTCAGTACTTGAGGCACGAGGTTTCAGGAGGCACATGGTGCCAGGTTACTATTCTTTGGTGTGCCTTCGGGACGTCGGTACTTGAGGCACGAGGTGTGAGGAGGCACATGGTGTCGGGTTACTATTTTGGCCATGCCTTCGGGACGTCGGTACATGATGCACGAGGTGTCAGGAGGCACATGGTGCCGGGTTACTATTTCGGGCATTCCTTCGGGACGTCGGTACTTGAGAAACGAGATGTCAGGTGGCACATGGTGCCGGGTTACATCACAGAGATTCCGGCATTGGAGGAAGTAGGTGACACTCCATGGTGGATGTTGAGCACCAGTGGAGTTTGTGTTTATTTGTTCATTGTACTGATTACTGCTTTCCTTGTAAATGCATGACTGCTTAAACACATATATTTGGTACGCACCGTTGGGTGGTATCCTACTGAGATTTTTCTCACACCCTGCATGGGCCCTTCAGGACGCGTGCAGACTTTATGGATTTACGTGCAGGAAAGAGGCCAACTTCATGCGCTAGGTTGCGTTAGTTGTTGCATGGAGATGGTATGGACCTTGAGGTCATACCTATCTGGGGTTTACCTTGTTGTGTTTACTTTTCTGTATTATCATTCTTACATTTTGTAGCTTCTATTGGTTAGCCATTGGCGCCCTTTTTATATTCAGTTGTGTATGACCTACTTTGGATGAATGCTTGGTTGTTTACAGTAGTTATTGCGGTTGATTTTTGGCATGTTGTTCTGTGTACTTTCCACTGCAGTTGTTTTCTATATTGCTTCCTCTATTTATCTATATTGTTTACACTTCCGCTCTGTGGGTCTGGTTCGAGTCTGCTGAGTCTTTCTTTCCGCTGCATCTTTACTTTTATACTCGGACCAGTACCCTTTCTATGATCTTCCGAGATGGTATAGCCTCCTAACTATACCTATTCAGACCCTCGCTTCTAGTCGACAGCCTTTGGCATTCAGGGGAGGTGCACCTAAGGTAGTGACACCTTACCCGTTCGGCACTCTTCGGGTGGCTGGTCGAGTCCGGGTCGTTACAAAGTGGTATCATAGGAGATCTTGACAAGGATTTAGTAGCAGTGTTTTTATGGCTACTAATGAGATTGAGACTTCTCTTTTTATTTCTGGTGGTTTTACTATTTTGGATATGGTAGGGTAGAGATAAGTTTTGGTTACTGGAACTGGGTTTCTAGCTTGTGCTTGGGTGCCTGCAGCCCCAGGTACGAGGGATGGACCTAGTTTCCATGGGTGGGAATTGTTGTTTGCTTTTTCTCAGATTACGGTTTATATGATTTCCACCTCAGTGGATCACTTGGTGTATGATGTTCTGGATTTTGATATGTGACCCTGGACCTGGTGTGGTAAGGGAGAATTAGACCTTGGTCCGGTATGGCGAGGCTACTTTTCTTGGCTTTGATAGGCACATTTTTAGGGTATTTTAATTTCATAATCGCACGTATGCTATGTGAAGTGATAATACCATGTGAATAAAACAAATCAATTGCCATACCGAAACGACCGTCTTGATCCAAGGATCGCGTTGTCGCAGACGGTTCGTCAATCGGAGGTCCGAGGCTCAAGTTATGGCCAAAAGACCGAAAATGATTCGAAACGGGGGGTCCGGGTCCGGGTCGACCCGGCCCGACCCCCCCCCCCCCCCCCCCCCCCGGGTCGGCCGAACCGGGTCGACCCGAACCGGGCCGGCGGCGCGGTGGCGCAGCGGCCCGGCGGTGGCGCGGCGGCCCGGCGGTGGCGCGGCGGCCCGGCGGCAGGCGGGGCGGCCCGACGGCAGGCGGGGCGGCCTGGCGGCATGCGGGGGGACAAAGCCCCCGCTGATTGAGGGGCGGCGCGGCATATAGCTGCGCCCTTTTTGCAAACCGCCCCCCCCCCCAACGTGGGGGGCTTGATTGGCAGGAAACGGGGGGCCTCCTGCCCCCCTCATTAAGAGGGGGGTTTTTATGAGCCGGCCGGGGGATTAATTCCCCCGGTTTACTGCCTTCCGGCCGGCCAGCTGGCCGTCCGGTTTTCTCCAACGGGACCGGAAAATCCGTTCCCTTCTTCGGCTTCCGACGCCGGCGGCCCGGCCGCCGGTCTTCTCATCCCACCGCGGCCCGGAACCGGCCGCGGTCTCCTCGTCCCGCCGCGGCCCGGAACCGGCAGCGGTGTTCGTCGTCCGGCGCGGTGCGACGGCACCGCGCCCCTTCGCCACGCATTTGATTCCCCTCGACGCGGCGCGACGGCGTCACGTTCTTTATGATTCTTCCGTGGCGCGGCGCGACGGCGCCGCGAAATTTAATCATATTATTATCTGCGTGGTGCGACGGCACCACGCCACTTTGCTTCCACCCTCAAGATAGAACAATAAGAACGATGGAGGGGGTTCGGCCGTGTTCATGCGGTCCGGCCCCCTCACGTTAAATAATAACTCAACATAAAAATTCAAATTCCTCACGTTAGTCATGCGATCCACGAGCAAGAATAGAATAATTAAATAATAACAAAAACCCCTACCTTGGTATAAGGTTCGAAGATTTGTCTACGTTCCGCGGAAGACGACGTCGCGGAGGTCGGGCGTCGCGGTCGTCGTTCGTCAAATCCGTTGACGAAGAGATGCGTCTGATGCGATACGTCGTTGGCGAAACTTCTTATGTCGACGAAGAGAAACCGAGGAGGAAGCGGCGTTCCCTCTCGTTGACACGGAAGACGAAGAAGAGCGGAGCGGCGTTCTTCGTCGGAATTGAGCGTTCTTCGTCAAGTTGAGCGTTCTTCGTGATCTTCGTCAGAGTTGAAGAAGAAGAAGGAAAAGCTCTCCACCTCTCAAGAAGACAAACTATTAACCAAAATAAAATAAGACACTATCTTATTTTATTATCACATCAACACACAAGAATTTCAAAAGTTTGAAATTCAAAAGGATTAACTCCAAAAAATTAAGTAACTCAAGTCATTTAATGAGGCGTTAAGGGAGTTGGGAGAAAATGAAAGGTTTAGGGGTTCGTGTGGGCCCCACCACACTTAATCCTCCCAAGGGAGGTTAAGTGGATGTGGGTCCCACTTCCAACTCCCTTTGGTAGGATTTAACAAGTTAAAATTAATTTTGTTCTTCACAAAATTTTATTTAACTTAAACCTAAAACCCAAAAACTAACTTTCAACCCGCAACCAACGCAACTTCCGAAAATGTCTCTTTAAGCGAATATCGGCGCTGCGAGTTCATCGGTGCACTCGGATTTCAATTCCGAGCACCGGATCAAAAGTTAGGAATTCCCGCTCGTTCGTTCACTGAACATACCCGAGCCAAACTTCGGAAATTGATTCCGGGCACTCCGGGCCTCGGAATCAGGTGCCGTCTGAAACCGCGCTCTTGTAAAATTCTAAAGAAAATTAAGAAAAAAATTTCCTTGAATTTTACGGGTCTTTACATTACTCCAACCTCAGGGCTTTACGTCCCCGTAAAGATACATCAAAACTAGGGAAACAAATGAGGGTATTGAGCACGCATCTGAGCCTCCCGCTCCCATGTGCTATCCTCGAGATTCCCGTGCTGCCATCTGATGCGCACAAGAGGAATCGATCGCCCACGCAGGACCCGCTCCTGTCGATCCTCTATCTCCACCGGGACCTCCATAAAAGTTGCCCCATCGTCAACGTCAAGCTCCCCATGGTCAATGATGTGCGTCGGGTCGTGCACGTATCTCCTCAGCTGAGACACGTGGAAGACGTCGTGCACCCGGTGCAACTGAGGTGGTAGAGCCAGGCGATAAGCCACCTCACCAATCCTGCTGAGAATCTGGAAGGGTCCGATGAAGCGCGGAGATAACTTGCCACCTCGTCCAAATCTCCGAATACCACGTCGAGGTGAGACCCGTAAGAAGACGTGGTCGCCATCCTCGAACTCTAGTGGCCTCCGCCTCCTGTCAGCATATGACTTCTTCCGGCTCTGAGCTGTCCTCATCCGCTCCTGGATGACCTGGACCTTCTCTGTCGTGGCCTGGACCATCTCCGGTCCCACCAGTGCTGACTCTCCGGGGTCTGTCCAGCACAAAGGAGATCTACAAGGTCGGTCGTACAACGCCTCGTACGGTGCCATCCCGATGGTGGAGTGGTAGCTGTTGTTGTACGCAAACTCCACCAAGGGTAGGTGGTCCTCCCAGCTATGACCAAAGTCGAGGACACATGCGCGGAGCATGTCCTCGAGAGTCTGAATGGTCCTCTCCGTCTGACCATCCGTCTGAGGGTGAAAGGCTGTGCTCAGACGTAGCTGCGTCCCGAACGCCTCCTGTAACCCCTTCCAAAGCCGGGAAGTAAAGCGGGCATCTCGATCGGAGACGATAGATGATGGTACACCGTGGAGCCGCACAATCTCCTGAACGTAGAGACGTCCCAAGCTCTCTACTGAGCCCTGCTCTCTGATGGGTAAGAAGTGTGCCGACTTGGTGAGTCGGTCAACAATCACCCAGATGGAGTCGTGACCTCTGGAAGTGCGTGGAAGTCCAGTCACGAAGTCCATAGATATGTCGTCCCACTTCCACTCCGGAACCTCCAAGGGCTCTACCAAGCCTGCTGGTACCTGATGCTCTGCCTTCACCTGCTGGCAGGTAAGGCATCGAGAAACGAACTCTGCTACTGCCTTCTTCATGCCCGGCCACCAGTGCTGTCGTCTGAGGTCCTGGTACATCTTCGCCACTCCAGGATGTACCGCTAAAGGAGAAGTGTGAAACTCTCTCAGCACTTCCTCTCGCAAAGCGACTGGTACCATGGTACATCCTCTGAAAAGGATGACGTGCTCTGCTCCAAGGGAGAAACCATCAGGTGCCTGTCCCGAGGATATCTGTGCACGCCGTGTCTCACAGTCAGCGTCCTCACGCTGTGCCTCCCTGAACCGCTGCAGTAGTGGAGGAGTGACTGTGAGAGACTGAAGGAAGGCTGCTCCATCTCTATCCACGAAGGATATCTGCAAAGAGGCTAGCTGTTCCGTCGCCTCCTCACGTAACTGTATGCCCGTCCTCCTGCTGAGGGCATCGGCTACTACGTTCCCCTTCCCAGCAGTATAGACTATCTCAAAGTCATAGTCCTGGAGGAACTCGAGCCATCGCCATTGTCTCAGGTTCAGGTCCTTCTGAGAGAAGATATACCTGAGACTCTGATGATCGGAAAAGACTGTAAAGCGCTCGCCCATCAGATAGTGTCGCCATGTCTTCAGAGAGAAGACCACTGCTGCTAACTCCAGGTCATGGGTAGTGTAGTTCTGCTCATGCGACCTCAACTGACGTGATCCATAGGCGATCACTGCCCGCTCCTGCATCAGAACACATCCGAGTCTGGTCCCTGATGCATCGCAGTAAACTACGTACCCTACTCCCTCCTCAGGCAACCTCAAGATAGGTGCGCAGGTCAATCTCTGTCTCAGCTCCTGGAAGCTCTGTTGACATCTGTCTGACCACACGAAGGTTTTCCCCTTCTTCGTCAAAGCTGTGAGTGATGCCGCAACTCTAGAGAAGTCTGGCACGAATCTCCGATAGTATCCAACTAGTCCCAAGAAACTCCGAACCTCAGTCACGCTCCTGGGTGGCTCCCAAGCTAACACAGCCTCAATCTTCGTGGGATCCACTGCAACTCCCGCCTCAGAGATAACGTGACCCAAGAAGTGGACCTCACGTATCCAGAACTGGCACTTTGAGAGCTTACCATAATAATGGTGCTCTCGGAGTGTGTCTAGTACAACTCGCAAGTGATAGGCGTGCTCCTCCTCTGTCGTAGAGTAAATCAGAATGTCGTCGATGAAGACCATGACGAACCGATCGAGGTATGGCTGAAAGATCCTGTTCATGAAAGCCATGAACACTGCTGGAGCATTGGTTACACCGAAAGTCATAACCAAGAACTCATAGTGTCCATACCGACATCTGAAGGTCGTCTTCTGCACATCCTCGTCTCTGACTCTGAGCTGATGATAGCCTGACCTGAGGTCTATCTTCGAGAACCACCGTGCTCCCTTGAGCTGATCAAAGAGGTCATCAATCCTCGGTAGCGGATACTTGTTCCTCACTATCACCTGGTTTAGGCGACGATAGTCAACACAAAGTCGCAAGCTCCAGTCCGCCTTCTTGGCGAACAATATCGGGGAAGCCCAGGGTGAAACACTGGGTCGGATGAACCCCTTGCCCTGCAAGTCCTCCAACTGTACCCGTAGCTCTCGAAGCTTGGCGGGGGCCATCCGATATGCTGGAGTAGATATCGGGGCTGTCCCGGGGTACAAGTCAATATAAAAGTCTACCACTCTGCGAGGAGGTAGCCCTGGAACGTCGTCGGGAAAAATGTCCGCAAACTGATCCACCACTGCAGGAAAACTGGGACTCCGCACGTCAACTGCTCCAAGGATAAGGCTAGCCAACTGATGAGTGATGGGCTGTCCTCTCCTCCACAGAAGTCCATCCTGTGCTGCTAAGGCTCCCTTCTCGCCGGTGAAGGTGAACCTGCTCCCGTCGGTGCGTACACATCGCACCTTGCGCCTAAAACAGTCAATCTGTGCATGGACCGTAGATAGCCAATCCATGCCCAAGATGACGTCGTAAGGCCTCGACGCTGCTACTAAAAGATCCCAGCCGAAGCTCTCGCCTACTAGAGTAAGCTCACACTGCCGGCACCAGTGCGTAATCGTCGAGTCTGCTCCGGTAGGAGTCTCTAGCCGTAAGGATCGAGCCAACGGCTCTGTCGGAATCTCCGAGCTCCGAACAAGGGCAGCGGCTATGAAAGAGTGACTCGCTCCTGTGTCTATAAGAACTGCAGCAAGGGTGGAATAGACACAGATAGTACCTCGAATCATCTCGGGTGCGCCGTGGTCGTAGGCCTCTGCTGCCTGGAGCTGTGCCTATCTCTGCCCGCCAGCTCCCTGTGGTCGGGGTGGACCTCCTGGTGGTGGTGGTGGCAGAGCCTCAAAGCGTCGCCCACCACCGGCTGCTCGTCCAGCTCCTCTGCCTCGTCCGCCTCCTCCCTGCGGACCGCCACGGTCGACCCTCTGCCTCTGCCTCGGTGGTCCATCAACTGACAGCTACTCCTCGGCACGGCGGGTCGGGCAGTCACGAGCCATGTGGCCCTGCCCGCCGCACGAGTAGCACTGTCTGCCTCTCGAAAGACTGGCTCCTCGCTGTGTGCCCCGCACTGCTGAGCCAGTGCCCTGAGATCGTCTGCCCGAAGGTCTGGTCTGTCTGGACCCCTGAGTCATCCGTCGACTGCCTACTGCAGATGACTCTGCCACGTGCCGCCCTGCGGTGGGTCGCTGCACTGGTGTAGACTCAGCAAGGAAGCTCTCGATCAGAAGGGCCCGATCCAGTACTCCTGTCTGAGTCGGTATGCTGAGGGAGATCAGCGATGCCCTGATCTCGTGTCTCAAACCCTGCTTGAAGGTCCGGGCCTGGAAGAATGGGTCCCGTACCATGTCGGTAGAGTAGCGCGAGAGATCGGTAAATCTCACCGAGTACTGAGCGACCGTCATGCTGCCCTGCCGCAGTTGTAGAAGCTCCTGGATACGCACCGCACGAAGGGTGGCTGGGACGAACTCCGAGCGGAAGAGGCTCTCAAAGTCCGTCCAAAGTAGAGATGCCTCATCGTTCACCTGGAGCATCAGGCTCCACCATCGTCCTGCTGCTGCGTGTAGTAGGATCGCAGCGAGGATCACCATTAGGTCTGCTGGTGTCCTCACTAGCCTAAACACTCGAACCACTGCCTCCAGCCAGTCCTCTGCTGCCTGGGGATCCGTCTCCCCGCGAAACCTGGGCGGTCGCTGGTGCTGAAACTCGTGCAGTGCGCTGAGGCGACGTGCATCGTCAGCGACTGCTGCTGGAAGAATCGGGGGCTCGGCGGGTAGAGCTACCGCCGGTGCCACTGCTGACAAAGGGCCCTACACCGAGGCCTCGTCGCTCGGTGGGCTGTCGTCACGCTCGACTCTCGGAACCCTAGCTGGCTGCCGTCGTGGGGCCATCCTGAAAAGGAAACAGGTGCGCCACGGTCAGAACAGTATACCTGGTGAGCTGATATAAGTAATCACAAAGAAAACTTTGAAACACACACGCAATCAATGTTTTCGTGCATTAAGTCGGAAATCAGAAGTCAGGGTCCTGGTGTACGGATACGTCGGCCGCCGCACCAACACTGGACTCCCTGGACTGATAACCACACTCAATACGCTAAACATTATTGCTTCACATAGAAAAGATCAGAGTTCGCGGTAGAACCGAACTCCTTTGATACCAATTTGTCACGACCCGCCCTCGGGGTCCGTGCCGTGACTACCCCAAGCCCGCCTTCCAAAGGCCAGGGGCTGGCGACTAGCACCAAGGCGTAAATCCTGGTAAAAAGGGAAGGCATTGCCTTTGTAAAGTAAACAAACACCACAGAGTAAGCAAGCGGAAAGTAAACACTAAACAAAAGCAGAGTACAACTGAAAGTGCGGAAAAGTAAATGGGCCAGAATACAAACCCAAACTGAAAGTAAAGTACAACTCGAAAGGGGAAAACAGCAACTGAAAAGTAAATGCCGCTACACCGAGCTGTCCACTGGAAATCCCACCTGAAGGGTGGGTACAGATAGCTCCTCTGCTCCACAGGTCCCGTCGTCTGCTCCGTGCACGTCCCGCCCAGTGGTCCACCTCCGGGTACCGTCCCGCTCTGCAAGCCTCAGCTAAGGTCAACGCTGTCCGTCGTCTGCAACCAACACAACGTAGTGCGGGCATATCCCGTGCAGGGGTGAGTATAAGTTACTCAGTAGGAACCCCGAGACCCCTGAAGGTCTCTCAAATCCACAAAGGATAAACCACGAAGAAAGGTACAATCACGAAGTAACAACCGACACTGCTTAGGTATATGCCCATACATATACCTAAGTCATCAATTTCAAATACACTCCAACCTCCGAGCCCAAGTACAACTCAGTCCACACAGGAAAGTATACGTATTCCACACAGGAAAGAAAAACGTAATCCACACAGGATTGCACAACACAATACACACAGGAAAGCAAAAGGATTCAGCTCACACAGGTATACTTCTTCAAAGGACGACAAAGATGATCACTGATCCATCTAAGTCGTCGGACCCATGAAGGATCGATAGGTAACTAACCCCCGCAAAGACCCACACAGGATCGGGCCCACACAGGACCTGTAGGCGCTGGTTCACACAGGACCGCTGAGCGCAAGGACCCACACAGGATCAGACCCACACAGGATCGGGCCCACACAGGACCTGTAGCACTGATCCACGTAGGATCGCTGAGTGCTGAAGTCGTCGTCGTCGAATCCACACAGGATCTCTGTACTGTCGTCGTCGCTGCCACAGTAGCAGTAGTAGCAGTAGTAGCAGTCGCAGCCAGCACTAGGGTTCCCGCACACAGCAAGCTCGTTCGGAGGGTCCGCTCCACGAGCCGAGAGGCTGATACATCAACTGTCACGAAGAACAGGGTTGATGTATCCAAAAGTTCCGTATCGTCAACAGGAACTCATCGCAACAGACGGCGCGTCGATCGGACGCCCGGTCTGAGAGTTATTGGCATTTTCGTCTCCGGGGCCCGGTTGGTTTTTAAGGCAAAACCAACCCGACCGTACTCCACCTGCGTCCAAACCTCGGGCGGAGTATGCCAAAAGATCTGTCTCACTAAGAGGAACACAACACGGCTGACGGCACGTCAATCGGACGTCCTTAGCTCAAGATATGAGCGTTTCCGCTCCGAAGGCCCGGTTGGTTTCGTGAACGAACCAACTCGGCCGAACTCAAAGTAATCCAAAACCTTGAGTGCGATATACCGAAACGACCGTCTCAATCCAAGGATCGCGTTTCCGCAGACGGTTCGTCAATCAAAGGTCCGAGGCTCAAGTTATGGCCAAAAGACCGAAAATGATTTGAAACGGGGGGTCCGGGTCCGGGTCGACCCGGCCCGACCCCCCCCCCCCCCCCCCCTGGGTCGGCCGAACCAGGTCGACCCGACCCGGCCGGCCGGCGGCGCGGCGGCCCGGCGGTAGCGCGGCGGCCCGGCGGCAGGCGGGGCGGCCCGGCGGCAGGCGGGGCGGCCCGGCGGCAGGCGGGGCGGCCTGGCGGCATGCGGGGGGACAAAGCCCCCGCTGATTGAGGGGCGGCGCGGCATATAGCCGCGCCCTTTTTGCAAACTGCCCCCCCCCCAACGTGGGGGGCTTGATTGGCAGCAAACGGGGGGCCTCCTGCCCCCCTCAAGGAAACCTCCCCCCTCATTAAGAGGGGGGTTTTTATGAGCCGGCCGGGGGATTAATTCCCCCGGTTTACTGCCTTCCGGCCGGCCACCTGGCCGGCCGGTTTTCTCCAACGGGACCAGAAAATCCGGTCCCTTCTTCGGATTCCGACGCCGGCGGCCCGGCCGCCGGTCTTCTCATCCCGCCGCGGCCCGGAACCGGCCGCGGTCTCCTCGTCCCGCCGCGGCCCGGAACCGGCCGCGGTGTTCGTCGTCCGGCGCGGTGCGACGGCACCGCGCCCCTTCGCCGCACATTTGATTCCCTTCGACGCGGCGCGACGGCGTCGCGTTCTTTATGATTCTTCCGTGGCGCGGCGCGACGGCGCCGCGAAATTTAATCATATTATTATCCGCGTGGTGCGACGGCACCACGCCACTTTGCTTCCACCCTCAAGATAGAACAATAAGAACGATGGAGGGGGTTCGGCCGTGTTCATGCGGTCCGGCCCCCTCACGTTAAATAATAACTCAACATAAAAATTCAAATTCCTCACGTTAGTCATGCGATCCACGAGCAAGAATAGAATAATTAAATAATAACAAAAACCCCTACCTTGGTATAAGGTTCTAAGATTTGTCTACGTTCCGCGGAAGACGACGTCGCGGAGGTCGGGCGTCGCGGTCATCGTTCGTCAAATCTGTTGACGAAGAGATGCGTCTGATGCGATACGTCGTTGGCGAAACTTCTTATGTCGACGAAGAGAAACCGAGGAGGAAGCGGCGTTCCCTCTCGTTGACACGGAAGACGAAGAAGAGCGGAGCGGCGTTCTTCGTCGGAATTGAGCGTTCTTCGTCAAGTTGAGCGTTCTTCGTGATCTTCATCAGAGTTGAAGAAAAAGAAGGAAAAGCTCTCCACCTCTCAAGAAGACAAACTATTAACCAAAATAAAATAAGACACTATCTTATTTTATTATCACATCAACACACAAGAATTTCAAAAGTTTGAAATTCAAAAGGATTAACTCCAAAAAATTAAGTAACTCAAGTCATTTAATGACGCGTTAAGGGAGTTGGGAGAAAATGAAAGGTTTAGGGGTTCGTGTGGGCCCCACCACACTTAATCCTCCCAAGGGAGGTTAAGTGGATGTGGGTCCCACTTCCAACTCCCTTTGGTAGGATTTAACAAGTTAAAATAAATTTTGTTCTTCACAAAATTTTATTTAACTTAAACCTAAAACCCAAAAACTAACTTTCAACCTGCAACCAACGCAACTTCCGAAAAGGTCTCTTTAAGCGAATATCGGCGCTGCGAGTTCATCGGTGCCCTCGGATTTCAATTCCGAGCACTGGATCAAAAGTTAGGAATTCCCGCTCGTTCGTTCACTGAACGTACCCGAGCCAAACTTCGGAAATTGATTCCGGGCACTCCGGGCCTCGGAATCAGGTGCCGTCTGAAACCGCGCTCTTGTAAAATTCTAAAGAAAATTAAGAAAAAATTTTCCTTGAATTTTACGGGTCTTTACAGACACTGAGGGAAGAGAGAGCTCAAGATTTTTTGAGTCTTCAGCAGGGAGACATGTCCGTCATGGACTACGCAGCTACTTTCACAGAGTTGTCTCATTTTGCACCTGGTATGGTGAGCGATGATGCAGCTAGGGTGAGGCGCTTCGAGGATGGCTTACAACATGCCATTTAGGTCCAGGTGAACATCTTTAGGCTGGGATCCTTATCTAAGGCGGTGAATCAGGCACTCATAGCCGAGGGCAACGAGAGGGAGAAATCTCACTTGGGCAGGATGACAGCTTCAGGTGATGGTTCGGACAGCAGGAAGTGAGGACGGGATGAGTTCCAGCGGGGCAGTCAGGCCAGGGATTTAGCAAGACCACCTCGTGGGAGTTCTTCAGTGATTTGCTTCCAGTGTGGACAGCCAGGACATGTTTGGGCGTAGTGCGATAGGCCTCCGAAGGAGTGTCGAGCATGTGGACAGGATGGGCATCTGGAGAGGTTTTGTAGGCAGCCTTCACAGATAGCCGGCAGGAAGGGACCAGAATAGACTTCAGCGTCTGGAGTTGGTTCGGGATCGGTACCCGGAGGGGGTAGTCGAGGTTCAGCTGTGCGCATAGGTCGTGATAGAGACAGTGGTACCCAGATGAGGGGTCAGTGGCCTATGACTAGTGCAGCATCGCAGGGAGGTCAGGCATCAGGCAGCCATGTTTCAGGACTGGTGCACGCCGTGGAGCTGCCAGAGGTTGAGCAGGCCGGTGAGCCGATGACAGTTAGAGGTACACCGTTGTGTGACCATGATCTCCATGTTTCCTCTTTGGCATGACCTATAAAGGTATGTTTGTTTTGAGTGCACGAGGTGTGCAGGATCTTTGTGGACTGACTAGATGCTAGTCAGTGGGTTGGCACCATCTCGGGTGCATGATATATATATATATGTGTATGTGATGTGTGGCATCGGGGTATCACGGATGCGGGTTACTTGAGGTGTCGTAGGCATCGGGGCATCGTGGATGCAGGTTACTTGAGGTGTCGTGGGCATCGGGGCATCGTGGATGCAGGTTACTTGAGGTGTCGTGGGCATCAAGGCATCGGGGATGCGGGTTACTTGAGGTGTCGTGGGCATTGGGGCATCGTGGATGCGGGTTACTTGAGGTGTCGTGGGCATCGAGGCATCGTGGATGCGGGTTACTTGAGGTTCTAGGCACCAGGACCTCGTGGAGGCGGACACCGATGCGGTGCGGGATACTTTGGGTGTCAGAAGCAACACAAGAGCACCAATGAGGTGCAGGGGTGACTATGCGTCACGAGAGGATTTTGCTTCTGGAAAACATCTTAGTAAACCCTGTTTGCTTTATGTTTTGTTGGGTTGAGACCGGGTAAGTCGATTCCTAAGGTAGGGAGCCCCCTTGAAAATTTTAGTCGGAACCTTTGAGACCGGGGTAGTCCGGGTTGTTTAACGGGGATAGGCGTGTTTGGTGTCATCTCGTGGTTTCATTTGGTAGCTCGGGGACAAGCTACGTTAAGGTGGGGAGTTTGTAAGAACCCGGGTTTTTAGAACAGGTCAAAATTCAGACCCTGTTTGAACTTTTGACTGGTTTCTGAGGAAACTGGAGGAAATGCTAAGTTTCTGGAAATTTTCAGATTACACGCTGTGTACTTTTGAGTACACGCTGTGTATGTGGTTAGTGAGTGTCGGCCCTGTGCTCGCCGATTGCATGTCGTGTGATGACCGTGTAGTAGTTTCTTACTACACGACGTGTATTTTTGAACATGTCGTGTATACGCCCCCCCCCCCCCCCCCCCGACCGTGTGAGGCCATACATGGCATGTAGGCCGATGGCCGGGTAGAACCAGGGACACGTCGTGTTCCCTTTGGACATGTCGTGTAGTCTAGCCATGTATGAGGGATATACATGGCTTGTGGGTATGTCGTTGAGGAAGAGAATAGAAACCCGGTACACACTGTGTACCCAGAGGTACACGCCGTGTACTCATGTCGGCAGGTTCAGAAAGTAATTCGGCGGAATTAGTCGTCTTTTGAACAGTTAAATGAAATATACACGGCATGTAGTCCTAAAGTACACGATGTGTACTTTCTTTTTTCGCTAAAATGGGAAGTAGCCTCATTTTTTGAGGCAGAACTCATCCCCTTCGTCAGTTTGAGCGGGGAGAGTCGGCTGAACTTGTTTCCTCCTCCCGTTCGTCCATCCGAGACCCGATTCGATCGCTGATTAGTGTGTTGGAACCCCCTCGGTAAGGCCTCGATTCCTCTTGGGCCATTTTTTCTGATTTTCATTCTAGAATGAGTTATAGCCCTTTGAGCAGTTTTGAATCTTTTGTAGATTTACTGCATTTTAGACCTAATTGGAGGGTGTTACCGGAGAAGTAGCATCGTGCGAGTCTCAGGTAGGAGGTGCATACCTCATTTTGTGTTTTTGTGGTTGTTTGGGTGACTCGGCCTTCAGTGTGTGTTCGGGTATTTTGAACGGGACTCGTTTTATCTGTTTTTTTATACTGTATTACTTATGGGACCTCTGATATGTTTTTGGGTATGCCCGGTTACCAGTTTGCATGAGCAGGGTCGGGCGAGGGGTCATTGCTCGTCGGGGCATTTTGCCCGGGGAACGCCAAAATGGTTTTAATTAAAATATTATTGTTATAAACTGTTTAGTTTAATTTATTAGAGCCTGTTATAATTTTTAGAGGCATTTAAGACCTCAGTGCTAGTATGGGACATCACCTGGTATAGTATAATTCGACTGTTTAGTTGGTTTGGCCCGGTTATGTTTTCTGGTTAAATATGTTACATATGAAATTGCTGAATTGCATCTGTTGGACACTTTTTTGGTTGTGTTGGTCTTGGCCCGGTTACGCTAGAGTGATGCTGATCACAGGTTGGGGCTTTGCCCGGGTTACTTTGGGTGGTTTTGACCACGGGATTGGGCTTCATGGACATCAGCTTGAGGCAATACGACTGTCAGGTTGGGCATGGCTCAGGATACTAGGGTGGCGATGCCATCAGACTTGAGCGACATGGTCGTAGGGACATGAGGTGTCAGATGTGTTTGTGGCTTAGGACTATTTTGGTGATTACTGCTCACTAGGAAATTGAGTAGTGTGCACACAGATATACTCTGTGATGGGGTGGTTTTGACCACTCATGTGGGTAGAGGCCCCTGTAGTTGCAGTTAGACATTTGGTTGGGGGTGCTTGCCATAGAAAGCCACGTGGGAGGTGAGGAGCCTTCAGGGGATGGGCGTGCCTTCGGGATGTTGGTACTTGAGACACGAGGTGTCAGGAGGCACATGGTGCCGGGTTACTATTCTTGGGTGTGCCTTCGGGACGTCGGTACATGAGGCACGAGGTGTTAGGAGGCACATGGTGCCGGGTTACTGTTATTGGGTGTGCCTTCGGGACGTCGGTACTTGAGGTACGAGGTGTCCGGAGGCACATGGTGTCGGGTTACTATTTTGGGTGTGCCTTCAGAACGTCGGTACATGAGGCACGATGTGTCAGGAGGAACATGGTTCCAGGTTACTATTATGGGCGTGCCTTCGGGATGTCGGTACTTGAGACACGAGGTGTCGGTTGGCACATGGTGACGGGTTACACGACAGAGATTCTGGCGTTGTCTGAAGTAGGTGACACTCCATGGTGGTTGTTGAGCACCATTGGAGTTTGTGCTTATTTGTGCATTGTACTGATTACTGCTTTCCTTGTAAATGCATGACTGCTTAAACACATATATTTGGTACACACCATTGGGTGGTGTCCTGCTGAGATTTGTCTCACACCCTGCACGGGCCCTTCAGGACGCATGCAGACTTTATGGATTTACGTGCAGGAAAGTGGTCAGCTTCAAGAGCTGGGCTGCGTTAGTTGTTGCATGGAGATGGTATAGACCTTGAGGTCATACCTAGATGGGGTTTACCTTGTTGTGTTCACTTTTCTGTATCAGCATGCTTACTTGTTGTGGCTACTTTTGGTTAGCCATTGGTGCCCTTTTTATATTCAGTTGTGTATGACCTGCTTTGGACGCATGCTTGGTTGTTTACAGTAGTTGTTGCAGTTGATTGCTGGCATGTTGTTTTCTTTACTTTCCGCTGCAGATTTTTTCTATATTTATTCCACTGTTTATCTATATTGCTTATGCTTCCGCTCTGCGAGTCTGGTTCGAGTCTGCTGAGTCTTTCTTTCCGCTGCATCTTTACTGTTATACTCGGACCAGTACCCTTACTATGATCCTCCGAGAGTGTATAGCCTCCCCACTATACCTATTCATACCCTCACTGCTAGTCGGCAGCCTTTGGCATTCAGGGGAGGTGCGCCAAAGGTAGTGACACCCGACCCGTTCGGCACTGTTCGGGTGGCTGGCCGGGTCCGGGTCGTTACAAGAATCTTACAAATTATATGATACTAGAACCATCAAAGTGATTGAGGGGAATCTTATAGAAAGTCATATAGAAACAGAACCTATCTTGGAATGACTTCAAAGTGAAGTTCCTATGCCACTTATATCCAAATACTATAAGGGAAGAGAGGGCTCATGAGTTTATACACCTAGAATAGACGATCTTATTAGTGATTGTCTATTATGGATGCTTCATTAACATGAAATGTTTTTCTTTATACTTGGTAGTTAGTGGTACCACCAAGGTGAAGAATTTCCAAGTTGGGATTTAATATGAGAATATGTTATAAGTGAAAATATTTCACCAAAGAAGCATTAATGATATGAGGATTAATTCTCTCATCATGGAAGGGAACCTGAATGAATCCCCTAGTGGTGTCCATGTAGTCTCATCTAGGTGATCAGGGAACTCTTCTTCAGGAAGCGATAGAAACTACATCGACAGTTACTATAAGGTAAATGGCATATAGAGCGGCCAAGAGAGTGGGAAACTGTCTCCGGACTGAGGCCATGTACAGTGTTATCAGTGTGATAGGGTTGGTAAAAAGTTCTCCCACTTTACATAATCCACATTAGAGTGTCTTTCTTGTAGTAGGGTGGTCCATCTACTTGGGTTTTGTAGGATCCATCAATAGTTGAGTAGTGGATAAGAATTAGGACAATCCCATGTGTTTAGGGAAGGACTCAACTACCCCTTAGCAGACTAGTAGCTGGAGTTCCACCATACACTCAAGATGAGGTATGGGATGTGGTACCCCTACATAGGAGTGGAATTAATAATTATAAAGAGAATTATAGGTAGGTCAGACTAGAGAATATGGTAGAGAGGCGAGTAAAATTCGTTCTATATAGTTTACTCTGAGTAGTATGGTTGTAATACTTTCCACCATCAGAGGTACGATATTGGTATCATCTACCCTTGATTGTGTTTTTTAGATAGGAGCATCAAATTCATTTATATCTACTCAATTTTCTAATGGATTAGGTATGGTTGAGGAGATCTTGGATGGTGTTTGGACCATCAAAAATTTTTGGGAGTATGGTATGAGTGTATTAGATGCTAAAAAGATTGTTCTATTTAAATTAATGGATTCTATTTAGTTTGGGATATTTTTATGCTATAAATGGAAGGAATTGATTTTCTTTTGTAAATGGATTTTATAGTTCTATAGCAGACTCATATCGATAGTTATTGGAGGATAGTTACTTTTCTAACTCTGGAAGGGGGAAACTATACCCATTAGGGTGAATGATGTAATGACCCAAAATTTTATCAATAGAATTTACCTTAATATAATTATTTTATAAAATACATAAATAACATAGAGAACCCAATAAAAATATTATTCTCATATATGAAGGATAAAATAAGTTGTATTTATGGAAAATAAAGAACCTATACCGATGTAATAGTAACCTGACCATTAGAATAGTAATATGACTATTAAGAATTGTAATCCATCCAACAGAATGGTAAAACTACCTATGAAATTGTAAATAAAATTTAGGCATCTTATAAATGAAAATATGATATAATTAGATTATAGTATGACTAAAAAAAGTTTTAAACTGATAAATTATTTGTTTATATTTTATAAAATATAAATTCTTATTTACAATTTTATAATTAATTTACTGATTTAAAAGAAAATTTATTTTCATAAAATAGATTCATAACTTAATATTATTTTTTATTATAATTATAATATAATTTTACTAGACCTTAATTAATTTGTCAAAAGGTTGAAAAAATCAATTATAATCTTAAAATCGATATTTTTTTTAATAAATGTTGATTTTATATAAAAATTAAATTTTTCATATTTTGAAAGTTATATTCATAAAATGGAATTCATTTTTTAAATATACATGTCGGAAAAAATGGGATTAATTTTTTATATTTTTCTAATATAAGTGAGTTTTTTGTGAATAATAAAATAAGCTAATTTACGGTATAAGATAAATACTTGAATTTTTGAGTCATGGTTGATGTATGGAAGATATAAGAGATCATTGGATAAAAATATACTTATTTATACACTATATTTAGTCATATTAATAAACAATATTAATAGTATTGATCCTAAATAGTAAACATGGGAATAAAATAGTCAAAAAACACCACTCTCCTCCCTTATAAATACCACCAGACAACACCTCCTCTCCTCACACCTTATAATAATTTTATATTATATAAATTATGATCAATTATCATCCAAAAACTCTTACCCATGTCCAAGATAATCTGGTCTCAACAAAATACCAAAACCAAGTGCCTTAAGGATGTTCTCAAGGAGATGACCTTCAAGAGGTAAAATCCTCAATCCTTCTCTTTCAATTTCTTTTCTTTATTATACTCTATTCACCATCCCTATCCAAAGTGTAATGAAAACTAAGTATCATATATGTAATATAATTTTATTTTTTTAATGGAATATACATCATCAAATCTCTTCTCTTCTAAAATGAAAACATTGTATGTGATGAGTCGATTAAAAGCCTTCATGGATGAAGAGTTTTCACATTCCATAACCACCTTAAGGGAGGTCATAAAACCATTATTACTATTAAAAAAGATTTAAATAAATAAATATATATATATGTATATTATAACTTTTTAAATATTAGGGAGCTAATTTATAGAAATGATATTTAATAAAACGAAACAAGTTTATTATGCATGGAAAACCCCCAAAATAAACTAGACATTTATCATTGATATTTTATCAAATTAATAATCCTCATACCATAAAACCAAATGATATATGAGGCCATTTAAACTTATTTAATTACATTAATACAAAATAATTTCACTTTTGGGTAATTATTACTATTTAACAACAACTTTTATAATTATACATAACTAAACTGATGATGAAACTGTGAAAAAAACTCTCCCCGAACAATGAAACTGAACTATAGAACTCATCGAAATATCCATAAATGAACTGAATAAAATTTAAACAAAAAAATAAATGTATAATAGGTTCTTAATTATTTAATTAATAAATCTAATTTTATTATCTATGAAATTAAGTACAAGTGCAAAACACATTCGAACATAATGTAAGGGGATTATCGAAACCAACTCCCTTTCTTTTGGTTATTCTTATTTCATGCTAAATTTCAGTGTGGATATTATTTTAATTATATGTAAATATTACATAATTTTTATTCCCTTTTATTTTCAAGGTTATACAGGTTTCCAATATAATTTTTTGAAAAATATTATGATTTTTCAAAAGAATGCTTCTTTCCAAAACACTTCTTGACTCTTATTGAGTTTTTTCTTCTTCGCTCAAAAATGATTTTTATTATAAAAAATATATTCTTTTACAATTTTAATTTGAAAACCCAAATGTTTATTCATCAAATTAGGAATTCTGAAATCCTTATGAAACTCATTACTTTCCATGGGATAATTCATGAATGTTATTGTAATACATTCTATGTGGCATGCATGATTATTTAAATGTTATGATGTGATAGGTGGAACCATAATTATATATCTCCCTAATTTATTGGGTAATGTGATGTATCTCATGAGATAATGTGAATTATGTGTGAACATTAAGGTATATTTTTTCACAATTATGATTTTATGATTATTCATATATGTTATGTGTGAACATGACGCTAGATTTGTTCAAACTATGTGTGGTATTTTACAACTATGACATGCTGTTTCATTTTTATGCGTTGATGTATTCCATGAATTTATCCAATATTTCCCCTGATTATCATAATTATGATCCCATGATTATTATATTATGATGATTTTTAGTCTCAACCATGTTATATTGGATTATGTGACTTATTCATTCTCTTACTCGGATTTTCTCTCACCCATTTCATAGATGTATATCCTTAGGTGATTACTTGTACTAAAGAGAATGTTAGGGCCACTAAGAATATAGGGAAGAAAGATTATGATTATATAATATTAGTGAAAACCATTAAGATAATACTAAGTATATGAATATTTATTTTTGAAAAATTCTAAAAATTGGGATCCCATAAGGTAAGCCTTTAGAGATAATTGTGAAAAATAATAAATTATTTTTTCATGAATTGTGGACTTACATTTTTTTTCAACCGTTTATATTTTAGAAAAAGGTGGGAAATAAGAGATACCCATCCAATAACCCGTTTGAGTGTCAATGAAATTATTTCTCGAACGACATACCTAATTATATGGGAGGTGGAGTTCAAAACATCATGGAAATGATTACCCAGTGGTCTCAAGCTATGAATAATAACTTAAACCATGTAGAACATCCTCTTTCACCCAAGAAGAAGAGATTTTCCATTGATTCCTTTATGAGACAATGACCACTGAAATTTAGTGGAACGTCTGATCCACTTTTTGTGGAATAGTGAGTTAACTCAATGGAGAATATATTTTATGTTCTCCACTATTCTGAGAGGGAGAAGATGACTCTAGCCTTCTATCATTTATATGGAGAATCCAATAAATGGTGGGAATTGATAATTAAATCCAATAAAAAGGATGAAATATAATATATGTGGGGGAATACTTTAAGTAAATATTTCTTAACAAGTATCTCCCTTAAACTCTTCATGGAAATATGTAGAGAGGTTCAAATAGTTGAATAAAAAATAAGGTTAATCTTTAATAAATTAAAAAAAAACTCACAATGATTTCAAGGTACACCTCAAATTTTATTATAAAAAAATGATATAAAAATAGATATATTATTTATTGTTTTAAAACCATCCTTTGAAAGGTTATAGATATCTAATACTTTTGGAGTTATGAAAATTTGGTTCAATGTGCTCTCAAAGTAGTGATAGAGTTTAGAGAATGGTCCGATGGTTTTGAATATAAGAAGAGAAGAATAGAGATTCAGTGATGTCTCAAATAAGAAAGGAAGAAAGGGGATCCAATTCCACATATGTCAAAAATGGTATGAGGAAACATCAAGGTAATTTCCTAAAAGGTATGGGGAAATGCATAATATGTCGTAGAGAAGGTCTCCAAGATTATTAATATCGAAGATATATGAAGAATTCAACCAACATGATGGAGTAAAGAAGAGGACCTCTTAATGCAGCACCTATGTTTCAACACTTCATATGTAGGGAGAAATGGAAATATGTAAGACAGAGCACTAAACCATGAGTCCTTGAGGATAACTAGAGTTATCTGCTACCAAAGCCAAAGGAGAAAGGGAGATCATATTCTATCACTACTTCTAAATTGATGTAAGAAAATGAAGTCGTACATGATACACTTACTATTCACTCAATAATTGAAAAATTATTATTTTACTTTAGTTATACACATTATTTTATATCCCTAATGGTTTCAAGAACTATTTAATTGAATCTCTGATACCTTTAAGTACAAAAATCCATAAAAACACATAGTGGTGCAATCCTTGCAACCCAATTGTTGGACTCTTGTCCTATTGTTTTATATGGTAAGATTCTTATAGTGAATATTTTAATACTTCCCTTGGTTTAATTTGATATTATACTAGGCTTGGATTGGATCACATTATATAGACTACACATCAACTATTAAGAAAATGAAATAACTTTTCATATTTTGAACCGTCACATGCTCCTCTACAAAATCAAGGAAGGTCATGAATATCCTTTTTAAAATCCCTCAATGGTGTGGGTATTTACACCATGTAAAAAATAATCCCTTTCCAAAATGGTTTATTCAAAATAAGATATCATGATAGAGGAAATTACTTATGTTAAATAATACACAAATTTATTTCCTAAAGAGTTACTTAGACTTCCCCCAAATCATGAGTTAGAGTTCTCAATAGACCGCATACCTGGAGCTACTCCTATATCAAAAAGACCCAAAAGGACGGCCCTAATCAAACTGGATGAGTTAAAGAAGTAGTTTCAATAGAATTTAAACAAAGGGTTTATACACCCTATTGAATCACCTTGGGGTTTACCGGTACTATTTATAAAAAAATGATATATCAATGTGTCTAAGGTATCAATTATTGGGAGCTCAATAAAATACCTATAAAGAAAAATTATCCACTTACAAGGATTTATGACTTGTTTGATAAACTATGAGAATCCTAGTATCTCTCAAAGGAGTATCTTTATTCTAGAAATCATCAACTGAAAGTGAATAAGGAAGATATTCAGAAGACGGAGTTTCATACAAGGTATAACCACTATGAAATTCTTGTGATTCCATTCAACAATACTAATTAAAATGAATTATTTATGTATTTGATTAATGGAGTATTTAGAGACTATCTTGACAATTTTTTGTCATTTTTATCAATGATATTCACATTTAGTCTAAGATAAAGGAGGAACATGAAGAGAATCAAAGGATTTTTCTAGCGATATTAAGGAAGGATAAATTATACACCAAGTTCAAAAAGTTTGGATTTTGGATACAGCAAGTCACATTTATGGATAACATGATCACATGTGAAGTAATTATTGTGGAACATTCAAAAATAAAGGCAATTGTAGAATGGATAAATCCCACTAGTGCCACCAAAATCTGTAGTTTTCTTAGCTTAGTTAGGTACTACAAATGTTTTGTGGGGAATTTCTCATGATTTTGAAACCTGTTAACTAAGTTAACATGGAAAAGGGTAAATTAATTCTAGATATAAAAATGAGATTAATGATTTAAGGAGCTCAATAAGAGGCTAATCATTGAACCTATAATCACACTACTGACAAGTGGATAAGGTTTTTCGATGTACAATGATGATTCAAATTAAGGATTGGGTTGTGTAATTCCACAGAATAATAAAGTGATAGCCTATGAATCACTATATTTGAATATCCATGTGTAGAACTACCAAAAAAATTATCTAGAGCTAGAAATTGTGTTTTTTCCTTGAAAAGTCTTTTGGAAATACTTCTATTGTGATAAGTGTGACATATATACTGATTAAAAGATCTTAAAGTATATATTCACCATAAAGGATCTCAACATGAATCAAACGAGATTGTTAGATCATATCAAGGACTATGATTGATCTATTCACTATCATCCTAGGAAGAAAAAAATGGTAACTAATTCTTTTAGAAAAAAAAATATGTTACTCTATCCATGTTCCAAATTGAAGAAGAAACTATCTTCCTGGATATGGAAAGGATGTATTTGGAAATAATAACATAAAGAAATACGTCATACCTTGACTAAATGATTGCCCAACCATCTATCCAATAAAAAATCAAGGAGGTATAAATAGATGATCCAAAACTAAAAGAAAAAGGTGATAACAGTAAAAGATGGTAAGCTACATGATTTTCACGTCGATGAGGATGGTGTCATCTGATTTGGAACTAGGATTTGTGATCCTTAGTCACCTGAGATAAAAGAGCTACTAGATAACACAAATAGATCATATTTCTCTATCCATATTGTAAGTACCAAGATGAGCCGTTATCTTCAATGAAACTTTTGGTGGAATAATACGAAGAAGTAGATTGTGAATTATATCTCAAGGGGTTTAGTGTGTCAGCTAGTTAAAGCAGAGTGACACAACTCCAATGGGGTTATGCAACCATTTTCTATACCCACATAGAAATGGGATAGTATAAGTATATAATTTGTCATTGGTTTCCCGAAAACATCTGAAGGAAACAATGCAATTTGGGTGGTAGTGGATTGACTTGCAATACTTACCACTTTATCACTATTCTAGAAGATTACTTTCTTAAAAATATTTCCAAGATATATGTGAAGGAATTGGTGAGGCTACATGGGGTTCTACTTTCAATCATATCTAATCGTGATTCAAGGATCACATTTAAATTCTTGGGAAGTCTTTAACATGAATTGAGTACAGAATTGAATTTCAGCATGGTTTTTCACCCTCAAAATGATATCTAATCTGAAAGGAATATTCATACACTTGAGGAAATACTGATATCCTTCTCAATGGAATTAAAAGGCTAATGGGATCAACATCTCCCATTGTTTGAGTTCTCATACAACAATAATTTCCATTTGAGTATTCAAGTAGCTCCATATAAAGCTCTATATATGATGTGTTGTATAACTCTAAAAATACATAGACCAAATATTGTGTAAGAAATGATAGGTAAGCTTAAATCCATCCAATAAAATATAAAATATTCTTAGAGTTGAATAAATAGCTATGTTGACAATCGTCAAATGGACTTGAAGTTCAATTTTGGAGACAAAATTTTCCTTAGAATATCACCATGGAAGAGATTTATGTGGTTTGGAAAGAAATGTTAGCTTAGCCTAAGGTACATTATTCCCTTTGGGATTCTTGATCACAGAGGAGCAGTGGTCTACTGGCTTTAACTTCAACCAAATATTCCTAAATTTCCTGATTTTATCCTTGTATCTCTCATAGGTAAGTACATACATAACCCCTAACATGTACTAAATATGGAGGTGGTACAACTAGAGGATAACCATTCGTATGAGGAGAAATTGGTAAAGATCTTGGACCATAGAGACAAAGTACTACGCAATAAGATGACTCGCCTTGTCAAAGTATTATGGAGGAACTATTATTATAAATGGTGATATGGGAACTTTAGGAAGAAATAAAGGATAAATTCCCAAACCTTTTTTCACTATTGTATGTAAAACATGATTTAGAGGGTGAAATTTAAAAAGTTCGGAAGAATTTAATGACCCAAAAAAATTATCAATGGAATTTAACTTCTTATAATTATGTTATAAAGTAGATACATAACATAGATAACATAATAAAAACATTATTCTCAAAAATAAAGAATGAAATAAGTGGTATTTATTGAAATTAAAGAACCTATACCGATGGAATAGTAACATGTCCATTAGAATAGTAATATGACCATTAAGAATAGTAATCTAGATAATAGAATAGTAAACTCACCTATGAAAGTATAAATAAAATTTATGCATTATATAAAAAAAATATGATATAATTATATCATAATACGAGTATATCAATGTTTTAAAAATGGTAAATTAAATTTTGATATTTTGTAAAATGTAAATTCTTATTTTTATTTTTAAAATTAATGAATTGTTTTAAAAGAAAATTTATTTTCATAAAATATATTTTTAAATTGATATTATGTTGTATTATAGTTATAAAATTATTTTAAAAGTCATTAATTAATTTTTAATGGGTCAAAAAATCAATTATAATCTTAAAATCTATATTTTTTTAATAAATGATGAATTTATTTAAAAATAAAATTTTTCATATTTGGAAAATTATTTTCATAAAATGGAGGTCCTTTTTTGAAATATACATGTTAAAAATGGTTAAGGTGAATTTCTAGTATTTTTTAAAAATAGTTTAATTTTTTGTGAATAATGAAATATGGTAATTTACGGTATAAGCTAAATACTTGAATTTTTGAGTCATGGGTGATGTATAGATATTGTAGGAACCCATTGGTCCAAACTCACCTATATTGTTTACTATAGTTTTTCATAATAATCATCATTATTGATAGACTTAGGCCAAAATAATAAGCAAATGAATAAAATAATCAAAAAACACCCCTCTCCTCTCCTATAAATACAACCCCTCACCACCACTTCTCATCACACCTTCTAAGACTTTTAGAATGTGTAAATTTTTCCCATTTACCTTCCCAAGCCTCTTCCCCACGTCCAACATCTTATTGTCTCAACCAAATACCAAAACCAAGTGCCTTAAGGAGGTTCCAAGGAGATGACATTTAAGAGGTAAAATCCTCAATCCTTCTCTTTCAATTTATTTTATTTCATATTCTATCCTCACCACCCATATCCAAAAAGGAATGATAACTATAGTATCATATATATATATATATATATGAGATTTTTAATTTTTTAATTTAATATCCATCATCAAATCTCTTCTCTTCTCCTTTTATTCTAAAAATGAAAACATTATCCAAGATATGTCAATTCACCAACTTCTTTAATGACGAGTTTTCATCTTCCATCAACACCATCAAGGCTGGTCATAAAACCATTATTATGGTTAAAAATTTTAATATTAATATTATAACATTTTTTAATGTTGTAGAACTAATTCATAGACATAATAATGAATAAAACAAAACTTGTTCATGATGGTCTGAAAAATCTCCAAAATAAACTAAACATTCATCAATGATATTTTATAAATTGAATCATCCTCATACCATAAAACCAAATGATATATGAGACCATTTAAAAAAATTATGTTCATTATTAAAAAATAATTTCACTTCTGTATAATTTTTTTCCATTTGACAAGAACTTCAACAATTATACACAACTAAACCAACCATAAAACCATGAAAACAAATGCTCCCAGAACGATAAAATTGAACTATATAACTCATCCAGATGGACTTAAATGAACTGAATAAAATTATAATAAATAAAATAAATGTATAACAGGTTCTCAATTAAGAAATTAATGATTCTTTTTTTATTATCCAACAAATTAAGTGTAAGTGTAGAACGCATTCGGGCATAAGGTAAAGAGATTATTGAACCCAACTCTCATTCAATGGTTATATCTCTTTCATGCAAAATTTTAATGTGGATACTATTTTAATGGTCCATAAATATAGCTTCCTTTCTCTTCCATTTTATTTTTGGGGATATAAATGTTTACAATCTTATTTTATGAAAAATACTAAGATTTTACAAAATAACTCTTATTTCCAAAAAAAAATTGACTCCTCTTGAGTTATTTATTCTTCACTCGAAAATGATGATTCTTATAAAACATGTATTATTTTCCCTTTTTCATTTATAAACCCCCAATTATATTCATGAACCCATGATTGATGATATCCTTATGAAACCCATTACTTTACATGGGTAAATTCATAACTATGATTTTAATATGTTCTATGAGGCATGCATGATTATGTAAATGTTATAATGTGATGGGTGGGATAAAAATAGTACATCCCTCCAATGCATTGGGTAATGTGATGTATATCATGAGATAATTTGTATTATTCGTGAACATGATGCTAACTTTGTACAAAAAGATGATGTTATGGTTACGAACATATGTTATGTGGGAACATGATTCCACCTTTATTTACAACTATGTGTTGTATTTGACCACTATAACATGATGTCTCGTTTTTATGGATTGATAAATTACATTCCTTTATCTAATGTTTCCCTTTATGGTCATAATTATGATACTATGCTTATGATATGATAGTGATGTTTATCCTCACCCTTTTTATATTGGTTTATGTCCCTTATTAATCCCCTCACTCGGCTTTTATCTCACACATTTCATTGAAAGTATATCCTTAGGTAATTAATTTTACTAAGAATAATTTGAAGGCCAATAAAAAGATAGAGAAAATGGAATTAAATAAAGTTGGTTTTTTATGTAAAATTTGTGTATGGGCCTACGTTTCCCAAGACACTAAATCTTTGGATCCTGTATTTTTAACGCTATTATGTTTTTTATATATAAAATAATGTGATAGTAAAATAATAAAAGGTAGGGGCACTATAATTGGATCTTAAAGATAGTTTTGAAGGACTAATTCAATTCTTATTGGATTGTCTCATGACATAGATAGAGGGCCTTGTTCTAGATAATGGCATATTATAGAAGACCATTTTTCTTCCAATAGTGGACTACTTCAATGATTTATTTCCTAAAGCGTTTTCTAAATTACCAACCAAATAGGATATAAATTTCACAATTTATTTTGAATTAAGATATGAGCTAGTTTATATTCCACCATATAGGATAAAACCAGTGGATATTAATGAGTTCAATGTGTATTTGGAAGATCTAGAGGCAAATGGGTTCTTACACTCTAGTAATTCATTGTGAGGTTCTCCCATAATTTTTTCCAACAGGAATTATGGGACATTAAAAATGTTTCTGGATTATCATAGAATGTACTAGATGATGGTCAATAATTAGTATCCATTTTTGTGTAGTAGTGATCTCTTCAATCAATAGATAGGTGTCTAAATTTTCTCAAAGATCAACTAGAGTTTGGGGTAACAAAAGATTAGGGTGATACCATTAGACATACCTTAAACTAACTATATAAGAAGTATGGATTGTACAAATTCATAGTTATGATGTTCGGTCTAACTAATGCACTAGAAGTGTTCATGTACATGATGAATCAGATCATCCATCCATTCCAAGATCAGTTTGTGGTAGTTTTTGTCAATGAAGTCTTGGTGTACTCATAGTATCCAAATAATCAATCCCAATATATAGATATCAACATAATTAAACTGATAGAGAATCATCTATAATCTAATCTATCTAAATGAATTTTATGGATTGTAATAGTTCACTTCTTGGGTTATTTTATCTCAGAGGTTGTTGTGTTAATAGACATGAAGATGGTTGCGGCTGTGGTATCTTGGTAGCGACACAATAATGTATTCTAATTTTAAAGTTTTGGGGTATATAGGTATTTTAATGGGTTTTTATCATGGAATTATCCCATATATTATTATTTATGTCCGATTTATCCACGAAAGGGGTGAAAATTGTCTGGTCAGATGCTTGTGAGAGGGATTTCCTGGAGCAAAATAGTAAGCTGACCTAAACATTGATCCTCTCTTAACCTATGTTTGGTAAGGAATATGTTGTGTACATTAATGAATCAAGAGTCTGAGTTGGAGATTATCATATCTAAGAGAATTGAGTGGTAATTTATGGATATAAATAGTTGAGGCCACATGGGGTGAATTACAGTATTCAAAATCTCGAGTTGGTTGTGGAAGTACATGCCTTGAGAAGTTATTAGAAATATCTCTTAAGAGATAGGTTTATGGTATATATAGAGAATAATATCCTTAAGTAAATATTTTCTCAAAAGGTCATGATACTTTGGAAAAAGAGGTGTGTTGTGTATTTTCTGTCTCTTGACTTTAATAAGGAATACGCTCCTGGAAAGGGAAACGTTTTTGTTCATGCCTTAATTATGATGATTTATATAGAGGTAGTGTGAGAGTCTTGTGATGATTGGAAACAACCAGAACTCCTTTTAGATATTTATTTGGATGTTCATGATTCTTAGGTGTCAGTGACTCTAACATCAACATATTTTATTCTCATACTTCTCGAGCAAATTAATAAATAGTGGTTATTTAATCTGGTGGGCTTAGCTTTGAGGGGAAACTTATATAGTGGGGAGATACTATCAGGAGGTCTCTTAGAAGTGATGATGTTATTCTTATCCATGACTAAGTATGGGTTTCTACAGGCTTGTGTGAGTATTTTATTAGGGCATCCCATGTATTTAAAAGGTTAGTATTTCATAGTCTGAAAAAATATGTATTCATATCTTCATAGGTAGTACTAGTGGCTAAGGTTGAAGAAGGAATAGTATACTTTTTGGTGAGATGTTTCACCTTTAAGTAAGTGAATATTGGTCATTAGAGGCATTTTGTGTTTTTTATCTTTTTCCATTACAGAATGGAAATGGAATGATGTAACCATGGACTTCGTAAAAAGATTACCTAAGGAAAATTGAAAAAATGATGATACATTTATAACCGTGTATCAACTGACTAAAGTAGCCTACTTCTTAACTATTTGGGAGACCTTCACCATTAATAATCATTATAGTATATATGTACCTGATATAGTTATATTGAATGGTTTTATAGGATTATTATATTATTTTGATATCCTTTTTTCACATGTCGGTTCAACTAAGGCTTTCAGAAAGAACTGGGATTACAAGTTCTTCTAAGTACAACCTATAATCCTTAGAAATAGATACAATATTAACGGGATATTTAGATTCTATAGGATATGTTATGAGCCTATGTTTTAAAATTATATGGTTCTTAGGAGCATCATGTGTCCCTCATGAAGTTATATTATAAAAAATGATTCAAAGAATCAATCCAAATGGTTTCATTCAATGCCTTTCATGGAATGAAAAACCATTCACATTTTTCTGGTTAGTGGTAGGTGAGTCAATGCTCTTTGGAACTAGTCTAATACAGGAGACCTATTAATAGGTTTAGTGGATTAGGATGTTACTGGTAACCATTTCATGTTGGAAGAAAAATTGAGATGACCACTAGATTTTGAGGTCAGTCAACTGATTTTTCTTAGGGTCTCACTTAGGCTAAGGAAACACCATATCAGAAATATACGGGAGATATCACCCATTTTTCTTGGGAAATTTGAGATTTAAGAGAGGTTTTTTCAAGTGGCATACCATTTGGACCTTGCACAGTACTACAGTTAAATGCATGATGTGTATCACGCGTTACAACTTTGATAATATCAACTTAACCCTTCTCATATGATTGATGTTGATGAAATCAATATAGATCATGATTCTTCCACTTAGTATAATATTATATATATCATGGACCATAGTGAAAATAATATTCAAGGGGAGAATCATTCCTCAACTGTGAGTGTAGTGGTAGTATGGTCTTGTGTAAGACGAAACTTTGGATAGGGAGTTTGATATGAAAACACAGTGGCTAGACTTGTTCACTGATACCCCATAGTGATGCTTTGGAGAATAAGTTGGGGGTGAATAGTTATATGAGGGGGGGATTTCATATATCATATTTTTTCTAGGGATTTTCCTTTTAAGGTTTTATTAAAACTCTCTGAGTTTGGTTTATTCGTTTAATCCATGGTAATCGAGCATTTGTACCCAAATGGGTTAGTGTTTCATAGGTTTTTGGATATAAAATGATTTGGGAGATAGATTCTATATATAGTAACTAATTAATTCCATGAATTATCATTTCATAATGTAAATAGTTTTGGGAATACCTCGTGAAATTCACTAAGAGTGTGAATGGTTTGTGGGAACTAGTTTTTTTCACAAACTCCATGAAATTCAGGTTGTGAATGGTTATGGAAAGACCCTAGGAATTATCTTCTAACAAAGTGAGATTCCATTCACAATTTGAACTACTTTTGGGGGGTTTTAAAGCCAAGAAAATAGGTTTTTTAGTATATGTAGGCATTAAAGGATTCGTGATGTGAATCCAAAATTCTTTTCATAAATGGGGAATGTCTATCATCTTTTTTAATTGTCAGCCTTGTATTTCTCCAAATCTATCTCTCTATTTTCTCTCAACCTAAAATATTCCCATATAAAATTATGGGAGTTATTTAAAATAAAAAGGTATATTATGTTTGAACTTGATGTTTTTTGCGTGGATATTGAATTTAATCCTCCATGTTTCTCTTAAATTTATTGTCCCATTAGTTTTCCCTTAGGGAGAACCCTTGTTTGGTACTACCAAACTTGGATCTTGGGTTGATGTATTATGAAAAGAAATTTTATTGGTCTTAATTGAAGGAAAGGAAGGAGGAACCCACTTCTAACTTGGTTGTAGATGAATTTTCTTCTTCTCTACTTTGGAGTGGGTGTTCTATAACTTCTCCCTAATTCATGTTTCATTTATTATAATATATAAAATAAGTGATATCTTACTAACACATTGTTCATAAAACCTAACCCAATTGGTAAAACACTTATCTAATGGAACTATATGGATAGAACACCATCAGACCCTCTTTGGCCTATTAGCATTTAGACTGGGACACGCCACCACCTGAGTGGTGAAACAACCCATGAATCTAGTTTGGGAATTGAATAGAATGAATCTAGATACCCTGGATAAATTGGATTTTAGTTTAGTTTTATTTTAACAATGTGAAATGGTATGGCAAGTGAATTGAGAACATGGCTTGATATGTCAATGGGTTAACCTAGTAATCATGTTTATTGGTTTATAAATGAATTACATGGCCTAAATGAGGTAATTTGGAATGTAATTGGTATTTGTATAATGGAAAGAAAAAATTGGCATATGGTGAGATGTGAAATGTTAATTTCCATTCAATGATAAATAAAATTGGAATAGTTACAATAATTGTGTTAGTTGGTAACTTGGATTAAATTGATAATTTCATTGTATATGGTTATTGGAATAAACATGGTAAATGGAGTAAATATCATGAAAATTTTCTAGTTGAGGAATTAAAAAATAATGATATTGATAACATGTTTGGTAGGTGGGTGATTGGTCTTATAAACTGAATTCTTTTAATTTTGTATCATGTTATGACTCTTTGGTCACTCAATTCCTATAGATGAGATTATAGGATACACATGGAGATCCTTCCCAAATGATATTATAGGTTAGACATCTAATTATTTCCTAGAAAAAAATTATAGGCTAGACATGGCATTCCATCCAGGCTTAAGTTATTAGTAGTACATGTCCTTCCTTCCTAAATGAAATTATATGTTGGGTATGGAGTTCCTTACCATTTTAAATTATAGGTTTTACATGGAATTCCTACATAGAAGAAAACTATAAGTTGGACATGGAATTCCTTCCTATATGAAAACTTAGGTGTGACATGAAACTCCTCCAAGATAAAAATTATTGGTTGGATATTGCATTCCATCCTATATGAGATATTTAGTTGGACATGGAGTTTCTTAGAAAATGAGATATTTGGATGGAAAATTAATTACATCCATGATAAGATCATGATTTTTATATGTTGTTCCTTCTAGTTATTAAACTATACTATAGAGATAGAGTCATCTGAAATCATGTCATATAAGGTTTAGTTGGCCCCTGGTGGTAAATCAGAACTCTAGGGTTGACAGGTTTATTTCATGTTTCGTATTAATTTATTAACTAAATCCCTTGGTTGTATCATTGTTTCCAACTATATATAGTTAGAATAGATTGTTTAGATAATTTGGGCATCATCCTACTGAGTTGTACTCAAACCCTATTTGGGAATCATTTGGTACCTAGGAAGATTCCATATATGCAGGTTTGGACAGGTGAAAAGGGGCATGTGAAATATTTTATAGAATTCCAGATCGGATTGGAGTATAGAGACAGAACCAAGCATGGGGTTTGAAACTAGAGTTTTTGAGTGATTATTTGGAGTTTTTTTATATTAACTTATTTGAAATTTAGTATATCATTTATAGTGGCATGCATTATGGAATGAAATGATCTATCATTATTTGGATCATTTTGGTTTTATCTTTTATTCTGAACAATTGGAATGTATGATTATTCATCTCATTTACAATATTATTATAACACTATACTAGAAATTATAGCATCCCGACTATATTCCTAACACAATCACTACTAGTGAGTAGCCTCTGTCATGTTAGAAGGAATGCCAAAGGTCTCATAACTTCCCATCTAGATCACATGAGGGGGTATCGGGTTGGGGATGTTATAATGGTTCTGTAAAATCTTGGAATTATTCTGATAATTTCCAATTTTTTTATGATTATTTGAAATGTTTCGGAAATGTAGGAGGTGATTAAAAGTGGTTTGACATGTTTTATATATTTTGAATATTCTGAGGGTAATTTTCCTAAATCAATGATTATACAATTAATATTTTTCTGTCCATTATATTTTTTGTGGATCAGAGTATAAAAAATTCAACAGAAGTAGCATGTATAATATTATTTTCATATATAATATACTTTTTTCATAATCCCTTACAAATTTCACAAAGTAAATTATGGATAATATATTTTTCATAGGAATATGTGTATGTAAAAATTTTCTTAAAGTTGAGGAAAATTGAAAACGGAATTTCATGTATAGAACGTTTATTCTAATATAAAATATATTTTCTTTAATAAGATTATTATTAATGAATTTTTTCTAAATGGAACACAAAAAAGTTTGGAATAATATATTCTCTATATAAGAACTCATAATTTGGAATATGAATTTACATATAATATAATTCTTTAGAATTCATAACATTTTGGTGATATATAATTTATTTCCTTGACTTTGAAGGTAAAAAATTATTAAAGGCACTAGATATATAACATATTATATATGTGATGTAATATATTTCCTCAAAGTAAAATAGTGTGAAGCCATGTGATTAGAGTACGTAAGGATGGTCTTCCTAATCTATAAGGTTGACTTTTCATGTCATAAGTATAATTTACCCTTATAAATTAGATGATTCTGAGAATTTCACAAATGTATTGGACACCACTAATGTATAGTGTACTTTATAAATTTCATAAACTAAATGAAATTTTAGTTAAAAATAATTCAGTTTATTATCTTCATTGATATTTATGGAAAAAAAAATCCTAACAAAAGATTTTGATTCATCCTATGATTGAAGAACCAAATGAAGAATGGTTTGGTTTCTAACAGTTTTCCATGCCTCAAGAATAAGTTCTAGTTTTGGTACTTCATAGTGTCATGAAACCAAGGAGGATTATAATAATAATTAAAATATATTATATTCTTTAGATCTATTAAATAAAGAAATATCCCAAGTCTATTGGTGACTTTAATAAAGATATTAACTAAGATTATAGGATTTGAATGAGATTTCAAACTGGAAATATAGATTATATTTGAATGAGAGTATCTAATTCTAGTGAGAATCAAGATGTTTCTATATAAAAATATTTGAAACAATATTAATGATATTTCATAAATATAAAAGTGATGTATAAGAAGATGATTTGAAACCCAGATACTAAATTAAGAAAAGAAATATTTGTATTGAGGAGAATCCAATATTATTTTTACCTAGATATCCCATAGGTATTTTTGGAATAATTAGTCTACATATTAGAGAACCTATGCAAAAAATAAGTATAAGAAAAATTATTATTATGCCCTACTATCATAGAATACAGTTGAGGGAGAGAGATAGTCTATTGTGGTTTTTTTCGATCCATCGTGTTGATGCTCTTAGATATTGAAGATCCACTATGATTGTAGATCATAGTGAGATTGAGTTAAAAAATAAGGGTAACTATCATTATGGATAACTAATGAAAATATAGAGTTTGAATGCCTATTCACTAGATTCATTGTAAGGACAATTGAATACATATGGTTCTAGTATAACCAAATTAGTCAATCTAGTCAACAGGGTATGGGTTGTGGGATGTAGTATAAAAATATCTTAAGTTAAAAGTTACAATGAAGATTAAGGAAGTGGATTATACCTACCTTAGGGTTGTGGATGATAATTACCCAAACCTTTTGTAATTATTTTTGGTAACATATAATCATTTTAATATAAAAGTGACAATTTATGTCTTGGAATTAGTCAAAAATGGCATGAAGTATGTATTCCTAAAAAGAGATTAACCTTATAAAAATACTTTCATAATACTATCCTTGATTTATTTATTCAATGTATCTTTTTTTATTGTTTGATTGTGTATTAATATATCCATACCTTTTATTCAATAAGAGGCTTAATTTTCAAAAAGGGATAACTAAAAAAGAAATTAAAACTATAAAAAATTGGGGAACAATAATTCACCCTCCCCCCCCCCAATTAGTATCCCTGAACAATCCAATGGGAACATTAACTTGGTTGATAAATATGTTTGATATATTTATTCAATTGACTTTTTGGTTACCCTTCATAGTAAAATATGGATTTGAAAGTCAAAGGGATACATTTCATAAGTCACATTTTGGATAATTGTTGACATATAACATTGAATTATCATTAAGAGTTTAAATTTTTGACACAAGTCTAGTCTAAAGAATAAATTTTTTAAAAGATAATATTTTTCAGGTATTTTTTTTAGAGAAATGGGTGAGGTTTAGAAAAAGTTTGGCATCTATGGTGATGTTTTTTAAAAAAATTAGTGTAAAGGAATAATTTTTTCAAATGAATTATGTAAAAACTTCTTCATGAAAGAATCTAAAAAAAATTGAGGTTGTTTGTAAATGTAAGGTTGTTGGTCCCTCAAGGGACTAATGTGAGATATACTCTAAGAGGGGGGTGAATTCGGGTATAATAATTTATTCCAATTTCTTCACTTATCCTTTTCACTCTCATTTTCCTAAGGATCTTGGCCTTTTACTAAGAAGTGTTATGTTTTTCCTCATGTTGACATAGAGATCTGATTACCGTTTGACTCAACAATCCCTTCATAATATATATTATATATTTCATGCCCCACTTTTTTAGATTATGTTATGAAAATTATAAATGATCATGCACATAGACAAAAGTATTTTTAATTGGTTCACCATTGTAGGATAGTCCAAGGAGCATGTGTTCGACATTGTGTTGATGCCCCCAAAAACACTATATGATCATTGCTTGGGGTTTAGAATTCTCACTCTTGTCTAGGATCACTTCCCTAAAAAAATTGGTCATTTTACTAACACCCAAGGTTCATTTCCTTCACAAATTCCTTTTGTCACTCACTTATTCAAATGGAAAACAAGATTTGATCAGAAGATAATAATAATATCACCTTATTATTTTAGATTAAATAAATCTAATATGGGTAGCTTTGATGTAATTTTTCTCCATCAAAAAAATACTATGAATATATCTCTGAGAATAACCTTATTTTAATTAAATTTTATGTAATATCATAATCCTTTGGAGAGATGTTAAGAAAATTAAAAGTCTTCTTCTTTCCTAAATAATTATGTAACTCCTCTCTAATTCTATAATAACACTAGATTATATGCACATTGTTAGATAAACCAACTCCTCCCTTTCACTTCTTTGAAAAGAACATTATATCAAAGAACCTTTTCATAGTCGAAATCCCGTATTTCTTTTGAATATATATATTTCAATGGAAGTCTCTCCCTCTATCTATCTTATTCTATAGGAATTTAAAAGGGTCTAGAGTCTCTTACTCTTCTTTTACTTTCTAGTATTCTTATACTACTAAATATATTATCCCTTTCAACTATTAATTTATGATTTTTAAATAAATCATAAATTACACATGTGTCTTGGGTTGCATATTATCATATTTAAAATATATAACTACCTAAGAATCTCTCCATTAGAACCATGATCTCCAAAATCCCACTTAAAATCCAAATCGTTCACTGAACCATAATCTTGATGATATTATTCATGTTCTGATTCATGAACCACAGATTCTATGATCAACCCCTTAATTCATGGGCATTAAATCTTCATAACTATTGGTGGACCCTCCATTAAAAATACAACATTAGGTGATAATGTAATTATTCTATTTTCTGTATAGACTAAAGACTCTTGAAATATTCTCTGTCAATCTTGCGTGAACACTACAATGTAACCATTAGTTCTCTGGTTCAATCATTCATTTAAAAAATTCTTGTTTCATAGTCAAAACCATTACAACATGTATTCCATAAGACTTCTAGGATTAAAGTAGTTTTGTTACAATACATATTGTACTTCCATAGTGTAGCGACCTCCAACAAACTAAAACCACAAAACAAAAACAATTCTATAGTATAGAGAGAGATATATGTTGTCCCACATCTCAAATGGAAGAACAAAACATATAGTCTATAATTAACTTTATGGAATATGCATTAGTTCTACTATGTAGTGACCACTAATTTTCAATTTTCAAACATCTTCTATGGTGCAGACCATGTCTTTTTGGTGTATAAGATCATCTCCTATGACATGGGATATTCCCTAAGTTATAGATTCACATACTATTACTTTACATTAGTTAAATCACTAAAAATGTGGTATATCCCTTTATAAAATTATTGGTCCCTTAATTATTTTCTATCATAAAATATAAACCATCCATGATTCAGGACATATCTGTGATGTGGAAATATTTTCCTCCATGGTATTTTGGTGTGGTGATCTTTTCTATGGTGTAGTTATATGTTGGTGTTGACTTTAGAACTCTTGATTTAGAGGTTGAATATGATGTGTTAAGTAGATCAAATGGATCTAATTAATTTGATAAAACACCCAAGGCTTTATATGTATAATTTAAATAGGGATATAGTACATAAAACCTCCAAATCCTACATCAATATGATGATTATTATTATGGTTCTTAATAAATATTATCACTCCCTCAACTTATAAGATGATATTAATGTGGTTTTATCTCATCCTCCTCTACATTTACTCAATATTATATAGACCACTTCTCCAATTTACACACATATTCCCTCATACACACTCACTAGTGCATTCCCATGTGTCCTCTACCTTAGCTACGTATGAAACCATGGGGGCGTCATGTTTTTATTGGTCCTTGATTGATCATTCTTGTACACTCTATGGTTGAGGGATTCCTTGGATTGGTTGGCCAAGTATGGCCTAATTTGTTTCTAATCCCCTATCAAATCCCTATTCCAAAAATATATCTATTCATGTATATAATTATATCACTATATAACAATTTCAATATAAATATGTATTTTAATTATTAAAGAAAAACAAAAAGAATTATTAAACTTCAATGTTATGGAATTAATAGATCCATAACTATCCTGCAGGTAAATATTACAAACAAATAAAATATGTTATTTTCAAAAAATCCATGCATCGCGTATTTCCAATAAATACACTTCATCCTTATAGGGGTTTAACAATATCCCCCTTGGATTTAGTTAACAATATCATCCCCCTAAAATCGAAATCCAACTCTCTTTGAACTATCTCACCATTATTGTCAACAAAAAATAATGTTTTAGTCATTTTTATTATACTCCCTTTAGACTTCTGAATTGCATATGAAAATCTCCATCGATGAAAGAAAATTATCCTCCTATGACAATGGCTTGTTGAATAGAGACTAAAAACATTTTATGGTTGAATTTCATAAATACTAAACTTATCAATATTTTGATATAATTAGTTTAATAATAGATACATAACTCTCACAAGAAATATATTGGGAAATATTACTATTTAGAACATAATATTTCAACAAATTCTCTAAACCCACTAAGCTAGGGCTCGGTGTAGGAAACAAGATGCTTAGCTAAAACCTACATAGATTTTAAAGTATCTCACTAGGTATAATAAAATTATAGAATCAATTTAATTTTATTTTATAAACACAAACTACTATCCAAAATCACAAAAAAAAACTGTTATTACATAAGCTTTAAAGTAGAAGAAGTGAATGACATTCCATTTGAAGCATAAGTTATGGTACTTATTAACAACAAAAATATAATTCCAATTGTTTTTCATGTCATCAAAAATGATCCTTCAATGTTTTTTTCATACTATTCAAATGAATCTTAAAGTTTTGTATCAACGTAAATGTACAATATCAAAAAAACATTTAACTAGATTTATATTTCCTAATATTTCTTCCACCACTAGTGGGATAATTTCAATAAATAGATTTCCTTATTTAATTTAACTCTAACTCCCCCATGACATCAAAATTATTTAATTGAAATGTTTTTAATTTCGGTACAACATTTTTTGATTGTCACCTATTATTCAGAATCATTTGATAACCTAAATGATGACACCACTGATACAACATATTTTAATATGAACATATATGCTCCTAATTCGTCTTTGTTGTAACCTCGGAAAATTATCCACTCTTAGTTGATTGATTTTGGTAACAACATGACATAATTCCTTTAATTATCAAATTTAGAAATACAATTTAAAATTTTCATTAAGTTTCAGTATTGACTCCAAACTAAACCATAAATACATCAACCACCACTTTCTTTATTGAATTTATAATTAAATTTAAAATTTCAATTTATATCCATTTCATGTGATTTTGAGAACACTTACCCCATGGATTCTACCTCCCCCTAATTCATGCCCCTATTTAAACAAAATATTACATTTAGAGTATAAGGGGATAGGGTTACCTCAAATTTACTCAAGTATAGTAATGGGAATAGTCAAGAAGACCATCCCAGCACCTTAAATATTTCTTATTCTATTTTTCATATTTTGGGAATGTAATTAAATCATTGAATCATGTTCTTTATCATCACTCCAATTCAGAAAAAATAACATCTTGAAAAATGATCTCCATTGTATGTCACCACTTTAACACTTCTCTTTATGGTTAAAAGCATTTATATCCTTCTTCATCTTGGGTTTTTCCATAATTTTGGATTCGATCACATAAGAACAAATATCTTCTGAAGTTATATAGGTAGTGGATCCCACCTTCAGCATTCATCGTTATTGGTACTTCCCCTTTTTCCACTTAGTGGTTTTTCTAAAACCAATTTATCAAACCCCATATTTGATGGAAAAAAGTGTCATATTCGAATACCTCTTATTAAAAGGTGTATTATCTGTTATTTACACCTCTTTCATAGTAGAAAAAATATCTTTCTTTTACTTATATATTTTTCTTATTTTCCTCAATGAGAGCTTCTTGGAGTACCTATATCTCGGTGCTTAAAACACCCTTCACTGGGGGTACTTTTTCATCCTCCAAAACATTGAACCAATTATCTATCCTAAAATTCCTTCTTCCAAGATTGTAATTATCCTTGTATGTTATGGTAGTGGAGTTTCTCTATATAGTTTATTCACCCTATCATTTATTTCTATAATTTAAATACCGTTCTATATTAATAAGTTTATAGAAAATGAAATATCTACCATAATAATCATACCTCATTAGGTCTCTCCTTGAATTAGATGTTGTCACTGGTGGAGTTCTTAACACATATTTGGACTTGTTGGATTAAAAACATCTACTCATGATGTTCCCAAATATTCCATAAGAGAATAAATTATGTGCCTCTTTCTATTGTAGATTACCTATTCTAGATTTTTTATAGAACTATTATTATCCTCCAAATATCATATATGTGAATGTTGTGGTTACCCTTGTGGTGATATTCAAATTTTTATTTAAGGTTTCAATCCTCTCCTTAAATTTTATAATATTCTCATTATTTCAATGATTTTAATCAAATCTAAATCCATCATTTCTCATTGAATTTTGTATGTGTGACATGATAATATCTTCATGATTATCATTTGATATAGAAAATTTATTCTTCTTTACTTTATATCATATTCAATAATAGTCCAATAATAAATACAAGTTGTCCATTTTTTAGGATTACCCTTGGAACTAGATTTATTCACTTCTTTCTTGATTGAATTTAGCTCTTATCCGAATTATCAAATATTCTTGTCAGTATATTCAATTTGATAATTTGGTAATTTCTTTAGAGTCTTTCAGGAATTCCTCTCATCTGCCAATTATTGATATAGCTTATCTATCATTTCACCTTGATCCTTTATTTAAAAATTAATTTGAGAAATATGATCCTTAAATCATGTGTTTTCTTTTTATAGTATTTTCTTCTCTAAAAATATTTATAATTGGTGTGTGGTGGAATTATTATTTCTAACTTTAAAAATTTTAAATTATTTTCAGTTCAGGTTCATCCCCTTTAATTAATTTTGATCTTCTAGACCATTGTAGAACCCTCTTATAATTATTTAGATTTAGAGTTATTATTTCTCCATAGGTCTGTAGAAACTTCAACAATCATATGTTTAGTATTTTTAATTTATATACCTCAAGTGTCAGAACATGAATCTATATATATTTAGATTCATTATTATCCTTAAAAATTAGATTCTACACTTTTAACTACATATCTGATTACTATAATAAGTGGAAAATTTTCACTTTTGACTTATGTGGGACTTCCTCATCATCAGTAGTTCTAACTTTACGTGTCCCATCATCCTCATCATTAATACCTAAAGAATAATTGGATCTGTGAATGGATTTAAAATCTAAATTTTTCACACCATTCTTCTTCATATTTTTAGAATCAAACAACTAAATCTCACTCTTTCCAAATATAGTTCCACGATAAGGGATTCTACCACAATTTTTCTTCTTATATGGAGTTATGTATATTTCATGGTTCAATAGAATATAAGGTAAAACTAAAAATTGATCTTCAACTATCATAAGAAAAATTTAAGAGAATAAAATAAAATAAAATTAACCTACCCTTTGATACCAATTATTAGTCTACCCAATTTTTTCTAATTCATTGATGTTCTGGGTTTTTTGAAAACACACTAGAATATAAGGAAAAATTGAAACTTCAATATCAATAATCAGACGAAAAATGATAGATAAAAAATACAATAAAATAAACCTACCATTTGATACTAATTATTGGTCCTTCAAGGGACTTGTGTGAGATTTGCAGTGAGAGGGGGAGAATTAGTGTATAAGAACTTATTCCGATTTTATCACATTTCCTTTTCACTCTCACTACCCTAGTAATTTTTATCTCTAACTCAGAAGGGTCACCTTTTTTTATTTGACATATTGATCTGATTACCTTTTGACTTGACCATCACATAATAAAATATATTAGAGGTTTTTTAACCATATTTTTAAAAACAAATACAGAATAAAAATAAGAATTCATATAGACATAAGTGTTTTTACTTGGTTCATCACTATTGGCTAGTCTGAGGAGCATTCAATCGACATTGTTTCAATACAAAAAACATGATAAGATTGCTTCTTAAGATGTTTAATGGTCTCTCTTATCTAGGATCACTTACCTTATAAATATTTGGGTTATTTCAATATCAACCATGGTTCTATTCCTTAAAAACATCCCTTTTCACACACCTATTAAAAGGTAAAACATGATTGGATCACAATACAAGGATAATATCACCTTATTATTATAGATTCACCAGTTATATGATGGTTACCTTTGATTTAAATTTTCTCATTCACCAGTATATTATGAATATATCCTTTGGAATTACCTTCCTACAGTGAAATTTAATGTAATATCCTTATCATTTTAAAACATATTATGAAGATTACAACTCCTCTATATTTCTAGAAGAATTCTACAACTCCTCTCTCTTTCTAGAATAACACTGGAATGCCTTCAGTTTTATGTATGAAACAAATCCCTCCATTCATTTGTTTGACATGAATATTTTTTTAATAATTGTTTCATGGTTGAAATCCCAAATTTCCTTTAAATATAGATATTACAATGGAATTATCTCTTTCTATTCTTTATTGGTATTTTAAATAGTGGATAGTCTTCTCTTTTTTTACTACTTTTTGATCTTCTTGTATTTCTAAATCCAGTATCCCATGTAATTGTTAGTTTAAGAGTTTTAAATAACTCTAAATTTATACATGTGTCTTGGGTTACATATTATCATATTTGAAATATTTAACTTCCCAAGAATTTATCTATATAAACCATGATCTATATGATATTCTTCATGTTCGTATTCATGAACCACAACTTCAATAATAAATTCCATTATTTTTGGAATTTTAATCTTCAAAATAATCAGTGGACCCCCATTAAAAATATTTGTTCATGTGATCATGAAATTATGTTGTTTTACCTATAAATTAAATACTCCCACAATCTAATCCTTCAATCATTCACTGACATTTTCATATATCCATTAGTTTCATAGGCCAATATTTGGTTTAAAAAACTCATTTTCCATGATCAAAACCTTCTCAGTGTGGAATCCATATGACTTCCAGTGTCAAAGTAATTATGTTACACTTTAGAATGTACTTCCATAGTTTCCTGATCTCTAAATCTCTATAACAACAAAACTAAAACAATTCTATACTGTGGACTACTCTATACAATGTGGTCATCTCTAAAATGGAAGAACACACATATAATCCCTACTTTCCATTATGATGTTGGCATTAGTTTCAGGGTTCATTTCCCTCTTATTTTCCATTTCTAAATATCTTCTATAAAAATATTGTGTCTATATAGTGTAGAATATCTTACCCTACAACATGGTATATTCTGTACGTTATAGCCTCCACTTCCTCTACCATTATTGTCGTTAAATATCACAAAATATAGTGTAACTCTATATAGGATTAGATTCCCCTAAATTCAATAATTTTTTTAAATAAAAACCCTCCATAATTAAAGGAATATATATGGAATCAATAACTTTTTCTCCAAGGAACTATAGAGAGGTGATCATTCATGCAGGATAGTGTGACATTGGTTTCAAGTTCAAAACTATTGAGTGATATGTTGGAGATGATGTGTGAAGAGAATTAAAAGGCTCTTCTCCATTTTATCAAATGAAATCTGTTTTATATGTATCATAAAAATGGTTATATAGTATAATATTCCTCTAGATCCCACGTCTTTAAAATTATTTTTCTCATATTTCTTAATACATCTTATCACTCCCTCAACTTATAAGTTGTGAGTAATGAGGTATATTTCCATTCTCATTCACATTGCATCTTTAATAGAGAACCACTTCTCCCATTTTCACGCATATTTACTTATGCACACTCATATATTATTTTTTATCTATGATCTACCTTATTTATGCATGAAACCGTGATGTCTCCATGTTCTGGTTTGACATTGGTTGATCATTATCACACACTACATGGATGAGTGATTACATGTCTTGGTTGTCCAAGCATGGACAAATATTTTGCATGTCCTCATGTCATCCCTTTTATAATAATAGAACTCTTATTTCATATAATTACATAAATATATAATATCTTCAACTTAAATATGTATTTTACTACTTAAAGAACACTGACCATAATTTATCTAACTTCAATGTTATGGAATGAATGAATCTATAGTAATCCTCAAGGTAATTATCACTAACAAATCCAATAATTTATTTTCAATAAATACATGTGTCACATATTGTCAATAAATCCAATTAATTCTTATAGGGGTTCAAAGGCTAATTTGGTTTTTGAAGCATGAAATATGGATCTCAAACAAATCTGTGAAATATTTATGCAGTGTAAATTTATGAGTAATGGAAGGAAAATCATAAACGAACTATTTTAGACCATAAAATGAATTATTTTAAGGGAATTTTTTTTTTCTAAGGTGATTTGTTTTTCAAATATCCAAAGGAAATCATTTTCACTGACAAGGAATATGGATTTTTCTTACTGTAAATTCAGTATCATTTTCTATTGAAAGGAGAATATTATCACATGATATAAATTAAAATCTCATGTGAGAGGATTTTTAAAAAGGGGGAAATGTAATCTTCCACAAATAAAGATTTTTTAGGTCAATTTCCTAATAAAAACCCCTTAAAAATATAGATATGGAATTAATATGATGATTAACCTCTTCATTTCTGAGAAAGGTATAACCATAATGGAAGTCTATTAAAGGAAGAAATAAAAATTAATTTTTTGAAAGAATAAACCAAGAATGAATATGAAAAAGGTATAACCCTAGAGAAATTTCATAAAATCTCGTACCATAAAGGAATTACTACTAGAGATTATTTTTCACTATTATAGATTATTTTGGATTATCATATTTTGGTATTCATGATGTAAATAAAAGTTCACACCCTGGTTGTTTTAATGTAAATATTCATATTGATAAACTAAAAATACATCCAACAAAAGTAGTGATATAAGGAAGACTAAATGGAATTTTTTCAAGAGATGAAATATGATAATCCCAAAAATCAACTGTAAATAAAGTGATCCTAGACTGAAGTGGCCATGACCAAAAAATGTAATCATAATACTATTTTATCTAAGGGAATTTTTGCAAATCTATTCATCATCAGAGTTTGGTCCTTTGACATATCCATTATTAGTGAACCTTTTAAAATATTTGAGAATTTTTTCATTTTTAGTATTTCTGATTATGGTAGATATTCTATTAATTATAATATTTTTTGTGAGTTCATACAAACATGAAAACAAGATTGAATGAAACATGAAAAAAAATTCACACCCTAATTCACCCCAACCCACCCATACCCCTACCAACTAGTTGGGTGTATTTTGGCATCTTATTTGAAAAATTGGTATTAGATCCTTGGTTATATGTTTTGAATCTTTCATATGAATATTTTCATCATGGATAAGATAATGAATAAAAAAAGTGTACCCATATTTAATGGTTTTAATTACCTGGTTTATAAGAATATAATTATATCACATTCACTCACACTTTGGCTTAACATTTTCTCAACTATCATACATGGGATTCATGTTAGTGATGTTTTAGAACATTCCATGACTAAAGCAGAAATGGTTTTTATCGATGATATTTCCAAATATAAAAATTCCAAAGCTAGATCTCAAGAACACCAAAGTTACATGAATGTGATTAATATAATTTGTTCCAAGTACAAATGGGATAAATTTTAAAATATATATAGAGGTTATTATATGTTTAATAAGTTAAAAGATTTAAGTGATGCATAACTTGTTGGATGATTTAAAAATTTACCCTAAAGAAAATATTGATGGATTATTCCTATAAATCATTGAGGTTGTTGGAGATAATTGAGGATTTGTTAAAGAAATATAAGATGTTGATATTGTGAAGAATATCTTGTAATGGTTTCCACCTATTTATATTGAAAATTTAATTTCTCTTGAATGGAATAATTTAGAAGAACTGTAATTAGATGATATTTAAAGAAGTTTGGTTGTATATGTAATCCATGTAAATACAAAAGGAATATAAAATCACTCAAATAAGGAGATATAATTTAAATATATAGAGAATTGTCACATATTTGGAGGTGCAAATGATGAATAAGATGAAATTGATGAATTATTATCTCTTGTGGTAAGGAAATTAAATATAAGAAAGTGTATCTTATAAGAAATATTTTTGTTAGTATGTTTTCAATGTTTTAAAGTTAGGAACATTATAGAAAAGTGTCCAAGGATATTTTTATAATGATGGAGGTGAAATTGAAACCATGAAAAATCCATGATGTATATGCCCTCCTAAAAGAGACTTCAAGTTATGTAATTTCTCAAGAATAATTTTAAGAGTAAGATCTTAGAGATAAAATAATATAATGATTATGAAGATTATTCATAGGAAGTAGAAATAGAATTTAAGTCTCATACAAAATATTAAATTATGGACAATATTGAAATTTAAATAACTAAAATATAGAATGATAATAATCCAAAAGGTATTGTTGATCTCAAGGTAGAACTTGAGGGGGGGTATTGAAAAGATATATGTTCAAAGGAAGAAAATTTAAAAATTTTGGGGGATTATTGATTAAATATTATAAATATATGGATCATATTTAATTTGATATGTAACATCTCGAAAATATTTAAAATATCAATCATCTAGTCAATGAATCTTTAGATAAGTGGTGTATTTTTTGCTAAATATTTATGAATAAGGAAAGGTGGTGGATAAAATTAATACTTGTTTACAAGAGAAAAAATAAGATTGAATCCCTTAAAGAATAAGTGGTTAATTTAAGAAATAAACTTTAATTTGAAATGATATAATGTGATAAAAAAAAGAAGTTTAATTTTTTTGAAATTTATCATATAAATAATTTATAAAAGGCCAAGCAAGGCTCATAAGGTGTGTATAGAGTGATGAATGACCAAAGACTCATGTACACATGTAAAATTGGAGTTGTACTTGATGTTGTGACATCAAATTTAGGAACATTAATAGCACAAAAAATGGAATCATAAGGATGGATATGGTGGATTCAATGTTGAGACACTAAAATAATAGATAATAACAACTCGTAACAAAGGCAGGAAAAGGGTAAGATATCGTCCCCAATAATTCAAGGGTAATTAATAAATGTGGATCTATAGAAAATATAGAAACATATAGGAGGATAAAGGATAGAAAATATTTCCCCTAATGAAGTTCTATTTTAGTGGCTATATTGGACACCCTATGTCCATTTATGAAGCGGAGAGGGTATATTTAAAGGGAGGGTCACCCAAAAGGTAAAAAGAGAATTATACCCTTTCATTTATCCCACACAATAAATTATTTCTATGTATATTTCTTTAATTATTCTAATTTCAATACTAAATATATTTTCTAAAGACAGAGAATAAGTGGAAAATATAATAATAAAATTCAAAGATAGATGAATGTAAGTCAATAAAAAATATTTCATTGGGAAATAGATACTCCACATTGGAGGGGGAGGCTGAGTTTGATTACACTGCCAAGGTTGAGGAGAAAGAGGAGAGTCCATATAATGTCTCAACATAATTGGGAATTTTTTGGAAGGAAAAGAAGATGAGTGAGAAGGATAACTTGGGTGAAATTTCACTCAAATAAATAAATAACAGTAGAACATATATCCTTAATAGTGACTGTTCATATGACATTACAAGGAATCAGAATCTCTTGAAATATTTAAATGGAAAAATTTATGGAATAGTTTGATTTGGAAATTATGAATATTTAAATATCAAATAATATGGGAAGACCAAACTTTCAAGTGATAAGATAAAGAATATAGATGTTCTCTGTTGGGGGGATTATAGAAAAACCTCTTGATTTTAATTAAAATTGATGACTTTGTCTTGAAGTTTCATCTATCAAAAATTGTTCTTGATAGAAGGAAAGGTGAAGAACTATCAAATGAAATTTAGGAGGAAAATGGGAATCTATAACGTATTGAATGTTAATAAAACACTTTTCTATTTATTGAAAAAGATGATAATGGCTTGGGAATCCAAAAACTAGGAAAAATCACTAATAAATAAGGGATAAAATATTTATAATAAAACATTTGGTGGATATACCAAAATTTAAGTGAGATCATGAAAAAAACAAGTCATGTTTGTATGTGGTTAAATATGGCCTAAAATCCTTATCTGTAAAAGAAGAAAATATTATAAAATTTACATGATTTGGTCCACACTGATGTATTTGGTCTAAGGAATTAACCTGAAACTTGTAAATAGATGTTTTTATTCTTTTTTATGATTATTATAGTAAAATGGGTTGTATTATGTTCATGAATATAAACAAATAATTCGTGGAGTGTATTAATAGGTGTCAAATGAGGGTCAAAAATTAGACTAGATAATCAATCAAAACTATTGGGTATAATAATGGAAAAAATTACATGTTTGTTGAGGTTGAAAACTACCTTAAGAAACATGTAATTAATCATGAGGAATATTTTGTGAGAACACCACAAAATAATGGAGTTATAAAATGATGAAATATAATGGTAAATAATATTTCCAAGACATTACTCACTAGGAGTGGTATATATTACCACTATTGGAAGTTAGCAGTATAGGTTATAGTGTACACTCAAAATTTGGAATTTCTAATCCCCATGGAGAAGATATCACCCTATAAAATGTGGAATGGAATAAATCCATAATTGAAACAAATTTGAGTCTTTTAAAGTAGATTATATATCCAAAATAAATCAGGAAATAATGGAAAGTTTGGTGATATAGAATATGAAGGAGTATTTTTTGACATCTTAATAAAGAGTTATACCTAAATTTATATGATAAAAAAAGTAAAAAAAATGAAAGTAAGGATGTTAACGTCCTTAAGTTTAAACATGGAATGAATTATAGAACATAAAAATTTGATAAATTATTTGATGAGGATAATTAAGTTGGTATAAATTCTGAATTAATAAAAAGTTCCACAAATAATAATGATTCCAAGGATGAATGAGAGGAGGAAAACATTATTGAAGATAGTCAATATAAAACTCAAAGGATAAGTATGAGAATAGAATTTGATCCATCTAATATTATTAGATACATATTTTCACTAACATAAACAATAGGAATGTGAGATTTAGTGAACTTTTCTTGATTATCAATAGTGAAACCAACATAATTTAAATAAGTGGTTAAATTTGAGTGATGGGTTAGATTTATTTTTGAAGAATTATATAAAATTAAAAATAATTAACCTCAAGATCTAGTTAAGAGGCCTAAACATCACAATGGGATCAGAAAAAATTGGATCATCAACATCAAACATTGTACTGTGATCTAATATAAGGTGTTCTTTTTGTGTAAAGTCTATACACAAGCTAAATTTTTTGATGATGAACATACTTTTTCACTAGTTGATTTACTTGAGTCGATCAGGACCTTCTTAGTGGTAGAAATTTTAAGAGGGTTTAAGAATTATCTAATAGATGTAAAATAATAATTCTTGAATAGTGTACAGAAATAGGAGGTTTAAATTGAATAGTTTGTGGGATTAATAATTAGAGATTATGAAACTAAATGTTTTTGGTTAAATAAGGTTTTATATAGTTTAAAACAAACACCATTATAATGTTATGCATGAATTGAATTATATTTTATGAATCAAGAATTTAAAAGTGTTGGTTTTGATCACAATCTCTAAGTGAAGACATCCAAGTAAGAAAAATTAATGGTTGTCATTCATGTGAATGATATAATATTCTCTAAATAAATAAATCTATAGAGTAATTTTAAAATATCATGATTTTTTTGATGACCCTGACTTTATATACACAGAGTTGGTTCCTTACTTTATTTAATTAGAATAAGATACAAGGAATCACATCTCGAAGGAATAGTTTCGTAGTATTGGTAAACTAGATAAATACATGATTCCAATATTACATTTTACAACAAAAATTACAACATATTGTTTTTTAGAATAATGTTATTCCCTCTAGAATATCACATCATATCAATCATAGTCTACTTCAAGGATTCTTAGGAAAGGAAAAAGAAATAATGGTGAGCTCAAACACTTAGTAAGGATTAAGTACATTGGAATATATAATGAATCAATAATCATTATCAAAATGGTATGTTAAATCATTGAACAAACATGTTATTTAAATAACTTGACTACCATAATCAATATGAAAAGATAAATAACTAAAGAAAACCATTTAATCAATATCATTACTATTATAACAGGATATGGAAAAATCAATATGGAATGGTAAATATCTAGAAACACATTCCATTTAATCAATAAACATATAATGAAATGCATCAAGAGAATATATCATTATATATATTCCATGTATAATAATAACTGAATTCTCAATAATGTAAATTCTTAATTATTGGATGTCATGTTATCAGTCACACCACACCTTTACCGTTAATAAAGTTTATAAGACATTTTAAAGTACAGGTAGAAACTTTTTTAATGCTATCTTACTAATTCGTCTCATAAAACTAATTATTCATTGAGGGGAAATATAAAATTGGGTTCCACCTACATCTGCATGTTTAAATAACTCCTCTTATATTGAATAATTTATTTAATTCATAACTAATATTCCTTACAATTAAATATTATCATTGAAAAAATAACACGGATTATCAATATTTCCCTAGTCAATCAAATAACATTTAAAGTAAAAAAATGTATGTAGAAATGAGATACAGTTTAAGAAATAATCATATCCATGATAAATAATTTGAATATTTAAGGGAAATTTAATGTCCAATGATCATTGGAAAGTGAATAATTCAATAGAAGGTTAATTACTACAAAAATGAATCAAGGAATTTATTTTCAATGCTATCCTTGGTCAAAATAATCATAAACCATATAGAGGAATAATAAGTACGGTATCAATACAACATATCCCCAATGGAGTATATGTAAAATTAATTTTTTTTGTTATTGATGAATAAAAACTTTTTAAAAAACTTTTTTGAGGAAAATTTCATTTTATTAAATCAAATTTTAAAAATAAAAGCTCACAAAAAACTAAAAATACATTTGTTTGAAAAAAACCTTTGAAAATTATAAAGTTTGTTTTAAAACATTGAGTGTTCATGGTAGCATGAACTTATATGCATGTTGTACACGTGAAAAGAAATATTCCCTTCACATTTTGGTAAAATAAAAAAGAAAAGAGTTTAGAAAATAGTAGAAATAATCTTGTAAAAAAAAATTTAAAAAGTAAAAACATGGGTAAAAATGTAATTAATAAATAATTTCTAAGAATTTTACAAACATATCTAATAACATTTTTAGAAAAAATGGTTGTTGAATAAAAAGGATATTCAACAAAAGAGAGAAATAAATTCATATTTTACTAAAAACATTTTCTCAATCATTTTAAGTACCAAAGAGTATAAAAATAGTACTATTACTTGAAAACTTCCTAAATAATAATAGGATAAGAAAATTAAAGGTGTTTATTATACAATGATCAAATAATTTTCTTTAATGAAATCTCAAGTATAAACAATCCCAACTAATATGAGATGGTAAAATAAATACTTAAAAAGATCATAACATTGAAGTGAGAATTAATAAAAGTATTAATTATGTGTTTTAAATGTAAATAAACCTAAAAAAAGTGGAAATAAAACATAATATAATAAAAAATAATTTCACACATAATCTAAGAATATCAATGAGAACAAATAATTAATATAACCCAATGAATGGATGGAGATCAGCGATGGATCCTGGCGATGGAGATCAGCATCATATCCTAGCGACAAACCCTAATTCATGCTTGCGGACGGGTCCCCCCCCCCTTCCTGGAGGTGGGAGGGGGTGGAGGTTCTCCCTCGACCTCTGATTCCACGGGTGGCCTTTGTACCTTTTTCTAACCCTAGTTATCTTCCCGATTTTCTGTTGATTTCCGTGAGTCTGAAGGTTCCAGATCTGCATCTTGGGAACCCTCAGCTTACGATCTCTAACTTGGAGTTCTATGAGGCTTCGAATCTTTTGAATTTGAACCTGGTGGCTCGATTCAATCTACGAAGACCTTCAGTTGATGAGTTCGACAGATTCGTGTTTAGAAAATGGGATCTTCAGGATCGCGCGGTGGTGGGTTTGATCGACAACCATCATATAATGGTATGCTTTTCATCAGAGGATGACTTAATTCGTGCTTGGTCTAGATCTCCCCGACGCTGTGGTGGTTGCAGGTTCTTCCTCTTCTGATAGACATTTGATTTCTACATGAATCGGTACTTTCCCTATGTCGCCAACTGGGTAAGTTTTCTTCATCTTCCATCACCCTTCTAGAACCCCACGATTATCCGCATGTTAGGGAATCTGGTGGGGCGATTTCTGTGCTCTGATGATCGCACGTCTTCAGTGAGTCATCCTATAAACCCATGGCTATTTGTTGAGGTGGATGCTTCGAAGCCGCCAGTTGAATGGATCTGGATTACGGTTGGTGATGAGTTTCGATGGAAGCACATGGTTGTTTTTGAATCCTGGGTTGATTACTGTTCGGGATGGAATCATTTGGGTCACCGTGATGATCAATGTAACAATGGAAGCACTCCAAATCCAGTGACGCGAAACTGGAAAACTACTGGTCAGGGGAAGATGAACGTTGATGCTGCAAAGGATGGAAATGGAGTGGATGGCTCGGACTTGAGAAACCCAGCTGTCTCTATGGTGATTGGGAGACTGAGCAGGACCTCAAGGTCGGTATGAGTCATGTGGATGCTGATTCTCCTGGAGGTGGCGCGAGGCAGGATACCCCATTGGCAGGTTCTGAGGGAGGGAGTGCTGCTAATGCTGGGCATAGGACCGGTGGTCTTAAGCAGTGTGTTGATGGTGCTGGGCATAGCTCTGCTGGTCCGAAGGGGTGGAGGATGAATTCGAATTAGACTGGCTAGGGGAAAATTTTGGATTCTAGTCCATGTCTGCAAATGCAATCTGATGCTTTAGGGAGAACTGTTGAAACTGGTAGCCGGTTCCAAGTCTTGGCATCTGGTGAAGTTTTTCAAGTGGAAATGGGTGATTTAATTCAGGATGGCACTAATATGCAGCGCGTTTCAGCTGATGCAGTGAAGGGAATGGATCTTAGGTTGGAGAATGAGGGGAAAACTGAAGATCAAGTGGAGGTGGGTGCTTCAATGAAGGAGAATAACAATATGCATCTTGTCTTGATTGATGCACCGATGAAGATGGATGCTAGACAGGAGCTTGGAGGGAAGCCACCATGTTTGGCAATGCTTGACTGTTACAGGTGCAATGATCCGGCCAGAGGAGTGGGTGATGGTTTCCAGGATGTTCTGATTAATGGAAAGTGTGGTAATTTCTCAGACAGTGACAAGGAAAATGTGATGGTGAAACCTTCCTATTGTGAGGTTCTCAAGGATGTGAAGAGTGAATCTGGAAAGCAAGTGTCCACCACATCAAGACAAAGGATGAGGAAGGACTACTCTGAGTTTCTGAAGTCGTTGTCCACTAGATCCTCCTTAAAAAAATCACCACAGGAGTTGATCTCATTGGAGAAATTGAACCTTAGAAGGAAGTATTCCAAGATCCTACGGCATTATGAAAGCTCGGAATGGGAGACGGCCACTATGGAAGGAGGCTCTAATATGGGTTGTGATGGGTATTATGTTTATGATATGTAATCGGCTTCTTAATTGTGGTTTGTGTAATTCTGTACTTTTCTTTTTATTTAATAAATAGTCAGGGGCCTACCTCTGATGGACTTTCCCGGTATAACCCAATGAAAATAAATTGAGTTATAAAATTCGTTACCACTTGGAAATTTTCAATTAAAATCCCCTTTGATAAAATAATAAAAATTGAAACATAAAATACCATGATGTATTAATGATTCATGATATTAAATATAAAAATGGTATTATATTCACTATATAAAATAAATTAGGTGCATAACATTACAATATTCCTTAATAAATGGAAATTGAGATGAAGTCTATTACCTTGAGCCCAACTCGTCACTTACATTCTCTATCTTCATGAATAATAAACATATGTTAATTATTTAATTAATTAATAGCTTCTTTTAAGTTTATTATTCCATTTATTTCACTTATTTTCATGTTATATACAATTACTTAATCAATTAAATTTACATTAAGTTTTTCGATGATATTTGACTTATGTGTCAAAAAGGACTTCGGTAGGTTGACTATTGGTCTAAGAGGTCATTATTTCAACCTATACAGAATAATAATCATAAAATAATTATTATATTTATTTTAAAATTATACTTTTTATATAAATCATAAAAAATATTTTAAAAAATTAAGTATGTTGTGATCATGGATATGTTAAGTCGTATGTACGCATGAGTAACATTTCCACTTTCCAGTAATCATTATATAAAGGAATTAAGTAATATTTTATCCTTTTAGAATGATAATAATATCATAAATAAAATATAATTTCATTAAATATACTAATATATATCATCTATGTGGTGTGGTTATGACAAGAGAGTCACATTGTTTCGTGAAGCCGGTAGTCCAAACATACAAAAACGACATTATCATCTTCTAGTGAGTGAAAATGTAGGAAATAAAATGATATATTATCTTTTAATAACGATAAATATGTCATTAATATTATTATTATGTCTCTTATATCACATATATTCATTAAATTTTTCTTTATTACCTTCTATGTAAATTGACAGTGAAAAACGAATCACATCGCTTTGCGAGGTGGTAGTTTATCGTACACACGAGTGACGTTATCACATCCCCTATGAAATGGAATGTAAAAAAAATTAATATATGATATAATGAATAAATATTTATAATTATGTTAAAAATATCACATATATAATTTATATCCACTATCATACCCAACTATGGAATGTGTTGATGGAAAATGTGCCACATCAGTTCGTGAGGTGGTAGTCTTTCATACACACGAGTGACACTATAGTTTCACATTTGAGGAAAGAGAAGATAGATATAGGTAATTACATTAAAAAATAACATCTCATTATATAAGAGATAATTGTTTTATTATATAATAATAAATGAATAATATTTGAAGAAGGTGGAAGATGAAATAAAAAAAAAAATCATAGTTATAAATTTTACCTATTCTCATACCACCACTTTAGGATTATACCTTAAGTATTCTTAAAATATATTTTTGACTAAACCATGTGTTCTGGGATGAGGGCATAGAAGTTAGGAAACAATTTGGGTAGGTATTGGCTGAACCAAAATCGTTTAAAGGTGTGAATAAGATAGGAGAGGGGTGATATTTTATAAGTGATGTGAGTGGAACATGTTTATTTTTTGAAACGAAAAAGGTGTACCCACATTTTTCCCATGAAAAAAGGTTACAAATAGAGTATTGTAGAGACTTAAACATGATAGGTAAAAATATTGTCATAAAATAGATTTTATAAATATTTTTAGTTCATTCTAACCCTTATATTTTAGTTTAACCCCTAGTAAACCCATTTTTACCTTAACCCAAAACTACATAAGTGGATTTTAAATGTTCTAGAAAAAGCCTTCATAAGAACTAAAAAATGTTTTTGATCTAAAATCCATTAAAATTAGGCCACTTTTATCAATGAAATACTATCACTAATAAAGGGGGTCATTTATCAAAAAAAACACTCAAAAAGTTGGTCCTTTATCAGTGATATTTTAGTACTGATAAAGGGTGCCCTTTATCACTGCTAAAAGAAGAAGTGATAAAGGTCGTATTGTGCTAGTGTGTTATTAAATTTATAGCACACTATAGCTAAAAATACACTTATATTTTTAAAATTCATAATTTAATTGAAATACAAATTAAATCACAAATACAAGAAAGAAACACTATATTATAGAAATTTTAAACATTATTTTGTAGAATTACATTAGAAAGTATTATCACAAACATTCAATAACAACAATGGTTTCATTGTCTGTGGCACCCTACCCCCTCGAAGAAAAATTCTGATCATGGTATCAGTTTCTTAAAAATCCAAACCAACTCAAGAAAAATGATTAACGTGTATCATAAAACAATTCTAATTTTATTAATATTATATAGAAATAAATTAAACATAAATATGAAACAATACATTATTGAAATGTTAATTTTAAACAAAAAGATGCACTTTGAGTCATACTGGTCACACCATGCATCGTATTGACATGTGGATAATTCTTACATGTCAAAAATGACTTAAGGATTGGTTTTCTAAAGTATCAAGACAATACAACTGTTCTTTCTTGGTTTTGAGTATGTCATGTGTCATGTTTTCCAAAATTCCAATTTAAACTAGAAAAAAAATGTACCTTGAGTCATAACAGTCAAATTGTGTCTCAGTTTAACATGATATTGATTCCAACATGTCACAAATGGATTATGAATTTTTTTTCCTAAAGTATCAATAAAATTCAAGCATTTTTTCTCAGTTCTCACTAATTAACACGTGTTTTGAACTAAATTATTAATTTTAAACTGATAACGGACACTTTGAGTCATATCGAGCACACCACGTATTAGATTAAGGTGAGGATGATTCTTAAACATAAAAAATGAATTATAGATCATTTTCTAAAAGTATCAAAACAATCTGAATTATTTTTCTTGGTTTTGAGTATATGATTTGTGTTGTGAACTAAAATATCAATTTTAAATAAAAAGACACACTCTGAGTCATACATATCACACCTTGCATTAGATTAATATGAAGATTATTCTTACACATCATAAATATCTTAACGATCATTTTCCTAAAGTATCAATTCAATCTGAATAATATTTCTCAAATTTTATCATGTCACGTGTCTTTTATACTAAAATGTCAATTTTAACTGAAAACAAACACTTTGAGACATACTGGTCACATTATGTGTCTGTTTATCATGATATTAATTCCTACATGTTATGCATGACTTATAAATAATTTTACTAAATTATTAAGTCAATTAGAGCATTGTTTCTTATTTTTCAATGACTGAATCATGTTTTGAACTAAATTTCCAAATTTAAACTAAAAACATACACTTTGAGTCATACCGGGCACACCATATATCATATTGGAGTGAGGATGATTACTACACATCAAAAAGTACTTAAGGAACATTTTCCTAAAGTATTAAAAAATAGAATTTTTTTTATTAGTTTTGAGTATGTAACATGTGTTTTGAACTAAAATGTCAATTTTAAATAAAAGGACACACTAGGAGTCGTATCGGTAACATTGTGTGTTGGATTGATGTGTGGATGATTCCTACATATCATAAATGGATTATGGATCATTTTCCAAGACTATCAGGATAATATGATTTTTTTATTGGTTTTTGGTACGGAATGTTTCTTCATTACTAAAATGACAATTTAAACTGAAAACACACACTTTCAGACATACACGTTGCATCAAGTGTCGTTTTGATATGAGATTAATTTGTACACATAAAAATGTATTATGAATATTTTTCCTAAAGTATTGATACAATCTATGTTGGTTTTTTTAGTGTGTAACACATGTTTTGAACTAAATTTTAAATTGTATACAGACAGCGGACACTTTGGGTCCTATAGGGGACACCATGTATCAGATTAAGGTGTGGTTCCTTACTACATGTCACCAATGACTTATGGGATTTTTTTTATGTATCAAAATAATTTAAATTTTTTCTCTTGGTTTTGAGTATGTGACATATGTTTTTGAACTAAAATATCAATTGAAAATAAAAATATACACTTTGTTTCATACCGGTCACACCATGAGTTGGATTGATTTGAAGTTGATTCTTACACATCCAAAATAACTTAAGGATAATTTTAATAAAGTATCAAGACAATCTGAAAGTGCTTTCTTAGTTTTGAGTTTGTCATGTTCTATTTTCAAGAAAATGTAAATTTAATCTAAAAATATTCCCTTTGACTCATGTTAGTCACATCGTGTGTTAGTTTAATGTGAGAATTATTTCTACGCATAAAAAATGACATATTAATCATTTTCCTAATGTATCAAGACTATCTGAGCATGTTTGAAAATATTTTACTGAGTGATGCATATTTTGAACTAAATTTTCAATTTTAAACTAATATAGGACATTTTGAGTCATACAGGGAACAACATGTATCATATTGAGGTGAAACTAATTCTAAATCATCACAAATAAATTATCAAATATTTTCCTAAAGTATTAAAAACATACAGGATGTCTTTTCTCATTTTTGAGTATGTGAAGTGTGTTTTGAACTAAAATGTAAATTTTAAATAAAAATACATACTTAGAGTCATATTAGTCACACCATGTGTCGGATCGACATTATACTAATTTATACACTTCAAAAATTATATATGTATTGTTTTCCTAAATTATCAAATCAACACAAACATGTTTTATCAATTTTGATTATGTCATGTGTCTTTTTTACTAAAATGTAAATTTAAATGAAAAACATGCACTTTGAGTCATACTAGTTTCATCATGTGTTGGTCTGAAATGAGACTGTTTCCTACAAGTGACAAATTAATTAAAAATTAATCTAAATTATGAAGAAATTTTGATTATGTTTTCTAAGTCTTTAGTGAGTAACACAAGTTTTGAATAAAATTTTCAATTTTTAACAAACTACGTACACGTTGAGTCATACCGATCACATCGTGTATCAGATTTAGGTGTATCTAATTCCGACACATCAAAAAAGAATTATCGTTTTTTGACCTAAAGTGTCAAACAATCCAAAAAAATTTATTAGTTTTGATAATGTGTCATTTTTTTATACCAAAAATATCAATTTAAAAAAAAGACACACTTGGAGTCATACCAGTCACATCGTGCATCAGATTGACATATGGATGATTCCTACATGTCAAAAATGACATATGGATCATTTTTTTAAGTATCAATTCAATCCAAATGAATTTTCTTAGTTTTGTGTTTGCCATGTGTTGTTTTTAATAAATTTTCAATTTAAATGGAAAACATGTACTTTGAGTCATATCGGTCAAATCTTGTGTCGGTTTGTCATGAAATTAATTAAAAAACAACACAAATGGTATATTAATAATTTTCCTAAAGTATCAAGATAATATGAGTGAATTTTCTTAGTCTCTAGAGATTGACACACATTTTTAACTAAATTATCAATTTTAAAATGATAATGGACACTTTGAGTCATACCAGAAACACTATGTATTGGATTGATGTATGGATGATTTTTATATGTCACAATTAATTATGGTTCATTGTCTTAAAGTATCAAAATAATCTAATTTTTTTTATCACTTTGGATAGAGTGATGTGTTTTTTGAACCAAAACATAAATTATAAACTAACAACATCCACTTTGATTCATATCGAGCACATTGTGCAACTTATTTAGCTGAGTATAATTGAGGTGTGGTTAATTCCAACTCAAGCACGATCATCACAGAACATGTTACTAGATCTGTCATACCAAAACCACAGTGTATTTGATCGAGGTGTGGATAATTATTACATGACACAAATTAGTTATGAATCATTTTTCTAAAGTTTCAAAAAAAATATGAATGTGTTTGATCAATTTTGAGTTTAAAAAATTTGTTTTAAAATAAAATATTGATTTTAAACTAATAACATAGATGTTGAGCCATACTAGGCATGTGTTATTTTATATTGAGTTGTGTTTGATTCCTACACATAATGCAGAGTCTTTTTATTCTTCAATTTTTTCAACATTTGAGGTTATCTAACAATATTGTTGTTTGATAACCAGGAATGTTCAATGCATTTTAGAATAAAAAATAAAAAATTCATCATCATGAATTCATCATCCTCATTGAGTGCATAATTATAGTACATTATTGCATCATGATTGTATCATCCTTATTCATTGAATATGATGATTGTTTACATTCTTGGTAGTACTATAAAAATAGAAAAAAATAAAGGATTATTAAATATTTTAAATGAAATTTTAATTATCATCAAAAATACCTCTTCTGGAATTCTATATTCTTGATTTAATAAGATATTTTTCATAAATCTGCAAATATAATAACCATGATCTTTACCATTATTTTGTTCTCATCACTTTATAAACATTGAGAAAAATAATTATTTTTTTATAAATGTTTTTATAGTGGAATGTTATTATACATAACCTAATACTTATCCATTTTTAGAATTTGGTGGTCTTTTTATACTCATGTACTATCCTCATGCCATGATTTTGATGATATTTAAACCCCACCTTATCAAAACATAATTTTTCTTAAAAAAAATATAAAATGTATAAATTCAATTTTATTTGTAAAATTTTTAATGTGGTGCATTAAAAATTGATAAACATCGTCATGTGTGGTCAATTTTGTGGGTATCCATTCATTAAATCCATAAAATATATATTTGGAGTATCCAAATTGACTACAATGAGTAACCATTACTGATGAATAAACAAAAAATAATAACTAATGAAATGAATGAAAATATATTTTATGTGATTAAATTTTATGTTTTTACCCATGTATTGTGGGTTTTAGGAAGGGCATATCATATTTATGATTTCTTTAAAACATTATGGCCAATTTTTCCATTGTTACTTAAATTTTCTTTGGCTCCAATTAGAATAGTTGTTTTGTAGTGATGTGAGCACTAATGATTCCAAATTTTTATTCATATAGTTTTCCTTTAATATATTATTGATATATATTACTATAAAAATTATGAATAGTATTTAGTCATAAAAGAAATAGTATATCTGCTATTGGACAAACAAATCATGAAAACACCCCTCATGTATAAAATTATAACTAAGACTCCTAGACATTTATCCTTAAGGACTTAATTTTCATTATCAAGACCAATATAGTAACTAATGGACTTTGTATACATATGTTCTTCAAAATCCATTATGGTCATATTACCACTGTCTAACTTTGTATCCTTTTGAACCTTTAATGTTAGTAAATTTAGAAGTAGAATGGGTGGGGTAAAGGCTCTTTGTAAAAATATTTTTGATTGGTTGGTTGATACTTTAGATCATTTTCATACGACCTTCCATTTCTCCCCATTCCATTTTCCAATCTGTAATAACATTCATCATGTCATGCTTTTTTCATTAAATTTTAATGGTTTTGCACAAAAAAAATTGGAAATGAGTTACTCCTTATTGAAATGTATATATACAGTATCTAAAAGGAATGATATGAAATTTAGAATATCTTTATTGACCGTATGAATATCCACATCAAAAAGTGGAACTAGTATCTCAGCACTCATCTTGTGATATATGTGAATCCCAAATCTCACATGACCTATTGGAAGTTTATTTTTTTTAGAATATATCCTTGTATATTGTACATGGTTCCCCTGACAACAAGTTTATGGGTGGGTGTTAATAGATATAAATCACAATCATGTTCACCCAATATAATATCAGTACAGGAAAGGTATTAGTATCTTCCTAATTGGAATTTCACATAAACAATTATGACAATATTGATAAGTTATTCTAAGAATACTCTTTGCTGATAATATATTGCCCCAAATCTGGTGGGTGGGGGATCTTCATATAGTGGTAGTTATTGTGTATTTTCTACTCTTTGATTCTTTCTCATAACATTTTATAACAAATCTTACTACCAATTAAGATTTTATTCTAGAGAATCTATTCATGCATGAAACTCTTCCATTTTATTATCTTTATTCCCCTATTCATTTCTTTTCTAAAAAATTGTTTGGGGTGATACTAAAAAAACTAACACATCTGATACAGACTTAATTTTTTGGTCACATCAAGGCCACTGATAGTAGTTTTTCATCGATTATAGATAATAATTATTCTTATGTCTATGTCAGATAATAAATATTGGAGAATAAGTAATTATTATTTTTAAATACTGATTTAAAGAATAAAAAATTATTATGGAATAATTACACATTCTTCCCGCACTTTGTGTGTGATTTATTCTATTATTATCCCATATTTATTTAATAATTCCTCTTTCTATAACACATGACATGGGATGGAAGTGGACTTATATTTTTATTCATTATGTTGTAGTTTCACATCACAAAAAATTATTACATTCTATTTAAAATTTGTACCGTTTTTTTAAATTATATCATACCCTATCCTTGCATTATGGTTGGGGAATGTTGTTTTTTCTACATATTACTTATTTTTGGCACTCAATTTTTGTTTCATAAAATAGCAATTATTAATCAAAGTGATTAATACATGTATTTTCATGTAATGAATTAAAATTAACAATATACCTATGTCACGACCCATCCTAGAGGGGCCTGTGTCGTTACTACCCTATTCCAACCTCCGATAGGCTAGGGGATGGAGACTAGCACTGAGTAGGCATATCCCACAAGCGGGACATATTTCCCTAAGAACATGTAAACACACACACATCTCCAAACCCAAAGAATGCTAAAAAGTAAAAACACTAAGTAAAAAATGCATACATACACTAAGATACCAACCATAGAGTACAACAATAGAAAAACTGGAAAGTAAATAGGTCAACAATACAATCCCACCAAAAGAAAGAGTATTCCAAGTGAATGCACAAGTTTTTGAAGATCATTCATAGATAACCCTACCTAAAGGGTTGGTATAGATTTAGTTTTCTAAAGTCACTGAAGCGAAACTCATCTATCGGTCCTCTCTCCAAGCACCACCTAGCCCCGGTCCACCAAGGAATTTTTCAAAGAAACTATCATCTACACAAGACACAAAACGTGCGGGCATAGCCCATGCAGAGGTAAGTAAAACAATACTCATTAGGAAAACCTAAAACCACAAATAAAATACCACTAAGAAATGCATGAATTATACCAAAAAGGAAATACACAAAGTACACCACAAAGGAAACACATCAGTTACACCACAAAAAAACACACATGAAGTACCATCAATACGGTCACCTCACACATGTATAAGTCTAAAGCATGAAGAGAAGGATTTCTAGTTGTAGTTCATAGATCTCTATGTCTCTGTGACACTAGAAGTTTTGATGGTTCATGGAGCATCAATGGCGCACAGAAAATTGATGGCACATGGAGCATCGATGGAGCCCAGAGCGACGATGGAACCTGAGGCAGCGATGGAGTATGGGGCATCAATAGTGCAAAGAGCATCGATGGTGCACAAAGCATCAATGGTGCATAGAGCATCGATGGCGCACATAGCACATACGGTTCATGCAACCCCCAAATCACGTAGTTACCAAGATGAAAATGTCACTAAGATTACATAGTCACCAAGATCACATATTCATAGAAATCCATAAGATTCCACTCGTAGTGTGCTTATTTTGGGAGCACCTACTCCACAGTCCATTAGGTTGTATGCTAAATTCCACAAAAACTAACACAGATTATCTCAAAAGGTCTTTCTCATCTCAAGGGTCCTAATGTTTTAAATAGCTTGTAAAATGGATGTTTCATTTGAAAGATATGTTAAAATTGGTAAAAAGGGTCTAGTTCGGTCCGGGTCTGACCCGACCCAACCCGGTCGGTCTGGGCTAACCCGTTGGGCTACCAGAGGGACCCGTTTCTCCAACTTATCTTGCATCATGTGGGGCCGTTCTGATACACTGGACATGACCCTCCCTAGCTATGTCCCTCTGGTCCATGTGGTCGCCCAACCATGTGGCCATATTACACCCCTAGTCAATGCAGTGACGGACCACATTTCACACAGATGGCCCACCTCATCATCCTAGTCCCATAGCCTCCTGTTATGGCCCTTAGTCGTCACTTGTGGCATATGTCGCCGCATTCCATACACTTTCCGATAGTGCCACCTGTGTAGTCCATCTACCGCCACTTTCTCATGTAGTCACTGCCGAGGAGATAGTCGTCCTCCTCCACGTGAAACCAGGCACTGCCATGAACCTCCACCGACAACCCTAGTTCTGCGGGTTGTTCCCATTGCTCTAGTGCTCTGTTTTTTGAGACGGATCCATATCTCTGATCCTCGAGACTCGATCTTCACTACATTGGGATTAATCTGTATTTCCATTGTTTAGAGGGTCCAATCATTCTCAGAACCACTCGCCGACATTGATTCGGGAACTGTAGGCTTCCAATAGTGGAGAACGTGTAGAATAGAGGGAGAAATGCATATAGGAAAGATCTAAAGTTGTTGACCAAGCGTTCTTTGACAACAATCTAAATCTGGGGAATTTTGGTTAGAAATAGTATTATATCTAATCCCGCTAACCCACAATATATCCCCTCCTGCAAGATACAGTCGATCCACGGGCTAATCTATTCATGTATTAGTCCATGTTCATTATAGAAATTAAGAATAGGAAGAGATGAAATCACAAATAGATAAACATCCTACCTTCAGATTGGATCAGTCATCGACGAAGAATGGGGTTCCATGTCGTCATCAATCCTCGATTCATCAGTGTTTGTCATTATTCATTAGAGAGGTTTCTATCTCCATGCTGAGGTGGAATTTCCAAGGTTATAGTGATAACCCTAGATTCTTTACAATATGCCTTAATTAAAATAATCCACCATAACATCAAATAAGATATTTTTATTAAAATATGTTATTGAAGGTTACGTCCAATTTATAACATTTATAGTCGACTTGTACTAGTTGATGTTAGGCCCCACCTAATGTTAATTCATTTCTTTGAATGAAACGGTGCCCTTGGATTTCTGATCTAGGCACTGATTTAAATGTTATTCTTGTTTAAATAAGAAATCGCTCATTCTCTTTATTAAAAAATTTCTTTTTTTCCACTGCATCATTCCAGGAACACCATGCCTCAGAATCTCATGTTGTCTCAGCGCCTGGTCTCATAATTTTCCAAGTTAAATTATAAAAATAAACCAAAAAAACTTGAGTCATAATAACTAGAAACTTTTCTCCTCACGATGACCAATAAATACATCTCATGCTTGTTGGTTTATTAGGTGTGGATACATTTGTGGTGGGAGGTTTATTTTCCCTTCTTCATATTTGAGATGATACTTCATAATAATTGTTTGAAATACACTATAATATTTTGTAGAAAGTATTAATACAGATTTTATTTAGGATTTATCCATTATTAATTCACTCTATATGGGATAATGAATGGTAAATCAATATTTCATTGTTATTTTACAGTAAAATAAAGAATGTATATCATAATTTTACCCTAATATCTTCAAAAATTAGTTTCTTTAGTGATATAACAAAAGTGTACCATGAATATACATCAATCAAAACATGCATTCGAGTGGTGAACCTAATTTAACTACTGAACATGTCCTTGTTGGGGTTGACACACTGGTCACATGCATTCTATCCAACCTCTAATTTGATGTCTTGGTTTATATCCTCAATAATTTTTACTAACACAATCATGTTAGGGTACTCCTATTTTTTGGAACATAGGTAGTCCACCATCTACCATTTCCTCATCTTTGACATCGTTAATATGTTTTTCTTTTATATTGATAGAATCATTGTCTACAGAAGGTTGTTGTTCCTCTAAATTGGGAGCACCAGTATGTTGATAAACCTATTATTCCTTGGGATTGGGAGCATCAGCATGTGAAGAATTAATTGAATATAGAAGTGGTTGAAAATTTCACTTAGATTATGTAAATGCAGCAGTGAATATATATAATAATATGAGGAAATGTAATTTATATTACAAAAATATATAAACTGATTATTGAACTCTATATTTTTAAATCTTGAATGGATTTTACCCATCTATTGAGTATCAAAATCCATTTATTATGGTCTCTTATGACATACAAGACCCCATATATATTGGTACCTCTATCAAATGAGTACAATGTCCCATTGAAAGGGCCATCCTTAGTTGAATTGACATCTTTCCCTTTAGTTCTTTTGGTCGATAACAGAACAATTTACCACTTTTGGTTTGTATGATCTAGAACATAAAATATATGTAACACCTTTAATACCATTATAAATGGTCAATATTTGTACCCTCCCTTAATTAAATCAAATTTAAAGAATCCCAATTCATATATTTTAACTAAAATCATGTTATCAACACACTTACATTGAAATATTGGTACTTGGAATGTTGTATAATACAACTATCATACTTGTTTGATGATGCCAAAGTATGACAGATTCACATAAATTGGATTTCTGTCCCTGTTATGAGATATAGGCATTGCTTCATCCAAAATTGTGACTCCACAATTTTTCATGGTACTGCGTTTATCATATTCATTTTTTTAGATCATAAATTCATTAATTGTATAGTCATTATAAGATAATACATGAACACTTAGTCCTCTATCTATCCATCAAATTAATTCTAAAATTGAATCCATATTTTCAGTTGACTCCATAAAAAATATTGTCGAAAACCCATCCTATAAACTATTGAGTATGTGTATTTTATATCTAGTTTTCATCTTTAGATGGATTCAAATGACTAAGAATTAATTTGCGGGTTTCAACATAGGGAGAAACTGAAAAACTGTTATGAAAAACATAAAGTTGGGCCTACTCCCACTCTATAATAGTAATTGTGACAAAATCTATTCCAAAATTTCTTCACCCACAAGACACCATATATGATGATATTTTGGTAGACCAATGATTTCCAAATCGAATAGGTAGGCAGAACATAATTCAATAGCTTCCCCAACAACACATTGATCTGCAATAAAACTTTATGGAGTAATTTTATTTTAGACATGACCTTTAAAAATATTCATATACCATTAAATAGGTTACATCCATCTATAAGTCTTAGGACTATATATCCAAACATTTCTTACCAAATGAACCATCAAGTAAACCATCATATCAAAGAATTTTGAAAGGAATAACATCTCTAATTCACATAATATGACATCAATTTCCTTTTCCATTGTTAGAAAAAAAAATTGGGTCTATAAATTTGTTGCATATAGATTCAAAAAATAAGTAGAGATTAGTTATTATAATATGGATATTCTCTGAAAAAATTAAATGTATAGTTACAGGCATTAGATCTTGCATCAAAACATCAAAGTCTTGTGATTTTAGACCCTTTAACTTTAAATCAGTCATTGACATAATATTATTGATATTTTATGGATACCCCCCTAGAACCATTAAATCATTCAAGAAGTTTAAAAATAGATATGTTTTATTTATAGAAAGAGTGTAAGCACCAAGAGAAAGAAAAGTCCATTTTCACTCTTCATCGATGCCAACTCTTCCTATATTCTCACTTCAATCATGTCCAACCAAGAATAAATTATATACTTTTATGAGTTAATTTAGTTACATGCCAATATAACTATCACAAACATGTTTTTCAATATGCATAACATCATGAAAATGTCTGACATACAAAATATTCTAGTGTGGTAATTAAAAAAACTGATCTTTTTTTCAATAGGTTTTTGTATTGTTTTTCGAAAAAGGTTTACCAAAAGAAGTGCTCATAACTTTTACTTTCTTATAAAGTTGATCACCTATTAGTGGATATAGTGCTACACATTCTTATGAACTCTCATATAATGATGTCTTCTAAGATCTGTACTTATGTAATCAGGGTAGAAATCTACAAAGTCCAAGAAACATAGTATTTGATGAATGTTTCAACCTAATTGACTATGTACCTTTTTCACAAAGGGACCCCTCGAGTTACTTTAATGCTATATCCTGAAAAATTTCCGTAAGCAATAAATTCATTTATTTTCCCATACAACTTGTCTCTAACAATTAAATCTTCATTTATATTATCATCATATGATGTAACACATGAATCCCATAATAACTTCAAATCTGTGATCATTGGAGAAAAATAAACATCAATTTCATTACCTGGTTGTTTTTTCATTATTTAATGAAAGATAACATAATTTATTTCATTTCATACCTAACCATGGTCTAAGGATACAGTTTTATAGAATAATTGGCCATAGACTATGAGTGGTTCTTTAAATCCCAAAAGTTTTCAATCCATCTCTAGGTAGCACTAGATAATGTTTTCTCAGATCATTTCCAAATTCAAGATAATTGTGAAAATTTCTCATTCACTGAGGAGAGTATGTGAGGTGATATATTTTACCATCTTTATTTCATGTACCTATGTTTCGTGAAAATTTTCTTGCATTCTCCTCACTTTTATATAGGTTCCAAAACCTATGAATTATTGTAAAGTACTATAAAACTTTTGTAGTATCTGATTCACCATTCTTGTATTGAGAAGCACCACACACTAGGAATTTTTTAAGTGATTTTTGGTCCTTGGTAAATATTATAATGTCACTTGGATAGGCATGTATTCTTCTAGAGATCATACCCATTAAAAATAGCATTCGGTTAGTGTCATATATATGAAAAGGAAGCTCATTATCATCTGAGATCATATCATTCAAGAGACCATGTAGTTCAGCAAAACTGGTACTAGTTCATCTATTTACAACTTTTAAATAATATAGCTTTAGTATGGATGAAAATAATGTATATTTATTAAAACTATCATACAATAGCATCTTTGTACAACTATTCAACTTCTCAAAAAATATTGGACAGTCACGTAGTTAATTTCTAACTATAATTTTCATTTCCTCAATAAAATCTTTATCATCATTCACAACTACAATCACATCCTCGATATAGTCTTCATCATTGTCTAAAAATGTAATTATATCTGATGATCTATAAAATATAGTCTTATCCTAGTAGTTATCCATATTTATTTTTTCCCCATGTTTAGTCCAATATTTATAACCTTGATTTATTCTATGAAAAATCAAGTGTTCTTCCAACTCCTTTGGATTAATTAGTCTTGAATAAAAAAAGTGTAAATATTAAAAATGGATTTGAGAGGGTTCATGTGCATTATATTTTTCAAACTTGATATACTCTTTCACCCCATCCCCATACACTTTTTTCATGCGATTGGCATCCATCAATTTCAATTCATATCAATATTATTTTATTCAGTAATACTAATATTTAACTAGATAAATAAATACACAAAAGTATGATCATAGATCCCATAAAATTTTATTCTTAAAAATTCATTGAAGCTACATGATTTCATTGTTTTAATATAATAATATTCGAATGATGGGTATTCATATTTCTTTGAATTGGTAGAAATAATTGAATTAAAGGAATGTGTGATATCTATAAAGTTAAAAAGAATATAATTTAATTCTAAACTATTAAAAAACACAGAGATATCACATAGGATTAATTCAAAAATATCTCATTTGATTAAATAGATAAAAAAGATACAGAAAAATAAGTGAGCAATTGAATTCAAAAATATGGTGGAGTTGGTGTTTATTCACTTTTTCACTTGGTATGTGAAAGATCAGGTGGTATTACAATGATAGGATTCTTTGGAGTTGAATTCAAACTTTTTTCAGATGATAAAAACCTTGATAGGGCCTAATCAATTGGTCCTGAGAACACAATGTTTGAAGAAACTCTTTAATTTGAGTCAAATGATCCTAAAGTCTCAAGATAGGGTTCCTATATTCAATACCCATTTCAGAAGATTCACATTTTTTAAAGGGTAATTTCAGTAATCCATTCCAAGAAAACCAATTCATTAAATATCACATGCCACTTTAAAACATTACATATATTAAATCAAAGTAAAAATATTAAACAACCCAAGAGGTATAAAAACAATCACTATCATTATAAATTTGATTTAAACAATTAAATCACACTTTATAAAACATTAAATGAAAGTAAAACAAGCCTACTAGGGAATTTTAATTTGAAAGTACTTCTAACTTTTGAATATACCATTTGGTGAATCCCATTTTTAAGAACAAAATTTAGAAAATGAGTTCAATATATAGAATTTCAATACTTAAACCAACCTTTGTCAATACACATGTATGTATTTATAAATATAGATACTACTCATCCAGTTGCAAATATTCACACATCATTGTGTGAATATATGAAATAATGTATCTATATTTATATCTATGTAGTCTTTATTTAATTCCATAATTATCAATAAATGCAAAAAAAACTTTTCTCCTTTTCCATAGTAAAGTAATTTATAAATCAACTATCATTTTCCTGAAATAAAAAATCATTTTACCTAAATCAAGAACCATTAAATGACTTAAAGTACCATTAATTTTTAGATAATGAAGAAAAATATAAAAATAAACTAGTGTTAAATACTCAGTGTGTAGTGTAGAAGGCAGGAGTTAAAAAACAATGTAGGAGTTGAGCATCACAATGATCATTATGTTGGATTGATTTTTTTAGATATTTTAGAATTAAAGAAATGACATAACTCGTGTCAAAATATTCATACTCCATTTGTGGTAATATAATATGTGTTCGGTTGTGATGTAATATAAACATCTGGTGGCATGTAAGCAATTGACGTTATCCATGTTCTGGTTATATCATAACATCATGTTCTTTCATATGTGATAGTTCATTATACATCCATAATCCATAAACATAACTCAGTATCACGTGTGTAAAATATATAAAAAATCATTATCCACAATATATATATATATATATAAGAAATTTAAAAAATATTAAACATTATTAAAAAACTATAAAAACTTAATAATTCCATAATAAGATAAAATTATTAAGAACAAACGTAAAACAAAAAATAAAGCATATAAATAAAAATTGTGTATAAGTATCTAAAGTGTTGTGAAATTATTTTTATCAAGCACACTAAATATAAAAAATTGAAACAAATCATATAAACTAAATTAAACCCATTTCATAATTCCTAGAAAAACACACAAATTAAGAGATATTAAAAAGATTGGGGTTCTTATGCCAGGTAATGGAAGAAAATGGGAAAATTATTTGATTTTAATCCATGGGCGCATGATGTATACTTGTAACATGAAGAATATTACCATCTATGCACCATATAAACTCTACCTACTTATCATTTTCAATCACCACCTTACATGATAATGGGGTAGGGTTTTTTTGGTGCTCAACTAGAAGTTCCATGAATTCGGTGTGAGAAATAATGATGAATGAGTGAAAATGAACATGAATTTGAGGGAGAGGATGAACCAACAATGGATCAAGGAAATGGAGATTGGGTGGATAATAAATGAGGTATATCAACCACAAATATATCATTGTGTGTGGAATTCAAACCATTTTTAAAAATGAAAAAAAAAACATAGATGTTTGAGGGGGAGTGACGGATCACAAGTGATCACATACCTTGGATTCTGAAGGTTTCAGCTCATCCAAAATGACCGAAGGAGAGTGAAAATAGTGATTCAGCTCCACAAGACCTTGAATGAATCGAGTGATAAGAACTTAGTTAGGTTTTTGTTTAAAATATTGTGAATTTTTTTATCTGTGCTTTCAAAAAAAAGCACTAATAAAGAGTTGTTTTATCAGTGCTAAAATAATAAGAATTGACAAAATATAACATCATCAGTGCTTTCTTAGTGATAATAAAGACATATCTTTATCATCACTAAAAATGCACTGATATAACATATATTTATTAGTGATAAAATTCCAGCACTGATGAAGGCCAAATTTTAATAATATAATTAATATAATTAAAAAATTCAAATATATATAATTATAAATAAATATAAATGTCTCTAATTATAATTAAATAATTAAATTATTGTAAATATGTATTTATATGTATGATTATAAATATATATATATATATATAATTATATATACTTATAAACAAATAATTATTTATATAATTAAAAATTAATTAAAATAACTATAAATATGTATTTTTAAATATAATTATAGATATATATTTATAATTTTAAGTATACATAAATATTTTTATAAATATTTTTATATAATTATATATATATATATAATTATAAATATTAATATATATATATATATATTAATAATTATTTATTTATGTATGTAATTATATATATATATATTGGTTAAAATATAAATATATATAATTATAAATTTAATAAATATATTTATTATTTAAATATATTTACTAGAATTTTTTAATTATTTAAATATATTTATTATTTTCTCATCCTTCTATGGTTTCTCGGGAGGATCTTTCATCTTCCTCAAGGATCGGGTTTCATAAAAAATCATCAGGAAATATGATACTGCTCACATATCACCCAATGAAGGATCCATTTTAGAAATAATTACTCTTCATAAGAATTATTTTATTGCCTACATCTCATTGTCGAAAGGTATGATACCTTGGAAATTTGTTGACCTAGTTGTTCACTTAGCCTCTATTTGGGGACATTCATAGTTCAATTGTGTCTCCCTTGGACATGGTCTTTTTCATATCCTATTCCCTTTTCTGGAATTGAAAGGTTGAGCCTGGAGCTCGGGTTTGGTAAATATATGGTTAAGAACCCTAATAGTGCATGTTTGGAACTTAAGCGTTAACCTTAAATATTTTAAATATATTTGTGCACGGGTTTTGTATTGAAATCCATGGTTTAGATTTGGTCTTATGGAATTTGGAAATTTTATTTGACATTGGTTTTGTAATTTCCAACCCAATCAGGATGGATACTACCATCAAGATGGATAGATTTGGTTATATTGTAATTTTTTTGGTTGAATTTGACTTAATTTCAACTTTTATTGATAAATTTGTTCTCTCTACACATCAATATCAGATCAACATCATAATTGAGTCTGAAAAAAGGCTGTTGTTTTGTGATTCTTTCCAAATTATTTAAAACACATTGTCCAATTATAGGGGAGACCTCATTTGTTCAAAATTTCAATTAAAATTACATGATCTTCATCACTGTCAATAGATAGGAAGTAATTGATCTTCTAGTCCATTGATAGTAGATAAAATATCTCTTTACAGGTGATGTTTTACATGCCTCTGTTTCTAAGAAACTAAATTCCACTAATGGACATCCCCATATAAATATTGAAGAATCTCCATAGGGAACCAGAAAAGAAAATGGACGAGTGAGAATCTCTCACCTCTCTCCTATACCGGATGACCTAGCCACATGTTGCCGGGGTTTTCTCCCCCCTCTGCGTCAGATGGGGGAGTTTTGCATCCTCCTTCTCCTGGTGAGGTTAGGGAACTCTCGGCTTCGATAGATCCCCTTTCTCCATTCCCTCGAATCTGACTGTCTCCGAAGGTTCCTGGTTTTTTTAGTGAGGCGCCCATTCTGACTCTGCTTCATTCGGAGTTAAACAGCGCATCAGATCTATGTTGTCTCACCCTGATTGTATGCTTCAGGCTAAATCGGCCTTCGGTGGATGTGTTTGATCAGTTTGTTGCTAAAGCTTAGAATCTGCGGAAGTGCGCAGTCGTTGGCTTGCTTGACCGAAATCACTTCATGATCCAGTTTCGTTCGGAGGAGGATTTGATTGAGGCCTGGTCAAGGGCTCCTCAACGATGCAAGGTCTCTTCTTTATACCTGTTTCATTGGAGATTCTACTTTCATATGAGGTGCGAAACTTCAATGATCGTGACGTGGGTAAGTCTCCCTGGTTTACCCCTTTCTTTTCAGAATCCATCCATTATGTGTGTTATTGGGAATATGGTGGGGTGTTACTTGTGCTCGGATCTCCACACTGAGGCGGTGTGCCATCCAATTTGTCTGCGGATCTGCGTTGAGGTTGATGTTTCAAGGGATCCAGTGAACTGCATTTGGATAACTGATGGTAAGGAGTTTCAGTGGAAAGAAGAGGTCGTTTTTGAATCTTGGATGCGATAATGCTCATCATGTTTGAGATTTATCCACACGGAGTTGGTTTTCCATAAGGGGAAGACAATATGGAGTCACTCAGTGATGATAAGGAAGGAAATTTTTGGTCTTGAGGATCCTGGTTCAGTGTATCTGGTGGTGGAAGTTAGCAGTGAGGGTGTTTGTGCTGGAGAGGTTCGATTTGGTGATACAGAACCAAAAACTGGACACGAGGATCCTAGGTTGGTGCAAATGGTGATGGAGGACAGCAATGAGGGTACTTGTGCTGGAGGTGATCAAAATGGAGTTTTTGTGGCTGATGAAGCATTGTCTACAGTGGATGATTAATCTTTGGTTGCAGTAGTGGATGAAGATGCATTGGATGAGGTGGAGGTGCAAGAAATGTGGCAGGGGAACCCAGTATAGGATCCTGTGAATGGAAGTGGAATGAAATAGATTCAAGTGTCTAATAACCCATCGGTAAAGCATGTATTTGAGAGGTTGGCGAGTGACCTTGGGTTTGGAAAGCTGTCTGTGATGGTCAGTGGTGATGATTTCTCTATATTGGATTCAGATAATAGGAATGAGGTGCAAGGATGCTGTGTAACAGGCAATAGGTTTGCATGCTTAGAAACTGAGAATGTTCCTACTGTGATGGAGGGACCCAAAATGTCTGAAACGTTGCAGATCACTCCCAATAATCATGTGGAGTCTGGCATAACTGAAACTGAGATGGATTTGAATGATGGTCGTGGTGTTGTGGTATGGCAATCTCCTGCATTGATTGAGCATAAAAACAACTCTGAAGTGAGAGGGATACTGGCTGCTACAGAAAATGCCTTGGTGAGGAAGGATGACGGAGTCAATAATTCTGCCTCTTTGAAGAGAATAGGAAACTGGGGAAGCTGCTCGGATAGTGACAAAGAAAACAACTGAATGGTCAGACCTTCTTATAGTGACATTGTTCAAGGCGGGCGAAGCAGGGTATCTGAAAGTGATGGAATTAAGTATGTTCCACCAAGGAGGAAAGAAAGGAAGTATTAATCATACCTTACAAAGCCGATAAACACTGGGTCTTCATCTAATAAAGAAATAGGAGTTATACCTATGTCTAAGAAAGCTCATGAAAATTCCAGCAAAGAGCAATTATCATTGGAACAGTTGAAGCTTGGAGAGCAGTATGCCAACCTCTTGAAGAAATATGAAACAAACTCAGAATGGGAATCAGCTCCTACTGAGAAAATCCCAGACTACAGCGGTAGTGAAGGTTATGATTATTATGATATGTAATTGTCTTGTTTTTGTTGGTACTGATGTCTGGATGCGGGCAGGTTGTTCGCCTGCATCGTTTGTTTTGAATTTATGTACTTTTTATTTTATTTAATAAATGGTTAGGGGATTTATTCCTCTGACAGAATTTCCGAGTAACCAGAATTTGTGACTTTGAATGTATTCCTTATAAAAAATGATGCACATATTTCTCTAGGATTAGGCCTATTTATTCTCCTTGTAATTATATTTTGTTGGATTCTTTAGTTCAGATGATTGCTAATCCCATTAATTCATGGGTTGACATAGCAGATGAAATCCATTTGGATGTTGCTATATTTTTATTCAATGATGCCTTAATTAGGGACTTAAAGGATAACCTTGGTGGTGAAGAATATAATGATACTCAACCTATCATGGAGGTTCATGTGGACTACAACATATGGTAGGAACAAAAAAATGATTACCTCTAAAAACCTATAAGGTATGGCCAATATGGATGCTACCACATACAAGAAAAAATGGTCCGCATATTTATTACTCAAGAGAAAGTTAACTCTAACCCAATGAAAGAAAATGAGAAGGTTTTTGTTCCTCCTAGAAAATATAGTTCTTTCAAGATAATTGGATATAATATGGATTCTTAGGATAGTTTTTTCGTTCTAAATGAATCATTGGATTCTTCCTCTCCTCCACTTGTTGGTCATACAATTGGTAAGTTAGTTGGTGGAAACCATCTTTTATTCTTTATTATCTAAATTATAGGGAAAGTGGATTGAAAACTCTTGTGGCACCTACCTATAGTGAATCAATTGCTCATTCAGAAACTGGGTTGGTCTCATAATCTTCTCATGGCAGCGATAGATCACATGTTATTATTGTTAAATCCTTAGTATCAAGGATGGAATTTATTGAAGGGAAAAGGAACTCCATGGATATTTTAAATAAGTTTACATCTTCTAACCTTGATGGAATGAAGACTCTTGTTGTCTCAAATTTTCAGTAGGGAATTGTTTTGGCCTCAAAATCAATTCAACACAGGGTTATCCGCATTGTTGTTCTTTAACTTACCTTAGGTGAAGAGGAGGTTGGGAGTGATATAGCTACTCTTAGTAACATGCTAGATTTTCTTTAATATGACCTATTTTTTGTACTGCCTATGAAATAAAAACTACATTTGAATGTTTATGCACATAACTTATTTGAGTTTCATACCTCCAATAGAAGTGAGGAGGATGTAAAAAATAGTGATCTTGTTTATAGAGAAATAGAAATGTTGGAATTAATTGATGATGTACTCTTGGATGATGGAGGTTTGATTTGGTTTTAGATAAAAAGGGATAAGGATATGAAATCCTTCTGTTCACGGTGGAAATGCCTCTCACCATAGCATAAGTACCAGATCTTGAGTTACTTGATTTCTACTAGTCTCTATTTCTTCTATTTTTCTCATGTAAAATTTAGTTTATGAATATCCCACCTATTTTTTCATTTCTTTTAATAAATGGGTCATCTATCCTCAAGAAAACAATTTAAATACCAAGAAAATAGTGGCAAAGATGGGGTAAGACATGGAAATATTTCCCTCATCAAAAAAACAATTGAAGACCACGTTTTTATCTTATCTTAACTCTAATACTACACTCCTCATCATGAATTGTATTCTAATTGTATTTTACACACCCAAAAACTCAACCTTAGGGATGGAGGCCACTCCTCCAAGTCTTAACTTATTCTAAGAGGCCTTTAATTTCATTTCCCTCATAGTTTGTTCTCACAAAATTTTATTAGACCTCCATCCTCTTAAAAAGGTCTTCAATAAAGGTGTCATTAATGAATTTATCTATGGGATTCTAAACCAAGTTTCCTGAATATCCACCTTATTATGCATCATTAAAAGAGTCATTAATACCAAAAATGTTGTGAGTATACATTTTCACATTGCCTAATGAAACATGTAATTATTGAATATCAGATGCCATGACACCCTTATCCAAAGAAGATATCACCTAACAACATTATTGATCATCACTATGGGGGACACATATCCTTTTTCTAGGGGTTGATACTAGACTTATTCATCCTGATATTGAATGTTTCTTTTATCATGTGTATTAAGAATGCCAAAAAGTTTTGAAGTTTTCACCTACACCTTACTTTTGTTTCCTGAACCCTTCACATTATTAACAGCATGGTCACCTAAGAAACCTTTCCATACAGCATCAACCTACTGACTTCTGTGGATGCATCAAGGAGGATAAACTATAATAGGTAGCATAATAGGTTCCAAGAACACGTCACTTGGAGTGTATCTAAGAGAGACCTACCAAGGTTTGTACTTCATAAAATGAAAAAAAATTAAACCCTATTTATCCACTGAAATCACCTTGGATGAAGGTTTTTTCTTTCATTCCAAATCACTAACTATATGGGTCTCAGAACTGCTAATGGGTACAGTAAATGAATCAATTCCTTTATACTAAACCAAATTGGCCATGGTAGAATAATGGGATCCAACCAATTATAAGGGTCTCTCATTCAAGTATGTTTTTTGACAAATAGTTTTAGACTTTCTCACAAAGGATCCTCATCATAAAATTTTTTATTTCCTTTCCTAGCTCTTGAAGTGATCAATTTTTCATGTAGGATTTTCATATTATTGATCTCTTGAACCACTATTTCGTCAAAATATTTAACCTCATCATCCATCCCCTATTTGGATATCTATCCCCATGACTTAGAAGCATGATTTCCAACCATCTTCACATTTATCTCAATGGTAGAAACAGGCCTACCAATCCATGTATTGTCTAGAGAATATAAAACTTCCTTCTATTGAGGGACACTCATTAACTATAGTGACCCATCTCTAGTGTCAACAGAGCCCTTAACATAAGTATACAGACCAACCGAATAATTTTCTTGAGCACCCAGGTAACATCCAGATTTCAAACCTCCCTCTAAGGGTTGTACATGAAGATCATTCTCCAAAAAACCTTGAGCATTGGTTTTCATAAATGTGTAAAAACCATATAGACCACCCTCCATGGGTTGAACATGTGCAGAATGTTCCAGTATACAGTGAGCATTGGGTTTCATCAACTTCAAATTATTAAAACATTTTTTTTATCATGTCCTCGAGCAGAGAATAATTTACAAGCAGAATACCTATCATAATTCAATAGTTCATGGCCATTTTCCTAGCATTCTAAACATAGTAGAGGAACTGTTTCATATTCTGTTTTGAGAACAAACTCACCATCATCAGTAAAAAGAAAAAATATCAACAAAGGTATAATAGAAATATATTTCAACCAAAATATGAGCAAAGTGGCCAAATTGGGCAATTTCAGTTCCACGGTCCATTTTAATAGGGACCCCAACAGTCATGGTAATGTCAAACAAAATTCAAGAATGATAGAAAATAAAATTTAAGTCATAAACCCTAACACGTATCTAAACTGAAGAGTTACCTACCTCTAAATGATTTAATCTTATATCCCATTCTAGGATTTGAAGCAGCCCCAGCTTGATAGACACTAAACCGAAACCTCAGGCCCTCATTTTCAAGTCTTCATAGGGGTGTAGAATGTGGAAAAATTCACAGCCCAACGAGACACATTTCCAATTAGAAAAACACTAAATATCATATAGGTGAGCCTCAAGATCCTCGATTCTCTAATGTTTCCAACCTCTTGGGAAAACAGTACGTGCAATGACCGAGTGTTCATCTACATTCATTCATTTTGAGATAGATATTAGATCTACCTTTATATAATCCATCTTATCCTTTCGATGAATTCCACCAGTAGAGGCACCCATGAAGAGAGAGAAGTAGGGACTCTTACCACTATCCTCGAGTGAGGCCGCTGCTGCATTTCCACCTCCAAAAGATTTTTGATCATCCATTTTAGCACCCAAATGCATGTGGGAATCAAATAACCCTTAAAATAGAAAAGAATCCATCGTTTCTTAAAGAAACAAAGCTTCCATGATCGATCCATAATCTCCATCCCCAGATTGAGGGATAATCTCTTATGGACACTTTATCTTTTCAATATATATATATACATACATATATATAAATGTATATAATTACATATATATGTATATAATTATAAATAAATTTATATAATTATATAAATTTATATAATTATTTTTATTTATTTAATTATATATATTTATATAATTATATTTATATATTTATATAATTATATATATATATATAATTATAAATATATATAATATATTTATTATTTAAATATATTTATTATAATTTTATAATTATTTAAAAATATATAAATTTATTTAGAATCATAATTATAAAAAATATTTTAAAAATATTTTTATATAATTATAAATATATTTAGATAAATATATAAATACATATATTTATATATATGTATATAATTATATATATATTTATATATATATATAATTATATACATATTTATTAATATATAATTATATATAATTATAAATAATTATAAGTATAATAAATATATTTATTATTTTTGATTTGTATAAATTTTTATCATTTTACTTTTCGTTCAAATGAGACAAAGATGAGGGCCTGGAGTCATGGGTTTGTTAATCTCAAACTAGGGATCCTCAGGTTTTAAAACTGGGATCCATGGTTTGATCTTTTTTGGGCCAAGAATACCATAGCACAATCTTGGATTCACATCAAAGGAGTGAACTTAGTATTCTAGCATCCAATCATCCTTTTGGATGTTGAATTAGCTGTTGGAACCCCTATTAACCTTGATAAAGAGACTGGCATAGTTTGGTATGGCCATTTTTCTCGTATTCTATTTGAGTTTGATATGTATTTTCTGCTTTTTGAGACAATTTTATTGATTTCTGGCGAATTTAAATTTGGAATTGAAATTGAGTTTGAGAATGTTCGTGATTTCATTATAAATTTCTCAAAAACTCATTTAAAAGATAACTGCAATAGTGGTTTGTGATGTTCCACCTGTAAATGACATGGAGACCTTGCCGAAAGCTGTAAAATCAAATTTCAATGTGTTCTTCATACTTTGCCTACATGGAGGGAGACCCCTGATGGCATGAAGGTAAATTCACCTTCACCCATTAAGGGGAATATAATGAAAAATAATTCCTCTACTAGGGATGGGGGGTTTATTTCTTTTGTTGGTGTTGTGGCTGGTAAGAAATCCAATGATATACTTATTGATGGTTATAAGAGTGGAATACCTTCTTCCTTAGAGTGATAGAAAACTCCATGTTCATTCAATTCAACATGGGGAACCCTCTAAATGGGGTGATTCTTCTGACAGTTATAGGGAACCGAATACTTCTATTCTTATGGAGGAATAATTTTACTCTAAGTGTAATTTGGGTAGTGATTCTTTGTAGTGTTTTTCTAGTGGGAAAGAAACTCATGTGATTGATTTTTTTATGCACAAAAATGTGTAGTGGAGACTAATGTTATGAAGGTTATCTCTTCTACTCTTGTGAACATAGTAGGTTTCGATTCTCCTACTGTTTTCCCCACAGCAACTATGGAAACACCTGGAAAGGACATAGTAGGTGCTGCTTCTTCTATTATGGTTTCTACAACTGTTTCAGTTTCATCAGGGAAAGGCGCCTCTAAGCAGGTTGCTGGTCATAGGGTTGCCTCATTGGAGGCCCTTTCTTTGTAGGCCTCAGTTTTCTTCTGTATTTCAGACTTCTCTTTCCTTGAATAAATGTGTTTCTATGTTGCCACTTGATCATCAAGTGCCTTTGGCTGAGCCTCCTGCTCCCAATTTTGTGGTGACCCCTACCTTTGGTGATGCAAAAGAAAATTTCTTTAACATGATTGAGTTAATTAATTCACCTAATTTTGACTTGATCTATATAGAGATTTGTGAATGGAAAGCTAGTAATCTTGTTGATGTGGTATCTTCCCCTTTATTGGTTGCACATGATGACTGTGAACAGGTTGGACGGTCTCATACTGAGGAACGTCTAGAAGATGGAGTTCAAGGCACTGATGGAAAGGACCCTGCTCATCTTGGCCCTAGGGATAGACCAATTGATGTCCATCATGGTTAATAAGAAACTAATGATGGAAACTTAGACACAGATGACCAGGGTGGTGCATGGAAGAAATAGTTGGGAAGAGAAAGGTATCCACGAGAATGTGATGGTTATTGTGGAAGGGGTGGATGGAATAGAGGTTGAGTACTGGTTTGGACTTTATTGGTATTGTTATCACTTGTACCCTAAACCTCCTTTTTTTCTTATATGTTTCTATTAATATTACTAAATTTTATAGATCATGGATACCCTCCATGATCCTCACTATTTGGTATAAAAAAATAATAAATTCCAAAAATATTTTATCAAAAATGAAAAAATAATATACGTCAAATGTGAAATAAGTACATGCCATATATACATGTACACATGTTATATATATATATATATACATCCCAAGAACATGTGAACATATATATATACACATACTTTCATTTATTCATGTAACACCCAGATATTTTTTAAAATATTTTTTTCGAATTAATTTAATATTTTTTATATTTTTCATTTCACGCAACACTGAATATAGCTTGTTCACCAAGTTATTGTTGATTTGTACACAAAACCAAGTTGGTATTATGTTAGGTTAAAAAAGATTATAATTTGGTATGCGCAACACTATTTTTTACTTATGTTACACATATTTTCAAGTTCCTTCGATAACATGTGTTACATGCAAGACCAAGTTTTACCAAATTATAATATACTATTAATATTATTATTAAAATATTATTATAGTTATCACCTAACCATTGGAATGGAATTTAAGAATAAAATTAAATAAATTATGAAAATATGGTTTAAATATGTACATAAAATGAATCCATTGGTTATCAATTATCTATAAATGAAATTAAGAACTATTTGAAAAAAAAATTCATTTTCTAAGAAAACAATTTTTCTATGTACAAACACATTTTATGAAAAGTAATTAAACAAAACAATTTTTATTAATGTTTTTAATAAAAAAATTATATTATAAACCAAACCAAATGATTTTGTATTCTTCCAAAAAAATTTATAGGCAAAAAATAATAACAAAACCACTTTTAGGCATAAAAGGTTATATTATTCTAAACGGTAGATTTATCGTCTTTTAATAGGTGACTTGTTTTAAAAAAAAAATTTAAAACATATATAATTTTTATTTGAAAAAATTAAATTCATTTTTTAAACTGGAATATAATGTTTTACTTTGGGTGAAATTTTGTATTTTTATGGGATGTTTCATTTTTTGATAAATAGTGAAAAATAATGAATTTTAATTAAAAACTGTATTTTTCTAATTTATTTATATAGTTTAATAAAATTTTAACTAGTTTTAAAGTATATTTAGATAAATTATACATCTATTAATACAATTTATGTCATTTAAATCAATTTCACATTGAAATTATATATAAAATAATTCCAACATTTAATAATTTTCATTTTAAAACCTCATTGTTTCGTTTCATCTGTGGGATTATTTCTCAATTAATTTATACCAATTTAGTGATTTTAATTTATAAAAATTAATTTCATATTTGGAATCATCGTAAATTATAATTTCTTGTATGGCTAAAATAACCACCCAGTCTTAACGTACATGGACATTATATCATTTTTTGTGGAATACTTAAATCATTACACAAACAAACACCCCAAGACTGTATTAGTTTAATGAATTTGAAAACATGGAAACATAAAAATGGTACATAAGTGAGATAAATTATCCCCCACTATTTTCTTAATTACTATAACCCCTCTTATACACTTACTACATAATACATATCTTCATAACCTGGTGAAGGAAACATAAAAAGGGGTGAGATCATATGCATAGTAGTTCTAAAAAGGGGAGAAATGTAATCATAAACATGATCATAGGGGTATGAGAATGTGATCATAACATTATAAGATCATAACTTGTATATCCAAGATCAGAAACATAAATCATGGCATAAAGCATGGCAGTTCTTAAGATATGGATCATAAAGGAAACAAGAGCATAATCCAGGAAAGCATAACATAGGAATAAGATATGGAATTGTGGAATACATATAAAATGTAATGTCATACTTTATAATTCAAGACACATTGCTAGAACTTATTAGGGAACTTCATGGGGACTAAACTTACTAGGCGGGACACACCACTATCCCCATTTGTAGTCCTTTCCTTATAAGGGATCGGGTTTCCCAATCTTCCCATAGTGGATCGGGTTTCCCCATCTTCCAATAGTGGATTGGGTTTTATCTATCTTCCCATACTAGATTGGGTTTCTCCATATTCAATCTTTATGGTTACTACACATATAGGGAAAGACACACCTCCATCCCAAATCTCAATCCTTTCCTTGCAAGGGATTGTGTTTCCATATCTTCCCCTAGTGGATTAATCTCTTTGACTTGATTCCCATCATTATCTCATGAGATATAAATCTTTAACCAATGAATTGTATGGAGATATAGGTCTCAACCATCTCATAATAAAATCATTCATACATTTTAAGAAAGATAATAAAACTTTCATCAGATAATTAACCATAAAAAAGGATAAGTTTCATAAACATCCTATCATAACCTTTAAAATGAAATGGGTGTCTGAACATGTAATCATATCTTAACATATGGAAAACAACAGGTTCCATAATCATTTCATCACTGCAATACCCTTGAAAAGAATTGGATTTCATAAGTATATAACCAATGAAAATAAGAGAGTTTCATGTGCATATAACTCATTAAAGAGAAATAGGATTCATATAAACTGTAAAAGAGCAACGAGTTTTATATAACCCAAGAAAGAGAAAAGGTTTTCATAAACATAATTCCATGAAAACCTAAACTATTTAAAGAAATAATATGAATGAAACATTTAGATCATTTCCTATAAATTCATGACTGACATTAACAGATGTCATCTTAAATGGAAAATAATTTTAAATATCTTTCAAAAACATTTCTTGTGTAAAATATCCTTTCTTCTTTGAAAAGGGATTTTTAAAACATAAAAAATTTTGAAAACTATTTTCTTTTAAGAAAATTTGAAAACATATAAATAAGTCTTGAAATCATTTTGAAAACCTTTTTCCTTTAAAACATAAAAAATAATCTTGAAAACATTTTTGAAAACCGTTTTCCATGAAAACATATAAAATAATCATGATTAAATTTTGAAAACTGTTTTCCTTGAAAACATATAAAATAAGCTTCAAAACATTTTGAAAACCATTTTCCTTGAAAACTTATAAAATAAGCTTCAAAAAAAATTTAAAAACTTTTTCCTTAAAAACACTTTGAAAACATAAAAAAAATTAAAAAAAAAATTGAGAACCTTTTCTTTGAAAAAAAATTGAAAGCTTATAAATAATTCTTGAAAAAAAAATTAATACCTTTTAGAAAACATGGTTGTGAAAGAACACAAATTTATAACTATTGATAGATGTAACACTAATGGAAACAGAGGTTTTCTCAATGGTTTTATACCAACGGTTTGAAGAAATCATAGGTATACTATAAAAAAAGGCATCATTTCCCAATGGTTTATTCAAATCGTTGGCAATGTGTTATTATAATTAAGATTTCCCAACTGTTTACTCAAAAAGTTGAGAAATATATAATTCATCTAATATATACCGACTGTTTATTAAAACCATTGGTAAAGTGAATATTTCCCAGTAGTTTTTAAAAATAGTTGGGAAAGTTTTCCCCCAAATACACAGCTTCCCAGCTCCCACTCTGCCCGATTGCAGAACCTAATCTGAAGCTCCTTCAGAAGGTCTCTCTTTACCCTAGGCTGTGAAACTCTTTTAACCCATATATTCATCTTCAATCAATAAATTTTTTATTTATACACTTCAAATTAGTAAGTGTTTCCTTATTTTTAATGTTCTGTATCTATTTTTTCTGTTTTCTATTTTGATTTAGGCTAAATTAGAGTTAATGTGGTCTATGTCATACCGAACACTTTGATTTGTTTTCTGTTTTTTGTTCTACAATTCATAGATGGTAAAGGTTTTTTATAGTCATATGGTCTCGATGTGGGTAATGGATATAATTATAGTCCATGTGAAGGGATTGAGGATGTTTGGGGTAGTGGTGTAGGTGGTTTTCCATTTTTTTAGTAGGGAAATATGTTAATATCTATGGACTTTAGTTTAGTTGAAAATTGGATTTGGATTCTGTATTTATAGTTTTTGTTCAATAAATAATGGGAAGGGTATTGATATTGAGGATGAATTGGTTGTTGGTTGGGTGATGGATTGAAATTGCGATGTTGGTTGGATAGGGTATAGGTAATTTTTAAGGAATTATATTGGTATTTCTACCCCTAAACACCCCCCACCCCCTGGACACCCCCCATTGGACAGCCCCCCAACACCCTGCACCCCCACCCCCACCACCCTGGACACCCCCACCCCCTTGGATAGCCCCCTCCCCCACCCCCCTAGACACCCCCACCCACCCCCCCCACCCCCAAACACCCCCACCCCCCCTGGACACCCCTCACCCACCATGGACACCCCCCCCCCACCCCACCCACCCCCCTGGACACCCCCCACCACCACCACCCCCTAGACACCCCCAACCCCTGTACCCCCCACCCCCTAGACACCCCTCACCCCACCGAGACACCCTCCACCCCCTTGGACACCCCCCCCCCCCCCCCCGTAGACATCCCCCCTAGACACCACCGCACCTCCTGGACACCACCGCACCTCCTAAGTGCTTGGCCCAGTTTTTAATTGGAATTAACAATGTAGGTGATTTCCCCTCCCCCAATGACATTTCCTAAGTGACCCATAGATCCTTATAAATAAAATTTTTCATGTTTTGATAAATTGAATTTTTCATGTTTTGATAAATTGAGTTTGTCATGTTTTGATAAATTGAATGGGTTTTTTGGAATAAAATGGCTAATGCATGATGGTTTGACTTTCTTAATAAATAAAATGGTTTTAAATAAAATTACCCTAAGGGGGGATGCAGGGGGTGGGGGTTGTCCAAGTGTGGGGGTATGTCCAGGTGGGGGTGGGTTGTCCAGGGGTAGGGGTTGTAGTGGGGGTAGGGGGATACAGGGGTTTAAGGGAGGGGGTATGGGTTTCCCAAGAAGGGATGTGGGTTGTCCAGGGGGGCAGGATGGGCTGTCTAAGTGGGGGAGGGGGTGTGAGCTGTCCTGGGGGTGGGTTGTCCAGGGGGTGGGGGTGGGTTGTCCAGGTGGGGGAGGGGGTGTGGGCTGTCTAGGGGGTGGGCTGTCCAGGGGTGGGGTGGGCTATCCTGGTGGGGGAGGGGTGTGGGATGTTCAGGGGGGTTGTCCAGGTGGGTGTGGGGTTGGGTTGTCCAGGTGAGGGTGGTTGGGGTGGGATGTCCAGGTGGGGGGTTTTCCAGGTGGGTTGGGGGCTGTTCGGTGGGGGTGGGGGGTTGTCCATGTGGGGGGGTTATCCAGGTGGGGGTGTCTAAGAGGCTACAATGGGTAGGGGGTGTGGGTTGTCTATGGAGGGGGTGGTCTATCTAGGGGGTGGTGGGTGGGATATCCAGGTGGGGGAGGGGGTATGGTTTTTCCAAGTAGGGGGGGTTTTCCAAGTGGGGTTGTCCAGTTTGGGGTGGGGGTGGGATGTCCAGTTGGGGGGGCTATCCAGGTGGGGGAGGGGTGTGGGTTGTCTAGGGAGGAGGGGGTGGGCTGTCCAGGTGGGTTGGGGGACTATCTAGGTGGCGTGGGGGGCTATCCAGGTGGGGGCTACAGGGGGGTAGGGGAGCTACAAGTGTGGGGGGTGTGGGATGTGTAGGGAGGGGGCATGGGCTGTCCACTCCGATACTCTAAAAAAATAGGAATCACATATCACCAATGTATAGTTGCATTCATAGGTTAATACCTTTCTTTAAGTTCCATACCAACACTCACTCTTACCCTTCCAAGAATAAGTGATCTCTACAAAGAAATATCACTCAGGTTCTTATCCACTATCCATATTGATCTCATACAAATTTAACATTCATACAACTCCATATCACCCTAATGATATGACAAGGATCATACTCACATGAGTATTGTCCCATATAATCTTTGATCATATGCCTAAACAACATACATAGGATCATATTTGACACACACACACAATTTTTTAAACATACACCTTGTATCACAACCAAGAATTAGCTCTCTGCTCTCCTCTGAAAGAATCAATAAGCCACATACCTAGCTCCAAAATTTGGAGGTGTGTTTACAATTAGGTGTGTTTTTTTAATAATTCATGTATAATATTTAGAGTGGAAGATAAAATTTGATCCACATATGATATTTTTGGGTGTGTTTACAATTATGTGTGTTGTGATTTATATGTATGATATTCATGTTTTACACCAATAGTCTTCTGGGTCATCTATTATAGGCTTGAAATCATGCTAAAACTGGATAGAGATGGGATTATACGGCTCTAGTTTGGGGGGTGGACACCCTCACCCCCTTGGAGATCCCCCCCCCCACCCCCCCACCTGCCCACACCCCCTGGACCTCCACCCCCTAGACACCCCACCTGGACACCCCGCCACCCCCAAGGATAGCCCCCCCATCCCCCTAGATATCCCTCCATCTCCCCTGGACACCCCCACCCACCCACTTGTACAACCCCCATGGACACCACTCCACCCCCTAGACACCCCCTTGGACACCCCAACCCTCGCTGGGCATACCCCACCCCCTTGGACAGCCACACCCCCTTGGATAGCACCCCCCCTCGGACACCCCCCCCCCCCCACCACACACACACACACACACCCTGTACACCCCCAACCCCTTAGAAAGCCTCCCTAGACACAACCCCACCCCATGGACACCCCCCCCCCCAAGATACCCCCACCCCCTGGATAGCCCCCACCCCTCGAAACATCCTCCCACCCCCCGGACACCCCCACCCCCTTGGGTAGTGTATGTGATCACTCAAATAATCTACTAAAATATAAAATTTCTTCGATCAAAAATTTAATCAACTCTTTAATAATTCTCCTACATAGTTTAAATGATATTTTACACTCATTTATAGTTCTTCAAAGATATTTTTTTTAATATAGTATTTTGTTGTCTTTTATATTATGATTTTCATATATAGTAGTGTGTCAGTTATGGTTTTATATAAAGTGAACAATTCCCATTTACTTAAATATATTTTCGATGAAACTTAAATATTATTTAATTTATTTTGATGAAATGACTTATAAATTTTTTTTTTACATAATGGATAGAAGTTGGATGTATGAAACTAATCAGATCTCAAGCAATTTTCAAAACAATTTGGAGAGATTTTTAGATATTTCATTTTACAATGCTTTAGAGAGTGGTCACATACACTTCCCCTATTAAAATTATGTTGGAAGACCTTGGTTGAGTAGTGAAGAAGTCAACTACCACATAACCAAATATGTTTTTCAATCAAACTACTCTTTGTGGTATCACAATGGGGATAAAATGAACTCTCAAATTACTGATGATCCAAATGAGAGGACTGGATTGGAGAATTTGTTATATGAATGGTTTCCATTTATTCGTCATAATGAAAAAGAAATAATTCTTACCCAAGAAGACTTTTATATGAGCACACATTATGCGTCTAATGAAAATGACGATGTTGTCAGGGTGAAAAAATAGAATGATGCTGCCACAACTCCAGTATATCGACAACGCGGTAAAATGAAAAGATAGAATTTTTTAATCCAATTGTGGTCAGAAATATATAGAATCATCCCTCCATGTTCTCGATTGTTTTGGTTTCACTTGAATTGGGTTGTTAAGGTTGGTACTATTCAAATTGATTTAATATTGATTACAAATATGTTGTATCCAACTTGACCGTTATGTGAATTTTCAATGTTTATTGGTTGAAATTTTATTTAAATCTGGTAGAAAAATTATCCTTGTTCATATGTGTATATCATCATTTCCAAATATATTAAGCTTTTAATCATTCATTATATATATACTAATGAAACTTAGCAAATAACTATCCTACTCAAAATTAAATTTTTTTATACATCTTGTACTATTTATTGAATTCATTATATATCCATTAAAGCTCTTCTAAAACAATGTATAGTTAAATTATCCATGAATCCCCCTACTCCATCTTATATATTTTGTTTTTTGGGTTACAAATTAGTTATCCTTTTCTAATTAATTTAATTTTTTTTTTCAAATGCAGGAAATGCAACCAATTGAAGAAAGGCGATGGAAAAGGATGATGGACAACAATCGTCACATGGCTGAGATGGGAATTCCACCACTAGTGCTTTTAGTGAATATTTTAATTCAAATATATATATTTAAATAACATATAATTTCATGTGATTAATTTTATTTTAAAAAAAATTGCAGGATCCACATCTTAGGCTAAAATTAGTTGACGAGTAGCCTAGTAGTGGTCCCAGTACTCAGGGTGTTCGTACGAGGGGCGGTGGTATGAGAGCTAGATGATCTGGTCAGCATAACTGATTAGACCTTGCCCCTCCCACTGACATACCATATATCCAACATTCTGATCCCAGTGTGTCATTAGGGACACACGAGATATTTAGGCCTCTCATGTTTTCACCACCCTTTACATCTAAGCCTCCTCACCCATCTTTACCATATCTGATGATGATTCCCACTCCCCATCCAACATTCAGTCAGCCATCTGTGTCAGCTTCTTTTACTTCTTCTTCCTACTCTATGAGCTTTTATATTCCATCTTCTTCAACTCCTACTCCACTAAAGTCTATCCCGACAGAGCATACACTAGGACCCACTCCACCTGTACAGGATGTTCCTTCAGTTTCTGTGTATATAGAGGTTCCCATTGATCATACTACCATAGGGATATTTATACAACCCAATAAAAATTATACCATTATTTTTTTTCATTATAACATGTATTGATAAAATATTTGTTTTCCTTTCAAAAAAGATACATCTACTGATAGGAGGCAGGGGCGGGGCATACACGCATGAGTGCAGTGTGGAACTACCGCACGCAGTTGATGGTGGACTACAATGAAGAAAGTAAAATGATTAAAAAAATAGTGTAGCAATGTCAGAGTTGTTTTGCGACACTTTCCAAATACTCTGACATAATTCCTACCAGCCTGCTCTCATGGAGACAGTTTTCAAATGAAGTCAAGGATAATACTTGGGAAGAGATATGGGTAAAAAATCTATTGTATTTAATGAAATATATTATTTTTTTTATTTATATGAATTAATATTTTGGTTTCAACTTCAGTTTAATTTCCCCGATGGTGAGGGTGCATGGCCAGTATGTCTAAAGGATTTAGGTGAGCTTTAGAGAGCCTATAAGCATGATTTATATATTTTCTGGAATGCTACAGTTGGTACAGAGTTAGAGGAGGTCCCTTTCATTGATGATTGTCCATTAGAATAGTATTGACAGATGATTACTAATTGGACGACTACCTAGTTTAAGGTATTAATCACATTTGAGGTATTTAAATGAAAATTTTCATGTTTTTCGTTAATACTATATTTTTTATTATTTAATTTTATTCAGGAATCATCCGAAAGAAATAAAAAAACATTGATGCTAAAAAATACCACAACACATTGGGACATACTACGATGCCAGATCATGAGAGGAAGTAGGTATGACAGTTGTATATATAATTTTATTTATGAAATTAATTATTGGTAACCTATTTTTAATTACGTTTTCCTACATTCAATGTCATTGGAGATGCAAAAAATGAATATTAAAGGACGGGTTCCTCGAGTAAAATTGTTTTTGCTCGAGTAGAAGGAATAAAGATGAAAGTGCAGTTAATGAACCAACTTAATAGTAGATTGTAAGTTTTACTTTGTTGATTTCAAAACTTAATATCTATTTTGTAACTTAATAATCTATTTATATTTGTAACAGACTACTCTATAGGCCTTTGATGCCCAGGAACCTGAAAATTTTGGTCCAAACGATCATTTACATCAGGTGTTGGGAGATGAGCATCCAGGAAGAGTACGCTGCCGACCTGGGAAGAGTATAGTCCCAACAAGATATTGTCCCTCCTCAGGTATGATTTTTAGTGCCACTGAGTTCCAGTATGTTAAGGCATAGGTGGAACAGGATAAAAAAGGGCCACTGAGTTCCAGTATGTTTTCCCTAGAACAGTCTTCTAGGGAAAACACTGTATTTATGAAACTGATGGATGTTTTATGTTCAACACTTCCACCAGAGGCCAGCACAGCTTGTGATTAATATATTTCATTGATGAGTTCTATATATGGTGCATCAGGTGACAATATCAGTGGTGGTATATATGATGGTGAGGTGAAGGAGGAGGAGTGTGAGGAGGAGGTCGAGGTAGAGTACGAGGTCAAGGAGTAGGGCATTGAGGATAGCAGGGAAGATGATGGGGATGATGATAAGGATGGGGGTGAGGCTGATGATGACAGTGATGGTGATGAGGGATGTATTGATCTGTTATATTTTTTTCTGATATTACTAACATTTTTTGTTTGATGATTTGTTGTTCCTGGATGTATGTGTAATTAGGTAGGTCACATTATCTTTATTTCTATATTTATAAATAATAAAACTTGACGTGATGATTTTCTGGGATTGATTCACCCCTTTCTGGACACCCCCCACCCCGACACTGCCCACCCCCAGGACACCCCCACCCCCTTGGATAGCCCCCACACCCCCTGGACAGCCCCCAACCCACTGGACACCCCCACCCCCTTAGACACCGCCTACCCCCTTGGACAACCCCCCCCCCCAGACACCCACTACCCCATGGACACCCCCCACCCCCACCCCCTGGACACCCCCATCCCTAGGGACACCCCCCCCCTCCCGACCACCACCACCACCACCCCGAAAAGCCCCCCCCCCCCCACCCCCACCCCCCCCCCCCCCCCCAGACACCCCCTTCCCCTTTAGACACCCCCAACCCCCTAGACAGCCCCCCACCGCCCATGGACATCATCCCACCCCTTAGACACCCCAACCCCTGGACACCCCCACCCCCTGGACACCCCCACCCCCCTTGGACATCCCCCCACCCCACCCCCCCACCCCCGGACATCCCTACGCCTTGAACCCCCCCCCCCCCAACCCCCTAAATAGCCACTCCATCCTCCTTGGACACCACCCCACACCCTAGACACCCCCCACCCCCTAGACACCCCCACCCCCATTGATAGACCCCCCCCCCCCCACCCCTAGACAGCCCCCCCCCCCCCGGACACCCCCTACCACATTGGACACCCCCCCCCCAACCCCATGGATAGCCCCTCCACCCCCCCCCCCTAGACACCACCCCACCCCTGGAATCCCCTGGACACCCCCACCCCCTAGAAATCCCCACCCCCACCCCCTAGACAACCCCCCCCCCACCCACACCCCCCACCCCCCTCGACACCCCCTCCCCCCTTGGACACCCCCCCCCCCCCAATCCCTTGGATAGACCCCCACCCCCCTGGACACCACCCCACCCCCTAGACACCCCCACCCCCTTGGACATATCCCCCCCCCACCCCCCTAGACACCACCCCACCCCCTAGACACCACTCACCCCCTGGACACCCCCACCCCCATGGACACCCCCCCCCCTGGACACCCGTCACCCTCTGGATACCCCTGACCCCCTTAGAAAGCCCCACACCCCCATGGACAGTCCGCCCGCCCCACCTGGACACCCCCACCCCATGTACACCCCCCCCCAACCCCCATAGACAGCCCCCAACCCCCGCCCCCCTGGACGCCACCCAACCCCACAGACACCCCCCACCCACCCCCCTGGACACCCCCACCCCCTGGATAGCCCCCCACCCCCTGGACAACCCCTACCCCCCAGACACCCACTACCCCCTTGGACACCCCTCCCCCCAACACACTGGGCATCCCCTCCATCCCCACTAGGCAACACCCCACCCCCTGGACACCCCCCACCACACCCTGGACACCCCCACCCCCATGGAATGCCCCCCACCCACCCACCGCCTAGACAGACCCCCCCCCCCCTCCCCCACCCCACCAAACACCCACTACCCCCTTAGACACCCCCAAACCCTTGGAAATCCCCCCCCCCACCCCTGTACAGCCCCCCCCCCCCCACACACACCCCATACACCCCCTACCCCCTTGGATAGCCCCCCCCCCCCACCCAACCCCTTGGATAGCCCCTCCATCCCCCTTGGACACCACCTCACCCCCTAAACACCCCACCACCCCCACCCCCTGACACCCCCACCCCTATGGACAACCCCCCACCCCCTAGACACACCCCCCCCAAACACCCCCTACCCCATTGGACATCCCCCCCCCACCCCCTACCCCCTGGGTACCACCCACCCCCTGGACACCCACACCACCCTGGACACCCCCCCCCCACACACACCCTAGATAGCCCCCCACCCACCCCCCTAGACACCCCATCCCCCCTAGACACCCCCATCCCCCCGGACACCCCCCCCCCCTCCACCACCCTAAACACCCCCTACCCCCTTGGACAGCCCCTCCACCCCCACCCCACCCCACCCCCCCCCCCCCCCCACCCCCCACCACCATGGACAGCCCCCACACCCTGGACAACCCCCCACCTCCCTGGATGCCCCTACCCCCTTGGACAGCCCCCCCCCCCCACCAACCCCTAGAACACCCCCCCCCCCCCCACCCCCCATGTCACATTACCCCTTACTAAAACACAGCATACCACATTATCCAAAAATTCAAATCTCATCTGAATTCACCCATCCCTATGAACAAAAATGCCATATTCAAAACCTGAAATTCGATTTTCTTATATAGGAGTTTTTATTTTCTAAATTCAATTCTATATTTGTTATATAGAATTCAATATTGTATGTATTCAATTTAGAATTCTATATTGCATAGGTTAATTGACTTCTGAGTTCTGTATGTTAATTGTTAATTAACTTATGAATTATGAATTATTAATTCTTTATGTGTGTAATTAAATTCAGAATTTGAGGCATTGACAATTATGTGTTGTGTGAATTTTTTATGAATTCATACAGAATTTTGTATGTATTATGGAGGTATTGAGAATTTTGCATGAATTCTGCATAGGGGGAGGCAGACCTGCTGGTGGATGTTTTGCAGGTTCATAGGGGGGAGGAAATCTTGCTTCAGGTGTATAAATCCTATGCCAACGGTTGAAAACTGTTTTCATATGTGTCTAAATAGAACATATACCAACATCTTCATGTAAACTTTTGGGAAACATATATACCCACAGTTTAAAAACTGTTGGTATATAACATTTTACTTGAATTTTACCAACGGTTTGTGGGGAACTGTTGGTAAAAGTCTATATCAATGGTTTGAAAACCGTTTATATAGACATAATGTTTGATATTTCCAACAATTTTAAACTGTTGGTAAAGATTTGTACCAATGGTTACATGAAATTGTTGGTATAGATCCATTTTACTACAATATCTCAACGGTTCTCATAGAACCGTTGGGATATGTCTTTCCCCAAATCCCCACAACCAAAGGTTTGGACAACCATTGGTATTGTTTATACCAACTATTATCCAGCCATTACCAACGGTTTGAAACCATTGGTAAAGGATAAGTTTCCAGTAGTGTAAAGTGACAATTTCTTAAAAAAGACATTGTTGATCATCTTATATACCAAAGAGTGGGAAAATGTGAACATTACTTTTATATAACATGAATAACCATAGGCTAAAAAAAATTAATGATATTTATTTATATATGTATTATAATATTTCATTTATGGAAGCATAATCATAAAAAATATCGATAAATGATGAGATTGTATCTATAAATCATTACTAATTTGGATACATTGAATCATAATAAAATAGAAATAATAACATTAAATGAATTTTAACATATCATGAAAAGAATTATATTCATGATATAACATGTAAAAGGAAGTATATATACACCTCATATAAAAATATACGTGAATAACATGGCATGTGTCTCAAAGAAGGGAAATCGAGACAAAATTACTCTACTGATTGGGTAACTTTTGAAACATAAACCCCATGAAGTAAATATCATCAAATTTATATGTAAATACCCATAAATTTAAGTATAAGAATCATAGAAAACATTCTTGGATATTATGTACCCCACACAAAATAAATGGGTGGATAATAAGGCATAAGTCTTACCGAAATAAAAATGAGACGATAGAAAACCTTACTATTTGAGTAACTTTAGAATCATGATCCCCATGAAATAATGGAAAAGTTGGGGTCAGACATGTAAATATTGACCTCATCAAAATAACAATTGAAGACCATGTTTTTATATTATCTTAACTCCAATCTTTCACTCCTCATCATGAATTGTTTTCCAATTTTATCTTACACACCCACAAACTTGACCTCTGGGAAGGAGGCCACTCCTCCAAGTCTTCACTTATTCTAAGAGTTCTTTAATTTCACATCCATCTAAGTTTGTTCTCCCAAAATTTGATTAGACCTCCATCCTCTTAAAATAGTCTTCAATCAAGATGTCTTCAATGAATTTATATGTGGGATTCTAAACCAAGTTTTCAGAATATCCACCTTCTTATGCATCATTAAAGGAGTCATTGATACCAAAAATGTTGTGAGTAGACATATGATTGCCTAACGAAACATGTAATTATTGAAAATTGGATGTCACGACACCCTTATCCAATGAAAATATCACCTAACAACATTATTGATCATCACTGTGGGGGACACATTTCCTTTTTCCAGGGGTTAAGATTTGACTTATTCAACTTGATCTTGAACTTTTCCTTTATTGATTATATCAAGCATGCCAAAAAGTTTTGAAGTTGGCACCTACACCTTACTTGTGTTTCCTGAACCCTTCACATTATTAATAGCATGGTCGCCTAAGAAACCTTTCCATACAGCATCAACCTACTGACTTGTGTGGATGCAAGAAGGAGGATTAACTAGAATAGGTAGAATAATAAGTGTTAAGACCACATCACTTGTATTGTCAGTAGGAGAGACCTGCCGAGGTTTGTACTTCCTAAAAATAATGATTTGTAAGCCCTATTTATCCACTGAAATCACCTTGGATGAAGGTTTTTTCTTTCCTTCCAAATCACAAGCTATATGGGTCTTGGAACTACTAATGGGAGCAGAAAATGAATAAATAACCTTATTTTAAACCAAATTGGCCTCTATAGCCTAATGGGATCCAACCAATTCTAAGTGTCTCTCATTGAAATATGTTTTTTGAAAAAAAAAATTAGACTTTCTCACAATGGAGCCTCATCATTTAATTTTTTATTTCCTTTCCTATCTCTTTAAGCGATCAATTGTTCATGTAGGATTTGAATATTAGTGATCTATTTTACCACAATTTCATCAAAATATTTAACCTCATTATCCATCCCCTATTTGGATATCTCTTTCCATGACTTAGAAGCTTTATTTCCAACTATCTTCACATTTCTCTCAATTGTAGCAGTAGGCCTACCAATCCATGTATTGTCTAGAGAATATAAAACTTCCTTCTAGTGAGGGACACTCATAAACTATAGTGACCCATCTCTAGTTTCCACAGAGCCCTTAACATCAGTATACAGTCCAACCGAATGATTTTTATGAGTACCCAGGTCACATCCATATTTCAAACATCCCTCTATGGGTTGTGCATAAACATAATTCACCTAACCACCTTGAGTAGTAGTTTTAATAAATGTATAAAAAACTTATAGACCACCCTCCAAGGGTTAAACCTATTCATAATGTTCTAATATACCCTGAGCATTGGGTTTCATCAACTTAAATTTTTGAAACATGATTTTGCATCATGTCCTTGAGTAGAGAAGAATTCACGAGCATAAGACCTCTCACAATTCAATAGGTCATGAAAAATGTCCTTACATTATAAACATAACAGAGGAACTTTTTCATATTTTTTTTTGCGATCAAACTTAGCATCATCAGTAAAAAGAACAACTTTATCAACAAATGTATAATATATATATCTACTTCAACCAAAAATTGAGCAAAGTGACCAAATATGGCAATTTCAGTTCCATAGTCCACTTTAATAGGGACCCCAATAGTAATGGTAATTTCATACAAAATTCAATAATGGAATAGAATCCAATTTAAGTCATAAACCCTAGCCTATAACTAAACCGAAGAGTTACCTACCTTCAAATGATGGAATATTTTATCCCAATCCAGGATGTGAAGCAGCCCCGACTTGATAGAGACCGAACCGAAACCGCAGGCCCTCATTTTCAAATCTTCATAGGGGAGTATAATTTGGAAAAATCCACATACCAACGAGACACATTTCCAATTAGAAAAACCCTAAATCTCCTATAGGTGAGCCTTAAGATCCCCAATTCTCCACAGTTTCAAACCTCTATGAAAAACAATACGTGCAATGATCGAGTGTTCATCAACATTCATTCATTTTGAGATAGCTACCGTATCTGCCTTTATATGAGCATTGTTACCCTTTCGATGAATGCCCCCAGTAGAGGCACCCTTGAGAGAGAGAAGGAGTGACTCCTTCCACTATCCTTGAGTTAGGCTGCTGCCACATTTCCTCCTCCAAAGGATTTTAGATCATCCATTTTATCACCCAAATGCCTGTGGGAATCAAATAACCCTTGAATGGGAAAAGAATCCATCGTTTCTTAAGAAAACAAAGCCACCATGATCGATTTATAATCTCCATCACAAGATTGAGTGAGAAGTTCTTGTGGACACTTTATCTTTTCAATATATACATACATACATATATATATGTATATAATTATATATATTGGTATATAATTATAAATATATTTATATATTTAATTATATATATTTAATTATATATATTTATATAATTATATATATATTTACATATTTATATTTATATACTTATATATATATATATATATATATAATTAAATAAATATATATAATTATATATATAATATTTATTATTTAAATATATTTATTATAATTTTATAATTATTTAAATATAATTAAATTTATTTAGAATCATAATTAATAATAAATATTTTTAAAAATATTTTTATATAATTATAAATATATTTAGATAAATATATAAATATATATATTTATATATGTGTATATAATTATATATATATTTATTAGTATATAAATATATATATAATTATAAATATAATAAATATATTTATTATTTTCGATTTGTTTAAATTTTTATCATTTTACTTTTTGTTCAAATGAGATGAAGATGAGGGCCTGGAGTCATGGGTTTGTTAATCTCAAACTAGGGATCCTCATGTTTTAAAACTGGGATCTGTGGTTTGATCCTTTTTGGGCCAAGAATACCATAGAACAATTTTGGATTCACATCAAAGGATTGAACTGGGAGTTTTTGCATCCAAGCATCCTTTTGGATGTTTCATTAGAAATTGGAACCCTTATTAAGCTTGATAAAGAGACTGGCATAGTTTGGTATGGCCATTTTTCTCATTTTCTGGTTGAGTTTGATATGTATTTTTCATTTGTTGAGATAGTTTTTTTGATTGCTGGTGACTTTAAATTTGAACTTAAAATTTAGTTTGATCATGTTCATGATTTCTATATAAATTTCTCAACCATTTTCTAGGTTAAAGATAACTGCAATTGAGGTTTGTGTTGTTCCACCTGTAAATGATATGAAGACCTTGCTGAAAATTGTAAAATCAAATTTCCATGTGTTCCTCACACTTTGCCTACATTGAGGGAGTCCCCTGATGGTGTGAAGGTTAATTCACCTTCACCCATCAAGGAGAATATGGTAAAAAATAATGCCTCTACTGGGGAGGGGGGTTTTATTTCTTTTATTGATATTGTGGCTGGTAATAAATCCAATGATATACTTCTTGATGGTCATAAGAGTGGCATGACTTCTTCCTAAGGCTGATGGAACACTCCCTGCTCATTTAATTGAACATCGAGAACCCTATAAATGGGGTGATTCTTCTGACAGTGATAGAGAACCAAATACTTCTATTCTTTTGGAGGAATGATTTTACTCTTATGGTAAATTGGGTAGTGATTCTTTGTAGTGTTCTTCTGGTGGGAATGATACTCATGTGATTGAGTTTTTTATGCACAAAAATGTGTAATGGAGACTACTATTATTCAGGCTATCTCTCCTACTCTTGTGCACACAGTAGGTGTTGATTCTCTTAATATTGTTCCCACGTCAACTATGGAATCACCTAGAAAGGGCATAGTAGGTGATGCTTCTTATGCTATGGTTTCTACATCTGTTTAGGTTTCATCTGGGAAAGGAACCTCTAAGCAGGTTGCTGATCATAGGGTTGCCTCATTGGAGGCCCTTTCATTACAGGCCCTAGTTTTCTTCTATATTTTAGGCTTATCATTCCTTGAATAAATGTGTTTCTTTGTTGTCAATTTATCATCAAGTGCCTTTTATGAAGCCTCATGCTCCCAATTTGGTGGTGATCCCTACTACTGGTGATGAAAAGGTGAATTTATTTATCAATCTTGACTTAATTAATTCTCTTGATTTTGACTTGATCTATATGGAGAGTCGTGAAAGGAAATCTAGGAATCATGTTGATGTGGTATCTTCTCCTTTATTGGTTTCACTTGATGACTCTGAATAGGTTGGACGGTCGCATACTGAGGAGCATCTGAAAGATAGAGTTCAAGGTACTAATGTCGAGAAGCATACTCATATTGGCTCTAGGGCCAAACCAATTTATGTCTATCATGGTGACCAAGAAACTAATGATGTACCCTCAGAAACGGATGACCAGGGTGGTGCATAGTATAAATAGTGGCGAATAGGAAGGTATCCACGGGGACGTGATGGTTATTGTGGAAGGGGTTTACGAAAGAAAGGTTGAGTACCGTTTTGTACTTTTTTGGTGTTGTTATCACTTGTACCATGAACCTACTTTGTTCTTGTATGTTTCCTTTTATATTACTAAATTTTATAGATCATGGATACCCTCTATGATCCTCACTATAAGGTATAAAAAATTAATAAATTCCAAAAATATTATATCAAAAACAAAAAAATAATATACATAAAATGTGAAATAAGTAAATTCCCTATATACATGTACACATGTATTATATATATATTTGTGTGTGTGTGTTTACATCCCCTGAACACGTGTACATATATATAAACAAACTTTCATTTTTTCATGTAACACCCTAAGATTTTTTAAAACATTTTTTTCGAATTAATTTAATCTTTTTGATATATTTCATTTCACGCAACACTGAATATATCTTGTGCACCAAGTTATTTTCGATTTGTACCCAACACCAATTCGATTTGGTGCTACATGAAAAAAATAGATTATAATTTGGTATACACAACACTATTTTTTACTGATGTTACACATAATGTCATGTACCTTAAATAACTTGTGTTACATGCAAGACCGAGTTTTACCATATTATAATATACTATTAATATTATTATTAAAATATTATTATAGTTATCACCTAACCATTATAATGGAAGTTAAGAATAATATTAAATATATTGTAAAAATATGGTTTAAATATGTTTATAAAATGAATCCATTGGTTTTCAATTATCTATAAATGAAATTAAGAACAATTTGAAAATAACAAAATTCATTTTCTAAGAAAACAATTTTTCTATGTACAAACACATTTTATGAAAATGAATTAAACAAAACACTTTGGATGAATGTTTCTAATAAAATTTATATATTATAAATTCAACCAAGTGATTTTTTATTCATCCAATAATTTTTATAGGCACAAAATAATAACAACACCACTTTTAGGCATAAAAAGTTATATTATTCTAAATGGTAGTTTTATCACCTTTTAATGGCTGACTTGTTTTAAAACTAATTTTTAAAACTTATATAATTTTTATTTCAAAAATTTGAATTCATTTTTTAAAGTGTAATATAAAATTTTACTTTGGGTGAAATTTCTGTATTTTTATGGGAAGTTTCATTTTTTGATGAATATTGAAAAATAATGAATTTTAATTAAAAGCTGCATTTTTCTAATTTATTTATATAGGTTAATAATATTTTAACTGGTTTTAAAGTATATTTAGATAAATTATACATCTATTAATACAATTTATGTCATTGAAATCAATTTTACATTAAAATTGGATATATAACAATTCAAAATTTTGATCATTTTCACTTTAAAACCTCATTGTTTTGTCCCATCTATGGGATTATTTTTCAATTAATTTCTACCAATTTTGTGATTTTAATTTGTAAATGAATAATTTTATATTTGGAATCATCCTAATTTATAATTTATTTTACGGTAAATATAACATCCCAGTCTTAATGTACAAGGACATTACATCATTTTTTGTAGAATACTTACAACATTACACAAGAAAACACCCAAAGACTATATTAGTTTAATGACTTTGGAAACATGGAAACATAAACAATGGTAGATAAGTGAGATAAATTATCACCCACTAGGTTATTCATTATTATAACCCTTCTTATACACATCCTACTTAATACATATCTTCATAACCTGGTGAAGGAAACAAAAAAAGGGGGGAGATCGTATGCACAGTAAGGCTAAAAAAAGGGAGAAATGTAATCATAAACATGATAATTGGGGTATTATAATGTGATCATAACATTAGAAGATCATACCCTACATATCCAATATCAGAAACATGAATCATGGCATAAAGCTTGGCAGTTCATAAGACATGGATCATAAGGGAAACAAGAGCATAATCCAAGAAAGAATAACATAGGAATAAGATATGGAATTGTGGAATACATATAAAATGTAATATCATTCCCTGTAATTCAAGACACATTTCTAGAACTTATCAGGTAACGTCATGGGGACTAAACTTACTAGGAGGGACACACCACGATCCCCATTCGTAGTCCTTTCCTTGTAAGGGATCGGGTTTCCCGATCTTCCCATAGTGGATCAGGTTTCCCCATCTTCCAATAGTGGATCGGGTTTCCCTATCTTCCCATAATGGATTGGGTTTATCCATATTCAATATTTATGATGATCACACATACAGGGAAGGACACACCTCCATCCGTAGTCACAATCCTTTCCTTGTAAAGGATTGTGTTTCCCTATCTTCCCCTAGTGGATTAATCTTGTTGACTTGATTCCCATCACTATCTCATGAGATATAAATCTTTACCCAATGAATTGTAGGGAGATATAGTTCACAACCATATCATAATAAAACCATTCATACATTTTCAACAAGATAAAAAAAACTTTCATCATATAATGAACCATAAAAAAGGATAATTTTCATAAACATCTTATCATAACCTATAAAATGAAATGGGTGTCAAAACAGGTAATCATATCTTAACCCATGGAAAAAGAACATGTTCCATAATCATTGCATCAATGTAAGACCCTTGAAAATAAGTGGATTTCATAAGCATATAACCAGTGAAAATAAGAGGGTTTTATAAGCATATAAATCTTGAAAAAGAAAGAGGATTCATATAAACCATGAAAGAGGAATAGTTTTCATATAACCCATGAAAGAGAAATAGGTTTCATAAACATCATTCCATCAAAACATAAAATATTAAAATAAATAATATTAATGGAACATTTATATCATTTCCTAGAAAGTCGTGACTAACATCAACGGATGTCATCTTAGATGGAAAATAATTTTGAAATCTCTTTCAAAAATAATTCTTGGGAAAAATATCATTTCTTCTTTGAAAAAGAATTTTTGAAACAAAAAAAATTGAATATTATTTTCATTTAAGATAATTTGAAAACATATAAATAAGTATTGAAAGCAATTTGAAAACATTTTTCCTTCAAAACCTATAAAATAATCTTGAAAACATTTTTGAAAATCGTTTTCCATGAAAACATATAAAATAATCTTAATTAAATATTGAAAAATTCCTTCCTTGAAAACATATAAAATTGTCTTCAAAAAAATTTGAAAACTTTTTTCCTCAAAAGCATATAAAATAATCTTGAAAATATTTTCAAAACCCTTTTCCTTGAAAACTTATAAAATAATATTCAAAAAAAAATTTAAAAACATTTTCATTTAAAACACTTTTAAAACATATAAAAAAGTTTAAAAAGTTTTGAGAACCATTTCTTTGAAAATAAATTTAAAATTTATAAATAATTCTAGAAAAAAAATCAAAACTTTTTAAAAAAACATGGTTGTAAAGGAGCACATATTTATAATTGAAGAGAGATTTAAACTCATAATTTCTCAAAAAAAACACTTTGATAGTCATATTATGTACCAAAGAGTGGGAAAATGGAAAAATTAGTTTTTTATAACATTAATAACTATAGGGTAAGAAACTTAATGAGACTTATTTATATATTTATTATAATATTTCATTTATGGAAGCATAATCATAAACAATATCGATAAATGATGAGATTTTAGCTATAAATCATTACCACTTTGGTAACTTTGAATCATAATATAATGGAAATAATAACATTACATGAAGTTTAACATATCAAGAAAAGAATTGTGTTAATTATATAACATGTCAAAGTTTGTATATATATACCTCATAGAAAAATATATGTGCATAACATGGCATGTGTCTCAAAGAAGGGAAATTGAGACAAAATTACTGTACTGATTGGTAATTTTTGAAACATAAACCCCATGAAATAAATATCATAAAATTTATATGTGAATACCCATAAATTTAATTATAATTACTATAGAAAATATTCTTGAAAACTATGTACCCCACACAAAATAAATTAATGGAAAATAAGGCATAAGTCTTACCGAAATAAAAGTTAGACAATAAAAAACCTTACAACTTGAGTAACTTTAGAATCCTGATCCCCATGAAATAATTAAATTATTTAAAAAAATTAATATCATTAAATAAATTAAATTAATTATACAATATTTTATAGGGAATTATATACACCACACAAAATAAGTGAGTGGTGAATATGGCATGTATCTCACGGAAATAAAAAGTATGAAGAAATCCCCTTACCATATTCTTGAATCTCTTTGTACTCATAAAAACCTCATCTATAATAAATATAAGTTTATTTTACATATTTTAAATAACCATATTATTATATCTAATATGATATATGGTTTGATTATGACTTTACATTACCCTCTTATTAGCAATTCCAAGTTAAGGTTTCGCTTCGGGTAATATTCGCTTTGTTTTTCGCAAGGGAATTAATTTGTTATATTTTTGGTTATCATACTTATATCATGATTTAAATAATTTAAAAAAATATGTAAATATATTTTATTTTCATTATAAATTTATTTTTAATAATCTCTATAATATATAAATATGAAATGGAATACACCGTTCATAGAGACGGTAGGTCGTACGTACACATGAACGTTATTTCTATTTCTTTGTAATATTGAAAGAATTAAAATAATTACAAATATATATAAATATATAATATCATTAAACTATAATTAATGTGTCATATATATCATATATTTTCACTAAAACCATCCTTAATACATTCCACGTAGTGTGTGAATGAATCACATCGCTTTGAGGAGGCGAAAGTCCATGCTTCCCCAAACAAAATTATCGTATTTACACAAAATGGAAATCATAAAGGTATGTGTTATATAATAAATATAAAAGCATAAATATATCATATATTTCCTATATATCATATAAAAATATATTTTCCATCATAATTTTCAACCTTGATAGGTGGTAAAGGAAAAATAAACAACATTGTTTCATGAGGTGGTAGTTCGTCGTACACAAGAACGGTAAGTTCATTACCCATTATATGGAAATGTGTATAAGTGTAGGTCAAAACCTAATCATAAAAACATATAATTATATTTAGGATAATTATTAAATTATGTATTCATGGAATAATAATAATTGAGGTAGTGTGTAAAGAAAATAAAGGAAAGGATCTTAAGGAAGGGTGTTACCTATTCTTTGGGTAACTCCTTTTGGTTTGAATAAAAGGGCTTACTTTGATATATTTATTCCTAAAGGGATTATTTAAGAATAATGTTATGGATTTTGGGAAGTGAATTGGTCAGATCTTCTCTGAATTTCTGTGTTTTTAGAGGTGTTAATAAGAGGAAGAGTGAATTACTTTATATAGTGGAGGAGGAGTGGTGTTTTGGTAAATAAAAAAAGGTAAGCACTAATGGGAGTTCTCATTTACCTCATGTTCTTCCTAAATGTTCAAATAATTAATTAAATTGATATTATTTACGAATAAAATCTCTAACACACAAAAATAAATCCATTTTTATAATTTTTTCCTTAGTCTTTAAGTTTCCTTATATTTTTCATTTTGGTTTTTTCATTAAGGTAACTAGTTTTCCAACCTACATAATTTGACCATTAAGATTAAATTAACATGTGATTTGTTATAAAATATAGTCCCACTTAATTATAAATATTATATCTAATTTACAAAATACAAATCTCTATATTTTTATAAATTAATTTTAAAACAAGTTTATGTAATGCGCAAAAACAGTTATTTAACACTTAAAAATCACTTGGAAGAAGGTAAGATTTTTATTAATTTAAATCAATTAATAAAATATTGTTTATTTTAAAATAACCATAATTTCAATTTTTATATTATTTATTTAATTTTAATTTAAAAATATCAAAATATTATTGGAATTCAAATCTATTAAGTTCATATCTATGTAACATGATATATTAATCTATAAAAATAATATAAGATAATAATTCATTACATTTAATTTATTGTAATGTTTTTAGAATGTTTATTTTATTTTATTATTAAAATTGTTTAGTAAAGTAAATACCTTTAAAAAATCTATAGAAAAATAGAAATAAAGCATTGAAAACCACTCTATTAGAACTTTCGTAACTTAGTTGCAAAAAAAAATTAAAAGTCACTTCAAAAATTATTTTCTTGAGACATCAAGGATATTGTTTCTGATGCTTTAATTGGGTTTCACACATGCATATGTGGAGGACGCGTAGCTATTGCACCACATTCCCACTATCCAAAGGCGGGCGTCATCCGTCACTTGTTCAGGGACGTTTGCTCTTTGATCGAAACGGGGTGATGGGATGTCGGTTCTTTATTCTATGGATACCTCCTAGAAACTCATCACCTAGTCTAGGTCTCCCTTATAGACTAATCCATTGTTCATGAAAATCTTCCCAGTTCCATTTCTTTATGGATTCTGGTTAATTACACTGCTTCTGTCGGGACATTATAAGGGGTCTGGTCAGGGCAGCAACCTTCGGTCTGAGGAGTAGTCATGTTGGACATCACCGGCGTGCCTGGAAACTAGAACACTACCTAAATTGGGTTTCTTCTCCTTATTATAGGGATTCTTGAGGGCGCATAATCCTGAGTCATCCCACGTCCAATGTGGGGAATTATATTCCATAGGCATGTATATGAGGTTTTCCTCAGCTTCCCATGTTTAACACAGGGTATTCTGAGAGTTTAACGTCTAGAGGAGATGGATCTGACTGATCGGAACATAGACTAGAGTGTATTATATGGGTGAAACCCCTAGAGGGAAAACTAATGTTGAGGATAACACGTGATTAGTTACCCGGTTACTCCTAGGAGCAGTGAATAGATGAATTGGCATGATCTCACCGAGATGTGGTGGCCCGGGTAAGAATCAAGATGGATAATTGATGGTTAAGCAAATGGGGTGGATTAGACTCAAGGGTGATGGTGATGTTGGGATTGAGCCCCAAAAAGACTTCCTACGTATCCCCATGGTAGGGAATCAAAGTCTGCAAAATTTGGTGGGACGATGGGACACATGAGGAGGAGACCAGTGAGAATGGACGCATGGATGGGATTTGGAGGAAATAGAACCTCCAGGTTGGGTCACGACCTTTCCGAAACACATAGAATCGAGGGATAGATCAGGATGAGACATGGGTGATGGGCTTGAACCTGAGGGATGCTTCCTACATATCCCCATGGCAGGGAATCAAAGTCCACGTAGTTCATCTGACGATGGCTTACCATCGATTGGGGACTTCAATAGCTTACCATCGATTGGGGGACTTCAACAGCTTACCGCCGAATGGGGTTGAGAATGGATTTCCACTGAATGGGATTTACAATGGATTACCACTGATTGGGGTTGACAATGGCTTACCACTGGTTGGGGACAGTTTAGTGTCATGAGGGAACAAATGGGGCGCACAGTTTAATGTTATGTGGGACGGGGGTGGACTTACATGAAGGGGTCGAGACCCGTTGGTGTTGGGATTGAACCTTAGGGAGGCTTCCTACGTACCTTGCCTTAGAAATGATCAAAGTCCACATAGTTCGGGAGGAGTGGGAACCGATGTGAAGGGGGGTCATAACCAATGGTGTTAGGGCATGAACCTCAGGGAGGATTCCTACATACCTTTCCTTGGAAAGGATCAAAGACCACATAGTTCATAAAAAGTGGGAACTAACGTGATGGGAGTCGGGACCAACAGATGGTGGGATTGAACATTAAGGTGGCATCCTACATACCTTGCCTTAGCAAGGATCAAAGTCTACATAGTTCAAAATGGGTTTTGGAGAACCGATGTAAAGATGTTCGGGACTAATAGATGTTGGTCTTGAACCTCAGAGAGGCTTCTTACATACCTTACCATGGCAAGGATCAAAGACCACGTAGTTTAGAAGGAGTGGGTGTTCTGGGCTTACACTCTAGGATGCCCAGAGAGGATGTCATGGTCGATGCTTACTCTAATACCACGTGAGTCATGCTTTGTGTGAGAAACAAGAGGCAGCAAAGGCTTGTAAATCACATCATGGAAGATGCGTCCTTGGGAAGTGGAATGGGGTCTTACACGTGGTTAGTGGCTCAAAGAGGACATAGTGGATAACACGTGGTTAACAACCCAGAGTGATCGATATTGGGACTTACTCCAGGGTGGAGGCCTAGTGGTGACAAATCCCAAAGAGAGATGGATTTGGTACTAAAGAAAGGATGGATCCGGTGCCCATCCCCCCTCTCTGGTCCTTGGCACTAAGGAAGAGAGGAGGATCAGGGATTCTACCTCCTGCAAGAAAAGCTAGGGGCTTACACCAAGGTGGTTGCCCTTTCCCCATGGATAAATGTCACTCCAACAAAGAGTATCTCATTCCATGTGGGGAAATATTTCATTCCCATAGACACCAGTGGGAATGCAGAATGTCCAAGGTAGGGAACTCCATATATGGCAGACGGGGTGAGGTCACAGTTTAATTTCATGTGCTGAGGACGATGGCACTTGGAAGTTTAACGTCCTGCAACTCAGACGAGGTCGGTTCACTCCGCACCCCTTAGAACTTACATAACTGATACCTCCCCCTCCCCCTTGGGGAATGGAAGGCATCATTAATGTCCTGATGAAGGGGGTTATGGAGTGATCCATTTAGGGTTCCACGCTAGCGTGGCTATGTGAAAAAACAACAGTCATTATCGTTCTATGAGAAGAAGCATGAGGCGAAGCAACGCAACGGGAAGTACTGACCAAGGGACTTTGAAATCACTTCGTGCAAAACTGGAGGGTCGCATGGAAAAAGGAATTGTGGAGAAAAGGGGTTCACAGGTAGAGAAGTCTTGTGAAGCTCTGGTGCTCTATAAAGTGGAGGGGCTTTGCGAAGGGGTGTGATTCATTAAGTGAAGTGTCCTAGCCTAGGCATAGGGCATAGGTTCATATAGAAGGTTCTTCGTGATGTGGAAAGGCATTCTTGGAGAAGTGCTTCCCGGAGAAAGTGTTCCTTAAAAAATCATACCATTGCGAAGAAATGTTCTTTGTGAAGCAATGTGCTTCAGGAAGCACAGTGAACCTACCTTAGCATGTGGGTCACATGTGCATGGAGGGTACTTCTGGAAGCATAAGTGCTATGTGAAGACCTGAGTCCTTTTGGGGATCTCCATACTTCGTGGAGGCCCGTGGGATCTCTAAAAGTCCTACCTCTTTGAATAGAGTCTAAATTAATGCAAAGGGGGATGCACTTCGTGATGCAAAAGTACCTTGAAAAGATCAATGTTTGAAGAGAAAAAATTGCTTCGTGATGTGGGATCTAAGAAGGAGAAAGGTCAGAGGATCTGTCATTTGGGCTCGAGGGGAACCTAGTATATATAGGCAAGAGGCACCACGAAGTAGAGCCCTATCGGCGCAAAGACAGAGCTCGCTCCACGGTGGGTTCGCGAACATCAAAGGGGTTCACAGAGCATCATGCCTCGTTGCTCTGTAGCAGGTCCATGAATGTCAAAGGGGTTCCCATAGCATCTTTCCTTGTTACTCCACGGCGGGTTTGTGAATGTCAAAGGGTTTTGTGAAGAATCCCACCTCGTTGCTCTGTGGTGGCTTAGATAAGGAGTATATTTGCACTAGACATGGGGCCACGGGGCTCCGTGAATAGGCTTCTCAAGGCTGCTCATAATTCTTTTCATTTTATCTTGTTCTTCCCAAATTCTGGCACCAAAAAATTCCCTCCCTCACACTGGGAGATGAGGAGAAAGTGAGGGTCAAAGTCTGAGGGTCAATCGCCAAAATCCCTTGGTCAATTGCGAAGAAGACTCGCGAAGGAGGTTCGCGAAGTGGAGTGGCGACGGGTGGGCTGAACGCGCCACGAAGCTCACCGTGGTTAGACCTACCGTGAAGCGCCAGGGGTCCTCGCCTATAAATAGGGGTGATGGCCTCTCTTTTTTCCTTTATCTTCTCCAAATTTTTTGCCTTTAGCACTCTCGATTAACGAAGCTCCGCATAATCCATGATTTCTCTCTGCGAATAGGGACTTCTGCTTCATGGTGAACATCGTGTCTTTGACTTCTCATCGGTGCATTCTGCGACATGCGTCTGAAGGTCGGGGTAGGGCTCCGCGAACTACCTTCACAACTGAGCTCTGCGAACGAGATCCACGAAAGAGATTCACGATCCAGAAAAATATATTCCAAATCTCAAAAACTAAATAGCTCACCAAGAGGCTTTCAGGGGGTCCTTACAGATGCTGCCCGGAGGGAGAAGATGGTGAATATCTTGGGTTTAGGGAAGTCCATTTGAATTCATTATAAACACAATTCACTGGTGGTGCTGCTATCAAAAATACAAAAGAACTATCCACTATGAAAGAGGCTACCTATATATGTCTTTGGACTAAGGGATGACGTCTTCATCCCTAAGGTGAGCGGGGACGAAACAACTTACTGGTTCAGGAGCACACCATGTCAGTGCCAATGGTTCAGGGTGGCTGACGGCCATGCCTGGGAGGACTTCACACCCTTCAACGCTGATTGTTTGTACAACCATTTGAATGACGTTGATGGAAAGGAACTACATCCAGATACATCTCCCCCATTGTACTAAACTATCTTCAAGGTAGCCATGAGGAACCCAGGGAAGGGGTGGTCTGATGAATGGGATATGTGCCAGGGCGGAAACTTCACCAATGATTGGGACTGGGTATACTGGTTAAGTGCTTCGGGTAAAGAATTTGGGGCAAAGATGAGTAGAGTAAGCCTATACAAGGCGGCTTGGGCCTCCCAATTCTATATTTATCATCCTAAGCAGCTGATGTCGGAGTTGCTGAGCAGATGGCCATCAAGGGCCAATACCTTCCAATTTCACCATGGAAAGGTCAGCATCAGTTTATGGGATCTTCATAAAATCATGGGGGTCCCAATATTTGGTAAATGTATGATGAGTTCATCCCCATTATGAGTGTGTGGGAAGACCCAGAGCAGATGCCACCACTGGTGATGGTGTTATTGAACCTTGTGTCGGGAGAAGACAAGGAAGCAGTGAGGGACGTCCATTTCAAGTGATGGTTCAAGTAGTTCCTAAACTTCCCAAAAGATAGTTAGTTTCTGGCGAGGCCTCTAACTTTCCCAAATGGGGATCAACGAGGCAAGGAGAACTCGTACTGGCACCTCTTGGAGGATATCTAGTGGAAGACATGTGGATTTAGAGTCAGTACCGAGCAACAATTGATAGTCAGATTGGCTACCTTTATTGTGGCGCTCATCTTCGGATGAATCCTACCGGTGAGGGACACAAACATGGGCGTGTGACTATGCATGTTTATCATGGCGTTCATGCTGAAGATAGGAGGGAAATCCAACCTTGGGATCTTGATGCTCTCCAACATGTACAAGATATTGTGGCATATTAGCGAGGGTAAGAAGCTACAGAGAATATGTGGGCCATTACACCTTCTGTATGGGTGGATAATGGTGCACGTCAGAGGGGTCTATGAATATCTGAACCCCATCTCCCATCTAGGATCAAACTTTTTTCCGTCCATTTTGAATGTTGTAGGGACCTTTCTGGTCAAGCTGACCATGCAGTCGGAATTGAATCAGGTCTGGAAGGTAGAGGAGTTCAAAATTCACTTGTTCTCATTTCCAATGGGTGTATTCACTAATGATGGATAGGGGAAGAAAAATATGTGTTCCTACCTCCTGGACTTTTGAGGCAGAGTCCTAGATGAATGGGTGTACTATGAGCCCCTCTGTGAGTCATACACCCAGCACCGATTTGCAAGGAAATTTCGGTGTATGAAACGACTGACCCCGAAAGTCTATTTGGGTGTGCACAATGAGGATAACCCATGATTGATGACACAAATGTGGATCATGTTCACACAGAAATATGGGAAGATGTGGAATGAGCTTCCTCCGCCAACAGTTGTCTTCGAGTTGGTGAGGGAGTACGCCAAAATCTGGGAGGCGGCTTACCCTGGAGAGATGCTGAAGCAGCCAACTATTCATGTCAGTGATGGTGTGCCTCCCCAACCTCGATGCCGAGGTCGAAAGGTGGCAAGAACATCCTATGGTGGTGGGGATACCGTGGCAGCAAGGCCCGTACCGGTTGAGGGGGAGGCAGTGGCACAGGATCCAGCAGTGGAAGCAGACCCGGTGGTCCCAGAATAGCAGAGTTATCTGAAGGGGAGGCCACCAAGGGGATTCCATAGGATATCCCCTCAGGCTATGGGGTAACATCTATGCCATTGAGACATGCTGGAGAATGTTGTATTCCCGGAGGTGTGGGACATCTGGGATGTCAGCAGGAAATTCCTTGACCCTTCCGAGATGTGGCAACATTTGAACCACCTCGGGATGGATTTTCCGGTAATCGTCCCTATCAGGGCTAGCTTTGCAGTATCCCAGGTGGAGGTGGAGGAATACCTGTCTATGTTAGAGGACTTCGTGCACTTCATGGGTTCCCTGCATCCAATGAAAGACTGGGTGAAGGTGTTTCTGGATCGAATGGGCCCTCTGTAGTTGCCGGCTGCTGAATTGAGGGAGTGCTTCCCTTTTTCGGCAGAATCGGACGAGTCCAAATGGGGGGAGAAGGTCGGTAAAGGGATCCCTCTGGAGGAGGGTGTATTCAATGACCAAGGACCCGATATTGAAGAATTTTCAGAGGCCCTTGAGGTGACATCCCAAGCACCTTCCTCAGGGTTGGATTCGAGATCATTTTGAACACCTTATGAATATTTGAACTATGCAGGAGGACATCATACACAGAACTCGTTCCTGCCCTATAGAAGACATAGATGCAGGGCCTTCGGGATCTGTGCCGACTGATATGGTGATTAGTGCGTCCAGCAGGGCCAGGACACCTGAGGTGGCTCCTCTGGAGTTTTCAAACCTTCCAACGATATACGGAGGGCCATGACTTGGGATCCTGATAGAAACAACCCAAGAACGAGACCAAGTGTTCGATCTCTGTAAGTCTCCTCTACAAAATTCATGACTTCCACCCATTGATCAGGTTAACTGACATCTGTGCACTTCTTGGTATGCACAGTTCTTCAAATGGTGTGGGCTGACATGGCGAGGTTGGTTGGTACCTCTGGTGGTGCTTTTCCTAGAGGGATTCCGATGGTCGTGGAGGCGGATGTCCATATTGATCAAGAGGTGGCGCTCCCGACCACTGGTGAGACTATTATCAGGGTTGGGCCTGAAATTATTGAAGTGGGATCTGACAATGAAGATCGATTGGACAGCACGGGTCTTGCCATACCAGATCAAACACCAGATGTGGACCCTACAGACGATTTCTTGTGGGAATTCCCAACATAGGAGTCTGCCAACCCCGTGCACAAGGATGAAACATCCTCTGATGAAGAGGATAGAAAGATAGTCCATCACCGATCATGGAAGATTATCAAGTGCTTCATCAATGACACTCCTCAGGCACAATGGATAGACCAGATAGAGAGACTTCATTCACAACTGCGTGAATTGTGTGCTAGGGGAGTGAACACCCAACGCCCCCACATGCTCATCATAGATCTCATGGTGGAGAAGATTCGAAAGTATGACCGTGGCCTTGGCATGGGTTGGCAGTGGAGAAAAGTAGTGAATATCAATAGGATCCAGGAGGCTGAAAATGAGATTCAGAAGCTGCATATCCGGGCAGATGAACATTCTTCTTCCCTCAATACACAGTCGGAGATTATATCGTGCCTAAGGGCCCAGCTGGCGATGGCCGAAGAGCGCATGGGGAAATCCTCCACGGAGATGACTATTATCTGAACCAATGAGGAGCATGCCAGATCTTAGCTGACGAACTGCGCCCCCTCACTGCTGAAGTGGAGCGGGGACTGAATAGGCGACAGCGAGTCCTGGATTCCACAAGCCATAGGTTGGCAGAGCTTCAACGTTCTTTTTATGGGGTTAACCCGTTCATGTGAGGGTTCAATCCTCGGGTACTGTGATGCATGTAACTTTTGAACAAACTTTCATGATTTTACTATTTATTCTAGATGCATGAATGAGTTCTGTTATTCATTTTTGGTTTATTTAATTTTCATTATATTCATGGAACATCCGGTGATCAGTCCCTAAGCTCACGTGGGTTGGTCCCAATGCGAGAAACAAGGGATGACCACCTTATCATTCCACCCGAATATAAGAGTGAAAACCAAGTTTCGGGCATCCGAGGTTTGAACAACCTATCCGGAAATCTGAGAAGAAACGGAGAGGCTAGACCAGAGGATGAAGCTATCATAATAGTCGGATCATTTCTTTCCCAGTGTTCTCTAGTGCACGAGCAAAGTAACGCCAGGGGTGTTGGAATTAATATGAACATGGGGGTGTGGAAGGTGTTAATCACGAAACCCAAAATTTGGAATACTATAGGGATGGAATGAAAATTAAGAATAACTATTTACCATGTTCGAAACACAATATCCTTATTGTGTTAGCCTGAAATGGGGATAAAAAATGTGGGCTGACCGCTGACCATGTTCGAAACACGGTGCCTGACTCAAAATGTCATCCATTAGTCTTCCAGAACATTGGCCTAGGATAGTAAGAGAGTCGTAGGATGAGCATCCATACTATTGTGGGGTTCTTTTAGACGTGAAAGAGGATGACAATCCAAATAAAGGGCACGCAAAGCATGAAGTGTGGAGTGATGGGTTGTTTGAATGGAGTCCAAAACTCTTGAAATCATGCCACCGTGGTGAAGACACATTAGGTGGTCACATTGGTATAATCAGGGATCATACCTACTTCCGAACTGGACCTCTCTAGTAAGGACCTAGAATTTCATGTAGTTTTACTTCATACCAATGAGGATGATAGACACGTAGTTTAACATCGTTCGGTGAGGATGGTGCACATATTTTTAAGGTTATATTGCCTGGACTAGGATTGGGCCCAAGGGGCCAGAAGGGTTATTGACCTTGAGGCTGGACCTGAGGCAGAATGTCTAGGTGTCGCTACGTATTCCATAAGGATGATAATCGAGCCAAACGTAGTTCTTAAGCACGGTATGGCTCGAGGCCAACACTGATAGGGGAAATCCTCTCTATCAAAGGATCTGGTTCATCCCATGACTAACATGGGGTATCCTGAACTTGTTTAGGGTAAAACCATAGTTTAGTGTCATGCGTCAAGGACATGTGGGCTCGTGTAGTTTAATGTCACACGATAGGATGAAGAGTGAAAGGGAAGATCCCAGGAAGGGAGTATTTGGTGTGGTAGCTGTGAACCTGATGTGAATGAGGACATGAGGAGTCCACACCACACCATGTATCCCTGGAGGAAGTTCTTTAGGTCAAGGGACCAAAAGTAAAAGTTAGGCTGGGCCTGAGGCAAAGTGAACAGGAATTCCTATATACCCCATAAGGATGGGAATCAAGCCATACGTAGTTCTAAGAGCGCAGTATAACGTCATGCGAGATGATGAAAGGCATGTGTGGCATGGTTACGCCAGTACAAGTCCTACCAAACTACTAAACCCACGTGAGTCATGCTCGATGTGGGAAACAAGGAGTAATGATGGGACTTTCCTAGAATAGGAAGGCACATGTTAGGGGAAATGGTATGCTAGGTTAATGATGTCCCAATGATGCTGACCTGCCTATATAACACACCTAGATTAGAGAAGGAGTAAAGCCGAGTATGTTGGAATTCCACTTGAACATAAGGAAGTGGAAATATGTGAGTCATGATGATCGAGATTTGGACCACAATGATGGTGGTGTGATGATAGGGAATAATTGTTGACCATGTTCGAAACACTGTATCCATTTCGCATTATCCTGGAATAGGGATACACAAATGAGGGTCGATTGTTGACCATGTTTGTAACATGAGACCTGCCACAAATGTCATCTGAGGTCCTCAAGGATGTTGGTCCAAGATGGTAAGTAAGCCAGTGTGGCATGAGACCAGGCCATAAAGGGGGTCCCTTTAGACATGGAAGAGGATTTGGATCCAAATTATGGGCTCATAAATCTTGGACATGGAACAAGGGAATGTCCCTGTGAAAATTCCACACTTCGGGCACTCCCACAACGCATCTGACTACGACCACAAGACGTATCAGATAGATGGAGTCGAGTCCCCCTCCAAGGAAAAGGGTTATGAGGATACATGATTCTAACTTAATGGTCGTAGGATGTGCCATTAAGGAGGGGATTCATTTAATAGATTATCCGCATGGCAGCTAAGTAGCCAAACGTGACACACAGTTCCCATAGAGAGATCTTAGTTTAGGGTCATAGAACTCAGACCAGGTTCGGAAATGACAAGTGAGGAACATGGTGAGGCTATTGAAAAACCCGACGTGGATGAGGACCCAAGAGGTACTCACCACACCACATGATATCAAAAGAGTTTGGGCCAAGGGTATAAAGAGAGAGGGCAAGATTTTAGATTCCTGGGGTTGGACCTGGAGACAGGATTCTTGGGCTTTCCTACATATCCCATAAAGATAGGAATCAATCCATACGTAGTTCTGGAAGATGTCATGTAGTTTAATGTCTTGTGACAAGGAAATGGAGTGGTCTTAGTTTATGGTAATAGAGCTCAGACCATAGATGGAATTGAAGGAGTGAGACACACGGTGAAGAAATTACTAAACCCGACATGAATGAGGACCAGGATTCCAGATCACCATGTGTTCCTTGGGGAGGTTTTAGGTCAAGGGACCAAAAACGAAAGTTAGACTGGGCCTGAGGCAAAGTGCACGAGTGTTCCTACGTACCCCATAAGGATGGGAATCAATCCAAACATAGTTTTTAAGGTGGCATGGTAAGGTACCAGTTCCAGAGATAATAAGGTCGTGCGGGTATGGCCCTCTTCGCAAAATAAGCGGCATTTGATAGATATAGTTTGTCCTTTAGGATAAATGTATGATTTTTTTTGTAGAGATGGGCCTAGGATAGAAATTCCATGAATCGAGACTAGAATCAAGTTGTATGTAGGCATTGAAAAATGGTATAGTGTGTGGCCAATACTAAGCATGATTTCCCCTCGAGTGAGGAAACCAAGATGTAGTGTCGTTTTTCTTCATGCATCCAAGATGATAATGTAACATTTTAGGGTCATGTGATGGGAAAAACCATGCAATTTAGCATTGTGTAGTATAGACGTAACAGTTTAAAGTCATGTGGGACAAGGCAGCATTGTTTAGATTCATATGGCTCAGACATATACAAGAGAGGTGAGGTTCAAAATGGAATGTGCACGGTGTGATAAAGCATACCCGACGTGAATGAGGACATAATCCCATACCACATGCGATTCCAAGAAATAAACATCGAGCTGAGGGGGCCAGAAAAGGTTAGAGAATATGGGGCATGAGAGACTATCTCTCAGTTGAGCTGGACCCAAAGACGAGATGTTCGGGCATTTCTACGTATCACATGAAGATGGGAATAAAGACATATGTTGTTATAGAAAATTCAGTTTAACATCATTAAGGACAACATATAGTGTAATTTCATATGGGACAGTAGGTAAGAGGGACTAGATCCTTGAAGGGGAGAACATGATGCGGTAATTTTAAACCCGATGTGAACGAACACATAATCCAACACATGCCAAATTTGGCGGTCCTATAAGATCTTTGACCTAAAAGGCAGAACAGAAGGGATAAATTAGTAAAACTCAAGTTGGACCTAAAGAAGAGATGTTTGGGAACTCCTACGTATCCCATGAGAATGGGAATCAAGCTATATGTAGTTCTGTAAGATTAGGTATAATGGGATCTTAGTTTAAGGTCTTAGAGCTCGGAACACTGGAGAAGTGAGACTCTTCCAAGAGAGCACAGACCTCGATCTGGTCTCTAAGCCCACGTGAGTCAAAATCTATGTAGGAAACAAGGGAGGAAGAGGTTTTTTCAATACCTAGAATACACGCTAAGGGGAAGTCAGTGCGGAGCCCTGAATGACACCTTACCACAGATTTGTCCTCCAAACATTATAATTTGCACTAAGGGATAGTACCGTGAGTGTTGAAATTCCACTTGTACATAATGGGGTGGAAAATGATGTGAATCATGTAACTGAAATTTAAGGCATGAAGGGGTCGGCATGATGATGGAGGATAACTGTTGGCCGTGTTCGAAACACAGTATCCATATAGTGTGACCTAAAATGGTAACAACAAATGAACATCGACTACTGACCATATTCACAATGCGAGACTTGTATCGATTTGTTGTTAAAAACCCTTAAGGACGTTGGCCCGTAATGGTAGAAGAGACCTTAGGCCAAGCATCCATGCCATTTGGGGGGTCCCTTTAGATGTGAGAGATGATGAAAGCCCAAATGAAGGGGAACACAAAGCCTGAAAATGGGTGAAAGCATGTCCAGGAAGAATTCGACACTCCAGGCTCTAAACCAGAGTACTCCTGGGTACATTGGCGAATCACCAAAGAGGGTCGAGGGACCCGACTTAAGGGAATCCTACTTGAAGAGATGAGTGTAGGGAAATGGATTGAAGGCCACTCAGAAGAGAGAGGTATGTAGCGTGATGGTTATAAACCCAATGTGAATAAGGTCGTGAGTCCATACCACATTGTATACCCCTCTCATGGAAGAACGCAGGCCAAGGGGCCAAGATGATAGGGAGGTTTCAAAGAGATGGGGATGAACCCGAAGACTAGACGTTCAGGAGATCCTACATATCCCATGAGGATGGGAATCAAGTCGTATGTAGTTCTGATTAGGATGTTGTGCAGTTTAACGTCTTGCGGAAAGGATGCAAATAAGGGAAAGATACCCCAACGAAGGATGTGTATGGCACAGTGAGTTAGCCATCATGAATGAGGAAATAATCCCCTACCATACCATAAAATCCTAAGTGAGAACTTGGTCCAAGGGCCCAAGAAGGCCAAGGGACCTTAGGCTAGGCCACAGACAAAATGTCACAGCCAGCTTGCAATTTAACGTCTTACAGTGAGGACGATGGTGATCTTAGTTTAAGGTCATAGAGTTCAGACCGTAGATGCCTAGTTTAATGTCATATGTGTGGGATAGATGAGCGGAGAGGGAGAATAATCGTTCCTATAGAAGAACACAAAGCGACAATGATGATCAAGGACAACTGTTGACCAAATTCACAATGCAGTATCCCTGGGCCACAGACAGAATGTCACAGCCAGCTTGCAATTTAACGTCTTACAGTGAGGACGATGGTGATATTAGTTCAAGGTTATGGAGCTCAGACCATAGATGCCTAGTTTATTGTCATATGCATGGGATAGCTGCATGGAAATGGAAAATCATTGTACCTATGGAACACCACAAATCAACAATGATGATCAAGGACAGCTATTGACCATATTCGCAATGCAGTATCTTCCCTTATGTGACCGGAGTTTGAGGGAAAGTAATTGAGCGGCGATCGTTGACCGCATTCGCAACACGGGACTTGTATCAATTTTTTGCTCACAATCCTCAAGGATTTTAGCTCGTAATGGTAGGAGATACCTTTAGTCGATCATCCATGCTATTTGGGGGTCTTTTGGATATAAAAAATGATGGGAACCCAAATGATGGGGCTCGCAAAGCACGGCAGGGCCTGCGCTAGCGGAAAGGACGATAAAAGAAGGGAGGGATATCTCAAGGGGATCTTTGTGGCATGGAGAAATATCCCAATGTGAATAAGGATGTAATTCCATACCACATTGCACAATCCAAAATGGGAACTCGGGCCAGGGGTTGAAGGGGTCGAAGGACCTGAGGCTAGGTGTCCCGGCCAACTGTAGCCATATGACGTCTCATGCGGGCATTGCCTCATCATAGCTTCTAAGCCCACATGAGCAATGATTGGTGTTGGAAATGAGGAGTAGTACTAGGATATCCCCATAACATAAGGGGATGACAGCTGGAATTACACTCCTTCTCGAGGCAGACTGGGGTTTGGAGAGATGGCAGGATAGAATGAACCACTACACTCCATGTTTGGGACCTATGGGGGTGGTGAAAACAACAAGGGATATTTATTGACCTGGTTCAAAACACAGCATCCACATTGTGTAAACTGAAATGGGAACACCAAATGAGTGTTGACTGCTGACCATATTCACAACATGGGACTTCTTTCAATTTTTTGTTCAAAATCCTTGAGGGTGTTGGCCAGGAACAATAGGATATCCCTTAGGCTAGGTATCCTTATTGTTCGGGGTCCCTTTCAGATGTGAAAGATAATGGAAACTCAAATGATGGGGTGTGTGGAGCATAAACGTGCCCATTAAAAGTCAAATAAAGCAAGACAATAGAAGAGGTGTATATCTTTAGTGGGGGGATACATGGTATGGTCATGATGAACTCGACGTGAATGAGGTAAAAATCAAGCACCACACCATGTCCTTCGACCCAATGGGAGGTCCCAAAGTTTGGGGTTGGGCCTACGGACGAAATTTCCGGGCATTCTTGTGTATCCCATGAGGATGGGAATCAAGAAATACATAGTTCTAAAATGGTCATGCAGTTTAACGTCATGTGTTAAGGACGAGGGAGGATTAGAAGAATGAGGAGGGGAACATGGAATGACCTTCGTAATCTTGCAACGAGTGGGGCTAAAGAAGCTTGGGTTGTATCACATGATATCCTCCAAGAGAACTACACCCAAAAGGGGTAACCAAATGAGAAGAGCATGGGGCTGGACTCAGGACAAGGCGTCTAATCATTCCTACGTATCCTATGAGGATGATAATAAATCCATACGTAGTTCTTGAGATTCAGTTTAACGTCTTGCAGGAAGACACATGTTTTAATGTCATGTAGGACATTTCACAGTTTAAGGTCATGTAGGACCAGACAGTTTAAGGTCATATAGGTCCCTCATGTAGTTTAGGGTTGTGTGGGGCCATTACATAGTTTGGGGTCGTGCAAGACCGTACAATTTAAGGTCATGTAGGATAAGACAGTATAAGGTCATGTGGTACCATTATGCAGTTTGGGGTCATGCAGGACCGTACAGTTTAAGGTCATATAGGACCGGATAGTTTAAGGTCATGTGGGACCATGGCAATAAGGGACTCAAGCAAAGTATTGCTTGAGAAACTTGGCATTGGTGGGAGGAGTTATATGATCACCATCCATGGTAACCAGTGAGTATGCACCATTGGAGTAAACCTTGTGAATGATGTAAGGTCCTTCCCATTTGAGCTCCAACTTGGGTGGTTTCCTACCAGGTATCATTGGTGCCCTCAGGTCCAATACCAAGTCACCTTGAAAAAAGGAGTGGAGGTGAACTTTATTGTTGAAAGCTATAGCTATCTTGTTCTGATGTCTTTCCAAATTGTGTAGGGAACAAAGCATGTTCTCGTCGAGCACTTCCAACTCAGCCAGATAGATTTCAGCTACTTTATCTGGCACTTTCTGATCATAGACAATTGTGCGTAATGAGGTAAATTGAATCTCGATGGGCAGGATGGCCTCCATTCCATACACCAGGGAATATGGGTTCACTTGAGTGGAATTACGAGTCATCATCCGATAATCCTAGAGGGCATTGGGGAGCTTGTCCAGCCAACACTTCTTATTCTGACCAACCATTTTCTGCAAAATGTTAGAGAGGGTTTTGTTGAACACCTCGATCTTCCCATTTTCTTGCGCATGATAGCGAGAGGTATGGTTAGAACGGATGTTTTACTTGGCATTCAATTTCTTCAGCTGAGCTGCTCAGAAGTTCATGTCATTATCGGTGAGGACAGCATGAGGGACTCCAAATTGGTAAATGATATTGGAGCTCATAAAGTCAATGATGGAATGGGCCTTGACCTCTTTGAGTGGAACTGCCTCTGCCCACTTGGAGAAGAAATTTTTAGTAGTCATGATGAATCTACTCTGGCAAGCTATCACCAGTGGATATGGTCCCATGACATTAAGTCCCCATTCCGTAAATGTCCAAGTGTACTTGGTGGAGTGGAGAGGCTCTGGTAGCCGATGCATGAATTTATCATGAATTTGGCATGCATGGAACCTTTTGGCGAACTCGATGTATTCATGGATAATGGAGGGACAAAAAACCCCAGTCTTTGGATCTGGTGAGATAGCTTCGGCCTAGTTTGATGATCCCCACAAGAACCAGCATGAACCTTCTGTATGACCTGGGAAATCCCAGCTCCTTGGATGAAATAGAGGAGGACCGCATCAAACCCTTGCTTATAGAGGATTTTCTCATGAAAAGGGTAGTCCTGGAGGGTAAACTGTAATGTTTGGCGTCAGATTCTCTCTTGCTCGGCCCGATATGTCGGTAGATTACCGTTCTGAAGATACTCAACAAAGGAGGTTCTCCGATCGGGAGTCACTTCAATCACCGCATCTGGGGGGCCTGGGGGCCTGACGTTGAGGCGTCAGCGGTAAGGTGTCTTACCTACGGGTTGTCATATTCATCTGTAGTGATGGGAGAAATGAATCTTTAGTATGCCACATGGATAATTAGATCATCCTGTTCGGGCTCGGCAAGTGATGCATCTAGGTTGTCCATGGCATCAACTCAACAGTTCTGAGATCGAGGGACATGAGTAACTTCTGGACAAGATGGGAATTAGGCCACTAGCTAGAGAGTGTGCTCCAACAATGGCACCAACTCTGGATTTCTGATGACACCGTCACCATTGATCTACTTGATGACCAGTTCGAAGTCCCCTTTCACATGAAAATGGGGAAAGTTTATCTCGAGGTCCAGCTTGAGGCTAGTAATGAGAGCCTGATACTCTGCCTCATTGTTGGTGTAGCCTTATGATAATAGGAATGAGTACGGCAGACTAGATTGTGCTAGGGTAATGAAGACGATACCCAAGCCTACTCTGTTGAGCCTAGGTTAATTGAGACTTCTGCCAGTGGGGATCCGAAAAGCACCATCGAAGTGCATTTTTCCAACACGGGATGGCTTGGTCTACTGAGAGGATTGCCTCATCAAGAAAATAAAGGTCCAGGGGCTGGTCTCTAGGAGCTGGATCTGCAACAAGGAATTATTCTAGCACTTGCCCCTTAATAGCCTTCTAAGGGACAAACATAATGTTGAACTGCTGGAGAATCACTTCCCACCAAGCTAGATGGCCTATCAACATGGGGAGGTTTAGGATGTACTTCAGTGGATCTACTCAGGATAATAGTTGTACCTCATGGTTCTACAAGTAATGTTGCAACTTCTATAATGCAAATATGAGTGCAAGGGAGCTCTTATCTATAGGGGAGTATCTCTTCTACGTATCGAGGAGCATGCATATGAGGTAGTAGAGGCTATTCTCCATTCCCTCATTGTTCTTCTGGGTGATAAGGGCACCAAGAGATCGCTCTAGGGTGATCACATACATGACCAACAGATTTATAGAGATGGGTGGCATTAAGACTGGAGGCTGGAGTAGATACTGCTTGATTTCCTCAAAAGAAGTCTGACACTCTTCGTCCCACTCATAGACGGTGCCTTTCTTCATGAACCGAGAAAATGGATTACACTTGCCGGCCAAATTTGTGATGAATCAGCGTATATAGTCTAAGTGGCCTTGGAAGGCTTAAATCTCCCGAATGTTGCTCTGAGGAGACATCTGGCTAATGTCCTTGATCTTCTTTGGGTCGATCTCAATGCCCCTGTATCTAACAACAAAGCTGAGAAACATTCTAGAGGTGAGCCCGAAGGCACACTTCCATGGGTTCATCTTCAGGTGATGGGAATGGAGGAAGTCGAACACTTTCTCAAGGTCTTTGAGATGGTCCTAATGTTGGTGATATTTGGCCACCAGGTTATCCATGTAACATTCCACCAACATTCTGAGGATCGGCTTAAATATGTGATGCATAGCCCGCTGATAGGTGGAACCCACATTCTTTAAACTGAAGGGAATGACTTGGTAATAAAAAGTACCTTATTGTTCCCTTAACTCTATAAAATCCTCATCTTCAAGGGCTATTTGGATCTAGTTATACCCAGAGTAACCATCTATAAAGGAGAGGTCTTGGAATCCAACTGTAGTGTTGATAAAAAATTCTATCACATGAAGGGGAAAATCATCCTTCGGATAGTGACGGTTGAGATCCCAGAAGTTGATGAAGAGTCTGATCTATCCGTTCTTCTTCCTGATTTGTAAGATGTTGGATAGCCACTTGGGGTGTTGGACCTCCTTAACAAAATTGGATTTGATAGGCTTATCAACTTCTGCCTCAACCATGGCACCGTGATAAGGGTGCATCTTTCTGGGAGGCAGCTTGAACCCGCGATGATTTTCCGGGAGACTGAGGCGGTGGATGGCTACCTAAAGATCTAGTCTTGGAATCTCATCATAACTCTGGGAGAATACATCATGGTGTTTTTTAAGGACGTCTATGTATTGTTGTTTCTCCTCAAGCGGCATGGCGGTACTGATCAATGTGGGTTTTGGGTCTGCCTTGCTACCGAGTTTCAGCTGTACCAACTCATCAATCATAGAGGGGATGCCCTCTTAAAAGGTAGGGGATCATCATCTAAATCCTCTTATTCATTTATAGAGGTTGGATCCTCAGTGGGAGGAGATTTTTTAGAGTCTTCAACTCCCGATTGGAGGCTTTTACCAGCCTGAGTGGTAGTGGACACTACATTGGGGAACTCCTGTGATGCCGCAACTATAGCGATTAAGACTGTTGATATAATCTCATTTGGTCTTTGGCCCAAGGGGCCATGATTGATGATATAAAATAAATATTGGTGTGTCAGCTTGCTCCAGTTAATTTCGTCCTGGAGAAACAAGCAAGTTTGATGTATTACCGTTCCCATGGGGCAGATATCTCGATACCTGTTGACGCTCTTTTTTCGTCACAGAGTCTAAACAAAATGAAAAGGGAAATACCTCAAACAAAGAATATTCATCCTTTGAATAAACATCAAGAAAAAGAGAAAGGGATGAACAAGGAGAACATTGCCCATAGGTCATGCAAGTTCCAGCATGGTCGCTCAAGTACACTTGCGCACCGCCTAGTGGTCGCACAGGTGACTTGTGTTCCCTCTTTGAAAACCACCCGGGGTCTTCTCTATCCTATAAATACCCCCAGTGGGGCCTCCATTTGAGAGAGGATTTTTTCCAGAATTCAAATATAGAGCTATGAACGCCCAAGTCTCTTCTTCAAGTCTTCTGAACACTTCTAAGGTAATTCTTTACCTAGAATGGAAGGTCTAAACAAGAGTAATAAGGTCTAAGTGTTAGAATTCACTAACACTTGTGTGCCTAAGTGTTTTAACCTTAAGGAAAATGTACACACTTACGCGCCTCCTTACCTACTCATTGAAACTTGCGCGCCACTCTTCTGGAAGTGCCTCGGGATAATTCAAAAGGCTTTGGTCAAGGATCGACCAAGTATTACCCTACTGGTTAACCATCGCCCAAGTATATAGGTGTCGTGCAAGTATACTTGCACGACCAAGACTTACGTGCCCATGAAGTACTTGCGAGACCCCCCCCCCCCCCCAGGACTTGCGTGCCCTTCTATTTTTGGGTGCCCTTTCTACCCATTTCACCTCTCTTATCCCATTCCACCTCTCCTATTCAAGATTCAGTCTTCAAGACACTCTTCAAAGCCATTTATGGCATGTTTTCTTGATTGACGTCCTTATCTGAAAGGAATTCCGTGGAACATCTCTCAAAACCTAGTGATTTAAACATCTTTATGTCACTAAAGATAGATATCTCATTCATTAAACCTCATCCTTTAAGATGAGAGAACCCTAACCTGGGCTTCCTTTTCAGGAGTAATCCCTAGTCATAATTTCCCTTAACCTGGGCCTCCTTTTTATGAGTAATACCCAGTCCAAGTCCCCTTAATTCTGGGCATCCTCTTTAGGAGTAAGCCCCGACCATAATTCCTTTAACTTGGGCCTCCTTTTCAGGAGAAATCCCCAGTCTTAATTTCTCTTAACCAGTCTTAATTTACTTTTGATTTGAGTTTCCTTTTCAAGAGTAAAATCCAATCATAAGTCCCCTCTTAATTTGGGCATCTTTCTCAAGAGTAAGCCCCAAGTTAGAGTATCCAAATCTCCATAAAGTACATATACCTTTATGGACCTTGTTTCCAGGTTTCTTCCCAGAAGTAAATCCTAATCTTCACTTATCTGGGCAGTCATACATACATAAGCCCCACATTATTTCTCATGATTGCATCTTTCATGGCACAATTGTTTGGTTTTACCAATACCTCTTGTTTCTCACACCGACCATGACTCATGTGAGCTTAGAGTGTAAAAGTAATTATGACATATTTCTTTGAGCCATCAATCATACACAAACCTCATACTCCCTTACTCAAACTATGTGGGTTCTAACTCCTTCTCTAAACAAGGATATGTAGGTAGCCTATCTGCGGGTGCGATCCCAACTCTGAAATAATCTATGTACTTCTGAATGACAATAAACTTTAAGTGCCCCATTGAGTGCCTTTAAAACCAGCATGGTTATCATAGTAACCAAGAGACTTCTATATAATGTATTAAAGGATACCATTGACTAAGAATATCTAAACAAACACAGATGATTCTCTATCGATGAAGAACCTCGAATACATATAAAAGATTCTCTAAATATCATACATATTTATCATTGATTGTCAGATCTAAAGGAAATATCATTTTAATACTTGGTAATGTAATAAGGATTCACAAAAATAACTTAAATCTATAAAGAGAGTCCTAGAGTAGACAATAATTATCCTCAAAAAGGTTTGATGAGTCCGACCTCCCATCCTCTCGACCAATGCAAATTCCTAAGCCTCATCAGTGCATAACTAATGAGCGCCTGCCTTTGGAAAGTAGGTCCAAATGAATATGGAATCATTGGATGTTTCTAGTTCTACGAACAAACTCGTTAGAAACCTCTTGGAATGTTTGAACCTTAAACAAACAAGGTCATTCCCAATTCCAGATGGAAACAAAAAATGGTGAACCCGACATGAATCCTTAACCAAGTTAAAATGATAGTTTACCTACTTGTTAGGCCCCTATTTAAAACTAAATTAGAGGGCCAACAAGACAATAAATAAAATATGTGTTCATCCAAAATATGTAGTGGCCAGACTTATCTTGATTATGTTTGTTATATAAAATAGGCACTCTTTTCCAAGATCTTCTGCATTACAAGAATGGATTTTCTTAAGTCCACATCTATGAATACCTTTGCTGTGAATGCCACTACTGCTACTTATGCTGGATCATCGTCCACTCTGAGGATGACATCACCTACTCAGCGTCTTCAACGCTGGGTGTCGAATGCACTGGTTAAGGAGTACCGTCAACACGGTACTATTCTGACTCTGGAGGCTACTCGACAAGCCCTCCAAGTCAATAATTCACCTTGGTCATCTGAACAGAGATGACCAGCGATCAAGAAGAAGGTGGTTCCAACCACCGTTTTCAACCGTTTCGGGTCGTTATCCCTGGAACGCAATCACCAGTCCCTCCCATATTCTGGGGAGGTGAATGAGTAGGCCCATCAGGGCCTTAATTCAAGGAGATATGAGTCCTTCCCGAGGTCTCCCATCAACAATCGTCGCTAGACTCGTGCGGCAGTGCGCCCTCAACATGATGAGGGTATCATCTCCAGGCGTTCGTCTTAAGTTCCTCGAACCCGAGCAGGCAAGAAGAATCACCAGAGGCAAAATCAGGTCAATGTTGAGCTGGTTCTCATCTCTTCCATCTCCGGAGAAGTCCACCAACCTAACTTGGTGGTAAGCAATGAGCAGGCACATACACCCATCCGTTTTCATTCCGATGTCCAGCAGACTCGTATGGAAGCAGCGCACCAATCCTTCTAGGAAATTCCGACGGAGTATTATAGACAGTAACATACACCTGTTTATAAATCATCAACTAGTCATTAGGCTCGTCCAACTACATATGATGGAGCTCGCCTACCCAATGTGTTGACCACTGGTAAACAGGCACATACACCTGCTTACACTTATCAATCCTGCCAGCAGCCTCGTCTATCAGTGTTGAAAGAAGTTCGTCAACCACGTTTGGTGGAGTGCAATCAGCAGGCACATACACCTGCTAGTATTGATCAAGTCTACCAACAGTCTCATTTGGTATCACCATGAGAGGTCAGTCGGAAATCCCCGATGACAAACACGAGGCGGACTCAATTCTCTACCCACACACTTGAGTACTGTCAGGATTCACTGACAAGAAAAAGAGGACAAGAGAAGGAACAAACACCTACTCCAAGAACGGTATGGATGTATATCCCCGTTCTGGCAGCTGAAGTCACTAAGCATATTCTATCAATGGTAAGAGAGCAGAATCAAATCCCTGCTCATACTCTGGATGCTTGCTAGGATATTATAACAGCTTCAGCAGCATCTCAGGTAAAGACACATAAATCTATCCCTACCAGTGGATGACACATCAACAGTTCACTTCGGAGCAGATACACACCTCTTTTCCAGTCCAACAGGGTTTTGGGGCATACTCCCCCATATCATATGGACAACCAAGTCAGGTACATACACCTGATTTGAGTGGAGATCGTCAGTCTAACCTGGCCATCTCTCCTGATTAGGCATATACACCTACTCAGAGTAGCCACTTTTGTCAACAAGTGGTTTCCAAGGTGAGTAATAAGGTGTCTAAGAAGAAGACACGCCCATCACAATCAAGAAATCAAGAGCCAATCTGTAACAATGCCTTGTTCGATGATAGAGTTCTTGAAGCCCTTAGACAATTATCTATTGGAATCCAAGATTCTACTCCCTCATTTACCAATAATGGGAACACTAATTCTGAAGGTCTTTAACAGACACTTCTTCATGAATGCTTGATTCATGATAGTTCGGTCAATCTTAAAGTTTCGTCTTCATATGAGAGCTACAATAACCCTCTGTGTGGCCAGAAGACCAAGGAGTAAGAGATATCATATTTTACTGTAACCCACCATTTTGGTCCTCCCCATGATGATGAATTTCGCTGCGTAAGTCCTCTCCACAGTAGTGATGCACATTGCCCAGAAAATGATTCAATGGACAATGTAGTTACGAGAAAGACCTCTAATCTTGAGGCACATGAAAATGAGAAACCAGTCATGTCTGATGCTTTACCATCAGCAAGTGAAATACTTTCTCAATCAGAAGATAGCCTGGGGCATAGGTCATTCTCCGAACCACCCCTGGGTCATTTATCTTCTAGTTTGATCAGTGGATTCTCTACCAATCCTGTTGAATCTGATGAAGCAACAAGGAAGCACCATCTCTAGTCAAATCAGGTAGAAGAATCTTCATTTAATGATAAATAGGAAGTGCTGAATATGAGAAAACAACTGGAAAAAGGTGAAGTTCCAGTCATGTTTTGGCCTTCGGCTGACACTCAGTATGACATTCCAAAACTGTTGACGGAAGATTGTATTCAAGATATTCGTCTCAACATATGGAAAACTATTTGTCAGTTGAAAAAGAAAAGATTACCTTATGATGAATATGAAAATAATGTCAAGATAATAGAAGGGTTACAACGTCAAATTGAATTGGCATCTTTATCAGTCTCTCGATATCTGAAGGCTGAAAAGCAGCAGAGAGCCCTTCAGCGTTCATGCCTTGGCGCACTAAAGAGATTTTTCCAGTTAATTGCCAATGCCCCATCTGGTATGCATATCATAGTATGGGGTGTTTATGGAGCACTATATTTCATTGTGCTCTCCAGTCAGCAAAGCCCACCGAAAATGGTTTCATGCAATGTTATTGCCCATGGCCGGCCACAATCGATGGGTTTTGTTTGTAATCAAAAGATTGCCCAAGAACAGGCTTCAAATAGTTCCTCTCAAAATCAAGAATACAGAGAAAAAGTTTTTGAATTACTCCTGCATCAAGCAAACGAGAATATTGAACAGGCCTATCGTATGGAGAAAGCACATCATCAAGTGACATAAGTGTAAGAAATAATCCAACGGTCTTTTGAACCGGGTGATAAAAGTGGATGTCCATTGATGCATCCAGCTAATTTCCGGACTAAAGTCCGCAAAATTAGGAGAGATTTTAAGAAAGTCTCAGACATTGCATGTCAAGAGCCACCACAACTTTCCAGACTGGGGACTCTTTTAAACCAACCCTCGGAATCAAAAAATAGGATTCGAGGAGTTGAGCGGGAACAGCAGGAACAGCCCCAGTCCACCGGACTAGGGAATTTTTCAAATCCTCAATCCCTCCCTCATAAAAAGTTAGTCTTCTCTTTATTGGGGAAGAATCCCCAAGAGGAATGAGGATCCAAGTTATCAGGGGATTATCTCTAAATTAGGGTTCCTCAAGAAGTTCCTGAGGGATCGAATCAACAAAATGCAATGTCTCATCAAAGACATGGAAGAAGACAATATCGCAGAAATGCCGATAGGAGGGATGCAATGCATTATGCATCAATCAATGTCATCAATGACGTTGTTGTTGATCCATCAGATGAGGTTCACTCAGAGGGATCAGATGAAGAGATTCCTACTCAAGAAGTTGTACACAGAGACACAAATGAAGAAGGTGTGCGTACACGAAATCAATGGTTTACCCAGAATCTGGGTGTTCCTTCAAATAACCCACTTCCCCCTCTCCAAAAGGGGTCCAACAAGGGGAAAGGAAAGAATCAGGTTACATACCATTCCTCTAGAGAAGGCCAATCGCTCTCATTAAAGCAAAGATTTGCACAACAAGAGGAAGAAATGAAGGAATTAAGGAGGATGAATGCAGAAATACTTTAGGGTAGTCTTCCTCCTAAACGTGCTGGAGCCAGTCAGTCAAGTGAATTGGTTGTGGCTACTGAGATGGATCAAGAATATCCTCCTTTATCAGTACACCCTCACAGGTCTAATCCTATGGGTCAAGTGCAACAAAAATCAGTAGTGCTGCCATCGGTTGTAGTACCAGCTGTCATACTTGTCCAAGCTCCAGTCATTGCACCTGTTCAGGTCCAAGCTCAACCGGATGTTTCTCAAAAGTTAATAACTACTATTGAGTCATTAATAGCTCGGTTGGAAGCTATGGAGGGAAATAGTTCTCAAATTCAACCATAAAAGAGAGATTACCCTGAATGGGTTGATGAAATTATTCCCCCATCAAGTTTTGGGAACCCTGTATTCCCTATTTTCAATGGATCAGGTGATCCTGAACAGCATTTGACGCATTACATGTCTTGTTGAAATCCTATGATGGGAACTCTGAAACAGAAAGAAGTAGTGAAACTTTGATGCTTCGTGTGAACCTTGCAAGGACCAGCTTTTGTTTGGTATACAAGCTTGCAATCCCGGTCAATTACCGGATGGGAAGATCTCCGTCAACAATTCCTTCTTCGGTTCATCTCAACTTTTCCAAAGATAATAGTTTTTTATCTTAAAAATATAAGCAAAGGGAGAATGAAAGGGTCTCAAATTTCTTTTCTCACTGGAAGGGATTAACATACTCCCTGAGATTAGCACTCCCTTAGGAAGAACTGTTTCCAATCTGTGTGGAAAATCTACGTGACGAATTTCATACACCGTTGATCCCTGTAAAATATACAGGAGGGTTTCGAGACCTTACTTCAATCGATCAGTAGATTGAAGATTCCCTTATACAGACTAAGGCTAAAACTCATGTAATTCCATCAGCTCCAGGAAGGAGAATGGTTAAAGCAGAGACTGCTACAGTTATGCTTAAGCAAGCACCTGTACCTGCTTCTACTTCAAAACCTTCATCTTCCCGAAGGTCTCCACCTCTTGAGCGTCAGCAACAGAGGCCATTTTGTCAAGATGATCAAAGAGATCAAATATGGAAATAGTTTGATGAGTTGAAGAGTAAAGTTTATTCTTTCTGAAATGAACAAGTTCATGGCTACTTCATTTCGGCTCTGGAAAATAATTTGGTTCAGTTGCCAAGGCCCAAAAGGCCAAACAAGGAAGGAGATGAAGACCATCCCAATTATTGCCCCTTTCATCTAATGTTGGGGCATCCCATACAGGAGTGTTTTGTCTTCAAAGACCTATTGTAAAAGATGGTCGATTCAGGAAAAGTCAAACTAAAAGGCTCTTCAGCCCAGGTAGCATGTGTTACTGCTACAGATCCAGAAGAAGGAGACAAGTGGCAAGAAGTCAAAAGAAAAAATGCGTAGAAATATGATGATTGGATGATCGGAAAAATGATCAACTAAACTCATGAAATTTTGAGAAAATAATTGAAGAAACCAATTGTGTCTTCTGATGTAAATGCCAAAGTGAAACCTCCATCAAAAGAAAAATCCTCAAAAGGGCGGCCTAATTCAGGGAAGGAAGAAGAATTAGGAGAAGATGATTATGTGTCAAAGCATAAGCTGTCTTTGACTCTGGTAGATTTATTTAAATCTAATTCGAAGCTAAGGGCACCGTCCCACCAAAAAGCACATCCTAAATTGGCTAGTCAGGCAGAGTCTTCATCAGATGAAGAACTGATCTTCGGTTTTGTTAATATGATTAATTTAACAGATCCTTATTCCATTTGTAGTTTCAATTCCGATGAGCCTGAATTCCCTGTATCAAACAGAGGAATTAGAGGGAGTTCTAGGGGTCTGGGATACAGAGGAAGACGTGGATATCCCAGAAGCCACTATTCCAATTCTACCCCTGCTAGAAATGTGTATGCAGCAGAAACTTGTGGCAGAGCCTTTCAGCGAGCTCAACGAGAACAAGCAAGTTCTTCCACCAAAAGAAAGTTCAGTCCTGGCATAGTTATTTTGGAGGATTGGTTGGGGGTTCCATCTTCATCCTCTCAATAATTAAATGTATCTAATCATTCTAATCTTCCAAATACAGGAATATTTCCAACTCCTATCCCGATACAAGATGCATCAACTTCCAAAGAAACAACTTCCAAGGCACCTGCTAAACCACATGTTCTTGTTGGGAAATGCAGACCTCTGGATCAAAAGTATGATGTATTGAAACACCTGGCCCAAGTACTGGCCAAGTTATCAATTCTGGATGCTTTGAATCTATCTAAAGATCTCCGAGAGGCACTCATCGAGGCTTTGTCAAGTCCTCAGGAGTTTGTAACTGAAATTGATGCAGCTGAAGTCTATCGCATAGAGAATAATCCTGTGAAATGCTATGCAGTGATATCTTTCACAGATGAAGATGAATATGATGTCGTACATGGGCATATTAGACCTTTGTACTTATATGGAAAGTTCAATGGTGTAGACATCCGAAAATCTTTCATTGATAATGGTTCAGGAGTCAACATCATGCTCATTCGTACACTTTGTCGATTGGGCCTCACAGAATTTGATTTATCTCTTTCTACTATGATGTTACAAGGATATGATAAAAATGAACAAGAACCACTGGGCGAAGTTACACTCAGAACTGAGTTTGGAGATCTTGTATCTAATTCATATTTCATGGTTGTTGATCAAGACTCAGCCTTCAACATCTTTCTTGGAAGACCCTGGCTACATCAACATGTGGCTATCCCTTCATCATACCATCAATGTCTCAAATATTGTTTTGATGGTCAATTTGGGACATTGTACGATGATAAGGCCTCGTTCAAGAAATGTGAGTCTCAATACATTTAGGCGGAATTCAAACACATGAAGGGAAAGAATAAATCCACAAAAAGGGAGATTACCAAAGTTAATGCTCCATATGGTTTGGAAAAGATTCCAGTAAATCCATTTGCTCATGTGAGTATAGATTATGTGTTGCCTATCAGTCAAATTGATAGGATAGACCCAAATCAAAATACTCTTATGGAAAGATCCATAATGTCAATTACGGAAATCGATCCAGACAACATGAGAGAAATTGGTGATCCTCCAGGCAATGATGAAAGCTCAAATGGAGATGTCTTCATTTCATCTGCTGAAATCCAGCAAGTTTATACTTCTCCAACTAGGCCAGAAGAAGTTATAGCAATACCAGAGGTGAACGATGATATTGATTTTCAATCCATCATCTCCTCTTTATTACCCATGGAAGACCCTTCATCATCAATTGGGTCAGAAATGGAAGCTTTTTCTTCAAGATGTTCAAATTTTTAACATCTCTTCTGATCATGGAAATTATGCTTCATCATCTACTATGAAAGTAGAAATGGAAGAAATAACACATGTTGAAGAAGAAGAGGAAGATCTCAGAGATGCTTCTCCAGCATTTGAGGAGGGTTTCTCTACCACTGTGGATGAACTCAGAGAAATCAATCTGGGTACAAAAGAAGATCCACGCCCCACTTTAATTAGTGTGTCCATGACTCTTGAAGAACAAGAGATGTATATTTCCTTTTTAAAGAAAAATCGAGACATATTTTCTTGGAACTATACAGAGATTCTCGGGCTTGATCCTGATGTTGCTACTCATCATTTGAGTTTACCATAAGAACATTGAGGATTTAAGCAAGCCGCAAGAAGAACACACCCAACTTATGCTTCCAAAATTGAAGTTGAAGTGGATAAGATTATCAAATCTAATTTCATCAGAGAAGTTTAATATCCCAAGTGGTTGGATAATATTGTCCCTGTGAAGAAGAAGAACGGACAAATTAGAGTTTGAATCAATTTCAGAGATCTTAATCGACATTGTCCTAAGGATGATTTTCCAGTTCCGATTACAGAACTTTTAATCGATGAAACTGCTATCTATGAAGCACTTTCCTTCATGGATGGATATTACGGATATAATAAAATCCGAATTCCTCTAGAATATGAGGAATCCACAGCCTTCAGAGCCCCTCATGGTGTGTTTTGCTATCGGGTAATTCCCTTTGGCTTAAAGAATGCAGGAGCAACATATCAACGTGCCATGCATCGTATCTTCAACCCCTTTTTAAGGAAGTTCATTGAATGTTATGTGGAAGATTTGGTGATCAAATCTAGGCAACTTTCTAATCAATTGGCTGATTTGAAAGTCATATTCTTCAAGCTTCGACAACATAATTTGAAGATTAACCCCTTAAAATTTTCTTTTGGGGTAACCTCGGGAAAATTCCTCGACTTTGTTGTACGCCATCATGGTATCTAAGTCAATCCTGAGAAGACTAATTCAATATTTGGAATGTCACCTCCTCGAATTTTTAAAGAATTAAGAGGACTTCAAGGACATTTAGCCTATATTCGGCGTTTCATCGCCAATTTGGCAGGCAAAAGTTTACCCTTCACCAAATTGATGAAGAAGGGAGTCACTTACCAGTGGACTGAAGAATGTCAAGAAGAATTAGATATTCTCAAGAAATACCTCTTGAGTCCATCGGTACTTATTCCACCTGTTGAAGGAAGGCCACTTATCCTCTACGTGACAGCCTTAGAGTGATCATTGGGTGCATTTCTTACTCAGAAGAATGATGCTGGGAATGAAAACAGCCTCTACTATCTCAGTCGGACTATGCTTGAAGCAGAAACCCGGTATTCAAATATTGAGAAGTGCTGATTGGCATTAATCTTTGTAGTTTAGAAGTTGAGACATTACCTGAAACATCACGAGTTCCAATTGGTATCTCGAAATAAGCCGCTCAAATTCATCCTTAGTCGTCCAATGCTTACAGGATGTCTGGAAAGGTGGGCAGTTATTTTGCAGCAATTCAACATTCAATATGTGTCTCAAAAGGCAATAAAGGGCCAAGATCTGGCTGATTTCCTTACTGATCATCCTTCATTAGATGATACATATTCAGATATTGAACTCCCTGATGAAGAAGTCTTCTCTATTCAGGATAGTCCTCAGGTATGGAAAACGTACTTTGATGGTGCTTCCAGAAGTCCAACGGGGAAGAAAATGGAAGATCCTAAATTCAACAAGGTTGGATTATGAGTTATTCTTATTTCCCCAGAAAAGGTAGTGTTACCTTATTTCTTCGTATTATGGGAAGGTGGTACCAATAATGAAGCAGAATACCAAGCCCTCATCGCAGTATTAGAGTTGGCACTTCAAGCACAAGTGAATCACTTAAAGGTGAAAGGTGATTCAGACCTGGTAATCAAACAAGTCAATGTGGATTATGCAATCAGAAAAGAAGAATTGATCCCTTTGTATGATTATGTTAGAGAGTTAATGGAGGAATTTCCTATAGAACTGACATTTTCTTATGTCCCGTGATCACAAAATGCTCTAGCTGATGCACTGGCTAATATAGCCACAGCTCTGGCAGATCCAAATTGGGACGAGACAACCATCAGTATTGCCCACTGTCATACAATTTCACCTTATGTTTGAACCAGAACATATGAGATCAATGAAATTAGTCCCATTCCTAAACCATATTGTCATACTACAGGATGGATGACACTTATAAGGGAATACCTTCAAAATTGAACACTTCCACCTGATAGAGTAGAGAAAGAACAAATTCGGCGACGTGTGGTCAATTTTACTCTTCATGATAGCCCAGATCACCTAGAGAAAATTATCTACAAGCGTGGTTTTGATGGAGTTCTCTTCAGATGCATTGATGATTAAGAGACAATGGCTATCATGAAAGAAGTGCATGTAGGAGTATGTGGTGCCCACCAGTCTGGACATAGACTGTCTGATCAGATTCGAAGGATTGGATACTTTTAGCCTTCAATGATACAAGATTATGTTGATTTCACAAAGAAGTTCCATTCATGCCAAGTACATGCCAATTTCATTCATCAATGTCCAGAGTTTCTTCATACATCTAAATACTCGTGGCCATTTGCCACATGGGGAATGGATGTGGTGGGACCTTACCCTTCAGCTACGGCCAAGCAGTTTAAGTATATTCTTACTTCTACTGACTTCTTTTCCAAGTGGGAAGAGGAAATACCTCTCAAAGAAGTTAGTTCTAAAATCATTGTTAGCTTCATCAAGTCTAACATCATTACCAGATTTGGTGACCCTCATACTATATTGATGGAAAATGGCACCAACTTCTGTTCATCCGAGATGAATAAGTTGTATCAAGAATACAACATCAAATCCAATCATTCATCTCGGTATCATGTAGCGGCCAATGGATAGATAGAAGCCTTCAATAAGACTTTGTCAAATATACTGTAAAAGATTATGGATAAGGATAAGAGGTCATGGCCTGATAAACTCTTTCATGCTTTATGGGCTTATCGAACCACCACCCGCACTGCAACGCGGTCAACTCCATATTCACTGGTATATGGAACGGAAGCAGTATTACCAATTGAGGTTCAATTACCCTCACTCAGAGTAGCTATTTGTGATCATTCATCTACAGATGAACAATCTCAAAAGCGATTGGATGAATTGGAATTGTTAGATGAGAAAAGATTGTACACACTACATCACTTGGAAGTCTACCATAATCGAATAGCACGAGCTTTCAACAAAAAAGTTCATCTTCATTCATTCATTCAGGGAGAACTGGTATTGGTTCTCATAACTCCAATGATACCAGGAAAGAAACCTCCCAAGCTTGAACCAAAATGGGAAGGACCTTATTCAATACATAAGGTCTACTCCAATGGAGCATATTCATTAATCTCAATGGATAGAGAACTCATCACTACTCCAACCAATGCCAGATTTCTGAAGAAGTATTTTGTATAAACACAAAATACATTGTTCCAGTCAAAGCATATGACCTTAAACTATTTGCATGTCCCTTATGTTCATCAAGACATTAAACTGCACCATCTACGGTCCATACATGTGACCTTAAAATATTTTTACTACTTTCCTCACACACGACGTCAAACTGTGATGTCCCAACTACATGACGCTAAATTGTACAGAAGTATCTTACGTCCAGCACGATGTTAAACTGCACCATCCAGGGTCCAGACATATGAATTTAAACTATTGTCACTTACATCCAATATGACGCTAAACTGTATCATCTTTTTTTTCGTCCAACATGACATTAAACTGTGAAAAAGTCCCTAATACGTCCAATATGACGTTAAAATGTGTTCTCTTTTGTCCTTACTACATGACATTAAACTGCACAGTACCCCTTTTTTCCAAACATGACATTAAACTATATTATCCCCATCGTCCTAACTACATGACTCTAAACTATACAGAAATTCCTTAATACGTCTTACATGATGTTAAACTGTATTTTTGTCCCTGCTACATGACACTAAACTGTGCAGCACCAATAGTCCAAACTTCAAGACTTTAAACTGCATAGTCCCTTCATATGTCCTATATGACATTAAAATGTGCATAGTTAGGGTTGTTGCTACCACTTGTTTCTCACACCGAGTATGACTCACGTGAGCTTAGAGCAAACTTCAACCATAACACTATCTTTGGGATACTAACCATGTGTAAGTCCCAATACCATTTTTTAGGTCGGTGTCCCCAAGAACAACTTAATCACTAATTCATTCTTTAATTGAACTATGAGGACTTTGATCCTTGCCTTCCAGGATGGGTACGTAGGCAACCTCCCAAGATTCAATCCCAAAACCAATCTCTTCACATCGGCTCACCTCCATCTCGTATGATGTTGATTTGTGAAACCGCCCCCAGAATCAATATCTTTACATTGGTTCGACTTCATCCTTGCTATATGACGTTAAACTGTACAACATTTTTTTCCAGTATGATAATAAACTACAACATTCTTTGATACCCTCACCTGAGAGGAAATCATTATTTACATTGATTTCCAATCATGTTTTATTCCAAAGACTACGTGCATACATGGAAATGCCCGAACCTTTTATTTTAGGTCAAACCATCATTGCAATAAAGTCCCCTTTCACCCTTCACATGTACGAACCAAATCTGTACATAGGGTATTTCTAGAACTACGTGGGCTTGATTCTCATCCTTATGGGATACGTAGGAACGTTCGAGTGTCCCTCGAATCCAGCCCCAAGTCTTTGGGCCTAACCCCAAATTCCACTTTCAGCCCCTTGGATGAAAATTCCCCATGAAAACACACACTGTGTATTTGTTATAATGGTCTGAGCTCTATGACCCTAAACTAAGATCTCCCATACTTTAGTCCCATGCGACATTAAACTGTATTTCAAGAACTACGTATGGCTTGATTCCCATCCTTATGGGATACGTAGTGAAGTCTAATATTTCAATTCAAGACCCAGCCACAACGTGATTATGGTTAGCATTGATCTATATATCTTTAAATACATTGAACAATACCCATTTTTATGTGTCATAATACTAACCTTAAATATTTTCAGATCTTCATAACCCTTTTTCCTGACTTCTAATCACAAAATGTCTAAATTCTGATAATTCTTTTACCGGACTATACAGCACGTGCCCATAGGTGGCCTTGCATAAACAATTCTACATAACAGACCTGTCAGCCAAAAAATGCTATTATTTGACTATGCAGACAATGCCCTTAGGTGGCCCTGCATAATTCAACCCTCTAACAGGTTTGTTAAATAGTGGTAACTTCATTCTTGGGAAGAAAACCTCTTTTGTCCTTAGTTTTCTTAACAATAATATATAGGGATCCAAACAAATTCTATCCTTAATATATTTTTCTCATACTCTTTTTCATTATCTGAAAATATTCAAGTCTATGGTTTATATTTTCCCTTCCCTACGTTTGGGTCAGACATTTGTAGGAGTGAAATTTATCCAGTTCTTAAATAATCTTGTTTGGAAATATCTTCTCCATATTCAATTACCTCTCTTCATACAACAAACTCTATGGTTTGGAAAATTTGAATCTCCATAAACTTCCACTGGCTTTTTAGCAGTAGAAAAGTAAATTTCTGAGAGTTCTTTTATCGGACTATGCAACACATGCCCTTAAGCGGCCTTGTATAAGTAGTCTACATAACGGACTTGTCAGCCAAAAGATGCTATTATTTGACTATGCAGCCAATTCCCTTAGGTGGCCCTACATAATTCAACCCCCTAACGGGTTTGTTAAATAATGGTAACTTCATTCTTGGGAAATACTTCTTCTAATGCCTTTTAGTCCTTTTTCATATCATTCCTCAGATTCAAGGTTTCTTAAGTCATAGTTTACATTCATTTTTCCCCTTCCATACTTGAATATGGTAATATGTTTTGAAAAAAATTATCAAGGAATTGAGTCAATTTTTAATCCATTTGGTCAAATCTATTTCGACCTTAAACATTAGCCTTTTTATGTCCGGCGTGCATGACTTTAAACTGCCCACAAAAGACAACAGAACTTGGAATAAAAGTCAAGTTCCAGCTCACTAAAAATACATTTTGTATGATTTAGGTAATATTGATCAATTAAAAAATTCAAAGTTTGTAGGGTTATTTATAATAATCCTAGTAAAAAAATCAAACTATGCTTACTAGGCCCAATGTCTTAGGTAAAAATCTAATGCAGGTAGCAATGGAAATACGTGCACAAATGATTGTAGATGAAAAAGTTTTTCATTTGGTGTACAAGAAATTAGAAGGACATCCATAGATTGGATTCTCTTCTCTTTTCCAGGAAATTACAAGAGGCTGCCAACATATGTCTTCACTTGATGAACAGCATCCCAAGCTTCATCAGCAGCTACTTGAAGCTCATGCACTCGACCAACTTCACTCTTTTCAGCTTGATGGAGTGCTTTCTTGGCATCTACAATGGATTTTATACCATTCGTTTGAGCTCCCTCTAGTGAATTATTGAGTAGGTCAAGTTCCCCAGTAACAGCGTCTAACTGTTGCTGAAGGTGCATCTGTTGGACGACTTTATCTTTGATCTTATGCTTCTGCTCCTTCATCGTGGAAGCATAGTCACCCTCAGCTTGGGATACCGTAGCCTCAAATTCAATAATATTGGATGACATCTTTACCTTGGTCAGATCTTCACGACATTTTTTGCTCCTGCTCTCTCCTGAAAATGACCTATTTCACCGCGGTATGGATCTCTTGATATCCAAAACCGCCAAGTCATAGCATGACGAACAGGGATGACAATCAGGAAATATTTAATGAAAACTCTTCAAGAGGAACTTCAGATATGATTTTCCATATGTTGTTCCATGACTTGCATCGTGAAAAGTTTCACGCCTAAAGCCCATTTGCGCGCCATACCCTGTGCGCCCTAATTTCCTTTTGTTTCTCATTTTCCTCAGAGTCAAATCCTCATTCCTTTTTGGATCCAACTCTGAGGGTGGACTTTTTTTTATGCTCCTTTTTCTTCATAGAGTATAAACGAAATGAAAAGGGAAATATCTCAAACAAAGAAGATTCATCCTTTGAATAAACATCAGAAAAAGAGAAAGGGATGAACAAGGAGAACTTTCCCATAGGTCACGCAAGTTCCAGCATGGTCGTGCAAGTACACTTGCGCGCCGCCTAGTGGTCGCGCAGGTGACTTGGGTGCCCTCTTTGAAAATTGAACGGGGTCTTCTCTAACCTATAAATACCCCCAATGGGCCCCCCATTTGAGAGAGGATTTTTTCTAGAATTCAGATACAGATCTCTGAATGCCCAAGTCTCTTCTTCAACTCTTCTGAACACTTATAAGGTAATTCTTTACCAAGAATGGAATTTCTAAACAATAGGAATAAGTTCTAAGTGTTAGAATTAACTAACACTTGTGCGCCTAAGTGTTTTACCTTTAAGGGAAATGGACACACTTGCACACCTCCATACCTACTCGTTGAAACTTGTATGCCACTCTTCTGGAAGTGCCTCGGGATAATTATAAAGGCTTTGGTCAAGGATCTCCCAAGTATTACCCTACTGGTTAACCGTCACCCAAGTATATAGGTGTCTCTCAAGTATACTTGTGCGACCAAGACTTGCGCGCCCATGCAGTACTTGCGCAACCCCCCCCCCCCCCAGGACTTGCACGCCCTTCTATTTTTGGGTGCCCTTCTTACCCATTTCACCTCTCTTATCCCATTCCACCTCTCCTATTCAAGATTCAGTCTTCAAGACACTCTTCAAATCCATTTATGGAATGTTTTCTTGATTGAATTCCTTATCTGAAAGGAATTCCGTGGAACATCTCTCAAAACTTAGTGATTTATACATTTTTATGTCACTAAAGTTAGAGATTTCATTCATTCAATATCATCATTTAAGATGAGAGAACCCTAACCTGGGCTTCCTTTTCAGGAGTAAGCCCCAGTCATAATTTCCCTTAACCTGGGCCTCCTTTTCAAGAGTAAGCCCCTGTCCAAGACCCTTAATTCTGGGCATCCTCCTTTTCAGGAGTAAGCCCCAGTCCAAGTCCCCTTAATTCTGGGCATCCTCCTTAGGAGTAAGCCCCAACCATAATTCCTTTAACTTGGGCCTCCTTTTGAAGAGTAATCCCCAGTCTTAATTCCTCTTAACCAGTCTTCATTTAATTTTGATTTGAGTTTCCTTTTCAGGAGTAAAATCCAATCATAAGTCTCCTCCTAATTTGGGCATCTTTCTCATGAGTAAGCCCCAAGTTAGAGTATCCAAATCTCCATAAATTACATATAACTTTATGGACCCTGTTTCCAGGTTTCTTCCCTAAAGTAAATCCTAATCTTCATTTATCTAGGCAGTCATACATACATAATCCCCACATTATTTCTCATGATTGCATCTTTCATGGCACAATTGTCTGGTTTTACCAATACCACTTGTTTCTCACACCGAGCATGACTCACGTGATCTTAGAGTGTAAAAGGAATTATGACATCTTTTTTTGAGCCATAAATCATACACAAACCTCATACTCCCTTACTCGAACTCTATGGGTTCTGATTCCTTCTCTAAACAAGGATACGTAGGTAGCCCATCTGCGGGTGCGATCCCAACTCTGAAATAATCAATGTCCTTCTAAATGACAAAAAACTTCAAGTGCCCCACTGAGTGGATTTAAAACCAGCATGGTTATCATAATATCCAAGATACTTCTATATAATGTATTAAAGGATACCATTGACTAAGAATATCTAAACAAACACAGATGATTATCTATCGATGAAGAACCTCGAATAAATATAAAAGATTCTCTAAATTTCATACATATTTATCATTGATTGTCAGATCTAAAGGAAATATCATTTTAATACTTGGTAATGTAATAAGGATTCATGAACATAACTTAAATCTATAAAGAGAGTCACATATTAGACAATAATTTCCCTCAAAAAGTTGCGATGAGATCGACCTCCCATCCTCTCGACCAATTCAAATTCCTAAGCCTCATCAGTGCCTAACTAATGAGCCCCTGCCTTTGGAAAGTAGGTCCAAATGAATATGGAATCATTGGATGTTTTCGGTTCTATGAACAAACCCGTTAGAAACCTCTTGGAATGTTTTAAACCTAAACAAACATGGTTTTTCCCAATTCCAGAGGGAAATAATATCTTATGGGAGTAGGAGGCACTGGGATCACCTGATCCTGGTTTGTGTAGGAGTATGAGGTGATATTCTGGTATTGCTTAGACTTGGGAATGTCTTCCCCCCTCATTATAGAAAAAATGAATCATTGTTCCATGTCCGGATTTGTAGCCTCCAATCGATGGACTAGAAAGACGTATGCATCATCCAGATCTTCCCATTGGTCGGTCACAGTCGTAGCATGGTCAACCTCATTAGTCTGGATCGGCTTCTCCTTTCTCTTGTAGTAGTCAACATCCAAATAGTAGGCTTCACAAGAGGTAAAAGGAAATGCTTCACCTTTAATCACACCCACTCGACCATTAAGAGATTACTTAAGGCACTGGTGATTTGATGAAAGAACCAACACATGTAGGTGGATCCATGACCTACCCATCAAAGCATTATAGGCGGTGACCTGGGAGACAACCATAGACTCGGTGCTGGAAATTAGACCACTGAACTGGGTCTTAAAATGGATCTTGCCGACCGGTGTCTATTCTATCCTGTCATAACCTTGGATTCTTAGGTTAGAGGGACTCAAATCATCTTTGGACAATCCCAGTTTTCAAATTTTCCAAGTCAGGATTAGGTTGATTCCAGAGCCCATGTCGACAAGACAACGACGAACCTCCACGCCATTGAACTGGTCGGTGATGTATAGTGGGAGAATGTTCCCCTGTATGGGAGAGCCTTCATCTTATCCAGAGAAAAAGATGATGGCCTGGAATTCAAGATTCTCGGCCGCCTCAGCATGAAAGGATTATGCGGCCGCTACCTCCATCTCAAAATGGAGGGGGATTTTTAAGCCCCAGCGAGGGCCTCATTCATATCTGATGACAGGTTAAGGGCCTCCAGGATGGAGAGATTTGTTGGAATGTTGGAAAAATGTTTTAGAACATAATAATTATGTGCCAAGCGTGAACTTCTGCTTATAGGAGGTCGCTCTATGATAAGAGGTATGGTGGGCCCTACCGGCTGGGCCGGTGGCTGACTGGTGCTAGGAATATTCTGCTACTCACTAGTCGAAGCCTATGGAGTGATTACCAGATGAGGGCCAGACAACTGAGACTGGACTATAGCAAAGTGTGGATGGTCAGGCATGGTCGAGGTGGCTCTGACTGATCCAACACAAATAGTGATGAAGGAGGACCTGATGTCACCATATGAGAAGGTCGCGTAGATTGAGCTCTGTTCTCGGCCTGCTGCCTGGTTTCGGTCGCATGAATAGCCTGGATGGAAGTACTGACCGAGGTGCTCCTACAACCCATATTTTCGGAGCTCTATCGATGATAAAGACAACTGGGGATGTTGGGAGGATCCATCTAGTGTTCCTCATTGTCAGGAATCATGTAGGGATTTACTAGCTTTATGGTATTAACCGAGGCATACCCTTGACCGTCACTCGAAGAGTCATCCACTACTAGACGGATTCTAGGAGGGATCTATATATCTGGGGGCATGAAGTTTCTGAGAGTATGGGATAATTATAGCATTGGTGGAGGACTTTTCTTTCCCTTACACCACTGAAATTTTCTCTTCTGATAAGGGGACTACTGAGACAACGATACAGAAGTATTAGTTGCAGCTTCTGAAGGCATTGGATGATTCAGGCATGCACAGATAACACCATGGGCATGGGCGACTGTTTTATGAGCCATCCAGTCATCATACTTCTGGGACCTGCGGCTATAAATCTGATTCCACTCACTTTTGCTATCACTGCTGCTATCTGGCCTCACAAAACAAATGCCACCTATGCCAAAGTTGAGCCAAACTGGACTATATTGTTATCCACCTGGTCTTGAAGCTAGTGTTTAAACACATAAAACTTTTTGAGGGTGTGCCTTAGGATCCAGTGGTAGGGGTGGTAATTAGGGTGATCAGTGAGGCTCGGCTCTTATGGCCTCCCACACTCAGGAAAACGTATAATCCCATGCTCTACGGAACATCAGAAATAACCAGGGACTTGTGCCTCATTGAACCGATAGGTCCGGTTCCTCCTGTCCAGAAAGGGGGACCTCGGAGCTTGACCCTAACGAGGGGCTGGAGGAACCTATCGAGGAGGTGGAGCTTGGTTATCTCACCTAGGCGGTGGCAGCACATTGTGTGGGGGCACCTACTGATTCTGATGTGGGCGCTGTTGGGCTGTAGGTTGTGCCTGAGTTAGAGGACCTCTGCGAGGATGTGGAGGCGACTCTGCTAGTAACAACTCTATTTTCCTGGGGGCCTCTATTTGAGCCACTACGGGGCACTCGGCCCTAGAGAACCTTCTCACGGGGATTGCAGGAGGCAACGGACATGTCTTTTTAGCCTAATGTAAGGATTTCTCTAGGCACTGGTCTTTATCAGAGAAGTCTCCAAATCCCTCAGGGTAGTTTTGGGTGATCATAGAGGGGAGCATTTCTGTCTTGAAATTCCCTACATACATTGTCATCAATTTCTCCTGAGTCAACGGCATGTCAAGAGAGTATGTGAGTCCTTTCCACCAGGCGACAAAGTTAGCAAAGCGCTCATCAGACCTATTCTTTCACATGAAGAGGTCTGCGATACTCATCTTCTGAGTGGTGGAACTAAACTGGTAGAGGAATTTCCTATGGAGGTCCTCTCATCCGACCACTGACCTGATGAGAAGATGGTTGTACCAAATTAACATTGGCCCCTCCAATGTCTGTATAAAACACCAGAGATTGGCAGCTTCCTGCTGCACTGGAGTACCCAACATGGGTCCGTACATTGAGATAAAGTGGTCCAGGTGCTGCGACAGGTCCCCAATCCCATTGAAAGGAGAAAAGGTAAGATTTCTGAAACCTGAGGATGTTGTCATATCATCCACCCACACCAGATATGGCTTTCCATCAGGCGGTATTTCCACCTGTCGAGTCTCTAAAGCTTCAATGCAGGCAATGAGTTCCTCCATTGGATCATCTGGGTGGAGATTCATATCTTGACGGGGATCCCTGACCAATAGTGCGTTGGTGGGTTCTTCAACATGATAAATAGGCCCAGCGGCTTGTGGAGCGACTGGTGGAATGACATGTGGAGTAGCTGGGGGAATTTGAGTAGGGTTCCGAGGATTGTCACGCCGTTCAGGAGGGTTTGGCGACACATACCGCACCCTCTTGCCATAAATTCCAGCCTCAACCCAATCTGCGTGGGTAGGATGGTCAGGGTCACCTAGGGGCAGTTCTCCAAGGGGATGTTGGGCCTTCCCCTGCTTCCCTAGCCATGGATCACCATAGTATGGTCGTCGCTTTGTATCGCATTCAAAAAGGAGGTCATTGACCACCTTCTATTGTTTCGCGATTTGCTGACGCAACACGGAATTTTTAGGATTTTCTTTCACCTTCTGCACTGAGCCAGACGGGTCATAGGGTTTGAAGGTTCTGAGGAGTTCTTTTCCCTTGTTGGGATTCTAGCTGAGGACTAGTTCCTTGGTGGTCATGGGAAGACCCATTAGATTTCCCTGCTGGCGAATGACCCTTCACAGTGGATCCAATAGTTGCAGCAGTCCCTCTGGAGGTAAGTCCCCATCAAGGAGCTCCAGATCATTATCTCCCTCTGATAGTTCATCCATGTTAATCGTGACCCTACCTGGAGGAATATCCACTATGTCGCCTGTGAAATCAGGCTGGCGTCATATGGAACTGAAATGAAGGGTTGTGTACTGCCCCCATCCATGAATGTGAACATTTGGGGATAAGCCCCCTTGATTATCCTGCATAGCACATTAAAGCTCTGGACGCATCATTGTTGGAGGGTCTTATGGAGGCCTGGTGACTTCGGGCGCTAGGCCATAGGGAGTGTGGCCAAATCAACCGAACGACATTGTTGTCCAATATCTTCTAAGTGTTCATGACTCTTAGGTTAGGTCAATCGTCGATGTAGAAGTCATAAATGAGTTTCCCAAAGGATTTTGTGAAAGAATTTAATCTCCTCATGGGTGAGCGCTTCCAGTGCCCTAAAATTTGGTGCTGCAACTGGCCAGAACATCTCAGGGAAATGGTCTTCTGTGAGGATATCTCACAAGCTCCCTGATCCAGAATCAGGGTCTGGCCCTCCATTTCCCCACTCATCTACTGGAGGTGGCTGGGAAATCGGTATTGGTACTAATGCAGACCACTGAGAAGGAAGGTCGACCATTGGAGAATACAGTGAGAAATCCTACAAGCCGCCGCATCTTTGACTATCCTCTAAAGAGTGTAGTGAATTGGACACCACATCACGGTAAGACAGGCTGATGACTGCATTTTCTAGCGTAGAGACTATGACTGGTGGCGATGGGTTACGCTACTACTCATCCACCATTGATCCCCAGAATAGCTCTCTATGATCTCTAGTCGAGGTAGAGAGTGCTTCTGGTGATGAATGTGGGGATTAAACAGTCGTAACCTATGGGGTTTACAAATTATCATCCTCCTGAATGTACCTATGGAGGAAGGCAGGGATCTGATGGACCTCACATTCTGAAAGTATAAGGCTGATGTGCCTTATTCCTACCTTGTCCCTTGACACAGAGGATCCAGGTGAGGGTCCCCTTGCTGAGTCATATTCTTTATCAGAATCTGAGAAGAAAACTGGTTTGATCTCGGTCTGAATCTTCTCGGAATTCTTCTTATGGCGGCGACGACCCGTGCTCCTACCCCGGGATGGTTCTTCAGGACAGGGTATATTTTTGTAATAAGGAGTTCCTTCGTCCATACTGGTGCTGGGGCGGGGTGGAATTCCACTTGAGTGAGATGTTGTGCGAGGTGTACTTGGACCGATATCACAGGGAACATGGGGAGGACCTCCGTTTTCACCAGCTGATGTGTATATAGGACCTCCATGGTAAATGCTGGAGCGGGTAGGACCTCCATACTAGGTGCTGGTGAGGCGAAGCTGACCCTTACTCCTCTGATTGCTGAGCTGAGGAGGAACTTCGCCAGCTTTACAAGGACATGGGGAAGCCCACCATACTGGAGATTGACCGGATGCGTAACATCTCCATATTGGTGTTCTATGGTAGGAGGAATGACCCTATACCCAAGGTAATGAGTGTGGGAGAGACTTTTGTACTGTGTGTCACTACTATGAGGTGAACCCTCATTCGGATTGAAGGTAGCATGGGGCGGACCTACATGCTGAGTTTTGAAGTAGGGAGGACCCACTTTTTCTATGATGGCGGTACGAGGAGGACCTTTGTACTCAGTGTCATTGTCGCGGGTCAGTCCGCGGTGGGTGCTCCCTACACCGGCAGCAAAGAGAGTTGACGCAGCCTGCATGTGGGGCAGTTGGGGCCTCGATCTGGGTAGGGTACATAAGTTCCCCTAACTAGTGTGCACATGAGGTTCATGATAAATTTCGGCAGTGGCCCAGGACACAGTAGTTGTAGACGTCAATGCCCCTTGGCGGGTGTCCTCCTTAGCCTGCGCCCAACACTGGCGTCGGGTCAGCCAGACCAGGGCCAGTGGTGCAGGTACATAGCTTACCTACTCTTCAACTCGTGGGACTGGGTGGTGGAACTAGCGAGGCCAAGTGGGCGCCCTCCTTGGGGGCCACTAGAATGGGATCCCAGCCGGGCTAGCCCAAACATCCCCTACCTCATCAGCGTAGGGGAGGGAGTCATTGAGACATTCTAGGGAGAGGATCTGGAAACGATTGTATGTTGGGGTGGGGAGCAGTGGCTCCCTACGTGGCCCTTGGGAGTGGTGTTGGTGATGAGGCGCAGATGACTCTAAATCCTAGCAGGCCATATCCCGAGTCAAGATAATCCCCTCCCCCTCGTATTAGTGTATGAGCTCGCTTATCACCCTTAGTTGTACGAATTCAGAAGGGGAAATGGGGCGTCGGTGCCCAGTGGCTGTGGTTGTGGAAGTCGTCGCAGAAGTGGTTGAACCACATGGGATTGCCGCATTGGAATTTCCCCTACCCCTACATCGGTGGGCGGGTGGCGATCGGACCCCTGGTACAGTACCTTGGCTCCTAAAAGAAGGGAGATTAAGTCATTAGTAATGAAACAAAGAAATCTACATCCAATGCCCCAGCGTTATTCCATCTCCCATGGATGGTAAGAAGGATCCACGCTGACAACGTCACAGACCGGGATGTCTAACATTTTGACAGCCCCAACTTTTGGTGAGTTTCACGCTAGGTCCACTATTTTCTTGGTGGGACCTGGTGCTGGATAGCTAGATCCAGTGACAAGCTAATCCTCTGATGTATTGAATGCTACTAATCTCCACATTAAGGAGAATAACTTCATGTCGGGTTCACCATTTCTGTTTCTGATGCTTTCGCTGGGGTGAGCAAATCTGTTTGTGGAGGGTGCATAGCTGTTGCCCTGCATTCCCACTTTCCAAAGGTGGGCAGCATCCATCACTTGTTCAGGGACATTTTCTCCTTGATTTAAATGGGGTGATGGGATGTCGGTCTTCCTTTTGTGTATTTCTACTTTGAACTCATTACCTAGTCCGGGTCTCCCTTATAGACTAAGACGTTGTTTTTGAAACTCATCCCAGTGCCATTTCTTCATGGACGCCGAATAATTACACGGCTTCTGTCAGGACATTCCAAGGGTTCTGGTCAAAGAAGCAACCTTCGTTTGGGGGAGTAGTCACTTTGTACATCACTGGCATGTGAGGACACTGGAACACTAGCGTATATAGGTTTCTTACCCTTATTATAGGGCTTCTCGAGGGCGCGGAAGTCTGAGCCATCCCACGTCGAATGTGGAGAATTATATCCCATAGGAAAGTATCTGAGGTTTTCCTCATCATCCCATGATTAACACAGGGTATTCCACATGTTTAACGTCTAGTAGAGATAGATTAGACTAATCAGAACACTGACTAGAGTGGATCAGATGGGTGAAACCCCTGTAGGGAACACTGATGTCAGGGATAACACGTGGTTAGTTACTCGGTTACTGCTAGGAGTAGTGAAGAGATGAATTGGAATGATCTCACTAGGATATGGAGGCCCAGGTAAAAATCAAGATAGATAATGGATGGTTAAGTAAATGGGATGGAGTTGAATCGAGGGCGACAGTGATGCTAGGTTTGAGCCTCGAAAAGACTTCCTATGTATCCTTGTGGCAGGGAATCAAAGTCCACGTAGTTCGGTGGGACGATGGGACACATGGGGAGGAAACCCCTGAGAATGGACGCATGGATGGGATTTTGAGGAAATAGAACTTCCAGGTTGGGTCATGACCTTCCCGAAACACATAGGATTGAGGGATAGATCAGGATGAGACATGAGTGATGGGCTCGAACCTCAGGGAGGCTTCCTATGTTTCCCCATGGTGGGGAATCAAAGTACACATAGTTCATCTAACGACGGCTTACCATCGATTGGGGAATTCAATAGCTTATCTTCTATTGGGGGACTTCAACTAATTACCACCGAATTGGGTTGAAAACGGCTTACCGCTAAATAGGATTGACAACGGCTTAACACTGATTGGGGTTGACAATGGCTTACCACTGGTTGGGGACAGTTTAGTGTCATGAGGGACAAAAAGGGGCGCATAATTTAACGTTATGTGGGATGGGGGGGGACTGACGTGAAGGGGTCGAGACCCATGCGTGTCAAGATTGAACCTTAGGGAGGCTTCCTACGTACCTTGCCTTGGCAATTATCAAAGTCTGCGTAGTTCAGGAGGCGTGGGAATCGACATGAAGGGGGGTCAGAACCAATGGTTTTTGGGCTTGAACCTCAGGGAGGCTTCTTACGTACCTTTCCTTGGCAAGGATCACCAGTTTTTGGGCTTTAAACTCAGGGAGGATTCCTACGTACCTTACCTCTTTATGAAGGGCATCCCTCTTTGAAGAGGGGCTTCATTCCTGCAAAGGGGGAGGCACTTCACGATGCAAAAATACCTTGAAAATATCATGGTTTGTAGTGTAGAAATTGCTTCGCGATGTGGAAGATAAAAAGGAAAAATGTCAGAGGATCCATCCTCTGGGATTGAGGGGAGCCTGATATTTATAGGTAAGAGGTTTCGGGAAGCAGAACCCACTCAGAACAAAGACAAAGCTAGCACCATGGCGAGTTCGTGAACGTCAAAGGGGTTCGCGGAGCATCCCGCCTCATTGCTTTGCGACGGGTTCATGAATGTCAAAGGGGTTCGCAGATCATCCCGCCTCATTGCTCCACGGTGGTTTTTCGAACGTCAAATGGGTTCATGGATCATCCCCCCTTTTTACTCTGCAGCGGCTTCATGAAGGAGGAGATTTGCACCGGCTGTGGGGCCATGGGGGCTCCGCGAATAGGCTTCGTAAGGCCACTCCTAAGGCTTTCCATTTGATCTTGTTCTTCCCAAATTTTGGCGCCAACAGATATATATAAAACGTTATTTATAAAATGATTTATAATATATTAACATTGAAAAGTAACTATAAATAAGTAATCAAATGTTGAGTGGAAGATGAAAATATATATAAGCCAAATGAAATCCATTTTAAATTTTTTTTAAAAAAATAATATCCCTCTATTTTGATAAAAAAAAATTATATATTCACTGAATAAGGATTTAGATAGAATACCATAAAACATGGAAATAAAGCTAAATAATGAATAATGGTCATGATGGTGAGAAAATTAATTAATGTAGAAAAATTTTAAAACAGATAACTTTTACACTTTTGAAAAGAAATTCAAAATGACTTATTCCGAAAATATAGAAAACATTCATTTTAAACTTTTCAATAGAAATTAGAAGTTAATATAAATTGACCTGAATAAATTATTGATGTATTGGAAAGAAAATTATTGAAACAAAATAAATAATATGGTTATGGAAGAAAAACATTCTCGAACAAAAATGATAAATAAGGTCAACTTTTATTATGAACATTCTTTTAATTTATTTGAGTACCAAATAGAGGTAAATGGAAATAATACTAGAAATAACCAAAAATAATCATACTAGAATTAAATATAATGTTTTTATGAGAGTAGTAAAAAATAATTTCCTTAATATAAATTCAAACATTAATAATACCTATAAAAATTGAGATTATATAATAATTCATTTCCTCATACTTCTGTTTGGTCGAAAAATCTCTAACCCCATGTATAAATATTTTATATTGATTATAAATCTATATTAAAATTATATTTATATTCATATTACTATATACCATTCACTTATAATTTCTCATTTTCTATTTATTAATAATTATTTTTTAAAATCAATATTTTTGTGTCAATTGTTCTATTTTCCAAGCATGTTTTGATTCAATAGTTCATATCCTTTCACCATGTTCATGGTTTAATCATATAAAATAATTTCATTAAATTTTAGTGTACTATTTTGAAATTTTTCTATAGTTATATGGTCGTTTCATAGAACTTATGGCAACATTTTTCATAAAATTCTAAAAAATAACTTTTTTTATAAATTTTGATTTCATAAAAAGAATTGATTTTAATAAAAAAAAATATATATAGATATATTGACAATATTTAATTATGAAAACATTTTAAATTCATCATTATTACATGATATTATCATTATTTAACATTTCTTAATAATTCAAGACATAAACATTATAAAAACGTTTATGTAAGTTGTAAATCTTAATCAAAAAAATGTAAGTTGTAAATATGACCCAAACAAGAGCACTTTATAATGAAACAATGAGTAAGAACATGTTATTTAATAATGATAATATCACTTTGATATAAGCTTAATGATTTTAAAAATATTTTATTAAAGTGATAAATTATTTTTAATAATATTTTTATAAATATTATGAATTAAATATAATTATAATAAATTATTACTTTCAAAGTGTCTTTGTATGTTTGTTTTAGATGATTAAATTTTACGATGACAATTTATTATTAATATTTTTAATATAATGGAAAAATTATCTTTCCAAAACCTTAAATAGGTTATAAATATCATATTTATTAAGTAAATTCATTTATAGAACCATCCATGTACATTGATAATAAAAAATGATATACGTCATTCATATAGGCATTAGTCCATACCTAACATAATGTTCTCATTTTTATAAAGAAAGGGAAGGAAGGTATATTTATGTTATTATATTAACATAATAAAATTTTAGTAATATAATAATATGGTTGTAATTATGTGAGGATTCATATAGAATATTTGGAGGAGGATTAAGAATAAAGAAACTTTTAAGAAAGAGATTAAAATAATTACCTCATCCTTGGATAACCTCCTTTGGATCTCTCCTTACGCATTCTTAGATTTGTATTTTGGGAAGACCAAAACCAAGAATGCATGAAAAATTGAGTTAGGGAGGGATTTTTATAGAGTTTGTTCAAGTTAAGATGCTCAAGGTGTGTGGAGAATTGAATTTGGAAGGGATCCTTTGAGAGTGTCACTCTTATAAATACTTATAACATTAAATTAAAATAAATGTTAATCTCAAATTAAAGTGGAAATAAATTTTAAAATTTTTAAGATAAAATGAGTTTGGTATAAATTCTAGTCATCCAACCATATTGATACAACTTTTAGTGATAATTGAATCCTTTTCATTTAGTTTAAACCCCTCTTTAACCATTTTAACCTTCATCATAGTGACAAAATTTTACCATGGTAACTATTCATTGTGACTAAAACTGAAATGGTAGTTATTATAACATTTTAATATTCTAATTTAAAATATGAAACCAATTTTACAATATTCAATTTCAAAATGTGGTTAAAATTAATTTTATATCTTAGAGCACATAACACGTAAAAACTATTTTTATAAAAAATCTAACTTTAACCATAAAATGAATTTATTCTAATTAATTTCCTAGTAACGACCATTATATGATTTTAATCTATTTTACTAGTTATATTATCAATAAATTTAAATAAAATAATTCATTAATAGTGATTAATTTAACTTATTATGATAAAAATACATTGTACATATAAAAACAGTTTTCTGAGAAATACCTCTTCTTAGATTCAAAGGTTTTTTTTTATTTTTTAAAAAATTATAATTTATGAATTATTTTTAATTTGTTTAAATTTAAAAGAAATACTTTTAAATAAATTTTACACTTTAATTAAGAAAAATTCACATATCATATTGAAACATAAAAATAATTTTTTTAAATAAAACATTTCTATTTAGAAAAATTTATTAGATTAGTATCCATAATTATTAATTAGTAATTATATGGATGAAATTTATTTATTTTACTAATAATTAATTGTATTTTATTAATATATTTTATTAATATCATTTCCTTACTTTTTCAAAAATACATAATTTATTAAAACAATTTCTCTTGAATTAATAGTATTTTCTTGAGTAGAATAAAAAACATATTATTTTTAAAAAATAATTTATTTCGTAAATTATGTTTCATTTAAATATTTTTTAATGACTTTTATTTTTTATTTTAATAAATAATTATTCACTTTAGTTTTTTGTTTCGTATATCACAATCTATTATACATACTTTTTTTATTTAAATAATAATACATATTAAAATCACATGGTCTAATATAATATCATCTTAAAGAATTTGAAATACACATTACAAATTAAGGAAACCAATTCTTCAAAAACTTAATGTCCAAAATATACTTCAATGATAGTAGTGGATCATTAGACTTAAACACTCTGTTTCATTCTCATCACTCTTTGATAATTCTCTCATAATTCTTACCAATTTTCATGTATTGTATATCTCCCTTAATTCATATCATTTTATTATTTTTAAATCACTATCCAATATCATGAATAATTACATAATTTTAAATTATTGAAATTAAAGTAAAAACTTTTTCTAAATATAGTGCTCAAATTTCTAATATCTCAATAGATCACATGAATTACTACCTAAATTCTTGTCTTCCTCTCATAGTCAGTCCCCTACGATCCTCAATTCTTATTTAACTAATCATAAGGGTTTACTCTTCATGATCTCATATTCTTTTATTTTTTTTAGTAGATATATCTTCCATAAATATTCATGAATTATATTCCATATGTTCCTGATCACATGTACATCACTATGCCCCATTCCCTCTTCAAACCCATAGTGCGAACACACCTCATCTTGAACCATGGTTTAATCCTAAGCATCTGAATATTTATTATTCAAAGTTCAACATAGAATCATCTAAATTAATTCTTCTTATAAAATATCAATTTTACATTCTCTAAAAATAATTCATTTTCTAAATAGATAAATATTATGTAACTTTTTTAACCACTGAGAAGATCTTGCGTATCACTATAAATAACTTATATATTTTCAAAATAATATTAAATTTTCTCTTGTAATGATTTTGTTCTATCTAAAAGGTCATATGTACCATCTATGATATATTACTTATCAACTAAAAGATGTTAGTTATCCACTAGAAACTTATAATATTTATTATGTATGATCATTTATATCTAACGTGTCTTAGAGAAATCTCAGAAAAACTTCTTAAATGTCCTTTGAAAGATGTTATATATAATCATCTAGATGTTATGTATCATAGTGTATCTTCCCTAGTACTTTAAAAAAAATATTTTATAGATTATATGTATCATATATTCCAATTTTATTAACACCAATATATTAATTATGGATTAGGTTACTTTTATAATCCAAATATAGCCTTCTCAACTCATCTATATGAAACCTAAACCACAACAATTAATCTTAAAAACATTTCTAATGCATTTTAGTACCTCAAAATAGTTTTTCACAATAAATAAAAAAATAATTCAATAACTCCAAGGGTTATTCAGATAATACACTATGAAAACTATGTTGCAAACCATACAAGGTTCATGAAAAGCAATGGTAGATTTAGCACTATTTAAGGAATGATTTAAAAATCCATTTAAAAACCATTTAAGGTTTCTAATTTTGGTTAGTGTATCAAACAAGTTTTTTCAAATGATTTATAAATAATTAAAAAAACTTATCTTAGTAGAAAAAAACCAAATATTTTATTCTTGACACCCCCCCCACTCTCAACCATAAACATATATTACCCAAATAAATGTTGTTTGGATTCTCGTAACTATTTTTGGAGATTTTAAATAATTTTCTACATTAAATATTGAATATTTATAAAGGATTGGATGGATCAAACACCTATTCCAGGTTAGTGATCTCAAATCTATTCAATTTTTTGTATCTCTATATTTCTCTCTCTTTGATTTTTTTTATGGGATTTGATCATAAACAATTATATTATACGGATTTAATTAATGATGATAGGAATTAAGGGACCATGTTAATATTGTGATCAACGATTATAGATCTATAAAATTTCTAAATCACCATATAAAGTTGGTGGATTATATCAATTCCTTAGATTATTATAATTCATATATATATTATTAATAATATTTTTATGAATTGGTGTGTTTGATTATAGATTTGATTTATTTAATAACAATTAATTTAATTTTTTTATAAATTTTGATTTATCAATAAATCATGAATTTTATTGGTAAAATAATGTGAATTTATTAAGTAAATTATGAACCTGGGAAATCAAAGGATTATATTTAGAAAATAATGTATTTTAGAAAACTATGGGATTTTGTTTAAAACATTATTTTTTGGAAAAAAATATTTGAAGGATCAAACTACTATGGAAAAATTAATTTTGGTTCATAGACTTTGGTTTATGATGGAAAAAAAATGAAAAGTCAAAGAAAATAAGGATATGATTAACAAATAGAATTTTTCGGAGTTAAATGGGTGGTAAGGACTATGATAGAAACAAGGAGAATTGTGAAGCTAAATGCATTTATGGATTAATATCCATCACTGGAGTTATTATGATCATGAGTGTATATGGACTTGTTTCTAATTGATCATGGTTCATTTCTACTCAGGTATATGTTATGCTTTGAATTTGTTGTAGATGACTGATGATATTAGTATTGAGTTTTGACTATAATATGATTGGATTAGGTAGGGTTAAAAATGTATTTCTAAACTCTCATAAGAGTTTTATTATTTTAATATTCATTATAATAAATTGTTTTTCTTATAAAAATCATATGTTTTAAGGAAAATATTTTTTTTGAAAAATGATCATTTTTTCTTAAATGTCATTGATTTACACATGCTCAATATATCATACATGGAAACATATGGGATTCAATTAGAGAAATCTTAATAAGTAATTTTTTTCTCAACCCTAATTCAAAACTTCATTATGCATATTGATGTTACATATTATTATACTATCAAGGGTAAGGTTTTGTATTACATTAGTGATAAAACATAGAAGCATATTAAGATGAGTGATATGTCTGTATTTTGTCCCATAATTGATATATGAACCTAAATTATCCCTGTAATATAGGCACTGGTCTTATTTATTTTGGTTTTTAATAAAAATGCCCAGTTTTTTTTCTTTCCAATGCATTCTAGAACATAATAAGGGCTGTTAAAAAATTTATGAAGGTTTCATTGAATTAAGATTTTGGAATTTTATATTGAATTAAAATTATTCATCAGTAGTTTTATTTTTCCAATGAACACTAGTTTTCATTATCTATTGATCGGATGTTTGTTTGAGTTCATGCAGAAACCATGTATCATAGTTCAGGGTTTAGTTATCTGGTCCACGGAATTATAAACTCTTTGAACAATTTTATGTTCCTAATAAACAATGCATTAATTTACTTTGGTGGATATTTTATTATTGAATATTTTTTCAATATAATTCTATACAACTGAAACTTTGATCACTATATGGATCATCTAAAGAATATGTTTGAAGTTTTATGAGAAGTGAATTTGTTTGGTAATATAAAAATATATTTTTAAAAAAAAATTAATTTAATATTTTCTTCATTTTAGAAGGTGGTTCAAAAGTCTATGACGATGAGGATAAATCTGTCAGGGTGTATTTCTATAATAGATATTTCTAAATATCAAAATTTTCTTAGCATGGTGTCATTTTATTAAATATTTATAATATTTTAGTACTCTATGTGATCCTTTAAATGGATTCATGAAGAAGCGTGGATAATTTAAATGGAACGAAGAAACAGAAAAATGAAAAAAAAATAAAGAAAATATATACACCACTCTTTTATTAGATCTTATTGATTTTTAATTTTTATTAGTATTTTTTAATTACATTATAATGATTCTAGAATTTGAATGTTTTATTGCAAGAGTGTCATCCACTTTCTTATTTTAGTGTTAATTTCAATTAAACTCTTCTAAAAATAAATATGTATGACAAAGTGTTTTATGTACATATTTGTGTATTGGTGGAAAAGAAATATTATCTTTTTTCAAAGGAATTCATGATAAAAACATTGATCATAATTCAATGAAGAATATCAAGAATCAATATATTCTAAATTGGAGTCATATGAAATGAGTGAAATTTATGAAGATGTTTCCATTCATCATCATGTATAAAAATAGAAAGGTTAATACTATTGTAGGGTAACACCCCAAGCTTCTACGGTACGCTTCTCTTTGAATAATACAGTAGCGTGTGTTGTACGCAACTTCGAGTTCTAACACACACCACAACCAATCAAACTAGCCGTTATTAATAGTAATACCCACTTTTTAAAATTTTATACATTATATATTTCAAAATGGACTTCATTTTTTTATTCTGAATATTGAACTTATCCAAGGGTGAAATTTTGGTATCTTTCTGAAAACTTTCAATTTTTGATGAATAGTGAAAAACATTGAGTTATAGTTTAAAACCGAATTTTTATTTAAATAATTATTTATCTTATTTAAATTTAATTAAGGTCAAAATAGATACATTATATCTATATAAGATCAATTTAATTCATTGGAGTTAGTTTAGAATAATTTTAGATATATAAAAAATTTATTGAACTTTTCACCGTCTTTTAACCACCTCCTAGGATAATTTGCAAATTCACATAAAACTTAATTTTACCACTTCTGTGAGTGAAATTTAGAAAATCCAAGAGACACGGTTAATATCAACGAGTAAAATTTGGTTCAATAAGATAAAAATAATTTTTGGTGAATAGTAACTTTTTACTTTTATTTACCACGATTAAAAGTAAATAGAGTAATTAAGGGTAAAAATGATATTAATATTACCCTAACACATGTACTAATTCTATTTGAGAAGTGTATCTAGACCAAAAACAACCTTAGGAATAAAATATTATCATTTAGTTGCACTTGTATTAGATTAGGACATTTATTATTATTTAATTCAAAGAAGAGTTAAAAGAGTTAAAATCAAAGTTTAATAACTAAAACATTATTAATATAGGGTTATACATAAGATAAATTCGATTATAAATATTAATTATAAATATAAAAATATTTACTACATAATGGTATTTTATTTATAATTTTTATACATTAAATAATTTAATTTATTTATGACACAATGGTGATGCAATAATTACCTAATTAATGAAATATTAAAATAATTAATATTATAAATATCCAAATAAATTTAATTTGAGACTTTTTATGAATTAAAATAATTTTATAGGTTAATATTACATGTTATTATTTATTTAATTATGTTTTTTTGAAGTAATCATGTTGTTATAAGTTTCACAAAAATAAAATACCAAATAGTGTCAAAATTGACATGAAAGAGTTTTTAAAAAATATATTATATTATTAATTGATATTCAATTCCTAAAAATCTAAGGTTCGGCCAAGAGACTTATATAATGATAGGTGTATCATTAATGAACCACTTGGGGTTATCTTGGATGTATATGGTAAGTTTATTAACCATATAATATAAAAATACAAAGCGACATGGTAAGTGTCAAACTAATTAACTAAGAGTTAAAACTAAAGGATGAGGTTAATATAATGACCCAAACCAGTATAAAATCTATTGGTTGAAATTATTTCGACCCATACCCACATTATACTTTTAATAATACACTTTTGATCCATTATAAACCTAATATTAATTTATTATAAAATAATATTTTAAGTTTTTCCTAAAGAGCCCCTCCTCCCCCTTATAAAAGGACACCACTTATAACCAATTATTCACACCTTCAAAGCCATTTGGATCGGCCAAAACCTACCCAAATATTCTCTCAACTTCCCTCAATTAAACCTAGAGGCCTTAGTTTGATCATAAATCCAACCTAAGGATCCCTTTTGATCAAATCAAAAGGAAGAACCCGAAGAAGAGGTAATATTTTCACCACCCTCTTTCAAGTTCCTTTCTTCTTCAACTTCTTCTTTCTTTGTTATTTCCATTATAAAATAATTAATACAGTATCTTATATATAATATGATGTTATTATAAATATGGTACAACCATATTCAGTATTCTACCCATCCTTTGAATGACATGTCACCATACGTGCGTACGTACAACTTACCGTCTCCACGTCGTGGTGTAATTGTTATTCAATATATTATTATTTAGATGGGTATGATAATGATGTGTAATTGATTTAAATAATAAATATAACATGATAATTATTTTTTATATATGATATAACATCCAATTATATATTATTTTAATATCAAAAGAATGATATTGTCACTCCTGCGTACGTCCGGACTACCGTCTCCACGAACGCGATGAGATTCATTCCCCATCGTATCCATTCAAGACTAAATTTCATTTGATGATTAAAAATAATATTTAAATACTTAATATCATTTTGGAAATGATTAAGATACAACCTATCCATAACAATCACTCCTTATGTAACAAAACATGTAAAATAAAACGAGTAAGTTAACACCCGAAACGACGATAATACTAAGATATTATTAACAAAGAAAAGTTAAAAGATCATATATGATACCATATTAATGTATATGATTCTTGTAAAATTTAATAACAGTTATTTCACCATTATACATGAGTTTAACCTACCCTCAACCAAGGAAAAGTAAAAGTTAAGGGTTTATTTCACAATCTCTTCATTATCCGAGGTTGTTTATATGTAATTATCTACTCGGACCTCTTTATCATCCACATCCATGTTTCTTAAAAATGTATTTCAAATCATTATTACTATTTTATAGACTATGGGTTAAAGTAATTTATACCCTTTTTGACTTCTTACAAGATTATTATAAAGGAATCTTTCGGTCGTTTTCCAAACAAGGTCCTTTTAAACCTTTTCGACAGAATTAAGGTAAAAATGTTTTTCTTAACTTAAACGGCGGGTTCAGCTATTTTCCTCCATTATAAAATAATAGAAACTTCCCTTACAAGCTTATAATAATATTTTCAATGTAAATGTTTTAATTATGTGTCTTTTAAATGATTTCAAAAATGAGATATTTCTCTCAAATAGTTTTGATTTCATTTATGTCAACATCCTTTGGTGGATTTTAAGCTTATTTGAAGTTGATTCATTATTATAAAAAACTTCCATATTGTATTTAAGGTTTTGTGATATGTTTGACTGTGGATGTGTTATTTCTATACCATTCATGGTTTATGGATAAATTATTGACATTTCATATGCTAGTTTTAATACTAATGTTTATGTTATGTTTAAACCTATTTATATGAGGAATGCATTGGACTTAATAAGTGACGGGTCAAGCCCGTTATAGCTCCTCGATGCATTGGTAGGTATCATTAGACAAACTAGTGTCTTGTCACAAGGCCTTGACAAAATCTTATTGTTAGTCTTGGAACAAGGCCTTGACTATGTGGTTATGATAGTCTGGCATTATGCATACCATCATTGTAAAAGTGGTTATTGATATTGCATGTGATTATTCGACTAGTAGAATATCCTTGTTAATAAGTAAATGGAATTATTTCATTTTATTTCTGCCATATTATGCTGAATTTTAAGTTTAAAAGGCTTCTATTTTAGTTATACATTGCCTTAAATGTTTATGCTTGTTTTTGAAAGTTTTTGCTATATTGTTATCGCTAATGAGCATCTGAGCTCACCCTTTTCTATGTTTTATTTTTACCAGGATGTGAAGAAGTATTTTATGAATGACCTGCATGGATAGTATGAGGGGATATGAGTGTGGAATTTGGAGACTATGTTGTTGTAGTTATCATTTTATGATGTAATGTAAGCTTTATGAATATATCTAGTGATTCCAATGCTACTAAACTAATCGGTCTTTCGAGACTTGATCTTTTGTGATCATGACAATGTTATGTAATAATGAACTGACTCTGGGTAACTGCGTTTAGGGCGTTACAGTTGATATCAGAGAAAGTTTAGTTCAAATCTTGGAAGCTATATTTAGATAAACTCTGATTAGAGCACATAGACCTAAGATAGACTTTGAGGATCAGTATAGAAAAACTTCCTAGAATTTTGGTATTGTAGAGATTTTGTGAGTTTTCCAAGAAATACATCCCTGTCTGGATACGATCAGGTAGAGGCAGCTCTGGCACAGATGTACCTAGGGGTAAAACCCAAAAACACCTCTTTGAGCTAGACTCGAACGGGAACTGGTGCGCGACAACGGGCCTTGCTGCACTCTTGGTTACGAAACTCATGGGGGATATGCTTAGGATAATTCTCATTTTCTTTACAAATCATTATGAAGGGTTTATGAGTATATACTTCCTCAAAGAAAACATTTTTTTTATGATTATGGATTATATCCATAAATAGTTCAATTTATGTTAAGTTTTTTACAAGTATGGAATTGTGTATTTTGATTAATAAACCGATCAAGTTTATGCAATTTTTTAGAAATGGTGCCTAGTGGAATAAATGGAAACTGTATCAATGCACACACTCCATGTAGGGATTTAACTCATGCTCAAGATAATTATAGTGGAGCTGGTGATGCAACTGGTGCTGATCAACTAATCACCATACTGGGACAACTCACTTAGGTTATGAATAATAACCTTACCCATATGGGGAACCCTGATCCGCAGCGTGGAGGATCAATGTTAGATCACTTCATGAGGAAAAAACCACCGACATTCAATGGGAGTAAAAATTCCTTAGTAGCTGAGTAATGGATAAATTCCTTAGAGAAGATATTTTATGCCTTGGGGAGTAGTGAAAGGGAAAAATTTATCAGGGAAATTTACTGCCTCACTAGAGATGTTGATCAATGGTGGTCATTGATTCAAAGCACGAAGGAAGATGATGAAGTATCAAATATATAATGGAGGTAGTTAAAAAAGATTTTCTTAGAAAAATACTTTCCTCGTGACCATCGAGCAGATATGGAAAGGCAATTTCTGAGTCTGAGACAAAAGGAGGATGAGAATGTCGCAAAGTATGAGGCTAACTTTACAAGGTTAGTAAGGTATGCTGGAGATTATATACGTAACCCAAGAAGTAAGATTTATTGTTAATTTGATGGTTTAAAACCATTTCTTCATCGACCATTAGTCTCACAATCCTTCTCGTTATACGAAGATATTTTCTTATGTGCTATCAAGATAGAAAAAGAATTCTCTAAGTATTATGAATTTAAAGCAAAGCAAGAGAAGAAGAGATCTTATAATCAATATGGAAATGGAAATAAGGGGAAGAAAGGAAAAGTTGAATATCCATACTGTAGTAAATGTGGGAAGAAACACCCCGGTACTTGCTTAAAAGGAATGGGAGTCTGTTACAAGTGTGGTGAAAAAGACCACCAAGCTCGTGATTGCAAGGGGAAGAAGGAATCTACCGATGTCTAATGCTAAAATTTCAAGGAGATGGGACATTGTGCAAATCAATTTTCTAAGCGTCAGGGAAACTTACATCAGAAAAGGACAAGGGATCAAGGTTGGGCTTATGCTATCACTACTACTGAGATAGAAGCTCCGAAAGACGTGGTGGAAGGTAATTTAATGGTTTCCTCAAGTTTAGCAAATGCTTTATTTGATTCTGGATCATCACATTGTTTCATATCTTCCCAGTTTTCTAAGAAAATTAGATATTTCCAATTTGATTTAACAAGGTAGTTGTCCGTCAAAACTCTTAAGGGAAGTATCATTGCCACAATGTTTTGTGAATCATTCCCTATTAGAGCACATAAATGTTCTTTATCTGTTGATCTCATCATCATACCTATGATTTAGTTTGATATAATCCTCGGTATTGATTGGATTTTGAACTATGATTTGAAGATTTATTGTAAGAAGAAGGATGTTACGATTTTTTATGATGATGATAAGAAACACCTTATCTTTAGAGCAGAATCATCACCACCTAAATCTTATCTAGATCCACCCCCAGTATATCAACTAAATTCAATTATTGGGGAGGAATAGAATGAAATAAATGTGGGTAAGGAAAGGAATTTTCAAATAGAGGATGTACCTATTTTGAGAGAATATGTTGATGTGTTTCCAAAATATTTACCTGGACATCCTCCAGAACGAGAAATTGAGTTTTCCATTGATTTAATTCCTGGATCAAGGCCCATATAGAAGATCCCTCATAGAATATCCAATGTGGAATTAGTGGAACTAAAGAAACAACTAGAGAAATTGAGTAATAAGGGATTTATTCGCCCTAGTGTTTCTCCATGGGGATCCCCTGTCCTTTTTGTTAAGAAGAAACATGGATCTATGAGGTTGTGCATTGACTACAGGGAGATAAATGTTATAAAAATAAAGAACAAGTATCCCCTACCTTGCATTGATGATTTATTTGACCAACTGCATGGATCTAAATACTTTTCAAAGATTGACCTTCGATCTGGATACCATCAGTTGTGTGTGAAGAAGGAAGATATTCCGAAGACAGCATTTCAAACCAGGTACGGGCATTACGAGTTTACAGTAATCCCTTTTGGGCTAACTAATGAACTATCTATATTCATGGATCTAATGAATAGAGTTTTCAAGGAGTATCTCGATGATTTTTTTGGTGGTATTTATTGATGATATCTTGGTATATTCCAAAAGCTACGAAGATCATGAAAATCACTTGCGCATTATCCTGAAGACTCTTAGAAGACATGAATTATATGGGAAGTTTAGCAAGTGTGAATTCTGGCTTCAAGAGATTTATTTTTTTGGCCATATTATCTCAAAAGATGGAATCTATTTTGATCCTTCTAAGACCAAGGCAATCCAAGAATGTCCAGCACCGACGAGTATAACTGAGGTACACAGTTTTATTGGCTTAGCAGGTTATTATCGGTGTTTTTTCCAGAACTTTGCCCGATTGGATAACCCATTAACTAAGCTCACACGTAAAGGGGTTAAATTTGTTTGGACAAAATATTGTGAAGAATGTTTCGAAGAACTGGAGAGAAGATTAGTCAATGCTTCTATATTTACTCTACCATCGGGGAATGATGGGTTTGTTATTTATAGTGATACTTCAAAGAAAGAACTTAGTTGTGTCCTTATACAGAATGATAGGGTTATTCCTATGCATCACGACAACTGAAAATTCATGAGCAAAACTATCCTAATCATGATCCTGAGTTATCTGTTGTAATATTTACTTTGAAGATATAGAGACATTATCTCTATGGTGAAAAATGTGAGATTTATACTGATCACAAGAGTTTTAAGTATATTTTCTCACAAAAAGAACTCAACATGAGGCAAAGACGATGGCTTGAACTACTCAAGGATTATGATTTCACAATACACTACCACCCGGGGAAGGAAAATAAGGTGGCAGATGCTTTGAGCAGAAAGGATCATGGAGTTTTGAACAAGATGAGAATTGAAAGGGATCCTATTTTTATGGATCTAGTAAATATGGATATGGGAATCACCATGGAAGGCGAAACATCAATACTTTTTCAAATGATTGTCAAACCTTGTTTACTATAAAGGATAAAGAGTTACCAGACCGATGATGAAGAGTTTCAAAATAAGATTAAAGTTGTGAATGATGGGATATTGAGTGAATTTATATATAAGGATGGAATTTCTAAATTTGGGAAGAGAATTTGTGTTCCTGATATACCCGATCTAAAAATGGAATTGTTGGATGATGCTCATAGTTCTAATTTCTCTATACACCATAGGAGCACCAAAATGTATAGAGATTTGAAGGAACATTTTTGGTGGGACAACATAAAGAGGGAGATTGCTGATTTTGTGTCAAGATGTATGGTTTTTCAACAAGTGAAATCTGGAAGGAAACAGCCAGGTGGAGTATTGAAACCTCTTCCCATACCTGAGTGGAAATGGGAAAATATCACGATGGACTTTGTCATGGGACTACCAAAGACTCCTAGAAGGAACAATACAATATGGGTCATTGTTGATCGTCTTACCAAGTCATCACATTTTCTTACAATAAGAGAAGATATACAACTTGAATGTCTAGAAAGACTATATATTAATGAAGTTGTGAGACTTCATGTAGTACCCCTATTGATTGTTTCTGATCTTAATCCCCATTTTACATCAAGATTCTGGAAAAGTCTTCAGAAATATCTGGATATTGAACTTTGTTTGAGAACTTCTTAGAACCCCCAAACTTATGGAAAATCATAACATACTATTCAAACCCTAGAAGACATGTTGAGATCATTCTCACTTGACTTTCAAGGTATGTGTGACCAATATTTACCTCTGGTGGAATTTTCCTATAACAATAGCTTCCATTCGAGTATCCAGATGGCACCATATGAAGCGTTATATGGAAAGAGATGTTGCAAACCAACCTGTTGGGATGATGTTGGTGAAAGAAAACTTATAGACCCAGAACTGGTGGAGGAAATGATGGAAAAGGTAAAGGTAATCCAAAACCACATCAAAGCAGCTCAAAGTAGGCAGAAGAGCTATGCCGATAACTGAAGGAAGGATTTGGAATTTCAGTTAGGAGATCTTGTTTTCTTGAAGGTATCTCCATGGAAGGGAGATATACGTTTCGGTAAGAAAGGTAAATTGAGTCCCAGGTACATCGGACCTTTCAAAATTCTAGAATGAATTGGGGCTGTAGTTTACCGTTTGGCAATGCCGCCAAATCTCTCCAAAGTTCACAATATGTTCCATGTATCACTGTTGAGAAAATACATGCCTGACCCAACGCATGTACTCACTTATGAGGAATTAGAACAAGAACCCGATTTGTCTAATTGTGAAGAACCTGTCAGGATTCTTGATAAAAGAGAACAAGTTCTGAGAAACCGGACAACTCGTCTGGTAAAAGTTCTATGGAGAAACCATAAAATGGAAGAGGCAATGTGGGAACCCGAGGAACTTATGATGAAGAATAACCTGAGTCTATTCATGCGGTAGTATTCTATAAATTTCTAGGACAAAATTATTTTAAGGATGGTTGAATTAACACCCCAAGCTTCTACAGTATTCTTCTCTTTGAATAATACAGTAGCGTGTGTTGTACGCAACTTCGAGTTCTAACACACACCACAACCAATCAAACTAGCCATTATAAATAGTAATACCCACTATTTGAAATTTTATATATTTTATCTTTCAAAATGGACTTCATTTTTGGATTCGGAATATTGAAATTAGCCTAGGGTGAAATTTTGGTATCTTTCTGAAATCATTCAATTTTTGATGAATAGTGAAAAACACTGAGTTATAGTTTAAAACCGAATTTTTATTCAAATAATTATTTATTTTATTTAAATTTAATTAAGGTAAAAATAGATACATAATATCTATATAAGCTCAATGTAATTCATTGGGGTTAATTTAGAATAATTTTAGATATATAAAAAGTTTATTGAACTTTTCACCGTCTTTTACCCACCTCCTAGGAGAATTTGCAAATTCACATAAAACTTAATTTTACCACTTCTATGAGTGTAATTTAGAAAATCCAAGAGACATGATTAATATCAAGGAGTAAAATGTGGTTCAATAAGATAAAAATAATTTTTGGTAAATAGTAACTTTTTACTTTTATTTAACACGGTTAAAAGTAAATAGGGTAATTAAGGGTAAAAATGATATCAATATTACCCTAACACATGTCCTAATTCTATTTTACAAGTGTATCTCGACCAAAAACAACCTTAGGAATAAAATATTATCATTTAGGTCCATTTGGATTAGATTAGGACATTTATTATTATTTAATTCAAAGAAGAGTTAAAAGAGTTAAAATCAAATTTTAATAACTAAAAAATTTTTAATATAGGGTTACACATAAGATAAATTCTATTATAAATATTAATTATAAATATAAAAATATTTACTACATAATGGTATTTTATTTATAATTTTTAGACATTAAATAATTTAATTTATTTATGACACAATGGTGATGCAGTAATTTCCTAATTAATGAAATATTAAATTAATTGATATTATAAATATCCAAATAAATGTTATTTGAGACTTTTTATGAATTAAAATAATTTTATAGGTTAATAGGACATGTCAGTATTAATTTAATTATGTTTTTTTGAAGTAATCATGCTATTATTATTTTCACAAAAATCAAATACCAAATAGTGTCAAAATTTCCATAGAAGAGTTTTTAAAACAAATATTATATTATTAATTGATATAAAATTTCTAAAAATCTAAGTTTCGGTAAAAAGACTTATATAATGATATTTGTATCATTAATTAACCACTTGGGGTTCTCTTGGATGTATATGGTAAGTTTATTAACCATATAATATAAAAATACAAAGGGACATGGTAAGTGTCAAACTAATTAACTAAGAGTTAAAACTAAAAGATAAGGTTAATATAATGAACCAAACCTGTCTAAAATCTATTGGTTGAATGTATTTAGACCCATCCCCACCTTATACTTTGAATAATCCACTTTGGGGCCATTAGAAACCGAATATGAATTTATTATAAAATAATGCTTTAAGTTTTTTCTAAAGAGCCCCTCCTCCCCCTTATAAAAAGACACCACTTCTAACCAATTCTTCACACCTTCAAAGCCATTTCGCTCGGCCAACCCCTGACTAAATATTCTCTCAACTTCCCTCAATTCAACATAGAGGCCTTATTTTGATCAGAAATCCATCCTTAGTATCCCTTTTGATCAAATTAAAAGGAAGAACTCGAAGAAGAGGTAATATTTTCACCACCCTCTTTCAAGTTCCTTTCTTCTTCAACTACTTCATTCTTTGTTATTTATATTCTAAAATAATAAATCCAGTATCTTCTATATAATATGATTTTATTATAAATATGGTACAACCATAATGAGTATTCTACCCATCCTTTGAATGACATGTCACCATACGTGCGTACGTACGGCTTACCGTCTCCACGTCATGGTGTAATTTTTATTCAATACATTATTATTTGGATGGGTATGATAATGATGTTTAATTGATGTAAATAATAAATATATCATGATAATTATTCTGTATATATTATATACCATCCAATTTTATATTATTTTAATATAAAAAGAATGATATTGTCACCCATGCGTACGTACGGACTACTGTCTCCACGAAGACGATGAGATTCGTTCCTCATCGTATCCATTCAGGACTAAATTTCATTTGATGATTAAAAATAATGTTTAAAGACTTAATATAATTCTGGACATGAATACGATACAACCTATCCAAAACAAACACGACTTATGTAACAAAACATATAAAAGAAAACGAGTAAGTTAACACCCGAAACGACGATAATACTAAGATATTATTAACAAATCAATGTTAAAAGATCATATATGATATAATATTAATGTATATGATTCTTGTATAATTTAATAACAATTATTTCACTATTATACAGGATTTTAACCTACCCTCAACCAAGTAAATGTACAAGGTAAGAGTTTATTTCACAATCTCTTCATTATCCGAGGTTGTTTATACGTAATTATCTACTGGGACCCCTTTTCATCCACATCCATGTTTCTTAAAAATGTATTTCTAAACATTATTACTATTTTATTGACTATGGTTTAAAGTCATTTATACCCTTGTTGACTTCTTATAATATTCTTATAAATAAATCTTTCTATCATTTTCCAAACAAGGTCCTTTTTAACCTTTTCAACAGAATTAAGGTAAGAATATCTTTTTTAACTTATACGGCGGGTGTGGCTATTTTCCACCGTTATAAAATCATAGAATCTTACCTTACTAGCTTATAAGAATATTTTCAAAGTAAATGTTTTAATTATGTGGATTTTAAATGATTTAAAAAATGATATATTTCTCTCAAATAGTTTTGATTTCATCTATGTCAACATCCTTTGGTGGATTTTAAGCTTATTTGAAGTTTATTTATTATGATACAAAACTTCCATATTGTATTAAAGGTTTTGTGATATTTTTGGTTGTTTATGTGTTATTTCTATACAATTCATGGTTTATGGAGAAAGTATTGACATTTCGTATGATAGTTTTAATACGAATGTTTATGTTATGTTTAAACCTATTCATATGAGGAATGCATTGGACTTAATAAGTGATGGGTGGAGCCCGCTATAGCTCCTAGATGCATCAGTAGGTATCATGAGACAAACTAGTGTCTTGGCACAGGGCCTTGACAAAATCTTATTTTTAGTCTTGGAACAAGGCCTTGACTATGTGGTTTTGATATTCTGGCATTATGCATTCCATAATTATGAAAGTGGTTGTTGATATTGCATGTGATTATTCGACTAGTAGAATATCCATGTGAATAAGTAAATGGAATTATTTCATTTTATTTTTGCCATATTATGCTGAAGTTCAAGTTTAAAAGGCTTTTGTTTTAGTTATACATTTCCTTAAATGTGTATTCTTATTTATGAAAGTTTCCGCTATATTTTTATCCTTACTAGGCATATGATCTCACCCCTTTCTATGTTTTATTTTTCCCAGGATGTGAAGAAGTATTTTATGAATGACCTGCAGGGATAGTATGAGGGGATATGAGTGTGGACTATGGACACTATGTTGTTGTAGTTTTCATTTTTATGATGTAATGTAAGATTTATGAATGTGTCTAGTGATTCCAAGGCTACTAAACTAATCGGTATTTCGAGACTTGATCTTTGATGATCATGCCAATTTTATGTAATAATGCACTGACTATGGCTAACTGGGGTCAGGGCGTTACATGTAGACACTTTATTATGGATAAAAATGGTTTCTTATTTATTATGGGATAATTTTAAATTTCAGTTAGCTTTATATGTGATCTTTTTATAAGGGCAGATCATGGTGGGGGTATTTCTAGACATTTTTTAGAAAAGAAAATAAAAATATTAAAGAAAATGTCATGAACCGACACACTGGGTCCCTCTTGGCTAGAGATAAGTTGAGTTTGAGGCCTCAAGTATGTCTCCATTAGGTTATAGGATGCATACAAGTGGTGAGTGGGAATATCACAAAAACTATGGTACATGTAAGTAAGCACACATCTCCAATTCACTAACACCAAACTAATAGATAAAATAAAACTGATATCCAATGCATGAATACATCTATATCCCAAAATCATAGTATGAAAAAGTTATTAGAAATCATAAAGGGACAAATATAAACCCACTAAATAGATTTAAAAGAATCCAAATTGCTAAGAAACTGAGGGAATACTGTCAAATGAAACACCTAGTATAAACCATGGCCTATCAAGATCAACTATGCTCCATATCCTCTCGGTCCACCTATGACCCTATTGAAAGGCCTATTTACTACATAAGACATGAAATGTGTGGGAAGATCCCATGAAAGTGTGAGTATAACAATACCAAATAGAACACCCTGAAATCACCAAACAAAAATAATTAAGAGAGTAGTCATCTCATCAATATAAAGGTATTTCATTTAGATATGAGACATAAAAATAATAACCCAAATATACTCAAGATAGTCACTAAGTCTCAAGGTAAGGTCACAACCGCACTATTGGACTATGATCCTAATTGTGTCTTCAAAGTAATACTTGTTAGGTAGAACTCACTCAAAGAGTCTAATAAAGCTGAGGGACCTCATCCGAGAGGTTTTGATCATTGGGTCTCACCATGAATAAGTCATAAGTGATAAATAAAAAGATATGGGATATTTCACATGACTTGTGGGGTATGCCAAATCCTATCTAAAATAAACCTCTAAGTAAGAGATCAACACCTAAGTATGTTGGTCACACCAATTCCTAGAAAACTCCACTTGGTAAAGAAGGTGATGATAGAGGATCCCACCCTAGTCCACACTGAGTTATTCCTAAAACTAAATTTGACATTAATCATACATAGTTGGTTAATTCTAATACTCAGGACATGATCCCTCATTTTACCCCCTTAGGGATGGACCAAGGGGATGAACCATAGAGAAATGGGTGTATTCCAAAGAGAAAAATGTCATCAAACTTATATATAGAAAGTACATGGAATGTACTGAGAGTAAACAACATGTCTTGCCTACTTTAGGTATTCTTTTGTGCTTAGGGTCGTGTATGTTCTCTTAGAGTTGTTCCCATGTACTCTGGCCATGCCCATGTACCTGGTTGTGACCAACTACCAAGTCATACCCATATACGCTATCCATTCTTATGTGCCTAGTCATGTTCAGAACCGTGTACCCCAGGGTTACACATTGTGTCACTAGTCATAGGTCACATGGTGTGTGGTAGGTCCCACAAGGAATGTGATAATTAATTTTCTCTGAAACCATAGTTTCTTCATATAGGGACCCACACGGCATGATTCATTTTTACTAATAGTTGTGTAGTTTTAATTTTCCCAGAACTACTTGTTCTTCAAATGATTCTTCTTAAACCTACACTACCACCAGATCTGTTGTGATTATCACCATGAATCATGGATCTAGGTTGATCGTGCATTCCTTGTGTTTGGTTGTTGGATTATATCTATCCAATACACTAGTTAATCACCTCCAATCACTCCATACCACCGTCTCACACCAATCCATTAATCCCAAGTCCCCAATCCATTCCTGAACAACCATCCTCACTTTCACACCTTGATCATATCATTGATCTCAAACCCAAATCCATGGTGATGATCTTTTGTGTCAAAAAAATGATTATGAAATGATTGTTCATGGGGTATTTGTAAAATCACCATCCAAATGGAATATTGGAAATGAACACATAAAGAACTCTATAAGAAATGAGAAAAACACAACAAGAGGAATACACATCATTTTTTGTTTGAGTTAACCTCAATCTATTGTTGTTAGAATGATTAATGAACATCAATAAACAAATAATATCAATTACCTTGTTCTAGGAAGATAAAAACATCTATCACAATCAATCATCCTCCAATGAATCATTTTTTTCTTAGGATAATCGATTAGTGTTCAACATGGGGTAATAAAATGGGAGTAATTCAAATAAAACAAATGTCCTACCTTGAGATAGAATTGATCACTGACAAAGAATGGTTCATCATCTCTATCATTGGAGACAGCAATGAGTTCCATTGCAACATTGATTTCATATCCATGATTCGTCGATGATCATCCAAGAATAAACAATAAAACATGAGACACCAACAAATTTTATGTCATGCCTTAGGTAGAAACCAGGTTATGGATTTAATGAAAGTCTTGATTACTTTATTAATGACTCCATTTGGAATTTATTCCATCATTTGAGAAAATCTATGCGTGTGTGATATAATATAGTTAATATTTTTCTTATCAAAATCGGGTCTTCATGTGCCTCCGAATATCACGTTGACTTAGATACTGGATTCAAAAATATTCTTTAAAATATTCTAAAGCTTTAAAAATAAAAAAAAATGTGTTTATTCTCACCAACCAAAGGATTTTCATCTTGAAAATAAAAAATGCATACACAAAAGATGAGTGAACTAGGCTCTCATCTGGTTCTCCTACTGCCTCGTTCTCTCTTAAATATTCATGTGTTGCAACCAGACATGCACCAAGGAAATATATCACCCAATAAGGACCATATCCTACTAATCCTCAATCTCTATTGGGTACTAAATAAAGGTGTATCTATCCTCGATGTCCATCTGACCTCAGTCGATAACATGTGATGGGTCATGTAAATACTTCCTCTACTATGACACATGGAAGACATCGTGTACTCGGTCTAACTGAGATTGAAAGACTAAGTAGTATGCCACACCTATGACCCTAAAAATATTTTAAAAGGGATGATAAATCATGGAAATAACTTTTCAAACCATCCAAATATTTGTAATCCCCACTAAGGTGAGGCCTTCAAGAACACATTTTCTCTTACATAGAACTCTAAAGGCCCATGTCTTTGGTATGTATAAGACTTTTAACAGCTATGGGTAGTCCTCATCTACTCCCGGATTATCTGCATATTCTTTGTTGTCACTAACACCAACTTTGGGCCCATAATTAAAAAAATCCCCTAGATTAGTCTAGCATAGTATTGACTAATAGGGTATCCCATACAAGGCCTTGAATGATGCCATACTTATGTTCAAATGGAATTTTTTGTTGTACACAAACTCTACCAAGGGTAAGTGATCCTCCCAACTAAGTCCAAAGCCCAACATGCAAGCCCGCAACATTTCCTCCAGAACCTAAATGATTTTATCTATCTTGTATTTAGTCTAAGGGATAAAAATTGTCATCAAATGCAACTGTGTTCTGAAGGAATCCTGAAATCCTCTCCATAACCATGATGTTAAGTGAGCATCATAGTTAAAAATGATATTCTATGGAACTATATAAATCTATACTATCTCTTTCACATAAAGGCATTCCAATCTATCCACTGAACTCTACTCTTGGATTGCTAGGAAGTGTTGTTCAGTTTTTCTAGGATCACCTGTATGGAATTGTGTCCTTTAGACTGCCATGGGATCCCCATCATAAAGTATATAGATATATCACCCCCTTATACTCTATAAACTCAAGGGGTTGATCCAAACCAACTGAAACCTTGTGCTCATTCAACACTTATTGAAAATTGAGGCATCGAGAGACAAACTTAGTTACACACAACTTCATCCCAGGCCACCAGAATTGACATTGAATGTCATGGTGCTTATTTTATACTCCTAGATGTACCGCTAAGGCGTTGTGTTAAAATACCTCAAAACCTCCTCTCAAAACATAATTGGGACCATCATCCACCCTATGAAAAGAATTGTGTTCACCCCACTATCAGAAAATTCATTAGGAGCACATCAGTGGATATCTGAATATGCAAGGCCTCACAATCAGTATCTCCAAACTATTACTCCCTAACATTTTTTAGAAGCATTGGGGTAATAACAATCAATTTAAGGTAAGACACACTATCCCAATCCACTAAGGACAACTATAATGAGGAAAAATTCTTTGATGCCTTGCTCAACAACTATGAACAAGATCACCTGCTGAGAGAATCTTCCACCACATTACCCTTCCCATTAGTATAGACTATCTCAAAGTTATAATCCTAAAGGGACTCTGAACATAGGCTCTATATCAAGTTATGTTCCTTCTACAAAAATATATATTTGAGACTATTTTGGTTATAATAGATGATGAATCACTCACCCATAAGGTAGTGTCTTCACATCTTTAGGGTAAAAACCACTGATGTTAACTCTAGATCGTGTGTCGCATAGTTATACTCATGGGGGCGTAGCTATTAGGACCCATAGGATGTAAATTCTTACCCCAGCATCAAAACACATTCAATCCTAGTTCTGAAGGCATCATAGAACACCTCGTACTCAACACCCTCCTCTAGAATTCTAAAAATGTGGAAGTGGGGCTCATTAGCATCTAACGCTACTCCTAAAAATCCTAATGGAACTTCTCCATCCATTTGAAAGGTTTCCCCTTTTGGGTTAGAGAAGTTAAGGGTACTGATATACTAGATAAATTTGGTATGAATCTTCAATAGTATCCATCCAAGGCAAGTAAAATTTGTACCTCAATCGCACTCTTGGGTGGTCCCTATGCTAGCATTGCCTCAACATTCGTCGAGTCCACCACTACTCTCTCTTCTAAGATGATATGTCCTATAAAGTGGACCTATATAATCTTGAACTGACACTTCAAGAGGTTCCCATAAATTCGATTCTCTTGTATTACTTCTATGACCACCTTTACGTTCCTCTCATACACCTCCCAGATCCATGCATTTTTTATTGGCTACCTGCTTCCAAATAATTATTTTCATCGATTACACATTCACCCCAATTATAAGGTTAAAATATCTATGATTATTCCTTGTTATTATTCTCAAGTTTAAGTTTATAGCTTGTAAGATGGATGTGAAATCAATTTTTTTAATAGAGTACTTCCATAAGACGTATACATTGATTAACCTAATCAGTTTTGAATTGATGAAGATATTAGAAAATTTTATAGAATGAAAAATACAGTGTATGTTCAAAATTAAAAAAAAACTTCTTACTACTAAATATTTAACACCTTTTAAAAATAATATATTTTTACCAGATATGGGGTACAGAATATTTTTAATGTCACAAAAACTATGAAATCAAATGATAGTGCTTACATATATTTATGAAATTATTTTTTATTGTTAAAAATATGAAGATTATATATAGTTTACAATATTAATGAAAAAATAATATTGAGATGTAACTGATGGTTTAATTATCATAATATATAAATGTTTTGTTAAAAAATTGCTAAAATACTATAAAATAGTTAGTACACCTATTATTACTTGTATGAAACAAAAAAATGATAAAATTGGTAAATTAGTGACCTCTCTTTTGTAACACTCTGATATTTTATGAAATATATTTTTTTCAAAATAAATATACATTTTTATAGCTTTTGTTACTTGCAACATCATGTTCAAATGAACTATGATTTACTTTTAATATATTATTATTTATGACAGTTATAACCTATCCATTAAATTTGTAGGTATGAATAGGATTAACTTCTTTATGAAATATATATAAATTTCATACTCAATATAAATGTGTTGATAAATTGTTTGTAAATAATCACTCAAATATTAGTCAAGTCACTTTATACTTCAAAAAATGTTTTCTTCAAAAAAATATTTTTATTGATTTTTGTAAAAACTATATCATGATTAATTTATGAAAATTTTAAAAAAAACTTATTTAATAAAATAAAAAAATATTTTTTAAATCATAATATTAAAATTTTCAATGGATTAATTTTCTAGAATTTTCTGAGAATATTTATTTTCCAGTGAATAGAGAAAAACAATGATTTTATTGAAAACTGAATGAAAAAGTTTTTTTTAAATGGTTTTAGGGTTAAATTAGATTTATTATATTTTAAATAATCCAATTAATTTAATTGTAATCAATTTTATTTTTTAATTTAGTATAAAAAATATTTTAATAGGTAAAAATTATTTTTCTAAAAAATAATATTTATGCGTGAAATTTTTTTATCTTAATAAATTAAATTGATCATTATTTGGAGAATTATTATAATGAAATTTATATATTATATACTCAATAAAATATTCTAACATTCATATAATATTTTTCTAGGCTTGGGATAAGAATAAATCTGGGTTTATGCTTAAAACTATATTTCTCTAAAAAACGATTTTCATCACGTTTTTTTCACTTATTTTTAAAATTAATTTCCCCCAAATTTAAGTATTGAATTTGATAAAATGGATTCCATATTTTTAATTAGGAGGTTAAAATTTTCTAGATAGTCCCATTTTATTTTTTTAATATAAATAGTAATCGTGGTAAAATTTATCACCTCGATAAAGGGGAAATCATGTCAATCTAAGTTAAAAATAAGTGATAAGGCCTTAATTTTTCATCTTAATTATTATTTGATGAAGATAATTGTACCATTATAACCTTATTCTATAAATGGATTTTTTTTAAAGGGTTATTATCTATGAAAATGACCTATATAATATTTAAAGCAAATAAAGTTTCAAAATGTCTCCCTCTTAGTTTCAAATATCACTTATATGTCCACATAGGGTTAAAATCAAGTTATTAATGAATAAAAATATCTATTTTGAGTTTAAGTAAATTATATTTATGATATAAATTTATTTATACTTTTTATGAATTGTATAATTACCTTAAATGTTTTTGAAATGGTAATATAAAATTTATTCAATTAAACAAAAAATAAAATAAATGATTTTAGAAATATAAAAAGTGATATATTTGGTTAATTTAATATATAAAATGAATTTTATAGATTTATATGAAATATTAGTGAGGTTTTAATGCATTATATTCAAAATACCCCTTTATCTTTATGTATTTAAAGTTAAATTAAATGCAGTGTTAAAAACAACATTAATGATATTTTAAAATAAATAATAATTTATTATATGATATAAAATTCATAAAACAATTAAATTTAGAAAACTTAATGGAATATGGATGTGAAAATAAACCATTGTACATTTATGGGTCTTTTGGAATTTTATAGTAATATTATTAACTCTTAAATTGTAGAAAACTTTAATATTACAGTATTTTTCAAAAGAGTTAACGAAGGGTTAAAATAAAAATATAAGAGTAAAAATGTGATCCAAATTTATCCAAATTTTATTTTATGAAATTATTTATATTAATACTTATACTATCTTATAATATTATCAATTTTTATCTATTTCTATATCAAAATTAATTTATATGAATTTTTTTATGAAGTTAAAAGAGTGTCCATCACCTCAATTGTAAAAGGTCACCCATCATTTATCTTATTCACACCACTTTGATCCTTATAGATCAATAAAAATATACCAATTTATCTTATAAAATCACCTATCTACATTCCATAGGTACAATTATTCCGAAAAGACCAAGCCTAAAGCCCTTAATTGGAGATCTAAAGGAGTTATTTCAAAGAAGAGGTAATCACCATACCTGATCACTTTTTTTTAATTATTCTTTTAACCTCTATAAATCTATTATATTATTCAAAATAATAATAAATTAATTATCCTTAATATACTTAAATTTTATTATTATTATCAAACCACCTTTATTCCCCACTTTCCATCAAATAGTAAGTGAAAATATCACTCCTGTATATGTACGGTTTACCATCTCCATGTAGCAATACAATTAATTTCCCATCACTATCTTTTATAGATGGTTATTATGATGGGTTTAATGTTTATATACGATAATTATTAAATAATTATAATTATTTAATTATAATTTCATATCTACCTTCTTACCATCCTAACCATTGTAAAATGATAACATTGATTGTGCGTACATGCGGACTACCACCTCCACGAAACGGTGTGATTCATTTTCCTTTTTTTTTACTCAGATGGTAATAAGGAAGGATTTAATGAATATATATGATATATATGATAAAATAATTATTATTTATATGTTATATATTATTTACCTTTATTTCATTCCATCTTTCCAAAAATGGAAACAACGTTCATGCATACGTACGACATGCCATCTCCATGAACAATGTAATTCATTTTTATATATCTATATTTTATAAATGAATATAAAAAATAAATATAAGGAATATATATTATATTTATATCATGATTAAAAAAATTTATATGATTAATCCATGATTAAAATACAAGTACAAAAACTATCGAACAAAAACATACATAAAAATGAAGGAGATGCCCCCCGGAATAGTGGTTTTAATAGAGAAGTGTTAACAAATGGGTGATAAAAGGTTATAAGTAAATAATATATGGTATGATATATTTTAGTTTGGTTATTTAATATATTTATAATAAATATATATCTATTATACATGAGTTTCAAATACATATGAATGAATTCCGATCTAAGGTAAGGGATTTTCATCTCACTTTTATTTCTATGGGACACATTTTATATTCACCACTTATTTCTTTTATGTGGTGTATATAGTAACCTTGAATGAATTTTATGATTTGTATTATGAAATTATGGGGATTTAAATATCCATATAATTCTATTTATTTCAGGGGACTTATGATTCAAAAGTTATCAAAGTGGTAATGGTTTTAGGTTACAATCTCATTGTTTATCATGATTGTTTATGATTATATTTCTCATAATGAAATATTATGATCTAACTCTCAATAAATTTACAAATTTTATTCTAATATAGTTATTTATTTAAAATACATATTTTCATTTCTTTTTTTTCACCATAATTTCTCAGTTGAATGAAAATATGTTTTTAAGGAAAATTGACTTTGTTTCTCCCTTCAGTCAAAAAAAAATTTTCTTCCATATCCATGTTTTCTAAAAGAAATTTAAAGAATTATTTTCCTATTATCATATGATTTTCTAATTTCATATTTACCCATTTTTTAATTTTTAAAAAATGTTTCAAAATGAATCTTCTTTCCATTTTCAGAATAAGGTGCTTTTTTATTTTTTTTACAAACGTTTCAAAAGAATGTTTTATTTTAATTTAAATGACATGAATGGAAATTATTACCATCATGACCACTCAATTATTTTAAGATTAATTTAAAATTTTACATGTTTATTTTAAAAGAAAATTTTTTACATAATATTTTGGAAAATTTTATTTTTTAAAGAAGTGATTTCAAAATGGAAAGGCTATTTTATAAATAACTTTTTAATGATCTTTTAATGGTATTTCTATTCATTAAAGAAAACAACCCTTTATTTAGATGGATATTTATTAGGGATATGATCCATGAATACCATAATTATTCTTTATCTAGATAGTTTATGTTTATGATAAGATTTTTATGAAACTAATTCCTTTTCCATGGCTTATGCAATGATGAAATGGTGAAATGTTTATGAAATCTATTCATTTTCCATGGGTTGTGCGATGATGAAATCTTTATGGAAATCATTTATTTTCATGGGTTCTAATATGATAAATGTTTTTTGATATTTTGGTACACATTTGAATGATTTTAATTATGTTATAGGTGGGACCTATATCTCCCTCCAATTCATTGGGTAAATATTAATATCTCATGATATAAATAGGGTTATAATGGGGAGTGAACTCGGTTAAATAAGGGAATTCTTCCACTATGATAGTATTAGAAGATAACATTTTCTACTATAATGGATTAGGTAGTGAAACCATTCCACAATGATAGTATTAGAAGTTATCCTTGAATACTAAGGAAATTATTTTTTATGCTTATGTTTATGCCAAATACTTAGGTCTTATGTCAATGTCATACTCTCATAGATCATGTTCATTGATTATTTTAGGATTCTTGTCTTATGAATTGACAAGTTTTATTCCATGACTCAATATTATGATCTATGATCTGTAGTGTAAGAGTTTCAAATGTTATGATCATGTTCTCATACCCTAATTTTCATGTTATGCTCAATTGATCATTGATATCTCCCATGTTTACCCTTACTGAGCATCTGAGATCACCCTTTATTATGTTTCCTTCCCTATGATTATGAAGAAAATTACTAATTATTATATGTCTAATAAGGTTGATATTTATGAATAACTTAGTGGGTGACGATTTAGATATTTTATGAACCAGTTTTTTATATATCCAAGTTTACAAAGGCACCTGACCTATACGATTCTGGTATGGATCTTTATGTTATGTAAGGAATACTAATATAAAAATATGTGATGTCTATATATGAAAATCACTACAAGAAAACTGTCGTTTAGCAGCGGTTTTTTCGCGACGGTTTTTAAAATCGCCGCTAAACGCGTTTCGGGCCGCCATTTCGCGGCGGTTTAAAAACCGCCGTGAAAAAACTGCCGCGAAATGCCAAAAAAAATTATTTTTCTTTTAATTTTATTTGAGGATTAGCGGCGGTTTTTTAAAAAACCACCGCGAAATACCGGCAGTTTCGGTAAAACCGTCGCGAAATGAAATGAAAAAATAAAAAAACACGAGAAACCCCGAAATCACTAAAACGACCATAACTTTTGATCCGGGCGTCCGTTGAAGTGCCACGACCAGTCAAATCGAATCTCATGAAGAGATCTAGAGGCACATATAATCAAAACCATGAGACGGTCTAAGGTGCGGAAGATATTAGAGTTATAAGAAAGTTGAAAAAAGTTCTCCAACTTCAAACGGCCATAACTTTCGCTCCGGGTGTCCGTTTGGGCTCTACCACATATCAAATTGAAGACATCGAAGAGAGCTACGCAATAGTTCAACAGAAGCAAGCTTCTGCCATGTTTTTTGACCCCAAAAACCCCTAAGAAGGCCTCCAAAACCCCATTTCCGTCACCGGTGTCCCATCGAACTTGTCTTCAAACGGACCTAACTTTAGATCCACGTGCCAGTTCGACCTCCTCCACCTTCCAGATCATAACTCATTCCATGAGCTTCAGTTTGACTGGTCGCGGCGCCCACATTCACTCCTAGATCATATGTTATGGCCTTTTAAGTGGGAATCAGGTTTGTTATGTTTTTCAATGCCTCGTTTCTAGCACCCATTCCCCGTCATATTTTTTTTAAATGGTCGTAACTTCCGATCCGCCTGTCCATTCGGACTCTTTCACCTTTCAGGTCAAATATTGTTTCTGGATCTTTGATTTGATAGGTCGCGGATCTAAAATGGACTCTCGGATCATAAGTTATCTTCGTTAATGTGAGTCCAATGTTTTTGTCTCTTTATGACCGTTTTGACGGGTTTTAACGGTTGCTCCAATTATTACTGTTTATTTGGGTTTCCATGACTTGTTATCTTTATCAATAGTTTTTGTGGGTTATTATGATGATTATGTTGAATTATTAAGGAGTTTTTTAGAGTTGTCACGAGTTTTCATGCATTCTCATTCTTTCTAATGCCTCATTCTTCATAGGCTTCTCCATCCTTTTTCATGCGTTTTCATGATTTTTCATCCCTTATCACGTCTTTTCATACTTTTTCATGTGTTTCCTTTATTATTTATTATTTATTATTTATTATTTATTATTTATAATATACTTTAATTTATTTATTATCTATTATTTGTAACTGGTTATTTATTATTTATTATTTATTATTTATTATTTATTATTTATATTTATATCTATTTATTATATATTATTTATATTTACTTATTATTTATTATTTATTATTTATTATTTATTATTTATTATTTATTATTTATTATTTATTATTTATTATTTATTATTTATTATTAATATTTATTATTTATATTTATTATTTATATTTATTATTTATTTATTATTTATTTATTATTTATTATTTATTATTTATATTTATTTATTATTTATATTTATTTATTATTTATATTTATTTATTATTTATTATTTATATTTATATTTAGTTATTATTTATTATTTATATTTATATTTAGTTATTATTTATTATTTATTATTTATTATTTATTTATCATTTATATTTAATTATTATTTATTATTTATTAATTATTATTTATTAATTATTATTTATTATTACTAATAATAAAATTTTATTAATAATAATAATATTTTTTACTGGTTATTTATTATTTATTATTTTTTATTTATTATTTATTATTTATTATTTATTATTTATTATTTATTATTTATTATTTATTATTTATTATTTATTATTTATTATTTATTATTTATTATTTATTATTTATTATTTATTATTTATTATTTATTATTTATTATTTATTATTTATTATTTATTATTTATATTTATTATTTATTTATGATTTATTATTGATTTATTATTGATTTATTATTTATTATTTATTATTTATTATTTATATTTATTTATTATTTATTATTTATATTTATTTATTATTTATTATTTATTATTTATATTTATTTATTATTTATTAATTATTATTTATATTTATTTATTATTTATTATTTATATTTATTTATCAATTATTATTTCTTATTTATATTTATTGTTTATATTTATTATTTATATTTATTATTTACATTTAGTAATTAGTATTTATTATTTATTATTTATTATTTATTATTTACTATTTATTATTTATTATTTATTATTTATTATTTATTATTTATTATTTATTATTTATTATTAATTTAGTATTTATTATTTATATTTACTTATTAGTTATTATTTATATTTATTTATTATTTAATATTTAAATTTATTTATTATTTATATTTATTTATTATTTATATTTATTATTTATATTTATTTATTATTTATATTTATTTATTATTTATATTTATTTATTATTTATATTTATTTATTATTTATTATTTATATTTATTTATTATTTATTATTTATTATTTATTATTTATTATTTATTATTTATTATTTATATTTATTATTTATATTTATTTATTTATTATGTATTATTTGTTATTTAATATTTATTATTTATTATTCATTATTTATTATTGATTATTTATTATTTATTATTTATTATTTATTATTTGTTATTTATTATTTATTATTTATATCTATTATTTATTTTTATTTATTATTTATTATTTATTATTTATATCTATTATTTATTTATTAAATATTATTTATTATTTATTATTTATTATTTATTATTTATTATTTATTATTTATTATTTATTATTTATTATTTATTATTTATTATTTATTATTTATTATTTATTATTTATTATTTATTATTTATTATTTATTATTTATTATTTATCATTTATAATTTATTATTTATTATTTATTATTTATTATTTATTATTTATATTTATTAATTATTTATTTTTATTTATTATTTATTATTTATTATTTATAATTATTTATTAGTTATTATTTATTAGTTATTATTTATTATTTATTATTTCATATTTATATTTATTTATTATTTATATTTATTTATTATTTATATTTATTTATTATTTATTATTTATTATTTATATTTATTTATTATTTATTATTTATATTTATTTATTATTTATTATTTATATTTATTTATTATTTTTTATTTATATTTTTTATTTTTTATTATTGATTATTGATTATTTATTATTTATATTTATTTATTATTTATTATTTATTATTTATATTTATATTTATTTATTTATTATTTATTATTTATTATTCATTATTTATTATTTAATATTTATTATTCATTATTTATTATTCATTATTTATTATTTATTATTTATTATTTATTATATATTATTTATATCTATTATTTATTATTTATTATTTATTATTTATATCTATTATGTATTTATTATTTTTTATTTATTATTTATTATTTATTATTTATTATTTATTATTTATATTTATTATTTATTTATGTTTATTTTCTATTTATTATTTATTATTTATTATTTATATTTATTTATTATTTATATTTATTTATTATTTATTATTTATATTTATTTATTAATTATTATTTATTTATTATTTATATTTAATGTTATTTGTTATTTATATTTATTTATTATTTATTATTTATTATTTATTATTTATTATTTATTATTTATTATTTATTATTCCTTATTTATTATTACTTATTTATTATTTATTATTTATTATTTATTATTTATTATTATTGAGTTTATATCTATTATTATTTGTTTTTTCAATTAATATATGTAACTATGTTAAATTCTGTTTATTAATCACATGGCGAGCTTACTGGAGGGGTGAAGTCTTTGGAAAATATGCAAGAGGTTAGGGGTTCAAATCTCACGAAACGCAGAATTTCTTTATATTGCATGGACATGCATGTGCATGTGCATGTGCATGTGCATGGGATGTGCATGCATGGATAAATAAAGTAAATAAAATAATACGAAATAAATAAATAAATAAAATAAATACGAAATAAAATAAATAAATAAAATAAATACGAAATAAAATAAATAAATACGAAATAAAATAAATAAAAAATAAATACGAAATAAAAAAATAAAAAATAAATATGAAATATAATAAATAAAATAAATAAATAAATAAATTAAATAAATAAATAACATTAAATAAATAAATAAATAAAATTAAATAAATAAATAAAATAAATAAATAAAATAAATAAATAGATAAATAAAATAAAATAAATAAATAAAATAAAATAAATAAATAAAATAAATACGAAATAAAATAAATAAATAAAGTAAATATATACAAAAAATAAATAAATAAATGAATAAATACGAAGAATAAATAAATAAAATAAATAAATAAATAAATAAATAAATAAAATAAAATAAATAGATAAAATAAATAAATAAAATAAATAAATAAAATAAATAAATAAATACGAAATAAATAAATAAATAAATACGAAAAATAAATAAATTAATTAATTAATTAATATATATATAAATAAATAAATATATAAAATTAAAAATAAAAAAATTAAAAAAATAACAAAAAATAACAAAAATAACAAAAAATAAAAAAAATAAAAAAAAACCGCTGCTAAATCATTTAGAGGCGGTTTAAACCGCCGCGAAATGTTCTGCGACGGTTTTGAAAACTGCCGCGAATAGTTTCCCGACGCATGATTTCGCAGCGGTTTTTCAAAACCGCCACCAATCGATTTAGCGGTGGTTTAAACCGCCGCTAAACAGGAAAAAAACTGCCGCTAAATGCGTTTTTTGCCGTAGTGAATATTGGGTTATTATAGTTAGTATTAGAGAAATTTTTACTTTACCTTTTGAAACTAGGATGATATAAATTTAGTGAGAAACCTACAGATAAGTCTAAGTATAGGATAAAATCCTAAAGTTTTTCTAATGATAATGAATAGCCTAAGTTAAACTTAAGGTTTCATGTAATAAGGTGTCGTGATTTAGACATACGTTTAATGATATTTCATGATTATTTGATATATTACTCTATTTGTTATATTTTAACACTAACACATTTCTTTTGGGTTTTAGTCAATGGTTGAAACCAGAATACATCGTGCTAACAATGAATGTTCTAGACAATGCAATGATATTCCTCCTAAGAAACTGAATGAGATGGGAACTGGAAAGTGAAATCTTTTGATTTTGCCTAATCAGATATAATTTTATATGATAAATAATATAAAAATATTTAAGTTTAATATAAATTCATATATGAGTAAAATTTACTTTTATGGAAGTTTGGGTGGTAACGATCTTGGAGGAAATAATGTTTGATTTCCTTCTTATCAAGAATGTGGGAGTAATAACCTAGATGAATGTCTTAAATAGAGGGTAAGGTGTTTTATATGTGTAAATAAAGGGAATATATCAATGAATTTCCAAGTAATTTAATTTTTTATATTTGGGTAACCTAGGAATTATCTGATTCAATTCCTTCTTCTAAATGTTAAATCTAAAACCATGGAAGGACTTATGATATTACACTCTTTGAATTGAAATGATTAAAGTGTTTATCAATAATGTTTCTGGAAATTTTTTCAAGAATATATTTCTTTATGTAGGATTATATTAATATTTATGTACACTATCAGGGGTTTATGAGTTTAATATTGATCTTAAGTTAATAGTCTTAGACACCCCTTTTTTGTTTTAAGTGATGGGATTTTAATGTATCTAATTAAATTTTGGTTGATGTTTTATTGGGTAAAGTTATATGTAAACCTTAGGTTCAAAATGAAGTATTATTTTATGAATGATTCTCTTTTAATATGTTTAAAGGTATTGATAACCCTTATAGATTATATTATATTTGATGATTAATTTTATTTTCAAGGATGTTTAGTAAATTAATAGGGATGTTATAAAAATTATATTAATATAGCTTTAGTAAAAAAGGACAACCTATCACATCCGGAAAGGCCATGGGGATTTAACCCACTACCAAAGAGTGATAAGGGTGTAATGTCTACCACTATCCTATGAGATGTCTTGTTTAGTAGGAAATTTATTTTTTTTAATAATATGAGAAATAAAGAATAATTTGATTTTAGGAACATATGTTTTATTATAAAGATAACCATGGGATTGAAAAATGATTTCGTGATTAATTTTACTTCAAAAGAAGTTCACTATTTTGAGAACCTTATTTGTTTATGTTAAAACATAACATCATAGAATTTTATTTGATAAATAAAGGTTGAATTATCTTTTGGAATAATATATGATTTTATTGTGGCTTCATGGTGATTTGGGAGATTATATGATTATAGAATATACATTTTTGGTATGATTCATTAAGAGCGATTGATGTTACTTGGAGAAAAATGTTACATTTATCTTAGAAGAATGTGTGAGAAAATCATTATAATCTATGGGTTTCAATCTTATGTTTTAAGATATTTTGATGAATTTTGAGGTTAGTCATTTTTCAAATGATCTAAGTTAAACTTATGTGTTATTATTGAATCTTTGGTGTTTAATGGTGTATTTCTTCATATGATGGTATATTAAATTACCCTATTCGAACCATTTTGGTTTTAGTTAATATATAAATATAAGAGGAAGATATTATTATCCTTTTTTAGATTATATGATGAATTAAAATTTTATCTTACTACTTAAACTATAAGAAAACAATATGGAATACTCATCACTTGGAGAAAATATGAGTTTGTGGTGGAAATCGGTTAATGGAAGAGACTATACTTGTAAAGTAGTTATATTTACTTATACTATAGTATCGACAGTAATGGAATACCTTAACTCTAGGAAAATTATCTCAATATAAAAATGTTTTCATATAACCTTCAATTATGAATAATTTAGGGCCTTTTACCACTCAGTGATTCATGGTATTATTATTTTTAACCTTCTCAGGACTATGTCCTCTATCACACACTATTAATACTTGGTTATTAGTTTTTTTTACTTTCATGTCCATATTTTCACTACCCAATAATTTTAACCTATATAGAAATCTATATATGTTTTATTCCAGATAACCTATGTACTTATCTTTCCCGCTTTTCAAGTGGAGGTTTTATTAAACCATTTTATAATGTGGGTTTTCTTCAAAGTAATTTTAAAATGGAAAACCTGTAATTACTGAGAAAAAGTTCAAATTATGAGGATACAATTTATTAAAGGAGAGAGAATGTAATGCACCAAGATTTTATGAAATATTTTTTCAGATAAATTTAATTTCTTTGATAGCAATAATTACACACAACATCGTGTTTAAGCAAACAACAATATACCATTAAAATATTATTATTTGTGATAGTTCTAACCTAGAAATTAAATTGGAGGGTGTGAATAAGATTAAGAAATTTATGAAATATAAATAAATTTCCTACTAAATATAAATGTATTGATAATTTATTGGAAAATAATCACTCAATTTTTAGTAAAGTCGTTTTATTTTTCAAAAAAAAAATTTCTTCAAAAAATATTTTTATTTCTTTATATAAAAAAATATTGTGATTAATTTTTAGAAATTTTGGAAATTTTATTTTATAAAATTTAAATAATTTTTTAAATAATAATATTAAAATTATCTTTGGAGTGATTTTTTTAGAATGTTTTGACAGGGTTGATTTTCTTGTGAATAGTGAAAAATAGTGATTCTATTCAAAACAATATGCACAAGGTTTTTTTGTAAATTGGTTTCAAGTTAAAATTATTTTTCTTATATTTTAAATAATATAATTCATTTAATTGGAATCAATTTTATTTTTAATTTTGTATAAAAATATTTTTATTGGTAAAAAGACATTTTCTTGAAAAAAATGTTTTAAGCGCGGAATGTTTTTTTATATTAATAAATTTAATTGATCAATATTAGAGAATAATTTTATTTAAATTTATATATTATATACTGAATAAAAAAATTTAATATTCGTCTAATATTTTTCTAGACTTGTTATAAGAACAAATCAGGTTTTATGCTTAAAAACTCTATTTTTCTAAAAAGATGTTTTTTATTGCGTTTTGTGCACTTGTTATAAAATTAATTTATTACACTTATAGGTATTAAATTTTATAAAATTTGTTCCATATTTTTAATTAGTAGGTTAAAAAAATTTATATATACCCCTTTTATTTTTGGTCAATTTGAGTTGTAACCATGGTAAAAAAAATCTCCTCGATAAAGGGTAAATCAAGTTAATCTAGGTTAAAAATAAGTGATAATGCCATAATTTTTCATATTAATTATTACTGGATTGATTTAATTCTACCCTTACCAACTCAGTATCCAAATTTAGTATTTTAATAGAGGTCGTTCCATGAAAATGAACTATATAATATTTAAAGCAAAGAAAGTTACAAATTGTCACTCTTTGAGTTTTAAATATATATTATATGTTCATATAGTGATAAAATAAATTATGAATGAATATAAATATATATTTCGATATTAATAAAATTATTTTAAAGATATAAATTTATTTATAATTTTTATAAATTATTTAATTACCTTAAATTTTTGTGCGACACTAATATAGTATTTATTCAAATAATAAGAAAATAAAAAAATGATTCTAAAAATATTAAAAGTGATATAATTTTAATGATTTAATATGTTCCAAAAATTTTAAATATATATGTGGAATATTGGTGAGTTTTTTAAACATTATATTCTAAATTCCCCTTTGTATTGATGTATTTAAAATCACATTAAATGAAAAGTATTAAAAATGGCATTAATGATATTTTATAATATATAATATTTTATTTAATGATATAAAAATCATAAAAATATTAGATTCATAAAAATTAATGTTATATGGTTTTAAAAAATAACCAATTTCTATTTATGGGTATTTTTTGAACTTATTGTATTATTATTAACCCTCAAAGGGTATAAAACATTAATATTATGGTATTTCTCAAAAGGGTTAATGAAGGGCTAAAACAAAAAAATCAAGGGTAAAAATGTAATCCAAACTTTCCAAAAAAATGTATGTGATTATTTAGACTAATAATAATATTATATTCTAATATTATCAATTTTGATCCATTTTGACATCAAAATTAATTTATATTAATTATTTGTTTTAAGAAATCCCAAGGGTACTCCTCCTCTCAATTATAAAAGGGCACCCCTCATTTTTCTTATTCACACCATCCATACATCTTAGAAAAAACTCTACCAATTTATCTTCTATACTCCCCATTACACATTCTATAGGTACTGTTATTTCCAAAATACCATCCCTAAATCCCTTAAGAGGAGATCTAAATGAGTTATTTTAAAAAGGGGTAATCGCCTTAACTAATCACTTTCTATTTAATTATTTTTTTACAAACTATAAATATGTTATATTATTCTTAAAATAATAACTTTGGTATCCTAAATATACATAAATGTAATTATGATTATGAAACCGCATTTATTCAACCTCTTTCCATCAAATGGTAAGTGAAAATTTCACTCATGCGTACGTACGGCTTACCGTCTCTACATAACGATACATTTCATTTCTCATCACCAAATTTTATATAAGGGAATTATGATAAGTTTAATGTTTATATATGATAATTATGACATAATTATACTTATTTAATTATAATGTCATATCTACCTTCTTACCTTCCAAACTGTTGGAAAACGATAACGTCAATTATGTGTATGTGTAGACCACAACCTCAACGAAGCGATGTAATTCATTTTTCATTTATGTTTTACTTGGATGGTAATAAGTATAGATTTAATGAATATAAATGATATATATAATATAATAATTATTCTTTAATGTTTTTTTATTTACCTTTCTTTCATTCCATCCTTCAAAAATTGGAAACAACGTTCATGTTTACATACTGCTAACCATCACCATGAAAGGTGTAATTAGTTTTTATATATTTATATTTTATGAATGAATATAAAAAAGTATATAATGAATATATATGATATTTATAACATTATTAAAATTATGTGTATTATGGGACCACGATCAAAATATAATTACCAAAACTATTGAACTAGAACATGCATAAAAAATAAAGCATGTATCACCTGAAACATTGATTTCAATAAAGTGTCAACAAACAAGTAATAAAAGGTTATAAGTAAATAATATATGGTAATATATATTATTATGGTTCTATAATATATTAATAATAAATATATATTTATTATACATTATTTTACAATGCGTACGAAGGAAGTTGAACCTAAGGTAATGGATATTTGTATCACTATTGTTTTGTGTGACACATGTTATATTCACTACTTGTAAAATTTATGTGGTGTATATACTAATATTTAATTTATTCTATGATTATTATTATGAAATTATAGGTATTCTTATAACCATCTAATTAAATTTATTTCAGGGGACTTATGATTCAAAAGTTACCAAAGTAGTAAGGGTTTTATGTTAGAATCTCATAGTTTATCGAGATTGTTTATGATTAAGTTTCTGATGATGAAATATTATGATATACCTCTCAAGAAACTTCTTAATTTTCTTTTTCTATGTTTATTTTTTAAAAATACAAATTTTCTTAAAATTTTACCTACATACATTTCTCAAGATACTAAAAATCTTTTTTAAGGAAAATAGACTTTATTTATTTCTTTGATTGAAAAAAAGAATTCTTCCATATCTATGTTTTATAAAAAATGTTATAAAGAAGGTTTTTACTATTATCATATGATTTTTAAAAGTAATTTTTACCCATGTTTAAATTTTTTTCTAAATTGTTCAAATTGAATAATATTGACATTTTCCAAATGATTTAATTTTATAGTTTTTTTTCAAAAATTTAAAAGGAGTGTTTAATTTTAACTTATACGACATTAATTGAATTTCTTGGTGTCATGACCAATAAATAATTTAAATATTAATTTTTAATTTTCCATTTTTACTTTAAAATAAAAAAATTTCCATAATATTTAGGAAAATTTTAGATTTTAAAGAAGTGGTTTCAAAATGGAAAGTTTATTTTCATCGAGTATGTTTTAATTATCTTTTAATGGAATTTATATTCATCAAACACAACAACCCTTGATTTTAATTATTCTTTACTGGGGATATGATACAAGTATACCATTGTTATTTTATTGATGTATGTTTTATTTTTATTATAAGATTTTTATGAAACTCTTTCCTTTTATAAGGGTTATTCTATGGTGAAATGATAAAATGTTTATGAAAGTCATTCTTTCTTCATGGGTTATGCTATGGTGAAATGTTTATGAAACCCTTTTTTTTATTTTGATATGAAAAAAAAATTATGATCATGTGGAAAACTTATTTATGATTTTTATTATTTGATAGGTGGGACCTATATATCCTTCCGATTTATTGGGTAAATATTGATAACTAATAAGATAATAACGACTGGAATGGGGAGTGAAGCCAATTCAGTAAGGGATTTTATCAACTATGATAGTCTTGGGAGTGTACCTTGACAAATATGATGGTTTGGGGAGTAAACTCATTCCACTATGATATTCATGGAAATTAGTCTTGGATACTGAGGAAATGATTCTCTATTCTTATGTGTATGCCACAAACTTATATCATATGCCAATTTTATTCTCTCATGGCTCATGTTATTTTATTCCTTTATGATTATTGTCTTAAAAACTACCAAGTTTTATGTAATGAATCAATATTATGATCAATGATATACAGGGTATGATTTACAAATATTATGTTCATGTTCTCATACCCTTATATGTTTATGTTATACCTAATTGATCTTTTATATCTCCCTTATTTATCCTTACAGAGTATCTGGATCACCCTTTATTATGTTTTCTTTCCCCATGTTATGAATAAAACTATTAATTATGATATGTTTAATAAGGTCTCCAGTTTTGAAGAACATAGTGATAGATAAGGTAGATCATTTATGAACCATTTGTTCATATGTCCAAGATTCCAAAGGCAGTATAGACCTCTACAATTAATACTTGTATCATTATGTTATGTGATGAATATTCATCTAAAAAATGTGATATATATTTATAAAAAGTATGGGTTGTCACATATTAAGTACAATAAGATAGATATATTTAAGTGGTTGGATGATTGTTTTAGGGATTTGTTTCATTTGACCTTTGATTCTAAAGGGTTATTAAATAATGATCTCAAAAGGGTTAATGAATTTACTCCACACCCAAGGTTTTCTACTTTATAAATCATTTTGTGATAACCTAAAAAAATGAATATGACGAGAAAGTGGGAAATAAATTTGTGAAAGATAGAGATCAATAGAATAAATACCAGTGATTATAGAGAATACAAAATGAATTTATAAATAATAACATTAAAAAATTATAATTTTTCAATAAAGGTTCAATGTATATTGAATTTATTCACTTCGAGCCTTGAATTTTTTTTTACTTATTTAGGGGATTTTTTCTTATTTTATACCTAAAATAAAGTTTTATATATATTAAATGTGAATTATTATTCACATGATAACAAGAGTAATTGAATAATTAATTTTATGAATAATAAAAATGAATAAATATTTTTTAGTATTATTTTCTTCCATAATCCCTCCCTAAGACACTTTATAACAAGTATAACTAAGAGATTAGCAAGTGTAATTTTCTACAGAACTCGAAAGATAGTCCCAAATGGAAATGAATAACTACTCATATAAAAAAATAATCTAACACTAAACTTAAAAATTATAATATTGGATGAAATCATGTATAAATATAGTATGTTTTTCTCACAACCACCAAATCACAAATAATAAGATTCAAACAATTTCTTTGACTCAAAACTAATTTAACACTTGAGTTACAAATTTTAACACTTTGATTATAAATTTTATCACATGCATATTTTTAAAATGGATTTATATATTTTAATTTTGTAATTATATTTTTTAATAGTTTCTTAAAAAAATTACATTAAAAATAGAAATATTTAAATAATAATAATAATACCGTGAGGGTAGTGTGAAGGCTCTAAAACACTCACATTTTTTCAATAAAAATGATTTTTAAAATCATTAAATAATATCATTCCGAGAAATATGATGATTATACTATAAAATATTTAATAATATCATAGAATAAAAAACTTTTAACATCAAAAATTGATCATATATATATTTTAAATAAAATCTTGAAGATCAATGTTATAATATGGAACTGGATAATTAAAATTTGTAAATGAAGTGTTAAAATTATTTTTAAAGGATATATTCAATATTTTAACACAATTGTTCCATGAATTAAATAATTATTATGGTATTAATTAGTAGGATACTTTTGGAATTGGAAAACATGAGGGAGAAGGAAAATTAAACAACTGTATGTTTTTTAATTTTATTTAATTATTGGATATAGTGAGTATAATTTAGAATTTCCAATAGGTCTCTTTAATTTTTTATTGTAAAAATATTCTTTGAATTTCTATTGTAGAAAGTTCACCATCAATTAAATCCTTGAATAATGATTTTTTTGTGATGTTATTCAATTAAAACCATGATTTGATTAATGTGCATTGAGATAAAATTAAAATTTTCACGAATTGTAGTTTTTAAATCAATGTTAGTTGTTGAACATTATATTATATCATGGAAGGATATTGGATATTGGGTTATATAAAGAAATTAATTTTATGAAAATATATATCTAAAATAATTTGTATAGTAAGTTTTTATTATGAATTAAGATGTATAAAAATATTGGTTGTTTGTTGATATTTAGTAAATATTATATAACTAATTTATGTGTTTAATTATTATAAAATTATTCAAATATTATTTAATTTTCAAGTTTATATGAATCATTTCAAAACTCCATGAAAATTATAAAACATGGAACTACAAAAAATAGTATTAATGTAAATTTTAACAAATATATCCAATATTTAAACAGTGATTACTACAAATTTAGCAGTTTTTTAATAATCTTTAAATTTCCCGTGAAATTGAAAATTAAAATATGAAATGCATGAATATTCATTATGTAATGAATCATTTCATATTTACATAACATGAAATAATTAAAAAAAACTCTCAAATTATCTATTTAATTTTTATTTAAATATTTTGTTCATTCATAATTAATTATTCAAGAATATCCATAAATTTTAAAAAAGCACTATTAAAATAACCATATATATATATATGAAAAAATTAAAATTTCATTGATTCCTCACATATGATGGAGGAATAACATAGTAAAATTGGTTCCAAAATAAATAGGGAGGAAAAAACATTCAGAACCTTTGATCTTATCTATAAACAAATGGTGATTATTTTTATCCTCCAAGTGAAATTTACAAAATAAATATTCAATTTTTAATTTCTATTTTTCTAAAATAAGTTTCCTTCAAAAATTATATAATTTTCCCCCAAACACAAAATCTTTATTCTACGATAATCTAATTATCATGTATTTTTTTTTGAAAATAATTTTTTTGTTAAATCCTAGACAAATGATTATTATAATGATTCCTTTCAAATATTTTATAATAATCCCATGATTTATTCTCATATTCAATTACTCTAAATATAGTAGGACCCACAACTTCCCTTTCAAGTCTATTAGTATAAATAATTTCATTTGAGAAAGAGTATCATCTAATGTGATTTTAGATTCCTTAATTTCCAATACATTTTTTCAAAGTTCCTTATTAGTGTATCTAGAAACCTTGAAACATCTCTTACCCAAATAATTTTATTTGTGACTTTATGTCTTTGATTTATATAACTTAGTTACATCAAATTAAACTATTGGATTCATCTACATTTGATTATTAAAATGATAAAATTTATCCACCTGGACTTAAGTTGGTGATAATGGGAGAACATAAACATCAAATGACGTATCTAATTTTTTCATAAAATCAGAAATCGTAGGGTCATTTTTATATTTGTTTTCATAAAATTTAGTTTCAATACTAATAGATAATTCTTTCACTACAACAGATTTTTCCTCACTAGAAGCTACTTAAACTATATATTTATCACCAGTAAATGTGTCACTTAGAAAACTAAAAAATTAAAAACTAACCTACTTATCTATTTTAAGTGAGCCATTGTCTACACTAAATAAACAATCTTTACCAGAAACCTTTCCTATATTATTTCCCCATGGTCTTTAATTCCAACTAAATTGGAGGTTAGTTTAGAAATTTTTTCAATTTTAATCTCCCTATTTTCCTCTAAAAATGAATTTTCAATAAGATTCTAACCTACCAATTATTTTCGTTATAATGTGTCTTACTACGCATGTTGAACAATATAAACCTCACATGAAAACACTATAGTACCACTCTTATTCACAGCACCAGAGTTATTCCATGGTGGAATAATAATTTATTCATCCCTTTCTTGATTTATCTTATGAAGTTTTGTTCCCAAAGTATGCAATCTCTAGGTTCATTCCTTCTCCAACTCGTATGCCTATCCCTTCTTTGATTTCAAATCTAAAGTATCCTAATTATTTTATATCTTATAATTATTCACCTAGGTAGATTCAGTTACATCCTTCACCATATAATTTATGAGACAGATCATATTTTAAGAAGGCCTAGAAACCTTTTCCCTTTAATCCTTTCACTAAATAGCCCAAAACATCCCTCCAATATCATACATAGTTATGAAATGATCCAGATCCGAGTGATCAGTGGGTCACAAAACAAAATAATCCCTAATATAATCCTCAATCCCTACATCCCTTTTGATCCAATTAATCTTTTTCATTATATTTGTAAGACTAAAAGTCAAAGTAAGATACCTACATCAATTTGAAATAGTACAAAATGATGGAAGTGTTAGGATTAACCTCTAAAAGAAGCTCTCAAGTGGGAGATTATTGTGTTTTTTATGATAAATATTTTTTGGTTAACTTGTTGAATCTTTTATAAATTTTATTCCTGTAATATCACTTGTAGAATCAAGATGGAGTATTTCAACTTCACCAAGTAATTTTTATATATAGTCCATCGGTAGTGGAATCAACATCTATTTTATAGAGGATGTGACACAAGAGGATGTATTGGATGTAGAATAGAAGTTTTAAAGGAATTGGTTATGTCATAATTCAATTTATTCTGATGATGGAGGATATGTGAGATTAAATTGGCCTTAGGTGGAATTAGACTTGTTTTTCTAAAGGTTGTACCAAATTAATCTGAAGGGATGAATAAGATTAAATAAGTAGAGGATGAACCAGACACTAGCATAAAAATGCAGAAGCTGGAATACATGTTCCAAAATTAGGAACATGAATATTGAAAAGGTGGTATAGAATTAACATATTTACTTTTTTTAAAAAGGGTTAGTTTAGGTAGTGGTGAAAAGATTGTTTCCTTGAATAATCAGTGGGATGAATGGGAAGTTCAAAAGGTTATGTAATTGATGAAACCTATTAGCGGCTGAAAGGAAAATATTTAATGAGATGGTGTTAGATCATTAGTTTGGTTGTGAAAACCTAGGGAGAACTAAGTTATGATCTTTTATATGGTAGATCGGTGTCCATTCCCATGGGGTAACTTCCATATAGATCACTTGTGGGGGTTTTATGGTTATAGAGAGTGTTTCAAATAGGTTCTTCCCTTTTTTTAGTAGGTTATGGACTTTAGTCCCTTATAAATAGTGATGGGTAGGGTTTTCAGAATAATTATTCCATTGTAACTCAATTAATCTCTTTAATAAAAGGTTTATTATATTCTCCTAAAGAGTGATACATTTTATGAACCATGTTATTCTTATGTGTTGTCATTATTATGTTTATGTCATGTGTTGTTTCTTCCTTGTTCATTGTTTATGGAAGATATTTTCAATGTCTATGAAGTAACCAAAATTAAAGTGAATAGAGAATCAACATGGTTTTTAGGTTTTCTAGTCTTCTTAGTTTTAGATAATGAATATACATGGGTTTTTTTCACTTCAGACCCTTTCACATGTCATGTTCTATAAGTTGAAGTCTAAAAGAAACTTTTGATCATAGAATTTTTGGTGGTTTTGATTTTTTTATTCAAGTTCCCAAGATGAAATATATTAAACCTAGTATTTAAATGGACCTAGTAGTCCAAATTACCTAATAAGTGGTATCATATACACTAGTGGTCTTTTGATGGATAATATCCACAAAAATTTGTATTAGATCGATGGTGGCCTTTTGGTGCATGATACCATGACAAGTGGTATATGAGATTAGTTGTAGAGTGTTTGGTGGGAGGTTTATTAAGTTTTTTATTAACCATTATTTTTTTGTATTTATCTCAAATGAAAGATCATTGGGTACTTCTAGTCGATCAGTTTGCTGAGTCTATAATAATTTCATTAGTAAGATAGTGTTGGTACCATTGATTCTGGTATTTCTAAAATATTTGTATGGTCTTGTGTTAGGAAGCATGTTCTATTAATAATGCGGCACCTAAAACTTAGTTGGAATAATTATAAAGACTTATAGGATATTCTCCTAATCACTTTTTCATTTTAGATTTATTGGGAGCTCGTTATTTTAGGAGGATTTGTTTTAAGAGGGTTAGGTACAGATTTACAGTTCAATGGTGGAAACATATGATTTTATAGAATGTTTGTTTTTTTACTCGTAATTATTTTGGATATTCCATTAATTTAAATTCCACCAAATGAAAAGTGTTTGAAAAATTGGAAACCACAACATGTAAGAACATAAGAAATTTATTTAGAAGGTGTATCCAAGATTGAAAATTCATGATGTATAAGGGAGATGTAAATCACTATGATTTTATTAAGTATTTGAAAAAATGTTTTAATTATATTAAATTAGTTCTTGGTATGTATATTTTATTTTTAAGTATTAAGTTGTCTGGAAATTTGTATGACTAAAACATATATTTTAGATGGTAATTTCTAGAGGTTCTATAAATATCATAGCTGATAGGGACTAGATGTTTTGGATACCAAGTTCTTTCCATCCTTCTTGATTTATGTTCATTAGATATGGGGTGCATCACTCAACATTTGAGAATTATAGAAGGTGTTTTATTTTTGATATCTTTTATTGGGAAGATCTTATGATCATTGGAAAAGTTAGTGGTTCTAACTGGTTCAAGAATAACAGCGTGTAGGTCTACAAGGAGTGTGGTATGGTCCCAGTCATTCTAAATTATTTTTTTATGTTCATCTAGAGAAATGGATAAATATTTATGGATGACATGGGATTCATGTAGGGTAACAATGGTTGTGGAAAAGTGTAAAAGATGATGGTTTTCATCTAGATTTATTTTTCAAAATGAATATGCATATTAGAGAAACAGGCTTCCAAAAATAAGAGGTTATGGAATAGTTTTTCATTATAAATACTTTTTATTATAGAAGAAGTGGCATTTGTAAATTAGAATATTCAACACTATTAACTGTTATTATAGGGATATTTTACTTTCTACCTTCTTCGATGATATGGAATGAGAGTGTGGGTGTTTCTTTTTCAAAAAAAGTTTGATCTATTTCAGAAAATTCATGAAATAATAACCATTGTGAGGTATATATTAGAATACAATAAATATCATTGAAATTTGAATATGTGTGGTGAATAGTTCATATGAATTGGTTGTTTTAGAATAATGGCTAGTATATTTTCTATTAGTTTTAGTAGATTCTACCTGGAATACTAGAAATTGTTTTCATGGAGTGGATATTCAAGACTTTGAATGATAAAGATCTAAGTATGTGGAGGATACATTGGATTTGAGTCTAAATAAACATATAGATTAACTAATGGATCAAGGATTCCCCATTTCATTTAGTGTTAGATTTTATAGAGGAACTATGAGTCTAGAAGGGGTGGTTTCTTTGACTCTCATCGAGAAGTTTTTGGGTTTTTCATATCCCACCATGTTGATGTCAAAAGAGGTAAAACCCCAAGTCTTGGTTGTATTTATTTTTGGAAGTTAGGTATATGAAAATTTTCTTTCTTTTTTTCTAAATAATCTTCTTGGAAAAGGTCATTAGAGTTTCAAAATGACTAATATGATGGAGGGGGTACTTGAATGGATCAAAACCAGGCTGAGATATAGTGGAAGTAAATGATCACACTTTTCTTGGTTGTACTAAGAAAATGAGCTTTGGTCTTTTGTCATTTTAGTGGAATTATGATAGTTTTATTATACCATACTTCATGGAACTAGTTTTAGATGGAGGGTGATTCTGATGGTATCATTTGACGTAGATGTACTAGAAGATCTTGGATTATACAAAATCACTAGTAAAGTTTTTGGAAGGAATTATTTTAGAAGGAGAATATCTATGGGAATAATAATTTATAAATTCTTACTAATAGGTATTTAATAAATTCAAATTGTTCAAAATATAATTTTATTTAGAGAATGTATATAAATCCATTTAGAAGGATTTTTGGTTTTATGTAATGAGTGGTCAGAGTCTATAAATTTTGGGGTGGCTTTATCTCAATAGGGCTAAGAAGAGAGCAAGAATGGGGTAAGACCATGCAGATACTGAGAATGATAGAACATAAGATGTTCAAAAAAATTACAATGGAATTTTCTGAAAACCTTGAGAATAGTCTTCAAGTGGGAGATTATTATGCCTAACCTACGAAAAAAATCTCAAGTGGGAAATTATTGGGTTTTGGTGTGAGAACTCGTTTTTTTAAGTTATTGGATCTTCCAAAACTTCTATTTCTAGAATGAAACTTGAAAACCCATGATGGTAAAGTTCACTTTCACCGAGGAAAGTCTAGATATAGGGTAATAGTAGTGGAATAAATATAATTATTTTAGAGAATTTGTCATAGGAGGATGTTGGAAGTTCTAGAAGAAGTATGATATTGTTAGTCAACTAATTTTGATAATGGGGGATACATGAGATTAAAATGATCTCATGTAAAAGTAGAATTGATGTTTTAAAGGGTATTTAATACTAATTTTAAGGTATATGAGACATTAATATGGAAGCATAAGATGATATATATTATATCATGGTGTGTAGAAGCTATATGACATGTTTTGAAATTGAGAACATGAATGTGAAAAAAGAGGCAGAGAATTCGGAGCTTGACTATTCACCAGATTTTTTAGTTGATGTGGTGATGCTATAATGGTTTCCTTTAATAAATGGTGGGATAACTATAAAGTTTCAAAGGCAGTGAAACTAGTGGAGCCTATTTGAAGTTGTGAAGCATTGCTATAAAGAGATTTTGTTGGCTCATTAATTCCATGGTGAAAACCTATGGTTGAGGGAGATATTATTTAGAAGTGGGTAAAGTGGAATCTATTTCTATGGGGGGGGGACTTCCCCATTAATCAATTTTAGTGGGTGTTGGTCATAGAGAGAATCTCAAAGATTCTTTTCCATTATTTGAGTAGGGTCCTAACTTTGGTTCCCTATAACACAGGTTATAAAATGGTTTCTAGAAGGAGGGTTCCCTTGTAATGTAGTTTCTTCCCTTAATGAGAGGTGTAGTCTATTCTCCTAGAGAGTCAGGTTTTGTATGAAAACATGTTATTCATGTTTTTTTTGATTTTTTCATTTATATAAAATGGTATTTCTTGCATGTTTGTTATTTATGAAAGATATTATGGAACACCATATAGTTACCATAATCGTAGTGAAGATCATATAAACATGGTGTGTATGGTTCATGGTCTTCCTAGTTTTGGAGATTTAATTCACAAGGGTATGGCATGGAACATCATACACTTTTGGGTACATTGTTCCTTAGGTTAAGTTCGAAAATAAACTTTTGATCATGGTAGGTTTTGGTTCAAATTTTTTGCTTCCAAATTCCCTCGATAGAGTATAGGATGCATGGAATTTATATGGATGTAGCAGAAAATTCCCTAGTAAGTAGTATCAGATCCAATAGTGGTCTTCTTATAGATGATATCTGCAAAAAATGGTATCAAAACATTGGCGGTCTTTTAGTTCAATAAATACTGATATTTAAAGAGTTAATTCTTATTTGAGAACAAATAATGCTGGAAATCACCAAAATAGATTTAGATCAAAAAAAGGTGTAAATGTAGAACAATGAATCCCACCCAAATTGATATAATAGTTTATTCTCAACCCTCAAGATAAAAAAATAAACCATTAACTGATATTTATATCAAATCCAATGATTCTACATACCTTTCATCGCCAACATATTTAATTTACCTCTTGTTACTCAAAATTAATAATGACTTTACTATCATTAAGAAGGAAAATAATCAATTTGGAGAATCCAATTACCTCCATCATGTTTCAAATTGAATCTAATGAAATCCTTTTATTATAAAAAACCCAACCAAAGTAAGGAAAAAATAATCTACCATAACCATAACTTCATCCTCTGTATATAATATTTCCATAAAACTATTGTATTATAGTGATGTAAAAAAATGTTTGATTTGATTAAGAATGAATGTAATCATATTCATGCAATAATTTATTCATTGGGGATTTCCTAGGATCGTGATAAATCAGCAGAGACTTTGATGTTGATTCCATGTTTATATATATACTAATGTGGTCTAAAGGCCTTGTGTGACAGATTTAAATTTTAGTATTAACCTAAAGGCCATATATCTGATGGGTGTCTTGAGGCACTTATATAGTAAGGGTGGTATAAATTACATATATGTAAATTTCTACCACTAAGTTTTTAACCTCTGGCCTCAACGTAAAAATTCATTGTCCTAATAAATTCAGCTATGGAGAATAGTCTATGTTTGTGTGTAATCAAATTCCAATAATGAAATTTAAATAAAACCCATATCTAAAATATAAGTTTATAACAATAATTTATTAATTACATGAATGAAATAATCCATTTAATTGAAAAATTGATACTTTTAAACGATACTAATTATTATATTTTCAAACTTGTTTTTATATATTTTCATGAATTTTATGACATTTTAAGGAGAATAATATCACTAAAGATAATTTATTTATATATTTAATGATATTTTTTATAAAATTTAATATTTTTTGTTAATTTGGATTTCTCATGAAATTTGGGAATCATTTTATGAACTTATAAAATTAAATAATATTTTTTAGTATTATTTAAATATTTAAAATATTTTTTAACATTATTTTATTTTCTATAATTTTAATTATGTAATTATGATGGGTCAAATCTTTTAAGACTTTTACTTTATGTTTTTTGGCCATTGGAGGAATTGGGAGGAAGTTTAGTGGGAGGCAATAGAGATTTGGTTGATTTTTTATCTAACAGCATAGAGCACACCATGACCACATGTGTTGCAACATGGATTGTTGGATATAGAAAAGGATTTATATATATTTTGTGTGTGGAACTATGATCATTGGGGTTGAAATATTATTTTTGTGTTGTTTAATGGAGTTATCTAGGTTAATTTTAGGCAAGGTTCATTATTCCTTGAATATGGGTGTTTCACTATGGGAGTCACGACTATGGGGTTCTTTGGTTCAGCTATTTTTGAAATCCTTGTTCTATAGTGATAGAATTTTCACTATAGTGGTTGTTTGGGGTGTTCAAGTTTAAGGAGGAAGTTGAGAATTTAAATGTGATCCTTGGAGTTTTGAGTGTTTTCCCATGAAGGAACTCATTGCATCATTATCTATTTTTATTTTATTGAATTGAAATGGTTTTAAACCCTGAGATATGGGGGGATAGGGCTCTAATTTTAGGAATTGGAACCCATTGTAGTGTGACTACCCCCAAATTTTCTTGATCCTTTGTTTTTTTAGTCTTATTATAAATTTTTGGTGTCCATTAAAATTCCTTATAAATACCTAAACCTTATCCAAACCCTACATACCCATAGTTTTATCTTTTTTTATCTTTGATCATCCATTGGTGGGTTTTATATCTTGACTTTAAGAGACCAAGCTCCTTCAATTTAAGGTACTTTTTTCTCCCCTTCTTCTTCCCCATTCTCTCTTTATTCTTTATTCTTTTCAAGGATATGGAAGCGGTGTTGATTTTTTTGGTCATTATTTGGCATTGTTTTGATGAGTAATGGTCATGAAAAGGTCTTGTAGTTGATTTCTATAATTTTTTTGGTTCTTTATTGAGTTTTTCTTCTCATTATTGTGAAGCGGGTGTCAAAGTATCCTTTACGTAGGGGATTCAAGATTTATCCTTTTTAAAATTATGTGTAATTGTGAAATTGGAATTTATTTTATTTCATTGGATGGATTATGTTTATTGACCTATGAAAATATAACTAACCATACTAAATAAGTTTAAGGGGGGAAGGGGTTGTTTCACATATTATTTATATGATTCGATGTTATTATTTTGTAATGTTACTTACTGTTGATATGTGCTACTATGATAGCCTTGTTTTATGGTACTATTATTCTTAATCAACTTTCATAAAAATTCAATAACTTAAAAGATATATTTATTTTGGAGCCTTGTAAATATGGAAAATAATATTGTTTAATATTCATGAGTTATTGAATTGATATAAAATTAATATGGAAAGTGGGAACATGTTATTGTTTTTTATGGTTTTCAATATAGCTTGATATTATATTTTTGTGGTTGTACTTGATGAAGTTTGTATTAGGTAGTTAAAATTTTGTCACAATTGGGATCATTTATCTCATTTGATATGGAAATGGATATGGTAAATGTTATGGTTATGGTAATGGGATTTTGGAGGCTCTTGGATTATCATGTAGTGGTAGTCGATGTGGTTATATGAGAGGTTGATGTGGTTTGTGTCATAATTTACTAAAAATATGTATTGATGCTGAAATTACAATGAATAATAAATAACTAATTAAAATTGAAAGTGGTTTTCAAATTAATGATTGATCTGGTAAAATTTAAATGGGAGAAATGTGAAAATTAAGAATATTAAAGAGTTTTGTTTAATTAAATATGATAAATGGAAGTTAAAATATATAAGTGGTAGTGATTAAATGAAATTTTTAGTGGATTGAGGTGACCCAAGAATTATACACATAAAAATATATCATTTTATAATATTATTCAATTTATATCATTATAATACCTGCCTTGGATGCTTAGTAAACATAAACATCTTAGGTATCAAACAATGATAATAAGGGAGTATAAGATAAGCATCAATGTATAATAATATGATCATGACTTATGAAATTCATACCTGATTAGTAAAATATAATTAATCATGAATCATGAAATAAGTCTTTCTCATAAAAAAGTCATGAGTTATAAGATTTTTGAATCATGAATAATCAATAATGATCCATGAGAATATATCATAATAATAAGACATCAGTTTTGGACATATCATAAGTATAGAAAATCATTTCCTTAGTCAAAGATCATTACCAAGACTATCATAGTAGAAAAAATCCCATTGTGATTTGGGATGATTCCTATTTCTCATCATTTCCTTAGTCAATGCTCACTAATAAGACTATCATAGAGGGCAGAGTCCCTTACTGAACTAGGTTCACTCTCTATTTTAATTCACATTATCTCATGAGATATCATTCTTTACCCAATGTATTAGGGGTTATATAATTATGGTCCCACCTATCACATTATGAAAACCATACAAAATTGTGCCATAATATCATAAAAACATTCACCATTTCATCATATTGTAATTAACTTATTAGAAATAAATTTGTTTCATAAATATTTCATTATAACTTAATTAACCTGTTGGAAATAAATAGATTTCATAGAACCATCCATAAAACATCATCATCATAATATATCCAAATAATGTGATTATATGGTATCAAAAATATATATCCTCTTTAGAGAATAAGAAATATATAATTATGTTGACTTAAACAAAAAAATTCTTTTAAAATTGCATTTAGAAATTTCTTTGAAAACAAGAGAAAATGTCATTTTCCTTTGGTATCTTTAAAAAATAAAAATCTACATAATACTAATAAAAATATTTTATTTTAAAATAACTATGTAAACCTTTAAATGAATCATAAATGATAATAACAGTCATGATGGTGGGAAAATCCATTTATTCATTAAATGTTAAAATAAATATTCCTTTTATACTTCTTCTAAAAAGTCATAAATAAAATGTTCTAAAAACATTATAAAATTTTATTTTTTAACCACTGAAAAAATCATATATAGATAGAGATGAATTTACAAGTCATTAGATTATATAAAATAACATTCTTTGAAAACATTTTAAGGGACATGTACATGAAATAAAAATATTCCCAACCAAAAGGATAAATAATGTCACATTTTCAAAAAAACATTTTCTAAATATTTTTGAGTACCAAACAGAGCAAGAATGGAAATTCTACTTAAAAATGATAAATAAAAAATAAGAATAAAATATAAGGGGTTTAAAAGATATGAATCATATAATTTTCCTCATTGTAAATTTAACATTGATAATCCCAAAAAGAAATAAGATTGTAATATAAACCCTTACCATTTTGGTAACTTTTTAATCATAAGGCCCCCTTGAAATAAATAACTTAAAATGAAACATTATATGTCATGAATATAAAGAGAGTCATGATATATCATATCAAATTGGTAGTATATGTACCATATAAACATAAATAGGTATATAACATGAAACATGTATCAACGAGACAATATTGAGATGAAGAACTCTTACCTTAAGTTCTAACATTATTTATACAAGATTGTATCCCTTGTATAATAAAGTTATATTGATTATAAATATATACCATAACCATATTCATACTTATATTATTATATATCATTATATTATAATTTATAATTACCCATCCATAAATAAGTCTTCATTAAAATAATTATTTGGATTAAATTAGTCCATTTTCCATGCATGTTTTGGTTCAATGGTTTGGGTCCTTACACATTGTTCATGGTTTAATAATCTCATGGGTATCATTTATCTCATAAATTTCATTATTTCATATTATATTCACTTTTATAACCAACCATATCGGGTGGTGATGATAAATTAATTACATCACTTCATAGACATGGTAATCCATACATGCACACAAGTAGTGTCTCCATTTTATAGTGGTTGGAATAAAAGAAAGGTAAATAATAATTCACCTTTATAAAATAATAATTTTATCATATATATCATATATATTCAATAAATATATCCTTATTACCATCCATGTTAACAATAAATGAATAATGAATCACATCGCTTCATGGAGGTGGTAGTCCACATGTATGCACGAGAGTCATTATCATTTTCTAACGAATGATAGGGTAAGAAGGTAGATAATATTTTATATTTAAATAATCATAAATACATTAGAAAAATCATATATATCAAATAAATCAATTTTAATAACCATCCATGATAGATGGTGATGAAAAATTAAACACATCACTTCATGGAGGTGGTAGTTTACACATACGCATGAGAGACATTATCTTCCAATGGATGGGAGGGTAAGAAGATGAATGATATTTTATAATTAAATAATCATAAATATTTTATCAAATATATATATTTCTATTAAATCCATCTATATAACCATCCATGAGATATGGTGATGAAAAACAAAATACATCGCTTCGAGGGGTGGTAGACCACAAATAAACCTGAGCGATGTTTTCAATTCCCATAGGATAAAAAAGAAGATGGAAACAAAGAATAGAATAAACATAATTAAATATAAGTATATTTTAGAAACTTATGTTATTATACAATCATGTTTATTATATATTTTAATGAGGTAGAAGAAGAAATAAACATGGAAGATCTCGGTTAAGAGTTAAATATCTTCTTTAGAAAACCTCCTTTGGATTACACCTTAGGCCTTATAGGTTGGTATTTTGGTGATTAAAGGAACACTAGGTCGTGAGGAGGAAGGTTGGAAGGGTATTTTGGTAGATTTTTATAGAGATAAATGGATCAAGTGTTGTTGATAAGTGAGAATAGGAGGTACCCTTTTATAAGTGAGGGGAGTAGATTACTTATAATTATGCTTAACTTTAAAATATTATAAGTGTCGTACCCATGGTCAAGTGGTTATAAAACAATTAAAATTAAAATATAAGTTTATAAGTTTCTAAATAAATTCATAAAATAATAAATAATATGCAATTTTGTGATCTTATCACAAATTTGTAACATTAATTAACTCATTTCACCCTTTTACCATGGTGACAATATTTTCACCAATGTTACTGCTCATAATGAACAAAAATGAAGTTAAACTCATTAATAAATTTGAACCTCCTAGTTAAAAATATAAAATCAATTTTTTATGATTCAATTTTTATAATTATATGAAATTAATTTTAAAATAAATTCAAAAAATGTGATGAAAAGTTGTTTTTAGAAAAAATAATTTTAAAATATAAAAATAAACATATACCAAAAAAATAAAATACTGATTCATATGTAATTAATTAGATTATGTTTAATAAAATGGATATTATACTAATTTAAAACAAAATCAAAAATATAATGTAACTTTAAATTTATTTTATTTTAAGAAAACAAATGGTAGTTTTGAAAAAATTGGTATTTTTCACTATTTACTTAAAAATCAGTCTTTTTAGAAAAATTTCCAAACCTCGCTCTAAGAAAATTTTGACATGATAATTTCAAAAATTATTTCCATTTTTTTACATACAATTTCTAAATGTTTAATAAATCAATTATAATATCCATGCACAAAATGTAATAAAACCATTTTTATATAAAATGCATTTTTGAAGCCTAAAATTACTCTATTCTCATTCAGTTATTAATAAAAAAATAAAATGAATGATAATTCATTTGACCGGATATAATATAATCATTTCATAAGACTCATTTAACAATAGTTATTAATTTAATCTATTAATATAAAAATACATTGTGGATATAAAAAATGTTTTATGAAAAATATATCTTTTTTGACCAATTAATAATCAATGTATAGTAGATTATTTATTTTATTAAGGAAAACATTCTACATATATTTCAATAGTGTAACATGGTTCATCTAAGATGGTTATTGCATGTAACATCACATAAATTTTAAATGAATATGTTTTTCAAGAATAATGGGTTTTTATTTATTAAAAATGTTTCAACCATATCAAAGGTCATCCTAGATAACATGGAAATAAATTGTCACATTTAGAAAGGTCATGGGGCTTGAACCCACGATTGGAGGGTGACAAGAGTGTAATGCCTACCATTATCCTATGTGTTTTCCTTGTTCCATATTCCATATTATATATATATATATTATTTAATAAAGGATATCATATAATAAAACTATATACTCATTATACTTTTAAAATTTTTATTTTTAATTCATGACTTAAAATATGTTCTATTTAAAGGCTAGATATATTCACTTAACATGATCAGTATTTTGATCTATTTAAATAATTATGAAATTATTTAATAAATTATAATAAAACATTTATGAAAATTTTATGGATTTAGGTTTCATAAATAATTTTATAAAGCTAAAGAATAAAAGTATGGTTTTCATTTGGAAAACAAAATAGTTGTTATTTTAACTAGATTTTTTTTCCATGAAATACATGGTTTTATTAAAAAAGTTAATTTATAAATTTTAGAATTTAAATTTTATAAAAATGAATTTATTTTTTTATTCCTAATATCAAATTTATCATAGGTTTAACTTTTAATATTTTTCAAAAATAGTTGATTTTTGGATGAATAGTGAAAATACTAATTTTTTAAATATTGTCACTTTGATAATGTTATTATGGTGTAAGATTGAATTAATAAATTTTATAAAATTTTCCTTGAAAAAATATATTTCTTAGGTGATAAATAGTGAATTTAAAAAAAAAATTGGATTTTGGAACCAAATCTTGATTTTTTTGAACATGAGTTATATTTTATTCAAATTAGAAACTATTTTTGGGTCTTTGCATTTAATTGTATGGTTAGATGGTTACATATGGTTTCTAATTGATCCAAAAGTCTAAAAACCTTTATTTTATTATTTATTAGTCAAAAAAATCATGGGAATAAACCCTTTACTTCTTTTCAATGTGAAATGATTTTTACACTTAAAGCGTGTATTTTTTTAAAATTGTTCTTCATGCATTCTATGTTCTAATATTAAAAGTAATTTCTAAAAAATATAGAATTTTAATCTAATAATATGGATTCCATATATATATTCAACATGTAAATTTTTATTATAAGTACCCTTTTATTTTTGGTCACATATAGGTCATCGTGGAAAAAAGTAAAGTTATCATGGTTAAGGTTAAATTGGGTTTAAAGGGGTTTAACTAGGAGATAAGGCTTAAAATGTCTCCAAAACATGTCTAAATGTGATTTTTTGGGAGTTTTTAAACCCTATATAATATTATATATGAATTTTAGGTGGATTTTTTCTAATTTACTATAAATAATACCTTTTGATATTTTAAAACATTGAACAATTTCAAGTGTTCTACTCTCCTCACTTATAAAAGGGAACCTCATCTCCTCTCTTCCTCAAACATTTTTATCACTCTATATCATCGAATACCTACCAATATATCTCCCAAAAATATCATTCCTTTTCTTATAGGTCATGGTCTCACCAGAAGATCAAACTTATAGGTCTTAATTTGTAAGACAAAGGCGGTTTCCCAAATAAGTGGTGTAAGTCTTAACAGAGTGTTTCATGATTATTTCTTCTTCTATCTTCTTCAAATATTATTTAACCATGAAAAAATAATGAAATCATTATCTTAAATATAATTAAATTTTAGTATTATTATTTTACAACCATTTTTCATCTATTTTTCCATCCTATGGGAAATAGAAACATAAGAAAGGGTGAGCTCAAATGCTCATTAAGGGTAAACCTCGGAGATATCAATCAAAGATCTTGAGTGAGATTAAATAAGAATCAGTATATGATATAATGATCAAAAATTACAAAATTTATACCCAATAATTCAATGATCATTAATCATGAGTCATGGAATAAGGATTTGTGATAACAAAATATATAAATCATAAGAGTTTGTAATCATCAATAAGCAGTCATGATCTGTGAGAAAATATCTTAAGCATAAGATAAAAAATTTTGTCATAAAATAATAAAATAAAATCATTAAATTTGTAAAAGATAAATATAGTAAATATTCCCATATTTTATTGGGGTCACTCCACATTCTAATCATTTCCTTAGTCAAGGCTCACTGCCATAGTGGACAAAATCTCTTAGTGAACTGGGTTCACCCACGATTTTAGCTCATATTATCTCATGATATATCATTATTTTACAAATAAATTATAGGAATAAATAATTTATGGCCCAAAAAATACATAATTAAAACCATACATAAGTGTTCCATAAAATCATAAAAACATTCATCATTTCATCATAGCATAATTAACCCATCAGAAAGAAATGGGTTTAATAAAGATTTAATCATAAATTAATTTACTCGTGGGAAAGTAATGGGTTTCATAGATTCATCCATAAAACATTATTATCATAATAAATCTATATAAATTTAGTTTATAGTATCATTATAATAATATAAGAATGTTGACATAGATGAAAAATATCTTTAAAAGACAATTTGAACATTTCTTTGAAAATAGGGTAAATTATTCTTTTTCATCGATATCTTTAAAAACTAAAAATTTCTAAAATATTGAGAAAGAAATTTTCATTTAAAATAATCATGAAATATTATAATTTAATATTTAAATAAAATAATATTCATAATGGGAAGGAAATATATCCATTCAATAAATATTAAAATAAATATTCCTTTTGCACTTTTTATAACATTTCATAAATAACATTTTCGAAAACCATTGTAAAAAAATTCCTTTTTCATCCTTTTAAAATAAATTCCAATATAGTTGATGATTAATTAGAATAATAAATTAATCATATAAAATAATATTCTTTAAAAACATTTTAAATAACATGGATTTGGTATAAAAATATTACTGGCAAAAGGGATAAATAATTTCATATTTTCTTAAAAAAAAATTCTTGATCTTATTGTGTACCAAAGTAAAAAATGAAAATAATGATTAAAAAAATAAAAATATAATAATTAGAATAAAATATATGGTTTTTAAAATATAGTTTTCATATAATTTCTCTCACAGTAAATTTAATATATACATTTCCAAAAATAAATGAGATTGTAACATAAACCCTTACCGCTTCAGTAACTTTTGAATCATATCCCCTTGAAAGAAATAAATTAAATTGAAACTTTATATACCATGAATAAAAATATATCCATGATATAACATATAAAATGGGTATCTTTTACTCAATATAAACACAAGTAGGTGTATAAACAGAAACATTCCTCAACAAAATAATATTATGGCGAAGAACTATTACCTCAAGTCTTGTCATTCTTCATACACGCACTTAGACACATATATAATAAATTTATATTTATTATTCATCAAAACTTTAACCATATTCATACTTATATTACTATATATAATTCTATTATAATTTCCAATTACCCACCCACTACCAATGTTTCATTAAAATCATTATTTGGGTGAAAACTCGTATGTTTTTCATGCATGATTTGGTTTGAAGTTTTTGGTACTTGCAACTTATTCATGGTTTAATAACATAAATAATCTCAATAATTTCATTAATATCATATTTATTTATTATACATAGTTTAATAACCACCCATATAGGTTTTTTATGAAAAATAAATTACATCACTTTGTGGAGAAGGTAGTTGTTTGTACGCACAAGTAATGTTCCATTTTTTAATGGTTGGGATAAAATAAAGACAAATAATAATTAAAATTTAAATAATAATAATTATATCAAAAATATTATATATATTAATTAAATTTATCCTTATTTATATCCATGTTAAGAGTAAATGAAAAAGGAATCGCATCACTTCATGGAGATGGTATCTCATATTTACGCTCAAGAGACATTGTCATTTTTCAACAGATGAGAGGGAAAGAAGTTAGATAATATTTTATACTTAAAGAATCATAATATGTTATAAAAATATTATCTATATATATAAATATTAAATGCATCTATATAACCATCCATGAGATATAGTGATAAAAAATGAAACACATTGCTTTTTGGAGGAGGTATTCCACACGTGTGCACAAGAGGCGTTGTCATTTTACAATAGATGAGGGTAAGAATGTGGATAAAATTTTATCTATAAATATTAATTATTATTTTTTAATAATATTATATTTCCATTAAATTCATACATATAACCATACATGAGTGGTAGTGAGGAAAAATGAAACACATCGCTTCGTGGAGGAGGTAGTTGACACTTACGCACAAGCGATGTTTTCATTTCCTATAGGATGGAAAAGGAGATGAAAAGGGGGTGAACCATAAACATTATAAAATTTTCCTATATTATATATATTTATTTTATTATACTAGCATGTTCGTGATAGTGTTTAAGGATGTAGAAGAATAAATAAACATGAAATATCTCGGTTAAGAGTAATACCTCTTCTTTGGAAAACCTCTTTTGGATTACAACTTAATCCTTCTAGGATAGTATTTTGGTGATACCAGGACATCTAATCCATGTTGAAGATTTTTTTGAGTTTATTTGGTTGAAATTGGTGGAGATAAAGGGATCGAGTGGTGTGTAAAAGTGAGAAGAGTATACTCCCTTTTATAAATGAGGGGAGTGGAACACTTGAAATTATTCTTAACTTTTAAATATTATAAGTATCTTACTCATATTAAAGTGGCACTAAAATAATTAAAATTATAATATTAGGCGATAATTTATTAAATAAACTCATCCAATAATAAATAATATGATATTTTTTGACCTTATCACAAATTTTTAACCATAATTAACCAATTTTACTCTTTTACTATAGTGAAAACATTTTTACCAAAGTTACTTTTCACAATGAGAAAAATTAAAAATTGGAATCATTACTGTATTTTAAAGTCATGAATCCAAATATTAAGTCCATTTTTCTTGATTCAATTATCATAAGTCTCTAAAATTCATTTTGAAATAAGTGTACAAAACATAATGAAAAATGTTTTTAGAAAAAAACATTTTTAAGCATAAAAATGCACTTATAGAAAAATAAAATAATATATTGATTACTTGAGAATTATTTAGATTATTTTTAATAAAATTAATCTTATTTTACATTAAAATTAAATCTAAAATATAATTTTACTTTAAAATTACTTTATTTATAGAAATGAAATGATATTTTTTTCAAAAAAAATGGAATATTTCATTATTCACTTAAAAATTAATATGTATAGAAAATAAAAAAATTTAAATATAAGATAATTTTGACATTATAATTTAAAAAATTATTTGAATTTATTAAAATAACATTTTTAAAAGTTTCAAAATTTAATTATAATATCCACACACAAAATGTAATAAAAACATTTTTTTAAAAAATTTATTTTTGAAGCAAAAAAATAATTTATACTAATTCCTTGATTAATAACTTAAAATTAATGTTAAATAATTTTAATAGATATAATATAATAATTTCATTAAAATAATTTATCAATAGTCACTAATTCAATCTATTAATATAAAAATACATTGCATGCATAAAAATAGTTTTATAAAAAAATTTATTTTACATTTAAAATATTTTATCTTTATTTATAACCACTTAATAATAAATATCTAATTTATTATTTATTTTTTTAAGGAAAAAAATTATACATATATTTCAATAATATAACATGGTTCATCTGTGCTTGATGTTGTGTATAGAGAAATATATCGAACACTTCAATTTTTTTAAATAGAAATATATATTAAAAAATATCAAGGTGTTACATGGATGGATTAGATGTAATTAAAATTAATATGTATGGTAAATGATAAACCTAGAAATTGATAATTATATTATTAAATAAAAATTTGTTATTTTGTTAATCTGATGTTTTTTGGAAGTAGTATGATTGGTTTGCGACTAGTAGGGTGGCGGTGATTGTCAGTGTGAAGTCATTGGGTTGAGGTGGTAATAATATATCCTATTAATAAATGTAAACTTATTTATGAATTCATCCTTTATTCTTGGTCTTATGTGTGGATATTATATGTTTTTATTTTATTTTTATTTTTTATGCACCACTACCCAAGTCATGTAACCTTACCAATTCACATATATGTTCATGGGTTCTAGGTGTCTTTACCGATATCTAGGATGTAGGAGGCATGGATGGCTAAAGACTTCCCCTTCCCTAATCACTCTTTCATATGTAGACTAATATTATGATTCATGAGTTGTAGTAGATTTTAGTTAGAGTGTATGTGATGTGATTTGGTGATGATTATGTGGTAGAGTTTGTGAGGTGATGCATGGTGGTAGGTGTATATGGAAGGAAGAGAGTATGAGGTTGATGTACTTAATGTTTATGACAACATATTGTGATGATAATTTTATATGGTGATGTTCCCCATGTCTAGGGATATATGGTATATGGTATGTGACTATGGATATGTATTTGTTTTATTATGTGTCAATGTGGTTATGAGGATATAAAAGGGATAGTAGCATTATGACATATATCATTAGGACATGAGGGTGACTATTTCGGTGTGGAAGTGGTTTTGGGGAATCTTTTTTACATATATTTTTTTATTGTACTCTTGGATGTGCTATTTGGTGAGTGATCCTTAGTGAGATTTGGTGGTAGTTTACCTGGCATAGGTAATGATTTTTTTAGGTTGTTTATATACTAGGTAATTTGTATACTTCATCCACATTATTCATGAGAGGTCTTAGGGATGATCCTACTGATTATGCATGTATTCTCACCCTTTATTATGAGTGTGTTTCCTATTTTCATGTGTTAGTTAGTGATCAGGTTGGACATTACTTTATCATGGAGTTTTTTTTGTGTTTGTGGGTTTCTACTATAGGAGTTTTTCTAGTTATTTTGGTGTTTATTTTTATTTATGAAATTACAAGAACTATGGGATATTGGTTTTATTTTATATGGAGTTTATTTGTGGTTTTTTATGTTCCTAGGATTTATAATTGTAATTACTCTCATATGTGTGATAGTATACCCCAATTTCTTGTCCCCAACTTTTGGCATATTGGAGGCTGGCTTCCAGGATCACTCTTGTCTTCACTATCAACCAAGGAGGGGTACCAATGGGGAAGGGTTTTTATATAGTGGTATCAATTCTATGGTTAAGATATATAATGAATACTGTATTTAGAAAATCGTGATTATTTCATGGGTTTTATAGAGAAATGGTGTTGATCGAATTTAGTAGGTGATATGGGTAAGGGAGACTGGATAGGAATATGGAAATTAACCCCCCCCCCCCCCATCATCTGATTTTAGGACCATAATATTACTAAGCATACCAGGTGATATAATATTGAGTATTATGTAGAGAGTTAAGTATGGTGTATGCATCAAATTGTTTTTGATTGTGTTTTAGTTAGGGTGATTCTTGAGAAATTAAAATGAATCTAATTAAATGGACTAAAATGAATTCTATTTTTTTATTATTAGTAGTTTCCTATTCCTATGATTTATATATGGTCAATGGGTGTTTTCCTCATGCATTACAGATATGTGAGGTGCAATATGTTTCTCTATTTGACCATGGGAGGGTTGACCTAGTACGTCTTGTAGGAAGACATTGTATGAGATTTTGCATCAGATTTTAGTAATGTATGATGTAATTGTCTCTGATTAGGAGGAATAGTATTGGTTATAGGATAAAAATATTTATTTTATTATGATTCATTCATAGAAAGATCATTGGATATCATTGGTTATTAATCAATTGGGAGGTGATTCTTTCTAGTGGTGGATTATATTTTTCAATGATCAAGATGAGTATGAGGTATCATGGGATGATTTCCAGAAGTATTTATATGTTGAGTTTCTTACTTCAATGTTGAAGGTGGCTAGGAAATAAGATTTTATCTCTTTTCTAAAGTGGATTTTGAAGGTGAAATATCTTGGGGTTCACTTCATTAACGTTTTATGTTATTACCTAGATATCTTACCTAATAAGAAGTTAAGAATGTGACATTTTGAGGACGTGTTACATGTAAATATCTAGTTTCAGGTCACCCCATTTTAATTGCCTACATATCTAGACATGTTGACTAAGGTAGGGCTAATTGAGAATATACATGTGAACATAAGTTCATATCAAGATATAATTAATAAAAACTTGCCAAGGAGTAGAGTTTTTAATATAGGTTTTTGGATTTCTAGGAAGTTCAGGTTTCAAACAATGGGAATTTGGACTCATCTTTTTCCCACTTCTCTAGGTTTGGTAGTTCTTAAATCTATTTTGTGACTTCTGGTTCAATGAATTTTTCTTTCAGAGGTCATGACCATTAGTAGTTAAAGTTTCTAGTCATTTTCAGTGATAATTGTGGGGTTGGAGACCATTTTTAGTGCAATCTCAGTTTCAGTTTCCTCTAAAACCTTATCAGTGTCGGTCTTAGTAGGTTTTTAGTCAGTAGAGAAATCATGTAGTGGGTTGAGGATAACTCCATGATGTTCTTATCCTCATTTTCATAGGTATAGGCATGATTATAATGTTGGTCTCTTATAGGGTCAGTGAGGTAAAGGAGTATGGCTTAGCTAGTTTCATTCTATGAAGTTTCCAGCACTAGGTAGGGTAGATATCATATGGGGTACTATTTTTTATCTTCAAGATTGTCTTATGCATTGTTTGATTCAAGAGATACTAAATCCATCATAGAACCTACCTTTATTTAAGATTTTGATTTTAAGATAGAGAGACTTCAGTGCTCTTGGTGTTGACTACGCTCGTTTGAGGCTAGTATAGTTTTCTTAATGTATGTTGGGGTTGTGATCTAGTGATGGGGAAACATTAGTTATTGGGGGATTTATTATTACTATAGATACATCTATATTGTTTCATTTTCAGAATATATTTTTTCTATTATATGCACACTATTATCTATTCCTATAGAGGATAGTTGTATTCTTTGATATGGAAGCTGACCACATGGTTTTTTTGTGATTGAGATCATTGAATGGATCATAGAAATTATGAGCCCATATCTTATCAACTTATAGAATTAATTATTTGATTAGAAGAAGTTTGAGTAGCATTTTTTCTAAGGGTTTTTTAGGAGTTTCCTAATTTCTTTACTTTAGAGGTTATGAAACTATCCCCCCTCTAGACATGAAATCGAATTTGGAATAGAGTCACAACCTAGTCTCTCTGATCATGATCGATCCTTATCAAATAAAACATTGTGATTTATAGGATTTGGAGAATTATTTTGGTGATCTAATGCATAAAGTTTTAATATTTCCCATTATGTCTCCATATTCTACTCTTGTGTTTTTTGAAAAGAAGGCGAAGGGTAGCCTAAGGTTTTGAAAATTCTACTAGTTGTTGAACTATGTAATAGTGAAAATTTATTATCCCCTCTCAATTATGGTGGATCTATTTAATTATTTAAATTAATCCAACTGGTTATTAAAGATCAATATATAATCTAGATATCATTTAAAGAGGGGTAAGGATAATATCCCAAAGACTGCCTTTATGTGATTTTATGGGAATATAGAGTTTTTGGTTATGTTATTTGGTGTCACAAACACCCATTTATTTTTATGGGACTTGTGAACTTCATGTTTCATGAGTTCTTGAATCATTTTATGTTAGTTTTCAACAACAATATTCATATCTAATCAAAGTTTTATGAGGAACACTCTTAGTATCTCAAGACTATTTTAGATGTTCCCTATAATTCTCAACTCTATGGAAAAATTTCCAAGCCTACACCTATGAGGCGCATTCCCTTGAGTATATAGTGTCTCAGTAAGGATTATTTATGGATCCTTTAAATATTGAAACAATTTTTTATTGTAAATCACCCAAATAATGTTGTAGTGTTTTGTAGTTTCCTTGATATTATGGGCTATTATAAGAGGTTCATGTCCGAATTCTATCAGATTGGGTCCCCTTTGATATCCATAAATAGGATGGATAGGGAATTTATATGGACTAATTAGTTTCAATAATGTTGGTTTTGAGTGTAGTGGAATCACTAATCGGGTCCAATACTTACTTATAAATTGTCAAAATTTATGAATCATTCACATATTTTACAAGACGTGAACATCATGACTAATGATTTTTTTTCCAGTGAATATTGACAATAAAATATTTTCAAACTAATAGGATTTCTTTTCATGTTAAATTTATAATTAATTTAATTAAATTAAAATAAATATTACAACTTTATTGAAATATTTCTTTATAGTATATGTCAATCATCTAAATCCCTTTTCTATAATCTATCATTGCGCTTATAGGATCCAAGAATCCCTCTATTGGTGAACTATACATGCTCCTATGATCTTTGAATGACACTCATGAATTATCAAATTCTATCACGGTCAATTCATTGTCTTGTGTTTTTCATCTTGATCAATTAATGTTTCTTTGGTAATGAATAAATTATTTTGATCTTCACATTCTAGAGAGGGTGTGATAAGGAAGAAGAGGATTTTAAAAAGAAATCTATTTTACACAACAACTCAATATTGACCTCTCTTATAATGTATTAGTAGTTTATTTATACACCTAGGGTTAATGTTTTTAATTTAATTAATTGCACAAGTGACCTTAATAAAATTTTAAACCCATGTCTAAACCCATTCCATATATTAAAATATTATTGTTATTGTTATTTCCTGATAGTCTCCAACTGGAACAGTGATAAATATTATTTTACCAGTATAAAAATTAATATTTTTCATGGGACACAATCTCAATCTACACGTCCTCCTTGGCATTTATTAAATACCCAAATAAATATTTAATTAAATAAATATTCATAAAATAAATATTTTAGTCACAATATGGATAATAAACATTTATTAAATATTCAATAAATAAATAAATATTATATATCAGCATAATTTAATAATTACCCTATGAATAAATATTAATTTAATTTATGTGATCATTAATCCTGAATAAAATTATTCCTCAATCATGAGAATGATATTTATTCCAATAATTAAATTCAAATATAATTTAATTGAGATCAATCGAAATAATTAGTGTGTGTCCCTCTAGACTTCTTTCTTATTAGCTTTAATTAGTCTTGCCAAAATTCCATGATTACTATCTAGTAATAGATCAGGGAACTCAAGAGAAAAAAGTTAATATTGTAACATTGAAAAACACATATGAGTGTTTGTGGTGTAATATAATCTATTTTGTCACAATATCACATCAATTAGGTTACACACCTGTTTCATCACCACATGTGTTTGATATATATTTTTTCGACTATCTCAAATAGACTCATCATTACACTATCGCCATGGAATTTAATGTGATATTTATATTTCAATCAAAGGGTCGATATATCAACTTCCATAAATCAGGAAGTGAAAAATAATTCCTCTTCTTATTCATTAATAACACATCATTCATGATTCACCCAATATACCCTACTTCTTGTGAACATAATTAATCATGGTTTTGTCAGTAAATCTAAGTTCACCATTCATGACATGAATTAATAATAATATTAATGTCTAAGGACCATTATAGACACTCACAGATTGGAATATATGATAAAACATAATCATACAGAATTTCTACCAGTGGGTATGTTCTAGAAATATATCATCTTAGATATTACCAACTGTGTAATTCATGTGATGAAGTCTCGTTCAATTACAAGTACTCACAAAAAACGGTAAACATATTACATATACCATCACAGAATTTCATCTAACCATATAACTAAGTTTAAGAATATTTTCATGGAATTTCAATGTTATCATCATAGCAAGAAAATAATATGACCTTTTCAATGCAACAGATACTCGAGTACATTATAACATTAAACACATGTAGAAAAATGAATAGTCTATAATAAGATTTTTAATTAATATTCACTTATTTTAATATACATGTAATCCAAATTATAAATAGATGGTTTTAGAACACCAACTCTAACAAACTCCCGCTTGGACTAGAGTCAACTACCAATGAATTTTAGTCTGCTAGAACTAGCATAAAGATCATGTTTTTGAAGATTTAAGGCCTTAGTTAAGGGGTTTTCCATATTTTCTTCTATAGAGACTCTACCCACTACAACTTCACATCTCAAAGAAAAATCCCTCAAGAGATGATATTTTTGAATTATTTTCTAAATTTTCTAATGTGAACTTTGATCCTTTACAAGATCCACTACAGTAGTATTATCATAAAAGAGTGTGATAAGGTTATTACTACTAGGTACCATGTCAGACTCTTAGAAGAAATTTCATATCCAAACTTCTTCTTTAGATGCCTCATAAGTTAAAATATACTTAGACTCTGCTATATAATCTATGAAAACCTCTTTCTTTGATATCTTCTATCTTACAACACCTCCATTGAGGGTGAATATGTATCCTAACTAAAATTTTATATTGTCCTAATCTATTTGTAAACTAGAATTTTTATATCCTTCGATGACTAGTTATAAATCCCCTCCATGGACCAAGAATATATCCTTAGTTAATCTCAGATAATTGAGTATTTTTTTATTGTTGTTCAAAAGTGTTCACCTAGATCAACTTGATATCTTCCTAACACACTTAATGCATAGGTAATATCTTTCTTGCTATATAGCATAGCATACATTACTGACCCAATCATTGATGCATATGGAATCCTTTACATCCTTTGCCTTTCCTCATGTGTCTAAGGAAACATTTTCTTGGAAATATGAATTCCATGTGACACTGAAAACCATCCCCTCTTGAAATTTTCAATACTGAATCTATTCAGTATCTTGTTAATATAAGTACTTTGACTTATAACAAGTAGCATCTTGGATCTATCATGATGGATATTGATCCTAAGAATATATGATCATTTACCTAAGTCCTTCATGGAGAATTATGTATTTAACCAAGCTTTAACACACTATAATACTGGTACATTGTTTCCAATAAATAGTATTCCATCAACATAAACTATTAAGAAAATTATATCACTCCCACTAAGTGTTTTATAGACATAGAACTCACATTCATTATTTATGAATCCAAATTATATTATGGATTCATCAAATTGAATATTCCAAAACTTATATGATTTCTTTAATCCATAAATGGATCTTTACAATTTGTATGCCTTTTTGGAATCATTTGAGGTTACAAACACTTCAGGTTGTGTCCTACAGAAATCTTCTTGAAGGTTATCATTAAGGAAGTTTATTTTTACATATATTTTCCAAATATAATAGTCATGGCAAGCTACTATGGTAGGTATAATTCTGATATATTTTATCGTTGAAACTAGGGAAAAGGTTTTTCCTTAACACTGTTTGAACCCTTTTGTAACCATTTATTCCTTATAAGTACCGAATTTTATATCTATGTCCAGTTTCTTCTTGAATAATCATTTTCAATAAATGTTATTTACATATTCTAAAGGGTCTACCAAAATAAAAACTTGGTTTTGATATATGGAATCCATTTCATAATTTATATCTTCTTTCCACATGGTAATATCTATGACACTTACTACTTCCTTATAGGTTATAGGATCATTATTATAAAATAATAATGATTCACTATCCTCGGTGACCATAAAACAATATATTTAAGGTTCTCTAACCTCTCTTGTACTCCTACATAGTACCTATGTCTTTTAATCTTCTTCTTCCATGAGAATTTGTGGAATTTTTTACTGTGTCAACTCTTATGTACCTTGATCATGTACTTATTTAAAGATTATCTCACTCTCACTACCTCATTAATATATGTTCTCCCTTTTAAGTAATTTGGTGTGTCTTTCAACAATAACCTTTTTTATAAGGGTTCATTTTGGTAATATCCCCTTATTTCCTTGGGGTGTCCTATAAAGGTACACTTTGTGCCTCGGGGTACAATTTTTTTGTCTAAAGAGGCATTCACAAATTCTTCACATCCCCAAACATGTAAGTATGAGAATAAGTGTTTCTTTACACTATAAAAATGGTATGTAATATCATATTATTCTTTATTTGCCACTCATTTTTGTATTTATGCTACTATCTAAAATTTTTATCCCCAAAACAATAATAGAAAAATCGCATGACTCTTCATTGATCTCACCATGCTTAATAGGGTGTGGTTCTTCCTTTCACTTACACCATTACATTGTAGTGTATAATGAGGAATGATTTGGGATATAATCCTAAACTTCTATAAATAATCAAAGAAGTATCGATAAAGATATTCTTCACCATGGTCTGAGTGGACTTTCTTAATATTTTTATAAAAACTGGCTCTCAACTTCATTCTTGTATTCTTTAATTTTTTAAAAATAATACTATGTATACCTAATAAATTAGACATATCCATATATAATAAAATAATCAATAAAAGTTGTTAAGTATGAGTACCCACCCCTTTATTCAACTATATGTTCCACGCGGATCAGTATAAACTAATTTAATATGCTCTCTATCCCTTTCACCTTTTCCACTAAATAGGTATTTAGCCATTTTTCCTTGTAAACATGTGTAAAATATACAAAGTGTTTTTAGTTAAAATGAATCTAAATATCCATATTTGGGTAATTTGGTCAAACACTTTTCAATTACATAACCTAGCTGATGATGTTATAATTGGGTGTTGTATGAGTCATGTGAACTAGTTTTGTTATTGATTCTCATTACTTGGTTTGGGTAATCCAACATGTAAATACCATTATTTAAATACGAATTACTATAACATATGATTTATTTATAAAACAAGAAACATTTATTCCCAAATTCTAAAATAAATACATTTTTATCAAGTCACAATATATATATATAATGTTTTTGGTGGATTAAGGAACATAATAATAATATTTTAATACCAAGATCATTATCATTAGAAACATGAGGTGTTAGTTGCTAATAGCCACAACTACAAGTCTGGATCCATTAGCTTCTCATAGATCTACCTCACCTAGGGGAATATTCCGATATATACTTGTTTCTTATAATTGAATACATACATGGGCACAACATGTTATATATAACACCCAATTTGTAGAAACAGATAAATTGAAATTGATAACAAATGCACCTGAATCTGTGTAGTTTTTCTTCCAGTGTACCTTCTTACCATGTATGAAGCAGATATCACCATGTTCCCCTACATTTCTCTTAATCTTTTTATTCTTGGAAAGTCATTTCTAAGAAACTTTGAACTTATATCTCTTAACATGGACTTTCCTTTTATTATATATAAGGACATAAGGCTTTTGTGCTTTATATACTTTTCAACTTTGTGAATTAGAGTGAGAAAATATGGTATATAATTCTAAATGTTGTTCATATTGAAATTAACAACAAATATGGATAATCTCTAAGGGGGTTATGAAATAATGAGATTGGTGTGAAATTAATTAGATAGTTTAATCCCTAGAACCTCTAGGCACTCAATGTATCCAATGAGTTAGACTGTATAATGCCAAGCTAGAGCACCTTCTCTAATTTTTCTCTGAAAGAATGACTTGGATATCTCAAACAATTATTATCTTGATCTCTCCTAATATATACCACAAATATAAAGAATCATTTCTATAATTATCTATATCTTCATGTGAATTTTAGAGTTCATTATACATGAATGAAAGTATTAAACACTGATCGTCGATTGAAGCACTCAAATTTTTATCATAGATAGACAACTCCCCATCACTCTCCTCCTTTGCAAACAGATCATGCATTGAGGATTATAGCATGTAATAATTTCATTTAATGTGCAATACTACTCAGAGTAATCTTAACAATTACTTAAAATTACTACTAGTTAGGAGATGGTATTTCTCTAAAATTTATCATATGGATAATTTGGTTGATGATCTTATCATTAATCTATTATATTAAAAGATAATATTATCATTAATTCACTTGATTAAAGTTAATGTGAGTCAAAAATAATAAATTTAATTTTATTAAGTCTCCAACTATTTTATCAATTCTTAATAGCCATCACCATTAGACTCGAAATGTCTAGTTACTCGAAGATTCTAGTGGAAAGGATCAATATTCCCTTTCTAATAATCCAAGAACGGTCTTGGTCAATTACTTGAAGGTATTTAGGTAGGTTGTTCATTTTTAGTTGTGGGGTTGTATCTTCTTGATCCATTGAATAGACTCCCTAAACTAGAAACCCTTACTTGGATTTCCTCAACACTTTCCACCAAGATAAATCAACTCTAGCATGGTATAATTTTCTTGATGTAAATTGGTTAAGTTAACCCAAAACTTTAATAATAACTCTATGATAAAATTATGTGTCCCAACATGGGTTGTTAAAACACTTAGTTCTATAGTTTTTATTCCTAATCGAGTAATTTAAGGCTTCTCATAACTTAATATTATGTTGAGGGATTTTATTTATTACGTGTAAAAAATTTATTGTTTTATCTTTTACATATCTAGTTAATATAAAGTGTATTTTACTTTAAGGAATAACTATATTATGATAAAATGCATAACCCATTTATTTTTATTCTATATTTTCATATTAGTGCATTTAGTTATGTGATCATGGCCTTGTATCCATAAAATAAATCATAAATAATAATGAAATAAAATAAATATATAAATGACACAATCATGAGCATTATCTAATGGTTGATTTATTTAGTGTTAAAAAAATAAACCTACAAAACTTGGGATAAATCCATTTTTCTAGTCCTAGAATGAGTTACAGTATCCCACCTATCTACCTATGAATCTCCCATGTTGGTTTCATCTCAGTTCCATCTTGAACCGCCCCCACCTTGGCTCCATCTTAAACTAACTCTATGAACCTTAAAAACACATTTTATTTCATGTGTTTTATAACTACTGGGTAGGTGAGGGGAACCAAAGGATTGATTAAGTGAAATTTCATAAAACTACCTTGTACACATAGGTCCTATATAATATAATATAGAGGGGGATTCATAGGTGATAATATTTAATTTAATAATAATTAATTGAAAACCCATGAAATAAAATTAAAAATAAACTATTTACCATACATAGGTATGGTCAATAACATGATCGTTTATACAAATGTAACAATTATAAATTAAAAAAACTAGTTACCATTCATTTAAATTTATTTTTTAATAAAATAAAACATGAATAGATTAATCCGATTAATTATGTTATTAATCAATAAATTTATTTTATCTTATTTCATCAAATCATCCTCCAATTATCATACATTTTTATTTTAAATAAAATATTACATATTTTTTATTATAAGAAACTCGGTGACTAACTATGTGAACTACCTAGTACTGTTTTAACTATAAACAATGCACTCATATGACATATTCTACACATGTCATGTGACATAATTTTATGTAATGTGCTTTCAATTTAATTTCATATGAAACACATAAAATTTATGTAGCCTTACAATTTAAGACATTGAGTCTTTTTGTAACATTTAGTGTTTTAAATTGGACGAAAATTCAAGGGAATTTGAAAATTTTACATTTACTGGATGGTCTGTTTTTTTAACCGAGCTTTGAAACTTAATTATGATATTTTAAACACTTCAATATGTTTTTTTATTTGTTTAAAGGCTCGTGGGATCCATGTGTGTTCCATGAAGTTTCAGGAGCATCGGACTCCAAAACCTCAAGTCAAGAGGAGCTGAAAATGGTTAGTCTGATATTGTGCATCCCTCAGCAGCAAACAATTAGATGTGTTTATTTTTAATAAATTAATTAATTAAATTAAATTAAAAACAAAAATATATTAAATAAAAATAAATGGGGAATAAAAATAAGAATAAAATGTTGTAATAATAATAATAATGGTAATGATATTATTATTATCATGATTATGATTATTATTATTATTATCATTAGGTTAGTCTTTTTTTCTAGAGACCCAAAGAGGTCTCCCCTTCCTCAAGCATGCATCCCTCTACCTTTTTCCTTCCCAGTATCATGTGATCCCCCCTCATCTGAACCACCATAGTGCGACCCCTCTTCTATGTTTCCTCCTCTCTTGATGCGATTTCATCCGGATTCTTCCGGTTTAATGTTCTATTCATCAAAGTAAGCCTTCTCCTCTTTTCTCTTCCTCTATTCTAGTCTATTTTTTGTATCCCCATTATCTGGTGAGGTGAAGACGAACCTAGGGTTTTGGATAACCCATTTATTTTGGTTTTACTTCAATGTTAGGGTATGTGAAGGGTCTCTTAGGACCCCTTCATTCGTGTTCAGGAAACCGATGCCAAAGGTGAATCAGTTCGCATTGTTTTGGTGTAATTCCACAACCCCATAGGCCTAGAGCCGGTCCATTATTTTATTACATTGTCGTGATTACAAGAAATCAAATCTTGAAGGACCGATCAGTTTAGCAGTCTCATAGAGCTAGATTACATACATGATACCCATAATACATTAGGAAATAGAAAATTACAAACATTATACATAATAAAATAAAATAAACTTCATCCTTGAAAGCTTATTCAAATATTTATTCTTCATAACCTAGAGAAATGAAACATAATAAGGGTGAGATCCAATGCTCAGTAAGGGTAAGTAAAGTGGAAGAAATAATGAATCAATGAGAATAAATTAGCATGGTAAGGTAAATAACTGATAACACATTCCATTCAAATAACTAAATAAGGTAAAATCAATATGGAAAGGTAATAAACTAAAGCAAATTCCATTTAATCAATGAATTAAAATAAAATGTATCCATAGATATGTCGATGAAAAATATCATGGATGAATAATAACTGAAATATATATGAATTAAATTCTTAATTATTGGACACCATGTATTAGGAACATGAGGACTTATACAGTAAAGATCCATCCTATAGACAGTTTTAAACTACATTTAGAAACCTGTTTAATTTGGCCAACTTAATTATCTCATGAGAACCTATCGAAGCATAAAGGAGCTATATAAATTCTGGGATCCACCCATCATTGTATATCCAAATCATTCCTCATATTGAATCATCAAGTTAATCAATATAAAATATGACTTATTAACTATCCTTTTTGAAGAAAAGGTATGTATTTATCAATAATTCCCCAATTGATCAAATAGTTATCAAAGTAAACACCATATGTAAAAGGATATATTGTTTAGGAAATAATAATATCCATCATATGAAAATGTGTATATTCAAGGAAATTTTCAATGAAAACTGATTCTAGTAAAATGATTATTTCAAGAGAAATTTAACAATCACAAAAGGAAGTGAGATAGCAAAGATAATGATTAAGAACATTCTTGAGGAGAATAATCATTAAACATTACAAAGTGTCCCATACCACTTTGAAACATTTGAATCATAATATACAAAAAATTTATAATGTTAAATGAAGCTTATAATATCATGATAATAAGTTTATTCATTATATAACAATAAATAGGCAGTATATACCCCAAATAAAAGTGAATTTATGCATAATAACAAGTAAGTATCAATGGAATCTAAACTTAGATGAAATTACCTTACCTTAACCTTACTTTTTTTGTTTAGTATTTATACTATTTTATAGTGGTATAAAATATGTTACTAACTAATATCATAACCATAATCATTTTTATGATACCATATATTAACTTCTTATAATATTTCATTACACGTTTTTTAACAAACTTTCTTTAATTTCATTATTTTGGGGGTTAATTTCATTATTTTTTCGAGTAAGTTTTAACTTGTTATTTGTTTTTATCATTAATTAGATAATGTTTTAATCATATACAGAATGTAAAACATGAATTAATTATCAAATATAATCAGTATGTATGTATTTATAACAATCTATAATAATTGGATATTGGAAATTAAGTGCACCGTTCATAGATACAGTAGGTCGTACGTATGTATGAACGCTACTTTCATTTCTTCATTGTATTAAAAGAATGAAAAATAAATGATATATATGTATATTATAACTAAATTATCATATAAATGTTATATATTTTACATATTTTTATTAAAACCATCCTTTATATGTTCCATGTATGGCATGAACGAGTCATAGTGCTTTGAGAGGGCGGTAATCCACACTTCCTCAAACAAAATTATCGAATTTACACAAGATGAAAAGAATATAGGAATGTTATAAATAAAAATTAAAAAATAATAAATAAATTATAAATATCATATATATCATATATAAAAATAGTTTCCATCATAATGGAAAACATGATAGATTGTAAGGGAAAAATGAACAATCATCGTTCTGTGAGGCAGTAGTTCACCGTACACAGAATTAGTATATTCGTTAACCATTATATGGAGGTGTGTGTAAGTGTATGTCAAAAACATATCATAAAAACATATTATTATATTTATGATACAATTTTTTTATAAAATTATATAATAATAAGAGTATAGGGAGTGAAGAATGGAAATAAAACTAAAAATTTTGAGAGAAGACGTTACCTCTTAATAGGTTAAATTCATTTGGTTTATACCAAAAGGATTATTTGAAAGAATTTATGCACAAATGAAGGATTTAAGGTAGAGGGGATATATTTTTGGAAGCTATTTGGGCAGATATTTTTTGAACCTAAGAGATTTTAGAGGTGTGAATAAGTAGGAGAGTTTGTGTCCTTTTATATGGAATAAAAAGGACTCACTTGGAATTTTTTGAAACAAGTTTAGTGTACACATGTTCCTACTTAAAAAAAGTCATACCAAACTAAAAAAACTAAATAATTGGAGTTTTATGGCAGTGATATGACTCAAAAATGGTTTTTGGAAAATTATCTAGTTTATTTGTGCTTTAAAATTAAAGGTTTAGTCCTTTGTTTAGCTTAATTTTACCTTAGTAATTGTAATTAATTTTAATTAATTTCACTATTAATTTTGTTAAAAAACATATTTTGTTATAAATTATAAATTATTTTTATTATTAATATTGAATACATTTTTATTAATTCCAATCATATAAGTGGTATAAATTAATTTAAAATGTATTCGGCACGCAGGACAACAATGCGGGTTTTTAAAGTAAAAATATCAAAAAGTTTGCTATGTTTTTGTAGTCATTTTCAAAGTTAAATTGATACAAGTTCCGTATATTGAGTTAACTAGTAAAACTATTTTCTATTTAAACTTTAAAATTAATCTAAACCAAAATTTAACCTTATAAATAAATTAAACGAAAAGGCATTTTTGAACTAAAATTCTGTTTTTTACTATTCATTAAAAAATGAAATGTTTTAGAAAAATATAAAAAAAACACCATAACCTAATTATTAAGCCTATATTTCAAATATGATGTTTATTTTGACATATTAATTAAATTAATGTGTAAAAAATTGTATTCAAAATGGGTTCTTCATTAAACGGCGGTAAAATTACCTTTATAAAAATATAGGTTTTTAATGTGTAAAATATGGTTTTTTCTTATCTTATACATATCAAACCTGATGGATGAATATAAAAAATATTTTATTGAATATATAACATGTATATTTCATTAATATAATTAATTAATTTTAATTAATTATGTTTATTAAGATAAAACTCCTTTGGAAGTATAAAAATAATATTTATTTTTATATCCAATTGGTTCTTATTTTCATTTAACCATAATTGGTAACCAATGAATTAATTTTATATTTATATAAACCATATAATTTAAAAATTTAGTTGATAATATTCATAAAATCTAGTTTATATATTATTATATTAAATAATTAGTGTTCAGTAAAACTCAGTCTTTCGTGTAATGTAAGTCATTGAAGATAGTCACTCTTGAGTGTAACGCATGCTAACTTGGTGTTGCGTGAATTGAAAAATATAAAATATATTTAAAATAGTAATTATATTTTAAATTATTGTATTATTATATCATCTTACATGCTTGGTGTCGCATTACAGGAACACTATTGAATATAAAGTTCTTACTTTAAAATTTTAGGGTGTTACATTCTCCCCGCCTTAATTAAATTGTGTCCCCACGATTTAAACTTGATCTTGGTGATAAATGGATTGAAAATAAACTATTGTTGAAATAACCACATCATAAAAAGGGTTAATAAAAAATATTCATAATAAGATATAAAGGAAATTACAACCATCCTGTAACTAGGTTTACTAGAAGGAGACATATGTGGGAAATGGAAACATGGATATGAAAGAAAAAGTCCAATAATCAAGTTCTGATGGAGAGTTATAGAGAACATGTTCTGATGAAAGTTTTTTTCCACAAAACCATAAACCATAGGTTTGAATAAAATTCATTGATATCATAAAAAATGATGATAATATGACAATATTTTTGTTTCGAAACCATTTTTTTCTATAGTTAAGAAATTCTTTCACTCTATAAGAATATAAGTAAATATACATTTCTATAAACATAATTTTTTTCCTTTTATTATGCCTTTAACTATTTCTACTTCATCATTTATCACATGATGTATCACATGGTGAAGTTATACATTAACCTCTAAAATCCCATCCAATGATCATCTTAAACCATTTTATAAACGGTTAACTTTTACAATAGATTATGATCTAATAACTTATAAAGGAGAGTCAATGAATTTACAAAATTAACTTATCATTATCATTTAATCAAAATGAAGTAGTTCAAAATTTTCACATTCAAAACATGTGAATAACTTCATCATGTATCCAATTGAAATATGGTAATAACTCGAATCATCATAAAACCTCATTAAAAACATGCATTCTAACTTATTCCTTAAGTAAGACATACATTATTGGGTAAATTCCTTTAATACAAAAGTGTTATAAACTCTATCAATAATAGCATATACCACTTGTCTAAAATTCATTAATCAGTTCTAAGGTAGTCAGCACTTATCCAAATTAATCATTTCTTCACCATTATCTTAACATCAGGAACACATTTAGGGTTGTCTTTCCCTAAATCGTGTGTTTTATGAAAATTTTAACTTTCTATAGAATAACATTTCTTGGTACCATTCAGTATATGATAAAAAATATTTATTGAAAAATTACTGTAGTATAATCCTTACATATTTCATAAATCACAGGATGAGAAAAATATATTTTTACAAAAAAATTCTTAGATCAAAATATAGAAGTACCTTAATTATTCCACTTCGGTTGTGTCAATATCATATGTTTGACCTTGATTCCTTATCTTATTCTGAGGTATATTCTATTGAATCTTGGGTAATTCCTTTGCGTAGTGCCCTATATCCTTGTATTTGTAACATTAAATAGCATTATTTTCCTTTTTCATTTTCATTATTTTTCCTGGTGAACCTTTTCCCCACACTTATAACAAACTCCCAATCCTTTCAAGCATTTACTAGGGCCATTCTTTCCATGGTTATCACATGTTAGAAAATCTTTCTTTCCCTTTATCTTCATTTACTAATTCCCTTTTTCATGGTGTTCAGGATACCTTTTCTTCTCTTGGTTTCCCCTGATTCCCCTTGATTCCATAGGACATGGGGAATTCTTTCTCTATATTGATAGCACATAAAACCATTTCATCGTATGAAGTAAATTTTTTAGACACTATCACCCTTAAGAGACTTTTCTTAATTATTTCAAATAAGTGGTCGATCTTACACTCCATGTTGTGTATATAATTTTTATCATACCTAGATAACCTTGTAAAGGTAGCTTTATAATCTGCAACACTCTTTTCGTCCTTTTTATTTAAGCCAAGGAACTTCCTCTTCATCCCAATTTGTTGATCGCGAGAGAAGTATTTATTGAAGAATGTATCCTTAAATGCTATCCATTCCATTAAATCTATTTCTTCTTCATCCGTAGTATTTTGGATCAAGGACCACCATTGATCAGCGTCACCTAGTATAAAATAAACCACAAGTGTTGCCTTTTCATTTTCACTTCATTTCTAGGCCATAAATATCTTCTCTATAGACTTAATCCATTACTTAGATACAATTGGATTAGTAGTCCCACTAAAAGATGGGGGATTCTACTGCATAAATTGATCCATCATGGGATATTCTCTTTGTGTAATAGGTTTCTCCATTCAGGCAAGGTTATTTTTCATAACCCGGAAAAACTTCCCTAATATATCCATAACTTGCTCAGATCCAATACCAGATGTATTTGTTTCCTCGTCAGGTAAATCTATATATTTTTCAAGAGTACTGATACCATTATTCCTTCTAGTTTCCATTTCTAAATAATTGCATACATCTTATTATCTCATAAATTTTTAAACATTGTATTAATATATATATGGTGTATCACATAACATAAATTTATGCATCATGAATCCTAGAATCATAAAATTTGGTTACTTTGGGGGCATCTTTACTTTTAAATCCTTCATAATGGTATGTAAATAAAATGTGAACTGTCCTAAGAGTATCTCGTGGGAGTGTCAAACTAGGTGCACAGTAAGGCCCATTTTTGTGTACCAGGTTACACCAAGTCAGGCCTAGAACACCTTGTCAAAGTTATTACACCTATATGTATTTGTTCTAGAACCACATCTACTTGTAGTATCTAGAGAGGGGTGTATTTCTAGGAATACAAACATAATCACTACCTTACCAAAATTCTAGGATGATATTGTATAATTATCCTCAATGTATCTCTGAGGGTTGTTCTCCCTAATATAATTTTTCTAAGTCTAGTTTCCAAGGTAGCTTTTAAACTTCCTTTGATACCAATTAAAATGTCCCAAACTCAGAAGCCTGGTGATGGTCCATTATTTTATTACATTCTCATTATTTTAAGGAATCAAATCCTAAAGTACCAATCAATTTAGCAGTCTTATAAAGCCATATTACATACACAATACCCATAAAACATTGGAAAATAAAAAACAAAAAACATGATACATAAAAAAATGAAATAAAATTTATCCTTTAAAGCTTATTCAAATATTTATTCTTTATAACCTGTAGAAATGAAACATAATAAGGGTGATCTCAAATGCTCAGTAAGGGTAATTAAAGTAGAAAAAATAATGAATAAATGAGAATAAATTAACATAGAAAGGTAAATAACTGATAACATATGTCATTAAAATAACTATATAAGGAAAAATTAATATGGAAAGGTAAGAAACTGAAACACATTCCATTTAATCAATGAACTAAAATGAAATTTATCCATATAAAAGTCAATGAAAAATCTCATGTATGAATAATAACTAAAATATCTATGAAGGAAATGCTTGATTATTGGAAATCATGTCTTAGGCACAAGATGACTTATACTTTCAAGATCTATCCTATTGATAGTTTAAAACAATACGTATAAACCTATTTAATTTGGTCAACTTAATTATCTCATGAGAACCTGTCGATATATCAAGGAGCTATATAAATTTTGCGCACCACCCATTATTGCATATCCAAATCATTACTCATATTGAAGAATAAATTTAATCAATATAAAATATGACTTATTAGATATCTATATTTAATAAAAGATGCGGATTTATCAATAATTTCCCAATTAATCAAATAACTATCAAATAAAAACACCATATGTAAAATGATATACGGTTTAAGCAATAATAATATCCGTCATATTAAAAATATTGATATTAAAGGAAATTTCTAATGAAAACTAATTATAGTAAAATTATTGTTTCAAGGTAAAGTTAATAATCACAAATTTAATTGAGATTGAAAAGATAATCATTACGAACATTCTTGAGGAGAATAATCTTTAAAATTACAAAGTATCCCATACCACTTTAAAACATTTGAATCATAATATCTAGAAATGTATGTTATTAAATGAAACTTTTAATATCATGAGAATAAGTGTATTCATTATATAAAACTAAATATTTAATATATTCACCAAATAAAAGTAAATTGGCACATAATAATAAGTAAGTCTCTATGGAATATAAACTGAGATGAAATTTCCTTAACCTAATATTCCTTTTTTGTGGTCTTTATCCTCATGTATAGTGGTTTAAAATTTTTTAATAACTAATATCATAACTATAATCATTTTTATAATAAAATATATTAACTTTTTATAATATTTCATTACCCGTTTCTTAAAAAACGTTCATTAATTTCACTATTTTGGGGGTTAATTGCCTAGTTTTCTCGAGCAAGTTTTAACTTGTTATTTATTTTTATCATTAATTAGATCATGGTTTCATAATATAAATATTTTAAAACATGACTTAATTATAATATATAATCAGTATATAAGTATTGATAATATTCTATAATAATTGGAGATTATAAATGAAGTGCACCGTTCATGGAGACGGTAAGTCGTACGTACGCATGAACGTTGCTTTCATTTCTTTGTTATATTAAAAGAATGAAAAATAAATGATAAATATGTATATTATAACTCTAATATCATATATATCTTATATATTTTACATAGTTTTATTAAAAACATCCTTTATATTTTCCATGTATGGCATTAACGATTCATATCGCTTTGAGGGGACGGTAGTCCACACTTCCTCAAAAAAATTATCATATTTACTCAAGATAGAAATGATAAAGAAATGTTCCAAATAAAAATTATAGAATCATAAATAAATTATAAATATCATATATATCATATATAAATATAGTTTTCATCATAATGTACATCATGATAGGGGGTAAGTGAAAAATTAACAATCATTGTTTTGTGAGGTAGTAGTTCGCTATACATAGAAAGAGTATGTTCATTAACCATTAGATAGAGGTGTGTATAAGAATAGGTCAAACCCTTATCATTAAAACGTCCTATTATATTTAGGATACTATTTTTTTATACAATAATATAACAAAAAGAGTATAGGGAGTGTAGAATGGAAGTGAAACTAAAAAGCTTGAGAGAAGACGTTACCTCTTAATCGGGTAACTTCTTTTAGTTTATACCAAAAGGATTTCTTATAAGGATTTATTCATAAATAGAGGATTAAATGTACATGAGAGGTATATTTCAAATCTATTTGTGCATATATTTTCTTAATATAAGAGGTTTTAGAGGTAAGAAGAAGTGCGAGAGGTGGTGGCCTTTTATAGGGAAGGAAAAGGACTCACTAGGAATTTTTGGAAACAAGTTAGTTGTACATATGTTCTTAGATAAAAAAAGTCATAAAAATAAAAAAATATCAATAATTGAAGTTTTATGTACGATATATGTAAATCTAGTGGGTTTTGGACCAGTGGATAGGTCATTTGGGCACTTAAATTAAATGTTTAATCCTTTAATAAGCTTAATTTTACATTAACAATTATAATTAATTTTAATTACTTTCACTAATATTTTTGGTAAAAAAAAAATTTGTCCTATTATACATTACAAATTATTATTAATCCAAATATGGAATCCATTTTTCCAAATTTTAATCATATAAGTGGTAGAAATTAATTTAAAATTCATCCCGTAGTCGGGACGACAAAGCAGGTTTTTAAAGTAAAAACGTCTAAAAGTTTGCTATGTTTT